>OX422215.1:232313580-233647031 GCA_949130495.1 Sambucus nigra
ATCCCAGGCAAGTGTTTAACTTGCGTATTTTCGTTGGTGCAATATTCATATTAGTTAGGAATGAGTAGGAGTATAATCTATGAAAGAAAACCCCACTTTTTGATAGGAATTTGCATGTAGAAAAGATTAAAACCATATTCTGGAAGTCTTATATGATGTAGATGATTAACCCACGAATTTTGATGATTATGTAGAAGGAAATTCTGGAGAAAAACTGATTAGAACAGAAGTTAAGAAAACTTAGGATTCTTGATGATTAGATGAGATTTTAGGTTGTTTAATCATGTTTAATGATGGTTATACGCATGCTTAACGTTAGAAACATCTGGTAATATGTTATTATGTTTGTGGTATAAGTTTTGGGACGATTAGTGTTGAAAAATATGCATTTGGATGAAGAATTGTGATGAAACCCGTAACTGCACTTCTGCAGAAATCGAAACACCTGTTTGATCGATCGATCGACCCTAGAGCGTCGATCGATCGAAGGTTCGATCGATCGAGCCCCAGTCGTCGATCGATCGACCCTTCCTGGCAGCCTCTTATTTCCCCTTGTATAATTAGTTGAATTAATTTACCGTGGAATAACTTTTGGGATTATGAATAAAATGTTTTGGGATATAGGAGAGACCTGTAGGACATATGATTAAGTGTTGAAGAACTTTATTATGTGACGATATTTGGGTTTTAGGGACAATTATTTAAAGAACGAGGAAACTACGTATTTCAAGTGAGAGATTACGTCGAATACTTCGATAGTGCATAGACGTCTACCTACTGAATTTACTACTTGGATAGTTAGAATCCACGAGTATCACATAATTAGTGAGAAAACCCTTCGAGTTAAGGTTAGAGACGAAACCTTATACGTAATCTTAATAATGTGAAATTAAGGATAAATGTTGTAATTATGGGTAATGAGATGAACCTATATTAATATGATGAAATTGG
Organism: Sambucus nigra; assembly: GCA_949130495.1. Classification (NCBI taxonomy): domain Eukaryota; kingdom Viridiplantae; phylum Streptophyta; class Magnoliopsida; order Dipsacales; family Adoxaceae; genus Sambucus; species Sambucus nigra. Next base: position 232,314,532 of record OX422215.1, read on the forward strand.
TATATTTATATGATTGTGTGTGCATATATTATATACATGTGAAAAACGTACCCGCGCTACTTGCTATCCCTGAGGTTACCGCACTGGGACGACCTTATCCTGTGTTTCTTTTTGGGGGATATTGGTTCGTACCCTAGGAGATAGATATCGTTGGTACAGGCTATCGATTCGATAGTTCAGACGGTCCTATGTATGTACTGACCTTTTAGAGACTTGGAATCTATACTTCGCCTCAATGTTGTTTTGTATATGTTAATACAGTTCGAGAGTGATTCCGAACTTGTATTTCCCTTTGTGTGAGCGATACGGGGATTGGATAGCAGGGTATGCCCGCACCATAATCTTAGTTGGGGTGCTAATATATATATATATATATATATATATATATATATATATATATATATATATATATTATCCGAGTAGTTTATATATATATATGAGATTATGGAATTCAAACTACCTACTATGACTTGATAAGTAGGACATGGTTGTTGACTCAAATAATAAATACTATTTTGCGAAAGTATAATATGATACTGGGAAACTTTATAAATTAATAAAGTTAAAATGAGAGTTGTTCTACAACTAGAAAGTAACCTTTTTACACGTTGACATTGTTCGGTTTTAAAACTTATGTGTAAGTTAAGATAAATTAAATTATTGGGGAGGTTAGTATGATCTAAATGTTAAGTTAAACCATTTGGGAAGGTTAGTACGATAGGCGTGCACACTAGAAGAGAGGTGAGAATTTCTCAAGGGAGTGTCAAACTAATATGTTGTTGCATTGGCCTGTATCAATTTAAATACTTGCTAAACTGATCTTAAATAACACACACTTTCGGGCTCTGACCCGTTTCTCCTCTCCCTCCCCCCCTTGTATATATATGTATGTATTTCAGGTGCCCAGCCACAGGGGCGTCTTGCTTAGGATCTTTTGGAAGGAACGCGCTGCAGCTTAGGTGGGAGTTGCAGGTCTTTTGATTAGACGACTTCGTTCATTCAGATCCACTCCTAGAATTTTCATTCAGATGGGCATGTGTAGCCCTTTCCATTATTTCTTTATGTTGGGACATTGTTATTTCAGTTGTTTCCTAGTTCGTTATTATGGGATTTTGTTCAAAATGGATGTATTACTTTATTTTCTTGTATGTTGGCATTTGTTGATGGATGTTTTATATATTGGATTTTTGGTTCCAGTTTAGTGTGGCGTGAATCTTTTTCATTAATCTTTGTTAATAAAATAAATAAATCTTTTCTTTAAATTAAATTTGGAAATTTATGTTTAAAATTGGTTTTGACACTTAGCTTAATTATTTAGGGTGTTAAATTGGAAAATTATTTTTATCGACAGTGATGCTGAGAATGAACCAACTATTCACCTTGATTTAATTTAATAAAGGAGTGATCGCCCGGTATTTAATTAGGCGGGGTGTCACAGGTGGTATCAGAGCATCAGGTTCTAGTGTCCATAGGATCTATACGGCTTATTTCGCTTTCAGCTTAACGTTATTTCTATAGAGCCCTATTTTTAGGACTGTTGTATTCTTGCTTTTACGTTTAAGTCTTCAGCTATTCGAGATTTGTTGATAACTGTAGACTAATAAACTTGTTCACGTTTCAGATGCCTCCGAGACGTGCTCCAAAAGATAGGCGTGCCCAAGCCGAGCAGCCAGCAGCTCCGGCACCAGGCACAATGAATGCAAATGAAGTAGCCGCCATAGTTGCTCAGGCGGTGAATGCAGCGATATCAGTGATTCAGCAGGCTCCACCCCAGGTTCAAGCAGTGGCGCCAGTACCAGCACAGCTTCCATCTACATGGGAGAGGGTTCAGGATGCTTTTCAGAAAACACATCCCCTTGAGTTCTCCGGTAGCTCCGACATTGTCACGGTTAGCCAATGGAAGAAAGACATCGAGCGGCATCTTCGCATGTATGAGTGCACCGAAGTACAAAAGCAGTTATTGGCTTCTTTCAAGCTGGCGGGGGCCGCATTACAGTGGTGGGAGTCCACTACTACTTTGGAGGAGAGGGAAACGATCCCTATTCAGTTGTTCTGGGAGCGGTTTGACCGCAAGTATTTTCCACCCGCAGTGCAGACTGAGATGAGGTGGAAATTACTAAATTTGAAGCAGGAGAACCTTACTGTAGCTGAGCATGAGGAGGAGTTCACAAGACTTCTCACTATTGTGCCGGATGAGGTACCCACTGAGGGCAAGAAGATTTTGCTGTTCGTCGACGGGTTGGCTTGGAGGATCCGTCAGCACCTTATTGGGAACTTATCCCTGAGTACTTTCACTGATGTACTCAATGCAGCGTTACTACATTTCCAGGATCACCGCTTCCATCTTCAGGGGAGCAAGAGAGCAGGAGAGTCCAGCCAGCAGGGCAGGACAGGGGGTAACGGTGTCGGTGGGGCGCCATCTCATGGACAGACTCGTCAGCACGAGCAGAGTTCCCATCAGGGGGACCCTGCTAAGCGATTCCGTTCGGGTGATTCCAGGCAGGGAAATGGGGGTTATAGGCAGGGCCAGCAGGGTCAGCCTAATCAGCAGGGCCATCAGGGCCAGCACCGACAGCAGGGTCAGCAGCAGGGCCAGCAGGGCCAACAGCGTGCACATCAGGGCCAGCAGGGCCAGGGGCGTGGGGGTAACGGCCAGTAGGGTCGTGGACAGCAGGGACAGAGGGGAGGTAACTTTAGAGGCCGATGTTTTGGGTGCGGTAAACATGGCCACAGGCGTCAGGATTGCCCAGAGGGCGATAGGGCCCCACAGCAGCAGGGAGCCCGCAATGAGCCGCAGAGACCACTTTTTCCACCTGCCCTTCCAGCTCCAGCCCAGGTGCCAGCCCTACTAGCCATTCCAGCAGCTCCAGTGCAGCAGGGGCAATTGCAGTATGGACGTGTCTATAACGTCCACCAGGCAGCAGCTCCACAGGCACCACTCGCGATTGAGGGTATGTTTCCTATCCATGGTACTATGGGAAAAGTTTTGTTTGATACGGGGGCAACGCATTATTTTATAGCTACGCATTTTGCGAAGTCCTTAGGGTTGTTAGCCACAGCAGAGAGCACCGTGACGTGTGTCGACTCACCACTGGGGAGTGGGTCACTTATATTCTTTATATGCCGGGGAGTAGGGGTAGAGATTGGTAGCTTGGTATTGCCTGTAGACATGCTAGTCTTAGACATGCACGAGCATGATGTGATCATTGGTATGGATTGGCTCGCATCTTATAGAGCCATGATTGCTTGCTTCGGTGGGAGCATTATTTTTGCCATTCCGGGGCAAGAGATGTTTGTAGTGGCGATGCCTCGCCCAGAGGGAGGTTCGACCGCTCATTTATATTACATTGAGGAGGATACCTCTAAGGAGGTTGTGATTCCTTTGGATTCGATCCCGGTTGTTAGGGAGTATTCCGTTGTGTTTTAGGAGATACCAGGCCTACCGCCCAGTCGTGAGATAGACTTCGTTATAGATTTATTGCCGGATACGAGACCTATAGCACGTGCACCGTACTGTATGGCTCCGGCAGAGATGCGAGAGCTACGAGATCAGATTGAGCAGCTATTAGGTCAGGGCTTCATTCGTAGGAGTACCTCACCTTGGGGCGCTCCAGTCTTATTTATAAAGAAGAGAGATGGTTCACTGAGATTGTGCGTGGACTACCGGGAGTTGAACAAGGTCACGATACGGAATAAATATCCGTTGCCTCGAATCAATGATCTGTTCGACCAGCTGAGGGGAGAAACTTTCTTTTCAAAGATAGATCTGAGGTCGGGGTACCATCAGCTACGTATTAGGGAGAAGGATGTTTCGAAGACTGCTTTCTTGACGAGATATGGGTCTTATGAGTTTCGGGTGATGCCGTTCGGACTCACAAATGCTCCAGCCGTTTTCATGGACTTGATGAACCGAGTATTCAGAGAGTTCTTGGATCAGTTTGTCATCATTTTCATAGATGATATTTTGATATATTCACACTCCGAGGAGGAGCATGCCGAACACTTGAGGCAGGTTCTTCAGACTCTACGAGAGCATTAGTTGTATGCTAAGTACGAGAAGTGTGGATTCTGGTTGCGAGAGGTACAATTCTTGGGGCATGTTGTTTCTGAGCAGGGGATTGCAGTTGACCCGAGCAAAGTGTCAGCGGTGAGGGAATGGGGACAGCCCACGACACCGACGGAAGTGCGAAGTTTCTTGGGGTTAGCTGGTTACTACAGGAGATTCATTCGGGGATTCTCCAAAATAGCGGGTCCATTGACGAATCTGACTCGCAAAGGGGTACTATATGTCTGGGATGACGCTTGTCAGTTGGCTTTCGACGAGCTGAAGGACAAGCTTACTTCGGCACTAGTCCTTGCTTTACCGAAGCCGGGTGTAGAGTACCTGGTTTACACAGATGCGTCCTTACGAGGACTTGGGGGAGTACTTCACCAGGAGGAGAAGGCTATAGCTTTTGCTTCCCGCAAGCTTAATCCGCATGAGAAGAATTACCCCACCCATGACCTGGAGTTAGCTGCGGTCGTCTTTGCATTGAGAATTTGGAGGCACTACTTATTGGGCGAGAATTTCCGTTTGTTCACAGACCATAAGTCACTGCAATACCTGTTCACTCAGCGAGAGCTGAATATGCGTCAACGCAGATGGTTAGAGTTTGTGAAAGATTACCAGTTTGATATACAGTATCATCCGGGGAAAGCCAACGTAGTTGCTGATGCGTTGAGCCGTAGACCGGTTGACGATGTGGCGGACATTTGGAAAGCAAAGTGGAAAGAGTTGGGTCACCAGGACGCAGTAGCCCGTTCTTTCATATCTGTTATGACTGTCACCCCCGAGATTGTTACGAAGGTGATACAGGCTCAGACCACAGACCCGTTTTGCCAGGACCAGATTGTGCGACTTCTAGCCGAAGGTGCGGAGTCCTATTCTATTAGTTCTGATGGAGGTTTGCGGTTTAATGGGAGGTTAGTGGTTCCCGAAGGAGCGGAGTTACGTCATGAAGTGATGACTCATTCTCATGGGTCCCGATTCGCAGTACATCCGGGAGGCGATAAGATGTACCAGGACATGAGACGACAGTACTGGTGGAGTGGAATGAAGAAGGACATCGCTGAATTTGTGTCCAAGTTTTCTACTTGCCAGCTAGTGAAGGTGGACCACCAGAAACCGTCAGGATTACTTCAGCCGTTTGAAGTACCCGCGTGGAAGTGGGAAAATATTTCCATGGATTTCATTATCGGGTTGCCTACGTCACAGCGGGGCCACGATTCTATCTGGGTGATTGTAGACCGTTTGACCAAGGTGGCTCATTTTCTGCCAGTGAGGACAGATTATACCACGGGTCAGTATGCCCAGTTGTTCATCGCTGAGATTGTCAGATTACATGGGGTGCCCCTGAATATTGTATCAGATAGAGACAAGATTTTTGTGTCACGTTTTTGGGAAAGCTTTCAGGAGGCTATGGGTACAGAGTTGAGACTGAGTTCAGCTTACCACCCACAGACAGATGGACAGACAGAGCGTACAAATCAGATGTTGGAAGATATGCTACGAATGTGTGTTCTTGATTTTGGAGGAGGTTGGGAGCCATACCTTCCACTGGTAGAGTTTGCTTATAATAACTCCTATCAGATTACGATTGGCATGGCTCCATTTGAGGCTTTGTACGGCATGCCTTGTCGTTCTCCAACTTGTTGGCTCGAGGTGGGGGACAACAAGTTATTAGGGCCAGAAGTGATTCAGGAGACCTCCGCGAGGATTGAGATAATCAGGAGTCATATTCGGGTAGCCCAAGACAGGCAGAAGAGCTACGCCGATGCGAAGCGGTTCTTCCGGGAGTTTAACGTGGGAGATCAAGTGTTGTTACGTGTATCTCCTATGAAAGGAGTGATGAGGTTCAGGAAGAAGGGGAAGTTGGCTCCGAGGTACGTAGGACCATTTCCCATCATCGAGAGAATTGGGCCAGTAGCATACAGGTTGGGATTGCCAGAACATTTACATCGCATCCACGATGTATTCCACATTTCGTCGCTGAGATGATATCTTCGGGATGATATGGCCCATACTCACATCGCGATAGACGAGATCGATTTACAGCCTGATAGCTCTTACGAGGAGAGACCGGTGGCTATCCTAGACTATAGTGAGAGGAGATTGAGGTCGAAGGTAGTTCCACTTGTGCGAGTCCAGTGGGAGCATCATAATGTGGAGGAATCCACTTGGGAGCGTGAGGCAGATATGCGCGAGAGATATCCAGAGTTGTTTTTACAAGGTATGCCTTATTTTCCGAATTTCGGGACGAAATTCCGTTATTAGGGGGGAAGTATGTAATACCCCGTATTTTTATGCTATTTTTAATTTGGGGATTTATTAAATTTAATGTGATGATTTATTTAATAAAAATCCGGAAATTAATTATGCTATAATTATTAACGTGACTAGAGTTAGTAATTATGGGAAACTTGTTGAATATTACTAATGAGCATAGTAATATATTATATTGGTTATATTGAATGTCATAAGTAAATTATATGACTATTTCGAAAATTTAAGTCGGGACGTGCCCGTGTCACGTCGGGACTAATTATGTTAATTAAAAAGGGAATATTTTATAAATTGTCTGTATGGTCATTTTGAGTGCGCCAACGCGTTCGAAAGGGTCGAGATAGTCAGAAAAGTGTACCCGGGGGTTTAGTTTGGGTCTCGGGGTGTTGTTAGGCCTAATTAGTGACCCGGGAGGGCATTTTGGTCATTTTACAAAATAGGGTAATTAAACCCACGAATTTCAGCCATCCTTAGCAGCTATTTAGGTCAGCCTTTTAGGGTTAGAACATTCATAACCCTAGTACGGCCATTGGAGAAGAGAGGAGAGAGCTCTCAAGGTGATTCAAGGCCAAATACACCACCGTTTGCACCGCCGTCACCGCCAACACGTGGATCTCGAAGAGGAGAACGCAACCACACCAAAATCAACAGGAAACCAGACCTCTGAAATCCCAGGCAAGTGTTTAACTTGCGTATTTTCGTTGGTGCAATATTCATATTAGTTAGGAATGATTAGGAGTATAATCTATGGAAGAAAACCCCACTTTTTGATAGGAATTTGCATGTAGAAAAGATTAAAACCATATTCTGGAAGTCTTATATGATGTAGATGATTAACCCACGAATTTTGATGATTATGTAGAAGGAAATTCTGGAGAAAAACTGATTAGAACAGAAGTTAAGAAAACTTAGGATTCTTGATGATTAGATGAGATTTTAGGTTGTTTAATCATGTTTAATGATGGTTATACGCATGCTTAACGTTACAAACATATGGTAATATGTTATTATGTTTGTGGTATAAGTTTTGGGACGATTAGTGTTGAAAAATATGCATTTGGATGAAGAATTGTGATGAAACCCGTAACTGCACTTCTGCAGAAATCGAAACACCTGTTTGATCGATCGATCGACCCTAGAGCATCGATCGATCGAAGGTTCGATCGATCGAGCCCCAGTCATCGATCGATCGACCCTTCCTGGCAGCCTCTTATTTTCCCTTGTTTAATTAGTTGAATTAATTTACCGTGGAATAACTTTTGGGATTATGAATAAAATGTTTTGGGATATAGGAGAGACCAGTAGGACATATGATTAAGTGTTGAAGAACTTCATTATGTGATGATATTTGGGTTTTAGGGACAATAATTTAAAGAACGAGGAAACTACGTATTTCAAGTGAGAGATTACGTCGAATACTTCGATAGTGCATGGACGTCTACCTACTGAATTTACTACTTGGATAGTTAGAATCCACGAGTATCACATAATTAGTGAGAAAACCCTTCGAGTTAAGGTTAGAGACGAAACCTTATACGTAATCTTAATAATGTGAAATTAAGGATAAATGTTGTAATTATGGGTAATGAGATGAACCTATATTAATATGATGAAATTGGTATATTTATATGATTGTGTGTGCATATATTATATACATGTGAAAAACGTACCCGCGCTACTTGCTATCCCTGAGGTTACCGCGCTGGGACGACCTTATCCTGTGTTGCTTTTTAGGGGATATTGGTTCGTACCCTAGGAGATAGATATCCTTGGTACAGGCTATCGATTCGATAGTTCAGACGGTCCTATGTATGTACTGACCTTTTAGAGACTTGGAATCTATACTTCGCCTCAATGTTGTTTTGTATATGTTAATACAGTTCGAGAGTGATTCCGAACTTGTATTTCCCTTTGTGTGAGTGATACGGGGATTGGATAGCAGAGTATGCCCGCACCATAATCTTAGTTGGGGTGCTAATATATATATATATATATATTATCCGAGTAGTTTATATATATATATATGAGATTATGGAATTCAAACTACCTACTGTGACTTGATAAGTAGGACATGGTTGTTGACTCAAATAATAAATACTATTTTGCGAAAGTATAATATGATACTGGGAAACTTTATAAATTAATGAAGTTAAAATGAGAGTTGTGCTACAACTAGAAAGTAACCTTTTTACACGTTGACATTGTTCGGTTTTAAAACTTATGTGTAAGTTAAGATAAATTAAATTATTGGGGAGGTTAGTATGATCTAAATGTTAAGTTAAACCATTTGGTAAGGTTAGTACGATAGGCGTGCACACTAGAAGAAAGGTGAGAATTTCTCAAGGGAGTGTCGAACTAATATGTTGTTGCATTGGCCTGTATCAATTTAAATACTTGCTAAACTGATCTTAAATAACACACACTTTCGGGCTCTGACCCGTTTCTCCTCTCCCTCTCCCCCTTGTATATATATGTATGTATTTCAGGTGCCCAGCCACAGGGGCGTCTTGCTTAGGATCTTTTGGAAGGAACGCGCTGCAGCTTAGGTGGGAGTTGCAGGTCTTTTGATTAGACGACTTCGTTCATTCAGATCCACTCCTAGCATTTTCATTCAGATGGGCATGTGTAGCCCTTTCCATTATTTCTTTATGTTGGGACATTGTTATTTCAGTTGTTTCCTAGTTCGTTATTATGGGATTTTGTTCAAAATGGATGTATTACTTTATTTTCTCGTATGTTGGCATTCGTTGATGGATGTTTTATATATTGGATTTTTGGTTCCAGTTTAGTGTGGCGTGAATCTTTTTCATTAATCTTTGTTAATAAAATAAATAAATCTTTTCTTTAAATAAAATTTCGAAGTTTATGTTTAAAATTGGTTTTGACACTTAGCTTAATTATTTAGGGTGTTAAATTGGAAAATTATTTTTATCGACAGTGATGCTGAGAATGAACCAACTGTTCACCTTGATTTAATTTAATAAAGGAGTGATCGCCCGATATTTAATTAGGCGGGGTGTCACACAATGTAGGTCGTTGAGGTCCATTATGCCCTTGATACCCAAGTACAAGCACAATCAATAATAACCATCCAACCAAGCTATAACTCAAAGGACGCAGGCTCACATGCTATCATCTTCCAGCAGCCCATATACGTAGCAAACTGGGGCCACCTGGTGGGGTTCAACGCCACCCACCTCGTGATCTACTCACGCACACGACGTCCCGAGAAGTGGTCATAGCTCCTAACCGGCAAGTGAGAGCGACACATACCCACGACCTCTCACCCCCAAAATAAATAAATGTATATCGCATAATAATCACATGGACGACTATGACCTGGGGAATATCCACACCCTGCTCTTTGAGCCAGGATGCTCACCCTCTACGCACGCAACTTACCAATGATAGCAAGGAGGGGGTATGCTTAACTATATGTAGATATATCATCATATAAGATATAAGTACATCACCACATAATAAAGATATACCATCATATAAGGTATACCTGTCACATCTTTCTCATATTTAATATACGCTCTTAGGCGCAATAGATTTAATGTTTGTTTAGTATATCCCTCTCTTGATACACTAATCGTCAATTCTCACATATCTTCCCCACTTAGTATAAACGGTACTATTTCTCGCTTGAAGCTCACATGTCGCTTCTAATTGTGAATTTTCTCTCAGTTCTATTTAAGTTGAGGATATTCTTTTATCCTAATGCACCTCAATTTGCATTTCTCATACTCCATCCTTAATAGGGTTCAATTCATTTTATGAACCTTTAAAGCTATCCCCTTTGAGATTGGATCCTAAGATCCGGTGTCTCTAAATTATTCCCATTAATATCATAATTATCTCCAAATAGAATTCTCAAAACAAGGTGGGCTTCCTCACTTAGAAAACACCACAATCTCTAATAGGTATTCCTCAAATTTAGTCAATACGACTCCAAGATTCCTTATAAGGGAAACTCGCTAAAAGTCTTCAAAACATACTCCAAATATCTCCTATAGAGGTTCCCAATCGATAACCTTGAATAAAACGGAATGAAATTCTCCCTAGAAAACATTCCTGAAAAAGCCCTGATTCTGAATTGATTCGGGCCAATTCCGAATCGATTCGGACAGGAAGGCGAATCAATTCGGATCATCAAACCTGGGACTCTGTCTCAGTCCGAATCGATTCGGCTGGAGTCCGAATCGATTCGGTCACTAAGACCTGGGCACCTGCATATTTCCGAATCGATTCGGCCTGCCTGGAGGCTCGAAAATGGCTACTTTTGTGAGCCTAAAATACCCAAAATTCATTTTTATCATTTTCTCTCCATTTCTCTTCAACCCAATCACATATATATCATCAATATTCATCCTAGTATACATATAAACTAATTTCTATCATCAAATCCAAGATCTACATATCAAATCTAAGATTATATCCAAAAGTTAGGTTTTGATAAACTAAACCTAAAACCCAAAGATTCAATCCACAAATCATGCAATAAATGGTACACAACAATTATTTAGGAAGTTTAATCACTTGCCTCGGGTTCGTAGGGTCTGAATCCGCCTTGAGATCGCGTGGATGCCGAAAAATCCTCTTTCTCTCTCTTTTCTCCTTCTTTTTCTTCTTCTTTCTTTTTCTCTCTCTCTCTTTATATTTATCTTTCTTTCTTTGGAGAAATATCTCCCGTAGGCTTAATAAGCCTTGTCTCCCAATGTACACATCTTTAAATGATAATACACACTTTAAATGACTCGGTATCTTTAATTTGAGCCAGACAAACTTAAAATTATTTCGAAACCCAAATAGACCCCAAGTACAGTCATTTCGACTTTATCGACCCTTCCGGAAACAATGGTACTCTCAGAATTGCCATTTGACACACTTCCTAACGACTCCAAATTTTGACCTCAATTGCCAATTTGATTATTTTCCAAATAAAATGGTATTTATTTCTCCCAAAACTAATTAGATCATCGTCTCCAAGACCTCGGGTTGTTACAAACTCGTCGGGAGTGACGGCTCCAGAAATATCACTCAAACCATGAGAATTAAAGTTAGACAATTTATAATCGTCCTCAGTCCAGTTTGGCACATGTTTTCAAGAAGTGGCATTGTCAATAGTCATGGTGGGAGGAGTCCATCCATTTTCAACCAACAACCAAACGCGCTCATCTATGGCTTTTAAAATAGATTTCATGTGTTCTTTCCAATTGGCATAATTATCGTCGTCAAAGATGGATACCCGATTATTTAAGTGATCCATTGAAAAACTTGTGATTTTAAACAAAATAAAAAAATTTCAAACAAAATCAATACCACACAAGTTTGCGTAAAATAAGAATACGCGATAAATTAGTGTAACCTTCTCTGATACCAATTTGAGAATGTCGTGTGCGATATTGATTCAAATGTATTCGCAATTTCCAGCTTAAACTTATTTAATTGGATGTTTAAATTTGCTCAAACCAAATACTGATTAAATCACCCCCTAAACATGCATCTACGTGACATTTCAAATCTCAAATTAACTCATGCGATGAATAAGCCAACGAAGACAGATTTCGGGAAAAATCCCCGCAGGGTAAAAACCTTTCATTTCCACTATAATTTATAAAGGAACATCTTACAATCGAATTACAGCGAAAATACAATTTACTTACAAAATACCCGTAGGTCTCGGTCCATAGACGTCAGCCCAGGAACACCGCAGCACTCCCCATGACATGCAGTTGATCAGCCCAGTACCTCCCGCAAGTGTCACCTATGATCAGCCCTGTACCTTTCCAAGGCACCTATGATTCAGCAACAAAACAGTCTACAAAATATGCTTCAGGTTCCACAGAAACTACTCACAAAAAAATATGGGATTTGTTAATTGTAAAACAAAGTTTTGAACCATAAAAAAGATGGAGAATAAACCAAAAAAAGACTCAACACGTATTATGTTAAAACAAGTGTTTTCTCCACACGAATTACAGAGGTGTGACACCCTTTAAATAATAAAATTCAAGGCGGTGATGTGTTAGAATTAAACAGCTCGTTCGAACGAGAAACGACATTATTCGAGCGAGATTTGATCTCGTTTGAACGAGATATGGTGTCGTTCGAACGACATCTTACACGTTTCCCAAAAAGCTTCAGTCTTTTATAAATCTTGGACACTTTAAAACTTAAGAGTGTTTTCGAAATCAGAAACCTTTATCCAAAACTTTTATGATTAAAATGTTTTAAAACATTTCAAAAATTATTTTTCAAATATAGAAAAATATTTTATCTTTTGCAAAAATATCCCAACACTTTTTTTGTAAAATGTAAATTGGAACTAAAACAAAATTTACCAAATTCGTCCTTGTTGGGCATGATTGTTGAAGTTGTCTTGAAATTCGGATCGTCGATTATAGATGATAACTTCCCAAATATTCGATAAACTTGTAGCGGTATATAACATACTAACTATGATGGACAATGTACTTACACTATTTCTCGGCTAGGCATAAGTACATTAATTTTAATAAGTGGGTGACAATGGAGTAAAAGGATAATATTAGGTACATTTTGGGGTTCTCTGGACAGATCTGTGGTGAGAACTACATAGGTCTTCTTATGCCCGTGAAAACCAAATCTCCTTGTAAATTATTTACAACTTGTTTAGAATTCTTAGAAAATATAACATCACTAGTTACTAGTTGACCTTTGCTACCTTTATGAATATACCCACCACAAGAGAAAACCCAAAGATTTTGAAGTCAAAATGGACGATTTGAAAAAGTTTTAAACAGATAAACTCTTTGTGAAGTAAGGTGCCATTGGACAATAACTCATGCGCGTATTAGAAATGAACTTCCTGTTGCGTCGACCAATATCTTAACCATTGTGACTCTAGTAAAAGATAATAATTACATGATAGTTGGTGATTCATCTATCCTAATAACCATCCCTACCCTCAACACTTATCCTAAGGATATTACATTAGTGAAGAAACATCACCAACATATGTGATCTCCATAGATTCAAAGGGAAATAAATTAGTTAAAGACCAAGAAGATCTACATTACAATGATATTTACCTTCTCGTTTCATATATGTAGGTAGGAACCTAGGTCATCTTTCGAAAAAGGTGTAATAAGATGATGAAGAAAAAGAACACTTAAACTTCCCCCACTACTCTTGCACTTTGAAGACTTGATATGTAATCATAGGAGCATGGTTGATCTCAACGCTACTAGGGAAAACTTAAAGAACATGGGAAACAAATTTTATTAGGATTACCATGTGATACTTGCATAAGTAAAGAATTAATATCCATGTGGTAAAGGAAATGAGGTGAATTTGAAGGAGATAATGAAAGAAGTCAGGCACACTAAAAAGTAGCGAACAAACTACACTCCCCCTTCCACACTAACTAGGTAAACAATACCTTTTATTCACGTCATATCAAACACTATTTCTTTTTAATTTTTTCTAGATTGATCTAATACTAACCGATCAATTTTATCTTTGCTTTGACATACGAAGCAGACTATACATGAGGTGGCCATTCATGCTAACATTCAAATGAACATAAATAATTTCCTTCACCACCAAGAGATAATGTCATGAAGAGTCAAATAACTGACAAGGAAATGTATATTGTAAAGATAATCGAACAGTTAAAAATAAGTCCACTAACAAGGAGAAACTCGTAGAAGAGGGTAAATCCTTACAACTAGAGTACAACAAGGTGGATTACCAACATTCCATGTTGAATAAGGCCTTTTACTTAGAAACCAAAGGGAATATAATTATCCAAAGGCATAATATTTCCCTCACTGCCAATATGGATCTAGTGTAGGAAATGTCTTGTGTCACCACATAAAATCTATAACTAGGTTTATCAGTTTAAAAATAAATAATACATGAGCCTAAACAATTGAATATTATTCTAAGCATTGTGAGCAAAACTAACCTGAAGAAATAAGTAATTAACTTAACTAATAAGTTGAAATAATCAATAACTCTAACATCCATAATCTAATAGTAAAAATAATCCAATTGATGAAATGTAATTTATCTCAAAATAACCAACTCTATGGAAATAATGATCGCTACAAAAAAATCAAACATAACTGAAAATTAAAATTAAATAAAGAGAATGATCATGCGGGATGGACACATACAACCTATAAGAACTTCAACTGAGGATGATATGAGTAAATATATTAAGGCTGAGGCAGAAACTGCGGCCTGGGTCCTAAAAAATAGTTACAACAATAATGTAAACAACAAGTCTACAAAGAGTAAGAATTTAATGGAATTTGGGCTACAATAATCACTACGCATCCTCCTTTAATATGTTATCTATATCTAAGTTACCCCAACCTAAAAAACCCTAATTACATAATACGACTAATCCCAAATCTAAGTTAACCCCATGATTAATTATTATTCTATTCAATTGAATATAATTAAATAGTTCCATATACATAAATAGTATAATATCAATAATGAAAGACAATATACACGTCTAACAAGCACCAAATTACGGTCCTTGACACATTCAAATAAATGTATACTGATGTTATCGCACATAAAATACAAAGGCCTATCCATATTGCCTACGGGGATCACTCGTGCGCACTACATATAGTTATAGATCATCCCGAACCATAACCTCAAATCCGTCGACAAAGGATGATTACTCACTACTCATTCTTGTCATAACATACGACCTCAATACCCAAGGTTATACACTAGATCAGTACAATATGTCAGTCGTAGGATCAGTGTAAAAGGACCAAAGTAAAGCCCACCTCTATTATCGGGGAACCCATGCAGTTAATTTTGTACACACTCCATCAAAATTTCTCCTAGTATGTCACTCACAATCACTCATACATGGTATACTTGCACATAAAATTAATAATCCAACCTACTCACAAATTACTACGCAATATACGTATTTTCCCATCAATTTACTCTATTATTTGGAAACTAAACTTCCTTAGAAATGAATTTTTAAGTTCCTTAATTAAAATCCCAACAAAGACTAACCATCATATCTTAAAATTTTCCAAGTTTCCTTAAGAAACTAAACAATCTCAAATATTCCCTAATCCCGGCTACCAAGGCTAATCCTAGTTTTTCACACACTTATCGTTCACACGGGATTACTAACCGTGCACATGCTACCCATTTCCATGAGCCAAAACCCTATGATCCCATACCCCAAAACCACCATTAATGGCCTGGACCAGGGTTTTGACATCCGAAATACATCCCAAGATGGCCTAAAAATAGTGATAAGTCAACTTCTAAGCTATTAATATAGGTCTTAGATGTTTGAGTCAAAGTCAAAGTGTAAATATCATATTTATTTAATAAGAACCCTAGAAATTTTAAATCTTACAATTCTATCTCAGCTCTACCTCAATTTTTGGATTAAAAAAGGGTGTTTTTATTTGATTTTATGCTAGAATTATTTATAACCATTATAATTATATTCCAACTTTGATTTATGAGTTTTATCACCACAATCAATTTACGTCATCAACACGATAATTACCCTTAATTTACTTATAAAATAGTTACGAAAATTAGGTTCTTGATCATAAAATCATATTATCATATCATTTTTTTAGATTCATATGAGTAACTACTATTATAATGCAAAGATAATTAAATTCTTACATTAGTTAAACTTGCATTAGGAACAAGGGTTGAATCTAAGCCTTCAAATTTTCAATTCTCGTTCTCGCATCATTTCCTATTTTATATAAATTTAGGGTTCCTACCAATGGCTTCTGATGTGAATTAGTTTTAGTTTGATGATATCCTAATAGTCTTACTGAAAAAGTTGGCCCTAGGTCCATTTTCGTCCTCAACCTAACAAGCCCCAAATATTACCCCAATTGGCCAAAAAGTCTACCCAAGCCATGCACTAACCTAATAGGCTTAAAACCCATTATTTTTAATAGAAATATGACATAATCTAACCAATTAATGATCTGAATAAACTAATATTTTATCAGATACAATTATAATTATCGATTATTTAAATATAATTGGTCAAGTGTGACATGACATTATAAGAAACTACTTCACGATTGGTTGAACAAAACATCGAGGTAATAGTCTAAACAAGGAAACCCTCGACAACTAATCCCTGACAATTCCATAGTTGCCCACAATACGTAGTCACTTATAAATATTTAGTCAATGAATCATAGTGATTGAATTCCATTTTATCAATTGAATTATCTAACATATATAAAAGATAGATGGTGACATCGCATGTCACAACGGGTAATTAAAATAAATTTCACAATTTAAATAATGGAGAGAAAATATGGGGTATTATGTTCCTTCCCTCTTAAACAAGGAATTTCATTCTTAAAATTAAAATTATATACCTGACTCGAAGATATTTGGATACCTCGCATACATGTCCTCCTCTCTATCCCACGTGGACTCATCCTCGTTTCGATGTCCCTACAGGATTAACTTACGATATGACCTTCGATTGTAGGGTATGTTTTATCTGGTCAAGAATACAATGCGATCGCTCCTCATATATGTCACAAGGTTGCATCTCAATCTCGTCAATTTCGATATGATGTAGGCATCCTCGTCCATATAAAACTTCCTCAACATCGACATATCGAAGTCATCGCGTACCCACTGAAGATGATCATGCATGTCCATATGATATGCCACTTGGAACACCCTATCATGTATCATGAAAGGACTTGTGTTCCATCTTTATCCATGATCAATTGACTATCGCATCCCTTAAACTGTACTGAATGACATCCATCTTAAACATCTTGTGTTCCCCCAACTATAACCAATTGCTCGACGAATAACATGATCACCTATATAATTCATCATAGGGTTCCATACCAATGGTCTATCAATCACTATTTCTATAAGGTATATCCACAAGTGGAAAGTGATGAAACAAGCTTCCTTTGAGCTCTAACATGTAATCCCGAAACATGTCATAAAAAATATGATAACTCTCTCAATGTGATTGTCTGACTGGGGGTAAAACACCGTTCTCAGGTTCAACTGCATACCTATAGAATCCTAAAAACCCTACATAACTTAGAAATTATTTTAGTGTCCATGTAGACATAATATCGTGTGGTATTCTGTGAAGGAACATAAAATCTATAACAAAAAGTCTTGCATATTACTCGATGGTATTTGTATGTACTAGAATGAAATGAGCCATCTTTGTCAATCTATCAATGATGACCCAAATGGAATCATGATCCCACTTGGATATCACCAATTCGCCTAATGAAATCCATGAATATGCTATCGCACTTCCACTCGAGAATATCCAAAGGTTGTAACTACCAAATCGGTATCTATTTCTCCACTTTCACTAGCTAATAAATTGCACATATAGTAACAAACTCAACAATGTCCATTATTATCATGGCCCAGCAATTTTATGTCCTCATGTATTGGTACATCTCATCTTATATGGGACGCACCGTGAACCAAAAACCACGTGTCTTTGAAAAGACTACCCTTTCGCAACTCAGGACCCTCTGGTTCCATAAAACATCCCTGAAATATAAATCCCCCATATGAACTAATTGAGAAAGGGAAATTGTTCCTGATGCAAGATCCCGCACCTTCTCTTAAAAAAGTAGTCTGAAGTCTAGGCTTGTAACATTAGTGTAATAATAGTTGGTCTAACCGTCACAAATACCAAAAGGAATCCTATAAAACCATATTCATATTTCTACCCAAATATCAGGTAAATCATACTCACGTTTTGACCATAAAGTTTCTAAAGTAACAATGGCTTTACAAATATTGCATCTGCTATAACATTCGCCTTCCCTATATGATACTAGGTAGAAAAGTGGTAGTCCTTCAAAAAATTATAACCATATCTTATGTCTCATATTGAACTCTCTACGAGTGAACAAGTATTAAAGAAGCTTGTGATTAGAAAATTACTTAAAGCTCTCACCCAATAAGTACTGTCTCCAGATATGGAGAAAAAAACTACATCCGCCAACTCCAAATCATGGATGGGGTAATTTCTCTCTTCAGTCTTAATATTGTGAGAAACATAAGCTATATGACTCTTCACCTTTATTAACACTCCTCCTGACCCCTGAAGTGATGCATCCATACACACCAAATATTCCACGATGCAATGTGGTAAAGCAAGGATGGGCACAGTCGTGAACCTCTCCTTGAGCTCTAAAATGCTCTCCGATAGTTTAAGCTCCAAAAAAATAATAACCCTTTATGTTTGATGTGTGTTAGTCTCTTGGTAAGATTTAAGAACCCCTGAATAAACCTATTCACTACACCAAAACGGCTAAATTGTCATCATTGATCCAGTCAGCCTTGTCATGGCCATTGACCATCATAACAAAAGCATGCATTTTTCATCAGATCGATGACCATGATAAGGTCGGGACAAGGTCAATGACCGTGAAAAGTCCTTGACAAGTACAATTATTATGGACTTGTCACGGTTATTGACCGTGACAAACTTAGAAAGATGACATGGTCAAAGACCATGACAGGTTCGTGAAAAATCTTTTAACTAAAACCCTAGGTGGTGTTTTCCTTTCCCATCCTTTTTCTCTCTTGTGCGTGCAACGGTTCTCTCTCTATCTCTCTTTACGTTTTTA
This sequence comes from Sambucus nigra, assembly GCA_949130495.1. Classification (NCBI taxonomy): domain Eukaryota; kingdom Viridiplantae; phylum Streptophyta; class Magnoliopsida; order Dipsacales; family Adoxaceae; genus Sambucus; species Sambucus nigra. Next base: position 232,333,507 of record OX422215.1, read on the forward strand.
GGTATTTTTTTCTCTCTTTCTCTTTCCTTTATGTATGCGTGTTTTTATGTGTGTGTGTAGGTGGGTATGTATGTGTAGGTGTGTGTGTGTGCATGGGTCTGTGATTAGTCATAAATTCTTCCGAATTTATCCCCTTAATTTGGTAGCTTTTAGAAACTCGAATAATGTAAAACTTATTGATTTATCTCATTTATATGCTACTGGCCAGTCCCACATAGTGCCTCGAGTTTTGTGTGTTTTTTGTACTTTTTACTGGTATTTAATGCTAAATGAAGATAAGAGAGATTCAAAACTGAGAAATCAACAAAGGAAAGAAAGTCAGAGGGAAAATGATCAATTTAAATCAAGAGTTCGGACGAGGGACCAACATGAAAAATGAAGACTTCGCATTAACAAGTTGATATGCATTTTGATTCAACTTTTTATATATGCCAACATTGCACACATGCACGAGTTTATATGGATGTGTTAACGCAAAAATTCTCCATTTACGAGGACCAATAAAAAAAGACACATGTCATCCTACGTGGCAATATTAGACATTCGAGGAGTATTAGTCGGCACCCGAGGAGAGTTGGTCGGCACCCGAGGAGAGTTGGTCGGCATACTAACCAGGAAGATCAAAGGATAACTATGCATTTAATGTGCATTAATGAAGATGGCAGCGCATTTAATGAGCCTTAATGTACATTTATACTGTATTAATAGATGACAACACATGGCATACCAAGCAATTCAATAATTAGATTCGTTGAATGTAGACATAAATGTCTACATACAATGAATCTATTTATCTCCCATCACTATAAATACATGTATTCCCTTAGCCAAAAGGGAGGGACAGAGGAGATCCGGGAGAACCTAGAGACACCATACACAAGATCCACACCTTTTTCTCTCTCTACACCACATTGTGCTATTGCAAACCCTTGGGAATAAAATAACAGTGGACGTAGGCTTTATTCATAGCCGAACCACTTTAAAAATCTTTGTCTCTCATGTGCTTGATTGGATTACTTTTATCTATTTATCTGTGATCATAAAAATGGGATTCGGTCCAGTTTTTTGCATCAACAGATTGGCGCCGTCTGTGGGAACGTGTTACAAGCATTGTTCTCCATCAAAAGCTAAGTTTTTATTTTCTCTACATACAATCAATTATATATTCTACATACATCTTTTGATTCAATCATGATTTTTATGTTTATATACATAAATTAATTGTCCAATTTTTATCTGCAAAATATTGCATATCATGATTTTAAAATCATAATTGTTAGGTTAATTCTTATTTAGAAATCTGAAAAATAATGGATTTCATAAATCATAACTGTTTGCTTGATTCTCAAGTTTCAATTTTATATCATGGAATAAATATTTTAAATGATTACATATACCAATATATATGACGATGATAAGATCTGATAATTTTCATTATAAATTTTGTAAGATCTTTGATGACTATTCAAATTCCCATTACATTTTTAATCAGAGAATGGAAAAAGGTTAAAGACAATAAAAAGTTTTCTCATGGAAATCATGATCCAGATCTACTTTCTCTCTCTTTAAGTTTGAGTCTCTTTGCATTCATTTTTATGAACTATATTCTTAATTTGGTTCATCTTCCATCTATGTCAATAAAGTCAAATTGATTGATTTTTGACATAAATTTGGTAATAACTTCGTTCATTCACCATATTTTTATCTCTCCAAATAGGGAATAGGAAGGGATCAATATAGAAAATAATTTTCTGTCACCTGAAAAATCATTACCCACCTCTTGTAAAAGATGACCAGTAAAACAATCATGACCATATCAAGACTCTGGGCACAAATTTGATATGTTGGCCCCTCGTTCATCACATCACAGGTTTTCTTTGTCGAAATCACACGATCTAGTGGATTAGATGATTATTCATTTAATTAACATTCTTAATGCTTAAATTTTACATCGAATGTTATTTTTCTGATCTAAGGATTCGATATATTCTGGTCAGCCATCTATATTGTTGGTCGGCATCATCTTGGGCCATATTTTATTAAAGGGAAGCTTAACCAGACCATTTTTATTTGTCGAAGATAAGATGTGAAGATCCATCAGCAACGTTGAAATAATTTTATCCAACTACGAGGTATCTTATTAGTGGTCGGAGCCCCATATTGTAGCTCGGTGGAACCAATTGCAGGTTGACGATCATCTACTTCTTGATCGGCGACATCTCAGTCTTGTTCGAAGTGTTCAATTTACTGGTCGGCAACTATCCAACCATCCAATTTTTGGTCGGTGACATCTAATGTTGTTCGGTGCTGTCAATGCACCATTTTTGTTGATCGGCGAAATTGCTCAGCTGGTCGGGGACCATTTGCTTCTTGGTCGACACCATATATTCTATAACTTGAGATATCCTTAAATGTTGGTCGACAATATCCATGTCGTTTCTCGGCAGCACTGGAATATTGGGGTATTAAAAAATGCGAAGCACCCCAGATATTTCTTTAAACACGAGTTCATCTTGGGGACAAACAGGGGGCTTAAGTTTTTTTAACTTGTGATCACCCCAAAAATATTTTTAAAACCAAGTGATAAATAATTTTCAAACAGCAACTTATACCTGATTAGTTGTTGATTAAATAACTTTACAAAAAACTCTACGTCTTATTTATGATGCATATCTGATAAAAATTTGTCCATCTCACACACATTTGGCACAAAAATATTATTTCGTATTTTGAAAATTTGATTATTTTATGCTGATACACATCACATATTGTTTGGCTGAATAATTATTCTCATGATAATAATTATTTTCTCTAGTCTCGACAGGTGCTCGGGAAGCTTATTAAAATTTCTTGGGGACGAGATTCAATCCCGATGAAAGCTCTCGTAAATCTCTAGAAAGTAGTATTGCTCGACATTAGGCAATTTTGCCTCAACATATCAGCCAACATATATTATTTCATTTTTTGAAATTAATATTTTTATTTTTCAAGCATATACATATCATATATTGATTGGATGAGTAAATTATTCTCATAACTAATCAATTCAGCCTACACATATGGTAGAGCAAGTTATTAATTTTTACAGGTACAAGACTTAATGCCGACGAATGCTCGGAAACAATCTGGAAACTATTATCATTTCACCTTAGCGAGGCATTATATATTTTATTATTACTCGGAGATATCGGCTCAAGCACGAATTATTCTATATCCCTTGGGATTCATATTCTATATTCATCTCTTCATGGAGCTCGGCAAAATACTTATTATCATATTCAGCTCCGAGGAAAAGCTACAACAGTTATTATATTTCACCCCCAACGGATAGTTGGTCGGGGCAATTCTTATTTATATTCAGGCCCAGATATCGGCTCAAGAACAAATTATTCTATATACCCCTTGGGATTCATATTCTATATTCATCGCAATATGGAACTCGACGAGATACTTATTATCATATTCAGCTCCGAGGAGAGCTATAATATTTATTATTTGTCACCCCCAACGGATAGTTGGTCGGGGTAATTCTTATTTATATGCATGCCCAATAAAGTTCTCAGCCATATTCTTATGTTCTGGAAAATATTATTCTTATTCGGCATTATGAAATTGTGCCTCGACAAGATACTTATTCATCTTTAAGGAGAATTACAACATTCGTTGTGTTTCACCCCCAACGGATAGTTGGTCGGATAATTCTTATTTATATTCAGGCCTGACAACGTTCTCGGCTATATTCTTATGTTCTGGAAGATCTTATTCTTGTTCGGCATTATATAATTCTACCTCGATAGATCAACGAGGCACTTTATTATTTTTAATTATTCTTTATATCTATTTGGATGCATATTCTATTCTTATTTCAGCATGGAGCTCGACAAATATTTATAATCATATATTCAGCTCCAAGGAGGTCTCCAACATTTATATTATTATTATATTCCCAACAATCTGTTGGTTAGCTTCAAGGAGGTCTTCAATATTTATATTATCTCCGAGGAGGTCTCCAGCATTTATTATATCTTATTATATTCCCAACAATCTGTTGGTCAGCTCTGAGGAGGTCTCCAGCATTTATTATATCTTATTCCCAACAATATGTTGGTCAGCTCCGAGGAGTTCTCCATCATTTATTATATCTTATTCCCAACAATCTGTTGGTCAGCTCCGAGGAGGTCTCCAGTATTTATTATATCTTATTCCCAACAATCTGCTGGTCAGCTCCGAGGAAGTCTCTATCATTTATTATAAAAAATGTATTCCCAAAAATGCCAACTTATGTTGGTTAGGAAGTAAATGTATTCCTCCGGGGAGTAAAACTTGTATTCCTCCGGTAACTAAAACTTATATTCCTTCGGGAAGTAAAGCTACCTGTATTCCTCTGGGAAGTAAAGCTACCTGTATTCCCCTCCGGGAAGTAAAGTTACATGTATTCCTCCGGGAAGTAAAGCTACGTGTATTCCTTCGGGAAGTAAAACTTGTATTCTTCCTAGAAGTAAAACATGTATTCCTCCGGGAAGTAAAACTATGTATTCTTCGGGAAGTAAAAGTATTCCCAAAGATGTCAACTCAGGTTGGTCAGAAATAAGAAGCTGTCAACTACAGTTGGTTGGAAACAACGTATGAGTATGTGAAAGCGATCAAGCAAAAAGCATTCAAAGTTCACATTCCACACTTGGGGGCTTCTATTACAGATATATTTGTTCATTTGGTGGCACATTCTTATAACATCATGCAGTCGAGCATCAAATTCAACTCCACAAACTCACACGGTCGGGGCCCCGACCAATCATCATTCAGGAGTTGTTTTTCTTGCTCAAGAATTATTTTTGATATTGAAGTTTAGGTGGTATATTGAAGTTCAGGAGGCGCATTCAGAAGATCAGGAGGCATATTCAGGAGTTATTATGCACATACTATTGAAGTTCAGAAGTCAAATTCAGCATCTACAACACTGAGATCTTTACTACTACTGTCCCGACCAACATTTGAAGAAGAAGTTGTATGAAAATATTTCGAAGTCCACCACTAGCTTGGTACTAATCATATTGAAGAATTGGGTTCAAAAGCTAGTATGTTACTCGACAAAGTATTCAGAGGATCATAAATCAGAAGAATTAAGCACGTGAAGTTAGCACTCAGTTGCTCGGCATAGGAGGCAGTTGGTCGGCTAGCAAACCAATCAACATACTTGAAGATTATGACAAGCTACAAGCTGCATACTATGGCATGGCTGCATCCAAATTCCCAGGGGTGATACATAGCACACGGAGTTCCTCAAAAGAAAGATTAGTAACCATCGATCAGCCTGCATCATATGTCGTCCAGGAGATAATGCACTTTATGTTGAACAAATCAAGAAGGTAGATCAAGAATTTCACGAGCACCGAGCAACACTGCAGAATAAATACTCCATACTTTCAAGTAAACCATCAAGCATGGAGCATTGGAGGCTTCTGTTAACGTAAAAATTCTCCATCTATGAGGACCAATAAAAAAAGGACACATGTCATCCTACGTGGCAATATTAGACATTCGAGGAGTATTAGTCGGCACCCGAGGAGAGTTGGTCGGCATACTAACCAGGAAGATCAAAGGATAACTATGCATTTAATGTGCATTAATGAAGATGGCAGCGCATTTAATGATCCTTAAAGTACATTTATACTGTATTAATAGATGACAACACATGGCATACCAAGCAATTCAATAATTAGATTCGTTGAATGTAGACATAAATGTCTACATACAATGAATCTCTTTATCTCCCATCACTATAAATACATGTATTCCCTTAGCTAAAGGGGGGGGGGGAAAGAGGAGATCCGGGAGAACCTAGAGACACCATACACAAGATCCACACCTTTTTCTCTCTCTACACCACATTGTGCTATTGTAAACCCCTGGGAATAAAATAACAGTGGACGTAGGGTTTATTCATAGCCGAAGCACTTTAAAAATCTTTGTCTCTCATATGCTTGATTGGATTGCTTTTATCTATTTATCTGTGATCATAAAAATGGGATTCGGTCCAGTTTTTTACATCAACCGGATGTTTGACTTCTCTTGCATATTTGAATTTGGTGAGGCGTTCTTATCTCAATTTTGTCATCTATGCGTAAGTAGATTTAAGGATAAGTGTGCCTGTAAGAACCGTTTACTGTGAGAATTTAAATTGGTAAAAATAATGAGTGATTCACGGGAAAGGGTTGCGAGAGTTCAAAATTAATTCTTCGTGAAAGCCACCGTTTAAAAGAGCCCAAAAAGAAAATGTTATATGCTAAGAAAAGGGCCAAATTATTTTAGTTCATTCCAAAGAAAATATGATATTATTGAGGGAGTTTGTATGGATTAAAAAATTTAAACGTGTTTGCACAACTAATCCTAATGTTGAAACATTGCAATTTGACGCTATTGTTTGTAGAATCATCAAAATTCTCGATTTGTGTGCATGTAGTATGTTTAGTTCATTAAGATCACATTTTAATTGTCATATGGCTATGATAAAGTTTGATGATTTATCGCTATTAATTAGAGCTTCTTGATCGTTTCGATGTGTTGGAATTGTGACTCATTTGTTGTAGTTTCACGCCCATTCATTACATGTTTGAGCACATCGGTACTATGTTTGCATGTAACACACATTATTAGTTTTTATGAGTTTTTGTGTTTTATGTTAAAAGCCTATTGTCTTAACACTGTTTTGCTGCTGTCATTCCCTTCCACAGATTTTTTTTTTCCAAAAATGTTTTCATTGGAATCTGGGAAATTTTGGCAGGTCGCGAGAAGTCGTTACAACGACATCTCTATGTCACACAAATGACCTCTATCCTTCATTCGAGCGACGTCCCTAGCTCGTTCGAACAACAGGCTGAATTGTGGCTTCTGATTGGTTTGCAGTCCACTGGTTTATTTTGGTACATTTTTGGTACTGTTGAAAGTGTTTCTGGACTGACTGGTTTATATGCAGGTGTTATTGGTTCTAAATTGGATTTTTTCATATAGTCTGTTTATCACACCTGATTAGATTGTTATATTCTTTGTGTGATTCATTTGGTTTACTAGATACTGATTTTTCATTATATGATCATATTTAGCTGGTTGTTTCATGATTATCTAGCGATTTCAAAATGGATTCAAATTGGTTTATATTCCCATGCTAGATACTTGTATTGGTTTCACCAGATCGTCTATTCGAGACAAAAAGGGGGAGAGATATATGTGATATAGGGGGAGATTTTGAGCATGTTTTGGTTTACATATTTTACAAATTGCTATCTTATATTGGTAGTACACATTGGTATCAGTTTGTTGCTCAAACTGTTTAACAAATGATTTTTCAGAGAATATTCATATTGGTATCTATTATTGTTTGGTATCATTTGGATATATATATTGGTTTCATTTGTTCCTCCATACTTCACTGGGTATTTGTTTGTCTGTTTCATGTGTGTAGGTATGCTTCAGCGATTCAAGATTTCAAGTCTACATCACATTCAGACAGTTTATGCTTATCGGTGCTACATATACTAGTCTGTGTCCTATATTTTTTATTTTAGGTTTATGGGATGGGATTTAGGAGTCATACGGCTTGACGGCCTGACTTAGGCATTTCACTGGTTTAGTTTTGTCCCGAAATAGGCAAAGGGGGAGATTTGTTAGGACATAAATTTTCGATTGAGTCATTGTATTGTTTTGACTTAATTCCGTGAACAAAACTGTGTTTGTAATATGTCATAGGGAGATTTTATTTTGTCACGATCCCACTTGGTCTATGACGTATTGAAGAAATTGAAGATGTTGCGGTAAAGCTTCAAAGAATTAATCATGTCGAAGTTTAATTCGTGCAAATTTACTCGTCTTCAAAGTTAATTGCAATCCGAGATCACTCAGGTATGAATGCGTATAATTAATGGTGCTCGAAATTGTTTTTATAATAGATAAGGATGTATTTTTATAAAGAAAAATATTTTAAAATGTTTTTAAAAGTGTTTTAAGGGTTTACACTACGTTTTATTCTGATAAGTTCGAAAAGGAGTTTGACTAATTTGAATTTCTTTTAAAAGAGACGTTTTAAATAAAAAGTCAAAGAAAGTCAAACTGACGTAGCGTCGTTCAAATGACATGTCAGCTCGTTCGAGCGAGATGCCTATGTCGCGCGAACAACATGGCAATCTCATTCGAGTGACACTCTTTTTGAGGTGACATTTAAATCTTATTTAAAGCATGTTTTTATCAGAGTTTCGTAAGTGTGCATCTGGTAAAAATATGTTATCATCCATTACATGTTTGCACATGTTTTCTAAGGTTTAAAAAGCATAAACACGTCCTTAGAGTTTGCAAAGATCCGAGTTATCATTCGTATATGTTTAATTGATCTTGCGGCACCAAGAAGTATGTTCTATCATTAAACATCAAGGGTTTTTTGATGAATAAAAGAGAAAGACTTCTTATTCGACATCGTAGATGAATCAAAGCCATTCAGTGGACACCGAGACATACGTGAATGCGTGTGTTGTGGACAGGTATCGTGGAAGAAGGACTTTCTGCGTGGGCACTGTGAGAGGAGTGGTTGAAAATCATAAGAGCATCAAGACCCATGGGGATCGAGTCATTGAGTGAGTCTTTATCTGTTCATTGTAAATCCACATTCATAGTGATTGTCTGGCTTAGGCCGTCCGAGGTTGTTTTTTCGTTTTGGTTTTTTTCCTCATACATCCGGCGTTGTGAGTATTATTTAATTTACTTTACTTTCTTTAATCACAAGAGGCATGTTTAGGATTAATCAAGATAAAATTGGTTTAAAGTAAGAATTCATTTTTTCACAACTTGGTTTGGTGCTAATTAAAAGTTGGATAATTTTCGAAGAAAATTGGTTTGATTTGAAACACACGAAAAAAGGGGATTTTCAGAAGCAGGATTGAGTTCTGCTTGAGAGATGATCTAGCAGATTCATCCATAACTTGAAGGAATTGTTTCTGCTTTGTCAAAGAGCCCATGTAAACAACGGGACGGGAATTCAAAATCCTATTATAGGATTTAACGGTTCTAGCTATTTCAAAGTGACTCCTAAAGTCTATATCGATGATGAAACAATCGTTACTTCTAGTAGCATTGTAATTTACCACATCAATATATTCATGATCCCTTGCATATAAAGTAAGATGCAACTAAAACATCAAAACATATAACATAAAAGCTGAAGTTTTTCTTTACTACATGAAGGAAGGTCATGAAAGCCAATTGAAAGCACTAATGAAACACCAGATAAAAATCACCATCTAAAAGCACAATATGCAAAAGTATAGTTGTTGTTTATAACAATTGGCACTGTCTACGTAAGGTTGCGTAAATCTAACCTTGGAGACCCGCAATGGCAGGACTTATGTGACATGTTCGACCTTAAGGCCATCCACAATGGGGTAGCTATTACTTTAAGGGTGTATTTGATTGCAAACATGAAAAATGCATGGAAAATGGTTCATTTGTATGAGAAGTTGGAAAATGAGCGGAAAAATATATGAGTTTTTGGTCTTACTTCTTTCTATTTTCCATGGAAATCAATTCTTTGGTGGGTAGTTAAAAAATATTTTCCAATAAAAATGATGTTTGAGATGGAACACTTGTTAATTGAATGGTGGTTGTTCTTATATAAACTCTTTGCAATCAAGGTACAACAAGGAAAAAACACGAGTCCAAATAACTATTTTTCATGGGAAAAAAATTCATGTTAATCAAACACACCCTAAATGGAGGGGATGGTGGGGAACCATGGGATGGGGATTCACTAATTTGGTTGATGGATTCTTTAAGCAGCCTTTAAGTTTAATGTGTTAAATGGATCCAAAAAATGCGGCCCAAACGTTTTTTTGTGTATCATTTACACGTTTGGAACTCAAACGTATGTATTTTGCTTGTTTGAAGAAGGACTTAAATAGTGCACATTTTCAGGTGGACAGTTGTGTGTTTGGGATTCAGCGCCCAACGTTTCCACTTCTGGGCCTTTTTTTTACCACTTCCCACTACTACCCAACTGGCTAGTTGTATCGCTTAATTCATCAAATTGGCTAGTTCTCTCCCATAATTAGCCAAATTTAACTTCACATTGCATATGGCCCAAGTATTTTATGTATTTTGTTTATAAGAATTAGGTTGAGGTGTAATCAAATTAAAAGTGGCCACATTTCTGGATAAAAATTATTAATAATAAAATTTGATCCCCTTGCTTTTAAAAAAGATAAAGTTAATCCCACCCTCTACTCTCCTGGCACTATTCGAATATGCAGTCTCTCCGCAATGCATCAAACAAATTTCTTACTGTCCAAAAAGATTTACAAATAGCACCAGATAGAAACATGAATTCTAGTCTAAAAGAGTAAAGTTAGGATCCAATATAAATGCAATACACTTGACATTTGAAATTTATCTTCACAACTATACCATTATAGATTTACAACCCAATGAATTACAACCTAAAAGAGTAAAGGTTAAAGGATTATTTCAAAATTGGGTACTCATATAAATGAATATGGTATAAAATATATGTAAATATGAGGTTATTGAACTCAATTGCGTACCTCCAGGAACCGTGCCAATACCCTGCCATCCTGACATGCAAACAGGAGCATCATAACCAGAAATTCTTAAAAGCTTCACCAGAGAAAACTTGATACAACTACCATTACAAGGGCCCGACTTCACAAGGTGAAGATTCACCTCATTAGCAGATATCATCATAGAATTTACTATTGACACCAAATCACTCTCATACTTATCCACGAACCTCTTGAGATAATGCAAAAAACCCAAATAAGTAAATTGTAATTAATATAAAACTAAACGAAAAAAAAAAAAAAAACCACTCACCATGAGTCAGCACCACCGCTACCGTTCTCCAAAAAACCACTCACCATGATATCTAAATCATGTTCGCTCTCATGGTTACAACCCACTACCGATCTGACCCACGACACCACAACCCATTTTTAACCACGAATCTCCGTTGCCACAAACACTCTACAATCCAATACTCCACCACAACCACCACTCCTTCGAACTCAAATAAACTTTAAAAGCTTCATTTTTTCCAAATTCACCCTCTTCTCGACAGAAAACATTCCAAACCATATTATTCCATGGGACTCCAAAACCTACATCACACGGTCGTGCACAGACCAATCAGGGGAACGGTACTACCTCTGCTATGATTCTCCATATTAAAATGGATGATTCTGAATATTACTTAAAGATATTTAGGTAATATATGAATGTGATGTCATTGATATGACGGTATGATATAAATTCGGTAATTTGAATTTTTAGTCAGACGCGGTATGGGGCGTGTCGGGACTAATTTATTAAATTAAAAAGAAAATTTATTTTCTATCGACCTTATAGTCATTTCGACTGCGTCATTCCGTCCGGAAGGTTCGAAATAGTCAGAAAAGTCTATTTGGATGTTAATTTTGAGTCTCGGGTCATTTGGAAATGAAAAGACAACCCAAAAGGGCATTTTGGTTATTTTTACAAGGGAGATGAATAGTGATTTCGGGTTTTGTCTTATTATAAGTATTTGGAGATTAGTGTATGTAGGTTCATTTCATCTCTTCTACACAAAATTTAAAAGTCATCTTCTTAGAGAGAGTGGAAGGTTGATTGGAAAGAAAAAGAAGTTTGCTTGGGAAGGAGGAGAACCAAAGGTCACCACCACCATCACCACCTGTGTTATTCAACTCCAAGGGATCAGATCTTCATTAGAGACAAGTGTTTGATATTTGCAATTTAAGTTCGTATATTGTCCATGTTAGGATAGTTATAAAAAGAGATGATTTTCATGCTTGGAAGATGAAAGGATATAGTTGTTAATGGATTTTTGGAATCTAAAAATATATAGGAATTAAACTCATGTTGTAGGTAGTTAGTAATACAATAAATATTCATCAATCTGTGGAAGAAATTCTGAAAATAATTTAGTGTTCTTGAAGATAATATGTTGATAATTTTCTGGAAAAAGAGGCAAAAACGAGTGGAATGAGAAGAGCCAATTTGGAATGTTTAGATCTTCTTTTTTAGTGCATTTGGATGAGATTTAAGAAAAAACTCAAAACACATACCTGACTCAATTTTTCGTGTAGAATCCAAATCTGAAGTCGGATTGATGATTTGAATAATTTTTGGATCTGATTTGTTTGAGTATTTAAAATATGAGAATTCATGATGTTGTTTCTTTTTAATGGTGGTTCTTATCCCAAAACTTTTGTAGATCTTCGGTGATTATTAATTGGATATTATGGGACTTAGAGAAGATCAGTAAGCCCTAGTTAAGATTTGAATTAATTTGATTGGGATTTAATTGATTAGAATTATGATAATTAAAGTTAAAGAGATTTCGATTGCTAGATTCATGTGTTGGATTCTAATTTGTTTGTATGAGGATTAAGGATAGTTCAAGTAGGGGAGATTTAATATAACACCTGGGTAGCCTTAGGGTTACAATTTAAACATCAAGGACTGAGTTTAAGCTCATTATTGATTTTGCAAGGGCTGAGTGTAGTACAAGAGCGTAGTGGTATGGCTCCTGGATAGAGATGGGAGTTTATAACATATTTGGTTGAAAGAGGGGGCGAGGTTATTCCGATCACATATTTGAAGCTGACGAACCTCCTTGATCGACAAAGTTAAGTAGTAGTGTATTGGAGGGGTTCCTTGTTTGGATTTCGCTTTGCGAGACGCTCCTCGCATGAACCTTAACGACGTCGGGAGTAGAGAGATGTTATAGGATGCGAGGATAATTAAATTATGAAGTAAAGATATGACATTTTAATACGTGGGATTTAAAGAGATATAATGCTACGTAAGGGAATAATCTAAGGTTAATGTGAGTACCTTATTGTTAGTATACTATAGGTATGATAATACATATTTGATTGATTAATGATTATGTGTATGACATACCAAGCTTACTTGCTATCAATGGGAGGTTTGCGCGTGAGGGCAGTCATATCCTGATGAATCCATGGGATCTTTGATTTGTCGCTCGAGAACATAGGTCTATGAAAGACTTATCGGGGAGTTGATAAGTCCGCTGACTATGGATACGTAGGTATGTGCGTGACCCATGGATACGAGAACTATGTTATCCTCCAATTTGTATGTTGATGTTTGTGATTCGAGGAATCCTTACCGAACCTTTTGTCCCCTTTTCGGCGACCAGCGATATTAGGATATGATAGCAGAGTAATGCACTGTACCGCAGCTGTGACTCGGGGTGCGGTATTATATATAAATATATATATAATGAATTAAATGAATGATTGGATATATTGTGGTTAAATCATCTACAATGTGATAATTGTAGATCGGTGAATAGAGAAAGAATTTAAGTAAGTTAATGAATGTTTATTCTAATAGAATTGAAAAGCTTACTTCATATTAGTGATAATCGAATCATGTTAATGGGAAACGTATGAGAATAATTATCTGACGTATGGTATGGGACATGCGGGGATTATGATATGGGAATGGAATTCTAATATGGAGACTAGAAAAGAGGAACCATTAACTAGGAGGTTAATAGGAAACGTTAAGTGTGCACTCTACTTGAGAGGTGAGAATGGCAAGTGAGAGTTGGGTCTAACATGTACATAATAAATGCTTTATTGCACTTGTTAAATACTTGATGTTTACACAATCGGGCTCTGGCCCGTTTTCTTGCATATTTTCTTTTCTATTGTATCTTCTATATCAGGTGTCCAGCAACAGGGACACCAACCTTAGCGGATTATGACAGGCTATGAATTTATGGAGTTTTGCTTAGACGCCTATCATCATTTGATTCACAGTATTCTCTTTGTAGGGCATGTCGCCCAAAGGATTCAGTTATCTTTTCCTATCGGAGTCAGATACTATTGTATTCGTGTCTTTTTAATACATTTGACACTGTTAGGATTATTGTAATGGATTTATATTATTTGGGAATGTTTATTCCAATTGCATTTAAATTCTTTTGTGTTATCTACTTGGTTATCAGTGTTGTAGAATAAAATGTGTTGTGTTATTCTTAAACTGGAAATGGATTTTGTTAAATTAAAATTTGGAAAGTTTTTAACACTAGCTTAATTGAGTATTGGGTGAGTTGTAAATGTTTTCGACAGTGATGCTAAGAATGAGCCAACTGTATATTCTGTTTTAATTTGGTATGGGACTGGCCACCTGGTATTTAATTAGATAGGGTGTTACAGGTGGTATTAGAGCATCAGGTTCTAGTGTCCTTTTGGATCTGTATGACTTACTGTGTTTTTAGCTTAGCGTTCTTTGATATAGAGCCCTATGTTTAGGATTGTTGATCTCTTTGGTAAGATTCCGTATATATTAGTGAATCTTATTTACGTTCGGGAGTGATCGAACAAAGAAGTATGGCAGATGAGGGCCATTGAATGGATAGCGGAGATCGTACTTAGGAGGTTATGAAGTATGTTCGAGTATGATGACCGTAGTCGAGGTCACCCCTATTATGGAAAATTGAGGAGAGACATCAGTAGAAGTTCTTGAAATGCGGGAATTGTGTGTGTTACCTAAGGAAGGCAATATATTCAAAGGCTTGGGCATATAGTGGAGTGTGGTTAACTAGAACTGAAAATTTGGGGTAAAATTTTTCTTGACTTATCGGAGCAAAGTTATAATAGTGGGAATCAACAACCACCACCCACAAATGAGGGTGTGTTCTCTATCTAAGGAATTATAAGGCGTATATTGATTTTTGTAGCGATTAATATTATATGGGAAAATAGGTTGCTAAACTTTGACAATAGCACTGTTATTTACGTAGACTCACCGACGGCTGTAGGATACCTATATTTTCATGTCATCACGTGGGTTTGATTTTTATCGCGGAATTACTTACTTTGGGCATGTCCGAGCATGATAAGATTATCGGCATGCATTGACTTGTGGTATAGGAGAGCGTATGTACTACTACTATAGCTAGCATCTTGTATTTTATAAGAGAGTAGATGAGTAGACTTTATTCGAATTAATAAAACATGTAGAGAGGTTATAAACTATTGACTAAGGACCTTAGGACTTTCGATGGCCAGCTACTTTAGGAAGTAGTGTATCGGGGTGGTTCCTTGTTTGGATTTCGCTTGTGAGACACCCCACGCATGAAACTAATAACCGTTGGGAGTCGAAATAAGATAGGTCTTTAGGATATGAGTTTATAACCTTTGCTATTATAATGAAAGTTGTACGATAGGGTGTATGGGCGCCCCGGATGATTGGATTGTAGTAGTTTTCAAAATTGTGAACCAGTAAGTAGTTATGACTTCAGGATTTATTTGTTTAATACGTGAGGATCATTTTTCCCAAACTTTGTCACGAGGACGGTATAGGGAAGATTGGGTATAATTTAAATTTGATTCAGTTGGAACTATATGGCGAGACTTAGTGTAACATCGATGGGGATTTTCGTTAATGTACTGTATGGGCGGTACCACTTAGATTTCTTGCGATGTGAGATTTATACTCGGAGTTGACCTTATCAGTATGGTTCATTTTTCTGAATTTCGGGACGAAATTCTGTTATAAAGGGGGAAGTATGTAATACCCCGTAATTTTAATGACTTTTAAAATGGGTTATATTTTAAATAAATGGATTAATTGGATCTTATTATAAATTAATTCATTTGGGTTTTATCCGAATTGTGGATATTAAAATGGATGATTCTGAATATTACTTAAAGATATTTAGGTAACATATGAATGTGATGTCATTGATATGACGGTATGATATAAATTCGGTAATTTGAATTTTTAGTCAGACGCGGTATGGGACGTGTCGGGACTAATTTATTAAATTAAAAAGGAAATTTATTTTCTATCGACCTTATAGTCATTTCGACTGCGTTGTTGCGTTCGGAAGGTTCGAAATAGTCAGAAAAGTCTATTTGGATGTTAATTTTGAGTCTCGGGTCATTTGGAAATGAAAAGACAACCCAAAAGGCCATTTTGGTTATTTTTACAAGGGGGATGAATAGTGATTTCGGGTTTTGTCTTATTATAAGTATTTGGAGATTAGTGTATGTAGGTTCATTTCATCTCTTCTACACAAAATTTAAAAGTCATCTTCTTAGAGAGAGTGGAAGGTTGCTTGGAAAGAAAAAGAAGTTTGCTTGGGAAGGAGGAGAACCAAAGGTCACCACCACCATCACCACCTGTGTTATTCAACTCCAAAGGATCAGATCTTCATTAGAGGAAAGTGTTTAATATTTGCAATTTAAGTTTGTATATTGTCCATGTTAGGATAGTTATAAAAAGAGATGATTTTCATGCTTGGAAGATGAAAGGATATAGTTGTTAATGAATTTTTGGAATCTAAAAATATATAGGAATTAAAATCATGTTGTAGGTAGTTAGTAATCCAATAAATACTCATCAATCTGTGAAAGAAATTCTGAAAATAATTTAGTGTTCATGAAGATAATATGTTGATAATTTTCTGGAAAAAGAGGCAAAAACGAGTGGAATGAGAAGAGCCAATTTGGAATGTTTAGATCTTCTTTTTTAGTGCATTTGGATGAGATTTAAGAAAAACTCAAAACACATACCTGACTCAATTTTTCGTGTAGAATCCAAATCTGAAGTCGGATTGATGATTTGAATAATTTTTGGATCTGATTTTTCTGAGTATTTAAAATATGAGAATTCATGATGTTGTTTCTTTTTAATGGTGGTTCTTATCCCTAAACTTTTGTAGATCTTCGGTGATTATTAATTGGATATTATAGGACTTAGAGAAGATCAGTAAGCCCTAGTTAAGATTTGAATTAATTTGATTGGGATTTAATTGATTAGAATTATGATAATTAAAGTTAAAGAGATTTCAGTTGCTAGATTCATGTGTTGGATTCTAAGCTGTTTGTATGAGGATTAAGGATAGTTCAAGTAGGGGAGATTTAATATAACACCTGGGTAGCCTTAGGGTTACAATTTAAATATCAAGGACCGAGTTTAATCTCATTATTGATTTCGCAAGGGCTGAGTGTAGTACAAGAGCGTAGTGGTATGGCTCCTGGATAGAGATGGGAGTTTATAACACATTTGGTTGAAAGAGGGGGCGAGGTTATTCCGATCGCAAATTTGAAGTTGACGAACCTCCTCGATCGACAAAGTTAAGTAGTAGTGTATTGGAGGGGTTCCTTATTTGGATTTCACTTTGCGAGACGCTCCGCGCATGAACCTTAACGACGTCGGGAGTAGAGAGATGTTATAGGATACGAGGATAATTAAATTATAAAGTAAAGATATGAAATTTTAATACGAGGGATTTAAAGAGATATAATGCTACGTAAGGGAATAATCTAAGGTTAATGTGAGTACCTTGTTGTTAGTATACTATAGGTATGATAATACATATTTGATTGATTAATGATTATGTGTATGACATACCTAGCTTACTTGCTATCAGTGGGAGGTTTGCGCGTGAGGGAAGTCATATCCTGCTGAATCCATGGGATCTTTGATTTGTCGCTCGAGAACATAGGTCTATGAAAGACTTATCGGGGAGTTGATAAGTCCGCTGACTATGGGTACGTAGGTATGTGTGTGACCCATGGATACGAGAACTATGTTATCCTCCAATTTGTATGTTGATGTTTGTGGTTCGAGGAATCCTTACCGAACCTTTTGTCCCCTTTTCGGCGACCAGCGATATTGGGACATGATAGCAGAGTAATGCACTGCACTGCACCGCAGCTGTGACTCGGGGTGCCGTATTATATATAAATATATATATAATGAAATAAATGAATGATTGGATATATTGTGGTTAAATCATCTACAGTGTGATAATTGTAGATCGGTGAATAGAGAAAGAATTTAAGTAAGTTAATGAATGTTTATTCTTATAGATTTGAAAAGCTTACTTCATATTAGTGATAATCGAATCATGTTAATGGGAAACGTATGAGAATAATTATCTGTCGTATGGTATGGGACATGCGGGGATTATGATATGGGAATGGAATTCTAACATGGAGACTAGAAAAGAGGAACCATTAACTAGGAGGTTAATAGGAAACGTTAAGTGTGCACTCTAATTGAGAGGTGAGAATGGAAAGTGAGAGTTGGGTCTAACATGTACATAATAAATGCTTTATTGCACTTGTTAAATACTTGTTGTTTTAAAAATCATTTACACAATCGGGCTCTGACTCGTTTCCTTGCATATTTTCTTTTCTATTGTATCTTCTATATCAGGTGTCCAGCAACAGGGACGCCAACCTTAGAGGATTATGACAGGCTATGGATTTATGGAGTTTTGCTTAGACGCCTATCATCATTTGATTCACAGTATTCTCTTAGTAGGGCATGTCGCCCAAAGGATTCAGTTATCTTTTCCTATCGGAGTCAGATACTATTGTATTCGTGTCTTTTTAATACATTTGACATTGTTAGGATTATTGTAATGGATTTATATTATTTGGGAATGTTTATTCCAATTGCATTTAAATTCTTTTGTGTTATCTACTTGGTTATCAGTGTTGTAGAATAAAATGTGTTGTGTTATTCTTAAACTGGAAATGGATTTTGTTAAATTAAAATTTGGAAAGTTTTTAACACTAGCTTAATTGAGTATTGGGTGAGTTGTAAATGTTTTTGCAGTGATGCTAAGAATGAGCCAACTGTATATTCTGTTTTAATTTGGTATGGGACTGGCCACCTGGTATTTAATTAGGCGGGGTGTTACAATAATTTTACCTCATACTAGTCTTTAAAAGTCCACAATAATACCAACCAACTCTCCCCTAGTCCTAACCTAGCTTACTAGATGAAAAGACCCTAACTTCCATTATTTTATCAATCAATTAACTCTCGACATAAGCTCGAACGCTCCCTTCCTAACATAGGGTATTAGTTCCTCCAATGTAAGACTCTAATAATCTATTTTACTTCATAAGAGAAGGTTCCTAAGACTAAAAACTTAAAATAAATGACTCGAAGAAATCTAAAATTTTAGGGTTGAAAACAGGGTACCGATCGACCGGCCCCTGACCCTCGGTCGACCGCGCCCTTGAAAATTGGCCTTGTAAGAAAAGCAGTAGGCTTTTTCCTTAAGAATCGGTTGACCGGTATATGGACTGCGGTCGACCGCATTCTAGAAATTTTCCTTGCAAGAGAAGTAGTAGGCTTTTCTCTTTAGGCCCGGTCGAGCGGCCTCAGGACCGCGGTCGACCAATCGCACTAGATCCCACGGACAATACCCATCTTCCTTTACAAAACCTAAATATCCAAACCTATTTCTTCCACTTCTCTCAACCTCATTATCTAATAACTTCACCTACTCATTCCTACACAACAACAAACTAATATACCCAACTCAAATCATATCTAAATCAAAATCTAAGGGTTGAAATACCAAACTCATAAAAACCCACAAATGGTTTAAATCTAAAAAAAAAACTATATATACAAATTATTCACACTCAATCATACATATGCAAGTAAGAAACTTGCCTCAAGTTTGTAGTCTCGGATTCTTGCTTGTTGAAACGATTCCAAACCAACAATATCAAATCTCCTCTTTCTCTACTTTTCTCCCAAGTTCACTCTCTCTTTCTAGCTCTCTTTAGGTTTAGGAACAATATGAGAGACAAAGTGATCTTGCAAGACTAAATACCCCAAAATGACCCAAATACATTAAGTCTAACATTAAATATTACTACACAATTAAAATAACTCGTAACATCATAATTAAGTTATAACTAGTCAAACGTACTCCAGAACCCAAAATACAACTTGGTACTTATTTTGACTATTTCAACCATTTTCGGACTAATCGCGCCCTCTAAATTGGCATCCGGGATATCATAAATGATTTCATGTTCCAACGTCATAATAATTCATTAATAGTGATCCACTTGGAATATAAGTCGTAACCATCGCTTAAAGCACAACAACGCAATAAACCATAATATGATGCTATTTACATTACTTAACCAGTAAATATGCAAAACTCGGTAAATATTACCTCTCAAATCACTTTAAATAATATTTACTTCAACTTCCTTTATTTTATATAATTAACCCGCTAGGCAAATTAATATAAAAATAATTACTCATAAATAAGGGGTATTACAAGTTACTAATCCAAGCACAAGTGCTCAATTTAGACCAATTAGTTTATGTAATTTTTCATCCAAAATCATATAAAAAATTCTAAGTGATAGATTATCTTCAATCCTTCCTTCGAATATTTCTCCCAGCCAATGTGGTTTTGTAAAGGGTAGGATCATACAAAATAACATACTCTTAGCCCAAGAAATGGTCCAAACTATAGGAAAACAAATAGATGGAAATAATGTAATTCTAAAGCTAGGCATGGAAAAAGATTATGATAAAGTATATTGGCCTTTTCTATGTCAAGTTCTTAGGCAATTTTTATTTAAAGAGATGTTTATAGACATGGCTTGGAGAATAATATCAAATAATTGATTTTCTATAAATATCAATGGACAAAGTAAAGGCTTTTTTCATTCCTTTAGAGGTTTAAGACAAGGAGACCCACTGTCTCCTAGTCTTTTTATTTTAGAAGCAGAGAGTTTAAGTAGAAACATTGACAAAAGGTTCAAAACTAATAAAGAAATTCCTTACTCTCATGCTAAAAATTGCCAATTAATTTCTCATCTGGGATATGCTGATGATATCATAATATTTTCCAATGGTGCTAGTAAAAGTCTCAATGCTACTATAAATCTTCTTAAAAGATATGAGGAAACTTCAGGTCAAACAATAAATTTTTCTAAGAGTTCATTCTTTGTTGATGACAAACTAAGTTTCAGTAGGAAAAAATCAATAGCAGAATATTCTGGCCTAAATCACAAACATTTTCCAATGAAGTACTTAGGTCGCAACATAAATAAAGGTATAACAAAACTCAATCAATTTTCAGAGCTAATTTCTAAAGTAAGAGATAAGTTGAATAAATGGTCTTCTAAATTAATATCTCAAGCTGGTAGAGAAATTATTATATGACATGTCCTTCTTTCTATTCCTATCTATACATTATCAGTGCTAAATCCCCCAAAGGTTGTATTGAAAAGGCTGAATAATATATTCTCTAAGTTCTATTAGGGAGGGACTAACAAAGAGCATCCATTTCAATGGATAAAAAGGCAAGAGACTTGCTTCTCATTTGAAGAAGGGGGTTTAAATTTTAGAGATCTTGAGGACATGGTAGCAGCATCTAGCATAAAACTATACTAAAAATATTTATTTGATAAGGGAATTTGGGCCTCTTTTATGAGATCCAAGTACAACAAAGGTTTGAACATTAAAAATTGCTCAAGAACAGTTAAAAGAATGGCTATTATTTTTAATTTAGAAAATAATCACATAGATGTGGAAAATCAGATTTGAACTCGTACAACTATAGTATAATTATCAATGAAATTTGCATATGACATCTGTAGGAAAGCAAAGCCTTTATCTCTGAGTTGGAAGATTAACTGGTCTAAAGAATGTCCCATGAAAATATCCAATTTCACTTGGAAATTACTTAATAACTTTGTTCCCTTTGAGACATACATTCAAAGAGTTATAAAAAAACTCTCTTCAGTTTCTAGAGCCTGCTTTTTATATGAGGACTCAAGTTATCATGTGCTGCTTCACTGTAAGATTGCAAAAGAGGTTTGTAAGTATTTTCACAATTATTTGGTATGAATCCTAACTACTATTCATGCAGGTCAATGCTTCAATCTTTGTGGATGGTTCATAATAAAAAGGATTATCAGAAAATTCTTGTTTTAGTTCTTCCCAAGATAATTTTTTGGGAATTATGGAAATCTAGGAATAAACTATTATTTGATAATAGAAAACCAACGTCATGTGATATTATACGTCAAGTGATTAACCTAACTACCTCAATAATTCAAAACACAAAATATTTTGATAAAAGTTCTTCAGAAGATAATAGTATTATAGAATGTTTCAACATTAAAATTCTTCCTTAAAAAGTGCAAATCATTACTTGTGCCTGGACAAACCCTCCTTTAGGTTTCTTTAAACTCAACATAGATGGTGCCTTAAAAGGGAACCCTGGTCCAAGTGGCATTGGTGGACTAATCAGAGACTCTTCTGGACATTTTATAGAAAGTTTTGAAGAGTATATTGGAGTACATAGTTCTTTTTATGCTAGAGTTATGGCTCTTAAGGAAGGCCTCAAACTGCTTTCCTTAATGTCAATATTCAAAATGTCATTATAGAATCTGATTGCAAATTTCTTATAGAAGATGTGTTCAAGAGAGCAAAACTCCTTGGCAAGATAAATATATTATGAACTCCATTCTATTAACAAATCAAATGAAAATCAATCATGTATGGATAGAGATAAATTCTACAACAGATGTACTTGCTTCAAGGGTAGCAATTTGCAATAAAGATGCTTTATATTGGTCTCACAACAGTCTTCCAAATCTGGTCAAAGGACATATAAACATGGTATGACTTCATTTTACTTACATTATATATAGGATTAAAAAATTATAATGGGATTAAAATAAAATCGCAAGTTTGTTTTTAAGTTAAATACTCTGGTAATGGGGTTGATATAAAACCCTAAGTTTATCATGCTTTCATTCTAGAGTATTGGGCTTAACCTCTAGAATTATTTTCTTCATAGTCTGGGTTTGTTAAGATTTAGAGAGGCTTTTTCTCTATTTATTAAAAATCAATAAAACTTGTGGGGGTACTGTCCCTCTTTGTAAAAAATAAAAGTTTGGCTTGAATTTCCCTTTAGGGTCCCAGAGGGGTTTTATGATTTTTTTTTAGGGCTAAGTCCCCTTATCGGACATTGCGATCCTTGAATCTCTTATTTATTGATCACGCTATCTGGTGATGGTACACCTGTGTATGATATAAAGCTTTTACAGTTCTTCCATCCAAGAGAGACAAGTCGTCAAGATGGATCTGATGCCAGCCTTCTTCACTGACCTTGCTTTCAAGCATGATGTGTAGTGAAGGAATTTCTAGTTCAATGAGTAGGACTTCTTCCATGTTGTATACCAGATAATAAGGGGTAGACACAGTTGATACCCAGACTGAAGTACGATATCCCCAGAGGATGTAAAGGATGCGATCGGCCCAATCTCAATAACTCTTGGTCATCTTGCTGATGATTGATTTGATGTTCTTATTTGCATCTTCAACTCAATCATTGGTTTGTAGTCGATAGAAAGAGGATTTTTACCGCTGAATCCCATGCTCATCGAACAATTTTGTGACTTTTTCCTCAAAATATAACTCATCATCTGACACTAGCTCATGCAGGACCCCCTATCGATAGATGATATTCTTTCAAAAGAACTTGGCTACCTTTTTTGCATTTTAGTATTGCGTATGAATCAACTTCAACCCATTTGGTGAAGTAATCTATGGTAACTAGGATGAACGCATTCCCATTGGAGGATTTGGGTGTAAATTTCTCTATGATATCGATGCCCCATATGGAGCACGGCCATGGAGAAGTCATATTGTATAATTCTCGCGGAGGCAAATGCTCGAGATTAGAAAACTGTTGGCATTTAAGGCATATCTGAACATAGGCGGTGAAATCTTAAACCATGGTAGTCCAATAGTAACACTATCGAATAATATTCTTGGAAAGCATATGGAAATTCATGTGGGGTCTGCATTCCCCACTGTGGATTTTTTGCATGATCTCTTCCATGTTAGCCCCTGCGATACAGTGTAAGTGGGCTCCATCAAAGTTTCTCTTGAACAGTGCTTTATCGTTGACAATGTACTGGGCAGACAACTTGCGAAGGGTTGATCGATCTTTCTTGGGAGTGCAAATGATATCTTTATTCAAGAATTGTGAGATCCAAAGATAGGCGTCTTCCATGGGGTAATCATCAAGGTAGTCAGAGATGGCTCTCCTTTTCATGGCTTTATGCATGACATACACAATATCAAACTTAGCTAGTAGTATCAACCATCATTCCATTCGGCTAGGTAGGGCAAGTTTCTTCAGTAGGTATTTGATAGGATCCATTCGGGATACAAGTCTGAAGGGAAAAGATATAATATAATGTCATAATTTTTTAGTGACCCAGACAAGGGAGATAAATGCTTTCTCCAAGGCAGTGTAGTTGAGTTTGTATCCGACCAATTCGCGACTAGTATAGTAGATGACCCTCTCTTTGAGGGTTTCTTCAATGTATTGGGTTAGCGAAGCCCCAATTGCAGTGTCTATTACAGTCAAGTATAGGAGTAGGGGAGACCAAGTTGTGGAGGCATGAGTACCTAAGGTTGGGTTAGATATTATTTGATTCGGTCAAAGGCTTCCTCATAAGCTTCATTAAATATTTTGGTGGAATCTTTTCAGGGGATTTTTAAGATGGGTTCACAAATTGAAGTCAACTAGCTGATGAACCGGATGATATATTGTAATTTTCCTAAGAATCCCCAAACTTCCTTCTCCATATTGGGTGGTGGTATCTCGATTATGGATTTCAATTTGGGAGAATCTACTTCAATCCCCTCTCTCTAACCATGAATCTCAAAAATTTTCCTTTGGTGACTCTAAAGACACGTTTTTATGGGTTAAGTCGCATCTAGTATCGCCACAGTTGTTAGAAGAACTTTCGGAGAGCGGGAACATGACCTTCTCGAGTTTTAGACTTGATGATCATATCATCCATAAAGACCTCGACCTCTTTGTGTATCAGATCATGCAAGATGGTTGTGGTAACCCTTTGGTAGGTAGCCCTCGCATTTTTTTAGACTGAATGACATAACTGTGTAACAGAAGGTTACCTAAGGGGGTGATGAATGAGTTTTTTTCTTGATGATCAGGGTGCATCTTGATCAAATTATATCCCAGAAATGCATTAACGAATAACTTAAGAGCAGACTGTCCATATTTCCATAATTATGTCGATATTGGGTAGTGGGTAATCATCTTTCAGAAAAGCCTGATTGAAATCTCGGGTAATTAATGTACATGTGAACCTTTCCTCTTCATTTAGGCATGAGCATGGTTTTCCTTAACCATGTGGTATATTCGATCACCCGAATCAACCCTACATTCAACTGTTTGACCACTTCTTCCTTAACCATGAGCGACCATTCAGTGCGGATCTTTTGCATTTTCTACTTAACCGATTTACATTGTGGGAGCATTATAACCTCGTGTTGAGCTATCTCGAGATAAATTTCAAGCATGTCATCATAGTACCATGTGAAGATGTCCACAAATTCCTTCAGCAGTTCTTCGAGTTATACGCGCTCATGCTCGTCAAGGGTGGACCCTATTCTAATCTGGCGCAGTTGGCTACTAGAATCAAGATTAATAACAATAGTTTCATTTTCATTAATTTGAACGTGGTTATGTTGTTTGTTATTAACCTTATTAAGATCGGTTAAGAATTGCTCATTTGCAAAAAACTCATCATCAAGAGTTTTATTAGAATTAAGACTGATATACCCGTATATATCCTCAGCCCGATTGAGGGCTCCCTCTAACCGGACGACCCATCAGGGCCGACCCTTCATCAGCTTCGAACGACCACTCGGGGGGGCAGACCCTTCATCAGGCTCCGAACGACCCCTCAGGGGGCCGACCCTTCACCAGGCTCCGGACAACCCCTCAAGGGGCCGACCCTTCACCAGGCTCCAGACGACCATCCGAGGGTACGACAGTACGAGGCCTAAATTAGTCCAGACTCACTACCATAAGGGACTTTGCCCTCGGCCTCGTCTTATAGGCCGAGGGTGACATCATCATAGCGCGTGGTTTGGGGGACGCGTGGAACAGTGCGCATGAGGCTCACATGGCATGTGGAAGACCGTTATAACAAAATCACACCCTCACGTGAGGGAATATTATGTCATCATTTGGCATCTACAGGTGTCAACATGGGATTGGTTAGATCATCATTCACATGCACCATTCATACTTGGGGGGTACACTACACCCCCCAAGACCTATATATACTTGTCACCTACAACCCTACAGGGGATCGATCTTTTTATGGTAACCCTAGCTAAAACTCTGCTTGCGCACACAGTAGAGAGAGAGAGGGAGCTTATGTGCATTTTATCCAAGGCCATTAGTGCCCATACTTAGTGGATCACACACTCACAGTGGATGTAGGCCAAATTAGCTGAACCACTATACATCATTGCCTCATTCCCTCTTATGCTCATCCCCTTCTGCATATTTATACACTTATACACCTCTATGGCTGCCATGGTTACTACTGTTTGAGCTCAATATCACTTATCTGGTGGTTCTAAATCTTAGCATCATCAGTTTGGCGCCGTCTGTGGGAAACGAGAAGACATCTCTTCCTTTGTACAGCTTGACCTCACTGGGCACTCTGGTGGTGAACCAGCTCTCCCCCTGAGAAGAGATGTTTCACCATTGAAAGAGACCCACTAAGGTTCTCAAGCTCACCAGTCTTTTCTTCAGTTCAGCTTTTCATAGCTCAAACACATGGCACCTGAAATGCCACCCCCATCGGTTCCCCCGCCGGATGATGGGGGAAGACCCAGTTCCAATCAGCCGCCACCTCAATTTGAGATGGCTGATGTGGCGGCAGCCTTAAAGTCTCTGGCAGCAAGCCAGCGGATGATGCAGGAGCAGTTCACAGCTCTAAGCCAGAACATACTAAGGCCCTAGAATGACTCAATCCAGTGGCTAGAGGATAAGATCGGTGATATACTGAAGAGCCGGGACCCCCTTCAGAAGGGATACACCATAGGCTCACCCTTTGTGGCGAAGATAGTCAACTTCCCTACGCCAGCAAGGTTCAAGCCACCTATGGTCACCCCAAGGTACGACGGGAGCACCAACCCTGTCCACCATGTTGAGATGTATCAATCAGCAGCAGACATATACTCTATCTCAGATGAGATGAGATGTCGCGCCTTTTCTAGTACCCTGACAGGGTCCGCACATGTCTAGTACACGTCTCTTCCAAAAAATTCCATTGAAAACTTTAAGCAGTTGGCAGACCGGTTCATCCATAACTTTTGCTTTGGGATGAGGCCACAAAAGAAGACCACGCACCTGCTCTATGTTAAGCAGGGGAAGAATAAGAGTCTAAGGGACTACATAACCAGATTCGATAAAGAGAAGCTGGAGGTGGAAGACTATGAGGAGAGCATAGCTATGACAGCCCTGATTGGAGGACTCCAAAAGGGGAAGCTGTTATGGAAGCTTGCCGAAGACCCTCCGAGGATAATGGCTGAATTGCTGTCGATAGCAGGAAAGGTGATGAACGCTGAAGAGGCGATGGCCGCAAAATATGAAGACGGAAAAGGAGGTGCTAGTGGGGGTAAATATCCTAAGAAGAATAAAGAGGGGAAAAAGAGGTCCACGGATGACAAGTTCGCTGGTTACACCCCTCTAACGGTCAGCTGTGAATAGATTCTCAATGAGATAAAGAGTGACCGGTCCCTGAAGTGGCCTGAGAAGCTTAGGGCAGCCCCCGGCAAGAGAAATAAAAACTTGTGGTGTGAGTTTCACCAAGACCACGACCACGTAACGGACAAATGCATTGCTCTGAAAGATGAGATTGAAAAGATGCTGAAAGAAGGGAAGCTCAGGAAGTACGTCGACAAAGGTGCCTTCAAAAGGGGCTGAGGGGACGACCCCAGAAAGAAGCGAGGCGATGCATGTAGAGAAGGTCCTAAAAAAAGAGGGGACGACCCTTTTGATGATGAGGACGACCCTGACCTCCCACCGAGAGACGACCAAGGCCCTGACAAGAGGCTTAATATGATCTCGCTCGGAGTGGGAATGATCTCCGGGGGTCTAGCAGGAGGAGGGTCTGAGGTCGCCGACAGGAAGGCCCATGTGGCTGAGGCCAAGGAAGTAACGAAGACGGTACACTCAACCTCTCTGGAAGTCAAGTCAGAAAAGAGGAAGAAGGTTGATATGGACACTCTAATAGTGGGATTTTCAAGAATGGACTTCAAAGGCATCTTAGCC
Organism: Sambucus nigra; assembly: GCA_949130495.1. Taxonomy (NCBI): domain Eukaryota; kingdom Viridiplantae; phylum Streptophyta; class Magnoliopsida; order Dipsacales; family Adoxaceae; genus Sambucus; species Sambucus nigra. The sequence goes on from OX422215.1 coordinate 232,361,501, forward strand.
CCATATGATGACCCTCTTGTCATCACTACCAGGGTGCACGGGTGCGAGGTGCCGAGGATCCTAGTAGAAGGGGGCTCATCTGCAGACGTGATGTTTTGGCCGTGCTTCAAAGCCTTAGGTCTCAGTCGTGCTAGACTCGTCCCGTACCATCATCCATTGATTGGGTTCAGTGGGGAAAAAGTTCATCCCCTCGGAGTGTATGAGGCTGATGTCAGGATGGGGAACGAATGGCCGAGATGGCTCACCAAGAAGGTTAGTTTCTATGTGATGGATGAGCATGTGTTTTCGGCCTACAACATCATACTGGGGCATGTGGCCCTCAAGGGGTTTGAAGCTGTGCCATCTACGGTCCATCAGATGATCAAATTCCCTACCCCTTACGGGGTGGGGGAAGTTCAGGGAGACCAGACGACGACGCGAGAATGTTACTACAACTCTGCTGAAGAAAGGGAGGCACACAAGAGGGCTACGACCACTTACAATATTGATACCCTAGACCCCAGGGATGAGACGAAGCTAAAAAAAGGAGAGGCCGCGAAAGAGGTAGAATCCATCATCCTCGATGAGGATGACCCGAAAAAACCCGTCCAAATCGGCAAGTCTCTGAAGCCCAATATCAAGGAAGACCTTACTAAACGGTTGAGGAGAAGACGAAGCGTCTTCGCATGGAGTCATGTAGATATGCCGGGGATTGACCCTGAAATCATGTGCCACAAGCTCAATGTGGTAGAGGGAGTGAAGCCGGTAAAGCAGAAGAGAAAAATTTATCAGAGAGGTCATTAGGGACGAGGTTAAAAAATTAGAAGACGCTGAATTTATCAGAGAGGTCATCTACCCTGAATGGCTGTCTAATGCGGTCATTGTCCCAAAGGCCAACGGGAAGTGGCGAATGTGTGTGGACTTCACAGACCTCAACAAGCACTGTCCCAAAGACAACTTCCCTCTCCCCCGCATTGACCAAATGGTAGATGCTACCGCAGGCCATGAGCTCATGAGCTTCATGGATGCCTATTCAGGGTATAACCAGATATTCATGAACCCTGAAGACTTGGAGAAGACGGCCTTCATCACCGACAAGGGGACATACTGTTATAGGGTCATGCCCTTTGGCCTAAAAAATGCGGGGGCAACGTACCAGTGCCTCGTAAATAAAATGTTCGAAGACCAAATTGGGAAGTATATGGAGGTCTATGTAGATGACATGCTGACCAAGAGTTTGAAGGCAGAGGATCATGTGGCAGACCTGGAGAGGACCTTTAATACGATGGATAAGTACCAGATGAAGCTTAATCCATCCAAGTGTGTCTTCGGGGTTGGAGCAGGGAAGTTCTTGGGGTTCATTGTCAACCAGAGAGGCATCGAGGCCAATTCTGAAAAGATAAAGTCCCTTGTTGAGATGAAGACCCCCAAGTCCATTAAAGACGTTCAGAGGCTCACGGGGAGAGTTACTGCCTTGAACAGGTTCATATCTAGGGCCACAGACAGGTGTCTACCATTCTTCAAAATTCTCAAAAAAGCCTTCAAATGGAGTGAAGAATGCGATGAGGCCTTCAAGGAGTTAAAGTCATATTTGGGGTCTCCCTTGCTACTGTCACGACCCGTGCAGGGTGAATGACTTTATGTGTACCTCGCCGTCTCAGAGTCGTCCATCAGTGCAGCCATTGTGAGAGATGAAGATGGAATATAGAAGCCTGTGTATTTTAACATCAAGGCACTCCAGGGGCAGAGCAAAGATACCCGAGGATGGAGAAGTTGGCCTACGCCTTGATCCATGCCTCAAGGAAGATGAAGCCGTACTTCCAGTCCCATACAATGGTCATCCTCACCGACTCTCCTCTTAATCAGGTCCTACACAAGCCTGAAAAATCAGGTAGGTTAATGGCCTGAGCTATAGAGCTGGGGGAGTTTGACATTGTGTATCAGCCTAGGACGGCCATTAAGGGGCAAGCATTGGCAGACTTCGTGGCTGAGTTTACTTGGGAAGATGAAGTCGAGGGTGAGAACCTCGGGAAGATAGATACCCGGCAGGGCGAGCTCAATGACACACCTGTAGATAAGGCTGAGACAAGCACCGATAGAAGGAAGGTGGTCGAAAATGAAGAGGGAAGATATCTCTTTAGACAGGGGTCACTCACCGAGGGAGGTTTCTCAGAAGAACACACCGTGTGGTCTCTTCGTCGACGGGTCCTCTTGCGAAAGTGGGAGTGGAGATGGATTAATAGTATCAGCACCCGACGGCACAGACATTGAATACGCCCTGAGGTTCAACTTTAAGGCCTCCAACAACGAGGCCGAATATGAGGCCTTGATAGCAGGCCTCTCCTTGTCCAGATCACTTAGTATCGGCCTGATTTTGGTTCACAGTGATTCGAGGCTAGTAGTGAATCAGATACTAGGAGCCTACGAGGCTAAAGATGAGAGGATGGCTAGGTACCTTGAGAAGGTGAGGTTGTTACTAAAGGGCTTTAGGGAGGTGAAATTAAAGAGGATACCTAGGCTCGACAACGACCGTGCTGATGCCCTTGCTAGGTTGGCCTCGGCAACGAGGACAGACATTAGGAGGACGGTCCCAGTAGAAATTTTTCTTCGGACAACTATTGAAGATGCTGAGGGAACACTCAGCAATTGCCTAAATGTTTCTCAAGAAGCCTCATGGATGGAACCTCTGATCAGATACATTAAAGAGGGTGAGATGCCAGAAGAAAGGCAAGAAAGGAAGAAGCTGAGGTACAGGGCTACAAAATTCACTGTCATCGAAAACACTTTATACAAAAAGGGGTTTTTGCTCCCCTTACTTAGGTGTGTGCATCCCTCAGAAGTCCCTTCCATTTTGCAAGATGTGCACGAAGGATCGTGCTCGAGCCACATCGGGGGCAGATCCCTAGCGAAGAGGGTGATCACCCAAGGATACTGGTGGCCGACCTTGGGGAAGGATGCCACAGCATACGTAAAAAAGTGTGACAAATATCAAAGATATGCCACCATCCTTCACCAACCCCATCAGCCTCTTACTTCCATTACATACCCATGGCCATTTGCAGTGTGGGGAATTGACCTAGTAGGACCCTTGCCTAGGGCCGTCAATAACTATCGGTTCCTCATCGTAGCCATTGACTACTTTTCAAAGTGGGTGGAAGCAGAGCCGATGGTGATGATCATAGAGCAAAAGACCTTCCAGTTCATCTGGAAAAATATCATAGGCAGATATGGTCTCCCCAACACCCTCGTCTCGGATAACGGGACTCTATTCAAGAATACCTCTCTACAGAAGTACTGTGAAAGGGTGAGTATCAAACAATTTTTCTCCACCCCAGGCCAACCTCAGGCCAATGGGCAAACAGAAGTTACAAACAGGACAATCCTAGATGGAATCAAGAAGAGGCTTGAAGAGGCAAAAGGAAGATAGGTCGAGGAGTTATATGCCGTGCTGTGGGCATACAGGACGACAATGAGGACCTCTATCGGAGAGACCCCATTCATGCTAGCTTATGGCTCATAAGTCGTCATCCCCACCGAGATTGAACTTCCTACTCATAGGGTCCAAATGTATGACCCCCAGAGAAAAGAGAAAGAGAGGAGACTCGACTTCGAACTAATTGAGGAAAGGAGGAAGGACGCTGAGATAAGGCAGGCAGCCTGCCAGTAGAGGACCGCAAGGTTTTACAATCAGAGGGTGAAACAGAGGCCAATCGCAGTGGGAGACTTGGTCCTCAAGAAGACTTGGCAAAAGCCCAAAAAGCTCCATCGTAATTGGCATGGCCCATATAGGGTCATTGATGAAGTCGTCCCCGGGACCTATAGATTAGAAAATTTGGAAGGGGAACCCTTTTCCAACCCCTGGAATGCAGATCATTTGAAGAAATACTATCAGTAGTGTTGTAAGGTCTTGATAGACCATAATTGTAATAAGAGTTTCTCCAACAGAACACTTGGAAAATTAATGAGAAATATCATTGTTTCCCCTCATCCTGTGGTTATCAGTTCTAATATGCCTGGAAACATCTACAGAGAACCACCCTCGGCTATAATGAGGGTCAGTGGAGGGGACGACCCCACCACTGTCCTCAAGAAAGATGAGGGAAAACTCTGTTAAAAACCATTAATTTGGTAAGTTGAACCCTCGGCTATAATGAGGGTCAGTGAAGGGGACGACCCCACAACTGTCCTCAAGAAAGACGAGGGAAAACTTTGTTAAAACCCATTAATTTGGTAAGTTGAACCCTCGGCTATAATGAGGGTCAGTGGAGGGGACGACCCCACCACTGTCCTCAAGAAAGACGAGGGAAAACTCTGCTAAAAACCATTAATTTGGTAAGTTCAACCCTCGGATATAATGAGGGTCAGTGGGGGGGACGACCCCACCACTGTCCTCAAGAAAAACGAGGGAAAACTCTGTTAAAAACCATTAATTTGGTAAGTTGAACCCTGGACTATAATGAGGGTCAGTGGAGGGGACGACCCCACCAGTGTCCTCAAGAAAGAGGAGGGAAAACTTTAGTATAAAATCATTAATTTGGTGATTAACCCTCGGCTATGATGAGGGCCAGTGGAGGGGACGACCCCACCAATGACCTCAAGAGAGACGAGGGAATACTTTATTAAAAATCATTAGTTTGGTAATTTGATCCCTCGACTATAATGAGGGCCAGTGGAGGGGACGACCCCACCACTGTCCTCAAGAAAGACGAGGGAAAACATTAAAACCATTAGTTTGGTAATTTGATTCCTCGGCTATAATGAGGGCCAGTGGAGGGGACGATCCCACCACTGTCCTCAAGAAAGACGAGGAAAAAACTTCATTAAAACCATTAGTTTGGTAATTTGAACCCTCGGCTATAATGAGGGACAGTGGAGGGGACGACCCCACCACCGTCGTCAAGAAAGACGAGGAAAAAAATTCATTAAAACCATTAGTTTGGTAATTTGATCCCTCGGCTATAATGAGGGCCAGTGGAGGGGACGACCCCACCGCTGACCTCAAGAAAGACGAGGGAAAACTTTATTAAAAACCATTAGTTTGGTAATTTGATCCCTCGGCTATAATGAGGGCCAGTGGAGGGGACGACCCCACCACTGTCCTCAAGAAAGACGAGGGAGAGATTAGTGATTATACAAAAAAAATTCACAACGCAAACCATACAAAAGGCAAATAAGGAAGACAATAAAGGAGATGATAGTATAAATGAAATGCCAAGTGTTATATAAAATAGAGTACAAAAATGATAATTACATTAAGAGGGTATGGTCTACAGACAGCCACCCTATGGGACAATATCGGAGGGCAGGGCCTCAACATCCACCAGAGGGGTTTCCTCAATGACCATAACCGGTTGATCCTCAGATGTGCCAACACCCTCGACTTGCACTTGTGATTCCACCCGAGTCAGAGCCTCGGCGATCAGAGGGTCGTCCAATCTGACTGCTTCAATCGACGGATGGACCGAGGAGACGACATCACTAAACCTGAGGACGACCCACCGGCAGCCCGTCCTGATTCCTCTCTCCAAATATTCAAGGCCGAAGCCTTGAAACTCGTCAGAAATTTTATAAGCCTCAACAGCATCAGCCTCAGCTTTCCTGATAGCTGCTTCAAGATCAGTCTTGTGCTTGACCCCCATGTTGGTCAAGGCCTCGTCCTTTTCCTTGATAAGCAAGTCTTTGGCCTTAAGATCCTCGTCGATCTGCCTCATTAGCTGGTCCAGGATCCTTGCATGCTCAGTCCTGGTACTTTCCAACTCGGCCCTTGCAGTATCAAGCTCCGATTGAAGATCTGCCTCGTGTTGAATAGCCCTCCCGGCTTCATGGAACTTTGGTTGGTTCTCAGCCATCCACTTGGTGGCCGAAGTAAAGGCGCATACAGACTGCACAATAAAAATAAACAGATGTAAAGAGGCCGAGGAAACAGTTGGTGAAAGAATGAAATTAAAGAAGTGGGTCAAGACCAATACTTGTGCAAGGGCGTGCAGACCATAGTCGTACACTTTGGCAGGAGGCATCTTTGACTGGAACTCGTAATCAGTGGCCGAGGGAGCAGAAAACATTGAGGCCTTGGCTGCCCTCAAGTTTGTGATCAGTGATGAGGGCTCGGCCCTGAGATGTGCCAGGTTCGGGGACCAGAAGGCCCCCATGCTGGATGAAGAAGCAATCCCTTCAGATGCTTTGACCCTGGCCCTCGTCCGAGAATCCGGCCGAGGTTCAGTAGGAGCCTCAGGCTCCTTTCTTTTGTGGCTATCGACGGTCGGCTCAACAACCGTCGGCCCAGCGACCTTCGTCTTCCTCGGAGACTGCTGAGGCTCCTTACCCTTCTTCTTGGCCAAGCCGGATAGTAAGCTGGGAGCAGTCATTTCCCAAAGGTAGTCTGATACACCTGCAGGACGACCTGAAAAGGGTATGACACGTAAGAAAAGTACAGAGATAAAGAGGAAACACTTCAAAAATAAGTAAAGAATGGAAAACATTCAGTATAACTCAAATAGTTCTGTCAGAGTGCCAACCCTCAGACCAGCTTCTTTGAGGAATCGGGGGGTCATCAAATCTTCAAATTTTGCAATCTCACCCCCTCTCCCTCGTCTCCTCAGATACTCAACGATGTCCTTTTCTTCCAGACTAAGTCCGGGGTCTGACCTAGCCTTCATTGATGGGTTAGACCATCTACAGGGGACCCTCGGACCATCGGCAGCAGGGGATGCCTCGGCGGAGAACTCTCACTCCCCAGAGACGAAGAAGAATCTCTTTTTCCAATCGTGGTTGGAGGTTTGCGCCACGTGGAGGAGTTTCTTCTCAGACCTCCTCGCCCCCAGATGATAGTATCCGGGTTGTTTGGATAAGGAGGTGATATTGTAGAAGGCCAAGAATATGTCGGCCGAGGGCTCATCGGTGAAAGCGTTCTTCCACAGGGAGATGTAACCTAGTATCGTCCTCCAGGAATTGGGAGGAAGTTGAGAGGGGGCAACGCCAAGGGCCGATAAAAAGTCTACGATGGCAGGATGTAAAGGGAGTCTGACACCTACTTTGAACATTTGTTCATACACAACAACCTCTCCCTCATAACCTTCAAAAACCCTCTCGTCCTCAGAGGTAACCCTCATGGTTATGCTAGGGGGCACTCCATAGGCATGTCTCAACAATAAGAGGTTGCGATCCCTAACTAGGGAGGTATAAGATGAGGCATGGGATGTATCAACCTGGTCATCTGAATCATCACCCTCGTCCTCAGTCCCCTCTCCATCGGCCTCATCATCTTCCAAAGGCCCCTGGGGAAAGGCCATCTGAAAGGCATGTGGAGATAGGGTTGTCACAGGGATAGCCTCGGAGGGAACCATACCCTCGGCCTGTCAGCTCGGGCTTAGGTCAGATGTCTCTACTCTACCAGAAGTACCAGCGCCAGTTGGCGAGGATGCTCTCTCGTCCATCTCACTTGACTGACACTCGGTTGGACGATGGGACGACCCACAAGACTCAGACGACTCAAATGGTTTTATTGTGGCTAGGGGAATAGGAAAGATGGGTCGTACCCAATTAGGGTCGTCCCTTCGTCTCCTCTCCTCTTCTTCCTCTATTCGTCTGATCTCAACAAATAATTTCTCTCTCAGGGAAGGGAATTCAGATACTAAACTATAAAGCCTCTTAAGCATTAAAGGGGGAGACCCTAGACTTAGAGGAATTTGGGGAACTTATCTACAAACAAGTGTTCAGTTGACCAAATTAGACTTTTGGATTAAAACAAGGGGAATCAATGATTTTCACTCAAGAACACCCAAGAAATTCAAGAACACTCAGAAGACAGTCGCCGGAAAAGTTGTAAGACAACCCAAATCAAGCCCTACAAGCCTAAAATAGAAAAACAAAAAAGGAATGAAAGTGAAGAGGGCGTTGGTGGCGGAAGATTACCTGAAGAGAAAGGGTGAAGCTGCTAAGTCGAAGGCTCGAAAGCTGCAAAAATGGCAGGAAGGCTGGAGACTTGAGAGAGAGAAAGCTTGGGCGCGAAGAAGAAGAAGAAGAGAGAGAGTTCAAAAATATCTTAAATACCTTAGTAATGAGTGGGCCCATTAACCAAGAAGGGTATAATTAGGGTACAAAGCCCCAGGAAAAGTGTGCAGCCGCCATGCCAAGGAAACTGAAGTGGCAATGAGTGCCCATCCAGGTGTCACTCACCTAACTGATCATACATACATCACAATTACAATACTATCCCTCAGCCATCTCAACAGCATCTATGGCTAAGGGCTGGGGGTGATTGATATACCCGTATATATCCTCGGCTCGATTGAGGGCTCCCTCTAACCGGACGACCCATCAAGGCCGACCCTTCACCAGCTTCGAACGACCCCTCGGGGGGGCAGACCCTTCATCAGGCTCCGGACGACCCCTCAGGGGGCCGACCCTTCACCAGGCTCCGGACGACCCTCTGAGGGTACGATAGTACGAGGCCTAAATTAGGCCAGACTCACTACCAGAAGGGACTTTGCCCTCAGCCTCGTCACATAGGCCGAGGGTGACATCATCACAGCGCGTGGTTTGGGGGACGCGTGGAACAGTGCGCGTGAGGCTCACATGGCATGTGGGAGATCATTATAACAAAATCACACCCTCACGTGAGGGAATATTATGTCATCATTTGGCATCTACAGGTGTCAACAGGGGATTGGTTAGATCATCATTCACATGCACCATGCATACTTGGGGGGTACACTACACCCCCCAAGACCCATATATACTTGTCACCTACAATTCTATAGGGGATCGATCTTTTTATGGTAACCCTAGCTAAAAATCTGCTTGTGCACACAGTAGAGAGATAGAGAGGGAGCTTATGTGCATTGTATCCAAGGCCATTAGTGCCCATACTTAGTGGATCACACACTCACAGTGGATGTAGGCCAAATTGGCTGAACCACTATACATCATTGTCTCATTCCCTCTTATGCTCACCCCCTTCTGCATATTTATACACTTATACACCTCTATGGCTGCCATGGTTACTACTGTTTGAGCTCAATATCACTTATCCGGCGGTGCTAAATCTTAGCATCATCAAAGACAATTAATGTAAGGCATAGAAAAATACTCAGAATCTTTATTTATTTTATTCTCGGGAAAAACAGTGCCTGAAACCTCATCAAATAAGGTATCGATTACATTATGATCAAGATAAGGAGGAATAACAAAAGAAGAAGAAATGGTATAAACCACTGGGTCGGGTTGCATTTTAGCAAGTGGAAATGGTGTAGCATTCCAGTTAAGGAGGGATATATCAGCATGTTTAATCAGGATGGATGGATTAGATGATGTAGCATCTGAGTGGATCATGCAGAGTGTTAGCCCTAATGTTGGCAAGTTGAACGAATCCTCAGAATCACTTCCCTCGAAATCTCCTGTAACAACTGCAGTCTTCTCAATAAGAGGTTTCACATGATGCTAGGAACTTTCGACCCATGAATAGTTGGCTTAGAAGAAGATCTCAATTCTCGATTTTATTTTCTTATCCACATGATCATACCACTGTTCGAGAAAGCCACAAAGGGAAAATCTTCACCCTCTTTGAAGAATCTTATGTTCAAAGAATCTCCTGAAATAGTCTTGGTACTTTTTAGCCTTCTCTTTAACAAAGGTTGGCGAAGCATTCTGATTTCCTCTGATGATGGTTGATAACCTAGGCCATATGGAGGAAACACCTTCTTTGGCACTATGGGTTCTAATATTCCCTATTATCATCATCCCAACCCCAGTCCAGGCATGAAGTGCATATTTTTTAACACCTGTATCACATTGACATTACTGTGAGGGTTGTGTTCTGGATAAAATCTATATCTGAAATCATACCCTGCTAGGAGTGGAAGTGGTTAGACTTAAAAACTTAACAGAAGCATATCATTGGCTCCATGATGTATCTATAGTATCGGATCGCTGGTGCTTGCATTCTCAGTGTTATCATCATCGCCCAAGATGGTGACGACTTTCCCTTTAGCAAATAACTTTAGTTTCTGATGGAGAGAGGAAGACTCTCCCTTGATACTATGGAGCCATGGTCATTTGAGCAACAGGTTTAAAGAAGTCGGTATTTTGATGACTTAGAATTCAGTGATGGGACTTATAGGACCAACCCTTATTGTAAGCTTTACAGATCCTGTCACTTCTTGAAGAGTATTATCATAAGCACACACTGTGGTGGAAGTTAGAGAAAGGTCGCTTACTTTCAGTCCCAAGCAGTTGAGGGTTCTTAGTGAACAAACATTAAGTGTTTATCCATTATTGATGAGAGAAAGCGGGACTGTCTTCCCCATGACCATGATAGAGATATTTAAAGCATAGTTGTGATTTGAACAAAACTTAGGGATTTAAACTTCAAAGAAGGAGAGAATTCTAGTAGAGGTTAGAGACCCGACCAAGTTGACATCTTCTTTCGAAGTGGTTGAAGGAGAGATTATGGGACCGATAAGCAGTTTAATCAACGCATTTTTGTGGAGTTAGGAAGACATAAAGAGTCCCCATAGAGTAATGTTAGCTTGAGTTTTCATCAACTGGTCGAGGATCTTACTCTCTTCGAGGGTCAATTTTGTCATATGAAGTTTCTCAACACCTTTTCCCTTATCTTCCGTTGTTTATTGAGGGTTTGAAACCTCGTAATGCCTTCCAGAACTAGTCATACGGTTCACATAAGAGGGGAAAATAGAAATCCTATTTGTTCGTCTATATCGGGTTGTTCATCCACTTTATTGATCTCTCCTAGAAGATACTTAAACGATATCATTCCACATATACTGATTACTAGGCTAGTCTTTTCTGGGATTTTCTCTTCATCTGAACTATCGAATTCATCCCCCCATCCAATGGAAATGATGACATCCTTCCATGAGAAGTCAATGCATTCTACAACCTTAATAGCCTATTTGTATAGATCCTCCCAATCAAAGGGGAGATGCAAAAGTGAAGGGAATAAGCGCCCTTGTAGTTTCAAAGCATCGAGTAATTGGAACATATTATAAATTTCATTAGTTTGTAGAAATAAGTCTTCCATAATCCGGATGACGTCATCTAAGCTGACTTTGTTGGCAGGTACTACCCAAATATCTGACTCGCAAGCCCACTTTCGGGCTTCCATGAATAGTGCGCTGAACTTTTCCCAGTCAATGGTCATTTTATAGGGCAATTTCAGCCCGAACTCTAGGAGCTAGTTCAGTACTGCTAGCAATTCCATATCTTTCCCTCCAGAACGGGTACGGACGGTAATACATGATCTTATAAGAAGTGATAGGGATTGGTCGACAAAACAGGTTGGGTGTAAGATAAAATATGGGCAAACCTTAAGGGGTTTAGGTGATTGTATGGGTATGATGGGTGATTTACTGGTTACAATCTCTGTAGACGGGTCAAATTCTGGATCTTTTTCTAGGAAGATGGAATTTTTCTGGTTTGGAAGTGGATTATGAGTGGTGTTTGGTTTAGGATTGACTGGTGGGGTGATAACACCCCGATCAATCAGACCTTGGATTACATTCCAAAGATTAAAGCACTGATCAGTGGTATGGCTAGCATTTTGGTGAAAATCGCAATGGGTATAGGGTTTGAAATTTTTGGGAATTGAATTTGGCAATGGATGAGGGTCCATTGTCATGATGAGATTTTGGCTCAATAGGTCTTGGTAAACTTTGGATAGGGGAGCATGAAGCTCAGTGTATTATTTTTTGACGAGATTAGGGTGGCTTTCTGGTGACATGAAGTAGCTGGCTGAGAGATGTTATTAATGGTTGAAATTGCGGTATTGGAAGGCTTTTCATAATTTTTTAGGGTGAACTATCCAGATACTTTCTTTGGCTCAGCTTCGATATTGGTAAAACTTCCTTCGATTTCTAATCGTGCTTCCTAGAGGGCTAAAAAATGGGGTAAATATTGTCCTCCCATCATTGCTCGAACATGGGCTAAGAAGTTTTTCTTCACAATACTGATTGGCTCTTCATCAGAAGGTCGGTTGATCATAGTGCTCACTTTCTCTCTCCACCTTGCTATGAAATTACTAATAGTTTACCCGGGATTCTACTTGATAAGATCTAAATCATGGCGTGTAACCTCCAATTCCTCGTTGTACTTATACTCCGATATGAATTCATGGGAAACAAATTCCTAATTGTGAATTCTAGTTTCTTCGAGGGATAGGAACCAATAAAGAGTGTTGTCCTTCAAAGTCTGTTGGAACATCTGGGTGAGTATTTCTTCAGAGCCATCTAGGAGAGCCATGGATCAATGGTAACTTCGAAGATGGACAATTGGGGTCCCGCTACCCCTGAACTTATCAATATTGGGCATCCTAAACTTTTTCGGTACCCTTGATTTAGGGTAGGGAGACATATGGGTGTAATCCATGTAATTCTTGAAGATTCAGACGTAGTCAAACTTCTTGATCAATGGCTTAAGGTCCTACTTGACCTTATTCAACTCTTCTTCCTTCAGATTAGTAGGTACTGACAGTAAAGCCCCTGGGTGGGTAAGATTAGGCATAGGGAGCTGAGCTGGTGGCGGCCCAGGGGCACTTGGAGCGCGTCGATACTCTTACGAGACCCAAATAGGCTCAGGTGTGGGCGAACCATAGCGCGAGGGAAAGAGACCTCGAGTTTTTTAGGAATAGGTACCTAGTTTAGTTGCATCTCATGAACCTTAGTTTGATGGCTAACAATCTTGGCAGTAAGTTGGACTAGGACCGTCATCAAATTAGGATTCACATTCGGCACTTAGTCTGCGTTCTCTATGGAAATAGGGTGAAAGTGTATTCTGAACTCAGAGTAAGTAGCGAGAGAATTGATGGATCTTCGGGGCATTTTTACGGAGGACCAAATCTAACAGGGATCCAGGACAAGGGTCGGGTATGTGATCGACATGAGAAGGAAGATGATTAGGGTTTATTTTTTAAAGAGAGGAGGATAAACTATTAGAAAAAAGAGGAAAAGGCTTTTGATATTTTTTTTAAAGATAAAGACAAAATGTTTTTGGTATTTTGATAAAAGAGGGGGAAAATGTTTTTGACACTTTTGGTAAGGAAGGAGGGAAAAACGAGAGAAGAGTGTCAGCATGATTATTATTATGTTTATGTTTTCACTTATATTAGGTTTACCTAAATGCAAAATAAATGTTGGATGGGACCCAAGCATGAGAAAAATTGGGTTTAAAAAATAAGAAAAATATGATTTGACTTGTTGTCAGGCTTATGGACAGGGTCCCATTTTGAAAAAGATGAAATCGCACGAAAATTTGGGCAGCATACCGACCCGACATTTCGACAGAGTTTCGAGTAGTAATCGAAAAACTAAATATTAGTGCCCTAGGATTGACACCTATATGAGGGTATGCATTTATTGGGTTAGTGGAAAGGTTCTCCCCTTTGGCATGACTTCCATTATATACATCTTACTTTTGAGGGTAATCGGTACGTATGGACAAGTCATTTGATATACCCGAGTGTACACTAACTGCCTCACTATATACCTCGTGGGGACAGTATGTGTGAGAGCGAATTAGATAAACTCAATGTACGTGAACTAATTCCCTGCTATATACCTCCCGTCATAACTTTGGTCAAGCGGTACGATGCGGGGGAACCGTTCGATATACGTCAAAGGTACTTGGACAATGGAAGGTGAGAGTCATATTGCTTAAGTTAACTGCGACCTTCCAGACCATTGCCCATCACAAAGTGACCCCCTAGTACGGGAAATTTTTTTGGTCAATAAACATGTTCTTTGGTGATGAAGTGTGCAAAATGCATGATCCTTGATTATTATGTTATGGAGAGATTATTCCTATTTTTTATAATGAGCGCTCTACTAATAAGGGAGAACGTACAAGTATTATGAAAATTAAATCTAGCATGGAGATTATACTAAGCATGGATATGTGAGAGTGAGTGATGTGTTAATATATATAAGTGAGTGTGTGGTAGTGAACCAAAGTATGGATACACTACAAGTGGTGTGTGATAAATGTGAGTGAGCATTGATATATACAAGTGTGATAAGTGGAGGTGTGTGCTAGTGATAACTAAGCATGGATATTCTAAGTGGTGTGTGCAATATGGGTATATAAATGACCCTATATACAAGTGTAAGTAGTGTGAGATGTACACGGAGAGTATCTACAAGTGTGTGAAGTGAAAAGTGGGTGAGAGGTGATATAAACATGAGGTAGATATATACAAGAAATAATAGAGGAGAAAAAATAGAGCATATAGGCAGGTGCATATGCACATAAGTAGAAAATGATAACACCCATTCCAATAGAGTCTAGTCCTCATATGAAAGTCCCCAGCAAAGTTGCCACTGTGGCCATCCCTCCTTTGGCTCTTTCCTCCCGTCTAGGGGGTTTTCGTTGCTCACGCGCGTGCACTCAGAGAGGGAGAGAAGGTATCGAACCCTTTTCTAGTAGAGCTTCTTCCATCGTCCATGTGGGATGATGTAAAGAGATGGAGTCTCTAGCCTATTTAGCACAAAACAGGAAAAGGAACATGTAGCCACCTTGAGAGAAAGCGGCATCAAATACAAACGGATGCTTACAAAACCAATAGTTCATAGGTTCAGGGTCTAAGTTACGGAATGGGAAGGTGTTAGGCACCCATCCCACCCTTTCGGTCTCTCATGGTCTTATGTTACTATTTTCCTTAACTTCTCCGTGAAGTGTGTGCGCGTGTATATATAAATGGAGATCAAAATCATTCGACTCATAACATGGATCAAAATCATTCTACTCGTTCGAATTTATCGTGTAGATCCTTATTTAGTTCCCTATCAGCTATTCTTGCCCTATCAAGAGATATCAGAGCGCGTTTGATTTGTCTATTTATCTACTATCACCTAGATGCACGCTTACAAAAAAATGATAAAATTGACAAAGATACAAAAATTGTATTTTTTATTTGTGACCATCCTTGGTGAGTACATTTAATTATGCATTCTGAGGAAAGAAGCGATAGTCTGAGGAAAGAAGATAACAATGAAGTAAGGAAATAAGTGAAGAAGAAAGAAGAAGTATAAACAGACCCTTTAGGCCCACGTGGTTAAGCTTCAAAGTATTTTGAAAAATGGCTGTTGAGACTTTCGAGTTTGGCGTTTAGATTTTCCCACCCTCGCACGTGCACGACCGCCTGTAATCATTTCACAAGAACACGTGGCACTTCGGGAAGTACTGTGACAGTTGAAAAGACAGCGCACGTCACTAATGAAATGATGCATAGAGAACAGGAAGCGTTGCCTTCCTCAGCAAGTTTGAGTGTTGGCGCCAATCTCCTTGTCAGACTTATCCAACGGAGCCACAACGAAGAAGATGTTCCAACGGTTACACAAAGAAAAAAATCCATCAAGATGAGTCATTTCGTGCAGACATTTCTTGTCCCAATAAATCTCTCCACGAGGGGGCAAATGTAGAGGGGGCTTGAAGCTCAGCGTGGCAACTCAAGCGTGACATCTTGGTGAGGCAGCTCAGCGTGGCAGCTCAAGCGTGACATCTTGGTGAGGCAACTCAGCGTGGCAGCTCAAGCGTGACATCTTGGTGAGGCAGCTCAGCGTGGAAACTCAAGCGTGACACCTTGGTTAGGCAGCTCAGCGTGGCAACTCAAGCGTGACATCTTGGTGAGGCAGCTCAACGTGGCAGCTCAAGCGTGACATCTTGGTGAGGCAGCTCAGCGTGGCAGCTTGGGGAGGCAGTTCAGCGTGGCAACTCATATTTTAGCTTGTGCTTTTAATCACATCGTACTTTCATTATTGACTTCTGTAAGCTTTAACGATTGTAATGACGTAACGATAATAACTGAAGGGTTTGTATGAGGTCAAACGGTACTTGCGAGAGACCAGGCTTGGCAGGGCCTGGGAGAGCTTTCATGCTCTATCGAATGACCTCACCGTGGGAACTTTAGAGGGACCTGGTTTGGAGGATTGAGAAGTAAGGCACCGTTGGGGCTTGTCCTGACCATCTTAGATACACCTGGTAAAACACCGAAGGACCCTGACCGTGGAAGCTCAAGTGGAGCAGCTTGGAGTTCCATCGGGCATTGAGTTATGGACCAAACGACCCTCTACTTAATGTCACATCTACTGTGGGTGATGTCACTAGCCATCTAAACGTTGTCAGACATGCACTTGGGTAAACCACTGTGGTATTTAGGGCTGTCAGGCAGTTGGTGAGCCACCTCTGCGACAACAACCCCCTGACACACAGTGGATAGGCAAAAGGCATGTCTTGGCATTTAATGTTTATGACATGGAGACAACTAGTGCATCAGGCATTTAATGTTGTGACATAAAGTATGAGGGATGTCTTTTCATAGTCTTTAATGACTGAGTTGCCTCGGGGGTGGTGTGGGGGACTATTTAAGGACCCCAACCACCTTTGAGGAGAGGATCCTGTTTTTTGGAGAATTAAAAAAGAGTTATTGCAAACTAGAGAGCTCATTGACTCACCATTGTCATTTATTACGAAGCTTTTAATATTGGACAGAGATTCTGGAGGGTGTTTGGTGTGTTTCTACTGCCTATCAGGGTGTATCTAGGGTGCTCACTTCTCCCTCCCTCTAGCTAAGCCACTTCTAAAGGTCCATTAGCATGACCTGAGTTATACACGAGAGATTTGAGAGTTTAAACTGAGTTCATCTTCATTGAGTTTGTGTGTGCATTCCCTATAATTAGTCTAGGGTTTTGGCTAATTTAACTTGTGATTACCATACTCAATAGGGGTTACGCCTCCATATATATAATCTAAAGTACCCTCTTACAGGGTGAAAGTGTATTCTGAACTCAGAGTAAGTAGCGAGAGAATCGATGCATCTTCGGGGCATTTTTACGTAGGACCAAAGCTAACAGGGATCCAGGACAAGGGTCGGGTATGTGATCGACATGAGAAGGAAGATGATTAGGGTTTATTTTTTAAAGAGAGGAGGAGAAACTATTAGAAAAAAGAGGAAAAGGCTTTTGATATTTTTTTTAAAGAGAAAGACAAAATGTTTTTGGTATTTTGATAAAAGAGGGGGAAAATGTTTTTGACACTTTTGGTAAGGAAGGAGGGAAAAACGAGAGAAGAGTGTCAGCATGATTATTATTATGTTTATGTTTTCACTTATATTAGGTTTACCTAAATGCAAAAGAAATGTTGGATGGGACCCAAGCATGAGAAAAATTGGGTTTAAAAAATAAGAAAAATATGATTTGACTTGTTGTCAGGCTTATGGACAGGGTCCCATTTTGAAAAAGATGAAATCGCACGAAAATTTGGGCAGCATACCGACCCGACATTTCGACAGAGTTTCGAGTAGTAATCGAAAAACTAAATATTAGTGCCCTAGGATTGACACCTATATGAGGGTATGCATTTATTGGGTTAGTGGAAAGGTTCTCCCCTTTGGCATGACTTCCATTATATACATCTTACTTTTGAGGGTAATTGGTACGTATGGACAAGTCATTTGATATACCTGAGTGTACACTAACTGCCTCACTATATACCTCGTGGGGACGGTATGTGTGAGAGCGAATTAGATAAACTCAATGTACGTGAACTAATTCCCTGCTATATACCTCCCGTCATAACTTTGGTCAAGCGGTACGATGCGGGGGAATCGTTCGATATACGTCAAAGGTACTTGGACAATGGAAGGTGAGAGTCATATTGCTTAAGTTAACTGCGACCTGCCAGACCATTGCCCATCACAAAGTGACCCCCTAGTACGGGAAATTTTTTTGGTCAATAAACATGTTCTTTGGTGATGAAATGTGCAAAATGCATGATCCTTGATTATTATGTTATGGAGAGATTATTCCTATTTTTTATAATGAGCGCTCTACTAATAAGGGATAACGCACAAGTATTATGAAAATTAAATCTAGCATGGAGATTATAATAAGCATGGATATGTGAGAGTGAGTGATGTGTTAATATATATAAGTGAGTGTGTGGTAGTGAACCAAAGTATGGATACACTACAAGTGGTGTGTGATAAGTGTGAGTGAGCATTGATATATACAAGTGTGATAAGTGGAGGTGTGTGCTAGTGATAACTAAGCATGGATATTCTAAGTGGTGTGTGCAATATGGGGATATAAATGACCCTATATACAAGTGTAAGTAGTGTGAGATGTACACGGAGAGTATCTACAAGTGTGTGAAGTGAAAAGTGGGTGAGAGGTGATATAAACATGAGGTAGATATATACAAGAAATAATAGAGGAGAAAAAATAGAGCATATAGGCAGGTGCATATGCACATAAGTAGAAAATGATAACACCCATTCCAATAGAGTCTAGTCCTCATATGAAAGTCCCCAGCACAGTTGCCACTGTGGCCATCCCTCCTTTGGCTCTTTCCTCCCGTCTAGGGGGTTTTCGTTGCTCACGCGCGTGCACTCAGAGAGGGAGAGAAGGTATCGAACCCTTTTCTAGTATAGCTTCTGCCATCGTCCATGTGGGGTGATGTAAAGAGATGGAGTCTCTAGCCTATTTAGCACAAAACAGGCAAAGGAACATGTAGCCACCTTGAGAGAAAGCGGCATCAAATACAAACGGATGCTTACAAAACCAATAGTTCATAGGTTCAGGGTCTAAGTTACGGAATGGGAAGGTGTTAGGCACCCATCCCACCCTTTCGGTCTCTCATGGTCTTATGTTACTATTTTCCTTAACTTCTCCGTGAAGTGTGTGCGCGTGTATATATAAATGGAGATCAAAATCATTCGACTCATATCATGGATCAAAATCATTCGACTCGTTCGAATTTATCGTGTAGATCCTTATTTAGTTCCCTATCAGCTATTCTTGCCCTATCAAGAGATATCAGAGCGCGTTTGATTTGTCTATTTATCTACTATCACCTAGATGCACGCTTACAATAAAATGATAAAATTGACAAAGATACAAAAATTGTATTTTTTATTTGTGACCATCCTTGGTGAGTACATTTAATTATGCATTCTCATATTGGTATTAGATCACTCAGTTATTCTTGCCCTATCAAGTGGTATCAGAGCAGGTTGCCCTAATTTATCGTGTAGATCCTTATTTAGTGATATTTTAGGATGGTTTTTTTATTCATTTCTCTTATGTTGATTTATTTATTTATTCTCTCGATGGATTCCCCTAGTTTTAACGACTTAAATCGTTTGAATTTGAAGATTGCTAAAATAATTGATATTCTTGAAAAAGAAAATTTTCATTTTAAAGCTGTTATGGATCTTTTGCCAACTGTTCAAACTCAAAGAGATTTCTTTCGTGAGAAGCTTGTGGAGATGGATCATGAGTTTTTAATTTTAAAATTGTCCAAGAGAAAGAGTGGCGATAGAGTCACATTTTTAGAGAAATAATTAGAAGACTCTAAAATTTCTAGGGCTTGTACTTGTGCCATTAAGGTGTAATACCCCGTGATTTTAATGACTTTTAAAATGTGTTATATTTTAAATTAATGGATTAATTGGATTTTATTATTAATTAATTCATTTGGGTTTTATCCGAATTATGGATATTAAAATATATGATTCTGAATATTTCTTAAAGATATTTAGGTAATATATGAATGTGATGACTATTGATAATTGCTATGAGATATAAATTCAGTAATTTGAATTTTTAGTCGGACGCGGTATGGGACATGTCGGGACAAATTTATTAAATTAAAAAGGAAACTTATTTTTACATCAACCTTATAGTCGTTTCGACTGCGTCATTGCGTCCAGAAGGGTTGAAATAGTCAGAAAAGGCTATTTGGATGTTGATATTGGGTCTCGGGTCATTTGGAAATGAAAAGACAACCCAAAAGGGCATTTTGGTTATTTTTACAAAGGGGGTGAATAGTGATTTCGGATTTTGTCTTATTATAAGTATTCGGAGATTAGTTGAATGTGGGTTCATTCATCTCTTCTACACAAAGTTGAAAGGTCATCTTCTTAGAGAGAGTGAAAGGTTGCTTGAGAAGAAGAAGTTTGCTTGGGAAGGAGGAGAACCAAAGGTCAAAGGTCACCACCATCAACCACCACCGGAAGTTGGCCGGAGAAAGGGAGAACCACCTGTGTTATTCAACTCCAAAGGATCAGATCTTCATTAGAGGCAAGTGTTTGATATTTGCAATCTAAGTTTGTATATTGTCCATGTTACAATAGTTATAAAAAGATGAGATTTTTCATGTTTGGAAGATGAAAAGATAGAGATGTTAATGGATTTTTGGAATCTGAAAATATATAGGAATTAAAAATCATTTTGTGTTCTTGAAGATAATATGTTGATAATTTTCTGGAAAAAGAGGCAAAAACGAGTGGAATGAGAAGAGCCAATTTGGAATGTTTAGATCTTCTTTTTGAGTGCATTTGGATGAGATTTAAGAAAAACTCAAAACACATACCTGACTCAATTTTTCGTGTAGAATCCAAATCTGAAGTCGGATTGATGATTTGAATAATTTTTAGATCTGATTTTTTTGAGTATTTAAAATATGAGAATTCATGATGTTGTTTCTTTTTAATAATGGTTCTTATCCCCAAACTTTGGTAGATCTTTGGTGATTGTTAATTGGATATTATGGAACTTAGAGAAGATCAGTAAGCCCTAGTTAAGATTTGAATTAATGTGATTTGGATTTAATTGATTAAGAATGATGTTAATTAAATTGAAAGATATTTCGGTTGATCGATTCATTTGTTGAATTCTAATTTGTATGCTTGAGGATTAAGGATAGGTCCAGTAGGGGAGACTTAATATAATACGTGGGTAGCCTTAGGGTTACAATTTGAACATTAAGGACTGAGTTTAGGCTCATTATTGATTGCGCAAGGACTGAGTGTAGTACAAGTGCTTAGTGATCGACCACCTGGATAGAGATGGGAGTTCGGACCACATTTGGTTGAAATAGGGGATGAGGTTATTCCGGTTGAATATTTGAAGTTGACGGACCTCCACGATCGACAAAGTTAAGTAGTAGTGTAATTGGAGGGGTTCCTTGTTTGGATTTATCTTTGCGTGACGTTTCGCGCATGAACCTTAACCACGTCGGTAGTGGAGAGATGTTATAGGATACGAGGATGCTGATTTTGTTGATAAGTCTTATCGTGTGAATTAAACACTATATATTATAAGTCATGTGATGATGGTATTCAATCCTAGTTGATAGATGATGTGTTTATAAGAGATTTGAAATTATCGGGTTTAACCCTAATTAAAGGGGAGTTTAATTCGAAGTGATTCGGGAGATATGATGATATGGATGTCACACCCCTCCTAATTCTGGCGTCGGCCGCCACCAAAACTAAGCCGGGCATGAGTAAAAAAAATACCATTCTTAGCATGAAAAAGATATGAGACATAAATAAATCAGTCCATAAGATAAATAATTGAGTCAATCTCAAATGATCACAAATAACTAAGCGATAAAAGATCCATCACATGCTAACTCCGAAAATCCAATCTCCAATAATGATTAAATAAAATCTGAAATAATCCCAAAATAAATCCTCTAAACAACTTTGGAACCGAATGGCCTAATAAAACTCAAATGAAGTCTCATAATACGACTGGAAAAGAAAGTCTAACTAAACTATACCATAAAGTAAATAACTCCAGCTGCACCTCCAATGATAACTCCGATAAACTTATACAGCTTCTCCAAATTCTAATCCTAAAAAAGAATAGTCAACGCATGGATCAGAGCCAAAGTCCCGAGCAAGAATACACACTACTCCCCTCAAATAGGATCCTTGAATCCAGACAGTAGCATTATACGCAATAAATATCACAATAGAATATTTTAAATTAAACGGGATAATTAAACGCGATAAATATAAATCACTAACTACCCGCAGAAATCCCCATATATAAAGGCACACCAATATGATTTTAAATTCCTAAGTCCCACGGAGTTAATCCTTTATTAATTAACCCAAATTATCAAATTTCTCAATTATTTATGTTCTTACTTCCATAATTATTAGGTATGGCGGTCCTCCCGCCTCGGGTGATAATTCACCAAAATTCATTATGGCGGTCCTCCCGCCTCGGGTGATTTCTCCACCAAAATACACATCCCCTTGTCAAAACGCCGGCTGGCCCGTTTAACTGTCGGCCCTCGCTGATTGACAAGGTTCCACATACGACACGACATAAAATGCCGGCTGGCCCGTTTAAACTATCGGCCTTCGCTGATTATGTCGCCAATATATTTTAATACCCGTCTTATTATCTTAGGTATTAGTTCTCAATTCACAATTTATAATCAGTCCACCCTTTTAATCGATGTGAGATCCTCAAAATACCCCTTAGTCCCATACCTAAGGGTCCCCAAGTTATCAATACGTCCTATCCTATGTATAGAAGGATTTTCTCACATAAAACTTAACTTAGTCTCGTACTTAGACTACCGTAACGACGATAAAGTATCAAAAATCATCCCACCCCAAAGATGATAAAAACGCGATAATCTACCCTCACTAGTCCCATACCTAGAAGGCGTAAATCATCAAAAGACATACCCACTAGTACCATGCCTAGAAGACATTATAAAATATAGGGAGAGCAATAATACCCAACAACCCGTCGTCACAAAGGCAACATCATAATACCAACAAGTCACACAAATAAGCATAATTAATCAATATATAAAACTACGCATGATAGTCCAATTCAATTAAATCTTTAATTTAATTATCACAGCGTCAACAATACCCAAATAATCTCATTTAATTATTTTAAATTAAATATACCAAGTTTTCATCATATAATCATCAAAACAAAATTTTATTATCTCCACATGTATTACATGAGTTATACGCACCCAAAAATCATTTATTTTAAAGCTAGGGTTTTTTCTACATGCAACCTACACCAATAAAACCCAAAATCACACATGAATCCTACGTACCCAAAGGGTTATGAATATTATTCAGATTAAAAGATTTTATAAAAACAACCCCATAATGTATTCAATTTTTCTAATTAAGTTACTAATTATTTTTGAGAAAACATGTAATTAAATGTTTAGGCGACACTTAAAACGCATAATACTAAAGGAAAAGAATAGAGTATTCATGCCTGAATAAAAGTTGGTTTAGAAATCTGATCTTGAATGTGTATTCCTCTCAAAAATTTGACAAAGATTCGTTCTTGACGCGTCTTGAGAAAATCCGGTTAATCTTGACAAAACTTGAGTTGAAAGTTATGTAGAATGGGGCTAGGGTTTTGAGGTTGAAGAAGATGAAGAAGATGAGAGGATTCTGATTTTTGAGAAGGCTAAAGTGTGTTTTAAAAGATCTAAACTCGTCACTTTATGTTTATATACCAAAAATAATTAGAGTCCTAATCAAATACAAATACTTGAAAAAATCATTACGAACGATCGGACCGTTAGAATCGCTTGAAATTTTAGTATGTTGTAGCGAATGGCGAGACAGGACTTCTGACAAAAATCAGCTTGATCGGACGGTCGGATTTCTAAATATATTATTTTTACAAGAAAGTTTTATGCTTTGAGGACTCTTAGAGAGTTTTATGTTTTGAGGACTCTTCTATATAATAAAAATTCAATTAAAACTCCATTTTAATTCCGATTCCAATTCCGTTTGAAAATTTATTTTTCAAATATAAAAACCAACACTTTAAATTATAAAATTTATAAAATCCAAAATTTCATTTTTCTTCGATTTCCAAAAATTAATTTAAACATTCCCATTTAAAAAAATTCGGGTTGTTACATACTTCCCCACTAGCAAAGAATTTTGTCCTCGAAATTATACGAAGCATACACATAAACACTTAAATCTCGCAAAAAAGAAAATAAGGCTCACATATGCCTACCAGTAGAATGCCATAATTGGGCGCCCATACACCCAATTCTACGCGCACCTACCCCACGAGCAACAAAATAATATATATTGCCTATATACATACACATAACTATGAAAATAATGGCGTACCACATGCTCTCAAAATCCCCCACTCGATCCTATATCCGAAAGTCATTAAAATTATAACTTCCTCAAATTGAATCTCAACATCAAAAATCGATACATACGGTACCTAACATCTATACTAAAATCTCCAAAATAATTATCGTCTCCAAAATCCATTCTAAGGATCCCCACATCAAGCTTACTAATTTTAAACTCAATGTCTACAATGTCCTTAACTGAAAACTTCACATCTCCAAGAAACGCATCTAACATGTATGCTAGACCCTCTACCTTAAGAAGTACGAATCATCAAAGGGAATCAAAGATCAGCAACGCGGAAGCTAAACGGACTCATAACCTACGAGACCTAAGACCATGCTCTGATACCATCTGTCACACCCCGCCTAATTCTGGCGTCGGCCGCCACCAAAACTAAGCCGGGCGTGAGTAAATAAAATACCATTCTTAGCATGAAAAAGATATGAGACATAAATAAATCAGTCCATAAGATAAATAATTGAGTCAATCTCAAATGATCACAAATAACTAAGCGATAAAAGATCCATCACATGCTAACTCCGAAAATCCAATCTCCAATAATGATTAAATAAAATCTGAAATAATCCCAAAATAAATCCTCTAAACAACTTTGGAACCGAATGGCCTAATAAAACTCAAATGAAGTCTCATAATACGACTGGAAAAGAAAGTCTAACTAAACTATACCATAAAGTAAATAACTCCAGCTGCACCTCCAATGATAACTCCGATAAACTTATACAGCTTCTCCAAATTCTAATCCTGAAAAAGAATAGTCAACGCATGGATCAGAGCCAAAGCCCCGAGCAAGAATACACACTACTCCCCTCAAATAGGATCCTTGAATCCAGACAGTAGCATTATACGCAATAAATATCACAATAGAATATTTTAAATTAAACGGGATAATTAAACGCGATAAATATAAATCACTAACTACCCGCAGAAATCCCCATTTATAAAGGCACACCAATATGATTTTAAATTCCTAAGTCCCACGGAGTTAATCCTTTATTAATTAACCCAAATTATCAAATTTCTCAATTATTTATGTTCTTACTTCCATAATTATTAGGTATGGCGGTCCTCCCGCCTCGGGTGATAATTCACCAAAATTCATTATGGCGGTCCTCCCGCCTCGGGTGATTTCTCCACCAAAATACACATCCCCTTGTCAAAACGCCGGCTGGCCCGTTTAAACTGTCGGCCCTCGCTGATTGACAAGGTTCCACACACGACACGACATAAAACGCCGGCTGGCCCGTTTAAACTGTCGGCCCTCGCAAATTATGTCGCCAATATATTTTAATACCCGTCTTATTATCTTAGGTATTAGTTCTCAATTCACAATTTATAATCACTCCACCCTTTTAATCGATGTGAGATCCTCAAAATACCCCTTAGTCCCATACCTAAGGGTCCCCAAGTTATCAATACGTCATATCCTATGTATAGAAGGATTTTCTCACATAAAACTTAACTTAGTCTCGTACTTAGACTACCGTAACGACGATAAAATATCAAAAATCAGCCCACCTCAAAGATGATAAAAACGCGATAATCTACCCTCACTAGTCCCATACCTAGAAGGCGTAAATCATCAAAAGACATACCCACTAGTCCCATGCCTAGAAGACATTATAAAATATAGGGAGAACAATAATACCCAACAACTCGTCATCACAAAGGCAACATCATAATACCAACAAGTCACACAAATAAGCATAATTAATCAATATATAAAACTACGCATGATAGTCCAATTCAATTAAATCTTTAATTTAATTATCACAACGTCAACAATACCCAAATAATCTCATTTAATTATTTTAAATTAAATATACCAAGTTTTCATCATATAATCATGACATGTATTACATGAGTTATACGCACCCAAAAATCATTTATTTTAAAGCTAGGGTTTTTTCTACATGCAACCTACACCAATAAAACCCAAAATCACTCATGAATCCTACGTACCCAAAGGGTTATGAATATTATTCAGATTAAAAGATTTTATAAAAACAGCCCCATAATTAGTATTCAATTTTTCTAATTAAGTTACTAATTATTTTTTAGAAAACATGTAATTTAGTGTTTAGGCGACACTTAAAACACATAATACTAAAGGAAAAGAATAGAGTATTCATGCCTGAATAAAAGTTGGTTTAGAAATCTGATCTTGAATGTGTATTCCTCTCAAAAATTTGACAAAGATTCGTTCTTGACGCGTCTTGAGAAAATCCGGTTAATCTTGACAAAACTTGAGTTGAAAGTTATGTAGAATGGGGCTAGGGTTTTGAGGTTGAAGAAGATGAAGAAGATGAGAGGATTCTGATTTTTGAGAAGGCTAAAGTGTGTTTTAAAAGATCTAAACTCGTCACTTTATGTTTATTTACCAAAAATAATTAGAGTCCTAATCAAATACAAATACTTGAAAAAATCATTACGAACGATCGGACCGTTAGAATCGCTTGAAATTTTAGTATGTTGTAGCGAATGGCGAGACAGGACTTCTGACAAAAATCATCTTGATCGGACGGTCGGATTTCTAAATATATTATTTTTACAAGAAAGTTTTATGCTTTGAGGACTCTTAGAGAGTTTTATGTTTTGAGGACTCTTCTATATAATAAAAATTCAATTAAAACTCCATTTTAATTCCGATTCCTATTCCGTTTGAAAATTTATTTTTCAAATATAAAAACCAACACTTTAAATTATAAAATTTATAAAATCCAAAATTTCATTTTTCTTCGATTTCCAAAAATTAATTTAAACATTCCCATTTAAAAAAATTCGGGTTGTTACAATGGACCAGTAGGGTATTAGTGACTTCTTACTGAGTTTATGATGAGAAAAAACCTATTTGAACCTTGTGTATTGAGTAAGGCTCAGGTTAATTAAATTAAGAAGTAAAGTTATGATATTTTAATACGTGGGATTTAATGAGATATAATGCTACGTATGGGAATTATCTTAGGGTAATGTGAGTTGATAGTATATTATAGGTATGATAATGCCTATTTGATTGATTGATGATTATGTGTATGGCATACCTAGCTTACTTGCTATCGACGGGAGGTTTGCGCTTGAGGGCAGTCATATCCTGATGAATCCATGGGATCTTTGATTTGTCGCTTGAGAACATAGGTCTATGAAAGACTTATCAAGGAGTTGATAAGTCCGATGACTGTGGGTATGTAGGTTTGTGCGTGGCCCATGGATACGAGAACTATGTTCGCCTCCAATTTGTTTGTTGATGTTTGTGGTTCGTGAAATCTTTACCGAACCTTTTGTCCCCGATTCGGCGACCAACGATATTGGGACATGATAACAGAGTAATGCATTGCACCGCAGCTGTGACTCGGGGTGCCGTATTATATATGAATATATACATAATGGATTAAATGAATAAATGGATATATTGTGGTTAAATCATCAACTGTGTGATAATTGTAGATAATGGCGAATTGAGAAAAAGAATTAAAGTAAGTTAATGAATGTTTATTCTAATTGAATTAAAAAGCTTAATTCATATTAATGAGAAATGATTCATGTTAATGAGCAACGATTCATATAAAGGAGAAATGTACAAGAATGATTATATAATGTATGGTATGGGACATACGGGGTTATGATATGGGAATGGAATTATATTATGGAATTGTTAAAGAGGAACCATTAACTAGGAGGTTAATAGGAAACGTTAAGTGTGCACTCTAGTTAAGAGGTGAGAATAGCAAGTGAGAGTTGGATACTAACATGTACATAATAAATGCTTTATTGCACTTGTTAAATACTTGTTGTTTTCAAAATCATTTTCACAATCGGGCTCTGACCCGTTTCCTTGCATATTTTCTTTTCTATTGTATCTTCTATATCAGGTGTCCAACAGGAGGGACGCCAACCTTAGCGGATTATGATAGGCTATGGAGCTACGGAGTGTTGCTTAGACGCTTATCTTCTTTTAATTCACAGTATTCTTAGTTAGGGCATGTCGCCCAAAGGATGTGGGAATGTTTATTCCAAATGCTTTTAAGTTCTTTTGTGTTATCTAATAGGTTGTCAGTGTTGTAGAATAAAATGTGTTGTGTTATTCTTAAACTGGAAATGAATTTTGTTGAATTAAAATTTGGAACGTTTTTAACACCAGCTTAATTGGGTATTGGGTGAGTTGTAAATGTTTTCGACAGTGATGCTAAGAATGAGCCAACTGTATATTCTGTTTTAATTTGGTATGGGACTAACCACCCGGTATTTAATTAGGCGGGGTGTTACGTAAGGATAATGATAATTTAATTAATGATTATAAGTTACGTGACAAGACACTTAGGGATAAGTTTTCTTTCATTGAGGGGGAACGAGATAACCTTCTAGGAATGATTGAAAATTCTTTTCTTAAGTCTAAAATTTTAAAGTTAGAAGATGATTTAAAATACTCAAGTCCTGTTAGTAGTGATGGTACTAGCTCAAATATTTTTAATGCTTCTAGTGTCAAAGCCATTACCATTGTTTGTTTTAGAGGGTCAACCGCATCCAACGATATTAGAAAAGGTCAACCCATAGGTAACATTGCTCGAGTTTACACATGTTCCCATTGTGGTACGAAAGGTTCCTTATATCATTTTGTTACAATCTTGGAAGAGGACCTAGGAAGTTTAAGTCTAGTGTTCGTTTGGTTCCCCAATCCTAACACATTAAGTATACTTCTATTTGGGTTAGGATATCCATTTTAGAGGCCCTAGATGTTAGACTAGTAGTTTTTGACATGTTTGCACAAGATGTTTCACATGCTATATCTTATGGATGATTGATTACATGATTTCATTTGTCACACTCTGGTTGTGCTTCATGACATGTTTGATAGTGTTATGACATGTGTAAATGTTGTATTATATTTTTTTTATAGAGTCATAATGGAAAAATACAAAAATATTTTGTTTTGATATATTTTTGAAAAATTAAAAACATATTTTTGGGTTTTGTGTATTTTAGTTTTACACATGTGGTATGACATATTGCTGTGTTTGAATCCAATTCTCTCTGTACTTTCCATGTGGCTGGACATTTGGTTATGACTTAAGAGACTTAGATTGTTCTTAGTCATGTTTATATGGAGTTGTTTCAAACTTGATTTACTTTATAGATTCGATTTTGTATATGCGTCCGCACACACATGCACGAGCTTTTTGAACGTTAACTTCACATGTATATTTGAGCTTTATGAGATGTTCTCCCATTGTAAGAGGGAACTTTAGATTATAGATTGAGGCGTAACCCCTATTCGAGTATGGTAATGATAAGCTAATTGGCCAAAGCTTTGGATTAATGATTAAACATGCAAACACAAACCCAATGAAGATAGACTCAGTTTAAACTCACAAAGATCTAGTGTCTAACTCGGGAAATAGTAATGAACTTTAGAAGTAACTTCACTAGAGGGAGAGAGAAGTAAGCACCCTAGATACACCTTGGTAGGCAGGTAGAAACACACCAAACACCCTCAAGAATCTCTGTCAAGTATTAAAAGTTTCATAATAAATAACAATGGCGAGTGAGTAAACTCTCTAGTTTCCAATAACTCTCTCTCTGATGTTTCTGAACTCTCTAAAGATCCTCTCTTCCTCAAAGGTGGTTGGGGTCCTTTAAATAGCCCCCCACACCACCCCCGAGGCAACTCAGTCAACAATTCCTGTGAAAGACCTCCCTCATACTTTATGTCGCAAACATTAAATACCGGATGCACTAGCTGTCTCCACGTCATAAATATTAAATGCCAAGACATGCCTTTTGCCTAACCACTGTGTGTTAGGGGGATGTTGTCATAGAGGTGGCTCACCAACTGCCTGACAACCCCAAATACCACGGTGGTTTACTCAAGTGCATGTCTGATATTGTTTAGATGGCTAGTGACATCACCTACAATAGATGTGACATTAAGTAGTGGGCTGTTTGGTTCATAACTCAACGCCCGATGGAAGTCCAAGCTGCTCCGCCCGAGGTTCCACGATCAGGGTTTTTTCGGTGTTTTACCAGGTGTATCTAAGATGGTTGGGACGAGCCCCAACGGTGCCTCACTTCTCAATCCTCCAAACCAAGTCCCTCTAATGTTCCCACGACGAGGTCATTCGATAGAGCATGAAAGCTCTCCCAGGCCCTACCAAGCCTGGTCTCTCGCGAGTACCGTTTGACCTCACACTAAAATTCATTATTATTCTCGTTACATCATTACAACCGTTATAGCTTACAGTCAATATAAACAAAGATACAATATGACTAACACAACAAGCTAAAGTATGAGTTGCCACGCTAAGCTGTCTCACCAAGATGCCACACTTGAGTTGCCACGCTAAGCTGCCTAACCAAGCTGCCAGCTTGCCACACTTGAGTTGCCACGCTAAACTGCCTCATTGACTTGCAACGCTTGAGCTGCCTCGGTTGCTTTAATCCCCAAACACTGTTGTTAAAGGGGTTTTATCTCTAATCCCAAAATTACCTTCAAGTCCCCTCTACATAAATTTTGTCATCCACATGCTTTTATGACTATGGAGGATTTGTTCGTGTAAGAACCGTTGCCCGTGATAAATTTTGTTTAGTATTAAAAATATGAGTGTACATAGGAAAGGGCTGTGAAAGATATGTTGACTTTGCGTAAAAGCCACCGTTGAAAAGAGCCCAAGAAAAAATAAAGGCAATAAAATTAGAAAAATGCCAAAAAAGGTCCAACATGGTTTAGTTCGTTTGATCATTCAAAAGAATTGAGAAAAGTAAATAATAATAATAATAATAATAATAATAATAATAATAATAATAATAATAATAATAATAATAATAATAATAATAATAATAATAATAATAATAATAATAATAATAATAATAATAATAATAAAAAAACAATATGAGATTTGTTTATTTTTTTAGGGAGTTTAGTTGAAGATCGACGGATTTGCCAAATGAATCCTAGTTATGCTTATTTTATCATGACGCTACTGATTTGTAGAATCATCAATATTCTAGGCTTGTGTGTATTGTGCTTATTTTATTCATTAAGTTCAACTTTATTTGTCACTTGAGCCTAAAGCTTAGTTTAATAAAGCTTTGCGGTCAATTAGAACATTTTGAACATATTTGAGTGTTTGGTGTAGACACCCCATTCTGTGATCCCCCTAACTCTCCTTAGGTCCCTAGTACCTCCCTTCATCGCTATAAACCCAGGTCACGTCCCGAGTACTGACCTGGAAGCCATCGGGCACTCCCCGGCTCAGTGTGACCCAAAAATCAAACTCTTCGTCTTGACCGAGACTCAATGAATCTTAGAAGGGCACTGAATACCCTTTCCAACGGTCCGCCCCGTGCGCGATTTCGACTTACCATGCGGACGAACGATCCATTTGCATCCGAAACCTGACCTAGAGGCCACCGGGCGCTCTCGGGCTCTGTTTGACCTATGTCAACTCTTTAGCCCGACCGAGGCTGAATGAATATTCTAAGGGCACTGAATCCCCTATCCAACAGTCCGCCCCGTGCACGATTCCGACTTTCCATGCGGACGAACGATTCGTTTGACTCCGGGAGGCCATCAAATGCTTCCCGGGCCCGGATGACCAAAGTCAACTCTCCAAACCGGTTCAAACTCTTTGAAATGTCAAAGTACATCTCCTAACCTTTCCAACGGTAAGCCCCGTGCACAATTCAGACTTACCATGCGGACGCGATTCCCCGTCCAATGGATCGACAAACGCTTCCGAGCCATATTTGATCCAAAGTCAACTCCCGAACCCGGGAGCGGTCCAAAGTACTTTTGAAGGTCTCTGAATTACCTTTCCAACAGTATACCCCGTGCGCGATTCTGACGAACGGTTTGCCCTCGACTGCTGATTTTCCGAAAAATCCTGAAACACACTACCAAACGGCAGGTTCCAGAACCTCCCTATCAGCACCTGCCTGCCGATAGGCAGGAAGGGGTCTATGCCGATCGGCACTCACCTGGGCCTATAAAATGAGGCCTTCACCTCATTTACAAGGGGAGCCCAAATCTGATAGAAATCTCTCTGAACGAATCCCAGAAACCTCTCTCGAAGGCAGCGTGATTTCAACTTCCAAATCCCTTTTTTACCTCCACTTTTCATCATCCTTTTCATCAAACTTGGTGAATTAACCATTCTCCATCATCATCCAAGTGCAAGGGCTTCTCTCCAACATTCAAGATCAAGCTCAAGATCTTCAAGAAGGTCCAACTTCCTCTACTCTCTCTTAAATTCTCAATAACTTGTTTTCTTACTTAGCACTTTTATTATCTCATCTCACATATCCTAATATACTTTTCATTTAGTATTATTGCACATCTCTTATTTTCATATAAATAAAACCCCTCAAAACCAGAAAAAGAGGGTTTACTCATAAATTTCAAGTAGGGATTCTCACATTTTTTCCACACTTTTCTCACAACTAAAACACTTTTTCTACACACACACACACACTTACAAATAAGAGATCCCACATTTGAATTTATGGGATAAACCCCATCCCTTTGCTTTGTATGCGAACTACGTGGACTTTGATGCCCTTATAGGCTACGTAGGCGTCTTGGGGTAAAACCCGAGACTCGAGTCCTTTTTCTCACCTTTCCATTACTTTCTATTTTCTCTAAATTTAATCTTCTTATATTCTATATATTTGTAACATATTACTCCATACGCGTTATCGTTCCCTCATAACGATCAACGTAGGGGTAATCACGTAAATCTTATTTTTCTAAAATTATTCTTATAACTTCCTACGGATGACTCGCTTTATCTTTTCCATGATACAAGTCGAGTATTCCCACCTCCATTCTATATATATACACATACACACATCTCAAGGGGGGAAATATAAAGGAAAATAGCCAATATCCATGAGATACTGAAAGGGAGGAATGGGTGCCTAACACCTTCCCATTTCGTAACTAAGCCTCCGAACCCTTCTCGAATCATCTTGGCTTCGTATGCACCAGTATGTCTTTCGAGGCCACTCTTCGGGGTGGCTTCCCCTTTTTCTTTTGTCTGTTTTGAGTAAAATAGACTGGCGACTCTGAATCTCTCTACATTTTTACACCACGCCCAAAACGAAGCCAGCTGAAGCGCTCCCGAGAGGGACGCGCGGGACCCAAAGGATCCTTCTCCTCCACGGCGGGGATCGGGGATGGCCATTGTGGCGACTCTGCTGGCGATATGATTATTTGTTTCAGGGCTTGACTCTATTTATATGGATGCTATATTTGTTTATGTTTCCCCCCCATATCCGCATGTTCCCCTTTTCATGTGTATCCTATGCTTACGCTTATGTTCACACACTTGTAGAAAATCCTCCATGTACACTTCACACCACGTGCACCTAGGATCACATATATCCACATGTTGCACACATCACCTATCCATACTTGGTGTACCTTTTGGGGTACCAGTACTCTGCTCCCTGTTTGGCATAATCAAGAAAGGCATTCTCATCATAAGACACTAATTAGAGAATCATTCATGATTCACACGACATCACCAAAGAACATTGATATTGACCAAATTTTACCTAGTAACTGGAGGGTCACTTCGTGATGGGCGCTGGTCCGACAGGTCACAGTTAGCCTAAGCGATAGACTCTCACCTTCCATTGTCCAAGTACCTTTGACGTATATCGAATGGTTACCCCGCATCGTACCGCTTGACCGAAGTCATGACGGGAGGTATATCGCAGGGAATTCGTTCACGTACGCCGAGTATATCGAATTATCTCTCATGCGTACTATCCCCATAAGGTATATGGTGAGGCAATTCACATGCACTCAGGTCTATCAAATGGCTTGTCCACACGTACCAATTTCTCGTAAGAGCAAGACGTATATCGTGGAAGTCATGCCAAAGGGGGGAACCCATGCCGATTAACCCAACCAACTGCATACCCGCATATAGGTGTCAAACCTAGGACACGCACTTTAGATTGCCGGTTTCAAACCGAAACTCTGCCAAAATTTCGGGTCTTCCTGTCGCCCAATTTTCGCGCATTTTTTAAAATGGGACCCTGTCCGCGAGCCTGGTTACAAGTCCAAACCATAGATTTGCATATATTAAAACCCCACTTTTCCAGGATCAGGTCCCGTCCGGCATTGCATTTAGGAGGATTAAATACAAGTGAGAACATAATAATCATAATAATCATGCAGAGTTCTGTCTCCAAAAACATTTCTCCCTTCTTTATCAAAAATCTAAAAATATTTCTCCCTTCTTTATCAAAAATTCAAAAATTATTTCTTCCCTTTTTCTCAAAAATAAATCTCATCTTACGCCTTCTCAGGTCGATCGCAAGCCCTTGGCCTCGCTCCCTACTGGCTTTGGTCTTCAGTCAAATCACCCCGGAGTTTCATCCATTCCTCTACTACTTCTTCCGAGTTCGGAATCCATCCATTCATCACCCCATGGGGAACCTTTTGCTACACCGTTATGTCATTCAGTCTCAAGAATGCTGGGGCTACCTACCAAAGGGCTTCCACAACCATCCTGCACGATCTGATTCACAAGGAGGTCGAGGTTTATGTGGATGATATGATTATCAAGTCCAAAACTAGAGAAGGTCATGTTCTCGCTCTTCGAAAGTTCTTCGAATGACTGCGACAGTATCAGATGCGAATTAATCCACAGAAGTGTGTCTTCGGCGCTACAAAGGGAAAACTCTTGGGATTCATGGTCAGCGAAAAGGGGATAGAAGCAGATCCTGCAAAGCTGAAGGCCATACTTGAGATGCCACCACCCCGAACAGAGAAAGAAGTCTAAGGTTTTCTTGGGAAATTACAATATATCAGCCGGTTCATAAACCAGTTAACCTCCATCTGTGAACCAATTTTCAATCTCCTCCGAAAGGATTTAACCAAGGTTTGGAGTGAGGCCTGCCAAGAAGCTTTTGATCGAATCACACAATGCTTAACCCAACCTCCAGTACTCATGCCGCCACAGTCTGGTCTCCCTTTTCTCCTATACCTAACCATAACTAACACTGGAGCCGGGGCTTTGCTAGCCCCATACCTTGAAGACTCCCACAAAGAAAGGGCCATCTATTACGCCAGTCGCAAATTGGCCGGGTACAAGGTCAACTACACCGCTTTGGAGAAAGCATGTGTCGCACTTGTCTGGGTCACCCAAAAGTTACGACACTACATGCTCACCTTCCCCATCAAACTTGTATCCCGAATGGATCCCATCAAATAACTGCTTGAGAAACCCTCCTTATCCAGTAGAATGGCCCGATGGTTGATGCTTCTAACCGAGTTCGACATCGTGTACATCACACATAAATTTGTTAAAGGAAGATCCATCTCTGACTACCTCGTCGATTACCCCATAGAAGAAGCAGATGTCCAGATCTCTGAATTCCCGGATGAAAATATCCTATACACCACTCAAGATCGCCTTCGATGGAGAATGTTCTTTTACGGCGCTGCCAATAAAAAGGGACATGGCATTGGGATACTCCTGATCGCTCCGGATGACTCCCACACTCCCATCGCCATTAAATTTGATTCCCCTTGCACTAACAACATGACGGAATACGAGGCATGCATAGCGGGCCTCAAAGTTTCTCTAGAAAAGGGTATTCAACACCTTGATGTCCATGGGGATTCTGCCCTCATATTCATTCAAGTGCTTAAAAAGTGGAAGGTCAAGGAAAAAATCTCCAACCCTTTCATGCCCAATTAGAAGAGTTGGCCTCCCAATTCCAAGATATCACCTTTCATTACCTACCCCGAGCAAAGAATAACCTAGTCGATTCTCTCTCTACCTTGGCCTCCATGGTCGACATGCTTGAGGGAATAATAATGACCCCCTTCCTAGTTCAAAAGCAAGACAAACCTACCCATTGCTACCATATTGAGCTTGTCTCAACTGAAGATCCCGAACTCGTCGATTGATGGTACTATGATATCTGGTGCCTCCTCAAACATGGTAGGTATCCCGAGGGATCCAACAAGAAAGATCGAATGATCCTACGAAGACTAGCCACCCAGTACATCATCTGTCATAAAGCTCTACTCAAGAGGAACTTCGATGGAAATCATCTACACTGTATCGTTGGGGCTGAGATTAAGAAAATGATGCAAAAAATCCACAGCGGGGAATGCGGACCCCACATGAATGGGCACATGCTTTCCAAGAAGATCATCGGACATGGATACTACTGGACCACCATGATCCAGGACTGCGCCGCCTATGTCCGGAGGTGCCTAAAATTCCAATAGTTCTCCAACATTCAACACCTGCCTCCGCGAGAATTATACAACATGACCTCTCCCTGGCCATTCTCTACCTGGGGTATCGACATCATAGGGAAGGTTACACCAAAAGCTTCAAACGAACATGAGTTCATCCTGGTTTCCATCGATTACTTCACCAAATGGGTCGAGGCTGAGTTCTACGCAGTATTGAATGCCAAGAAACTGGCCAAATTCCTCAAGAAGAATATCATCTGCCGATATGGGGTCCCGCACGAGCTAGTATCAGATAACGGGTTGCATTTCAAAGTAGAAGTCACAGAAGTAGTCAAGGAGTACGGGATTTAGAGACACAAATCTTCTTCCTACCGACCTCAGACCAATGGTGCAATTGAAGCCGCCAACAAGAACCTCAAAGATATCATCAGCAAGATGACCAAAAGTTGTAGGGATTGGGCCGACTGCATCCCTTACGCCCTCTGGGGCTACCAAATCTCAATCTGAACCTCTACTGGAGCTACCCCTTACTCTTTGGTCTACGGCATGGAGGCAGTCCTACTTGTGGAGATAGAAATACCCTCGCTACGTGTCATGCTCGAAAGCAAGGTTAGTGAAGAAGACTGGTGCCAAAGCCATCTTGACGAGCTAGCCCTCCTAGATAAAAGAAGATTAAAGGCTCTTTATCACATACAGGGGTACCATCACCGAATAGCGCGATCATTCAATAAGAAAGTCAAGGACCGTTGTGTCCGGGAGGGGGATTTAGCCCTCAAGGAGATAATATAACCCATCTGGGGCCCCAGAGGAAAATTTAAGCCTAACTGGAGCGGCCCCTACATTGTGAAGAAAATATTATCCGGGGGTGCCGCCATGCTCACTGACCTAGATGGGGAAGAGATGGCTCGTCCAGTCAATCTGGACCGTCTCAAGAAATTCTACCCCTAGTCCGAAATCTCGACGCGCTACGACTCTTCTCGTCCCCTTTCTATTAAAAAAAAAAACTCTTCATTTCCCTCTACCCAGAACTACGTGGGCCTGATCCTCTACAAAAACTATTTTAAATTTTTTTCGAAAACCCCAGAGGTACGTAGGCAGCTCATACTCTTCACATAAGTGTGTTCCTTTCTTTTTCACAAAATACTATTCTTTTCTTACCTCCGAGAATGGCGGTTCATTCTAAAATTATTTGAACAAAAGGATTATGTATGCCTTAGCGATCAGTATAGATAATACAAAATACAAAACTCATCAAAAGGCACAATTGGAAAATCAGAAACTTGTTTATTTCATTAATAAGAAATTACAGTACGGATTACATAAGAAAAAGGGACGGATAACTCCCTTCCCCACTACCATCAAAAGCCAAATAAAACCCACACATACTTCCCCATTACATAAATAAACTCTCCAAGAGTCCTACCCGCAACTACCAGAAGAGCCTGTACCCTCACCATCTACATCCGGAGGTCCCCAAGTTTGCTCTGCTTGAATAGAGTGCCGTAAACACTCCATGGCTCGATGAGCCTTAACCATCTTCGAAAAGACCACAACACCCCCTTCCATGGTGTCAGATAAAACAAACCATCTCCGTCCAATCTCCACTGCCAACATCTTGCTAACTACTTTCCTCCACAACCACTTCATATAATCTTTGGGGACATGTCGAACCTCCCCGGCGGACTGAGAGGGACGGGTCGATGGACGCCGATTCTCCCACAGAGGCCCAAGCAACAGACGCAGGCGCTCAGTTAAATCTGCTACCGAAAAGAAATTTAGTGCCTGAGGTGGCACAACCTGTGTCCAGCCAAATTGGCACAGAAGCCGCCAAGGGAAATAAAAGGAGGTCTCCCTAAGACCAACCATCCGCACATATGAATACTCTCCTAGCTCCAAAACGGGCTGCATTTGCCCCCACCAAGGCACTGACCAATACAGCCCACGAGCCTCATGCTCCATGATATACCCGTTTATATCCTCGGCTTAGATGAGGATTACCTCCACAACGGACGACACTAAGAGGGGCCGACCCTTCACCAGACCCCAGCTGGCCTCCACCAGGCCCAGACGACCCTACGAGGGGCCCACCCTTCACCAGGCCCTAGCCGACCCTACGATGGGTCGACCCTCCACCATGCTCCAGACGACCCTACGAGGGGCCGACCCTTCCCCAGGCTCCGGACGACCCTACGAGGGTACGACAGTACGAGGCCAGAATCAAGCCAGACTCACTACTGGAAGAAACTTTGCCCTCGGCCTCGTCTCATAGGCCGAGGGTGACATCATGACAGCGCGTGGTTCGGGACACGCGTG
Source organism: Sambucus nigra (assembly GCA_949130495.1). NCBI lineage: Eukaryota > Viridiplantae > Streptophyta > Magnoliopsida > Dipsacales > Adoxaceae > Sambucus > Sambucus nigra. The sequence goes on from OX422215.1 coordinate 232,399,981, forward strand.
GAACAGTGCGCGTCAGACTCATATGACACGTGGCAGACCGTTATAACCGAATCACACCCTCACGTGAGGGAATATTATGTCATCATTTGGCATCTACAAGTGTCAACAGGGAATTGGTTAGATCATTATTCACATGCACCATGCTTACTTGGGGGGTACACTACACCCCCTAAGACCTATATATACTTGTCACCTACAACCCTACAGGGGATCGATCCATGAACAGTAGCCCTAGCTAAAACTCTGCTTGTACACACACAGTAGAGAGAGAGAGAGGGTTATGTGCATTGTATCCAAGGCCATTAGTGCCCATACTTAGTGGATCACACACTCACAGTGGATGTAGGCCAAATTGGCTGAACCACTATACATCATTGTCTAATTTCCTCTTATACTCATCCCCTTCTATACACTCATATATCTCTATGGCTGCCATGGCTGCTACTGCTTGAACTCACTAACACTTATCTGGTGGTGCTAAATCTCAGCATCATCAGTTTGGCGCCGTCTGTGGGAAACGAGAAGACATCTCTTCCATTGTACAGCTTGACCTCACTGGGCACTCTGGTGGTGAACCAACACTCCCCCTGAGAGGAGGTGTTTCACCATTGAAAGAGACCCACTAAGGTTCCCAAGCTCACCAGTATTTTCTTCAGTTCAATTTTTCATAGCTCAAGCACATGGCACCTGAGATGCCACCACCACCACTTACCCCACCGGATGAGGGGGGAAGACCCAGTTCTAGTCAGCCGCCGCCTCAGTCTGAGATGGCTGATGTGGCGGCAGCCCTAAAGTCTCTGGCAGCAAGCCAACGGATGATGCAGGAGCAGTTCACAGCTCTGAGCCAGAACATACTGAGACCACCAGGGGTCTCACCTGAGATGATTACTCCGGGAGCAGCCCCAGGACAGCATGAGGCCAGGGGACCACCCCAGGCACCACGCAAAGACCTGCCACCCCCTCAGCGGCGTAGGGATGTTGCTGACCCCAGGCGTTTACGCCTGGGGAGGCAAGGAAACTCTTTCCCTGAAGACAGGTATGACGATCTGGAGGGGGAGGAGGCCCCAATAGAATACTGGGAACCATACGAGGTCTCCAACAATACTGTGCGACCCCTCCAGGACAGTAGAGGAAAGTGCGGGAGACCAAACCCTGATGATCGTCCGAGAGGCTCTGCTTTTGACCGCCTGAGCAGGGGGTCGGCCTTCGAGAGACTGGGCCCAGTAAATGACCTGCGGGATAAGCTGTCCAGGTCAAGAAGTGCGGCGAGATCTAGGAGGGAGGCAACAGAGGGCCGACCCCAAAGACGGGATGACGGCCAAAGGGAAGTAAACAGCCGACACATGCCTGCTGCAGTGGAACCCCCCATCCACCTCCAAGAGGCTGCGGGGGATAACATCGGCCACGCAGACCCTGTGAGGCCCTGGAATGACTTAATCCAGCGGTTAGAGGATAAGATTGGCGACATACTGAAGAACCGAGACCCTCTTCAGAGGGGATACACCATAGGCTCACCCTTTGTGGCAAAGATAGTCAACTTCCCCACGCCATCAAAATTCAAGCCTCCTGTGGTCACCCCAAGATACGATGGGAGCACCAACCCTGTCCACCACGTGGAGATGTATCAATCGGCGGCAGACATATACTCTATCTCAGATGAGATGAGGTGTCGTTCCTTCTCTGGTACCCTGACAGGGGCTGCGCATGTGTGGTACACGTCTCTTCCAAAAAATTCCATTGGAAACTTTAAGCAGTTGGCAGACCTGTTCATCCATAGTTTCTGCTTCGGGGTAAGGCCACGGAAGAAGACCACCCACCTGCTCTATGTTAAGCAGGGGAAGAGCGAGAGTCTGCGGGACTATATAGCCAGATTCAATAAGGAGAAGCTGGAGGTAGAAAACTATGAGGAGAGCATAGCTATGACAGCCCTGATTGGAGGACTCCAAAAGGGGAAGCTGTTATGGAAGCTTGCTGAAGACCCTCCGAGGACGATGGCTGAGCTGTTGTCAATAGCAGGGAAGGTGATGAACGCCGAAGAGGCGATGGCCGCAAAACATAAAGACGAAAAAGGAGGTGCAAGCGGGGGCAAATACCCTAAGAAGAACAAAGAAGGGAAGAAGAGGTCCACGGATGATAAGTTCGTTGGTTACACCCCTCTAACGGTCAGCTGTGAACAGATCCTCAATGAGATAAAGAGTGACCGTCCCTGAAGTGGCCTGAGAAGCTGAGGGCAGCCCCCGGCAAGAGGAACAGGAACCTGTGGTGTGAATTTCACCATGACCATGGTCACGTAACAGACAAATGCTTTGCTCTGAAAGATGAGATTGAGAAGATGCTGAAAGAAGGGAAGATCAGACAAATACGTGGACCGAGAGGCTTTCAAGAGGGGCCGAGGGGACGACCCCAGAAAAAAGCGAGTTGATGCATGTAAAGAAGGTCCTCAAAAAAGAGGGGACGACCCCTCTGATGATGAGGACGACCCTGACCTCCCGCCGAGAGACGACCACGGTCCTGTCAAGAGGCTCAATATGATCTCGCTCGGTGTAGGAATGATCTCCGGGGGATTAGCACGAGGAGGGTCTGAGGTCGCTGACAGGAAGGCCCATGTTGCTGAGGCTAAGGCTGTGACGAAGGTGGTGCACTCAACCTCCCTAGAGGTCAAGTCAGAAAAAAGGAAGAAGGTTGACATGGACACTTTGATAGTGGGATTTTCAAGGATGGACTTCAAAGGCCTCTTGGCCCCGCATGATGACCCTCTCGTCATCACTACCAGGGTGCACGGGTGCGAAGTGCCAAGGATCCTGGTAGATGGGGGCTCATCCGCAGATGTGATGTTTTGGCCATGCTTCAAGGCCTTGGGCCTCAGTCGTGCCAGACTTGTCCCATACCATCATCCGTTGATTGGGTTCAGTGGGGAGAAGGTTCACCCCCTCTGAATATATGAGGTTGATGTCAGGATGGGGGACGAATGGCCGAGATGGCTCACCAAGAGGGTCAGTTTCTTTGTGCTGGATGAGCATGTGTTTTCGGCATACAGCATCATACTGGGACGTGTGGCCCTTAAGGGGTTTGAAGCTGTGCCATCCACAGTCCACCAGATGGTTAAGTTCCCTACCCCTTATGGGGTGGGAGAAGTTCAAGGATACCAGACGACAGCGAGAGAGTGCTACTACAACTCCGCTGAAGAAAGGGAGGCACACAAGAGGGCTAAAGCCACTTACAACATTGATACCCTGGACCCCAGGGACGAGACGAAGCTCAAAAAAGGAGAGGCTGCGGAAGAGGTAGAATCCATCATCCTCGATGAGGATGACACGGAAAAAACCGTCCAAGTTGGCAAGTCTCTGAAGCCCAAAATCAAGGAAGACCTCATTAAACTGCTGAGGAGAAGGCGAAGTGTCTTCGCCTGGAGTCATGTAGATATGCCAGGGATTGACCCTGAAATCATGTGCCACAAACTCAATGTGGTAGAGGGAGTGAAGCCGGTGAAGCAGAAGAGGAGAATTTACTCCAGAGAAAAATATGAGGTCATCAGGGACGAGGTCAAAAAATTAGAAGACGCTGAATTTATCAGAGAGGTCATCTACCCTGAATGGCTGTCCAATGCAGTCATTGTCCCAAAGGCCAACGGGAAGTGGCGGATGTGTGTGGACTTCACAGACCTCAACAAGCACTGCCCCAAAGACAGCTTCCCTCTCCCCCGCATTGGCCAGATGGTAGACGCTACTGCAGGCCACGAGCTCATGAGTTTTATGGATGCATACTCAGGGTACAACCAGATCTTCATGAACCCTGAAGACTCGGAGAGGACTGCCTTCATCACTGACAAGGGTACATACTGCTATAGGGTCATGCCCTTCGGTCTAAAAAATGCGGGGGCAACGTACCAACGCCTCGTAAATAAAATGTTCGAAGACCAAATTGGGAACTCTATGGAGGTCTACGTAGACGACATGCTGACTAAGAGTCTGAAGGCAGAGGATCATGTGGCAGACCTGGAGAGGACCTTCGATACGATGGACAAATATCAGATGAAGCTCAATCGGGCCAAGTGTGTCTTCGGGGTCGGAGCGGGGAAGTTCTTCGGGTTCATTGTCAATCAAAGAGGCATCGAGGCCAATCCAGAAAAGATAAAGGCCCTTATTGAGATGAAGACCCCCAAGTCCATTAAAGACGTTCAGAGGCTCACAGGGAGAGTGGATGCCTTGAACAGATTTGTGTCAAGGGCTACAGACAGGTGTCTACCATTCTTCAAGATCCTCAGGAAGGCCTTCGAGTGTAGTAAAGAGTGTGATGAGGCTTTCAGGGAGCTAAAATCATACTTAGGGTCTCCCTTGCTGCTGTCACGACCCGTGCAGGGTGAACGACTTTACGTGTACCTTGCTGTCTCAAAGTCCGCTATCAGTGCAGCAATCGTAAGAGACGAAGACGGGATACAGAAGCCCGTATATTTCAACAGCAAGGCACTCCAAGGGGCAGACCAAAGATACCCGAGGATGGAGAAGTTGGCCTACGCCTTGATCCATGCCTCAAGGAAGATGAAACCATACTTCCAGTCCCATACTATGGTCATCCTTACTGACTCTCCTCTTAGGCAGGTCCTACACAAGCCTGAAAAATCAGGAAGGCTAATGACCTGGGCTATAGAGCTAGGGGAGTTCGATATTGTGTATCAGCCTAAGACAGCCATTAAGGGGCAAGCGCTGGCAGACTTCGTGGCTGAGTTTACTTGGGAGAGCGATGAAGCCGAGGGTGAGACCTCCGGGGAGACAGATATCCAACAAGACAGGATCATCGACACGCCTGCATCCAGGGCTGAGGCAAGCACCGCTAAGGGGAAAGCAACCGAAAATGAAGAGGGAAGATACATCTTTAGACAGGGGTCCCTCTCCGAGGGAAGTTTCTCAGAAGAAAAGACCATGTGGAGACTCTTCGTCGATGGGTCCTCTTGCGAAAGCGGGAGCGGAGCTGGACTGATTGTATCAGCACCCGACGGCACAGACATCGAGTACTCCCTGAGGTTCAATTTCAAAGCCTCCAACAATGAGGCTGAGTATGAGGCCTTAATAGCTGGCCTTTCCTTGGCCAAATCTCTTAGTATCGGCCAAATTTTGGTTCACAGTGATTCGAGGCTGGTGGTGAATCAGATACTAGGAGCCTATGAGGCCAAGGATGAGAGGATGAGGTACCTTGAGAAGGTGAGGTCATTGCTTAAGTACTTTAAAGAAGTGAAATTCAAGAGGATACCTAGGCTCGACAATGGCCGTGCTGACGCCCTTGCAAGGTTGGCCTCAGCTACTAGGACAGACATAAGGAGGACAGTCCCGGTAGAAATCTTGCTTCGACCAACTATTGAAGACGTCGAGGGAACACTTGGCATTTGCATGAATGTTTCTCAAGAACCGTCATGGATGGATCCTCTGATCAGATACATTAAAGAGGGAGAGATGCCAGAAGCAAGCCAAGAAAGCAAGAAGCTGAGATACAGGGCTGCAAAGTTCACTGTCATCGGAGACACGCTGTACAAAAAGGGGTTCCTACTCCTCTTACTTAGGTGTGTGCATCCCTCAGAAGTCCCTTCTATTCTGCAAGATGTGCATGAAGGGTCGTGCTCAAGCCACATTGGGGGTAGATCCTTAGCGAAGAGGGTGGTCACCCAGGGCTACTGGTGGCCGACCTTGGGGAAAGATGCCGCAGCATATGTAAAGAAGTGTGACAAATGCCAGAGATTTGCCACCATCCCTCACCAGCCCCATCAGCCTCTCACCTCCATTACATCCCCATGGCCGTTCGCAGTGTGGGGATTGATTTGGTAGGACCCTTGCCTAGGGCCGTCAATAACTATCGATTCCTCATCGTAGCCATTGATTATTTTTCAAAATGGGTGGAGGCGGAGCCAATGGTGACAATCACAGAGCAGAAGACCTTCCAGTTCATCTGGAAAAACATCATATGCAGATACGGTCTCCCCAACACCCTCATCTCGGATAACGGGACTCAGTTCAAGAATGCCTCTCTACAGAAATACTGTGAGAGGGTAAGTATTAAACAATTTTTCTCCACCCCAGGCCGACCTCAGGCCAATGGGCAAACCGAAGTTACGAACAGGACAATCTTAGATGGGATTAAGAAGAGGCTTGAGGAGGGAAAAGGGAGATGGGTCGAGGAGTTATATGCCGTGCTATGGGCATACAGGACGACAGTGAGGACCTCCACCAGGGAGACCCCATTCATGCTAGCATATGGATCAGAAGCCGTCATCCCCACCGAGATTGAGTTTCCTACGCATAGAGTCCAAATGTACGACCCCCAGGGAAATACGGAAGAAAGGAGACTTGACCTGGACTTGATTGAGGAAAGAAGGGAGGATGCCGAGATAAGGCAGGCTTCCTATCAACAGAGGACCGCAAGGTTCTATAATCAGAGGGTGAAACAGAGGCCCATCGCAGTGGGGGACTTGGTCCTCAAGAAGACTTGGCAAAAGCCCAACAAGCTTCACCCTAATTGGCATGGCCCATATAGGGTCATCGATGAAGTCATCCCTGGGACCTATAGGCTAGAAAACCTAGAGGGGGAACCTTTTTCAAACCCCTAGAATGCAGATCATTTGAAGAAATACTATCAGTAGTGTTGTAAGGTCTTGAAAGGCCATAATTGTAATGAGAGTTGCTCCAACAGAACACTTTGCAAAATTAATAAGAAATATCAATGTTTCCCTCATCCTGTGGTTGTCAGTCCTAGCATGCATGGAAACATCTACAGAAATCCATTAATTTGGAAAGTTGATCCCTCGGCTATAATGGGGACCAGTGGAGGGGACGACCCCACCACTGTTCTCAAGAAAGATGAGGGTAGACTTTATTTAAAAATCCATTAAATTGGTAAGTTTATCCCTCGGCTATAATGGGGACCAGTGGAGGGGACCACCCCACCACTGTCCTCAAGAAAGACGAGGGAAGACTGTTAAAAACCATTAAATTGGAAAGTTGATCCCTCGGCTATAATGAGGACCAGTGGAGGGGACGACCCCACCACTGTCCTCAAGAAAGACGAGGGAAGACTTTAAAAACCATTAAATTGGTTATTTGAACCCTCCTCTATAATGAGGACCAGTGGAGGGGACGACCCCGCCACTGTTCTCAAGAAAGACGAGGGTAGACTTTATTTAAAAATCCATTAAATTGGTAAGTTTATCCCTCGGCTATAATGGGGACCAGTGGAGGGGACCACCCCACCACTGTCCTCAAGAAAGATGAGGGAAGACTGTTAAAAACCATTAAATTGGAAAGTTGATCCCTCGTCTATAATGGGGACCAGCGGAGGGGACGACCCCACCACTATCCTCAAGAAAGACGAGGGAAGACTTTAAAAACCATTAAATTGGAAAGTTGATCCCTCGGCTATAATGATGACCAGTGGAGGGGACGACCCCACCACTGTCCTCAAGAAAGACGAGGGAAGACTTTTAAAAACCATTAAATTGGTTATTTCAACCCTCGGCTATAATGGGGACCAGTGGAGGGGACGACCCCACCACTGTCCTCAAGAAAGACGAGGGAAGACTTGAAAAACCATTAAATTGGAAAGTTGATCCCTCGGCTATAATGAGGACCAGTGGAGGGGACGACCCCACCACTGTCCTCAAGAAAGACGAGGGAAGACTTTAAAAACCATTAAATTGGTTATTTGAACCCTCGGCTATAATGAGGACCAGTGGAGGGGACGACCCCACCACTGTTCTCAAGAAAGACGAGGGTAGACTTTATTTAAAACCATTAAATTGGTTATTTGAACCCTCGGCTATAATGAGGACCAGTGGAGGGGACGACCCCACCACTGTTCTCAAGAAAGACGAGGGTAGACTTTATTTAAAAATCATTAATTTGGTTACTTGAACCCTCGGCTATAATGAGGCCACATGAGGGGACGACCCCACAGTGGTCCTCAAGCAAATTAGCAAGGAACAAACCATAACAGAATTAAATATGGAAGAGACTGGTATTAATAAAACATAAGTATCAAGTGTTTTTACAAGGCCTTTGAACAAAAATACAAAAACGAGGGTATGGGCTACAGGCAGCCACCCTATGGGACGACATCAGAGGGCAGGGCCTCAACATCAATAGGAATGGTCTCCTCAGTTACCAGCACCGGATGATCTTCAGATGTACCGACCCCCTCGATCTGGACTTGGGACTCCACCTGGTTGAGGGCCTCGGCAATTAGGGGGTCGTCCAGTTGAACACCCTCCAGTGAAGGGCGAACAGAGGAGACGACATCGCCAAATTTGAGGACGACCCATCGGCAGGTCGTCCTAATCCCCCTTTCTAGATATTCAAGGCCGAAGCCCTGAAATTCATCTGAGGTCTTGTATGCCTCAACAGCATCAGCCTCGGCTTTCCTGATGGCTGCTTCCAGATCAGTCTTATGCTGGGCCTCCAGGTTGATCAGAGCCTCATCCCTATCCTTGATGATCAAGTCCTTGGCTTGCAAGTCGGCATCGTGCTGCCTCATCAACTCATCTAGGACCCTAGCATGCTCGGTCCTGGCACTCTCAAGCTCAGCCTTCGCAGTGTCAAGCTCAGTCTTTGATGTATCTAGCTCTGCCTGCAACTCAGCCTCATGTTGAATGGCCCTCTCAGCTTCGTGAAACTTTTGTTGATTCTCGGCCATCCACTTGGTGGCTGAGGTCAAGGCACAGACAGACTGCAAGAAAAAATGAAGAAATATCAAGGGGGACGAGGGAACAGTTAGTGAAATTAAAGAAGGTCAAGACCAATACCTGAGCACGGGAGTGCAGACCGTAGTAGTACACTTTGGCTGGTGGCATCTTAGCGAAGAACTCGAAGTCAGAGGCCGACGGTGCAGAGAACATCAAGGCCTTGGCTGCCCTCAGGTTAGCAATAAGAGATGAGGGGTCGGCCCTCAGATGGGACAGATTTTGAGACCAGAAGGCCCCCATGCTGGACGAAGAGGTCGTACCCTCAGAGGCTTCGACCCTTGCCCTCGTCCTTGGATCAGGCCGATGCTCAACAGGAGTCTCAGGCTCCTTCCTCTTGTGGCTATCAGAGGTCGGCTCAACAACCGTCGGCCCTGAGGCCCTTGTCTTCTTTGGAGCTTGCTGAGGCTCCTTCCCCTTTTTCTTCGACAAACCAGCAAGTAGGCTTGGAGCAGTCATTTCCCAGAGGTAGTCTGGTGTACCTGCAGGACGATCTGATAAGACGACGACATGTCAGAAAAGCTCAGAGATAAAGAGAGAACACTTCAAAAATAAGTAAAGCAGGGAAAATGTTCAGTATAACTCACATAGTTCTGTCAGAGGGCCGACCCTCAGACCAGCTTCTTTAAGGAAGCGGGGGGTCATCAGATCTTCGAACTTTGGGATCTCACCCTCTCTCCCTCGTCCCCTCAGATACTCAACAATATCCCTTTCCTCCAGGCTAAGTCCGGGGTCTGACCTAGCTTTCATTGAGGGATTAGACCATTTGTTAGGGACCCTCGGACCGTCGGCAGAAGGGGACGCCTCGGCAGAGCTCCCCCATGCCCCAGAAATGAAGAAGAACCTCTTTTTCCAATCATGATTGGAAGTTTGAGCCACGTGGAGCAGCTTCTTCTCAGACCTTCTCGCCCCCAGATGATAGTATCCGGGCTGTTTAGATGAAGAGGTGATATTGTAGCAGGCCAAGAACACGTCGGACGAGGGCTCATCAGTGAAAGAGTTTTTCCACAAAGAGATATACCCCAGAATCGTCCTCCAAGAGTTGGGTGGAAGTTGCGAGGGAGAGACGCCCAGAGCCGACAGAATATCTACAATGGCAGGGTGGAAGGGAAGTCTGACACCTACTTTGAATATTTGCTCGTAGACTGCAACCTCTCCCTCTTCACCCTCAAAAACCCTCTCAGCCTCAGAGGGCACCCTCATAGTTACCCCAGAGGGCACTCCGTAAATATGCCTCCATATCAGAAGGTCCCTATCCCTAACAGAGGAGATAAAAGACGAGGCATGGGAGGTATCAACCTCATCATCTGTATCGTCGTCCTCGTCCTCACCCCCTTCCCCCTCATCACCTGTAGGAGGACCCTGAGGAAAAGCCACTTGGAAGGCATTGGGGGAAAGAGTTGTCACAGGGACAGCCTCAGAGGGGATCGTACCCTCGGCCTCTCGGGGAGGGCTAAGATCAGACGTGTCCCTTCTACCAGACGCCCCGGCACCAGTTGGAGAGAAGGCTCTCTCATCCATTTCGCTTGGTTTGGGAGTGTCGGTCGGACGAGATGACGACCCACAAGACTCAGAGGGTTCAGATGGCCTTATGGTGGCAAGAGGAATGGGAAAGATGGGTCGTACCCAATTAGGGTCAGACCCTCGTCTCCTCTCTTCCTCTTCCTCTATTCGTCGGATCTCGGCAAAGAGTTTTTCTCTCAAGGGTGGGAATTCAGACACTAGGTTGTAAAGCCTCCCAAGCATTAAAGGGAAGACTCTACACTTGGAGAAATTACACTACACTTGACTAATTTAGCTACAAACAAGTGGGGAATTGACCAGGTTTGACTTTTGGATTGAACAAAGAACTTAAAGGTTTTCGTCAAGAACGATCCAAGAACCAGTTACTGGAGAAGACACCGGAAAAAGCTAAGGGGAACTCGAAGCTGATGTAACCCTATGACCCTAAAAAATAATCAGAATTGAAGACAAAGGAAAGCTCTTAATGAAGGAGAATACCTGATAAAAAGGGAGAGTAACGCTGCTGAGACCTGACGAAATGAAGGCTGCAAGTGGCGAAGCTTACTGGTTCTAGAGAGAGAATAGACTTGGGCGCGAAGAAGAAGAAGCTGAAGAGAGAGAATTTGAAAATCTCTTAAATACTTTGGTAATGAGTGGACCCATTTACCAAAGAAAGCTATAATTAGGGCACAAGGCCCCAAGCACACTGCACAGCCGCCCTGCCTTGGAAACTGGAACAACAATGAGTATCTCCACAGGTGTCACTCACCTAACTGATCACACGTGTCTCGAATTCAGCAAATATCCCTCAGCCATCTCAATGACACCTATGGCTAAGGGCTGGGGGGTGATTGATATACCCGTTTATATCCTCGGCTTAGATGAGGATTACCTCCACAACGGACGACCCTAAGAGGGGCCGACCCTTCACCAGACCCCAGCTGGCCTCCACCAGGCCCAGACGACGCTACGAGGGGCCGACCCTTCACCAGGCCCTAGCCGACCCTACGATGGGCCGACCCTCCACCAGGCTCCAGACGACCCTACGAGGGGCCGACCCTTCCCCGGGCTCCGGACGACCCTACGAGGGTACGACAGTACGAGGCCAGAATCAAGCCAGACTCACTACCGGAAGAAACTTTGCCCTCGGCCTCGTCTCATAGGCCGAGGGTGACATCATGATAGCGCGTGGTTCGGGACACGCGTGGAACAGTGCGCGTCAGACTCATATGACACGTGGCAGACCGTTATAATCGAATCACACCCTCACGTGAGGGAATATTATGTCATCATTTGGCATCTACAAGTGTCAACAGGGAATTGGTTAGATCATTATTCACATGCACCATGCTTACTTGGGGGGTACACTACACCCCCTAAGACCTATATATACTTGTCACCTACAACCCTACAGGGGATCGATCCATGAACAGTAGCCCTAGCTAAAAATCTGCTTGTACACACACAGTAGGGAGAGAGAGAGGGTTATGTGCATTGTATCCAAGGCCATTAGTGCCCATACTTAGTGGATCACACACTCACAGTGGATGTAGGCCAAATTGGCTGAACCACTATACATCATTGTCTAATTTCCTCTTATACTCATCCCCTTCTATACACTCATATATCTCTATGGCTGCCATGGCTGCTACTGCTTGAACTCACTAACACTTATCCGGTGGTGCTAAATCTCAGCATCATCACTCCACAAACCAATGCTCCAAGTTCTCAACATATAGGCCAACGCTGATGAAATAGCACAAAAAGAAGTTGGGTACAACCGACAAGGGATATTCTGGAGGAGTCGCCAAGCAAAATCTTTCAAACAACCACATGCACAGCATCACGGAGCTACCCCTCAAAAAGTCAGAACGACCTTCTCTCCAGGCATCTAGGCCATTCAGGGTCTCCGCCAGTATCACCGCCGTAGTATTGCGACGATATGACATCCATGAAGTAATGGCTGCAAGTTGCAGGTCCACCTGCAATTCCCCACTAACCAATAACAATTTTGAAACCAGACCCAGAACCACAGTTCCAGCATAGCCAGCATCACCTACTTCCCATAAATGCACAGACTGCAGCACCGCCGGGAGGGAGATCATTCCTCCAGCAACTAATGATCTAGCTGTCGAAGGTGAAATATGAAGAAGCCCGGCCAACAAATCCCTAGGAGAACGGGAAAATTCGGGCAAAGCCGCAGCAACACTGGGATTTACACCCAGTATGACAGAAAATTCTTCGTAGGTAGGACAAACCTCTTCCAACCCAAAGCGGAATACATGGTCTTCGGGGTACCAGAATTGTACCGCTGCCATCAGCACATTCCACTCAAAAGGCCGATTGCGCCACAAGGAGACTCGACGCATGTTGAAAGCATCGTAGTCGACATTATAAGAGCACATAGATTCCAAGGCTTCGTGGTAGTTAGCAAACTCGAGGCTACCAGGGAGATCCATCTTTCAAGGCTAAGAAATAGTGGACAAGTAGATAAGAATGCAAAGGTGTGATGAAAACACTCCACCCTACCCCCTTTTTATACTGGAAACCCTCAAAAAGGACATAATCCCTGCAGAAATCGAAGGGAATCCTACCCCACAAGGTACCAAAGGCTGAAGAGGGTACCATTCAAAGCTTTTAATTGATGGGATTGGACTAAACTACCGATAGGCAGGTCAGGGTGCTTACCGATCGGCAACCCCCTATTTTTGGAAATTTCCCTTTTTCCTCTTTTGACAAATCAAAAAACTCAAATAAATTGATATTCTCAACAGAATTTCAAGAATCCCTTTTCTCCTTATATAATTCCCCTTTTTAATAAAGACTTTCCTTCAAAAATTCCAAAAACATTCCTTTTTACGGTCTCAGCAGCAAAGTAAAAAGCGCATGTGCATGCATTCATTCATCATAAATAAAAGATAATAATCAAAAAACCCAATTGCATTGCATATATTTGTGCTCTCTTATTACATCAATTTTGCAGGAAAGAAAAAGCAAAAACAACGGGACTCAGCCCGAACCCACATTCTCTCTCTCTCTCTCAAGAGCTTCTACCCCTGCGACGCGCTCTCTTCCCCTTACGGCGAGACGACGCACCACCACTTCTCGAGCTAGAGTCCCCTCCAGACGAGGTAGACAACACCAAGCAAGAAGGAATGGGCACCGTGTCCCGAATATGGGCAGTCGCCGAAGATATCCAGTCTCTGATGTCCCTGAGCCAAGTGGTCGACACTCGAACTTGCTGCAAGAAAAGGCGAAATCAGTATCAATAAGCAAGGATGACCAAAATAAAAAAGAAAGAAAAAGAGGAGCAAAAAGGTATACCGCAGGCCAAAGGACCTCCTCCGTCAAACCCAACTCCTCCGGATCCATCGCATGAGGACGGTGCAACATAGGCACCATCCCTCCATCAGCCCATCGGATGTTGTATGAAGGGGTATGCAACCGCACAAAAGGGACCTCCGAGGTCGCCGCCACCACAGATGCCGACGGACCACCACCACTGTGGGAAGACCCCATCGCCCGACTCGAACCAGTCGGAGGGAAAGGCAACACATCATATATGATGGGCGCCATCAACCAGCTCGTCACGAAATCCATATAGTCATACGGCGTGGCCGTATTGGTGTACAACAAGTAGGACTCGTCAATCATCCCCGCGATCCTCTCATCCTCCAACATCAGTCGCTCCTGCCTCATAGACAGAGGAGGCTGCGCGGGTGGCACCACCACCTCCTCCTCAGCAATCTGATGAACCACCCTCTCCCTAAGATACTAGGAATGACCGAACTCATGCGCCAACAAATGCCTCATCTGCACATTCGCCCCGATCACCCCTACATCCTGAATGGATACCCCCCATGGGTAAAAGGTCACCTGAAAATATCCAAGCGAGCATAAATCAATATAAGATCAGAAGGTGTAAAAACTAAGACTGAAATGGAAAGAATCTTACCCTACTACTGGTCAGGTCATTCAAGACCTAACGCACCGCCTCCAGGGAGAAAGATCCCTTCGACTGTCGGTTGGCCTTACACCATCGATACAAGTGACAGAAGTCCCCAACAGTGTCGTCCTTCAAAGAGATCAGCGGGGTGTTGCACTCGATCACCTCATTGAACCACGTCTGAATCCACAAGCAAAAAAGAGACGCCTAAGGAAAATGCGAATGCATGAAAGGAAAATACGAATGCATGAAAATAAATGTGCAAATCAAAGAATACCTCAAGAAGGTACGTGGCCCCAGTAAAGGTCTGCCGGTAGCACCGACTGAATGCATTCAGAGAAAAGTAAAGGGTTGCCAAGGTTAAAATCCCCCAATAATAGAAAGGGATGTTCGAAAACATCCTCAAGTACGGCAGAAACCACAAATGGACGACGTCGCCGCTCGACGCCACCATGAAACCTCCCAGCAACAGAAGAATGAATAATCGGGCCATCTGTCTCACTTGCAGCCCATCCTCCACATCGATCTCCCTAACCAATAAAACATCTTTCAGTAGGGACAGCCTGATAGAATCCCCAGAAACTATCCTCCCCACATCACCAAGTGACGCACGCGCTACCTCCGGTCTCACCCGTAAAGAGCGATCCACCTCTATCTGCTCTTCATCACAATCCAGCCCCAGTAGCTGTTGCACGTCAATGGGAGTCACTGTCATCTCCCCGAAGCCAAAATGAAAGGTGTGGGTAGTGTCCCACCACCTCTCTCCCAAAGAGCACAAAACCGCTGTCGAACGAGGTGTCTCATCCAGCATCAATGTCAACCGCCCAAAACCTGCTGATGACACCATCCAGAGCACCACAGGTGGGAGATGCTCCAAGACATCCTTAATCCCCGTTGTCCCACGGGCACACATGTTCTTCAAAGAAATATCAGACTGGAAAAAAGAAAAGTCTCATCAAAAGTCAAGCAAGAAAAAACACCAAAAAGAAAAGAATGCCAAAGTTCGGGTTACTTACAAAACCGACGGGGATCACTCTCGAAGAGCGATGACGTGATGGGTCCCGCATCAAAGTCCGCTCATCCGCGATAGGCTTAAACGCATCAAAGGAATTCTCATTCCCCAAAGCAAGAGGCGCACTATCCCTCCACTCCACATTCGCCCAATCGTCAATGGTTAACTACTCCCGGTGGACTACAGTGATCACAAAGGTGGCCATTTCTTGAAGATCAAAACGCTAAAACAATTTGCAGAAGAATCAAAGAGGGAGAGAAAGCAAAAGAAGCTGTGAAAAATGAGGGGATTCGCCCCTTTATATAGGATGCCAAGCGTCATGCCAATCGGCATCACCCCCTACCATACTGATCGGCACTAACCCCTTACCTTCCCGAGGTAGCCCAAAAGTCCGTGCCACTGCCGAATGGCACCCTTCATATTATGCCGACCGGTACCCCCCTCAAATTTCGTATAGAAAATCCAAGAAAATACCAAAAAGCGTCAAAATCCTCGAAAAATTTCCAAAAATCCCAAGAAGGATCTAGAGCCTTTTTACCAAGAAAATTTCGCATTCCCTCGAGCCGAACGCCTCTTCCCCAGTGGAATCCTCAAAAACCAAGTGAAAACTCCTCCCGGCAAAGCTCCGGAGGATCCCTAAGGATCACCTAATCACTTCCCCAGCAGAATTCTCTTACAGCACCTGAAATAGGTTATTCCCCCCTGCAAGGTCTCCCAAAAGCTTCCCTAACTATTAGCTCCCCAGCTCAGATCAAAATCACAAAGCTCTTTCTCCAACATAATCAAAATCTAATCTTTATCCACTCTTGGGTCAGAATTGGCCCCGATTTTGGATCGTCACCTGAGTTAGGTCAGAATTGACCTCGGTCCTCGATAGTCACCACTCTTGGGTCAGAATTATCCCCGGTCTTGGATCGTCACCTGAGTTAGGTGAGAATTGACCTCGGTCCTCGGTCGTCACCACTCTTGGGTCAGAATTGACCCCAGTCTTGGATCGTTACCTGAGTTAGGTCAGAATTGACCTCGGTCCTCGGTCGTCACCACTCTTGAATCAAAATTTGCCCCAGTCTTGGATCATCACCTGAGTTAGGTCAGAATTGACCTCGGTCCTCGGTCGTCACCACTCTTGGGTCAGAATTGACCCCGGTCTTGGATCGTCACCTGAGTTAGGTCAGAATTGACCTTGGTCCTCGGTCATCACCACTCATGGGTCAGAATTGGCCTCGATCTTGGATCGTCATCTGAGTTAGGTCAGAATTGACCTCAGTCCTCGGTCGTCACCACTCTTGGGTCAGAATTAACCCCGGTCTTCGATCGTCACCTGAGTTAGGTCAGAATTGACCTCGGTCCTCGGTCGTCACCACTCTTGGGTCAGAATTGGCCCCGGTCTTGGATCGTCACCTGAGATAGGTCAGAATTGACCTCGGTCCTCGATCGTCACCACTCTTGGATCAAAATTTGCCCCCGTCTTGGATCATCACCTGAGTTAGGTCAGAATTGACCTCGGTCGTCACCACTGTTGGGTCAGAATTGACCCCGATCTTGGATCGTCACCTAAGTTGGGTCAGAATTGACTTCGATCCTCGGTCATCACCACTCATGGGTCAGAATTGGCCCCGATATTGGATCTTCACTTGAGTTAGGTCATAATTGACCTCAGTCCTTGGTCGTCACCACTCTTGGGTCAGAATTGACCCCGGTCTTGGATCGTCACCTGAGTTAGGTCAGAATTGACCTCGGTCCTCGGTCATCACCACTCTTGGGTCAGAATTTGTCCCCGTCTTGGATCGTCACCTGAGTTAGGTCAAAATTGACCTCGGTCCTCGATCGTCACCACTCTTGGGTCAAAATTGTCCCCGGTCTTGGATCGTCACCTGAGTTGGGTCAGAATTGACCTCGATCCTCGGTCGTCACCACTCTTTAGGTCAGAATTGACCTCGGTTATCAGACCTTTACCCTAAGCCCACAAATTCAACTTTGATCTGCAGAATTGATCATCCCCAGTACACTCTTTAGGTCCTTAGAATCGACCTTAACCCTCTGAATCGGTCATACTCCCTCAAAATCATCATGTGGTGTTTATTCGATAGTCATCATTAGTTCCAAACTCACTCATCGAGTGGATCTATAAACACCCTATTCTATGACCCCCTAACTCTCCTTAGGTCCCTAGTACCTCCCTTCATCGCTATAAACCCAGGTCATGTCCCGAGTACTGACCTGGAAGCCATCGGGCTCTCCCCGGCTCAGTTTGACCCAAAAATCAAACTCTTCGTCTCGACTGAGACTCAATGATTATTTGAAAGGCACTAAATACCCTTTCCAACGGTCCACCCCATGCACGATTCTGACTTACCATGCGGACGAACGATCCATTTGCGTCCGAAACCTGACTTAGAGGCAATCGGGCGCTCTCGAGCTCTGTTTGACCTATGTCAACTCTTCAGCCCGATCGAGGCTGAATGAATATTTTAAGGGCACGGAATCCCCTTTCCAACGGTCTGTCCCATGCATGATTCTGACTTTCCATGCGGATGAACGATCCGTTTGACTCCGGGAGGCCATCGAATGCTTCCCGAGCCCGATTGACCAAAGTCAACCCTCCAAACTGGGTCAAACTCTTTGGAATGTCGAAGTACATCTCCTAACCTTTCCAACGGTATGCCCCGTGCGTGATTCAGACTTACCATGCGGACGCGATTCCCCGTCTAATGGACCAATAAACGCTTTCGAGCCATATTTGACCTAAAGTCAACTCCCAAACCCGGGAACAGTCTAAAGGACTTTTGAAGGTCTCTGAATTACCTTTCCAACGGTATGCCCCGTGCATAATTTGACCAACGGTTTGCTCTCGACAACCAATTTTCCAAATAAGCCTGAAACACACTGCCAAACGGCAGGTTCGAGAACCTGCCTATCGGCACCTGCATGCCGATAGGAAGGAAGGGGTCTATGCCGATCGGCATTCACCTGGGCCTATAAAATGAGGCCTTCACCTCATTTGCAAGGGGAGCCCAGGTCTGATAGAAATCTCTTTGAACGAATCCCAGGAACCTCTCTCGAAGGCAGCGTGATTTCAACTTCCAAATCCCTTTTTTACCTCCACTTTTCATCATCCTTTTCATCAAACTTGGTGAATTATCCACTCTTCATCATCATCCAAGTGCAAGGGTTGCTCTCCAACATTCAAGATCAAGCTCAAGATCTTCAAGAAGGTCTAACTTCCTCTACTTTCTCTTGAATTCTCTTAAATTCTCAATAACTTGTTTTCTGACTTAGCAGTTTTATTATCTCATCTCACATATCCTAATATACTTTTCATTTAGTATTATTGCACATCTCTTGTTTTCATATAAATAAAAACCCCAAAAACTAGAAAAAGAGGGTTTACTCATAAATTCCAAGTAGGGATTCTCACACTTTTTCCACACTTTTCTCACAACTAATACACTTTTTCTACACACACGCACACACTTACAAATAAGAGATCCCACATTTGGATTTATGGGATAAACCCCACCCCTTTGCTTTGTATGCGAACTATGTGGACTTTGATGCCCTTATAGGCTACGTAGCTAAAACTCAATACTCGAGTCCTTTTTCTCACCTTTTCTCTTACTTTCTATTTTCTCTAAATTTAATCTTCTTATATTCTATATATTTGTAACGTATTACTCCATACGCGTTATCGTTCCCTCATAACGATCAACATAGGGGTAATCATGTAAATCTTATTTTTCTAAAATTATTCTTATAACTTCCTACGGATGACTCGCTTTATCTTTTCCATGATACAAGTCGAGGATTCCCACCTCCATTCTATATATATACACATGCACACATCTCACGGGGGGAAATATAAAGGAAAATAGCAAATATCCATGAGAGACCGAAAGGGTGGAATGGGTGCCTAACACCTCCCCATTTCGTAACTAAGCCTCCGAACCCTTCTCGAATCATCTTGGTTTCGTATGCACCAGTATGTCTTTGGATGCCACTCTTCGGGGTGGCTTCCCATTTTTCTTTTGTCTATTTTGAGTAAAATAGATTGGCGACTCTGAATCTCTCTACATTTTTACACCACACCCCAAACGACGCCGGCCGAAGTGCTCCCGAGAGGGACGCGCGGGACCCGAAGGATTCTTCTCCTCCGTGGCGAGGATCGGGGATGGCCACATTTGGGTCATAACTCATTTGTATCTAGTTCATGCCCATTCATTCCATCCCACATCTTTAGACACATCGATAATATGCTAGTGTGTAAAGATTATGTATTTAGTGTCATGTTTTGTGGTCATTTATACCTATATATGTGTATCGGATTTTCTTTAATATATTTTGCATATATTATATATGGTATAATGTTGTGTTTGTAAAATTTACATTTTTTTACATCTTTTGAAAAATTTTGAAAATTTTAAATATACTTGGTGTTATTGGCCTTTGAGATTACCATTACACATGCTTGATTTATATCTTTTTGTGATGATATCTTATTTTCTAAGTGATGCTTCGTATTTCATGATTATGTTTTACTCCTTTGTCTATGAAGGACAAAAAGAGGGAGAACAAATTATGGGGCAGTTTTTATATTTGGTTAAAACTCGATGTGTCATGGGGTATATATATTTTTCTCATGTATGTAGGTACTTAAAGCGAAATTCAAGACACACCGGATGAAGACAAATTTTATAGAAGGGAAGAAAGAGAAGAAGTTTGAAGAGAAAGAGACTTATGTCATTCCGTCTAAGTTTAGGGAGGATGTTAGTTTTGTCATTTATAGAGTTTTGTTGATTTTGGATAAGTTTGTTTATTTTTGTACCAGAATAACCAAAAGGGACGATTTGTAAGAGCAAAACTTCTCACATTGCTCATAGTATAGGACTTGTATTATTTTAGGCTAGTTTGGCGTATTTCATTACAAACCATCACGTTCCATCACGAAAACCCGACATCAACACGTGAGAATTTTTAACACCCTATAAAGGTATAAATCAATTTAGTGTTTAAATTAATTCACGGACTTTATTTTTATGATGTTTATTTTTATTAAAAACGAACAGGAATTTTTCTAATTTTTTTTTAAAAAATATTTTTTTATCTTAAACCTCATTCAAACGAGATCTTTATCTCGTTAGAACGAAAAGGGAATTTCATTAGAAGGGTCATTTGAAGTTTTTATCTAAAAGGCGTCAATCGAGGGCATACCATTTTGACTCGTTAGAAGGTCGTTTGAAGCCTATTCAAATAAGAATGCTTTCTCATTCTAATGAGACTCTATTTCATTCTAACGGGTTGCTTTTCTCATTCGAACGAGCCTCAAATTCGTTCGAACGAGTCACTGCCTCAAAAATTGTGAATGCCTTATAAATACATATTTCGTGTTAAGATTGTTTAAAAATTTTGCCAGGTACGTTTTTTCATATATTTTGTAAAAGTTCTTCTTTATTTACTATTCTAAAACACTTTTAATTCATAACATACATCCTGAAAATTATTCTTGTGAATTCTTTTTAACTCTAGACTATTTTAATATCATGCGTATACCTTTATGGAGAAGGTATCTCCATGGATGACTTGTGATACCCGATGGGATCATGGCTGTAGGAAGAAGGCTGACAAAGAATGATGATTGGTGGATAGAGAGGGTGAACTGCTACCTGTGAACGACTCTGGACTGAGCCATAATCTTTGGAGATTCTACGAAGACACTGGGCATTATACTTATGGCTGGTATCAAGTAGTCTGTAAGTCGACAATCTTGTAAACTCTCTAAAGTGTTGAAAGGGGGTTTTTGCCTGAAAGGGATTTTTCCTTATTTGTTGTGTGTTTATATGCATGTTTGATTTGTCTATTTTATCTGCTATCATCTAGATGCACGTTTACGATAAAAAGATAAAATTGATAAAGATACAAAAAATGGATTTTTTATTTGTGAGCTTCCTTGTCGAGTATGTTTATTTTTGCATTCTCATATTGGTAATAGAGCATTTAGATGTTCTTACCCTATAAAAAAATGATATCCAACCCACACAATTAAACCAAGCACATGAAGAAGTAAGGAAAAATCCATTTGGGGCAAAACCTATATTCAACATTATTTAAAAGTTTGACCGACTCGATGACTTATAAACTAATTAGAGCTCTACTAAGTATAATGTGCGAATCTATAAATATTCAATACATATGCCCTCAGCACCGTCAACAGGAAGCAACTCTTCCCTCGATATCCACCGATCAACCTCGGGATTACGGAATCCTTTCTTCTTCAGAAGTAGAGCCTCGGTGTAACAACCCCGCGCGCCCAAAAAAAGACATGCGGCGTGCTACTATGATAAAACTAAACTAAATCCATCAATAATGCATATAGAGCATCTAAATTCCATAATTAAAATATAACAAATCCGTAATTCTTCTACTTTCACAATAATGATTACAATAAAGTCTCTCGAATATAAAATTCCCCAACTAAAAATTACACCACTAATTTAAATATCAAAATTCATCTTCCAATCCATGCTCTAAAATAATTCTCCAAATAGTCTGTAGCATCTGAATCCACGCTAACCTTCCAACTAAAAGAAAATACGGGGAAATACACAATATGACAAGAATAGATGCTCAAAAATAATTAGCACGGTGAATCAATTGCAACAATACGAATCCTCATATACAAATCTAATGCAACACTCAAGCATTATATCAATATTAATTTCTCAATTACACATCAATGAGTCACACCAGGCCTCACCGCGCCTATGCATTCTCAAGCATATCCGGATTTTGGACTATTGGCGGGTGCCCATTCTCCGTGCCATATAAAAATCTCTTAACACGATGCTCAAATCACAATATAATATATCACAATGAATCAAATTTAGACTCCAACAATTATTTTAGATTTCAAAGAATATCACAATTCAATATGAGTGAAATCGACACAGAAATCAAAACGGAATACTCTCGAGAGAATTTAGGAGCATACTGTGTAAGTCCCGTACCTCAAAATCATCACATGAATCATCACATAATTTCAGCCTCCAAATCTAATCACACCATTACGTTCTTCTCGCGAAAATAATCAAATCTTGTTCTAGCCCAAACTCGAGAAAATACCAAATAAGCCTTCTAATCTAAGGTTAAAATCTTGAATAAGTTTGAGGCTACGGTTTGTAGATGAAAGGGAGTAATTTTGGAGAGGTCTTCTGGTTGAAAAGTTTGATAAAAAGTTATTTGAAAATTCCATCCATGAATTAGTTGTGATATATACAGGATTAAGAGTTTGATTAAGAAAAGAGTTCTTATTAGATAAAAACACTAAAAAAATCATTCCGAAAAACTTTGAATAAATCCAATCTCCAATAATCATTTAATTAAAAACTGAATAATAACCAACCGTGAATAATCCAACTGAAATTTTCTAACTTTGGAACCCCAATAACAACTATGCGACACTTAAAACGCATAATACTAAAGAAAAATAATACAGTATTCATACCTGTGATTTAGATGAAGAAGATCTGAGTTGATAGTTGGATTCCTTTCGAAAAATTAGCAAAGAGTACTTTTTGAACAATCTTGAGAAAACACCAATTAATCCTTCAAATATTAAGTCAAACACTTGATTAAGTTTGGGGCTAAAGTTTTTAGATGAAAGAGAATAATTTTAGAGAGGTTTTCTGGTTGAAAAAGTCATTTGAAAAGCCAATCCACGACTTTGTTGTGATATATAAAGGATTAAGAGTTCAATTAAGAAAATAGTTTTAATCAGATACAAACACTAAAAACAACATTTCGGACGATCGGACCATTGGAATTGGCTGAAAATTAAGTTTATAGTAGATGAAGACGAGAGGAAGCTGTAAACAAAAATTCATCTCGATCAGACGGTCGAATATTTTTATATATTTTTGTTTCTAGAGAGTTTGATGTTTCGAGGACTCTTAGAGAGTTTTATGTTTCGAGGACTCTTAGAGAGTTTTATATTTCGAGGACTCTTCTAAACGTCCCATGATTTATATATACTCATATTACAAGTCTTTTAATCTAGCTTTCCGAATGCCAAATATAAAAACTAACATATTTAATTATTAAAAATAATTAAATCCAAAATTTTATTTTTCTTTGAATTTTTGAATTAATTAAATAATTAATTAATAAAAACACAGGGTATTACACTGGGCTCGACAAATCAGAAGTAAAGTAAACTCTACAAGGGTTTGATGTAATGTACATAAGAAAATTTATTCAAGGAAGGTTTTAATAGAAAAACATGAATTTCGTGGTGGTTCTCTCATTCAAATGAAAATGGAATCTCGTTCGAATGAAAACTTTGGTTTCATTCTACGAATTGAAGTCGCATTTGAACGAGAAGCCTATTTCATTCGACAGTCCTTCCAATGAACGTCCAAAGAGATTTTTTCTGCCAAAAAGAGGTCATCTAGATAGATGTTCATTAGAAGTATGTTCTAGCGATTTAAGCATTTCGTTCCAAAGAAATTTCTCATTCTGATTCGATTTCAATATCAGCTCAATGAACTGAAAAAAAATATTTTCAAAAATCATTTCATAAAAAATGCCTGAATTAAAAAACAAATATCCCCGAATAATATGACTGAGTAAAATCAAAACCAAAAGTTCATATACCTCCATAAAATGTTCATGACTATTCCACCTGCTAAAATCTTGGACACGATGCTCAGTCACTAACATGTTTTCAAATGATCGTGGAGGTCAATCCGGATGTAGTGTTCGTTTTATAGAAACGGTTTGTAACGGGATACGCCAAAATAACTAATATATATGAAATTATAAAATATTTCTCTTATAAATCTTCCCCTATGGTTATTCTGGTACAAAACCAAAAACCAAAAACCAAATTACATTAAAAACCCAAAGACAATGTATCATAATGTCCTCCCAAGCCCAAAAATAGAACAAAATTCAAATGTTCAACTAAAATTCTTTATCTTGTATAGTCCATGAGATCATCATGAAAGCGAACACATGAACCAAAAGAATAACATGATGCGTATGATTTAAAGAAAAGATAAACTCCCCCTTTTTGTTAGTAATAGACAAAGGGTTAGAAACTAATCATGAATAGTAAGCATCACCTGAATCTAATAGAATTAACATCACAAAGATAAATAATTAAGCACATGCGATGGAATTTCATAGAATCATACCAATTATTTTTTGTAATTTTTCATTTTTTTTCAAGTATAAAAGGAAAGTATAAAAGTTACAAATATATTACACCATAGAATAACATTAAAATATCCAAATCATAAAAGTGGAATGAAATTGTGTGAACATTCTCCATGGCCAAATCAACAAAGGCGTTCATAACAGAGGTGCACGAAGTCATGAGATACTTCTCAAGAAAGAATTCAATTTCAACCTTAGGTGTAACAATGTTGAACTTAAATGAAATTGACTTGAATTATGCAACATGTCATGAATTTAAATGCTCCTTAAATCAATAACGCCAAATTATTTAATATTTTTAAGAGAGCTTGTTGTGCAAATCCATTGATCTTCTACTTTATAACAACCTCAAAATCTCACATATATAAGAATTCACTCTCAATTTTGAAGATATCATAATATTCATATGTAGCGAAGCATCAATAAAATAAAATTAGCCTTGGCACATTTGTGTTTGTACGTTGTTAATCTTTATAGTCTCTTTTTATAAATGATAGCTTTTAACGCAAAGAGATTTTTTTTTCATTTTAGCCCATTTCCATTACTTAAAATATAACAATCTTTCCAAGAAACGAACTATGAGCAACGGTTCTTACAAGCACAACTTATCTCTTATTACATTTGATTTGTTATGAAGAACGACTGAGATGATAACACTATATTCGACATATAATGAGTAAGCACAATATTCAAAAATTCCATGTATGTGTGCAATAAAGGTGATAAAGAGTCTTGAATAAAGAATGTAATCATTAAAGAACAACAAAATGTTATCCATGCATTATTAAGAAGACTAACGAAACAACGCTATGTCTCATAACACCATAATAAAGTCATATGAATGGATGGAATGTAGGGGTTATACAAATATCTTAAATGCACATCATATATAGTGAGAACAAAGATACAAAATCTTGTTGTCTTTTGCAAAAAGCAAAACTATTTTGAATTTTTCAAACTTCTTCTTAAAAAATGAAAATGTTTTTTGATTTTTCAATTTTTTTTAAAAGAAAAGCATACAAATACATAAAAATACAATCTAGCAATAGGGATACGAGATATGAACAAGATAATCACCCTATACTGGACAAACTTCCCGAACTTAATCAAGGAAACAAATACCCAAAGACTTCCTAAGATTATCAAATCTAAGTGAATCTAAGGTTTCATGAAAATCTCGGTTAATTGATATTCAATGTTCACAAAGCTCAAGGACACGACCTTTTCCTCAATGAGATCTCAAATAAAATACTCATATATCCAAATATGCTTTGTGTGGTAGTGTTGGACTGGATTATGGGATATATGAATTGCACTCGGTGTCGTTAAAGGCAATATCCAGACGACTAATAGTCAAGTACAGAATACTACCTATCATGGTCCTAGTCGATGTATTCATAGGGGTGTGTGCGTGCATAGAAGAGTCTAAACCAAACTTTTTTTCTAAGTCCTTAGTAAATTTGGATTGAGATAGGAATATCACATCCTCGATTTGACGCACTTGAAAACATAAGAAGAGCGTAAGCTCACCAACCATGCTCGTCTTAAACTCACTCTTCATCTCGTCCTCAAATGTGTGAGCATGTCTGAAGCACGTGGATCTAAATATTATGTCGTTCATATAGACTTGGGCAACCAATATAGAAATAATTTCTCTCCTCATAAACAACATATTATCCACTACCACTCTCTTTAAGAGATGAGCTAAGAGATAAAAAGTGAGCCTCTCGTACCAAGCATGGAGTTCATATTTCAAACCATACAAGGCCTTTTTAATATAAAAGGCGTATCTCGAGTTCTTTGAGTCTTCAAACTGCTTTAGTTGTTCCACGTAAACTTCCTCCTATAGAATATCGTTAAGGAAGTCACTTTTAACATCCATTTGATATAACTTTAAGCGTATATGACATGTTATGGCATGTAATAAGTGAACGGACTCAAACCTAGCAATGGGATAGAATGTTTTAAGAAAGTTTACACCCTCGATCTGTGTGTAGCCTTGAGTGACCAACCTAGCCTTATTACGAACTATGTTACCATTTTCATCTATCTATTTCTTATAAATCCACTTAGTACCTTTCACATTAATCTCGCTAGGTCGGGGGACTAACTCCCATACAACGTTCTTATGAAATTGAAGTAATTATTCTTGCATAGAGGAGTACTTGTTTCACATTCTTGGGCTCGACAAAGGAGGTATATGTGACACCCCGACTAATTAAATACCAGGTAGCTACTCCTTTATTAAAATAATACAAAATGCCAAGTTGGTTCAATTAATAGCATCACTGTCGAAAACATTTTAATGATTACTAACCACCTAGTATTTAAAAAGTAAGATGTCAAATTTTAAATTAAGTCTGACTAACAAGTAGTAAGTGAGATATAAAATAATAACATAACCATGCACCATAAAGTCTCAACGAAGTAACCAACAAACATTAATGAGTCCAGAGGAAAAACTCCTCACAACAATCCCACAGCTGAAAAGAACAAAATAGTGTATCCTGAATTAATTACATGACAAGAATCTGAATAACTGAAATATAAAATATCTCAAAAGGAAATTGGCAACATGCCCTATAAATGATGAAACTGAATATGGAGTCAAGACTAGAAAAGGAGGCGTCTACTATCAAGGCCCTGTAACTCCCGCAACAGCTACATCTCGTCACCTGAATAGAATTCCTATGCATGGTGTCCTTGTGGCTGGGCACCTAAAATGGTTTTTACAAAAAAAATAGATTTGAAAGCAAACGGGTCAGAGCCCGAAAGTGGAGAGTATTTTAAAAATAGCAAGTGTTTTAACAACATTAAAACAATGAATGCAAAGTACTTGTTAGGACGTGCTCTCACATTATACTCACCTCTCGGCTATTTGTGCACTCCTAATGTACCGTACCCATACAAGTGATCCTCATATCTAACTAAGCCAAAACAAATACTAACCTTTCTGCTCGATTCGTAATTTAATTCCAACGTCAATTGAATATAGAGTTTTACATTAAATTCCCAGATTCTCAATTATTAGAAAAACAAAGCACTATAGGTTATCTCTTTTTATCTTTAACGTTCAATACCATAATTTATATTTCACAATGTAAACGGGATAAGTCTTTTCGTCTAACTGTATATTATTCACATAATAAATATACAATAATAGCACCCTGAGACTAAACAGCGGTGCACACATACTCTGCTATCCATCCCGGTACATCACGTACATAAGGATCACGCATTCCGAATCTCTCAGGAATCGTTCTCAGATAATAGCAAATCACAAACAATGGAGGCGAACACAGTCACATCACATGGGTCACGCACATACCTACGCTCCCATGATCAGCAGACTTATTAACATCTCAATAAGTCCTTCTCTGACCTATGTCCTCGAGGTACCAATCTATATCCCCCCGTAGGCACACAAAGATTAGATGGTCCTAAACAAACGCAAACCTCCCGTGATAGCAAGTATGGTAGTTATGTCATACACATAAGTCATATACTAAGCACTCACACATCTTAGATATCTCATTATTAATAAAGGTATATTCTACATCCTTATACCATTATTCCAATTTTATACATTTTTAAATCTTCCGATAATATATAATGTAGACTGTCGACACATCTCACGTCATAGTTTCTTGTACTTAAAACCTATCTCAAAGGGATTACTAAGTCTCCTATTATTCCCACATATAACATCATTATTCTTAAGATCCTTACTTCTGCCCCAAACCTCATTTCATCAAATTATTCGAATTTACTCTTTTAACCCTAATATTATCTTACTCATCGAATTTTATTAGATTTCATAATAATCCCTCAAATTGAATTCTAACGCAGGTCCAAATTTTATAACCATACCTACTGGTCTTCCTTAAGTCCAAGGATATTCATAAAATCTCCATTAATAATTTTCTAAGGGTTAACATCATTAAAATTTAACTAGGGAAAATATTTCTCATTCTGGGAAGGTCGATCGATCGACCTTGAACATCGATCGATCGATGGTGGTCGATCGATCGACTGATGAATGTCGATCGATCGATTGGACCAGATAAGTTACGGACTGCATAGTTTTGCAGTCCTCAAATTGTCCCAAAAATTCATTACAATGCATGAAACTTCATTCTAACTTTATAATATCATCAAATAATCATCCTACAACATTTTTAACGTTCTAAAACTAATTAATCATCACCCAAAGGCCTTATTTAGATCAAAACATCCTCAAGAACCCTAGTTTTCTATTTCTTTCAAGAACAACAGTAATTCTCTTATTTAATCCGTTTTTAGATCATCAAGTATTATGTTTTGGATTCGTAATTCGTCCAGAATATGTCTACATGCAATTCCTAACATGGTTTATAGTTTTAATCCTCAAATTCATGGGTTTTTATCAATCTCCCAAAACAATGCAATTTTCATAAATGTCTAAGCATGGAAGAAACATTCGTTGCAAATAACGTAATTAAACCACTTGCCTAGGATTTTTCTGTGAATTTGGTGTTGAATTGATGAAGGTTGCTCTCTCCTTTTTCTCCCAAGGTTGAAGGTTGAAGATGGAGGTTGTTTTTCTCTTTTGGGAACTTCTCCTAACCTCTCTTAAAACTCCCATTGCCCTCAACTCAGTTAATTGCTGGTAATGGGTTAGTGGGTTATAAAATTCCCTATTTTAAACTCCCAAAATTCGTTGGTCATAAATCCTCAAATTCCAAAATTACCAAAATACCCTTTTTAGTTGCCGGTATGGCCTAAAAATGCCCCGGGACCCAAACTAAACTCCCGGTTAGTGTTTTCTGACTATTTCGACCCTTCCGGACACGTTGGCACACTCAAAATGACCATAAGGTTGATAAAAATAAAATTCACTTTTTAATTTAAATAATTACATTCCTGACGCGACTGTCACGCGCGTCCCAACAAAATTTCCAAATTGCCGTATTTCTATCTCGCAACAATTTCAATATTTTCAATATTCATATCACAACATATGTATACACATCATAATCAAATACCAACTCACAACTCGTTAGTATTTTATCCGGATTAATTCTCAATTAATTCCCATTTAATTTAATTAATCCCATAAATAAATATCCATAAAAATACGGGGTATTACATACTTCCCCCCTAATAATAGAATTTCGTCCAGAAATTCGGATAAGTAAGGCACACCTGGAAAAATTAGGTATCCTCCAGTATTCAAAAAAATTATAAAGAAAAGCCCAAATCACTAAAACCCCCGCTTCACAATAAGTTTGTTTAACATACTTGATACCTTATCAGAATAATCTTCGATAAATGCACCTCACGTTGTGCTCGTATTAAACAATATTCGATTAAAAATAGCCTATACATCATTAGCCGCATTATTTTTATTAGTATTGTGAGTCCGTACCTCACTACTAACTCCCGCGTTTATCAAAACTCCAAACTCCCATCCTGGGATGAATCAATAACACATCTGACTACGCTTGTCCATTCCTTGAAATATCCCAACGTTGTGACTTTTACACAAGGGAAAACCACTTCAGCCTGTTGGTGTCACACAAACCCTTGTAAGCACCTTGTCCACCATAAATAGATACGGGTGCTTTTCCCCCAACTCTACCATTAGGTAATATCTCCTCCTCATGACTACAATATACCTCACTAGTTAGACCCGATTTGGAATTGAAAATATCGCAATGAATCCAAAATTTCTTTCATACAATCCATCAGTCGTTAGTCACCTTGCGCCTACACCTCGGGTTATGGGTGATACAACCCTCAGTGTGAATCGTTATTTCCCACTACTTATTGTCACCCCACCTAAATGTGGATTTCGGGGATTTCATCCCAGTTCTAAATAATACTACGTCGAACCACGTACCGGCGTGTTCACTATCTAATAGTGTAAATCATTCAAGTATATAACAATTTGTCTCCTTCTGAACAACATGACTCACGTATTTGAAGGAATTTGTTACCCCTCAAGGAATTTACTAACTTGACTCTTCCCTCCCTAGAATCATCGGTTAGATACAAAATTAATTGGTTAATCATATAACACCCAACCGTTCTACTACTTACTACACCCCTTTAAATGCTGACTTTCTTGTAAATGTTCCTTCCCGTTAAGTGATACTTAACGATCCTCTGCTTCTCTAGGCGTATGCCAAAGAATCGACCCTTACACTTTCTCACCTCTTTGTGAAAATCTGGACTCCTTGTACCTTATTAACATTCTCACTCTATTTACTCTTGAGTCACCCACAACATTTGATTAGTCGAAACTCTACTCCAAATTGCACATAATAATTAAATATTTGCCTTCTCAAGAGATATCCCCTTATTAAATGGCTTTCCCTTGCTTTTTCACTACATTCGGACGTACTACACTGATTACATATGAGTATACTCATTAACACATTCTTTTACGACGCTAAATCCTATAAGTAATAATTTCACCCAACTATATCCCTTCTTCTGACGATACTACTTTAGTCAACCAGAATATCTACAACTTTTATAACCCATGCATATGGCGTTACACATCATATACGCTATACGTATTCCAAACTCTTTATTGCTCTAGTATTTCCAACGTGGCCATACCACTTGGGCGTTCTAAATCACCTCGGAATTTGAAATCCTAAATACTTCTTAACCTCAATGCATCCTTCAACTTGCCGAAATAAAACCAAAATTTTCAGTACTTCTTCACCACACCACTGGCTCTACTGACCCTATATCATAATTTTCCTAACTAACTATTTTCGTAATTATCGAGGGATTACAAATTATGGACGAATGGTTAAATATCCTCCTACTACCAACCTTAAGCTAGGTTTCGTGCGTGGGATGTCTCACAGAGAGAAATCCAAACAAGGAACCCCCCAATACACTACTACCTAACCTTGTCGGTCGTCGAGATTTATTAAGCCCTCAGTGCATAACACGTACCCCTATGTTCCCGTCTCTTAATAACAAAGTTACATCTCCTTTCTCAATTTAACTTAAACAAGGAACTCTTTCCGAAAGACACTTTTTCTTGACATTGATGGTAATCACATTCCATATACACTATGCAATTATACTCGGGGCTCTCAAAATCCCGTCCCCAGGTACACAACTATGAGTATAAACTCCCAGATCTCTAAATGGCGATAAAATAATGCATGATACTTATTACGACATCCTGAGTGTTAATTACAATAACCAGCTAAACCGTTTTGCTAACTAGTAAATAAATTACATACTAATCATATCATTTAAATCTCCGCGCATGCTAGGATTAAGTATCCGAGACCATTATGCCTTTGAAATCACAACAATATTTATATATATATATATATACATATATACAATAGTACAATTTTGAGCCCGGCCCTCTCACAAATGGGGCCTCTTCAGAACCAAAACATTCTACCCCAAGGTAGTAACTTCGATAAACTTGTAATACCAGCACACTATCGGTACAATTATATAAAAACACAATTTGGATAATATCATACTTGTATAATACAACACTAAAATGAGTAATTTCAATCAATCAATCATGTACTGCTATCAATATACCCATTCATCCTATACGGATAATAATACAAGGAACCCCACACAATCAGCGAAAAATTTTCACATAAACAAAATTGTCGATACTCACTAAACTCAACTCTCAAGCAAATGTGACAATAACAACAATAACCATTGTAGTAACCTGTTTATATCACAACCAACAAGCAACATCATCTGAGGATATAACTCCTACTTCCATCATAATAATCATCCTGGCTGCTCTAATGGTTTCTGGTCTTAACACATGTCCGTACCACACCAAATTATTCAATAACTGTTGCCCTTGCCAGGCATAATACCTTTATCCCTACACTTGCAACGGGAAACATTTATAATGTACGGGTTTTCACTCCCACAAAGTACCTCTACACATACTCCACTTATTTCCGGTCACCCTGACCATGTTAAAGTGGTCCTTTCCACGGACGTTGGTAGTCTCAGCTCTGAAGACTATCTCCATTGTTCCCTTAACTTGATGTACCTAAGGAACACACTACTAGTTTTCCACCTCTCTTACTGAAATTACCATCGCTCGGTAGTAATTCCGCTATCGAATTATTTTAACGGTTTCTCCATTGGGTCTTCCTCCTTGTGGTGTTTCTCCAACACCATTTTCCCAGTCTTATTCTATAAAAATTCTTCGATTTTTGTATCTCCCTACCCAAAGGAACATTTACCTCCAAATTTACACCACGTGATATTATTACTATCTGTATTTATCATCCAAGAAGAATTCCCCATAAGAGCTAACAATTCTTCTTGTATGTAGATTCTCCCTTTAACATCCTCTTCTCCATACCACCTTCTCCACCCGGTGTAAGGTTCGCTACAACATTAAATTTCTCCTCACAAGTTGACCCCTGTTTGGCCCTCTAATGTGAGTTCAGAATAGCATTCGCCTTTCAACCTGAACATCTGATGAAGGAACTTATGGTCAAACCATACGTGTACACCCTCTCGACATCACATTCCACTTTTAAGTGGGTTGCTTGTTACTCACCATTGAATCTCCGCTCTTACGAGTCACGGAAAAATTTCTCTAAATTTTCACTCTCAATTGGTCATATCCTGACATATTTCCAAGCCTTTGGATACATTGCGTTCGTTTGGCTAGCACATGCCGTCTTCGCCTTTCGAGTATTGCTACTGCTGGTTCTCTTCAATGTTACACCTAACTCTTTTTCTCCCATTCCAACCTTGTTGGATGTGTCTAATTTGACCCCATTCCTACTATAGCTATACCCGGAAGTCTCAAGTCGCGCCTTAGCCTTCTATATCATCCAGGACTTCCGTGGCATAATATCGATGACTTTAACTACGGTCGTCCTTCTTTAAATAAATCAATTAACCTCAATATATATTTGCCTCCTGCTGTTCACCCAACTATCTTCGCCTGATGTACTACATTGTTCGGCACACGAAATCACCCGATCGCAATACAATTCGCTATCATATACATCATAGCAGGAGAACGAAATTTTACTAAAGGAATCAATAATCCTAAACATAGGGCTCTATATTAAAGAAAGTTACGCTGGAAGCATAATAGGCCGCACAGATCCTAAAGGACACTAGAACCTGATGCTCTGATACCACCTATGACACCCCGACTAATTAAATATCGGGTAGCTACTCCTTTATTAAATTAATACAAAATGCCAAGTTGGTTCAGTTAATAGCATCACTGTCGAAAACATTTTAATGATTACTAACCACCTAGTATTTAAAAAGTAAGATGTCAAATTTTAAATTAAGTCTGATTAACAAGCAGTAAGTGAGATATAAAAGAATAACATAACCATGCACCATAAATTCTCAACGAAGTAACCAACAAACATTAATGAGTCCAGAGGAAAAACTCCTCACAACAATCCCACAACTGAAAAGAACAAAATAGTGTATCCTGAATTAATTACATGCCAAGAATCTGAATAACTGAAATATCAAATGTCTCAACAGGAAATGGGCAACATGCCCTATAAATGATGAAACTGAATATGGAGTCAAGACTAGAAAAGGAGGCGTCTACTGTCAACGCCCTGTAACTCCCACAACAGCTACAGCTCATCACCTGAATAGAATTCCTATGCATGGTGTCCTTGTGGCTGGGCACCTAAAATGTTTTTTACAAAAAAAATAGATTTGAAAGCAAACGGGTCAGAGCCCGAAAGTGGAGAGTATTTTAAAAACAGCAAGTGTTTTAACAACATTAAAACAATGAATGCAAAGTACATGTTAGGACGTGCTCTCACATTATACTCACCTCTCGGCTATTTGTGCACTCCTAACGTACCGTACCCATACAAGTGATCCTCATATCTAACTAAGTCAAAACAAATACTAACCTTTATGCTCGATTCGTAATTTAATTCCAACGTCAATTGAATATAGAGTTTTACATTAAATTCCCGAATTCTCAATTATTATCAAAACAAAGCACTATTGGTTATCTCTTTTTATCTTTAACGTTCAATACCATAATTTATATTTCACAATGTAAACGGGATAAGTCTTTTCGTCTAACCGTATATTATTCACATCATAAATATACAATACTAGCACCCCGAGACTAAACTGTGGTGCACACATACTCTGCTATCCATCCCGGTACATCACGTACATAAGGATCACGCATTCCGAATCTCTCAGGAATCGTTCTCAGATAATAGCAAATCACAAACAATGGAGGCGAACACAGTCACATCACATGGGTCACGCACATACCTACGCTCCCATGATCAGCAGACTTATTAACATCTCAATAAGTCCTTCTCTGACCTATGTCCTTGAGGTACCAATCTATATCCCCCCGTAGGCACACAAAGATTAGATGGTCCTAAATGAACGCAAACCTCCCGTGATAGCAAGTATGGTAGGTATGTCATACACATAAGTCATATACTAAGCATTCACACATCTTAGATATCTCATTATTAATAAAGGTATATTCTACATCCTTATACCATTATTCCAATTTTATACATTTTTAAATCTTTCGATAATATATAATGTAGACTGTCGACACATCTCGCGTCATAGTTTCTTGTACTTAAAACCTATCTCAAAGGGATTACTAAGTCTCCTATTATTCCCACATATAACATCATTATTCTTAAGATCCTTACTTCTGCCCCAAACCTCATTTCATCAAATTATTCGAGTTTACTCTTTTAACCCTAATATTATCTTACTCATCGAATTTTATTAGATTTCATAATAATCCCTCAAATTGAATTCTAACGCAGGTCCAAATTTTATAACCATACCTACTGGTCTTCCTTAAGTCTAAGGATATTCATAAAATCTCCATTAATAATTTTCTAAGGGTTAACATCATTAAAATTTAACTAGGGAAAATATTTCTCATTCTGGGAAGGTCGATCGATCGACCTTGAACATCGATCGATCGATGGTGGTCGATCGATCGATTGATGAATGTCGATCGATCGATTGCACCAGATAAGTTACGGACTGCTTCATTTTACAGTCCTCAAATCGTCCCAAAAATTCATTACAATGCATGAAACTTCATTCTAACTTTATAATATCATCAAATAATCATCCTACAACATTGTTAACGTTCTAAAACTAATTAATCATCACCCAAAGGCCTTATTTAGATCAAAACATCCTTAAGAACCCTACTTTTTTTTTTCTTTAAAGAACAACAGTAATTCTCTTCTTTAATCCGTTTTTAGATCATCAAGTATTATGTTTTGGATTCATAATTCATCCAGAATATGTCTACGTGCAATTCCTAACATGGTTTATAGTTTTAATCCTCAAATTCATGGGTTTTTATCAATCTCCCAAAACAATGCAATTTTCATAAAAGTCTAAGCATGGAAGAAACATTCATTGCAAATAACGTAATTAAACCACTTGCCTTGGATTTTTCTCTGAATTTGGTGTTGAATTGATGAAGGTTGCTCTCTCCTTTTTCTCCCAAGGTTGAAGGTTGAAGATGGAGGTTGTTTTTCTCTTTTGGGAACTTCTCCTAACCTCTCCTAAAACTCCCGTTGCCCTTAACTCAGTTAATTGCTGGTAATGGGTTAGTGGGTTATAAAATTACCTATTTTAAACTCCCAAAATTCGTTGGTAATAAATCTTCAAATTCCAAAATTACCAAAATACCCTTTTTAGTTGCCGGTATGGCCTACAAATGCCCCGGGACCCAAACTAAACTCCCGGCTAATGTTTTCTGACTATTTTGACCCTTCTGAACACGTTGGCACACTCAAAATGACCATACGGTTGATAAAAATAAAATTCACTTTTTAATTTAAATAATTACATTCCTGACGCGACTGTCACGCGCGTCCCAACAAAATTTCCAAATTGCCGTATTTCTATCTCACGACAATTTCAATATTTTTAATATTCATATCACAACATATGTATACACATCATAATCAAAAACCAACTCACATCTCGTTAGTATTTTATCCGGATTAATTCTCAATTAATTCCCATTTAATTTAATTAATCCCATCAATAAATATCCATAAAAGTACGGGGTATTACAGTATAGCAAAAGTAGCTAACCACATTTTCAACTTAAGTGTGAGTCTTTACACCTAGTGTGGGATCACCAAGTATAACGAAAGGGTGACTTTTAAACCCAAGAGTATGGATCCTTTAAATTAAGAGTTAAGTCCACTGGGTACTACGAGGAATGATGGTATCATCATTAGTGGTGCATAATTCTCACACTCGGTATTAGGGTCAATAGACGTTGTCGGCAAGTTATCTCAAATCGTGGAACTTATTGACTCCATAAAGTTATACCTTAGAAGGCTAAACACCTTATAAGCCCTACTCAATAATAAAAAACCTAAAATTATCCCCTCATCACTTTGGTAGTCAAACTTTTATAAGTTCTCTCTATCTCTCAAAATGTAGCAAGTAATCCTAAAGACATGAAAATATGATAAGTTAGGTTTCTTCCACGTCCACAACTCATATGACGTGTGTCAAGTGTTTGGACGAAGATATACATGTTTCTCCTAAGAAGTATGGATCTAGCCATTTCTTGTATCATTTAGTTCTTCCTCTCAACTATTACATTTTGTTGAGGAGAACAAATGGACGAAGATTCATGTTTAATTCCCACTCCATCGCAATAGATATAAACTCTGCCTTTTTTAAATTCAGTGTTGTTGTCACTATGCATTCGATTAATAGCGACATTATATTGGTTTCGTAGGACACAACACTTGGTTGTTAAGAACTCGACTACATCAGACTTTTAGCTAAGAAACCCCAGAATAGAGTATCTCGAAAAGTCATCTACCATCACAAGAATATATATCTTACCACCTATGCTCTTCGTACGAGTAGGATACATAATATCCATATGTATCAAATCCACCATACGAGATGTGGTAATGGTATTCAACTTTTGATGGGGACTTTGAATTTATTTTCCTTGTTGACAAGGACCACAAACTAAGGAAGTTGGTCTCCCAAATGATGGTAAGACACGAACTAGGTCTTTCTTCAATAATCTTTTAATGTCTCTAAAGTACACATGACCAAGTCGTTGATGCCATTATTGCTCACAAGCGAGGACATAGGAATGATCCCATAGAAAATGTCATTAATCCTTACTTCTTGTAGTAATAGCTCACCGGATTGATCATATATGTTACACTCGAATCGGTCAAACTTTACCAAAAAAAATTATATTGCAAAGTTAGCTTATGCTGATTAAGTTCGCTTTCAACCCTTCAACGTACAATATATTGTCTAGTTTAGGAAATATGATTATCTTAATACAACCCTGTCCTAAAATACTAGATCTACTCCCATCTCTAAAGGTGACTTTTCCTTCCCTGCAATCCATAAGGTCGGTAAAATATGACTTGTCACCTGTAATATGCCTAGATAACCCACTATTAAAATAGCATTGGGAAGTATTTTAAACCTTAAGAGCAATATGAGCAACAAGAACTTTGTCATCTTGCTTAGGTACCCAAGTGGAGGTAACCTTTCATTTTCCTTTATCATTTTTGGCTCTAGTCGTATCATTTGAAATGTTCTCAAGAGATATAGATATCCTTTGAAATTCTCCCATTATGCTTTGAGAAGTGGAGACTAGGAACTCAACTTGATCTCTAAGACTAGCAAAGTCGCTATAGCAGTGGGCGAGAGCATGTGTCGTTTAGTTCTCCCTAACTTGTAGAAAAATTTCCTAAGGTGACCTCTCCTTTTTTCAATAAGTGTAAACATAGACTTGTTTGGGTCTACCTTGGTTGACTAGTTTAGTTTGAACTTTCTCTTGTGGTTTAGTTCGAGGCCCATAAGTATCTACAATAAATTTAAGAACCGATTTCGGTGCGACATGGTTTGTGGATGCACCATCATAACCCATTCTTTTCCTCTCCATAAATACTAAAGAGACTCAGGACATCTTTCCTACATTCTTCAATGTATCTTATATAGTAACCTTGATCTCCCGAGAACTTTCAATATCTTTATTAAATTGGGATACAATGGCTTCAAGTTTCTCATGAGTTTCTAATGAATCTTTAAGATCTCTCATAAGACTAGACACTTTGTTGGTCAAGTCACCATTTTGACTCTCCACTAAAATGGATCTCCCCCCCCCCCCCCCCAAAGATACTCTCATAGAGGACTCATTCTCTCTCAAATCCTTCTCTAAAGATATTACCCTAAGTGCCAAACTTTTATTTTTCTTCTTCATTTTAAAAGACTCGGCATAAAGATCGGCATAGGCATGTTGAAGGTCACTCTCCCTCACTCAAAATTTCATCTCCCTCACTCTATTCGGAATGACTAGGCCCATTATCGAGGTCATTATCTTTCATAACTTCCTCTTTGACATGAGGTGTACTCGATGTACTAACATGACTAGCCATGTGTGACATCCCGCCTAATAAAATACCGGGTGATCAGTCCTATACCAAATTAAAACAGGAATCCCAGTTGGATCATCCTTAGCATCACTGTCAAAAACTTTTTAAAACTTACTAACTGTAATACCCCGTATTTTTGTGATATTTATTTATGATATTTATTTATAGGATTAATTAAATTAAATTAAATGCGTATTAATTGGAAATTAATCCGGGTTAAAAATACTAGCGAGATGCGAGTTGGTATTCGATTATATATGCATATATGATTACATATGAATATTGAATTATGAAATTTGTCGTGAGATTGAAATACGACAATTTAAAAATTTTATTTCGACGCGTGTGACAGTCGCGTCAGGTATATATTTATTTTAATTAAAAAGTGAATTTTATTTCTATTATCCGTATGGTCGTTTTGAGTGCGTCAACGCGTCCGGAAGGGTCAAAATAGTCAGAAAACACTAGCCGGGGGTTTGGTTTGGATCCCGGGGTATTTTTAGGCCATACCGGCAACGTATAAGGGCAGTTTGGTAATTTTAGAATTATGGGATTTTTTATTAACGAATTTTAGGAGTTTTAAATGGAAAAGTAAAACACCCACTAACCCATTACCAGCCATTATCTGATTAGAGAGTTACGGGGGTTATTAGAATTAGCCCCAAAAGTTCCTAAGACAAACCCTAGCCTCCATGGCCACCATTAGAGAAGAGCTTGTAGAGGGAGAGATAGAAGGATTCTGCAGAGAGAGAGAGAGAGAATACTCCATCAAATCGACACCAAAATCATAGATTCCAATAAGTCAAGTGGTTTAATTCCAATCAATTTCAGAGAATGCTTCTTCCATGTGTAGGAATTGATAAAAATCAAATTGTTCTTGGGAGTCAATGAAAAACCCATTAAATTGGAAATAGAATCTTACATATTTATGAGGAATTGCATGTAGCATTATATGTAGGCGATTATTCTGATGTTAATAATATCTTGGATGAAATAAAAATGGATTTTAGTAGGTTCAATGATGATTTATAAATGTTAGGGTTCATGTTCATATAATTTGGGGATAAATGAAGAGATTTGAAGAATTGATGATGTTTAAGATGAGTTAGCCTATATAAAAGTTTGATTATGACCTATGAGTGTTTAGTACGAATTATGAACCTTAAAATGATGTTGGGTCGATTTTTATGTGGGATTAGGAGTGAAGAAAATTGGTAAAAACGAAATAAGGATTTCTGGGCTCGAGACTGGCCACTCGTTAGAAGACCTGCCCAGGTCGTTCGAACGAGCTCGTTCGAACGAGCTTCTAACGAGTTGAACTTTGACTTCTAACGAGGGTGAATTTCGTTCAATAACCTCGTTAGATATCCCAGTTCGTTCGAACGAACTCTTGTTCGAACAGCCTCGTTCGAACGAGACTTTGAACGAGTTGACAGTTTAGGCTTTTTAGCCTGTTTTGATCCCGAGTGTCCCGTAACCTTGTGTATATATAGAGATAACCTTCCCTTAATGATTAATTGTGATATTTGGGATGTTTGGGATATAATGAGGAGTCAAACCTAGAAGTGTAGTTTGAACCTAAGGGTAAATATGAAGTAGGACGTGAGTGTCTATTACGATGGGAGAACTATTGACGGACTAATTTATTATATTAACCGGGAGCATATAAATTGTGTAGTATTATATGTCGGTACGAGAATGAGGAGTGTATCACCAATATATTATAGTGACTACTAAGAAGTGTGAATACTTAGTATATGTATTGATTTTATGTTTATGACATACCTACCATACTTGCTATCACGGGAGGTTTACGTTCTCTTAGGGCCTTCTAATCCTTGTGTTGACCGGATTTAGATTGGTTACCTCGAGGAATATAGGTCAGAGAAGGACTTATTGGTATGTTAATAAGTCTTCTGATCGTGGGAGCGCAGGTATGTGCGTGACCCATGTGATGTGGCTGTGTTCGCCTCCATTATTTGTGATGTTGTTATCTGAGAACGATTCCTGAGAGATTCAGAATACGTGATCCTTAAGTACATGATGTACCGGGATGGATAACAGAGTATGTGTGCACCGCAGCTTAGTCTCAGGGTGCTTGTATTGTATATTTATGACGTGAATAATATACACTTAATTAATGGGAACTTTCATGTTGGTATTGTGAACATAATTATGGTAATGTTTTGAGAAAACATAACAGGGTAACCGATAGTGAATGGTATTACTAATTGAGAATCTGAGTTTAAGTAAAGCCCTCTATTTATTTGTTAATGCTAGAATGTAATATGGGAATCGAGAGGTAAGGGGTAGAACTTATTACGGTTAGATTAGATATGCATGTCATTTAGATGGGTACGGTACGTTAGGAGTGCACATGTAGTCGAGAGGTGAGAACTCCATGTGAGTGCACGTCCTAACATGTATTTTGTATTTAATGTTTTAATGTTATTAAAACACTTGCTGTTGTTAAAATGATTTCCACTTTCGGTCTCTGACCCATTTGCTTTCAAATCTATTTTTTTTACAAAAACCATTTTAGGTGCCCAGCCACAAGGACACCATGCTTAGGATCCTCATTCAGGTGACGAGCTGTAGGTGTTTGTGGAAGTTACAGGACTTTGATTGTAGACGCTTCATCTACCTTGACTTTATCATCAACATTTTATTAGTTGTAGGGCATGTCGCCCATTCTTTTAGAGGCATTTCATTTATTTCAGTTATTCAGACTTCTGGCATGTAATTATTCAGGATTCAGACTTGTCGTATTATTTTCAGTTGTGGGATTGTTGTGAGGAGTTTTCCTCTGGTTTTCTAATTATTATTTGTTGGTTACTTCATTACTTCATTATGGTGAATGGATTTATGTTGTTCTTCCATTATTCTTTTATTGCATGTTAATCAGACTTAACTTAAAATTTGGCAACTTACTTTTTAAATACTAGGTGGTTAGTAATTATTAAAATGTTTTCGACAGTGATGCTATTAACTGAACCAACTTGGCATTTTGTATTAATTTAATAAAGGAGTAGCTACCCGGTATTTAATTAGACGGGGTGTCACAGGTGGTATCAGAGCATCAGGTTCTAGTGTCCTTTAGGATCTGAACGGCTTATTATGTTTCCGCTGAGCTTCCTTTGATGTAGAGCCCTATATATTAGGACTGTTGTATTATCTTGTATATGCTACGTTCTTCAGTTATTTTAAGTTTATAACTGCGAACTTATAAACTTCATTCTTATTTCAGATGCCTCCACGACGTGCACAAAGGGTTCC
This sequence comes from Sambucus nigra, assembly GCA_949130495.1. NCBI lineage: Eukaryota > Viridiplantae > Streptophyta > Magnoliopsida > Dipsacales > Adoxaceae > Sambucus > Sambucus nigra. The sequence goes on from OX422215.1 coordinate 232,442,091, forward strand.
CAGGGATGCGATGCCAGAACCACAGCCCGCACCAACTCAGGGCACGATGAATGCCGCCGAGGTTGCAGCCATTGTGGCCCAGGCGGTAAATGCCGCACTAGCAGTAGTTCAGCAGGCACCACCTAAGGCGCCGATAGTCGTGCCAGTTCAGGCTCATGCATTCCCGTCTGCTTGGGAATGTGTACGTGATGCTTTTCAGAAAGCACACCCTTCGGAGTTCGCAGGTAGCTCCGATGTGGTAGTTTCGAGTAAATGGAGGAAGGACATTCAATGGTACCTGAGGATGTATGAGTGCACCGATGTCCAGAAGCAGATACTAGCTACCTTTAAGCTAGTGGGGTCTGCACTGCAGTGGTGGGAGTCTATTACCACCGTGGAGGAGAGAGACACTCTTACTATTCAGGAGTTTTGGGTGCGGTTCGACCGCAAGTACATTCCGTCAGCTGTTCACACGGAGATGAGAAAGAAGTTGATGAGCCTCAAGCAGGAGGGTAAGACTGTGTCCGTGTATGAGGCCGAATTTACTGATCTTCTGAACATTGTTCCGGATGAGATACCGACAGAGGAAAAGAAGATACAAAAATTTACGGACGGGTTGACATGGAGGATTCGTCAGCACTTGTTATGGAACCTCTCGTTAGCCACTTATTCTGATGTGGTTAACGCTGCACTGTTACACTGCCAGGATCATCGCTTTCACATGACTGAAGGCAAGAGGTCAGGAGAGTCTAGCCATCTGGGCAGGACTGGGGGAAATGGTGCCAGTGGGGCACATTCTGTTCAGGGGCAGAGACAGGGTGATCAGGGTTCCCAGCAGGGGGATCACAAGAGGTTCAGGTCAGGGAATTTCAGGCACGGACAGGGAGGTTTCCGGCAGGGCCATCAGGGTCCGAACGGCCATCAGAACCAGCAGGGTCAGAATGGTCAACATCAGTTTCAGCAGGGCCAGCATGGCCAGTGGAGGAACGGTAACGGCCACCAGGGCCAGGGACAGAGAGGGGAGAACTTCCCGGGGAAGTGTTTCGTTTGTGGAAAGACTGTCCATAAATGCCAGGACTGTCCTGATAGGGGCAGGGCCCCGCAGCAGCAGCAGGGTGCTCGACATGAGCCACAGAGGCCACTTTTTCCACCAGCCCTTTCAGCCCCAGCCCAGGTGCCAGCACTTCCAGCCATTCCAGCAGTTCCTGTGCAGCAGGGACAGTTACAGTATGGACGTGTCTATAACGTCCACCAGGCAGCAGCTCCGCAGGCACCACCCGCGATTGATGGTATGTTTCCTATCCATGGTACTATGGGTTGGGTTTTGTTTGATACGGGGGCAACGCATTGTTTTATAGCTACACATTTTGCGAAAGCCTTAAGATTGTTAGCTACAGTAGAGAGCACATTGACGTGTGTAGACTCACCGTTGGGGAGTGGGTCACTTATTTTCTTTATATGCCAGGGAGTGGGGGTAGAGGTTGGTAGTTTGGTATTACCTGCAGACATGTTGGTATTAGATATGCATGTGCACTATGTGATTATCGGTATGGATTGGCTCGCTGATTATAGAGCCATGATTGATTGCTTCGGTGGGAGCATTGTTTTTGCCATTCCGGGGCAAGAGATGTTTGTAGTGGCGATGCCTCATCCAGAGGGAGGCTCGACCGGTCATTTGTATTACCTAGAGTAGGATACCTCTATGGAGGTTGTGATTCCTTTAAATTCGATCCCAGTGGTCAGGGAGTATTTCGATGTGTTTCAGGAGATACCAGGACTACCTCCCAATCGAGAGATAGACTTTGTCATAGACTTATTACCAGATACGAGACCTATAGCACGTGCATCGTACCGTATGGCTCCAGCTGAGATGAGGGAGTTACGAGATCAGATTGTGCGGTTGTTGGGTCAGGGGTTTATTCGGAGGAGTACTTCGCAGTGGGGTGCCCCTGTGTTGTTCGTGAAGAAGAGAGATGGTTCACTAAGATTGTGTGTGGACTACCGGGAGTTGAACAAAGTCACGATACGGAATAAGTATCCGTTGCCTCGAATCGATGACTTATTCAACCAGTTGAGAGGAGCTTCTTTCTTCTCGAAGATTGATTTGAGGTCGGGATACCATCAATTGCGTATCAGGGAGGAGGACGTCTCGAGGACTGCGTTCTTATCAAGATATGGTTCTTACGAGTTTCGGGTTATGCCTTTTGGTTTGACCAATGCTCCAGCCGTGTTTATGGACTTGATGAATAGGGTGTTCAAAGATTTCCTAGATCAGTTTGTCATTGTTTTCATTGATGATATTCTGGTTTACTCCCAGAAAGAGGGGGAACACGCCGAGCATTTGAGTCAAGTTTTGCAGACGCTACGTCAGAACGAGATGTATGCAAAGTATGAGAAGTGCGGGTTTTGGCTGAAGGAGGTCCAGTTTTTGGGACATATTATTTCCGACCGGGGGATATCTATTGATCCGGGGAAGGTATTCGCGGTGAGGGAATGGGGACAGCCCATGACACCGATGAAGATCCGTAGTTTCTTGGGCCTAGTAGGATACTACAGGAGGTTCATTCGGGGGTTCTCGAAGATAGCCGGTCCTTTGACACATCTGACTCGTAAGGGTGTACCATTCATTTGGAGTGATGCCTGTCAGTTGGCATTTGATGAGTTGAAGGATAAGTTGACCTCAGCACCTGTGTTAGCATTGCCGAGACCGGGAGTTGAGTATCTAGTCTACACCGATGCATCCTTATAAGGACTTGGAGGTGTATTGCAGCAGGAGAGTCAGGCCATTGCTTATGCTTCCCGTAAGCTAAAGCCTCACTAGAAGAATTACCCCACTCATGACTTGGAGTTGGCGGCAATTGTATTTGCACTTCGTATTTGGAGACATTACCTTTTGGGGGAGAAGTTTCTATTGTTCACAGACCACAAGTCCCTACAGTACCTATTCACGCAAAAGGAGTTGAATATGCGGCAGCGTAGGTGGCTTGAGTTTGTGAAGGACTATCAGTTTGATATCCAATATCACCCGGGGAAGGCTAACGTGGTAGTAGACGCGTTGAGCCGTAGACCGGTAGATGAGGTGGCAGATGTGTGGAAGGCCAAGTGGAAGGAATTGGGACACCAGGATGTAGTGGCCCGATCGTTCATGTCTGTGATGACTGTTACACCGCAGATTGTCACGAAGGTAGTAAGGGCACAGGCAAATGATTTGTTCTGTCAGGAGCAGATAGTTCGATTATTAGCAGAGGGAGCCGAGTCCTATACCGTTAGCTCAGACGGGGGATTACGCTTCAATGGGAGATTGGTAGTTCCAGAAGGAGAGGAATTAAGGCATGAGGTGATGGCAGAATCGCACGGCTCACGGTACATCCCGGTGGGGACAAAATGTACCAAGACATGAGATGATAGTATTGGTGGAGCGGGATGAAGAGAGATATTGACGAGTTTGTTTCAAAATGCGCCACTTGTCAGCTAGTAAAAGTGGATCATCAGAGATCGGCAGGGCTGCTACAGCCGTTGGAGGTCCCGATGTGGATGTGGGAGAGCATATCCATGGATTTTATCACGGGGTTGCCTACGTCACAGAGAGGTCACGACTCCATTTGGGTAATTATGGACAGGTTGACCAAAGTCGCTCATTTTCTACCCGTAAGGACGGACTACACTACGGGACAGTATGCCCAGCTCTTCATTTCAGAGATAGTGAGACTTCACGGTGTGCCCCTAAATATCGTGTATGATAGAGATAAGATATTTGTTTCACGGTTTTGGGAGAGTGTTCAGGAGGCCATGGGCAAGGAATTGCGGTTAAGTACGGCGTATCACTCGCAGACCGATGGGCAGACCGAGCGTACAAACCAGATGTTGGAGGACATGCTACGTATGAGTATCATTGATTTTGGGGGTGGATGGGAACAGTATCTTCCACTGGTGAAATTTGCTTACAACAACTCCTACCAGTTCACTATTGGCATGGCTCCATTTGAGGCGTTGTACGGTAGACCTTGTCGTTCCCCAGCATGTTGGTTGGAGGTGGGGGACAACAAACTACTTGGGCCGGAAGTGATTCAAGATACTTCGGCAAGGATAGAATTGATTCGAAGTCGCATTCGGGTAGCTCAAGATCGGCAGAAGAGCTATGCTGATGCAAAGAGGTTCTTCAGAGAGTTCCAAGTGGGGGACCAGGTTTTGCTCAGAGTATCTCCTATGAAGGGGATTATGCATTTCGGGAAGAAAGGGAAGTTGGCACCGAGATATGTGGGACATTTCCTATTATTGAGCGGATTGGACCGGTTGCGTATAGGCTTGGATTATCGGAGCATTTGCATCGGATTCACGATGTATTTCATATTTCCTCGCTAAGGAAATATCTTATAGATGATTTGGCTCATTCTCACATTGCTTGGGAGGACATCGATCTCCAACCTGATAGTTCCTACGAAGAGGGGCCGATTGCTATTTTGGATCGAAGTGAGCGAAAACTGCGGTCAAAGATAGTTCCATTACTGCGTGTTCAGTGGCGACATCATAATGTCGAAGAGTCCACATGGGAGCGCGAGGATGAGATGCGCGAACGTTATCCACAGTTGTTCTTACCAGGTACTTTCTAGTTCCGAATTTCGGGACAAAATTTAGTTATTAGGGGGGAAGTATGTAATACCCCGTATTTTTGTGATATTTATTTATGATATTTATTTATGGGATTAATTAAATTAAATGCGTATTAATTGGAAAATAATACGGGTTAAAAATACTAGAGAGATGCGAGTTGGTATTTGATTATATATGCATATATGATTACATATGAATATTGAATTATGAAATTTGTCGTGAGATTGAAATACGACAATTTGGAAATTTTGTTGAGACACGTGTGACAGTCGCGTCAGGTATATATTTATTTTAATTAAAAAGTGAATTTTATTTCTATTATCCGTATGGTCATTTTGAGTACGCCAACGCGTTCGGAAGGGTCGAAATAGTCAGAAAACACTAGCCGGGGGTTTGGTTTGGGTCCCGGGGTATTTTTAGGCCATACCGGCAACGTATAAGGGCAGTTTGGTAATTTTAGAATTATGGGATTTTTGATTAACGAATTTTAGGAGTTTTAAATGGAAAATTAAAACACCCACTAACCCATTAACAGCCATTATCTTATTAGAGGGTTACGGGGGTTATTAGAATTAGCCCCAAAAGTTCCTAAGACAAACCCTAACCTCCATTGCCACCATTAGAGAAGAGCTTGTAGAGGGAGAGATAGAAGGATTCTGCAGAAAGAGAGAGAGAGAATACTCCATCAAATCGACACCAAAATCAGAGATTCCAATAAGGCAAGTGGTTTAATTCCAATTAATTTCAGAGAATGCTACTTCCATGTGTAGGAATTGATAAAAATCAAATTGTTCTTGGGAGTCAATGAAAAACCCATTAAATTGGAAATAGAATCTTACATATTTATGAGGAATTGCATGTAGAATTATATGTAGGCGATTATTCTGATGTTAATAATATCTTGGATGAAACAAAAATGGATTTTAGTAGGTTCAATGATGATTTATAAATGTTAGGGTTCATGTTCATATAATTTGGGGATAAATGAAGAGATTTGAAGAATTGATGATGTTTAAGATGAGTTAGCCCTATATAAAAGTTTGATTATGACCTATGAGTGTTTAGTACGAATTATGAACCTTAAAATGATGTTGGGTCGATTTTTATTTGGAATTAGGGGTGAAGAAAATTGGGAAAAACGAAATAAGGATTTCTGGGCTCGAGACTGGCCACTCGTTAGACGACCTGCCCAGGTCGTTCGAACGAGCTCGTTCGAATGAGCTTCTAACGAGTTGACCTTTGACTTCTAACGAGGGTGAAGTTCATTCGATAATCTCGTTCGAACGAGACCTCGTTAGATATCCCAGTTCGTTCGAATGAACCCTCGTTCGAACAGCCTCGTTCGAACGAGACTTTGAACGAGTTGACAGTTTAGGCTTTTTAGCCTGTTTTGATCTCGAGTGTCCCGTAACCTTGTGTATATGTAGAAATAACCTTCCCTTAATGATTAATTGTGATATTTGGGATGTTTGGGATATAATGAGGAGTCAAACCTAGAAGTGTAGTTTGAACCTAAGGGTAAATATGAAGTAGGACGTGAGTGTCTATTACGATGGGAGAACTATTGACGGACTAATTTATTATATTAACCGGGAGCATATAAATTGTGTAGTATTATATGTCGGTACGAGAATGAGGAGTGTATCACCAATATATTATAGTGACTACTAAGACGTGTGAATACTTAGTATATGTATTGATTTTATGTTTATGACATACCTACCATACTTGCTATCACGGGAGGTTTACGTTCACTTAGGGCCTTCTAATCCTTGTGTTGCCCGGATTTAGATTGGTTACCTCGATGAACATAGGTCAGAGAAGGACTTATTGGGATGTTAATAAGTCTTCTGATCGTGGGAGCGTAGGTATGTGTGTGACCCATGTGATGTGGCTGTGTTCGCCTCCATTATTTGTGATGTTGTTATCTGAGAACGATTCCTGAGAGATTCGGAATATGTGATCCTTAAGTACGTGATGTACCGGGATGGATAGCAGAGTATGTGTGCACCGCAGCTTAGTCTCGGGGTGCTTGTATTGTATATTTATGACGTGAATAATATACACTTAATTAATGGGAACTTTCATGTTGGTATTGTGAAAATAATTATGGTAATGTTTTGAGAAAACATAACAGGGTAACCGATAGTGAATGGTATTACTAATTGAGAATCTGAGTTTAAGTAAAGCCCTCTATTTATTTGTTAACGCTAGAATGTAATATGGGAATCTAGTGGTAAAGGGTAGAACTTATTGTGGTTTGATTAGATATGCATGTCATTTAGATGGGTACGGTACGTTAGGAGTGCACATGTAGTCGAGAGGTGAGAACTCCATGTGAGTGCACGTCCTAACATGTATTTTGTATTTAATATTTTAATGTTATTAAAACACTTACTGTTTTTAAAATAATTTCCACTTTAGGGCTCTGACCCATTTGCTTTCAAATCTATTTTTTTTACAAAAACCATTTTAGGTCCCCGGCCACAAGGACACCATGCTTAGGACCCTCATTCAGGTGACGGGCTGTAGCTGTTTGTGGAAGTTACAGGACTTTGATTGTAGACGCTTCATCTAGCTTGACTTTATCTTCAGTATTTTATTAGTTGTAGGGCATGACGCCCATTTTTTTAGAGACATTTCATTTATTTCTGTTATTTAGACTTCTGGCATGTAATTATTCAGGATTCAGACTTGTCGTATTATTTTCAGTTGTGGGATTGTTGTGAGGATTTTTCCTCTGGTTTTCTAATTATTATTTGTTGGTTACTTCATTAGTTCGTTATGGTGAATGGATTTATGTTGTTCTTCCATTATTCTTTTATTGCATGTTAATCAGACTTAACTTAAAATTTGGCAACTTACTTTTTAAATACTAGGTGGTTAGTAATTATTAAAATGTTTTCGACAGTGATGCTATTAACTGAACCAACTTGGCATTTTGTATTAATTTAATAAAGGAGTAGCTACCCGGTACTTAATTAGACGGGGTGTTATAGGTGGTATCAGAGCATCAGGTTCTAGTATCCTTTAGGATTTTAACGGCTTATTATGTTTCCGCTGAGCTTCCTTTGATGTAGAGCCCTATATTTTAGGACTGTTGTATTCTCTTGTATATGCTACGTTCTTCAGCTATTTTAAGTTTATAACTGCGAACTTATAAACTTCATTCCTATTTCAGATGCCTCCACGACGTGCACAAAGGGTTCCCAGGGATACGACGCCAGAACCACATCCCGCACCAGCTCAGGGCACGATGAATGCCGCTGAGGTTGCAGCCATTGTGGCCCAGGCGGTAAATGCCGCACTAGCAGTAGTTCAGCAAGAACCACCTCAGGCGCCGATAGCCGCGCCAGTTCAGGCTCATGCATTCCCGTCTGCTTGGGAACGTGTACGTGATGCTTTTCAGAAAGCACACCCTCCGGAGTTCGCAGGTAGCTCCGATGTGGTAGTTTCGAGTCAATGGAGGAAGGACATTCAATGGCACCTGAGGATGTATGAGTGCACCGATGTCCAAAAGCAGATACTAGCTACCTTTAAGCTAGTGGGGTCTGCACTGCAGTGGTGGGAGTCTATTACCACCGTGGAGGAGAGAGACACTCTTACTATTCAGGAGTTTTGGGTGCGGTTCGACCGCAAGTACTTTCCGTCAGTTGTTCACACGGACATGAGAAGGAAGTTGATGAGCCTCAAGCAGGAGGGTAAGACCGTGGCTGAGTATGAGGCCGAATTTACTGATATTCTGAACATTGTTCCGGATGAGATACCGACAGAGGAAAAGAAGATACAAAAATTTACGAACGGGTTGACATGGAGGATTCGTCAGCACTTGTTAGGGAACCTCTCGTTATCCACTTATTCTGATGTGGTTAACGCTGCACTGTTACACTGCCAGGATCATCGCTTTCACATGACTGAAGGCAAGAGGTCAGGAGAGTCTAGCCATCTGGGCAGGACTGGGGGAAATGGTGCCAGTGGGGCACATTATGTTCAGGGGCAGAGACAGGGTGATCAGGGTTCCCAGCAGGGGGATCACAAGAGGTTCAGGTCAGGGAATTTCAGGCAAGGACAAGGAGGTTTCCGGAAGGGCCATCAGGGTCCGAACGGCCATCAGAACCAGCAGGGTCAGAATGGTCAACATCAATTTCAGCAGGGCCAGCAGGGCCAGTGGAGGAACGGTAACGGCCACCAGGGACAGAGAGGGGGGAACTTCCCGAGGAAGTGTTTCGTTTGTGGCAAGACTGGCCATAAATGCCAGGACTGTCCTGATAGGGGCAGGGCCCCGCAGCAGCAGCAAGGTGCTCGACATGAGCCACAGAGGCCACTTTTTCCACCAGCCCTTCCAGCCCCAGCCCAGGTGCCAACACTTCCAGCCATTCCAGCAGTTCCTGTGCAGCAGGGACAGTTACAGTATGGACGTGTCTATAACGTCCACCAGGCAGCAGCTCCGCAGGCACCACCCGCGATTGAGGGTATGTTTCCTATCCATGGTACTATGGGTCGGGTTTTGTTTGATATGGGGGCAACGCATTGTTTTATAGCTACACATTTTGCGAAAGCCTTAGGATTGTTAGCTACAGCAGAGAGCACAGTGACGTGTGTAGACTCACCGTTGGGGAGTGGTTCACTTATTTTCTTTATATGCCGGGGAGTGGGGGTAGAGGTTGGTAGTTTGGTATTACCTGTAGACATGTTGGTATTAGATATGCATGTGCACGATGTGATTATCGGTATGGATTGGCTCGCTGATTATAGAGCCATGATTGATTGCTTTGGTGGGAGCATTGTTTTTGCCATTCCGGGGCAAGAGATGTTTGTAGTGGCGATGCCTCGCCCAGAGGGAGGCTCGACCGCTCATTTGTATTACCTAGAGGAGGATACCTCTACGGAGGTTGTGATTCCTTTAGATTCGATCCCAGTGGTCAGGGAGTATTCCGATGTGTTTCATGAGATACCAGGCCTACCTCCCAGTCGAGAGATAGACTTTGTCATAGACTTATTACCAGATACGAGACCTATAGATCGTGCACCGTACCGTATGGCTCCAGCTGAGATGAGGGAGTTACGGGATCAGATTGAGCGGTTGTTGGGTCAGGGGTTTATTCGGAGGAGTACTTCGCCGTGGGGTGCCCCTGTGTTGTTCGTGAAGAAGAGATATGGTTCACTAAGATTGTGTGTTGACTACCGGGAGTTGAACAAAGTCACGATACGGAATAAGTATCCGTTCCCTAGAATCGATGACTTATTCGACCAGTTGAGAGGAGCTTCTTTCTTCTCGAAGATTGATTTGAGGTCGGGATACCATCAGTTACGTACCAGGGAGGAGGACGGCTCAAAGACTACGTTCTTATCAAGCTATGGTTCTTACGAGTTTCGGGTTATGCCTTTTGGTTTGACCAATGCTCCAGTCGTGTTTATGGACTTGATGAATAGGGTGTTCAGAGATTTCCTAGATCAGTTTGTCATTGTCTTCATTGATGATATTCTGTTTTACTCCCAGACAGAGGGGGAACACGCCGAGCATTTGAGGCAAGTTTTGTAGACGCTATGTCAGAACGAGCTGTATGCAAAGTATGAGAAGTGCGGGTTTTGGCTAAAGGAGGTCCAGTTTTTAGGACATATTATTTCCGACCAGGGGATATCTGTTGATTCGGGGAAGGTATCCGCGATGAGGGAATGGGGATAGCCCACGACACTGACGAAGATCCGTAGTTTCTTGGGCCTAGCAGGATACTACAGGAGGTTCATTCGGGGGTTCTCGAAGATAGCCGGTCCTTTGACACATATGACTCGTAAGGGTGTACCATTCATTTGGAGTGATGCCTGTCAGTTGGCATTTGATGAGTTGAAGGATAAGTTGACCTCATCACCTGTGTTAGCATTGCCGAGACTGGGAGTTGAGTATCTAGTCTACACCGATGCATCCTTACAAGGACTTGGAGGTGTATTGCAGTAGGAGAGTCAGGCCATTGCTTATGCTTCCCGTAAGCTAAAGCCTCACGAGAAGAATTACCCCACTCATGACTTGGAGTTGGCGGCAGTTGTATTTTCACTTCGTATTTGGAGACATTACCTTTTGGGGGAGAAGTTTCGATTGTTCACAGACCACAAGTCCCTACAGTACCTATTCACGCAAAAGGAGTTGAATATGCGGCAGCGTAGGTGGCTTGAGTTACTGAAGGACTATCAGTTTGATATCCAATATCACCGGGGGAAGGCTAACGTGGTAGCAGACGCGTTGAGCCGTAGACCGGTAGATGAGATGGTAGATGTGTGGAAGGCCAAGTGGAAGGAATTGGGACACCAGGTATAACCTTCCTTTGCCATACTAGTCTAACCCGAGTATAATGATTCTTGAATTATAAGTTATTTCACATTTAACTTAATTAGTTCCTCTTAATTAGTAGCATATAACCGTCTCATAAGTTATATAAAGTAAATACATCATACCCTGTATTTTTCCCACAAATGAATAACTTAATTAATTTCTCATTAATTAACAGCATATAACTGTAACCCGAGTTATATAAGGTAAATACATCACACACTGTATTATTCACCTACATATAATATTTACTACCATATTATACGTACCTTTACTAACATCCACACATATATAATACGTGTATCCATCCTTCCGAGTATACCCTCACCGGATGATTCCCTCTAAAATTCCATCTCACTAGGTGTGCTCACAAAACCTAGTTTTCCTAAGCTGGAATCGCTCACCAACTTGGACCAAAATATAAACGAAGTGGAGGCGGTCATATTCCTTTTCTGAAAGTGGGATTAATCCCTCACCTATATATACCGGACGCTATGACCTGGGGATATACTCTCCCTACTCCTCAAGCTAGGGGATTCACCCACATCGCGCAACCTCCCTTGATAGCATTAGAGTATTTAAATTGAATAAATATCTAGTCACTGATATTTACCATCACACACAATACACACACACACACACACACACACACACACACACACACACAGATATATATATATATATATATATATATATAATATCACTACCCGTATATATATCATATGAACCCCGGTTTTACCGTGTACTCAAAACCCCGTACACTGCCTGTAATTTCCTGAGTCTGTGGCCCGACTCAATGTAATTAATTTTCTCGCTTAATAATTTATCGTCTTCCCCAGTTTATGGTCTGAATCTAATATATTTAACTCACTCTTTAATTTATATAATACTTTCCCCGAGTCTATGGTCCGACTCCAATTAAATTAATTGACACACTTATTAATTTAATACCTTCCCGAGTCTATCACCCGACCCTAATTAAATTAGTTGACACACATATTAATTTAATACCTCCCCGAGTCTATCGTCCGACTCTAATTAAATTAATTAACACACATATTAATTTAATGCCGCCCCGAGTCTATCGTTCGACTCGAATTTAATTAATTTATACATTAATTAATCAACAAAATCCGAGTCCGTGGTCCGACTATAAATAAATTTACACATTAATTAATTAAATCCTACCCGAGTCCACAATCCGACTCTAATTAAATTAATTAATAGACTTATTAATTTAATACTACCCGAGTCTACAATTCGACTCTAATTAAATTAATGAATACACTTATTAATTTAATACTACCCGAGTCTACAATCCGACTCTAATTAAATTAATTAATACACTTATTAATTTAATACTACCCGAGTCTACAATTCGACTCTAATTAAATTAATTAATACACTTATTAATTTAATACTACCCGAGTCTACAATCTGACTCTAATTAAATTAATTCTCACACCCATTAATTTAATCTTACCCGAGTCTACGATCCAACTCTAATTCACTCAATTAGCGCAATCATTTATTTCATAACTTGGTGTCACCCAACCATTTTCCCCGGACTCACTTACTTGGCCCGTAACTTAATATTTCCCGAGTCTATGTTCCGACTCCAAATTAATTACTCTCTCTCAAAATAAATTTGATACTTTGGTGTCACATAACCAACATACCCGGACTCACTCACTCGGTCCATTTTTACATCCCATAATTTCTTTTCCACATTTTTCGCCCACAATGTGTCACACGTTTATTTCCCAAATTTTCCAATTATATTTACCTATAATTACCAACATATCCGGATTCGCTCACTTGATTTGTATCTCACTATTTTGGAATAAAATCTCTCAAATTAATCCATTAAATGCCCCACATAAATTCATCCTAGTCCCAATTATTTTCTCCCATAATTGCTAGGAATATTTGTTGCATATTTATTCATCACTAATTAATGTTTGGGAATTAAAATTTTTAATTAATTTTCCCTTTATATAAAAACTGGGCGAACTGCCCATAGTTTCGAATCATCGATCGATCGAACCCCTGGGTCGATCGATCGATCGTCCCTGACTTCGTCTTCTCCAAGAAGCAGTCCCACCATTAAGGAAAACCTTACACTTCCATTCTTTCCCCTGGACTAACCCAAGCCCAATTAACCCTATTTCTACGTAAGAATAGGATCAAAGTACCTTATAGAACATCAAACTGAAATTAAATCTCACGATTTCTTACTTTTTCCCGATTTGGGTATTATCCGGGTTTCAAATCCCCAATCCGAATTTCATTTATTTTAACAGCATTTAACCATCTACTCTTACTGGTTTTAACATCTGATTCAGTCCTCTACATTCTAGAGTCATAAACACGATCAATCTCCCCCCTAATCTCATTAAGGTATATAAATTTACAAAAACCCAATTTAGATTTTGGTGACACACCCAAAATGAATTTTCATACACACATCACTATGATATGAATTGATTATCAAACTTTTAGAAATCACAACAGTTAACCACTTGCCTGTAAGTGTTCGTAGTGTCTGATCCGTTGTTGATGTCCCTTAATTTGGCTCCAACAACCTCCAATTTGTTCTTAATTTTCTTTCCCTCAAATCTCCTCTCACACCCTAGGTTATGTTGGCTGCCATCCCTTAATCTCCCAGTTAGGTTAAAAATCCTTAATCCCGTTTTTCACCTAATGGGCTTAATTAAAGTGGCCCAACTCACCCCGTGTGGGCCCGGCTATGCCCAAAAATACCCCGAGACCCAATTACTACCCCCGTGTACTCTTTTCTGACTATCTCGACCTATTCGGACTCAACCGCGCACTCAGAATTGGCATCCGAATTAATTTATAAAAATCCTTATCTCACACCCAATTTAGTCTATACCGACTCCCGGCTGGGATAAGTGTATACCTCGTCATTAATACCCGAAATAACGTAATTAAATTATTAATATTCACTTAGTAAATAATTTTCCTAAACATTAACCATTCACTTCCCGATTAATATTTAAATAAATATATTGTCATAATTAATTTAATTAAAATTACAACGCACCAGTAATTTAATATCCCGAATTAATTAAGTATTAAATGCACAAAAATATGGGGTGTTACATACTTCCCCCCTTACAAATGAATTTCGTCCTCGAAATTAAGATAAACCTAGTGTTCCAGTATTCACATATTACTCACTAGTCAAGTGCCTCCAAGCCCGCTATATCTATCCCATCCGATTTTATCCATACGTTATACAAGTATGCATTTAACTTTACCAGGGTGCCCATACACCTTATACCCATGCTTAACCGCACAAATTGTGGCCTTAATTAACCCGGGTGCCCATACACCATATCCCCGCGCTCTACCACACGAAAGTTACCCGACTATGCTAGTCGTAGCCCGTAAATATAACTTTGAACCCGTAGTCATATATATATATATATATATATATATATATATATATATCTACCGCCCGGGTACCCAACCCATGTGCTAACGTTCAAACCTCTCCCCATAAATACTTGTCTCTCAACGTAAAAGTATATACGCTTACCCTTATGCTACCGAAGACAACATGAAATACCGCGCCCTTACTACCACTAGTCCTTGCGCAAAATAAACCCCGAGCTATCTCTCTTTGCTCGAAAATCAATCTAATCACCCTGATTCACTTCAGTAAACATCCCCACTTACCGGGATAAAAATGTGAGAACACAAAACCTCACTATGTGCTATCGCACCACGTAATACAACATATATACCCACATATATATAGGCTATACGCCCTCTCAGGTGATACTTAGTACCAACCATACCCTGGTGTCGCGAACACCAAAATTTAACTCCACTATCCACAATAGTTAAATTCCATCGCTATGCAGCAGATATTTTGAAAATATTATTAACCCTACTCGCATAATTCTCGAAAGTAGTAATTCCTTGCATAATTCAACCAATCACTCAGTGTATGCCTCCACTCTCCCGTGAAGAACACTAAGGAACTCCGCTACCCAATGGAAAGTTTACCCACATGCTATGGCTGCTACCGCCAACGCACCCACTAAGTTCGACTCACCTGCGAACTCTAGTGAAAAATAAGTCTTATTTTGTGACATCCTCTTTGTCACTCAAAAATACACCCCCTGTCCCTTGGGTAAAAATAATTACCTCTATACTCCAGCTGCAACGACTGGTTCTCGGTTTCCGGAGCAGCTTCTCCCTGCCCGAATGCACCCATGACTTGCTTTAGTGGTTGTACATCTAGGACCCCGTCCTGTAGTTGGCCCCTTCCTCGCTTAAGGCAATATCTCTTCATGTGTCTCGCTTTTCCCACAAATGAAACATTTTCTAATATGTTCACCCTGCCACTGATCCCTTCCATGACAACTTTGTTGGAATTCCTGGCCATCCCGCCGATAGCCTCCAGTTCTAGATCGTTTGGCATGATTTCCCTACCAGAATCCTTCCCCTGATCTCCCCCAGTCTTCTGCTCGGATACCCCACTGGTATTGTTCCCTTATGTCTCATCTGACTGGCTAATCCCCATTCCCCTCCCGCTTCCTTTCGCGTGGAAGCGATATTCCCAATAGTGCCGGAGTGTCGCGTTAATGACATCAGTATAATCTACTAATGCAGAATTATCAATTAAATGTTGTCTGATTCTCCAGATTAACCCATCCATAAACTTTGCTTTCTTTCTCCTTTCCTCTCTTACCTCATCCGGTACAAAATTTGCCAACGGGTGAATTCTCCCTCGTAATCGGTCACTGAACGTTCTCCCCGAGTCTCCTCACAAAATTTTTCTCTTCGTATCGATCTCAACCGCTTGAGAAAAATACTTGCGGTCGAACCACACCCAAAACTCTGCAATGTCTAGTGTGTCCCTTTCCTCAACTGTGGTGATCGACTCCCACCACTGTAGCGCCGCTCCCACTAACTAAAAGTGGTTAGCATTTACTTTCGCACCCCATCGCAATCACCCATGCTTAGGTGACGCTGGAAACTTCTCTTCCTTGACATGCTAGTACTACACCTGAACCCCTCGTAACTCTGGTAGGTTCCCAAAATAACTCTCATCCTTGTTTCCACCCCGACGACCCCGCGTGAGTCTGAACATCCGGCGCCACTAACACTTGTTGCGGGTCCCGTGGAAAGTACCTCACCATTGTGACCACCGTCGCTCCAACTGCCTGCGCCACTTATTCCGTTACTTGTGCTACCAAAATCATCTCTGGCAGTTGCTGCGGTAGCTCTTGCCCCTGAAGAGCCTCTCTCATCTCCCCCTACTGCCCTAGCTTCTCTCTCTCTCCTGGGCGTCATCCGGAATGAGAATCGAATTGTATGAGTTCACTCTCAAATATAAATTTCGCAGAATAACGTATATGCTCGTATGTATGAGAATACAACAATCCTATAATAGGGATCTATATCAAAGATTGCTAAGCTGGAACGTGAAAAGCCGCACAGATCCTAAGGACACTAGAACTTGATGCTCTGATACCATTTGTGACACCCCGCCTAATAAAATACTGGGTGATTAGTCCTATACCAAATTAAAATAGGAATCCAAGTTGGATCATCCTTAGCATCACTGTCGAAAACTTTTTAAAACTTACTAACCACCTAGTATTCCAAAAATTGGTGCCAATTTTAACTTTTTAATATAACAAAAACAGTACATGCGGAATTAAAATATAAACCATTCACACAACTGAATGAAAATAAACTGAATCATAATTACACAACATGTCGAATAAATCACCGGCCACCAAAGAAAATAATCCAAATACAAATATTCAACACCTGAATAAATTACACCTGAAAACTGTACCGAGAAGTCTGGGCGACAAGCCCTAAATAAAACTAAAACTGATACAAGATTCCTACTCTAGGAATGAATGAATGATGCATCTAATCCAAACTCCTGCTAGCATCCACATATGCCGCAGCTCCGTGTCCCTGGAATAGAATATCAATCCTGGCATCCCTGTGGCTGGACACCTAAAAGGTTTTGAAAATATTTTTATAGCAAGGGTTAGAACCCAAAACATTTTGAAAATATTTAGCAAGTGAATTAACTGCAGTAATTTAAAATGCATGAATGCGCTTCATATTTAAGTTAGTGTCACACTCCCTTGTGGACATTCTCACCCCTCCACTATTGTGCACACCTACCGATTACCTTAACCCCACCTAGTTGTACTGCCCCATCCAACTAGTCCTGGTATAACCTTCCCTTGCCATACTACTCTAACCCGAGTATAATGATTTTTGAATTATAAGTTATTTCACAATTAACTTAATTAATTCCTCTTAATTAGTAGCATATAACCGTCTCATAAGTTATATAAAGTAAATACATCATACCCTGTATTTTTCCCACAAATGAATAACTTAATTAATTTCTCATTAATTAACAGCATTTAACTGTAACCCGAGTTATATAAGGTAAATACATCACACACTGTATT
The DNA here is from genome assembly GCA_949130495.1 of Sambucus nigra. Lineage (NCBI taxonomy): Eukaryota > Viridiplantae > Streptophyta > Magnoliopsida > Dipsacales > Adoxaceae > Sambucus > Sambucus nigra. Next base: position 232,459,488 of record OX422215.1, read on the forward strand.
ATTCACCTACATATAATATTTACTACTATATTATACGTACCTTTACTAACATCCACACATATATAATACGTGTATCCATCCTTCCGAGTATACCCTCACCGGATGATTCCCTTTTAAAATGCCATCTCACTAGGTGTGCTCAAAAAACCTAATTTTCCTAAGCTGGAATCGCTCACTAACTTGGACCAAAATATAAACGAAGTGGAGGTGGTCATATTCCTTTCCTGAAAGTTGGATTAATCCCACACCCATATATACCGAACGCTATGACCTGGGGATATACTCGCCCTACTCCTCAAGCTAGGGGATTCACCCACATCGCGCAACCTCCCTTGATAGCATTAGAGTATTTAAATTGAATAAATATCTAGTCACTGATATTTACCATCACACACAATATATACATACACACACACACATATATATATATATATAATATCACTACCCGTATATATATCATATGAACCCCGATTTTACCGTGTACTCAAAACCCCGTACACTGCCTGTAATTTCCTGAGTCTGTGGCCCGACTCAATGTAATTAATTTTCTCGCTTAATAATTTATCATCTTCCCCAGTTTATGGTCTGACTCTAATATATTTAACTCACTCTTTAATTTATATAATACTTTCCCCGAGTCTATGGTCCGACTCCAATTAAATTAATTGACACACTTATTAATTTAATACCTTCCCGAGTCTATCACCCGACCCTAATTAAATTAATTGACACACATATTAATTTAATACCTCCCCGAGTCTATCGTCCGACTCTAATTAAATTAATTAACACACTTATTAATTTAATGTCGCCCCGAGTCTATCGTCCGACTCAAATTTAATTAATTTACCCATTAATTAATCAACAAAATCCGAGTCCGTTGTCCGACTATAAATAAATTTACACATTAATTAATTAAATCCTACCCGAGTCCACAATCCTTTTCTAATTAAATTAATTAATATACTTATTAATTTAATACTACCCGAGTCTACAATCCGACTCTAATTAAATTAATTAATACACTTATTAATTTAATACTACTCGAGTCTACAATCTGACTCTAATTAAATTAATTAATACACTTATTAATTTAATACTACCCGAGTCTACAATTCGACTCTAATTAAATTAATTAATGCACTTATTAATTTAATACTACCCGAGTCTACAATCCGACTCTAATTAAATTAATTCTCACACCCATTAATATAATCTTACCCGAGTCTACCATCCAACTCTAATTCACTCAAATAGCGCAATCATTTATTTCATAACTTGGTGTCACCCAACCATTTTCCCCGGACTCACTTACTTGGCCCGTAACTTAATATTTCCCCGAGTCTATATTCCGACTCCAAATTAATTACTCTCTCTCAAAATAAATTTGATACTTTGGTGTCACATAACCAACATACCCGGACTCACTCACTCGGTCCATTTTTACATCCCATAATTTCTTTTCCACATTTTTCGCCCACAATGTGTCACACGTTTATTTCCCAAATTTCCCAATTATATTTACCTATAATTACCAACATACCCGGATTCGCTCACTTGATTCGTATCTCACTATTTTGGAATAAAATCTCTCAAATTAATCCATTAAATGCCCCACATAAATTCATCCTAGTCCCAATTACTTTCTCCCATAATTGCTAGGAATATTTGTTTCATATTCATTCATCACTAATTAATGTTTGGGAATTAAAAATTTTAATTAATTTTCCCTTTATATACAAACTGGGCGAACTGCCCAGAATTTCCAATCATCGATCGATCGAACCCCTGGGTCGATCGATCGATCGTCCCTGACTTCGTCTTCTCCAAGAAGCAGTCCCACCATTAACGAAAACCTTAAACTTCCATTCTTTCCTCTGGACTAACCCCAGCCCAATTAACCCTATTTCTACGTAATAATAGGATCAAAGTACCTTATAGAACATCAAACTGAAATTAAATCTCACGATTTCTTACTTTTTCCCGATTTGGGTATTATCCGGGTTTCAAATCCCCAATCCGAATTTCATTTATTTTAACAGCAATTAACCATCTACTCTTACTGGTTTTAACATCTGATTCAGTCCTCTACATTCTAGAATCATAAACACGATCAATCTCCCCCCTAATCTCATTAAGGTATATAAATTTACAAAAACCCAATTTAGATTTTGGTGACACGCCCAAAACGAATTTTCATACACACATCACTATGATATGAATTGATTATCAAACTTTTAGAAATCACAACAGTTAACCACTTGCCTGTAAGTGTTCGTAGTGTCTGATCCGTTGTTGATGTCCCTTAATTTGGCTCCAATAACCTCCAATTTATTCTTAATTTGCTTTCCCCCAAATATCCTCTCAAACCCTAGGTTTAGAGTTATGTTGGCTGCCATCCCTTAATCTCCCAGTTAGGTTAAAAATCCTTAATCCCGTTTTTCACCTAATGGGCTTAATTAAAGTGGCCCAACTCACCCCGTGTGGGCCCGGCTATGCCCAAAAATACCCCGAGACCCAATTACTACCCCCGGGTACTCTTTTCTGACTATCTCGACCTATTCGGACTCAACCGCGCACTCAGAATTGACATCTGAATTAATTTATAAAAATCCTTATCTCTCACCCAATTTAGTCTATACCGACTCCCGGCTGGGATAAGTGTATACCTCGTCATTAATACCCGAAATAACGTAATTAAATTATTAATATTCACTTAGTAAATAACTTTCCTAAACATTAACCATTCACTTCCCGATTAATATTTAAATAAATATATTGTCATAATTAATTTAATTAAAATTACAACGCACCAGTAATTTAATATCCCGAATTAATTAAATATTAAATGCACAAAAATACGGGGTGTTACACCATGAACATGACTGGCCATGAATGTGATGAAGTTACGTCCATACGGTGATTCATCGCCATAATTCACTGACTCATTAGAACTATCACTAGGTGTGGCATTGAAGGCATCTTTTCCTTTGCCTTGTGTCTTTAACCTCATAGCACACTCGTGAGATTTGTGACCTTTACCCTCTCACTCATAGCATATCTCCTTATCTTTCTTTGGATACTCTCCTTTCTATTTTTCAAAACTTTTCTTGCTCAACTTAAACTTTTTCTCTTTATCAACACTTTTGTTTTCTTTGGAAGTATTTTATTTTCTTAGCTTGAGAAATTTTTTGATTTTTTTTGCAAAAAGGAAAAGATCATCTAAGTCAAAATCATATTCAGATTCATAAGAGGCCTCCTCTTTCTTTTTAGCATGGGCTTTTAAAACAATCCCTTTGTTCTTTTGGCTTAATTTTTTGGGGAAACATATCGATCTCATAAGTTTGAAGGTCTCCTACGAGTTCTTCTAATCTAAACATATATAAAATTCTCAAAGAATTAAGGAGAGTGACTTTAAGGATAAATCGGGATGGTAGGGATTTGAAATATTTTTCACAAAGCGCGTCTCAGGAATTCTCTCACCCAATTTAAAACTAGAGTTAACGATATGATATTACCGTGCATAAAATTCATCAAACGACTCACTCTCTAGCATAGTAATGGTCTCAAATTGTGTGGTGAGATTTTGAAGCTTAAAAGCTTTCACAACTTTGGTACCATAATAAGTGAGTTGGAAGATATCCCACGCTTCCTTAGAGATGGTGCACATCATGATACGATTGAACTTGTTAGGGGTGACGGCTCAAGAAATGTCACTTAAGCTGCAAGAGTTGAAATTGCTCCATTTAAAGTCTTCATATGTCTAAGAGGTGATAGGATTAGGATTTATGACATTGTCATTAGTTACATGGGTGGTGTCCACGCTCTCACATGAAAGCCAAACCCTTTCATCAATTGATTTTGAAATAGACATCATCCTAGCTTTCCCGTATATATAATTTGACCCATAAAAAATAGGAAGCCTATTATACAAATTATCCATTTTAACCCATTTAAGGATCACATAGCAAAATAATGTAGCCAGCTCTGATACCAATTTGAAAATACAGATGGGACTATATGGAATATTTTTATATTAGGATACACACATAAAGATTCCATTTTTAACCAAATTTTATCTTTATAAATAATAAGGTGTTCATACAACTCATGTCCAAATTAAAATGATGTAAAACCCACACAATTAGCAAAACTTATATTCATCATTGTTAAGAGTTTAACAGACTCGATGGCTTATAGACTACTTAGAGATCCACTAAGTATAATGCACAGTTCTTCAAATCTTCAACACATACGACACAATTTAGCACCGTCCACAGAAAATAACTCTTCTCTATATATCCACTGACAGCCTTATGATTATGGAATCCCTTTTTTGTAGTAAATCCTCGACTCCATAAATCATAAGTACAGTAAACTCTTCAGAGTTTGATGTAACGTATTTTGGAAATAATCTTTGAAACCTAACAAATCATTCTAGAGGATGAGTGATTTGGAAAAACAAATCGTGTTTCAAAGAAACTAAAAGATTAACACTTTTAGAACATGTACGGGGTTTCGTTTTAGCCAAAAGTCTTGAGAAAAAACTTTGCAAACCGGTATTTTTATAGAAAAACACAAATTTTGAGGTGGAGTCGTTCGAATGAAAATGGAATTTCATTTAAACAAAAACTATGGTTTTGTTCTAATGAGTTGAAGTCTCATTCGAACAAGATGCCTATTTCATTTTATCGTCCTTCCAACCAACTTCCAACGAGAGTTACTCTTCCAAATAAAGACCATCTCGTTAGATGTTCTGTAGAAGTAGGTTCGAACAAGTTAAGCATTTCGTTCCAACGAGATTTGATCTCGTTCTAATGAGATTGGAATCTTGTTCCAATGAAGTAAAAAAATGATTTCCAAATCTCATTTCATAAAAATTCCTTGATTAAAAAACAAACATCTTAGAATTATTTTATCGATTAAAATCAAAATCACAATTTCGTATACATCCATAAAACATTTTTGATGTTTCCAATGGTTTGAATTTCGAACACGATGCTCGTTCACTAACTATGATCGTGGAAGCAAATGCGGATGTAGTGTTCAGTTTGTAGCAACGATTTGTAACGGGATACGTCAAAATAACTAGGTTATGAGCAATTATAAAATCTTGATCTTATAAATATATCTGAAGTGGAATTTGTCTTTAATATAGTAAGTGTAATAAGCAATCAATTTTAACTCTCTCGAATATCTAAATATATGCAAAAAAATATCTCTGAATCTTATTTTCAAACTATAATTATTCATATTTTCATGTCAATGAACATTCATTTTCTGCACAATTGACAAAGGAACCGTACCTTTATTTTAGGGTGCTGGTAAGGGCACTTCCCATTTTTAATTTTGGCACACCTTGAGAAGTTAAAAGTTATTTACGGTGCTAATTAATAAGGGCACTTCCTAAATAGGTAACCTCAAAATGAAGTGCAAAAATAGCTAAATAGTTTCTGCAAAAATAGAGATATGGGACAAAAGTAAAATACAGTTATTTTTAAACTAAAGAAACCACACTCCACCCTATAAAGTCTCAACTTACTTAACAACCTCAAGTTGAGAGGATTTACACAATAAACCCTCAATTGACTTAACAACAAAAATAGCAAAACACAATAAAGCCTCTACTTGAGAGGATTTACACAAGCCCTGTTCAAGTGACATAATAGCAAAAACACAATTTGGCCACAAGTACCTCTAACCCATCTTGGCTCAAAATTCAATTTCTCCATATCATAAAACTTAAAATTTGGTACTACCCTTACAGTAAAATTTCACAATATCATATTGCCCTCACAACTAATCTGAAAAACAACACAAAACACAATTAATTCAAAACAACCATTTTAACAGTTAACTCTAAAACAATTCAATATTTAAAGAGAACTAAAGTATTGCGTTCAATGTACCTCTCATGGACAACCAATTCGTGTTTCCCATTCTTCAATTTTTTTCTTTACACGAAGTTCCCATTTTGCTGCATCTTCACTTCGAATCTTGATCCACCCTGGAATAAGCTTTGGAAGTGGCGCTTCATTATGTAAAATGACCTTCAGAAAGTGAACATAATCATATAAAATAATAAGAACAATCTTGAAGTCGGATGTTGGTCCAATCCTCAAAGGTATATATGTGTAATACTGCAAGGGTGAAAGAACACACAACACACAGTTAAATGCAGTGGCGAATAATGGTCCCATTTCAGGAAAACTCATCCAACATTTTTTTGAACACCCATATTCTTTAAAAAAATCCAATCTATTCTTAAGTTTCCTAAAAAAAACTCACCGTCCAATTGATTGGTGTACAATGCAACGTGTTCCCTTCATTCTTGCAACATAGTAAGCCTTATGCACTTCCATCCACCATCCTTACTTTTATCCAATAGTTTTACGCAAGATCTAAAACCACAATGGCCATCCGGTACCACATCTTCCTATGTATCAATAACACACTCTGTAATTTTTGGATTAAAAAGAGCTAAAACTTGTTGAATTAAGTCCTCATGTGTTAAATTTGTCAATGATAGATCTTTTCTCTTAAATTGTCTATGTACGATAACTTTAGTAAATGATTTTTTCTCTTCTATTGTCTTGGCATACTCAAACCCTGAAGGGTCCCGCTTAGTGCTACGGGCTGGTGCTATTTATTTTCTTGTAAATTATTTTGGTTGCCCCTTTGAAACATTTAGGGCAAAGGGTTAATTCAATCATGAAGTCTCTGGGTTAGCAAGCTCTCTTATTTTCCTCCATAAAACCCTTCGTTGATCATAACTACATTCTTGGAATCGTTTCTTCAACCTTTCAATCTCTAAGTCCAAACTGAAATCATCATAATCTTCAATTATTGGAATCATTGAGAGTTATGCCCAATAAGATTCGTATGCCAATAAAGGAATAGGTTGACCTGTGCTATAAAAATCCATAATGTCATGTGCACATGGGAGCCCATGATTTATCCTAAGAGCGTACCCACAAGTTGTCTTATCATTGCCAATATTTTTGCTCCGCTTAATTTCTTCCAATATCAAGTCCAATGCATGATGATATGTATAACCTCTCAAGTCCTTTAAAATGGGTAAATGATGAGCATGCATAGTACGAATCAACCTATGTTCAAATGACTCTTGTATTGATGTAACCTCTCAAGCAATCATGTCGTGGATTGCATGCCATAAAGAGGTGAAGTTACCTTGAGAGGAACCTAAGTACTTATTAAGTCTTGAATGCACGCCCTCAACTCTAGATGTTGTCGTATTCCAAAAGTGTTTTACTTTATTGGTCCAAACACAAACAAAATGTTCCTTCCATGGCAACCATGTGTCTTGTATGTATTGAAGGCATTGTGGTACATATGTCTTCCATTTATCAGCAAATGAATTCCAACAATCAACATACTCTTTCTCAGTAGATGAATATATTATTCTAGTCCATTCACGCTCAAATAAAACCCACCCCTCATTAGTTTCAAATTTACTCTTACAGTTCGTCGCCACATTCTTTGCTATATGCCAAGTACGAAGTAAATGAATTGCATTAGGAAAGATCGCAAGCTCTCTGTCAGTTACAAATACATTTGGAATTCAAGGTGGATCAAATAAATCCTTTATCCTTTGAAGGGCCCATGAATAGTTTTGTACTGTCTTAGTTGTCAAAAATGCAAATCCAATGCAAAATGTCTTACTTGTGCATGTGACTCCAATGATCTCAAGTAATGGACGACTGAATCGACTAGTTTTGTAGGTACAATCTAACATCATGATCGAAGGGAAGCATTTTTCAAGCTTTATTGAATTCGGATTAGCCCAAAATAAATCTAACACCTCTTCAGTCATTGGATCCGAATTATGCCATTCAAGGTAGTTATTTTCATATAATAAATTCATCACTTGTTGCATTGCTGATCTTCCTTCTGTTTCAACACCTCTACATTTCTTTTGAGCATTGTAAATAGTGGAAATTGTTGACTTTTTCTCCTTATTTCTTTGTTTTAGCGTTGTAAGCACTTCTTTTGGTTTTATGCCACTTTTTGTCAAGTGCTCAACTATTTTTTGCTCATCATCTTTCAACCTACTGACATAAGAATGACCAATAATAGTCTCACTTAGTGGATGATTGTGTAAACCACATAGCACCTCGACCTTCCATTCGTCACCTCCACATGGAATTCCTCGCAACTTAAATGGAAAATTGCACTTTTTCGTCCCAGTAGACATTTTAGATATGTCCATATAATTCTTGATGTTTCTTTTCTTATGGTGGTTACGAAATACCCCACCTCTCTCATAGCCTAAGATTAACTTTGGCTATTTTGATAGAAACCCCGAATAAGAGTTCGCAATAATGATCACGGTATTTAATCTGATGCCAATATCTTGAGCCCGATTAATGAGTTCTGAACGTGAGCCAAATACCTACATACATACAAAGTGCAATCTAAGAACACTGTATATTTAATTATAAAATAATTAAGAAGGTTAAATCGTCACCTTATCTATTGTAAAATATGTTGTTACATCAACACCTCCATGTTGATCTTCCATTGTTTCTAATATAGGCACCAAAAAGTTTTCGACATCTTCTATTTTTAAATTTTCTGTTGGCCTTTCCTGTTTACATTAATGTATTTGTTAGAGTTGTTCGTTTCTAAATTTGTTCCTCTATGTGCCTAAACAACAGTATATTTTTTCATGAATTTGTTCTTGAAATAAGGCAGCAGTCTACTGTACTCATTCAGCGTGTTTGAGAATCTTGTGTGAGAAGCAGTTCATCAGACACCTTTAAGGCAGCTTTAAACTTGTGTGAGAATCTTGATGAAGCAATTCATCAAACACCTCAAGTGCAGTTAATATAAAAAACAAGTAAACAAGTGTGATATATATATATATATATATATATATATATATATATATATATATATATATATATATATATATATATATAGCTACTGTGATGTATATATGGGTGTGTGCAAAGAAGATTTGAAGGAATAACAAACAAATTAAGAGATGGACATAATTTTGCACATATATGTGTACACATTAAGTTATTTCAAAAGACAAAATCCCAAAAATCAAGAAATTTACACCATGAATATTAGGTACTGTGATGTATGAAGGGAGAATCTAAGAGAGAGATGCACCTTGATTTACAGTTGGTGGGTAGAGGTTGAGAGATTAAAAGTTTGGACTAATGCAGGGAAGTGGCCTTATTAATTAGTCCGAGTAAATAACTTTTAACTTCTCAAGGAGTGCCAAAATTAAAAACAGGGAGTGCCCTTACCAGCACCCTTATTTTTTGGAGTTAATAGTTTCTTTTGAGAGGCTCCTAATGTCACCAAAATCATTTTCTAAGAACTTCATATTTACTATTTAAACCATCCTCATCTCAGAATTAGGACCATAAAATCTTAAACATTTAGATTTCTAATGAAGTACCAAAATGGTGTACTGAGATATTATTCATGTTGGCCCAAAAAATATACTGAAGAGGGGGTGACTTGGGTTTATCTAAAATCAATGGTAGTTTTTAAACTTTTAGATGAATTAATTTAATTTAATATATCAATAAGTAAGAAAGATTATAATTATTCAATAGTAATAATAAAGAAAAGGCTTAGATAAAATTTTCAAGTCGAGATTTTATCGTGGCTCCCTATTCATAAGTCAATGCTTGTGGCGGTGCTTGAGTAAATCCACTATCTCTTATTCATAAAGGCAGAACCAATTGATACAATAAATTATAACACCTTTTAAATCTCAATATACAAGCAAACTTACTCCTTCCTTTCTCAACAAGACATCATCAAGCTCAATGTTTAGCAATGATACTACCGATTATGAAGACGCAATGAAGTTTTAGTCATAGCATCAAATGCTAGATTTTTAGTAATCATTAGTATAATTCTCATGTGGGTTTTTGGATCTGATTCTCTAGCACAAGTGGAATTTTTATTTTTGTATTGTAGATTTGTTTCTAGGGAGAGTTTGGATTTAAATCTCAACTTTTGGAAATGGGTTTTAATTTCTCTCACTACAAAACTCAAGAATGGTTTGACATAATATTTTAAATGGAAATTTTATATTTTTATGATGTTCCTATGAACTTTTTTTTTGGATAAAGTTAAAGTGGTCAAATTATATAATTAAGGAAAAACTACTTATTATGTGATAGTTGGGTAAACTTTGGAACATTAGTTTTTGAATTTTGAAACAAGACGTTGTAGATAGGATCTTGGGCACTTTTAGTATACTAAAACTAGTCGAAGTTTACAAAAATTCGCAGAACTTGGTTTTAGAAAAAATATAAAAATTTTAAAAATGTTTCAAAGTGATGCAGTCCCAAATTCACTGTTTTAGTTAACTAAAAGTGTGTTTCTCAGTGCACTTTGTTTTTCTCAATATATTGTGTTTCTCGGCATACTTTGTTTAGTATAAATTGTCATTTTTATTATAAGAGGCAATTTACTTAGTGCTTTGAACCTTAATTTAATTTATTTTGTTATTTATTAGATTAAGATGATTGACTTTCTTGGTTTATGATCGATGTTCATTGAGGATTTGGTGATGATATTCTTGTTTGAAGATGCAATGAAGGAGATGACTTGATGGGTTTTCATGTATTATTATTTGTTATCTGAATTAATTTATATATGTCATGAACTCTTCCCATAGCTGACATGCTTTATTTTATTACGAACTTTGATTTGATAGCTTGGATATCAAGTTGAATCTATTACCGAGATATGAATTCCTCAAAAATATTTCCTACTTAGATGGTATAAGAGCATCCACAATGTTGGATGCTCTGAACGGTAACTTTACAAATCCAAATCTATCGTTTTACTTTTCGTTAACCAGGTTATTTACAGTGGTGATAGTTAAAGCATACATGACTTTTTGAGGAATGGATATTTCCTACGAACTATATTAGTTCGTAGGAATTCTTACGAACTAATATATTTCGTAGGAAATTCCTACGAAGTAATATAGTTCGTTGGAACCTAAATATGTAATATAAACTGATTATTTGGAGTTGCAACGAACTTTATTTGTGCGTATCAATTCCTACGAACAAATGAAGTTCATAGGAATCATTTACAAATTCAGTAGCGGTTCAACAAAGTTACAAATTCACTACCTTTTCTCTTACAAAATTTGTTCGTTTCATTCCACCATTGCGCAGGTCTCAGGTTGTAAATTTACCAATTTGAACGTCCGTTTGCTCCACCACTACGGATGCTCTAAGATTACTTTTCTTACTTTTGGTTTATCAATGATGGACAATGATGGACGCCATGTGATATAATATAAAAAAACTAATGACGGAAATGTCATGTTATGTAATGAAATGAATGGAATCATCTTAGAATGATGGGTCGTGACGTGATCACTTTCTTTGGTTAAGATAGAGATTGGTCCTAATTGTTCATGTTGTAATAATTCTACTTGTAACTTTGGTTCTCTTTGTAATGATGTCCGTATAATAAATTGAATAATGTTTTAAGTTATTGTTTTTTTTCAATTAGTGTGTAACTCGCGCGATGTGCAGGTAAATTATAATATATGGTAAAAATATAAAAAATAATTTTAATACTCGCTGTTAGAGGGCTATAATCCCTCTAGACATATAGATGATTGAAAAAGGTACTACGTGTTCGGTTATCGAAGAAGTTTCCTAAAAAAGAGGAAAGCAATTCACTGAACAACTAAAGGATTAAGCATCTTGAGTAAGGGAGTAATCAAGAAATCCCCTAAAAGGTGCTCCATTGGAACCTACAGGGTATTAGTAGGTTTAAAGCCTAGAAAGAAGGGTATAGTTTACCCAAATCATGGTACAATCATTTTCTCTTTGTGTGTGTGTGTGTGTGTATGTGTGTGTGTGTGTGTGTGTGTGTGTGTGTAGTACAGTAAAAATTTATACCGCTTGCACCCCTACCTCAGACTATGGTTATTTAGATTGGGCGGATAATAGGATTATATTCAAGAAATAATAATTTCAAAATGAAATGTTCAAATATAAATCCATTCACTGTGAAATAAAACTTATAGATAACAATTCGAAACAATTAATTATCATAGTTTTCAATTCCAATCCCAAGATGATTTATTCAAAGAAATTCAAAAAATGATATTAATTTATGATGCAGCCTTAGAAGCGTTGAACAACAGATCACCCTAATAAAAGTTTCACACAATATATAGAGCATACTAAGGAGAATCTAATAAAAACAGAGTAAATATAACATATCTATTTATAACTTAAATTCAGTTCTTGATTGGGTATGAGGCCCAATTTTTATAACCCCATCCAATCAGCAAATTCCTTTGAATGAAAGGCACCCTGTAGTAAATGTGGTGGGGGGGGGGGGGGGGGGGATTATTTGTAAACATGTTTTACCATATCAATGTGGGCTATAGCAATCAAAGAGGTAAAAAATCAAACACGTAATATGCAATAGTCAATGCTAAAATTTACAATGATGTGAGGACAGTGTTAAGAATCTGACTTCCAATGAAGATTACATGATGACCAACAGTATTCTCTAAACCAATACACTGAAGAAAAAAAATCATTTATTTTTTCTTACAAATAAAGAATTGACGTAAATTATGAGGAACATTGTTTGGGAAAAAGAACACTACGAAGAGTATGATAGAGAGTCGTCATACCTGAAGATGATTGCAGCTTGTTGTGCTTGAATTCCCCATATATAAATGTGGTAAAATAAAATTTCAAGCTTCCATCATAACGTATCTACGGATCCAGCAGGTCTGCAGACTTTGGCAGAGTCTCCAAATCGATTGTGTTCCTTAAAAATATCGGATTAATTCAGATATCAAAATTCCGAGTCTGATGGCCAGTGAAAAAAAGTCGATTATAATAAGGCCATTGTTAATGATCATTTCTATCTTTACAAATCTCTGTTTTTTGAAATAAAAACGTACTCCAATGTGGTTTCTATGCCTATTTCTATATGATGTGGCAAGTCAAAGGACGAAAATTTCTAATGAGAATTTCTACATTTAGAAATTTATTATGGGTATTTTCATATGACGTGGTCAAATATAATTGGATCAACATGTTTTCTATAGATACTCTCCTAATGACACTTAAAATATAAATACTTTTAGAAATAGTACTATTGGAGATACATTTTAAAAAACTTTTCTATTAGTATAAAATTAATTGTGAAATTAAATAGAAATTTCGAAAAATAATTTGACACATAGGATAGAAACATTTTTGGCCTAAGGCGCCACAAATTTTTGAAGCTATTTTTTTAGAGAATAAAAAAAACAAAGATGTTAAGGTCCTCTAATCTTGTGTAACGGTTTTGAATCCCTCCTCTAAATCAAGGACGGTAGTTATCCATGTGGCAAATAATGAAAGGTCTCAAGATACAGCCACTATATGTGTGGGAATTGAATAATAACCAAAACAAATCCCCCCATTTTTTCAGAGAAGATAAATTATCAAGCTGAAAAAATCTTTAATTCGGACATGAATAACTCCTTGAAGTCGGGGATGTTAGAAATTCTAGGCCAGGTGACTTTGTTTTACCAATGTCATATGTGAAAGTAAAGACGCCTAGAAGGAAGGAAGGGGTCCACAAAGGGAAATGTAATGTGCGCACCTTCATTTGGGTTCTTCTATTTTGAAACCATAACTTGACCTGCCAAGGCTTTAGCCCTGAATCTTGGCTCAGTTTCATTCTTTGCTTATCATCTAGGTGTGGCCACTCCTTAAACAACTTGTAAAAAATCAATCACAAACGTAAGGCTTAGAGAGGTGAAAAAATGGTACACTCGTGCGCTAGTCCACTGATAATCACAGATTTACTCCACAATGGTTTGTGAAAAATTAAAAAAAATAGTGTGATGAGGGAGGGGATCTGGCGAGTAGTGTGACGATGGTAGACTTTTTTCTTGGGTGGTTGTTGTTTAGTTTCTTGATCATTTCCTGAAACTCTTAATGTGTTTTCACTTACGGAACCACTTTCCATTTCCTCCTTTCCTCTCACTACTGACCCATTTTGTTCTTTTGTTGATGCACACATATAACCAGTTAAATAACAAAACCAAATACACACACACACACATACACAGATAGATGTAGATAGAGAACCATCACGAATGAGGGGTGAGAAAATGTTGAAAGGCATGTTTTCCATGAAGTTGAAATTACGGTTCGACATCTGTGAGGAAACAATCGAACAATCTCCAATAATTTTTTCTTTCCTCCCGACTTCACCGTTTTAACCCCAAAATAGAAACAAACAGACATCAACATAGACATGTCTTTATGATCCCAAAAATTTTAAAAATGAATATATAAATAAAAATGAGGATTATAATCAAAATAAAACAAAGATGTTGTAGTCACTGCGTATATACGGGAAAATAAATAGTTTCAATCCGATCATAGATGTTTCAAAAAGGTAATGAGAAAAAAAATGAAAAAAAGGAGAAATAAAAGAAGGGTTGAATATTGAGAAAATATAGGTGATGGTGAGGTGAAAACTAAGCTTTTTTGTGTGTGTTGTTCGTAAACAAATTTAGACCATGTGCCTAGTAGACTGGGATTCTAGGCAAAAAAACGGAATCAGTGTTTAAAAAGATAATATTTATTTAAGTATGTATGGGCAACCAAAATTTGAAGATTTCATGGCATTTGGAGGGTCATGGGGAAATCCTGTTGTATTTTGAGTTGGCCGTTCAATTTAAAGTAGGTTTGCATTTGGATAGTCATCTTTGGCTTGAAAGACGTTTTGATACCAGGTTGGAGATGATTTCTTATTAAATTAATGCAACTATCATTAATGGGAATCTATACCTCTAATACTATTGTATTAGAGGTATAATATAGATTACATTAAAGAGATGATAGTTAATTTTTCATATATTTGTTTGTTTGACTTAAAGACGTGAAAAAGAATAATACCCTCACTAGACTCAATTTAAATTTGGTTTCCATACATGATCAAAAATCTTTCGCAATTTACTATTAGTGGAAAAAAATATAATATCATATACATAGACTCAGATTGATAGGATAACTTTTATTTGAATTTTAATAAAAAGGTTAAACTGAACTAGTATTCGCATAAAACTATTATACATGAGAAAACCACTTAAATTTTCATACCATGCCCGATGGGCTTTTTTAAGTTTGAAAACACGAATGGGAAATTGGTTATTTTCAAAGCGAAGGATTTTTTTTTAAACTCTTTGTTTAAATGGTAATTTACTGAAATACTTTTGATATCCAATTGAAAAGGTTTGAAGTCTTAAAAAAATAGAAATCAGGTAAAATACATATAATTTATAACCTTGCAACATAGGAGAATATCTCTTCATAGTCAATTCCCTCATCTTATTGGTATCATTGAGCATCAAGTTTATCTTCGTTCTAAACAATGATCTCGAATTCATCTATCTTATTTTTCAAAATCCACTTGATACCTCTGAAGATATGGTAGTTTGGTGGTGGGAAAAATATCAAAATTAGGTTTATTTTGAATTATATGAGTTCCTCTTGCATTAATAATATCCATGCCTCATGATTTCGACTTTGTTAATGATTTTAGGTTCTATATGGAATACAAATGGAAAGTTGTTACATGCGTTTTTTATAACATGGATATCAATGTTACTCCTTACGATGGTTATTAAATAATTTAATCTTTGGGATGGTCATTTAGAAACTTTGGACTTTTTGGCAAGTGGTGATGGGTCATATTGTTTCCAAACGTATTTTCTTCATGTGAGTTTTCTACCGATTTTATGGATATGGATTGTATTTGTTTCATTATTCAGTTATAATACTTATCATCATCATCTTTGTATGAATGGTATTAAGGGTTGATTTTATCAAAGGTGATATAGATGGAATCTTTGATGGCAAGGGTTATTTTGTTGAAACTTTTATAGTATTTGATATTCATGGAGTAATAAATAAGAACTTATTCGTCAAACTTGGGATCGAACTTCCTCAAATTTTCTCTTTCATTTAGAATGAAACATTTGCGTCCAAATAGTTAAAAAATACAAAATTTGAGGTTTATTTATTTTCCAAATTTCATAAGGTGTTTGATTGATCATTTACTAGATTGCGACCCTATTCAAAACATACTATACAATTTTTACAAGCTCTGCTAAAAATTATTTTAGTAACTTTTATTGATTGAATAGTATGTGAAAGTTCTTATACCACTCCATTTCATTGAGGGGTTCTTGAATCCGAGAAGTGGGATCCATATCCTTGATTATCATAATACTCTTCCACATCTTTATGGTTGAATTCTTTTTCTCTATACATGCTTTATGGTGACTTCTTATTCAATTTTACCCCTTTTACGAAGTACCACAAACATGCTTAAACTTCAATTTGTTAGTCAAGAAGAATACCCAATAATATCAAGATATATCATCAACAACAACAAATGAATATAGTTTGTATTTTATACTAGCAACGGGGTTAGGATATCATTTTTTTAAATACATATCTATAATTTATTTTCACACTACAAGGAAAATAATTATTTATCATTGTTTTAAAATATCCATTTTCTCATTTTAGGTCAAAATAACATAAATGTGGAATTCATGTATTTTATATCACGATTTATGAAATATTGATATTTTTATCTCGGTTAGTTTCAAAACCTGTGATTAAAATAACTAATAAATTTCCCCTTAAAATACCCCAGTATTTTAAATCTCAGTTTTTTTAATTTAGTACCCTCTTAAAAATGCGAAGCCATTGTGTTTATCAAAAAACATTATTTTAGGTCCATCTCGATTGGAACTCCCTCAAACTCTCCCTATCTTTCTTGTGATTCAGCCAACGACGGTTGCATCCCTTTCTCTCTCCGGCTCCCTCAATCTCTCTGTGATGCCCTCATTCGAGGAATATTCTTTATCTCTCTATGCCTGTTATAATCTCTTTTATATGTCGTCGAACATTGTTTTTTTGGAAGACTTTGCTTGGTCGTTACTTTGGGGTAGGCCACAAAACTAAAAATTGCAATTTGATGCCATATTTGTCACAAAAATCTTGAAGGGTTCACTTTCAAACTGTGTGCCATTGTCCATGATGATTGTCATGGGTACTCCAAAGTGTGTTATAATGTTACTCCAATTTCGTATTAGTATCTCTGATGTTCTCCAGTGGCGACCAGTAGATACTTGTGATTTCCTGGTGCTATTGAGAGTGGTCCCACAATATCCAACCCCACTGGAGAATGGTCATGGACTAGTTGGTGACTTCAAATCGTTGGTTAGTTGATGAGGCATGGTGGAGAACTTTTTGTCACTTTTCCAACTTCTGGACATTAGTTCTTGTATGTTTTTGTGTGTATGACCATCAATACCCTTCTTTGATTTCTCAGAAAGCAATAAACCTCCCTCTTGCATGGCTCTTATAAATTCCATCATGCATATGGTTCGTAAATAACTTGGTTGACATCATTTGGATGCTCATATTGAAGGTAAGGGCATGTAAATGATCTTATGTAAATCTTTCCTTCGAGCCCCAGGTGAAATCGTGCAACTTTTACCCTAACTTGATAGGCTTACTTTTTATTGTATGGAAAGACATCATTCTATAAAGAGGAAATTATAGGGTCCATCCATCTCGGACTTTTTCGACTGTGAGAACATGCTCGGAGACTACTGGCTTCATAATGTTGGGCTTGTCGAGGAATTCAACTTCAATTGTTCTCCTTAAATTGAAGTCCACTGTTGAGCTTATGGTTGTTAAGGCATCGGCGTGGATATTATGCCCCTAGGGATCTGTTGAATGTGCACTTCCTCGAATTTTGAGATCAAATCATGAGCCACCTGTAGCAACACTACCATATTTTTATTATTAGCGTCGAAGTCTCTAGTCACTTGGTTGGACACCAGCTGCGAATTACAATATACATCAAGGTGATTTACCCCCAATAAGGGAGCCTTATATAGTCTGGATATGAGGGCTTCGTACTCTGTTTCATTGTGGTATGCTTCAAAGCCCAACCTGATTCCTTGCTCGATCATGGTGTTCTTCGATGTGATGAGCACAATCCCTACTCCAACCCCTTTAGAGTTTTAGGTTCCATCCATATACATTATCCACTTTTAGGATTGGTTAATCTCATGACATTTCAATTGATTTCAATTGATCGGCAACCTGTTGGTTGCTAGGTGCTTCCCCCCCCCCCCCCCCCCCCACCCCAACAAATTCTGCGATAAAATTAGCCAACTGTGACATCCCGCCTAATTAAACATCGGGTGATCAGGCCTTTATTAAATTAAAACAGGTTTCTCAAATGGTTCATTCTTAGCATCACTGTCGAAAACTTTTTAATTACTAATCCCCCAAGTAAAATTAGACCGGTGCCAAATTTTATCTTTCTTAAAACAGATAAACCAACCATGGAGAAACAAAATAATCATGTACTATAACCCAATCAACTAAGTGTAAGTACAAAAGAATAAGAGTAATACCGAATAAACTATCGGCTAAAAATTCCCAACCAACAATAGAACAAGAACAATCCACTAATCTGAAACTAAACATCTGAGACTAATACCGGACCACAAGTCCATACCAAGAATAATGAGAGATCCTGCACTAGATCTGAATGAGAGACATCGTCTAATTAAAATCCTATAAGCATCCACCATACTACAACTTCAAGTCCCTGGAATGGAATCATCATACATGGCGTTCCTGTGGCTGGACACCTAAAAGGTTTTGAAAATATTTTATAGCAAGAGTTAGTACTCAAAACATTTTAAAAATATTTAACAAGCGTTTATCACAATATAAAATGCGGTTATTGATTACACATGTTAGGTTCTCGTACACTCTCTTGAGTTTACTCACCCCTCATCTTTTGTCCACACCTAACGTTCTACACTTAGGGTCCGTTTGGTTGGCATAATTTGCCTAGGCAAATGCCAAAAAGTTGGCAAATATGAAAATTTGTCCACATTTTGGCTGTTTGGTTGCATAATTTGCATAGGCATTATTTACCAATGTACAACACCTCATATGCACAATCTGTGGGTAAATTTTGCTTACCTATTTGAGTGGGAAATATTTGCCCACAAATTTGCCAACTTCTTAAACGGTTTTAAAGTTTTAAAAAATAATTTAAAAACTGTTTTAAATAATTAAAAAACTGTTATGAATATTTAAAAATTGTTTTATAATGTTTCAAAAACTGTTTTTAATATTATAAAAAATTGTTAAGAAAATGTTTACAATTTTTTTAAAAAACCGTATTAACAAAATATTGTAAAAACTATTTTTAACATTTTTACAAACTGTTGTGAATATATTATAAAAACAGTTTTAAAGTTTTAAAAAATAATTTTAAAGACTGTTTTAAATATTTAAAAAAACTGTTATAAATATTTAAATAATGTTTTGTAATGTTTTGAAAACTGCTTTTAATATTATAAAAAATTGTTAAGAGAATGTTTTACAAATTTTTTGAAAAACCGTAATATAAAAATATTGTAAAACAGTTTTTAACATTTTTAAAAACTATTTTGGATATATTATAAAAACTGTTTTAAAGTTTAAAAAAATATTTTGTAAAACTGTTTTAAATAGTTTAAAAAAACTGTTGTGAATGTTCAAAATTTGTTTTGTAATATTTTAAAAGCTATTTTTGATACTATAAAAAATTGTTAAGAGAATGTTTTACAAATTTTTTGAAAAAACGTAATATGAAAATATTGTAAAAATAGTTTTTAACAATTTTAAAAACTGTTTTGAATATAATATAAAAACAGTTTTAAAGTTTAAAAACAAAATTAAAAAATATTTTAAATAGTTAAAAAAAACTATTGTGAATATTTAAAAATTGTTTTGTATTAAAAAAAATTGTTAAGAAAACGTTTTACAATTTTTTTTAAAAACTGTAATATAAAAATATTCCAAAAACTATTTTTAACATTTTTGAATATAATATAAAAATTGTTTTTAAATAAATTAATTGGATTGACTTTAATTTCGCCTAATGTGGTTTGATAGCGTCATCTGAATTTGCCTAGGCAAATTTTTCCATACCCACGCTTTTTCCCATTGACAATCAAACGGACCCTTAGTTTATCTAGCCATACCTCCCAAGCTAACTAAAACCAAAGTAGTCAACTGAACTTATTTGTTCCTAAGTTCCAGTACTGCCCATACAGTACAACCGTTTCACTAACATCCCGCGTATGTTAATTAATTCTCAAGTAACATTTCATCTATGTTATTTTTCAAGACTTCTCATTTAGTTTCACTACTAACATTACTACAATTCTCACAATTGTTGTCTTCCCACTTGTGTAATTAAGTTTCGCTACTTAAATTACTAAATAGATTTTCTCTATCTAAAGGTGCATTTCGTAATTAAGTTTCACTACTTAACTTATCAGTTCAGTATGTATCTTTAAATACATAATATATATCAATCTACTAATACACAGAAGTAGAATATCATCAAGTATATATTTCACACACAATATAAACTAAATATGAGTCATTATTATTTTGCCCTTTTTATACACGTAAAGGACTCTTGGTTCGGAATGATTCATCGACCCCAAGTAAGAATTGGTTCGGAATGATACATCGACCCCAATTATTTATATACACAAATAAAGATCTCTTGGTTCGGAATGATTCATCAACCACAAGTGAGAGTTGGTTCGGAATTATCCATCGACCCCAACTATTTTAAAAATATATATGTACACATATTCTGGTTCGGGACTCTTTCATCGCGACACCAGTTCAAGGTTTGGTTCGGCATTTCTCATCGACCCCAAACATAAAATAACTTTATGTTAGTTCGGAATGTCTCATCGACCCTAACATAATTAATTTAGGTATAAATCTCTCGACCTAAAAGATCACATAATTCAGTAGGTACACGCCCGACCTATTAATCATATACGTACGTAATATTTTAATCTCATATATTTACCGTACAATATTCGCTTTACGATTTATCTCATGAATTGCATTTATTTGAGTATTCACACAACTCTAAGGGTCCAAGTTACCCCTTACATATAATTTCAGTAGTTATTGCTTACCCTACTGGTCTATTACTTAAATTGAATTTACTTCGCCTCGTAACTCAATTTTCGAAGTCCTCGATACTCTACTAAATCGGATTATTCTCATCGGTCCGTAATCCAAGCCCTACACCCAATGGCCTTTTCGGACCTCAACAATATACCTACTGGTCTTATTCTCACTCCCATATAAGTATATTATAAACCCTAGGATACTCATTCATTCCCGAAAATCAACTAAGTCTTAAACACGAAAAATTCGGGAAAAACAGCTTGCGTCGATCGATCGACTGCTGGGTTCGATCGATCGACATAGTCGATCGATCGATAGTTCGAGATCGATCGATCGATTGAACAGGGACAGACGCAGTTTGTCTTCTTCGTTAAGATTTTCCTCCATTAACAAATCTTCAAACTCCATTATAGTCCACCAAACTTCGACCCAATGATCCTAACATGTTTCCACATATACTAGGACAAATTCTAACGTGTAAAATACATCAAAACTCCAATTCCTTTAAAGAAATAGTGAATTAAACCCAGAATTTCTTGAAACCCTAGTTATGGTGTTCTTTCCATATTTTCATTCAAAATCCAGATTTTATTCCGAAATAATCATCAAGTCTAATCTGAATATTAATCCTCTACATATGTTAAATCGTTCTACATGCTATTCCTATCCCAACATGTATAAATACCATTATTCTCCTATCAAGATATTGATTTAAACAAGACTATTGAAAAACCCTACACATGGGTATTATAACTTTATAATTTTTGCAATAAACAACTTGCCTTATGATTAGTAGGGTCTGATTTCGTGGTTGTTGTTGATGATTGATGATCTTCATCCTTCAATCCTTCTTCCCCAACAAGTTGATAGTGAAAATCTCCTTTGAATCCTTCCCAATTCTTCCTTTTGCCTTGAGAATGGTTTCTCTCTTATATCTAATGGCTATGGTGTGTTTTCATGGGTTTTCTAACCCTAACCCCTCTATCATACGACTGATATAAAGCTCTCAATTTCGTAGGTCTTCATACCCTCTCATGTTAAAAGACCAAAATGCTCCCGAACGGTCTCGGTTTAGTCTAAAATTACCCCGAGACTCAACTAGTACCCCCGGGGTATACTGTTTTGACTAATTTGACCCTTCCGAACTCATCTGTGACTTCTAAATTATTATTTGAGTCACTTAAAAATTATTACTCGTTCTCACCCCAACACTCTCTACACACGTTACCACTCGCACTAAGTAAATATAATGAGGCAATATAAATAGGTATCTATCTCTCGATTAATATTCCAAAATTACAATTTTTTATAAATCTCATTAAATTACTCCACATACGTAATTTAAATAAAACTGTATTTTCTCATTTAATCCTCTAATTTAATTAAATAGAACATTCAGAATTACGGGGTATTACATACTTCCTCCCTTACAAAAGAATTTCGTCCTCGAAACTAGGATAAGGTTGGTATTAAGACTGAGGACCTTAAACATCACTTCATACTCTAATACCCAAAATCAAATCATATCATCCTAGCGGTCGCCCCAAGTTCATGTCTTGCTTCATTATAAACTCTTGTTACATGTTACCCATGCCGCCTATATCATAATTAAGTCTCACTTAATTTACCCTTTTGATGTATAACACTAGATATAACATCTATGTGTCTACTATCACTCATAAGTAGAAAATTATAATGTATATATATTTCACAAACAATATATACTATAAGGATAATTGGTCCAGCAAAATCATCGGCCCCAATCATCCTGTCATTTACATTGGTTCAAAAATCCCTCGACCCCAAGGTAAATTTAATACATATGTTGGTTTAGACCTTCCGTCGATACCAATATTTATCATCGATTTGGTTCGGAAACATCATCGACCCCAAATCGATCCCTCATGTATTGGTCTGGAACATCATCGACCCCAATACAGAGATTAAACACACTTACTATCGCTTATAAGTAGGAAAATCAATAGGTATATATATCTTACACATAACATATACTATCAACATCTATTTTATAATCACCCCTCTTTTATAACACTTTTGGGGTTATTGGCTCGAAAATCCCACCTCGATCACCAATAGTGATTGGCTATATTGCCTCGGAATCACACTTCGAGCACAATATAAGTATATATATTTCATCGCACATGAGTAGACAATTTGTTAGCCATATATTTCACACTTCTTATATTCTAAAATGTCATACCCCAATAGAATGTCCTCATATCACACGTTATGGGCTAAATGTTCGAAATGTCTCCTCGAATCACACTTCAAAGTACACATAAGTTCTTAATAGGCATCCAAGAACCTAAACCTTATGTACAGTTCATATAGACAGTCTCACGCTACCTACAAATATGCTCATATAGGCATACATTCAACCTATGAATTGATCAGTGGGCTTCTCCAAAATTCCACTATCGTAAGGGCGTATTATCTTCCTTTCTCACTAATGTTGAGTCGTAGGAAAACACAACCTACTCAAAATAACACTTTATCTCTATTCCTCCCTGACCATCTCTCACAGGGTGGAATTTTAGGATTTCATTCTGATTCACAATTATGTGGAGCGGCACTATGCACTTGTGCACTCTCCCTTTTCAACTACATGTTAATCCATCCCGGTCACCCCATTCCGCTACCCCAGCCGAATGTTGGCTTAATTATGATGTTCACAGCCCATCAATAATTTATAAGTCTGTCTCTTCCTTCCATCATTGGAAACATAGTTTCACTATCACATTCCGGTTGCTCATTTCGAGTCTATCTTTCTCTATCAACTAGTGGTGCGTCTGGAGACAATCTCACTATGTCTCTTCCTCAACACCGCTTCCCACTTACATCATATTTCCTCAAGTGGTACTCTATTCCCCTTTCTCTTCGGGTATATTATACTTTACAATCTGTGCACTCTTCGTAATTGGCGCACTTTTGGGGTTGGTTACTTATCAGAATCAACATTTTAGTAACGCGCAAGTCACTCTCAACACTCAGTCAAGTAGCACCTTGCGTTACTTCTTCACAACAGTTAGGTCTCCCATATCAAGAGATAACCTTTGAACGACTTCCCACTGATTTTTATCCCATAGGGTGTGCTGGCTCTCTCAGCACATAAGCTTGGATCATCATCTATCTCTCACGACGTTCAATCCATTTTGTCAATACAACTTGCCTCATAACTTCCCCACCGACGTACTTAAAAATAATTTTATGCATCCCTTTATCTCCGATGTCTAAGAAAGCCAATTCACTAGGGCGCCTATAAACCCTTTTCTCCGTGCACATTTGCAAGAACATTGCAAATGTCTCACCCGTGACATGCTTTTCCTCAACTCTAGCCTAGTCTACACGACGTGACTACAATCTTGCGGGTATTCTCAATCCCCTATAGACCAAAAATCAAATCCTTGCCCACAAAGAAAGTTCCACGTATCCCTTCGTGGTGAAGTAAGCCTTTCAGTGTTTTCTCCACAACACTACCGACTCCACTGATGCCCTAGCATCTATCAACGTCTCTTCTCCTGACGTGCATAAAAATTCAGTCGTATCCTCTTTCGCAATCGAACTTAAATAAGGGACTTCTCCCCATGCCTTCTTACTGAGCATTGTCGAAACAACCCATAGTCGAGATACCCAAATTCCATTCCTCGATAATATGTGCAACCATACTCCAATATTTCTAAAGGAGTCTAGTGGCACCGCACTTATACTATTAGTAGGTCCTTAGCACTAATTATAACAGTGAGATCGATCTCTCCGCTCAGCGGTCATACGACATACCTTGACTCACATCATTTAGGTTCCTACACACCGGAATCAATTACTATGAGATGTTCATAATCTCCGAGGTCTCTCACATATTGATGAATAATGACAACTCGACCCTCTTTCACGTGAGGCATCGTCATATACCCCATTCACTCGAGGCTAAAACCCATATACTTCCTCGTCCATCACTCTGGTGGTTCAGATGGTATCAGAGCATCAGGTTCTAGTGTCCATAGTATCTGTATGGCTTACTACGTTGACACCCCGCCTAATTAAACATCGGGTGATCAGGCCTTTATTAAATTAAAATAGGTTTCTCAAATGGTTCATTCTTAGCATCACTGTCGAAAACTTTTTAATTACTAATCCCCCAAGTAAAATTAGACCGGTGCCAAATTTTATCTTTCTTAAAACAGATAAACCAACCATGGAGAAACAAAATAATCATGTACTATAACCCAATCAACAAAGTGTAAGTACAAAAGAATAAGAGTAATACCGAATAAACTATCGGCTAAAAATTCCCAAACAACAATAGAACAAGAACAATCCACTAATCTGAAACTAAACATCTGAGACTAATACCGGACCACAAGTCCATACCAAGAATAGTGAGAGATCCTGCACTAGATATGAATGAGAGACATCGTCTAATCAAAATCCTGTAAGCATCCACCATACTACAACTTCGAGTCCCTGGAATGGAATCATCATACATAGCGTTCCTGTGGCTGGACACCTAAAAGGTTTTGAAAATATTTTATAGCAAGAGTTAGTACTCAAAACATTTTGAAAATATTTAACAAGCGTTTATCACAATATAAAATGCGGTTATTGATTACACATGTTAGGTTCTCGTACACTCTCTTGAGTTTACTCACCCCTCATCTTTAATGCACACCTAACGTTCTACACTTAGTTTATCTAGCCATACCTCCCAAGCTAACTAAAACCAAAGTAGTCAACTGAACTTATCTGTACCTAAGTTCCAATACTGCCCATACAGTACAACCGTTTCACTAATATTCCGCGTATGTTAATTAATTCTCAAGTAACATTTCATCTATGTTATTTTTCAAGACTTATCATTTAGTTTCACTACTAACATTACTACAATTCTCACAATTGTTGTCTTCCCACTTGTGTAATTAAGTTTCGCTACTTAAATTACTAAATAGATTTTCTCTATCTAAAGGTGCATTTCGTAATTAAGTTTCACTACTTAACTTATCAGTTCAGTATGTATCTTTAAATACATAATATATATCAATCTACTAATACACAGAAGTAGAATATCATCAAGTATATATTTCACACACAATATAAACTAAATATCAGTCATTATTATTTTTCCCTTTTTATACACGTAAAGGACTTTTGGTTCGGAATGATTCATCGACCCCAAGTAAGAATTGGTTCGGAATGATACATCGACCCCAATTATTTATATACATAAATAAAGATCTCTTGGTTCGGAAGGATTCATCGACCCCAAGTGAGAGTTGGTTTGGAATTATCCATCGACCCCAACTATTTTAAAAATATATATGTACACATATTCTGGTTCGGGACTCTTTCATCGCGACACCAGTTCAAGGTTTGGTTCGTCATTTCTCATCGACCCCAAACATAAAATAACTTTATGTTAGTTCGGAATGTCTCATCGACCCTAAGATAATTAATTTAGGTATAAATCTCTCGACCTAAAAGATCACATAATTCAGTAGATACACGCCCGACCTATTAATCATATACGTACGTAATATTTTAATCTCATATATTTACCGTACAATATTCTCTTTACGATTTATCTCATAAATTGCATTTATTTGAGTATTCACACAACTCTAAGGGTGCTAGTTACCCCTTACATATAATTTCAGTAGTTATTACTTACCCTACTGGTCTATTACTTAAATTGAATTTACTTCGCCTCGTAACTCAATTTTTGAAGTCCCCGATACTCTACTAAATCGGATTATTCTCATCGGTCCGTAATCCAAGCCCTACACCCAATGGCCTTATCGGACCTCAATAATATACCTACTGGTCTTATTCTCACTCCCATATAAGTATATTATAAACCCTAGGATACTCATTCATTCCCGAACAAGTTGATAGTAGGGTCTGATTGTAGGGTCTGATTTCCTGGTTGTTGTTGATTATTGATGATCTTCATCCTTCAATCCTTCTTCCCCAACAAGTTGATAGTGAAAATCTCCTTTGAATCCTTCCCAATTCTTCCCTTTTCCTTGAGAATGGTTTCTCTCTTATCTCTAATGTATATGGTGTGTTTTCATGGGTTTTCTAACCCTAACCCCTCTATCATACGGCTGATATAAAGCTCTCAATTCCGTAAATCTTCATACCCTCTCATGTTAAATGACCAAAATGCCCCCGAACGGTCTCGGTTTAGTCTAAAATTACCCCGAGACTCAACTAGTACCCCCGGGTATACTATTTTGACTAATTTGACCCTTCCGAACTCATCTGTGACTTATAAATTATCATTTGAGTCACTTAAAAAATATTACTCGTTCTCACCCCAACACGCTCTACACACGTTAGGTAACTATTTACCACTCGCACTAAGTAAATATAATGAGGCAAAATAAATAGGTATCTATCTCTCGATTAATATTCCAAAATTACAATTTTTGATAAATCTCATTAAATTACTCCACATACGTAATTTAAATAAAACTGTATTTTCTCATTTAATTCTCTAATTTAATTAAATAGAACATTCAGAATCACGGGGTATTACACCAACACCTGTCCTTTAATTGCTATTCTTAGTTGATAGTGTATATCGAACCTCCCTAGTTTAATTGACCATTTGGACATGCATCCAAGTAGATCAGTCTTATAAAGAACAACATTGAGGGGAAATGATATGATGATTGTGATTGAATGGGCCTCAAAGTAGTGTTTTCACTTTTGATATGCGATGACCAAAGAGTATGCTAGTTTGTCGAGTGGGATGTAGTGTTGTTAGGTGTCTAGGAGCATCTTACTGACGTATTAAATGGGGTAATGTCATCCTTCCTTTTCTCAAACCAAGTATGAATTGATAGTGTGGCTTAAACCTACTAGGTAGAGATAAAGAGGGTCTCCTGGGTATGGAATGGGCAACATATGAGGTTTGCTCAGATAGGATTTGATTTCTTCAAGGGCCTTTGAGAATTCGTTGTTTTAGGTGAGGCCTTTTTCCTTCTTTAGCAGTTGAAAGAATGGTCTGCACCATTTAGATAACTTTGGTAACAATAGGTCTAGATTGGTCGCTCAAGGATACAGACAGATTGAGGGTGTAGACTTTATTGAGACGTTCTCTCCTGTTGTTAGGATTGAGTCCGTCCGCTTACTACTCTCCATAGAATGTCATCTACGCTCTAAGTTATATTAGATAGATGGCAATAGTTCCTTTCTGAATGGAATTCTATAGGAGGAAGTTTACATGGAATAACCAATGGGTTTTGAAGACCCTAAGAACCCAGGACACGTCTATTATCTTAATAAGATCTTGTATGGTTTGAACCAAGAACCCTGTGCTTGGTACGAAAGGCTCACTTCCTATCTCTTAGCTCATCGATTCAAGAGAGGGGGAGTGGATACGACATTATTTGTGAGGAGAGAGAGTGATGCTATCTTTGTTACCCAAGTCTATATGGACGATATAATATTTAGATCCATGTACTCATAATGTGCTCACCTTTTGAGGAGGACATGAAGAATGCGTTTGAAATGAGCATGGTTTGTGAGCTTACAATCTTCCTAAGTTTTTAGGTTTATTAGCTTAAGGATGGGATATCCATATCTCAATCCAAATATGCAAGGGATCTAGTGAAGAAATTAGGTTTAGACTTCGCTAAGAGCTCACGCACCCTTATGAGTACATTGACTAATCTTAGCGAAGACATTTTAGGTAAGGACGTAGAGAAAACCCTTTATCAGAGTATAATAAGTAGTCTTATCTACTTGACGGCTATTCATCCTGATATTTCCTTTAGCATTAGAGTCTCACTTGCGTGCACTTAAACGTATCATCAAATACATGAGTGACGCTCTTTCTTAGAGTATTTTGTATTCCTTTGATACCGATGATTGTTTTCTCCCTATTCGGCTGCCAATTGGGTCGGGGATATTAATAGTTATAGGAGCGCCTATGATGTTTTTTTACTTTCGGAGTGCTCTTGTCTCATGGTTGATCAAGAAGAAAAACTCCATATCTTTGTCCATGGTAGAGACTGAGTATATTATCGTCGAAAGTTGTTGCACTCAACTCTTATGGATGAAGAAAATGTTGGAAGATTATGATATTTCACAAGGCACAATGACTATTTCTTGTGATAATAAGAGTGCGATCCATATATCCCATAATCCGGTCCAATATTCACTCACAAAGCACATTAGAATACGCGAGCATTTTATTCATGATTTGAGCTATGTGAGCACCGAGCATCAATTGGCCAATATTTTCACGAATCCTTTAGATGCACTTAAATTTGAGGATATTAGGAAATCTTTGGGCATTTGCACTGTTGATTGAGTTCGGGTGTTTTATCTAGTTTAGGATGCTTATCATGTTCATATCTTACATTCCTATTACTATATTGTATTATCATTGTATTTATCCGTTTTTCTTTTAATATTTTTAGAAAAATTAAAAAAGAGTTTTGTTTTCTTAAAAATTTAAAAAATACAAAAATATTTTTATTTTTTAAGAAAAATTTGAAAAGTGAAAAAGATTTTATTTTAATAATTTTTTTTTGAAAAAGACAAAAAGATTTTTATATTCTCGATTTTTCACCTATATGGATGAACATTTAAGATTTTCGAATCACCCTACATTCCATCCATTCACGTGACTTTTTTGTAATGTTTTAAGACATGACTATGTTTCAATAGTGTGCTTAATATTGTGTGGATATCATTACGTTGATCTTTTATGACTACTTTCTACATGTTAGACTCCCCGTCACCTTTAATGCACACGTGCACGATCTTTATAAACATCGTGCTTACTTATCTTGTGTCGAATGCGATGTTTTAACTGCTTAATAACAAACCAAATGTAAAACGAGATAAGTTGTGCATGTAAGAACTATTGTCTGGATTTCGTTTCCTGAAAAATAATGATAAAGATCAAAATATTCTTTGCGTTAAAAACTACCATTTGCAAATAAAGCCTAAAAGGATTAGAGGCGGGTAAAAACATAAGTGCCAGGCCAATTAGTTGTAGATTCATTGATGCTTCACTAAAAAAAAGTACTAATTTCTTCAAAATATTTAAGATGAATTCATAATACATGAGAGTTTTCAGGAGTTAAAATAGAAGATCAATAGGGTTTTTGTAACGCCCCACCTAATTAAATACCGGGTGATCAGTCCTTTATTAAATTAAATCAAAGTATCATTCTTAGCATCACTATCAAAAAACATTTACCTTATTAATCACCTAATAATTAATTAAGCTAGTGACAAAAACTTTTATATCCTTTTATACCAACATGCAACAATTTAGATTAAATAATAAACCACATTCAATACATACAAAGAATAACTAATAACTAAATAATAAAACAAAACTGGATAAAACACACCAGCCTAAAATCCAAAATAATAATATCTGAATAAAACTAAATCCAATAACTGTAATGAAAGAGTACAACCTCTGAGATAACTAAACTAAGAGTGGGAAACATGCCCTGACTGATATAACTGCATAGAATCAGAATGGATAGATACTAGAGGTGTCTAATAACGAGGACCTGCAACTTCCACAATAACTACAGTATGTCAATCTTCAGAGAACTCCTAACCTGGACGCCCCTATAGCTGGACATGTACAATAATATACATAGGAAAATAGATTAGCAAGAAATGGGTCAGAGCCCGAGTGCAAAAACTATTTGGAAACATTTAGCAAGTATTTAAAATGCTAAAAGGCAAATACCATATACATGTTAGCTTTTCGGCTCTCACTAAAATTCTCACCTCTCAACTATTGTGCACGCTTAACATACCTCTAAATCATTCTAGTTAACGTTGACACACCTAACAAGTTTGTAGTCATAATCCTTCTAATCCATCTCGCAATGTATACAACCGTATAACACATTATTATATGATTCTATAACTCTCCAACACAAGTGGTATTTTCTAATTTAATAGTTAAGTGTTCACAACTTACGTTAATTCAGATTCCTTCATCTTTATTATCTACTAGGTCTGTATAGTAGAATACAACACAAGGGTATATGTATATATTCATCACACTATCATATACATACTAATACTTCACCCCTAGACTCAGCTCTTGGTACATGCATACTCTGCTATCAAGTTCCAATACATCTCGTACTAAAGAAGGACAATTGGCTCGATATCTCTCTCGAACCATAAGTACAAATCACATAAACTTTGGAGGAATACACAGTCCCTAGCCAAATGGGTCACGCACATACCTACGTTTCCATTCAACTGTCGAAACCATCATACATTTAGATAGCACGTGTCCAAGATCCTACGATCTGTGTACAAGTCTAAAATCCCCCCAATGGGCTCATCAGGACAAGACCGTTCACGATGCAAAAACCTCTCGCGAAAGAAAGCATCGTATGTATGTTATACAAATAATAAATCATACTATAGGTATTTATACAACCTATTAAAATTAATAGGTATACACACAACTCGCATATGAACTCATACGTAGTATAGTTTTCTCTAATACTCACGACATTCTTTAACTTATGATTACTCTCTCTATCGTAACTTATAAAATATGATTAACAACCCTAAGAATATTTCATAGTAGTTAACTCAAATATTCCACTACTAATTTCTAATAATAATAACCATATGTAATTCCCTCTCTCTTGATGTAACTAGGTCACAATGTTTGAAACTCAATCAGAAAAAAATTCCATTTCTGAAATCTCATTAGAAATGCCCAAAAATATCATTCGAATGAATTTCACTTCTGAAATCTCGTTAGAATTTTCGTTCGAGCGAGGTTATTCGAACGAACATCGAACTAACTTAACTCTAAATTCTCATTCGATAACTCGTTAGTAATATCCTCAATAATCTCATTCGAACGACTTCCCCAAGTCGTTCGAATGAGATTAACCCAGTTCATCTCCTATGGCCAGACTTGTTGCAAGTTATCGGGGCAATCCTGTTACATGTGGCCAGACTTGCTACAAATAAAACATCGACCAGTGAAGTTTCCTCCTCTCTGACACTATTGGTCATTCCCATCCCTCCCTTGGCCCTACTGTACCTATTGGCCCTGATGGCCATACTGCCCCTGCTACTGGCCCTGATGGCCATGCTGCTGCTACTGGCCCTGATGGCCATGTCTATAGCCACTCTGGCCATGTCTAAAACTTCCAGATCTGAAACGCTTTGCAGAATCTACTTATTGGGAACTCTTCCCACCCTACTTGTACTATCCCTGAGATGATTGTGCCCCACTGACACTGCCTCCCCCGATCCTACCCTGCTGGATGGACTCTCCTGCTCGCTTGCTCCATATCATATGGTAGCGGTGGTCCTGGAAATGTAACAATGCAACATTTAGCACGTTCGTGTAACTCTTTAAGGAAAGATTACCCAGAAGATGTTGATTGATCCTCAAATAAGACCATCAATGAATAACTGGTTCCACTTTCTTCAGTAGGTACCTCTCCTGGCACCAGATTCATCAGTCTAGTAAACTCCTCCTCATAGTCAGCAACGGTCTTCCCTCCTGGGTGAGATCCAACAGTTTTCGCATCATCTCAATCTGAACTGCAAAAGGGAAGTATTTGCGATCAAACCACACCCATAAGTCCTGTATGGTCATGCTATCTCGCTCCTCCGATGTGGTAGTGGACTCCCACCACTGTAACTCTTCTCCTACTAGCTTAAATATAGCTAGTTACTACCTTTGGATCTCTGTGCACTCCTACATCCTTAGGTGCCTCTGGATATCCTTCTTCCATTGGCTGGACACAACAACGTCAGAACTCCCCAAAAACTCTGGAGGATGTGCCTTCTGAAAGGCATCTCTAACTCGTTCCCAAGCAGAAGGGAACATCTATGTCGGGGCAGGGGCTACTGCCTGCGCTTGGAGTGGAGCCTGTTGTACCACTGCTAATGCTACATTCACTACCTGTGTAACTATGGCAGCTACCTCGTAGCATTCATCATACCCTGGGTAGGAGCTGGCTGAGGCTCGGGCTAGGCATTCCCGATGGCCCGTGGTGCAGGTCTGGGAGGCATCTGAAATGAGAAATAAATTCTACAAGTTCTCAATTCAAAATCTCAAAACAGCTGAAGTCATAAACATATAATCATGAATGCAATAATCCTACTAATAGGGCTCTACATCAAATAACGCTACGCTGAAACCAAACTGAGCTGCACAGATCCTAAAGACTCTAAAACCTGATGATCTGATACCACCTGTAACACCCCGCCCAATTAAATATTAGGTGATCAGTCCTTTATTAAATTAAATCAAAGTATCCAGGTTGTTCATTATTAGCATCACTGTCGAAAAACATTTACCTTATTAATCACCTAATAATTAATTAAGCTAGTGACAAAATTTTTTACATCCTTTTATACCAACATGCAACAATTTAGATTAAATAATAAACCACATTCAATCCATATGAAGAATAACGAATAACTGAATAACAAAATGAGACTAGATAAAACACACCAGCCTAAAATCCAAAATAATAATATACGAATAAAACTAAATCCAATAATTGTAATGAAAGAGTACAATCTCTGAGATAGCTAAACTAAGAGTGGACGATATGCCCTCACTGATATAAATGTAATAGAATTAGAATGGATAGATAATGGAGACGTCTGATAATGAGGTCATGCAACTTTCACAATAGCTGCAGCACATCGATCTTTAGAGAACTCCAAAGATGGACGTCACTGTGGCTGGACACCTACGATAATATACATGCGAAAATAGATTTGCAAGAAACGGGTCAGAGCGCGAGTGTAAAAATGGTTTGGAAATATTTAGCAAGTATTTGAAATGCTGAAAGGAAAATACCATATACATGTCAGCTTTTCGGTTCTCACTTGAAATTCTTACCTCTCAATTATTGTGCATGCTTAACATACCTCTAAATCATTATAGCTAACGTTGATACACCTAGCAAGTTTGTAGTCATAAGCCTTCTAAGCCATCCTGTAATGTATACATGAGTATAACACGTTATTATATAATTCTATAACTCTCCAACTGAAGTGGTAATTTCTAATTTAATAGTTAACTGTTCACAACTTACATTAATTCAGATCCCTTCATCTTTATTATCTTCTAGGTCCACACAGTAGAATATAACACAAGGGTATATGTATATATTTAGCACACTATCATATATATGATAATACTACACCCCTAGACTCAGCTCTTGGTGCATGCATACTCTGTTATCATGTCCCAGTATATCTCATACTAAAGAAGGACAATTGGATCGGTATCTCTCTCTAACCATAAGTACAAATCACAAAAACTTTGGAGGCGAACACAGTCCCTAGCCGAATAGGTCATGCACATTACTACGTTACCATTCAACTTTCTAAATCATCATACACTCAAGTAGCACGTCTCCAAGGTCCTATGTTCTGGGTAGAAGTCTAAAACCCCCCAACGGGCTCATCAGGATAAGACAGTCCACGACTCAAAAACCTCGCGCGATAGAAAGCAGCGTACGTATCTCATACAAATAATAAATCATACTATAGGTATTCACACAACCTATTAAAATTAGTAGGTATACACATAACCCGCATATGAATTCGTACACAGTATACTTTTCTCTAATACTCACGGCATTCTTTAACTTACGTTTACTCTCTCTATTATAACATATAAAATATGATTCAAAACCCTAAGAATCTTTCATAGTGGTTAACTCAAATCTTCCACTACTGATTTGTAATAATAATCACCATATGTAATTCCTTCTCTCTTGAAATGACTAGGTCACAACGTTTGAAACTCAATCAGAAAAAATTCTCCATTTCTGAAATCTCGTTAGAAGTGCCCAAAAATGTCGTTCGAACAAACTTGATTTCTGAAATCTCGTTAGAAGAACTTACTCTGAATTTTCGTTCAATAACTCGTTAGTAATCTCGTTCGAACGACTTCCCCGGGTTGTTCGAACGAGATTAACCTATTTCGTCTCCTACCTCCAAAAACTGCATTTTCCACTATTTTAATTCTCCCAAAACACAGTTCTTCTCCAAACTTAAATATAAAGTTACCAAACATTAAACACACATGTATGGAGAATTCCTACGTAAGAACATCATCAAATTATTAACGATTTCTACCAAGAATCAATTATTTCATAATTAACAATAAAACCCTAAATTTATGTTCCTCCATGTTTATACACCAACAAGTCCAGATTTATTACACCATTATAATTCCTTATAATTTGATTTCATTTCCCAACATATAATAATCAAGTCTACATGCAAGACCTATCCAAGAACATAATTTTATCATCTCCAAAGTATTCCAAAACATGGTGTTCATATAAAAATCATCCCAATCTAGCATAGATATGTCATATGCTTATAATTTGCAAGTTTAAACACTTGAGTCTATATGTAGGTCTTCTCTGTTGAAGATGAAAGGTATGGATGTTCTTCTCTCCTCCCGATTTATGCAACGATGGTTGTTTTGGTACAAGAATGGTATGATTTGGCCTTGGGGTCTCCTCTCTTCTCCCCCCTATGTCCTCTCTACAGTTTCTCACGTTCTAACCCTAACTCCCGTTTCCTATCAAATATGTTAACTCTCCAATTTTCGTAGGTCTAATAACCCAAAAATTATAAATAACCAAAATACTCCTCACGGGTGCCGGTTTGGCCTAAAAGTAGCCCTGGATCCAAACTAAACTCCCGGGTAGACTTTTTTGACTATTTCCAACCTTCCGGACTCAATGGCACACTTTAAATGACCATATAAATAACTTAAAAATTAATTACTTTCTATCTCATTAA
This sequence comes from Sambucus nigra, assembly GCA_949130495.1. NCBI lineage: Eukaryota > Viridiplantae > Streptophyta > Magnoliopsida > Dipsacales > Adoxaceae > Sambucus > Sambucus nigra. Next base: position 232,495,388 of record OX422215.1, read on the forward strand.
ATATAGTCCCGGCACGACTAACACGTGCATCCCAACTTAATTATCATAACTGTCGTATTTCTCACTTGCGACAATTTTAAATAAATTCATAATCATGTATTACGTTATTCTCTAAATAATATTCAATATAATTCGCATAAACAAATATTAATCCTTGAATCGCTAATTAGTATCTATTTTGATTATGGATTAATTTTCATTTTAAATTAAGTTTATCCCATAATTAAAATCGCAAAAAATTATGGGGTGTTACATTTGCACAATGGACTTTCATGAAAATATTAAATAGTTTGGCCTTATTGGTGTGATAATCATTTAAGTTCATGACATATTGCATAAGTTGAGTCAATTTCATATGAGTTCACTATTTTTACACCTTAGATAGACTTTAAATTCTCTCTTTAGAATTGTCTCATGACTTCGTGCACCTATGTTATGAATATTTATGTTGATTTTCCTATGAAATATGTTCACACAATTACTTATGTCATCACGATTCGGATATTTTAGTTTTATTCCAAGGTGACTATGTTGTATTTGAATATTTAATGCTTTATATTAGAAAAAAAATTGAAAATTTTCAAAAATAAAGGCATATTTTCTCTAGGTTTCATTCCTATTATCCTTTTGAGATTATCATTACATGTTTCTTATTGTTTATCTTAAGTAGTGATATTTTGCTTCTTTATGTGATCCTTAATATTCATGTCTAGTTTCTACTCCTTTGTTTATTACGGACAAAAAAGGGAGAACAAATTAAAGGGGAGTTTTATTTCTCATTTAAACCTCGCATATGTTACGTGGTATTTATTTGTTTCATGTATGTAGGTATCTTCTGCTTCGATGAGAACTAAGGGGAGAACAAGTTCAGCTGAAGTCAAAGTTCAAATGTGATTCTATTTCTAGGGTTGGAAGGACATTAAGATTTATTATCTTAGGGGTTTTTATTGTAATTTGGTTTTCGATTTTGTTTTGTGCCGGATTAGCCAAAGAAGGAGATTTTTAAGACCAAGTTTTTATAATTGCTCATCGCTTAGGCTTATTTTATAGTTTTAGCGTATCCTGTTATAAAGCGACATCCCAAACCGAACATCCACTACATCTTCAAGACCGAAGACATACCAACACACCATGGAGGTATAAAACTTATGTGTTTATATATTTTTATAAATCATATGTTGGGTGATATTTTATAATTCAAGGCTTTTTACAAAATGGATTTTAAAAAATTGGTCTCATTCAAACGAGACTGGATCTTGTTCGAACGAGATGAGAATCTCATTAGAACCAGCATCTAACGTCCTTCAAACGATATATCCATTCCTTAACAGAGATTCCTCATTGGAAGTACGTGAGAAAGTCGTTTGAATGAGATTTTGATTTTGTAAGAACGAACTTTGACGAATGCGATCTATTTTCGTTCGAACGATCTCGTCGCCTCGAAATTCATATTTTTAGTATAAAAACCTATTTTGTTCAAAAATTTCAGAGAACTTTGGCGAAAACAAATTTTTCATACATGTTCCAAAGTTTTTTACTTTTTGTTTTCCAAAACCACTTTCTTTCACAAATCTTTCATCCCTATATGTGATTTATGAGATTTATGAACCGTTGTTTCCAAAATACTCTTGCATAAAACCTTGTAGACTTTTGCTCTTTTACTAAATTGTGGAACCGAGGTTTCAGTGTGATCTCATAACCCTTAGCTACCAAAGCAAGTTTGATAAGATTTTTTTCAAGTCCGGTACATACCGAACATCTTTCAGCACTTTGACTATTCCACTATGCAACTAAAATTAGGTTTTTCCTATCCCTATTGTTTGACAAGCATGATAATTTCTCATCAAGATAGCTCCACCTGCTAGCTTCTTAAATCTAGAAAACCTCTCCCTATTGGGACACATATGATAGGAACAACCTGAATTCAAAATCCATTCCTAGGAACTGGATCCAAATAGTGAAATAGACAAAGAAAATTTAGAATCTTCATCATCACTGACCACAACATTTGCAATGGGGTTCTTAACTTAGGACAATCTTTATTCCAATGCCCTTTCTGGTGATAAAAGGCACATTTATCTTTTACAGGAATTCTCCTACCCAAATTTGATGCTCCTCCTCTCGATTTAGATCGATATCTTCCACGGCTACCATTCTTCCTTTCATTTTTTCTTCCATGAACTGTCAGTGCTTCAGATGTTAAGTCTCTGTATATCTCCTTAACCTTATTACAAACCTCATTATTCATTAAGGTGTTGGATATGCCAACGTATTTTATTTCCTCATTTTCGTACAATAGCGTGGTAATGAGATGTTTATACGAATCGGGTAGAGAATTTAGCACTAACAATACTTTATCCTCATCGTAAATTTCAACATCCAAATTTTGCAAATTAGCAATAATTTTGTTAAAATTGTCCAAATGCTCAGACATAGAAATACCATCTTTTGGCATATCTCTAAGTGAAATCTCCAGCTTTTGTTGAACTAAGACATCCATAACTTCACATTGCCACATGCTGAAATTTCTTTGCCCGTCAAAATTTTCTACATCAAATTTTGCGATTGCCATTTTTCAAACCATTACAGTCATAAAAAAATTCAGATGAAAAAATTTCGAATTTATAATTTTTTTAGGGCTGTGAATAGTAATCGTATTTATAGTACTACACGTATGATTATTTCTCCACCAAAAAATCCAAATTCCTAGATCGGAGGACCTTGGCTCTAATACCATTTGTTATGTGGAGGCATGCCCATAAATGATATTGATTGTGACCCCATATAATAATATGACACACTCACAATAAAAGTACAATAAGTAGAAAGATACACACACAAAAAGACACAATATTTAAGTGGTTCACCAATTTTTCTATGTCCACTAATAACTCAGATCAATTAGCAAATGGATTATAAAAAAGAACTCTCACAACTGCACTTCAAATGAAAATTACAATGTGCATTTTTCTATATGGAAGTATACTCAAATAAGCTCTCTATACTCAATTGTGTTGTTGGTGTTTATGGTATTTTTTACATCGGTAGATTATTTCTCTTTTATAGGGTTTTAGAGGAGACAAAGTTCCTTAAATTAAGGGGAAAGGAGGAATATTTGGGCCACCCAAATATTTTTAAATCCCATCACCACCGAAAGCAAAGATGCTTTAAAAAAGAAAGCTGCTTTTCCAGCAACAGATTCACTTAAACAATGAAGTGGGGCTGGGGCGAAGAAAACATATTTTATTAGATTCCTTGGACTTTTGATTACCATTGATGATGTGTGACACCCCGCCTAATTAAATACCGGGCGATCACTCCTTTATCAAATTAAAAATCAAGGTGAACAGTTGGTTCATTCTTAGCATCACTGTCGTGAAAATAAATTTTCCAATTTAACACCCTAATTAATTAAGTTAAGTGTCAAAACCATATTTAAACATTACTTTCCAAATTTTTATTTATAAAAACCAATATTTATTTAATTATTAACAACATTTTCAATAAGTAAGAATCATACCACAATATCCTGGAACATAATCCAATTATTTAACATTCAACAACTGGCTACTAACAATAAAACTTAAAGTAAACCATCTAGAATATAATAAATCCCAAAGTGACAATACTAGAAGTAGATGAAGTACAATATCCAAATAACAACTGAATAATGGAAAGGGCGACACGTGCCCCAATAATGAACATGCTAGGAGTAGAATCAAATGGACGAAGTCGTCTAAACAACAGGCCTGCATCTCCCACCTAAGCTGCAGCGCGTTCCTGCCAAAGGACCCAATGCAAGACGCCCCTGTGGCTGGGCACCTGTAACATATACATATATATATACAAGAGAGAAAGAGAAATGGAAACGGGTCAGAGCCCAATAGTGTATATGATTTAAAAAATTCGTTTAGCAAGTATTTAAATTGATTACAGGCTAATGCAATAACATATTAGTGCGACACTCTCTTGAGAAATTCTCACATCTCTTCTAATGTGCACACCTATCTCACTAACCTTCCCAATGGTCTATCTCGTCATATATCACACTATCTTTCCCCAATGATTTAACTTATCTTAGGTTATTCGCAGGATTTAAAATTGAACGATACAATTATTTGAAAAGAATATTTCAATTAGTATCCAAAAATCTCGTTTTAACTTTATTAATTTATAAATTTTCTAGTGTCATATTATACTTTCTCAAAACAAGTATTACAATTTGAGTCATCAACCATATCCTACATATCAAATCACAGTAGGCAGTTCCAGATTTCAGAATTTTATATATATATTATCTACTCGTAAAATATATATATCATAATAGCACCCCACCTAAAAACTATGGTGCGGGCATACTCTACTATCCAAACCCCGTATCACTCGTATTAAGGGGAATACAAATTCGGAATCACTCTCGAATTGTATTAACACATACACAACAATATTGAGGCGAAGCATAGATTCCAAGTCTCTAAGAGGATGGCGCATACCCGCGTCTCTTAGGACCGTCTGAACTATCAAATCGATAGCCTGTACCAAGGATATCTATCTTCTTGGGTACGAGTCAATATCCCCCATAAGGCAACACAGGATAAGATCGTCCCAGTGCGGCAACCTCAGGGATAGCAAGTAGCGTGGGTATGTTTTTCACACATAGATAGTATATGCAAACACAGTCATATAACTATACTAATATTGCCATATCAATATTAGGTATATTTCAAATCCCATAGTTACGACATTTATCCTTATTTTCACATTATTAGTAAACACATATAACGGTTCGTTTCTAACCTTGATTCGGTATTATTCCAACTTACCACATAACTCTCATGGCTTTATCCTCCAAATTATAAAATTCAGTAGGTATTCATCTATTCTCTATCATAACTATTTGACGTAATCTCTCATTTTAAATACGTAGTTTCATCGTTCCTTATATAATTATCCCGAAAATACAATTCTCGTCATATATTAGAGGTCCCAAAATTTATTCATATACCCTACTGGTCCTCTTTATCTCCCAAAACATATTTATAAGGGTGACCATGAATTATTCCTCGTTAAAGTAAATTTTAACTAATTAAGAAGGGAAGATATGAGTCTTCCGGGAGGGGTCGATCGATCGAGGTCTGGGGCTCGATCGATTAAACCTTCGATCGATCGAAGCTCTAGGCTCGATCGAACGATCAAGCAGGTCTGCCAAATCTGTAGATTTGCAGTGACGGGTTTCATCCTCTAACCTTCACCAAATCCATATTTTTCATACCCAATCGACTCAAAATTTATACTACTGACATTATATCATCATACTATGAAATTTCAACGTAAAGCATGTAGATTTCTATTATTAAACATGGATCAACAAGCCCCAAATTCATATAAAACCTCAAGAACCCTAGAATTTCATTAATATGTTCCAATCCATCTTTTCCAGAATTTTCTTCATCTACAACCTCATAAATTCGTGGTTCAATCCTCTACATGTTAAGGGGTTTCCATAATAACAATTAATCCATCCCTACATGCAATTTCCTATCTCATATTTTAGATTTCTTCCATAAAAACTCATTCTAATTACTCCTAAACTAATATGAAAGATGCATCAACGAAATAAGCAAGATAAACACTTGCTTGGGATTTTCATAAGTCTAGTTTGGTGCCGAAATTGGTGTGGTTGCGTTCCCCGTCTCGCGATCTACGCGTTGGCGATGGCGGCGGTGCAAACGATTGAGTTTTGAGCCTTGGAATGCCTTGAGAGCTCTCTCCTCTCTTCTCCAATGGCCGTTCTAGTGTTTTGAGCTTTCTAACCCTAGATGATAACCCATTTATCTTATATAACCCTTTTAATTTTCGTGGGTTTAATTACCCAAAAATGTGAAATGTCCAAAATGCCCTCCCGGGGTACTAATTAGGCCTAAAAACGCCCCGAGACCCAAACTAAACCCCCGGGCACACTTTTCTGACTATCTCGACTCTTCCGGATGTGTTGGTGCACTCAAAATGACCATACGAATAACTTATAAAATATTCACTTTTATTTATCAATATTTAGTCCCGACGCGACACGGGCGCGTCCCGACTCAAATTTCTAAAATTATCATTTTATTCACTCGTGACATTCAATATAACCAATATTATATATTACTTTGCTCATTAGTAATATTCGACAAATTTCCCATAATTACTAACTCTCGTCACGTTAATAATTATAACATAATTAATTTCTGGATTTTTATTAAATAATTAATTCACATTAAATTTAATAAATCCTAAATCCCCAAATTAATATAGCATAAAAATACGGGGTATTATATTCTTCCCCCTAATAACGAAATTTCGTCCCGAAATTTAGAAAATAAGCCATACCTGGTAAGAACAAATCTGGATATCTCTCGCGCATATCGGCCTCGCACTCCCAAGTGGATTGCTCCACATTATGATGCTCCCACTGGACCCGTACAAGTGAAACTATCTTCGACCTCAATCTCCTCTCACTATAGTCTAGGATAGCCACCGGTCTCTCCTCGTAAGAGCTATCAGGCTGTAAGTCTGTCTCATCTATCGCGATGTGAGTATGGGCCATATCATCCCGAAGATATCGTCTCAACGACGAGATGTGGAATACATCGTGAATGCGATGTAATTTCTCTGGCAGTCCCAACCCGTATGCAACAGGCCCAATCCTCTCGATGATGGGGAATGGTCCTACTTACATCGGAGCCAATTTCCCCTTCTTCCTGAACCTCATCACTCCCTTCATAGGAGATAGATGCAGTAACACTTGGTCCCCCACATTAAGCTCCCGGAAGAACCGTTTTGCATCGGCGTAGCTCTTCTGCCTGTCCTGGGCTACTCAAATGCGACTCCTAATCATCTCAATTCTCGCGGAGGTTTCCTGAATCACCTCTGGTCCTAACAACTTGTTATCCCCCACCTCGAGCCAACAAGCTGGGGAACGACAACGCCTGCCATACAAGGCTTCAAATGGAGCCATACCAATCGTGAACTGATAAGAGTTATTATAAGCAAACTCTACCAGTGAAAGATGTAGGTCACAACCTCCTCTAAAATCAAGAACACACATGCGTAGCATATCCTCTAACATCTGATTAGTATGCTCTGTCTGTCCATCTGTCTGTGGGTGATAGGCTGAACTCAACCTCAACTCAGTACCCATAGCCTCCTGAAAACTTTCCCAAAAATGCGACACGAAAATCTTGTCCCTATCTGACACAATATTCAGGGGCACCCCATGTAATCTGACAACCTCAGCAATGGACAACTGAGCATACTGACCTGTGGTATAATCTGTCCGCACCGGCAGAAAATGATCCACCTTGGTCAAACGGTCTACAATCACCCAGATGGAGTCGTGGCCCCGCTGTGATATAGGTAATTCTGTAATAAAATCCATGGAAATACTCTCCCACTTCCACGCAGGTACTTCCAATGGCTGAAGCAACCCTGACGGTTTCTGATGGTCCACTTTCACCAGCTGGCAGGTAGAACACTTGGACACGAACTCAGCAATGTCCTTCTTCATCCCACTCCACCAGTATTGCCTCCTCATATCCTGGTACATCTTATCTCCTTCGGGATGTACCGTAAATCGGGACCCATGAGATTGGGTCATCACTGCATAACGCAATTCTGCCCGTTCTGGAACCACTAACCTCCCATTAAACCTCAAACCCCCATCAGAACTAATAGAATAGGACTCAGCACCCTCGGCTAAAAGTCATACAATTTTCTCCTGGCAAAACGGGTTTGTGGTTTGGGCCTATATTACCCTCGTAATAATCTCGGATGTGACTATCATAACAGATATGAAGGAACGAGCTACTACGTCCTGGTGACCCAACTCCTTCCACTTCTCTTTCCAGACGTACGCTACCTCATTTATCGGTCTACGGCTCAACGCATCAGCAACTACGTTGGCTTTCCCCGGATGATACTGTATGTCGAAATGATAGTCCTTCATAAACTCAAACCATCTGCGCTGACGCATATTTCGCTCTCGCTGAGTGAACAGGTACTGCAGTGATTTGTGTTCTATGAACAAACAGAACTTATCCCCCAATAAATAGTGTCTCCATATCCTCAATGCAAAGACGACCGCTGCTAACTCCAGGTCGTGGGTGGGATAATTCTTCTCATGCGGCTTAAGCTTGCGGGAGGCAAAATCTATAGCCTTCTCTTCTTGCTGAAGTACTCCCCCAAGTCCCCGTAAAGAGTCATCGGTGTAAAGCAGGTACTCCACACCCGGCTTTGGTAAAGCAAGGACTGGTGCTGAAGTAAGGTTGTCTTTCAGCTCGTCGAAAGCCAATTGACAAGCATTATCCCAAACATATGGTACCCCTTTGTGAGTCAGGTTCGTCAATGGACCCGCTATTTTGGAGAATCCCCGAATGAATCTCCTGTAGTATCTAGCTAACCCCAAGAAACTACGCACTTCCGTCGGTGTTGTGGGTTGTCCCCACTCCCTCACCGCTGACACTTTGCTCGGGTCAACTGCTATCCCCTATTCAGAAACAACATGCCCCAAGAACTGTACTTCTCGCAACCAGAATCCACACTTCTCGTATTTAGCATACAACTGATGCTCTCGTAGAGTCTGAAGAACCTGCCTCAAGTTCTCGGCATGCTCCTCCTCGGAGTGTGAATATATCAAAATGGAATCTATAAAGACGATGACAAATTGATCCAAGAACTCTCTGAATACTCGGTTAATTAAGTCCATGAATACGGCGGGAGCATTTGTGAGACCAAATGGCATCACTCTGAACTCATAAGACCCATATCTCATTAAGACAGTCTTTGAAACATCCTGCTCTCTAATACGTAGCTGATGGTACCCCGACCTCAGATCTATCTTCGAAAAGAAAGTTGCTCCCCTCAGCTGGTCGAACAGATCATCGATTCGAGGCAACGGATACTTATTCCGTATCGTAACCTTGTTCAACTCCCGGTAGTCCACACATAACCTCAGTGAACCATCTCTCTTCTTCACAAACAAGACTGGAGCGCCCCAAGGTGAGGTACTCCTACGAATGAAGCCCTGACCTAACAGCTGCTCTATCTGATCTCGTAACTCTCGCATCTCCGCCGGAGCCATACGGTATGGAGCGCGTGCTATCGGTCTAGTATCCGGTAATAAGTCTATGACAAATTCTATCTCTCAACTGGGGGGTAGGCCTGGTATCTCCTGAAACACATCGGAATACTCACGAACAACTGGAATCGAGTCTAACGGAATCATAACCTCCTTAGAGGTATCCTCCTCTATATAATACAAATGAGCGGTCGAGCCTCCCTCTGGGCGAGGCATCGCCACTACAAACATCTCTTGCCCCGGAATGGAAAAAACAATGCTACCACCGAGGCAATCAATCATGGCTCTATAAGCTACGAGCCAATCCATACCGATAATAACATCGTGCTCATGCATATCTAAGACTAACATGTCTGTAGGTAATACCAAACTACCAATCTCTACCCCCACTCCCCGGCATATAAAGAAGATGAGCGACCCACTCCCCAGTGGTGAGTCTACACACGTCACTGTGCTCTCTGCTGTGGCTAACAACCTTAAGGCCTTCGCAAAATGTGTAGCTATAAAACAATGCATCGCCCCAGTATCAAACAAAATCAGACCCATAGTACCATAGATAGGAAACATACCCTCAATCACGGGTGGTGCCTGTGGAGCTGCTGCCTGGTGGACGTTATAGACACGTCCGTACTGTAACTGCCCCTACTGCACTGTAGCTGCTGGAATGGCTGGTAGGGCTGGCACCTGGGCTGGAGCTGGGAGGGCAGGTGGAAAAAGTGGTCTATGCGGCTCATTACGGGGACCCTGCTGCTATGGGGCCCTATCTCACTCTGGACAATCCTGGCGCCTATGGTCGTGCTTACCACACCTAAAACATCGGCCTTTGAAGTTGCCTCCCCTTTGACCCTGCTGACCACGGCCCTGCTGGCCGTTACCACTACGCCACAGGCCCTGTTGGCCCTGATGAACACGATGTTGGCCCTGTTGGCCCTGCTGTTGACCCTGCTGAATAGGCTGGCCCTGCCTATAACCCCCAAATCCCTTCCTGGAATCACCTGAATGGAATCGCTTAGCAGGGTCCCCCTGATGGGAACTCTTCTCGTGTTGACGAGTCTGTCCATGAGATGGTTCCCCACTAGCACTACTACCCCCGGTCCTGCCCTGCTGGCTGGACTCTCCTGCTCTCCTGCTTCCCTGCAGATGGAAGCGATGATCCTGGCAATGTAGTAATGTAGCATTGAGTACATCAGTGAAAGTACTCAGAGATAGATTCCCTATAAGATGCTGACGGATCCTCCAAGCTAACCCGTCCACAAACAACATTATCTTCTTACTATCAGTAGGTGCCTCATCTGGCACTATGGTGAGAAGTCTCGTGAAATCCTCCTCATACTCAGCAATGGTAGAGTTCTCCTATATCAAATTCAGTAATTTCCGCCTCATCTCAGTCTGCACGGAGGGTGGAAAGTACTTGCGATCAAACCGCTCCCAAAACGACTGAATAAGGATCGTGCCCCTCTCCTCCAAGGTGGTAGTGGACTCCCACCACTGCAAAGCGGCCCCCACCAACTTAAAGGAAGCCAATAACTGCCTTTGCACATCGGTGCACTCATACATACGGAGATACCGCTGGATGTCTTTCTTCCATTGGCTTACTGTGACGATATCTGAGCTACCAGAGAACTCAGGGGGATGCGCCTTCTGAAAAGCATCCCTAATCCTCTCCCATGCAGATGGAAGTTGTGCTGGTACTGGCGCCACTGCCTGAATCTAGGGTGGATCCTGCTGAACCACCGCTAGCGCAGCATTCACCACTTGAGCAACAATGGCGGCTACTTCATTAGCATTCATAGTGCCTTGTGCCGGAGCTGCTGGCTGCTCGGCCTGGGCACGCCTATCCTTCGGTGCACGTCTCGGAGGCATCTGAAATGTGAAGAAGTTTATTAGTCTATAGTCATTATCAAATCTCAAATAGCTGAAGACATAACGTAAAAGCAGAAATACAACAATCCTAAAAATAGGGCTCTATAGCAAAAACGTTAAGCTGAAAGCGAAAATAAGCCCTACAGATCCTATGGACACTAGAACCTGATGCTCTGATACCACCTGTGACACCCCACCTAATTAAATACTGGGCGATCACTCCTTTATCAAATTAAAAATCAAGGTGAACAGTTGGTTCATTCTTAGCATCACTGTCGTGAAAATAAATTTTCCAATTTAACACCCTAGTTAATTAAGCTAAGTGTCAAAACCATATTTAAACAATACTTTCCAAATTTTTATTTATAAAAACCAATATTTATTTAATTATTAACAACATTTTCAATAAGTAAGAATCATACCACAATTACCCTGGAACATAATCCAATTATTTAACATTCAACAACTGGCTACTAACAATAAAACTTAAAGTAAACCATCCAGAATATAATAAATCCCAAAGTGACAATACTAGAAGTAGATGAAGTACAATATCCAAATAACAACTGAATAATGGAAAGGGCGACACAAGCCCCAATAATGAACATGATAGGAGTAGAATCAAATGGATGAAGTCGTCTAAACAACAGGCCTGCAACTCCCACCTAAGCTGCAGCGCGTTCCTGCCAAAGGACCCTATGCAAGACGCCCCTGTGGCTGGGCACCTGTAACATATACATATATATATACAAGAGAGAAAGAGAAATGGAAACGGGTCAGATCCCGATAGTGTATATGATTTAAAAAATTCGTTTAGCAAGTATTTAAATTGATTACAGGCTAATGCAATAAAATATTAGTGCGACACTCTCTTGAGAAATTCTCACCTCTCTTCTAATGTGCACACCTATCGCAATAACCTTCCCAATGATCTATCTCGTCATATATCACACTATCTTTCCCCAATGATTTAACTTATCTTAGGTTATTTGCAGGATTTAAAATTGAACGATACAATTGTTTGAAAAGAATATTTCAATTAGTATCCAAAATTCTCATTTTAACTTTATTAATTTATAAAGTTTTCCAGTGTCATATTATACTTTCTCAAAACAAGTATTACAATTTGAGTCATCAACCATATCCTACATATCAAATCACAGTAGGCAGTTCCAAATTTCAGAATTTCATATATATATTAACTACTCGTAAAATATATATATCATAACAGCACCCCACCTAAAAACTATGGAGCGGGCATACTCTACTATCCAAACCCCGTATCACTCATATTAAGGGGAATACAAACTCGGAATCACTCTCAAATTGTATTAACACATACACAACAATATTGAGGCGAAGCATAGATTCCAAGTCTCTAAGAGGATGGCACATACCCGCGTCTCTTAGGACCGTCTGAACTATCAAATCGATAGCATGTACCAAGGATATATATCTTCTAGGGTACGAGTCAATATCCCCCATAAGGCAACACAAGATAAGATCGTCCCAGCGCGGCAACCTCAGGGATAGCAAGTAGCGTGGGTATGTTTTTCACACATAGATAGTATATGCAAACACAGTCATATAACTATACTAATATTGCCATATCAATATTAGGTATATTTCAAATTCCATAGTTACGACATTTATCCTTATTTTCACATTATTAGTAAACACATATAACGGTTCGTTTCTAACCTTGATTCAATATTATTCCAACTTACCACATAACTCTCATGGCTTTATCCTCCCAATTATAAAATTCAGTAGGTATTCATCTATTCTCTATCATAACTATTTGACGTAATCTCTCACTTTAAATACGTAGTTTCAGCGTTCCTTAAATAATTATCCCAAAATTACAATTCTCGTCATATATTAGAGGTCCCAAAATTTATTCATATAACCTACTGGTCCTCTTTATCTCCCAAAACATATTTATAAGGGTGACCATGAATTATTCCTCATTAAAGTGAATTTCAACTAATTAAGAAGGGAAGATATGAGTCTTCCAGGAGGGGTCGATCGATCGAGGTCTAAGGCTCGATCGATCGAACCTTCGATCGATCGAAACTCTAGGCTCGATCGATCGATCAAGTAGGTCTGCAAAATCTGCAGATTTGCAGTGACGGGTTTCATCTTCTAACCTTCACCAAATCCATATTTTTCATACCCAATCGACCCAAAATTTATACTACTGACATTATATCATCATACTATGAAATTTCAACGTAAAGCATGTAGATTTCTATTATTAAACATGCATCAACAAGCCCCAAATTCATATAAAACTCAAGAACCCTAGAATTTCATTAATATGTTCCAATCCATCTTTTCCAGAATTTTCTTCATCTACAACCTCATAAATTTGTGGTTCAATCCTATACATGTTAAGGGGTTTCTAGAATAACAATTAATCTATCCCTACATGCAATTTCCTATCTCATATTTTAGATTTCTTCCATAAAAACTCATTCTAATTACTCCTAAACTAATATGAAAGATGCATCAACGAAATAAGCAAGATAAACACTTTCCTGGGATTTTCAGAAGTCTGGTTTGGTGCCGAAATTGGTGTGGTTGCATTCCCCGTCTCGCGATCTACGCGTTGGCGGTGGCGGCGGTGCAAACGGTTGAGTTTTGAGCCTTGGAATGCCTTGAGAGCTCTCTCCTCTCTTCTCCAATGGCCGTTCTAGTGTTTTGAGCTTTATAACCCTAGATAATAACCCAGATATTTGATATAACCCTTTTAATTTTCGTGGGTTTAATTACCCAAAAATGTGAAATGTCCAAATGCCCTCCCGGGGTACTAATTAGGCCTAAACACGCCCCGAGACCCAAACTAAACCCCCGGGCACACTTTTCTGACTATCTTGACTCTTTTGGACGCGTTGGCGCTCTCAAAATGACCATATGAACAACTTATAAAATATTCACTTTTATCTATCAATATTTAGTCCCGACGCGACACGGGCGCGTCCCGACTCAAATTTCTAAAATTGTCATTTTATTCACTCGTGACATTCAATATAACCAATATTATATATTACTTTGCTCATTAGTAATATTCGACAAATTTCCCATAATTACTAACTCTCGCCACGTTAATAATTATAACATAATTAATTTTTGGATTTTTATTAAATAATTAATTCACATTAAATTTAATAAATCCTAAATCCCCAAATTAATATAGCATAAAAATACGGGGTATTACATGACGATAACAAGTTTTATTTGTTTTCACCAATTAACAGTCACTACACCAAAATGCTCATTTAGTAACAGACTATTTTTGTTATTACTAACAGTATTATACCATTACTATTTCTCGCAATACATTACCGTTAGTAATCTCACATAAGTGTTACTAATATTAGTTCAATATTTTAAAATAACTTTTTTTCTTAGAAAGAAGGGTTAATTTTCCCTCTCCCAAAGAATTGCCCCGTCTACACATACGTTCTCTCCAAACGAGACCTCTTCTCCAAACCGAGACCTTTTCTTCTTGTCCAAATCGCTCCCTTCTCCAAATCGAGTCCTCTTCCTCTTTTCCAAATCGCAACCTCCTCCTCTTCTACAAATCACGGCCTCTTGCTCTTCCTCTTCTCTAAATCGCGACCTAGGGGTTGGAAGAATCGTGACCTAGGGTTTGGGGTGTTTTTCTCTCTCTCTCTCTCTCTCTCTCTCTCTCTCTCTATAAATCTGATGTTTATTTATTTGAGTTCAACAACTTGTTTGTTGATTCATGTTATATTATATTTTTCGTTGATTTTATTGTGATTGTAGATCTTTTGTTTTTCTTGATTTGTAGTTGAGTTATGAAAATGTTAGAAAAGGTTTTGGATATGTAAATATGGAGACCATTGATTTTATATTTGTTTTTATGAATTAAAACACTATATTGACATGAATTGCTCTCTATTAGGCTTTACTTTATCTAGAATATACTGATAACGGGCTCAGTACTTTCATTGTTAATATTTGAGAACCATTTGTGGGCTTTTGGGTGGTTAGGATTGGTACGAAATATCTTTTAATTCAGTGTATCTTCATTTGGTTCTCTTTTTGTGTGAGTAAATGGCTCAAAGTGCTTCAACTTATTATTGCAACATATCTTCTATTATTACAAATGGGGGTGATGAGATGGGCCTACTAAGATCATTAAGAAGAAAAGTATTTTGTTTGTACTACTACAAACATATACCTTACCATGGAGCATATCACATAAGGTAAAATTTTAACCGTAAGTTAACATTTAACTTTATTTTATATTATTGTGTTTTTCATTCTATTTTTTTGTATATAATGGATGGAATCTGTTTGTGATACAGTTACCACGCCTCACAATTGAATATGATATAATCATTAACCGAAATCGTTGGATGCAACAAATTACAAAAGGTATTAGGTCCGAACTTTGTTTCAATCTTATGCTTATGAATAAAAATGATGATTATTTATTACAATTCAAACGAGTTCTTCTTATATAGAGAATTTACTCTTTTGAGATCGATGGGGGGAAACTTGTTTGGAATAATGGAAAAAAATCAACTTTCTTTAAGGCTTCTTTTCACTTGTTCCAAAAACTTCGACATAAGACTGCTCAATTTGGACAAAAATCGACAAATTCGCAAACCCAAATCCACAAATCTCTCACTAGGAAGTGGAATGACTAGAGCGTCTGGTGGTGAAGGATCTCCAGAGCCACCGTGTTCGCAACTACGGTGGTAGTGAAGGATCAATCAAATCACTTCTACCACTCACAAACTCACACTCCCTAATTACCCTTAACATTACTTTTTTTTTATATTTCTTGCTACCAAGCACAAGTTTAATAATTGGATGTAGTTTCATTAGAAAAAAAAAGAAAAGGAAGTTTTCCCTCCTGCCTAAAAGATAAGACTTTACTCTCACACACCCAAATGAAAAGTCCCAACGCATCACCTAGGGTTCTCTTACCCCTTTGCTATTCTCATCCCGTCGAAACCGTTTAAAGCATTGGAGCAACTATTTTGTTATCTTAAGTGATATTTGGGGCCAGTGGTTACCATCAGTTTCTCATATTTGATTAATTTTCAGAAACTTGGAGGGCAGGAGGTGTATAACAATATCTCGTTCTTTTGGAAATCGCACGATGAAGAATTCTTTGTGGCAGATTCAGGTAATACTCTAAAACCATTATGTATTTCCAGTAGAGTACATCAATGGTGAATATTGATATAGCTTCTATACATGGTATGTAGCTTATGGTGATATTTACCCTCTTGGCGTATTTCATTTTATTCACTATAGTTGGTTTATGTTGGCCTTTTGGTATTCATTGATATTTTCAAATCAAGAATAGCACTAGGATGATAAATGATTAATTTTTCTCTCTCGATGTGTGTATATATGTGTATTTAGACGCACTATGATATATGTGTTACTTACGACGATATTTTCCCTCTACACTAATACTATTTTTTGTTGAACAAATATTTTATGTCGAACAAATATTTTCTGTCTTGGGACACTAAATGCAATAAATTGAATCGATTTGATGTGAATCAATACCATGTCACATACGACGCTTATTTTTAGTCTTAAAATAGTAAGGATAATGATATAAGATCAATATTTACTCCTATGAATTGTACGTGAGAATCTTGTCCTTTTTAAGTTGTGTATGGGACTTGGAGATAACCCTTTCTCATTTATTAGTCATTGGATTTTGAGTTATTGTATTGCTTAACCTTTATATATCAGTTATGCTCTGTTTAGTTACCATTAGATGTTTATCACTTAATATTTTCTCCACACTGATTATAAATGTTGATACTAGTTCTTTAACACTTAGTATTTTCTCCACACTTATATTGTGGATATTTTATTATTTATATGTATGTTTCTAATTATAAACTCAATTATGACGACTTCTCTACTTAAACTCACTTTTATCGGCTGTATATTCTTTAGTTTGATTTATATAAGTGTCTATACTTTTAGTATCCAAATCTGTTCTTACTTTGGAGAGTATAAAAGAAGTGTCGATTGAGCGTCCAAAGTTACGAATTTGTATATAAACATACTTTCCCGATAATGCGTATGATTTGATTCACTGTGCAAGATGCAGGGTTCTCTGAGATGCATATGGTACATTATAGATCGTGGTGTACTTCTTTCATGTATTACTAATTTATCTTAACTATATTTTAATCCTATTAGTTGATAACTGTAGGGGCGAAACCATTATTGGAACTTAATGGGATTCTTAGGCCAGGAGGTTTTTTTATATGGTCTTCTACACCAGTCTACCGCAATAATGAAAGAGATCATAATGCCTGGAATGGTTTGTAATCCTCTTTTTTTTTTAAATAATCATCAGTTTTCTTAATTTATAGTGTCACATCCCTAAAATGAGTTTTTCTAATTTATTCGACTTAGGTCTGAATCATATTTTACATTTTCTCTCTATTTTTACTATGAATTACATTGCCCCCCACTTCCTCCCCCCCTCCCCCCCCCCCCCCCCCCCCCACTACCACCACCACACACACGCAAAAAAGAGATATTTATGTTTTATCCTGTAATATAAGTTGGATGATCATATCCTTTGTTTATTGCAGCTATGGTAGCTCTGATCAAAGCTATGTGCTGGAAGGTAGTGTCCAAGAAGTCTGATTCATCTGGATTTGGGTTGGTTATATATCAGAAGCCTATTTCATCTTCCTGCTATGAAACACGCACAGAAAATAATCCACCTTTGTGTGATCAGAATAGTGGCAGAACAGTTCATGGTATGTTTTGAAGGTTCTGATTCTGTATGACCTAATTAGTCTTTATAATCACCATCATCATTTTTATTCTTCTTCTTGGATAGGTACGTTCCCCTTGAGAGCTATCTTCTACGAGGACACCAAACACTGGTATGAACTTGTCTCAGATGTTTATCTAGGAGGACTTCCCATAAACTGGTAAAGCATGAGGAATGTGATGGATATGAATGCCGGTTATGGAGGGTAAGAATTTTTATTCACTGAATGAGAAGATTCCACAACTATTTTTCTCAATTATTGTCTCTAATGTTTTCTATGCTGGTCAGATTTGCTACTGCACTTTTAGGTCCAGAATGAAGCCAAGTACCCGAGGAGATGATTATGTAAGTCTTTCATCTAATTTCATAAAACATACTCCTTCCTTCGTCGTCGTCGTTTGAATATATCTCTTGGAATATGTATTGGGGAGTGGTTTTCTGAGAGATTATGTGTTTGTCTATACATTGTAGACATTGTGATGATCATTTAAATGCAATATTTTACGAAAGTCATTAAATTTTCATATCTATATATTTTATCTTTATCACATTAAGTTTTTTGTACTAATATGTTATATAACCATGATATGAAATGAGTCCATTTCTGCAATATTATAATAAGTCGTAAGGGCCAAATCGCACCCAATCGCTGTTCTGATTAACACTGTAGAAACAATAGTTCTCTTCTACAGTGAATGCAGTGCCTAGATTCATAATTTTTCCCTTTTAAGCTAAGTAATTATGTAATTTTCTTAGAGTGGATACTAAGAAAATTACATAATCTCTCAGAAAACACCCCACACTCAATTTGCATCACCAATTCTTGAACAAGGATTGCAAAGCAATCTTGAAACTTGAAATTATTCTCTCTCCAAGTCCGTGAATGGTTCCATTTGCACCTTAAAAAGTAGAACTCAAATGTTTAGGACTATATGGAAATAAGGGGTTGGGGGTGAGGGAGAATGGTTTAACCTTGGGGTCTGCCTCCGAACGAAGTTATCTTGGACGTTCGTAGTTTGGTATAGGTGACACGAAACTTTATACTTCCATCACTCCTTTTTATGTTGTTAGTTATATATGTCTTATTGCATACGCATTTAGTTTATGCATATACATGTCCTCTTATCTGTTCACCCACCGGATTATTTTCTCTTCCATAATTTTACGCTTACCAGTTCATGGAATATAGCCATTCATTGGAATATCAGCAGCTTAATTTGTTGAAAGTCCTTTTATGGTTGTCCAATTGCTATTTTTTTATAGCATTTGAAAAATATCCCTTAAAATTTTCACTCGTTTATGTAGCTCAAGTCCATTTCCTTTGTCTCTTAGTCTTTTGTAACTGACGTTGACAAATGGCAGGTACCCTGCCGATTGGTTCTTCATCAATGGATATTGTCATATCAATTAGTAGATCACCTGATTTTCCTGGTGATCAATTTTGTGAGGAATTTATTAGAGTGTTGAAGCTTGGTGAAATAATCCTTCTTTGCCAGAGTTTTCAATCTTCTGCTGGGAAAATGGTAATGTACAGTTGTCCATTTCTGGCTTGGGGAATATGAAGTTATATTGATGTTTTTGGGTGTTATTGCAGACAACCTCATCTCTTGAGCACAAGTTACTTGTGGCTGGGTTTCTTGATGTATAGGTTGTTCAGATTACACCGTTGCCAATGCGTCTCCATTTCTCCCTCTCCCGCTTCATGAAATTGCTGAATTTAGAAATGAGCATTAGTAGTGTTATGAATTATATTCGCTTCACTAGATGGATTTTCCAGTGGATAAATTTTCTCTTCTTTTAAACACTGATCAACTTTTTAGTAATCACTCGAGATGTTGATGTCATTATTTCTTGAATTGATCGAAATGTTTTATTTACAATAGCAGTTTAATGTGAGATTCTTTTCAACAGATTAAGGCCAAGAAACCTTCATGGACGATTGGTTCATCATTTTCTATCAAAAAGGCTATCAAAAATTTGTCGAAAGTTTAGATAACTAATGATGATATGGATCTCATTGATGAAGATATTCTCTTATCTGAAGAGGATTTTAAAAAAAAAAATAGCTCCCACCTGGTAGGACAACAATACTGTTGTCTTGTTTGTGAATCTTAATTTTAACTTAACATTATTGGCTAGCTTATTGTTCATAAGTTGGATGAATGTGCTGTTGCAGTTGGTGATTGTGAAGTTGGAATCACTAGGAAAGCCTGCAAAAATTGCACCAGTGGACGGGCTGAGCCAGAGGAGAAAGTGGAAAAATAAAGAAGTAAAAGGCCGAGCTTGTTTATTTTACCAGTTCAAGGAATCTGTCGATTTTTGTTGTGCAAGTTCTTACGACAAATTTTCTCTTTGTCAAGATTTTGAATGGCTTCATTTCGTTTTCCCTATAGATGGCGCTGATAACATATCAATTGTAGCTTAAACTTGGTTTTGATCTCAACTTGCTAATCTGAATTTTGCAGACACACAACACCAGTTTCATGGGACTGGTCATTTCTATGGGAGTTGGACCTCAATGATAAGGTTGTTGGTGCAGTTTTGGACTCATGGTGCAGACGAGATTGTTTCGCTGGACGGAAATACAAGGACTACTTCAATTTCTCCAAACCATTCATATCATCTAATATGGATTATGATTGGTGTGGATGGTTGTACGGGATGAACATATTTGATCTTGATGCTTGGAGGAAGACCAACATCACCACAACTTATCATTATTGCCTTAAACTTGTATCTTCTGTCTAATTAGTTCAATTTTATGGTAATTAGTTGATGCCTCAATCAGAAGTTTGTTCAGGATAAAACCTATTATTGGGACATAAAAGACTTAGATAAAACATGTTATTAAGGCTATGCAAGATTCTCTACTATTATTGAATTTTGTTTATATTGAGGTTGTGCGGGATTTTATAGGTTGTGAAAAATTTTGTATTATTATTGAACTTTTATTTATATATGGTCGTGCGAATATTAATTAAGTTTGGAAGAGTTTAAGGATGACCCCCTTAAAATGTGCATTTTGTTCCAAATTATTTCCTCTGGATACTTTTTCGCGATAATAATTAGGTTCAAGGGCTTTTCGCATTACAAATAGGACTTTCTTGCAAGATTTGCATAATTCAGAGGAGTTATATGAAGTTGACTTATTGATTATTGTTTGTGTGCAGCTATGATATATTATTGATGCCCTCGAGATTCAAGCCATGTGGTTTAAACCAATTATATGCAATTTTATATGGCGTTGTACTTGTAGTTCACAGTACCGGTGGACTTAAAGTGAGTTAACATTTCAAGTGTTCTTTTTCTTATATTAAAAAATGGTAATAATTTTCAACTAGTTATTTTATTATATTTGGAGTTGCAACTGAGGTTACTGTACATCGACAATAATCCACCAAGACAATTCCTTACATCTTCGTCATATGTGCAGATTTTATATGTTTTTTTATTTTTTTTAATTTACAGATTCAAATTCATCACTGCCAGAGGGCGTTAAGCCAGTTGACGCTACATCACTTGCCCAGTGTTACGTTGCAAGCCTGCGTGAGACTTTAACAACGTTTGAGCCACACGAGGAAATCAGGGGTGCTTGTTCCAGCATACAAGTGATGAGAAACATATTGAAGAGGTTTCCCACGGTTAACTACATGACACTAGAATTAATTACGAAACACTACTGCTACGTGTTAGTGAGAAGTCACTTCTTAGGATGTTATATTGGATGCTTTTATTAAAATAATGTAACTTTCGGGGAGATTGTATTACGATATTTCATTTGTTTGGTTTAAGTTTCTTATGTAAATAAAGAGTGAACGCTTATATAAATGTAAATGTTGAATATAATGCCCTTGTTTTTGTGGACTATTTTTGTATATGTTCTTAGGATTTAAATAGCGTGGTAAGAATAATTGAATTTATTTAAATTCAGGATATTGGATCTTGAAAAATATATTTTTTTAAAATGTGTTAATATTAGTAACATAATTTACCGTTACTATTAGTAACAGAATTTTACCGTTACTAATTTTTTTTATTGTTACTATTAGTAACCCAATTTACCGTTACTAATTTTTATTTTACCGTTACAATTAGTAACCAAATTTTACTGTTACAATTTTTTTTATTTTTCCGTTACTAATAGTAACATAATTTTACCGTTATTAATTTTGAATTTATCCGTTACTATTAGTGATAGAATTTTTCCGTTACTAATTCTAATTTTTCCGTTACTATTAGTAACCGAATTTTACCGTTACTAGCTTCATGCCCCATGCCTTTTTTCTAACGGAAAAATTATGTTACTAATATTTTTAGTAATGGAAAAATTGTGTTACTAATGGCGTGTTTTGGTGTAGTGAGTAGATACTATCCTACTCATATAAGTCAATTTACATAGGTCTATTGAGATATCAATAATGCCTCTTTAATATGAATTACGAAAACGAGGAACACCATACATCCAAATTACTTTGCTCAAACTTGAGTAGTATCTTTTCACGACTTCCCAGCCCATAATTGTTTGAACCTAATCACCAAAGAAAGAAAAAATGTCAATAAGTAAAAATACTTATATCTAGGAGGTGTTATATTTATCTCCATTAAACAAGTAGTTCGGTGTTTGTTTTTACCTTATCTATTAAGAAGTGACAAGAATGATTTTATTGTGTATCTAATTTCTCAATATTGGACTATTAGACCATGAAATAGTTTTCAATGGTATCATGCGAAAGTCGAGCAGCCAGCCAAAAAACTAGGATGGGTGAAGAGGTCGCGTGATTTTATATAATATATGCAATCGGAATATATCTTTCGGTTCATTTTCTACAACAAAAAAAATATTTAATCGATGTTACAATCCATCAACATAATATCTATTAATGATAAAACATTATTTTTTTGGAGGGGGGTGGATAAATCGAAATTAACATCAATTTGAAATTTATCATCTAATGGTTCAAATGGTATAAAATATAGCAACATGCTGACTTCATAATCCTTATCACTTAGGCATCTACTGATTAAATTTGTATGTGCCTCAGATTGATATATGTTATACCATTTGGGAACGAATTAGTTGGATTAAAATACCTGTGTATTTCTGTTTAGGGATAAGAAATATAATTTAATTTTTAGCATGCTGAATTCAAGAGAATGGTCAGTTATTGATTTAAAAGATGACAAATTCCTGCTAAATAAACAGAGCTCAACTTCAAAGATAAAGTCATCTATGAAACAACTAAAAGGAGTTGCTTCAAATTTTAGCTTTGTATCATCACTCAGAAATGGAAAAAATAAGGGTTTATTTAGACTGGATAGGGGCTAAATGATTTGGTTCATCATTGTTGTTGCAGCAGTAAATAATTAAATGCAGAATTAAAAATTAGGAACGAAATTACCCAATTTTTGGAGCAAATAAATTTGGGACAGAAAATATAAGAAATCTGGAAGCAGGTACAGTCTAGAACACGGCTGAGTCGCGGACAATGTCGCTCTCTTTAAGGTGTTTCGGGGCTCTGCCCAAAGTGTGCTGACAGTCAGAAATGCCTCGCCACCCCTAGGATAAAACAGCCTCCAATAAATAAAATACGGATTGACAAAGCACAAGAATCAATCCGGTCCATGTACATCCATTCGTAATAATTGCTCGAGTCTAATAATAAATCTGGGGCGAATTTATTATTGCAGTGTAAAAATTTAGAACCAGTTTTGTGTGTTGAGAAGTTGCAGAATAGGTATGTAAAAAACGGAGGTGGAATACCTCTTTTATGGGGAAATAAAAGAGACGTTGGACAAAGACGTGGAGAGAAAAATCTGGTAGGTAGTGGGCAACTGGGTTGAAAATTTCAACTCAGATATAATAACGTTTTAATTTTCGGAATTAAAAAAATGGTTAAAAAAATATTTTTTTAAAGCCCAAAAAACAGTTCTGGATTTGTCTAAAAAATTATTTCTTAATGAGCACAAGCCCAAGACCCAAGACCCGGACACGGGCATGGGTCGGGCCGGATGGACGGCGGAGACGGCGCGCGCACGCGTGTGTGACTTGGCCCAATAAGTCCCACACCCATACACACAAAACATATAATGCCCAAAGGGCTTGCCTATTGGTTCCAAATAAATTGTAAATATACCCAACTCAATATGTTGAGCTAACCGATGTGGGACAAGCCAAAGAGCAATTTTCAACTTTTCCATCTTAACAGCTAATAGTTGTTGTTGCCAACAGCTGTGTTCCAACAATCCCCCACTTGTAAAATTTGAAAACATTTTATCGAGCAATAATTCATAGAATTGTGCATAAGCAAAGGTATCTTTCGACTTGAACCTTTACGTAGTAAAGATGATTCAGAATTTACTAGAGTAACCATAGTTTTGAACTTTATCTCTGACAACATCCCACACACAACCCTACTTGGATGTAATTCTAATAGCTAGCACTTTACGGCCATGTGCTTCTATCCCAGTATAGTGAACGCTTTAGGAATTTGCCCAAAATATCTATAGAAAGCGGCCACACTTCCACATTCACATAGGTGAGTCTATCAAGAATACTCCTGTAGCTAAGTACCCCACTCAAAATAGAGCTATAGATCTCATTAAGAGTTATCATAACTCATCCTTAACTCACTTCAGGATATCATGATCCATAGGGATGGACTCAGAGTAAAACCCCGTTCTATATTAATTAATAATCGCATGATTCAACCCATATCACTTGTGATTTGTTATTGCCCTTTGAACATATTTCTTGGGATCTCCAGTCTATATGTTGGGCTACCATCACAAATGACTCATTTATCCAAGGGCTTTAGTCCCATCCCTTTCGAGGTGTTCCACACCTTCTCCCTAGCTAGTCCTTTCGACAAAGGATCAACTAAGTTCTGTTCAGACCGTATATGATCCACCCTCACAGCACCCATAGAGATAAATTCTCTAACAGTACTATGCTTACGACGTATTTGTCGTTTCTTACCGTTATAATAACAGTTCTCAACTTTTGCAATAGCCGCGGTACTATCATAATGAATCAAAACGGCTGGTATCGGTCTTTCCCATAATGGGACATCTGACATGAGGTTTCTTAACCAACACGCCTCTTCACTAGCAGTAGCTAGCGCTATCATCTTAGACTCCATAGTGGATTGAGCCAAAATAGTTTGTTTCTTAGATTTCCAAGAAACTGCACCACCAGCGATGCTAAATATATATCCACTAGTAGCCTTAGAATCATCAGATAGGGTGTTCCAATCCGCATCACTAAATCCTTCAAGGACAGCGGGATGCTTATTATAGTGTAATCCTAGGTTCATCGTCCTTTTAAGGTACTGCATGACCCTCTCAATAGCATGCCAATGCTCCATACTAGGTCTACTGGTAAATCTACATAGTACTCCCACAACATAAGCTATTTCAGGTTTAGTGCAATTTGTAGCATAACGTAAGCTACCAATAATGCTTGCATACGCATTTTGGTTTACACTGTCGTTAGTGTTCTTAAATAAATTTACACTAGGGTCAAATGGAGTACTAGCGGGTTTACAGTCAAAGTAATTATATTTCTTTAGAACTTTCTCAATGTAATGAGATTGATCCAAAGAAAGTCCCTTTTCTGACCTAGTAATATTAATTCTCAATATTGCACTAGCTTCACCCAAATCCTTCATATCAAAATTGGCACATAATAATGATTTAATATTTTCTACGGCATAAATATTGGAACCAAATATAAGCAAGTCATCAACATAAAGACATATGATAGTGAAAATGTTCTCAACATATTTATAATAAATGCATTTGTCACTTTCATTAATTTTAAACCCATTAGAGATGACTAGGTTATCAAATTTATCATGCCATTGTTTAGGTGACTGTTTGAGTCCATAAAGAGATTTATCTAATTTACATACTTTATTTTCTTGAACGTGTACAATAAAACCTTTAGGTTGATCCATATAAATCTCTTCTTCTAATTCTCCATTTAAAAATGCAGTTTTAACATCCATTTGGTGCACAATTAAATCATTTAAGGTAGCTATAGCAAATAGTACACGTATAGACGTTATTTTAGTCACGGGTGAAAATGTATCAAAAAAGTCTACATTTTCTCTTTGTCTAAAACCTTTAGCAACAAGACGTGCCTTATATTTTTCAACAGTGCCATCAGGTTTTAATTTCCTTTTAAGAATCCATTTACACCCAATTGTTTTACACCCAGGAGGAAGGTCTACTAAATGCCAAGTTTTATTTGTTTCCAAAGAATCCATTTCATCATTAATAGCCTCTTGCCATAAATCGGCATCTAAAGAAGATAAAGCTTCTTGAATAGTGTTAGGATCCTCCTCTAAAGTGTAAGCATAAAAGTCGGGACCAAAATATTTTTCTACACGAGCCCTTTTACTTTTTCGAATTTCTAAAACGGATTCATTATTTTCTTTATTTTTATTTAAAGAAATATTAGTGGATGACTCGTCCCCACTATTTCTCAATTTAAAAGGAAATTTATCTTCTTAAAAATCGGTGTCATTTGATTCAATGATTACTTGATTTTTCAAGTCATAAAATCGGCATGCTTTGCTATTAATAGCATAGCCTATAAAAACGCACTCATATGCTCTACTTGCCAATTTAGACCTTTTATGGTCGGGTATACGTACATAGGCTAAGTACTCCCACGTTCTAAAGTATGTCACGTTGGGCTTAATATTTTTCCAAATTTCATAAGGAGATATTTTCATTTTAGTCTTAGGAATTCTATTAAGCACGTGACACACAGTCAAAATACTTTCACCCCACCAATGTGAGGCAGCCCCTGAATTTAATAAAACAGCACCAACTAATTCAGTTAATGTCCTATTTCTTCTTTCTGCTTTATCGTTCATTTCGGGCAAATAAGGGGCAGTTTTTTCGTGAATAATACCGTGGGTTTTATAAGATTCAATAAATGGTCCAGAATCATATTCGGTGCCTCTATCACTACGTAACCTTTTTATTTTCCGATTAAATTGATTTTCAATTTCATTTAGGAAAATTTTAAACATGTCAAACGCTTCACTTTTATTTTTCATTAAATACACAAATGAATAATCAGAACAATCATCAATAAAAGTTATAAAATAACGTTTGCCATTTCTAGTTGTGACACCATCCAATTCACAAATATCCGAATGAATTAAATCAAGTGGTTCAGATTCTCTAAAAACATATTTATGTGGTATCTTAGTGATTTTTGCTTGACTACACCATTCACATTTTTCAAAATCATTTAATGATAATTCTGGAATTAATCCTAAAGTGCTCATATTTGTAACAAGTTTTTATTAACATGACAAAGCCTAGCATGCCAAATATTAAATGAACAAGTAATATAAGTAGAAGGAGAAATTTTATTAGCATCAACATTCAACTTGAACATCCCATCAGTGGCATAACCCTTGCCTACAAAAATCTCATTTTTGGTCAAAGTAAATAAATCAGCACCAATAGTTTGAGTAAAGCCAGCTTTGTTGAGAAGATAGCCCGAAACCAAATTTTTCCTTATCTCGGGAGTGTGAAGAACATCTTTGAGGATAATAGTCTTTACCAAAGTGAACTTCAATTCCACATTTCCAGTACTAGCAACCTCAGTGGAGTGAGAATCATCCAACAACACCTTCTTATCTGCAGTCTCAGAATAAGTCTTAAACAGAGTACGGTCATAACAGATATGGCGAGAAGCGCCAGTATCCAACCACCACCATTCGGCACCGCTAACCATGTTGATTTCTGAAATCATAGCACATGGGTCCTCTTCGGTCAAATTTGCTTGTGCGTTTGGCACATTGCGACATTTGCGAGCCATATGGCCAGGCTTGCCACACTTGAAACAGAGAAACTGTCCCGAGTTGCTAGACTGTCCATTTCCAGGGTTCTTATACTTATTCTGAGTCTGAGTCTGATTTTTAAAATTCTGGTTGTGGCTCTTTTTTTGATTTTTCATATTTTTTCCATTTGCCTTTAAAACAACTGGAAAGTGGTTCTTTTTCTGATTTTTGTTGTTAGACACAACAAGAATTTCATCTTTATAGTCCTATTTTCGGGATTCCTCCTCAATTCTCAATTTAGTAATAAGTGACTCTAGTGAAAATTCTTTAGACTTATGCCTCAAAATATTTTTAAACTCTTTGAACAGTGGAGGCAATTTATCAATAATTACAGCCACCTGAAATTGCTCATCTAAAGCCATTCCCTCAGAAATTATTTCATGGGCAATCATTTGCAAATCATGGGTTTGAGCAATAATAGATTTGTCATCCGTCATTTGAAATTTCAAATAACGTCTGACGGCATATTTTTTAGCACCCGCCTCCTCCGTGTCATATTTTTTAAAGAGTGCAACCCAAACATCTTTCGCAGTTTTATAATTGGCATAATAGTCATAAAGTTCGTCACTTAAAGCATTCAGAATATAGTTCTTGCACAAAAAATCATTTTCCTCCCAAGTTCTAATTGTTTTTCTTTCCTCAACAGTAGGTGGATTATTTACTACGGGTTTGTCAAATTGAACACATGATGTGACTTTTTTCGTAGTTAAATAAAATAGCAACTTTTTGCTCCAACGTTTAAAATGGGTGCCTTCATATTTGAAAGGCTTATTAAGGTTACTTGAGTAAATTTCGTCCATGGCAGAATTTTAGAACACCTTAAAATTGTTGTTGCAGCAGTAAATAATTAAATGCAGAATTAAAAATTAGGAACGAAATTACCCAATTTTTGGAGTAAATAAATCTGGGACAGAAAATATAAGAAATCCCGGAAGCAGGTACAGTCTAGAACACGGCTGAGTCGCGAACAATGTCGCTCTCTTTAAGGTATTTCGCGGCTCTGCCCAAAGTGTGCTGACAGTCAGAAATGCCTCGCCACCCCCAGGATAAAACAAACGGAGGTGGAATACCTCTTTTATGGGGAAACAAAAGAGACGTTGGAGAAAAACGTGGAGAGAAAAATCTGGTAGGTAGTGGGCAACTGGGTTGAAAATTTCAACTCAGATATAATAACGTTTTAATTTTCGGAATTAAAAAAAAACGGTTAAAAAATATGTTTTTAGCCCAAAAAACAGTTCTGGATTTGTCCAAAAAATTATTTCTTAATGAGCCCAAGACCCGGACCGGACGGACGGCGGCGGCGGCGCGCGCCCGCGTGTGACTTGGCCAAATAAGTCCCTCACCCATACACACAAAACATCTAATGCCCAAAGGGCTTGCCCATTGGTTCCAAATAAATTATAAATATACCCAACTCAATTTGTTGCGCTAACCGATGTGGGACAAGCCAAAGAGCAATTTTCAACTTTTGCATCTTAACAGCTAATAGTTGTTGTTGCCAACAGCTGTGTTCCAACAATCATCTATAGGGCTCAACCGCTATAGACTCTCACACAATCTTTGCTTCTCCCACTTCTGGATTTAGGTTTAGTGGCAAATCTATTTTTGCTCATGTTCTTCGTGCTCCAGAAGATCCAATTCTTAGATTCACTGTGGCATATAACAAAGATCCCGGTCCAATTAAATTGAACTTGGTTGTCAGTGCTTACTGCCCAAAGGAAGGGAAGACTCTTGTTCTCAATGTTGTGAGAAAAGCAGAGTAGATACTTGTTAACGATAGATCTCGCCTTAAAGAATATATCACCATTGTTAGATTGGGAGAATATACCACCATCTTGATAAAGTTGCATGACCAGTTCGTATTTTTGTTGCTAAGGGAGGTCAATGTCTCGTAGCTCAGAGTTACATAAATAATATAGATTATGGGGCTCTACGAGGAATATGTTGGTGCACAAAGTATTGTTTTCACGAATGCTGATGTAGACAGCCGAGTTGAGAGTCAATGAAGCCCACGTATTCGATCCCTCCCATTCATGGCGATTCTATTGTTTATACCATCCTCAAGAACAGGAACATGTTCCATGAATGGACCATTGAGTTGAATGCGATGGTTGACCGTGTTATTAGCATGCATCAATAGCGGTTTGATGCTTTACGGGATAGAGGTAGTACACTTGCTGACTGGAGTGGCATTATTAAGCAGATGGGAATGTTTACTTTCACAAGACTCAATTCACATCAAGTTGCCTTCATGACCAAATAATACCACATCTACATGACATCTGATTGGTGAATAAGTATGGCGGGCCTTAGCTTGAGCACAGTTCCACACCTCTCCGATGCAATACATGTAGTGACTTCTTGTATAATCATTTTTCCAATTCTTTCATAGTCTCTGGTGAATTATTAAAAGTTTTATTGTAATAATCATCTCCACAGACCAAAATAATCAACTCAATTGATGAAATTCCATGCACTGAATCAGACTCGTTCTGGGACTACTCATGGAAGCAAAATAATAAAAGTCAATGGACGAAAAAAAAGGTTTAATTAGACTGGGTAATTATCATTTTGACCCAATTAATTGATCCATAATTACCTCCTCTGGTGTTTGTAAGAAGAATCAATTTAGGGCATTGTTTCAGAAACATAAGGAATTAGGTTTTGATAGGGTGAAAAATGGAAGAAAAATGATTGAGATGATGAAATAGCTCCATTGTCTCTTTATCAAAGATCAAATGGTCCAATAGATGGTTTCGTACACAATGCTGATATTAATATCCAATATAATAATCAATATTGTTTTCACAATCATAATACCGGATATAAGCCATAATGTTACATCACGTTTAAAAACAGTTTTGTCATGATTCCATGATGTTTAATCTTCATGTAATCACAAATCGTAATTTCTTTATAACTATTATCAAAACAAATCTTTTTCCATAACAATGGATTGGAATAAGGTGACTTAAATGCTTCTGTCAAAGCTTTTGAATCCCTTCTTGAATATCCCAGAATTACTCTCTTATGTGCCCGGAATATTTGTGAGAAAATACGAATGATAAGAATTTCGGATTTTCTCTCCCTCCGTAGAAGTAGTGTATATTGAGATGACTCTAAATGGTGTAGATGTCTCTACTTATAAGGGGAAGAAGGGCGAAATCCTAGTGGAGGTGGGACTCTTTCAAGTCTCCCACTAATGCCACTAACCATCATGTGACTAACGGATAAGGTTTACCCAAATCTTTTAATATCTTTATTTATCACATTCCTAATTAATTATCAGACATTTATTAAAACCACGTAAATAGAAAATTCAGAATTTAATACAATTGAAATTAAATAATTAATTTCGTCACTTAACATTAATTTCCAACAGTCTCCCACTTGGTATTAATAATTCGTATAATTAAATTAGGTATCATAAGGGGCACAATCATTGATAAATTTTTCTAAATCAAATGATTCACGGATGCGAGTCATGGCAGTTCCATGTTATTCAAGAGCATGGCTCCTTCCATGTATCACAACACCTATGTTTCATTCAACTGATCATTTAATTTTGGGTATCATGATGGCCTCATAATGTCCTTTTGAATAAGGACTATTTCTGTCAACAATAATTCGGAATTATATGCATGCATTCACAAAAGACAGAAATAATAGAAATCAGAAACACTTTTATTGAATTCAAGTAATAGTGTCAAACAACTAAGCCAAATAGCAATCATAATCTAACTAATCGAGACCCATCTCTTTGACATGTTCCATAAAGGTCTTCAGAGATAATCCTTTCTTAAGAGGATTTGCTATGTTATCATGCGTACTAATGTAATCAATT
This sequence comes from Sambucus nigra, assembly GCA_949130495.1. NCBI lineage: Eukaryota > Viridiplantae > Streptophyta > Magnoliopsida > Dipsacales > Adoxaceae > Sambucus > Sambucus nigra. The sequence goes on from OX422215.1 coordinate 232,526,875, forward strand.
GACACTCTTTGTTTCTGTACTTCTTCTTTAACTGATAGGTATTTCATCTCAATATGCTTAGCAGCCTTAGTATACCTATCGTTCTTCGAGAAGAAGACTGTTGTGACATTATCACAATAAATTTTTAGCGGCTTAGATATTGACCCCATAATTCTAAGTCCTGAAATAAAGTTTTGAAGCCATAATCCATGATTTGTAGCTTCGAAGAAAGCTACGTATTCAGCCTCCATAGTAGATGATGCAATGACACTTTGCTCAGCACTTTTCCATGAAACGGCTCCTCCACCCATAAGGAATACATAACCCGAAGTGCTCTTCCTACTGTCAAGGCATCCCCCAAAATCTGAGTATGAATAACCAATCACCTCAAGGTGATCAGTCTTCCGATATGTGAGCATGTAATCCTTGGTCCCTTGCAGGTACCTCAGCACTTTCTTTGCAGTTTTCCAATGGTGAATTCTCGGATTGCTTTGATATTTGCCTAGCATCCCAACGGCAAAATCGATATCCAATCTAGTGCATACTTGTGCATACAACAAGCTCCCTATGAGCAAAGCATAAGGCATGCCTTTTATGTGCTCCCTTTCTAAATCACTTCTGAGACATTGAATTAAGCTGAACTTATCCCCTTTCTGAAGTGGAACATTAATGGGATTGCAACTTTGCATGCTAAATCTTTCTAAAACTTTGTTAATGTAAGCTTTCTGAGATAATCCTAACATTCTTCATGATCTATCCCGAGATATTTCTATCCCGATTACGAAGGATGCCTCGCCTAAATCTTTCATTTCAAAGTTTTTAGAAAGGTACTTCTTGGTTTCACTTAATAATCCAAGATCACTGCTGGAGATAAGTAAGTCATCAATATATAGTGCTAAAAACACAAACTTACTCCCACTGATCTTCAGGTACATACACCGATCAACAGTGTTTTCCTTAAACCCAAAGGATGTAATGGTATCATGAAACTTAATGTACCATTGATGAGAAGCTTTTTTTAGACCATATATTGACTTCTTTAACATACAGACCATGTTTTCCTTTCCTTCCTTTATGAAGCCTTGTGGTTGTGCCATGTAGACTTCTTCTTCTAAACTCCAATTTAGAAAAGTTGTTTTTATGTCCATTTAGTGCAACTCCAAATCATAATGAGCCACCAATGCTAAATTGATTCTTAATGAGTCCTTATTTGAAACTGGAGAGAAGGTCTCGTTATAATCAATGCCTTCTCGTTGATTAAAACCTTTGGCAACAAGTCTAGCTTTATGTCGTTCGATATTGTCTTTTGAGTCAAGTTTGGTCTTAAAGATCCACTTGCACCCAACTCGTTTTTATCCTTCTGGCAATTTGACCAACTCCCAAACTTTATTGTCATTCATAGATTTTATTTCTTCATTCATGGCATCAATCCATTTATCGGAATCATCATTATTTATATCTTTTTCATAAGAAACTGGATCATTTATATTCCCTATATTAAATTCGGTCTCTTGAAGGTATACCACATAATCACCCGGAATTGCTTATTTCCTTTCTCTTTGAGATCTTCTTAATGGCACTTCCTATGGTGATTGAAAAATTTTCATCGGTTATAGTCTCATTATGTGGTTATTTAGTTGGTTGATCATTCACTTATTATTCATTGTTATTGATTGGGTCAATGACCGGTTCAACAACTACATTAGGAATAACAAGTATGTTATGAACACTAGGTATAGAATTTGTACCCTGACTTCTTGAATGATTACCTCCCTTTCTTTTATACTCCTACTTGCTTCACCTTCTTCAATGAATTTAGCATTTCCAGTTTCTATGATTCTAGTTGTATGATTTGGACAGTAGAATCTATATCCCTTCAACTTTTCTAGATACCCAATGAAATGACATGATAATGTCCTAGGATCTAATTTCTTGCATGAGGGTTATAGATTCTAGCTTCCGATGGGCAGCCCCATACACGTAAATACCTTAAATCGGGTTTCCATCCTTTCCAAAGTTCAAAAGGTGTTTTTGAAACTGACTTACTAGGAAACTTGTTTAAGATGTGTACATCGGTCTTTAATTCATGTGTCCATAAAAATGTAGGCAATTGGGTCCTACTTATTATACTTCTAACCATTTCTATGAGGGTACGATTACGTCTTTCAGCTACACCATTCTGCCAAGGTGATCATAGTATTGTGTATTGGGCGTAAATACCTAATTTTTCAAGGAGTTTAGCAAATGGGCCAGGGCGTTACCCTGACTCATCATATCTACCATAATATTCACCACCTCTATCGGACCTAATAATTTTCACCTTTTTGCCTAGTTGCCTCTTAACCTCATTAATGTATATTTCAATGACATTCGCAGACTGATATTTATCATGCAACATGTACAAAATGCAATAACGTGAAAAATCATCTATAAAGGTGATAAAGTATTTTTCTCAACCAATGGATGGAATATCAAAAGGTCCACATATGTCTATATGTTTTATTTCAAGTAGTTGGGTGCTTCTTGTGGCTCCTTTCTTTGTATGTTTGGTATTTTTTCCTTTAATACAGTCCATGCATACATCATAATTTGCCCAATCCAGGTTATGGAGTATTCCATCTTTAATGAGCCTTTCAATTCTCGGCCTGGATATATGCCCTAATCTTTTATGCCACAAATAAGCAAAATTTTCATCATTAAGTGTATGTTTCGTGCCAACATTAGGATGCAGGGTCCCAAGGGTTTCAGACAAATTCTTTTCAAGATTCAATTGATACAAACCATCTAATAAAAATTCAGAACAAAAATTATTAGAATTTTTAACCAAACCAAAACCATTGTACTTAAATTCAATCACAAAACCGTCTAAAGCAAGTTTGGAAACACAAATTAAATTCCTAGAAACTGTGGGAACATAAAAGGTTTCTTGCAAATCTTAAATAAATCCAGTGCTTAAAATTAGGCGAAAGACTCCAATAGCTTCTATTTTAGCCTTCGCTTTATTGCCCATGTAGAGAAAATGATCATTTGGATTTGTTTTGTGGATCGAAGCGAAGCCCTGCATCGAATTAGAAACATGACACATAGAACCAGAATCAATCCACCAAGTGTTAGAAGGAGCGTCAATAAGGTTTGATTCAAAACAAACATAAATAAAGGGCTTACCCTTTTTCTCAAACCAGGCCTTTCGTTTATGATAATCCCTCTGGAAATGGCCCTTCTTTTTACAGAAGTGACACTTGTCGTTCTTTTCCTTCTTCATAAAAGTAGTTGATGGTTCAGCTTGATGAGACGGCCCAGAACCTTTCTTAATGCCCTTGCCAAATTTCTTCTTAAAACCATCTCCTTTGACTGTCAGATTTGCCACCTGTCCCTTAGTCACATGGCCATTCTGTTGCGTACGCCTTCCTCCCTCCTGTATCAACATGCTTTGCAAATCATTTACATTCCACTTATCTTTTATAGTGTTGTAATTAATTTGGAAAGGCCCATACTCAGGAGGTAGGGAGTTTAGGACAAATTGGACGAGAAAAGACTCATGCACTGTCATGCCCAAAACTCTAAGTCTAGCAGCCAGATTGGTCATTTCTATAATGTGCTCATTCATGGTTTGAGTACCATTGAACCTCATAGTGGTCAGGTCAGCCATCAGTTTCCTAGCAAGGGATTTATCAGCAGTGCGAAAGCGTTCCTTAATGTTGTTCAAATACTATTTTGCTTTCGTAGTTTCAGGTAGGGAGGTCTTAATGTTAGCAGCAACGCACATTCGCATAAACATAAGGGTCAGCCTATTGGATCGAGACCATGCTTCATGGACAACAATTTCATCCCCGCTACTGGCATTAGTAATAGCAGCGGGTTCATCACACATAATTACCATGTCCAGGTCAAGAACCCCTAGGCTGAACTCAATTTTCTCATTCCATTCAGAAACATTAGTTCCATTAAATTTGGAATAGGACTAAGCTTGCGAATACAGGTTAAGAGGAACTGCAATTAATAACAATGTTCACAAATTAAATTTTCACACACAATAAAAATTGCAAGGGTCGAATATTGAATTGTTGACTAAAAATTTTGGCATATTTCATTTACATTCTCAATATCACGGAATCTGTGTTTATCATCACACAATGTTCAGATTATAAAGATATATTACCCTATAATTCATTTATCATGGTCCCATAATTTTGGCATCTGTGTTTGTTGCCTAAACGTTTAATACCATGATTAATGGACTTAATGTCAACTATTATATTTTCACAAAAATAGTTATAATGTTGTTCAATTCAGAAATTAGCACGTGTTGCGCCTCAATCTAATTTTATAACTAACATTAGAATAAACCTTTAATGAATGTAAGTGTATTATTCGTACATGCAGTCGTAGTCTGTGTTTGGCCTTTGACTTAACTCAAATGAATAATTGCTTACATATCCCAATTTAAATATAGTTAATCATGCATTAAATATTAACTATAATACATAATCTATCAGTAATTACAAAGATACCAATAGTAGCTTAAATGCCTCAAAAACAGAATTGTCCAGGTATAGTGAAACACAAAATTCATGAATTTTGGCAAAAATGGATTTTCACCATGGAATTGAAGTAAAACATGCCAGAAAATCAAAAATTTTTGCGAGACATTAATATCAATTTTCTGTAAAGATTTATAAGCCCCGAGATTATTTCCTAAAATGGCAAAAACGGGGTTTTGAAGGCCTTGACGGACAAAAAACACATTACATCACGGCTAAAGGCCATGAAATTCGATCGTTGTCCCGTTTCCAGTCAACGTATCAAGTTTCAAGTCAATCGGACACCAAAAATTTCGAAAAATACTATTCACTACGCCAAAAAAAAATCTCTCGGAATCTGTTTTGCGTCAAATCGCAGTTTTCACTTAATTAATCTTAAAAACAAATTTGTTTTCTTATCATGATTAATAAAAATGTTTTCCAGAATACTTACACAACTTGAAACAAAAAAAAATACTAACGGCATATTAGGGTTCCAATAACACGAAAAGGGGATGAACAGTAATGGGACAGTTATCATAAGATAAGGACTGTATGCAGCAATTTCGTTCTTAATATTATACATAACACAAATTCGAATTACCATATGCATGATTACCAGATTGCTTAAAATTTTCAGATTTCCAGAAAAATAAAATTTCCAGATTTCTAGATTTAGCAAAAATTCCAGATTTCTAGATTTTCAAAGAAAAATTCCAGATTTCAAAAGATCATAAATCAGAATTATTATAAAGGAGTTTTCATTAACGGAAAATATGAGATTATAAATCGAATGCTCTGATACCACATGTTAATCAATACTGGTTTCACAATCATAATACCGGATATAAACCATAATGTTACATCACGTTTAAAAACAGTTTTGTCATGATTCCAGGATGTTTAATCTGCATGTAATCACAAATCGTAATTTCTTTATAACTATGGTCGAAACTAACCTTTGTCCATCGCAATTGATTGGAATAAGGTGACTTAAATGCTCCTGTCAAAGCTTTCTTTAAATCCCTTCTTGAATAGCCTAGAATTACTCTTTTATGTACCCGGAATATTTGTGAGGAAATACGAATAATAAGAATTTTGGATTTTCTCTCCCTCCTTAGAAATAGTTTGTATTGAGATAACTCTAGATGGTGTAGAGGTCTCTATTTATAAGGGGAAGACGGTCGGAATCCTAGTGGAGGTGGGACTCTTTCAAGTCTCCCACTAATGCCACTAACCATTATGTGACTAACGGATAAGGTTTACCCAAATCTTTTAACATCTTTATTTATCACATTCCTAATTAATTATCTGACATTTATTAAAACCACATATATGGGAAATTAGGAATTTAATACAATTGAAATTAAATAATTAATTTCGTCACTTAACATTAATTTCCAACATCCAATTCTTAGATTCACTGTGGCATATAACAAAGATCCCGGTCCAGTTAAGTTGAACTTGGGTGTCGGTGCTTATTGCCCAAAGGAAGGGAAGCCACTTGTTCTCAATGTTGTGAGAAAAACAGAGTAGATACTTGTTAACAACAGATCTCGCCTTAAAGAATATATCACCATTGTTAGATTAGGAGAATATAACACCATCTTGATAAACTTGCATGACCAATTCGCATTTTTGTTGCTAATGGTGGTTAATGTCTCGTAGCTTAGAGTTACATAAATAATATAGATTATGTACTTTTAAGACTTAAAATAATATTAATTATGGATATAGGACAACAAATATTTCGTTTCCATTTTTAGTCCCTATTTTCAAATTAAAGGGACACATGGCATGCTGTGATTGGTTGACATTTTATGAATATGGGTCCGCGCCAACGACTTTATTCAAAAATAGGGACTAAAACTATAAATAAAATGTTTGTTTCCCTATTTCCAAAATACATATTACAATATGCCCTAAATTTACAAAACACCATAAATAATATGGGGCTCTACGGGGAATATGTTGGTACACAAAGTGATGTTTGCACGAATGCTGATGTAGACAGCCGAGTTGAGAGTCAATTGAAGCCCATGTACCCATTCATGGTGATTCTATTGTTTATACTGTCCTTAAGAACAGGAACATGTTCCATGAATGGACTATTGAGTTGAATGCGATGGTTGACCATGTTATTAGAATGCATTAGCAGCGGTTTGATGCTTTACGGGATAGAGGTAGTACACTTGGTGACTGGAGTGACATTATTAAGTAGATTGGAATGTTTACTTTCATGGGACTCAATTCACATCAAGTTGCCTTCATGACCAAATAATACCACATCTACATGACATCTGATTGGCGAATAAGCATGGCGGGCCTTAGGTTGAGCACAGTTCCACACCTTGCAGATGCAATACATGTAGTGACTTCTTGTATAATCATTTTTTCCCATTCTTTCATAGTCTCTGGGGAATTATTAAAAGTTTTATTGTAATAATCATCTCCACAGAGAAAAATAATCAACTCAATTGATGAAATTCCATGCACTGAATCAGACTCGTTCTGGGACTACTCATTGAAGCAAAATAATAAAACTCAATGGATGAAAAAAAAAGGTTTAATTAGACTGGGTAATTATCATTTTGACCCAATTAATTGATCCATAATTACCTCCTCAGGTGTTTGTAAGAAGAATCAATTTAGGGAATTGTTTCAGAAACATAAGGAATTAGGTTTTGATAGGGTGAAAAAAATGGAAGAAAAGTGATTGAGATGATGAAACATCTCCATTGTCTCCTTATCAAAGATCAAATGGTCCAACAAATGGTTTCGTACACAATGCTGATATTAATATCCAATATGACTTTCTACCACTCCTTCCTCAAGATTATCTGCATTTTTTAAAATAAAACTTTATCAACATGTAAGTGAACTTATATTTGTTTAGCCAAATTATCAAACCAAAAATAAATTCAAAATCACCATAAAACAAAAACTTCAAACTTGTCAACAGTGCATACCATTGATGGAAGTTCAAAACCAAATCAGATGTACCTCAATAATAAAAGATAAATCAAATGTACATCAACAAGTAAAGATAAATAACCAATGAATCAAATACTATTCTTTTTAGTTTGTAGTCATTTTTCTCATACGTTCCAATCAAATCCTGAATTCGTTACAACAATAACAAATATAAAGGGAGTGTGGAGTCTTTATTATCAAGTAGAAAACTAAACCACAACTTAGTAATTTTGAATAGTATGGTCCTATTTATAATGGAAACTAGTATACCTTCATTGCTCGAACTCATCTTATCGGTAACCAATCCTCTGCGATAATTTCTCTTCAACCCCCATAAGAGTGTACTAAGCAAAGTCTTTGAATAGAACGTCACATTTGAATTAATGATCCCAGTGTAAATACCATCTTGCGACTCACATTCGGGCACTTTCACATTCTTAGTCGATATAACCTACACAAATGAACAATATCTTAATAATGATTCAGGATTTCATGTAAGCATACCCTAAATTTTACTTTCCATGAATTTTGGACTTTTGTTGAATTTTCTCTTAAAACCTCCTAATGTTGTTATTGGATATATATTTGCTATGTTCTTTTTATATATGTGTTTTCTCATTGAAAAAATTATCAAAAAGTAATATGATGCTAACCTTGGAATTGAACTTACAACTCCTGAGGATGAGGATATACCCATACACCTTAAACTGAGTGCATTGCTCGAGGGGATTCCTTGTTTCATACTTATATATACTCATACACCTTAAAGACCATGTTAATAATCGAAAATCCATGTTCACCATTAAAATATTAGCTTTGTTATAAAAGTTCCACAACCATATATAGAGATTCTAGAATGAAATAACACTAAAACTCAATAAATATCAATATTATGCATCATCTCAATTTTACATACAGTTGCATACATTGAGATTATTCATAATATGATAAGTCCTAAACCAGTGAATCAAAACACTAATAAATTTTCTAACACTAAAACATCCGAGAAATTATTTAAATATATGAAAAATACAAGACAAAAAATACATAAGCTAACTATTATATGGTAAGAAACAGATAAATGAACTTATGGGTTACTTGGAATGATCTAAATATAAAATTGTTTTTAAGAAAAAAAACAGAGTTTGTTCAAATAAACTCCTAATATAAATAGTACATGAAATTTGGAGGATTTAACCCCGGAAATTTTATCACAGTAATTCAAAGAAAAATGGTTGAACAAAATACCAAGAAAGAGTAAAATACAAAAAAAAATAATTTGATTACAAACTGGAACCAAACAAAACACATCAAGAAAACTTAGATTTCACGAAAAAAACACGAATCAAATTAATATCATTATTTGATTACGGTCGTATTACAAGGTCTTCACAAAGTAAACATCACACTCTATATCAAGTGATTTAGATCGGATCTTGGTGTTTGTATAATTGCACACACACATACACACACACACACACACACATACATATATATATATATATATATATATATATATATATATATATATATATATATATATATATATATATATATATATATAATGACATTGTTGATACCAAAATTAATATGCTGATGTGGACGAATAATACGCAGACACGTGTCAATCTACGTGGCACGATAGCAGCGAGGAAGTTCATTTCATGTACAGCCTCGAGGCTATAAATACCTTGTATCAGACCCATTCAAGGGCACCGGAATTTCTTGAGAGAACTTGTAATCAAGAATTCTGCAAACACTCAGCAATAACATAACAGTGGACGTAGGCTTTATTCCTAGCCGAACCACTTTAAAAATCTTTGTCTTATTTATTTATTTGTGATTGAATAATTAGAGCAATCTAGTTTTTTACATCAACAGATTGGCGCCGTCTGTGGGAAACGACTGTTACTATTGTTTTTTGCAAAAATCATTTGTTATCAATGGCAGATAATCCAGAATCCAGTAATCGAAATGCTGGAAATGCTGGAAATCCTCCAAATCCATCTGCAACTTCAGATCTGGCTGGAATCATGACAAATCTGGCTCAAGGACAAACCGCCATGCAAGAATCTATGAGGCAACTCATTCAAACTCTTCAAGGCGGTGCACCTACCTATTCAGGACAACGGAGTGATCATGGGCAATCACGATCCAAACGTACTGTGTCATATCGCAATGAAGAGTCTAATGATTATTCTTATCAACCTGGGCGAACTTCATCGATACGGGCTACGGATACAAATCAACCTATATCTCTCTCTACGGAGAGAACCAGCGCTTTGGAAAGATTAAGCAGGGCTTCTCCTTTCAGTCGATTAGGACCAAGGAGGAATATGAATCCACCTAGAGCTCCATCGAGAAGTTTTCGACCACCATCAGGTTTGAGAGAAGGATCAGCACAACCACGACCAGTTACTCGTCGAGATAAATCTCAGGAAGCTACGTCAGGGCAATCAATTGCTCAGACTAAGCGGCCTGAGGAAGGAAATGAAGCATGGAAAGGTTCTATTCAACGGTTAGAGGATAGATTGGGAGAAATGGCTAAGGCGAGGAATCCCTTACAGAGAACTTTTGTTCAAGGGACACCCTTTGTGCAAGCAATTGTGAATTTTCCTACACCATCGAAATTCAAAGCACCAGTAGTGACCCCTAAGAACGACGGAAAGACAGATTCTGTACTTCATATAGAACAATACCAAGCTGCTGCTGACATCTATGCCGTACCCGACGAGATGAGGTGTAGGGCATTCTCGGGAACTCTTACCGGATCTGCACAGATATGGTATAACAATCTTCCTCGGGGTAAGATTTCAACTTTTATTCAATTAGCCGAGTTGTTCATTGGCAATTTTTGCTTTGGGGCGAAGCCGGTAAAACGAGTAGCACACTTGTTAAGTGTTAGACAAAAATCAGGTGAAAGTACTAGAGATTACATAACTCGTTTTAATAACGAGAAGTTGGAAGTCGTAGATTATGAAGAAAAGACAGCGATCACTGCTTTGATGAGTGGTTTGCTGCCTAATAAGCTGTACTATACTTTGGCCAAAGATCCACCTAAAACTATGTCGGAGTTAATGGCTAAAGCGGCCAAAATCATGAATGCCGAGGAAGCTATGGCTGCGAAGAAGAATATGGATAAAGAAATCAATGTGGAAGTTGACAAGTCTAAGAAAAAAGATCAGAAAGGTAATGGTGGTGACAAGCATTCCAGGAATAACAGGATGGCCTTGGAAGTCCTAAAGAAGTATGATAATTATACTCCATTGAAAATGGGTATTAATCATGTTTTGGAAGAAATCAGGAATAGCGAGGAAATCAAGTGGCCAGAGAAACTGAAGACAAATCCCGATCTGAGGAATAAGGCCAAATATTACGAGTTTCACAAAGATCATGGCCATATGACAAAAAATTTCATAGCCCTTCAGAACGAGATTGAAACACTCATCCGAAGAGGAAAGTTGTCAAAGTATGTAGATCGCTGAGGTGAAAGGAAGAATGATGACAAAACTAGAGAGAGATCTAGATCTCCTCGTCGTGCAGAGGAGAAAAAGAAGAGGGACCATGAAGATGATCTAGATGATGACCCTGATCTTCCCAAGAAGCCAAGGAAGCCTGAACGAGAGGTATTTTCCATACGTTTTGGGTCGTTTGATTGTAATGTTATTACAGGAGGAGATGCAGGAGGAGGAGATCTTACTGCAGAAAGAAAAGCTTACCTCGGAGAGACTCAAGCTTGTTCATACATTCAGCGAATAAACCTGGCCGAGGATGATCGTCCGAGGAAGGTAAATAAAGAGAAGCTAGTGATTGGTTTTTCAAAAAACGACCTGGCAGGTGTTCTTTACCCTCATGATGATCCTTTGGTGATCAAAATGAGGATGAAAGATGTGGTCATTTCAAGGGTGTTAGTAGACAATGGTAGTTCGGCAGACATCATGTACTATTCATGCTTTGATAGCTTGAATTTAAAATTATCTCAATTGGAACCTTATCACAGACCCCTTCTGGGTTTTGCTGGCGAGAAAGTTTTTCCACTTGGGATGATCAAGTTGGATATACTCATTGGAACTTGGCTTGCTTGTCGAACCGAAAGAATACGCTTCTTTGTGATGGATAAGAATGTGCAGTCAGCCTACAACATCATCATGGGAAGAGTTGGATTGAAGAAGTTCGAGGCAGTTCCATCTATAGTACATCAGTGTTTGAAATTCCCAACGAATTTTGGAGTTGGAATTATGAAAGGTGATCAAAAAGTAGCTCGGGAATGCTATTATTCGTCTGCCGAGCAAGAGGAACTTGAAGAGTCAAGAAAAAAGACTACTACTTACCAAGTGGAGGAAGGTACAGAAATTGAAACTCTTGACCCTAGGGATGAATCTCAACTCGTAAAAGGGCAGGTGGTGGAATCTACAGAAATTGTTATCCTGGACGACGAGCATCCTGAACGAGTAACTCAGATAGGATCGTCGTTGGATGTTTCAATAAAACAGGATTTGATAACTTTCTTGAGAAACAGGAAGAATACTTTTGCTTGGAGTCATGAAGACATGCCAGGTATAGATCCAAACTTCTTATGTCATGAGCTCAATGTGAATAAGGAGATCAAACCTGTGAAGCAAAGAAGAAGAGTGTTTAGCCCCGAGAAGAACCAGGCTATACAAGAGGAGGTCGAGAAACTCCAGAAAGCCCAATTCATTGAAGATGTGAAATATCCAGATTGGTTGGCCAATGTGGTGATGGTAAAGAAGAAGAACAACAAATGGAGAATGTGTGTTGATTTCACTGATCTCAACAAGGCGTGCCCAAAAGATCATTTTCTGTTGCCCAGAATTGATCAATTAGTGGATGCTACCTCGGGACATGAGCTACTCAGCTTTATGGACGCTTATTCTGGCTACAATCAGATCAAAATGAAGCCAGAAGACAGAGAAAGTACTTCTTTTATTACCCCAAGGGGAACTTATTGTTATAATGTTATGCCTTTTGGTTTAAAAAATGCAGGTGCAACATATCAGCGGCTGATGAACAAGGTTTTTGCCGAACAAATCAGTTGCAATATGGAAGTCTATGTCGACGACATGCTCACCAAAAGCAAGAGAGCTACTGATCATCTAGTTGACTTAGGCCAAACCTTTGATCAACTGGACAAATACCAAATGAAGCTCAACCCGACAAAGTGTACCTTTGGAGTACGAGAAGGAATGTTCCTCGGATACATCGTCAATCAACGAGGTATTGAGGCAAATCCAGAAAAGATCAAAGCTCTTTTAGGGCTGCGATCCCCAACGATGAGGAAAGAAGTACAGAGTCTTACCGGACGAGTTGCAGCTCTCAACAGATTTGTATCCCGAGTAACTGATAAATGCCTCCCGTTCTTCAAAACACTGCGAAAAAGTTTTGAGTGGACTGATGAATGTGAGAAGGCCTTTCAAGATTTGAAGAAGTATTTGGGAGCCCCACCGTTGTTGTCTAGGCCAATAACTGGAGAGAAGCTGTATTTGTATTTGGCAGTATCAGAAAATGCAGTTAGCTCAGCGCTGATCAGATTGGAGAATGGAGTCCAGAAGCCAATTTATTACACAAGTAAGGCCTTCCGAGGTGCAGAAATCAGATACCCAAAGTTAGAAAAATTGGCACTGGCATTAATTGAAGCAAGTAGAAGAATGAGGCCATACTTCCAGGCCCATACCATCATAGTGTATACCGACATGCCATTAAGACAATCCCTTCACAAGACAAAAAAGTCAGGAAGATTGATGTATTGGGCAATAGAACTCAGTGAATATGATATTGTGTACGAACCCAGATCATCATTAAAGGGGCAAGCTGTAGCAGATTTTATAGCGGAATTCACATACCCTGATACCCCCGAGGAACAAAAGGTACTTGCTGACCTACCTGTGGACGATACAGGATCAACAGGCACAGATCCAGACCAACCAAGGTTGGTAAAAGGACTTGTGGATGTAGAAATATCATCATATTCAAACCCAGACCAACTCCGGTTGGTAAAAGGGCGCGAACAAATGACCGACGAGGAACGAAGGATACCCGGGGATGATGAAAGAAAACAGATGATATTTTACCGAGGAACTCTAACAGATAAGAAATTTGAAGACGAGTTACCTACATGGAGATTATATGTAGATGGATCATCTTGCACAGCTGGTTGTGGAGCAGGGATTGTTTTAAACACCCCAGATGATATTGACATGGAGTATGCCTTGAGATTCCAATTCAAAGCTTCCAATAATGAGGCTGAATATGAGGCTATGATAGCAGGTTTTCATTTGGTGAAAGTTATGGAAGCACGGCAAGTAATTGTATACAGTGATTCTCAATTAATTGTGAATCAAATGATGGGAATATATGCAGTTAAAGGGGAATTAATGATGAAGTACCATGCAAAGGTGATGGAATTATTAAATGACTTTGAGGCCATTCAATTGGTGAGAATACCAAGGATGGAGAATGCTAGAGCAGATGCATTGACCCGATTAGCATCAGCTACACGCACCGAGATGCGAAGGACAATACCAATTGAAGCACTGGAAAGTCGGAGCATAGAAGAAGACCTGATGGTGAAAATTATTACCCTTGATTTAGGACCATCTTGGATGGATTCTATCAGGGCATACATTGAAGAAGGAGTGCTACCGAAGGACAAGCTCACTGCCAAAAAGCTGAAGTATAAAGCTGTTCGGTATGTACTAACTAATGGTGTTTTGTATAGACGAGGAATTATGGCAGGTTTGCAGAGATGTGTGCATCCATCAGAAGTCAAAAATTTGATTGAAGAAATTCATGAAGGATCATGTGGAGCTCATGTAGCAGGTCGGACTCTTCTGCAAAGGGTGATGACACAAGGATATTACTGGCCGACGATGAGGGCTGATTGTATAGCATATGCTAAGAAGTGCGACAAGTGCCAACGTTTTTCCTCCATCCGACGAACGCCACAAGCATTGCTAACACCAATAACTTCCCCTTGGCCATTTGCCATGTGGGGAATTGATTTGGTTGGACCACTGCCGACCACCCGAGGAAGATTCAAGTACCTCGTCGTTGCAGTGGATTATTTTACTAAGTGGGTAGAGGCTGAACCACTAATTGATATGACGTACGAGAAGGTATATCAGTTCATTTGGAAGAATATCATTTGTCGATATGGTCTCCCACATGCTTTTATCACAGACCATGGAACACAATTCGATAATGAAGAATTTGCTGCCTACTGTCATCAGTCGAACATTTTGAAGTTTCATTCAGCACCAGGCCATCCCCAAACCAATGGACAGACTGAGGTGACGAACAGAACATTATTAAATGGATTGAAGAAGAGGCTAAGTGAGGCCAAAGAAAATTGGATTAATGAGCTACAGTCAGTTTTGTGGGCTTACCGAACAACTCCCCGAGCAGCAACTGGAGAATCACCATACATGCTGGCATTTGGAAGTGAGGCTGTAATACCTGCCGAGTTAGGCCTACCGACACACAGGGTGTTGAATTTCAACTCTTCGATCAGTGATTTGATGAGAAGATTGGATTTGAATATGCTCTAGGAGGTTAGAGAAGAGGCAGCTATTAGGAATGCCGCTTATCAACAACGAATAGCTTTGTTTTACAACAAAAGGGTGAAGAAATGCGATCTAAAAGAAGGAGATTATGTACTGAAGAAAGTCATTCAGAAGCACAATAAATTAGAAGCAAACTGGCATGGACCTTACCGGGTTACAGAAGTTGTTCGTCCAGGAACTTACAGAATAGCAACTCTAGAGGGAGAAGAATTTAAGAATGCGTGGAATGCTGAACACCTACGCAAGTATTATCAGTAATGTCAAATGTAAAGCATTTCTTTCATTATGAATAAAGAAAGGATGTTTCGCCATTTTCTTTCTGGTTGAAAGTTTTTCGAGAATACTAGTGT
The DNA here is from genome assembly GCA_949130495.1 of Sambucus nigra. Classification (NCBI taxonomy): domain Eukaryota; kingdom Viridiplantae; phylum Streptophyta; class Magnoliopsida; order Dipsacales; family Adoxaceae; genus Sambucus; species Sambucus nigra. The sequence continues at coordinate 232,542,277 of OX422215.1, forward strand.
AATACACTACACAAAAAAGTGCTCTATGGAGCCAACCTCCTTTGGTTAGGAGGACAGCTCTAAGGAGCCAAAAAAGTGCTCTAAGGAGCCAAAAAGTGCTATAAGTAGCCAAAAGTGCTCTAAGGAGCCAACCTCCTTTGGTTAGGAGGACAGCTCTAAGGAGCCAAAAAAGTGCTCTAAGGAGCCAAAAAGTGCTATAAGTAGCCAAAAGTGCTCTAAGGAGCCAACCTCCTTTGGTTAGGAGGACAGCTCTAAGGAGCCAAAAAGTGCTCTAAGGAGCCAACCTCCTTTGGTTAGGAGGACAGCTATAAGTAGCCAAAAGCTCCAAGGAGCCAAAAAATATTCCTTTGGTTAAAAGGTGTACACCAGCATGATCAATTACGGTTGATAAGATAAAAATATACTCTCATATTACAACTTATGATTGGTCGGGAGGTAATATTATTACAAAGAGTTCTTTGAAGAACAAAATATTCAAAAATACACCAAGTATAGTTGGTCGGGGATAAAAACCCAATAACTGTAGTTGGTCGACGAGGACAAATTATTGATCTTAGTTGGTCGGACGCATTTTTATATTAGAAATTGAACCAAGTATAGCTGGTCGGGGATAAAAACCCATCAACTGTAGTTGGTCGACAAACATTATTTACCCACCTTGGTTGGTTGGAAACAGTTTGAAAAATTTATATTCATTACTTTATTATTATTAAGTGATTGATCAACCTTGATACTTGTAAATTTTTATTATTAAGTTGGTTGATGAGCAGTGCGATATTGTTATCTTTTTAACAAATACATAGATACATATGAAAGTGTTTGATAAACACAAGACAATAGCAAAATTGGCAAACAGAAAATGAAAGTCTTTTCATTAAAAATCTAGAATAAATTACAAGTTACATAAATGTACTAACTGTTACATTGAAAACCTATTCTATTGGTTTCTTTCCTTTATTTTTTGAAACAGGCTCCTCGCCAGCAGGAGGATCCTCTAGGCAAAGAGGAGAATTAATGAAATTAACATCCCTGAGCATTCTAACGTTCATCACAGAAGGTGTATCCAAGAGATGCTCAGGACGAGACAATTCAACTTGAGAATGAAGGCTGTAATCACCAAGGTACTTTGAAATCAAGCTACGAGGAATGGAACGAGCTGGGATCCATGCCATGTCCAATTTGAAAGGTGGTACAGGCAAGTCTAACAATGATGGAGCATGATAATCCCATAAATAATGCCCTTGCTCCAATTTTAACACACCCAGTGCGTTCAACCATCCTTGCTTGTAACCCTCATTGTTGGCATGTTCAATACGAGCATCCAGGTGAACAAGGGCTTCATTGTATCCTGTCATCCAGAATTCCCTTGGCTGTTTATGGAATTGGAAGGTTAATCTATCCAATTGTTCATGAAGGCTTTTGGCAAAAAGATCCTTATTATGCAGAGCAGATTTCGTTGCTGTAAGTTGATCTTCCAAGGATAGATTCTTCTTGGACATTTTTGATAGGGCCCGATCTTTGATGTTTAACTGGAATGCTTGAGTTTCCAAAGTAGATTGGGTATGAGCCTCTTCAACATTGCGACTGAGAACTCTTGATCGGCTCCGAGAAGCAACTGGAGAACTTTGCTCCTCGACAGTTCTTCCTCGCCCCCGAGAACCTCTTCCTCGTCCCCGAGCAGTTCCAGAAACAGCAGATCTTCTTAAGTCATCCAGTTCTTGCCTTAACTTGGCGTTTTCGACTTCTAAGAACGAGAAACCTTCATCAGTAACTGGTACTAATGCAGTGGAAGATGAGGCAGCAGATTCATATTGAGCCAACTTTTTCTGCAGATTATTATTTTCTTCTTCCAGGATCTCGGCAATCTGCCTACAAGCTTCAACTTCACCTTTTAGGGTTCTCTCCCTAATATCGTACCCAACAATGATCTTCTTATGGCCTGTTTCTGAAGAGAGCTGCTGGTATCTATTTTGATAATCCTTATGCAACGAAGCCATTGATTCGTTGTGTTGATTTTGAAGATCCTCTATGGAACCATGAAGCTCTTCAATCAAGTCATAGTAAGCGACATTGTTGGCCACTGCTCGGTCGAGTAAAGCTTTCAAGTACGGATAAGCTTCAATTGCCTGCTCTGAGGCACCATGGCCAAGAATATCAGCAATTTCTGATGTACTAAGGAATGTATGACCAGCCTTATAGTATTGGTGACATTGCTGCATCAGCTCGGTATCATGTGAAGAGATCAACTCCATTCTAGCAACAAACTAAGGACGAGAAAAAGACAACAATCAACAAATATAAATCATCAACAACAGAGATGAGCAAAGATGTATTTTATTAGATCATCAAAAGGTTACATTGTTCGATTACAAGAATTGAAAAAAGAAATGATACCGAACAACTTCACACCTTTTCCTTGTCCCCCAAGACTTTCTCGGGAGGCTGGGATGAGGAGCTCGGTTGCTCGGTGGTGTCAACGGGTTGATCAGCAGGAATCTTCTCGGTAGGAGGAGGCATAGAGGAAACGTCATCGACTACAGAGGGTTGAGAAGCAGAGACTGGGTCACCCATAGCCATAGAAGACTCATCTGAGGCAGGCTCATCTTCTTCTTCTTCCACAATTGGTGGAGGAGGACCAGGGAGATGTTGCTGGAATAGCTCAGAATCGTCTTGGACCTTTAGCTCTTGCAGAGCAGCTACCCAGCCATCGTGGAAGTATTTCAACTTCCCATATTGGACTTGGGATGTCATTGCAGCTATCCCTCTCTCCCATCCTTTCTCCCAACCAGCACTGAAATGTTTCTTGATTGCGACCTTTCTCCTCAACTTCTCCGAGGAGAGTTTCACCTCCAATTCCTCTTTTTTAACCTTGATATCTCGCAGGGTAGATAACCCTTCATTTGCCTTTTTCAGCTGGCCATCATATTCCTGATGTTTAACCTCTAAGCCCTTTACTTTCTCCTCCAAATTCTTGGAGGTTTCAGCCATTTTCACCTTCTCAGCTTTAGCCACAGCTAATTTCTTCTCCCAAACAGTTTTTTCGTCAACATACTGTTGGCGAGATTCCTTTAAAGACTGGGTCAAACCCAACAGAGCATCCTCTACGCCTGACGAGGAGCTTGAAGCTTTAATAGCTTCATCCTTCTTCACGATATTATTAAAACAGTTCACCAACTGAAAGATGAGAAAAATAGCAAAGTCAATACAAAATGCAAACTTTCAGAGAAAGAAAGAAAAATTAGAAGTATAAGAAATTTACTGAAGCAAGGTGACGAGCAGCTAAGGATGTCAGCATATCCCTAGGAATTCTCTCATCAATTCCATGGACCTCGGGTACGACCGAGCTCATTGTAGAACTTGGAAGAGTGATGTTTGGAACATCAGTACCACCAGCAGGTAGGGAGGAGGCAGTTTCAGCCGGAGTAACTGAGGATGATTTCCTCAATCTCTTCAACGGGCGATCAGAGCCTTCAACCAAAGAGGTCTTGATCGGAGAGATTGTAATTACATCTACAGGAACAGTTTTCTTGCTCGGAACCACTGGGGGCTTCTCAGCAGCTTTAGAAGACCCAGCATCCACTTTTTTAGTCCCCTCTGGGGCATCAGTTTTACTTTTCTTGGCCCCAGCAGCAGAAGTAACATCATCAAAGAGAGCAGGAGGAGCTCTTTTCTTACCCATCCTTTGACTTAAAGGAAGATGAGAATCTGAAGATGAACCTTCTGGAGTTGAAGCTGGTTCAACACGACGAGCAGTATAAGAAGTTGTGTAACTCTTATACTGTAGCAGATATGAGGCAGAACTGATGTGTTCGTCTGCAATATTCTTGTGCAAACCCCAGATAAGTTTCAGATGTTTGATATTAACCTCTGATTCTTTTGGAGTTCTTCTTTTGCTATCAACTGCAAATAAATACATAATGAGATATCAGTCATGCATTTTGTCAAACATGATGAAAGCATAATTTCATAAGTAAAATAAAATGAAAAATAAACCTATCCCATTGCCATATGGGGGACATCTGGGACCGTTGTATACTTCATTTCCAGCTAAAGGGAAATATTGCCAATTTTTTATAACCAACCCATGTTCAAAATAATCTCTATTTGAGTCAGGGAGGTTAACTATAAGGGCTTTATTTAAAAACCTAGTTTTTAAATAATAAATATTATCTAGAGTGGCCCACTTATAGCAATACATAATCTCAGGGATCCCAATACGAGTCCCATGAGTTAGATTTAATTTGTGTACCCCATTAATAATTCTCCATGAATTGGGGGCTATTTTTGCAGGGACAAGATCGAAATACTGACAAAACTCAAGACACAATGGATTTGGTGGAAAGGAAAAACCACATTCAGCAATAAAAAGGCTGGGGAACCAATGTCCCTCAGGCAATCGGAAGTAATCTAAAGGCTCAGAAAGAATCTCTAGATTTACCCATGAAGGAATGGAAAAATCAGAACGAAATTTTTCAACAGATTCTACAATATAAACCATATTGAATAAAAGAGATACAGAAGAAAGGAAGAAGATCTTACAGGAAGAAAGGAGGAATGTTGACAACGAACGAAAACAAGGATGAACGCACAAGAGAGAAGGAGAGAATAGAAAGCTTGAATGCAGAAAATTGGAAAACGTAGAAGACGGTATGATTACCCAAGAAGTTTAAATACTTTGCATTGGGAAGCGGCGAAAGAAATGATTACCAAAAAGAAACTACTGAATTTCCGGCGGCAAAAAGGACAAAAATTGCACGGAGAACGAAGCGCTTATAAAAAATTCAAAAAAGGGCAGAAGCTGCGAAATGAGAAGGAAATTTGAACACGACGTTCCTGAAATCCAGGAAAAGTCATTTAATATTGCCATATACCGAGAAAGAATGTTCCATACTCCTCAAAGTTCGAAATATGAAACATTGGGGGCTTCTGTTGATACCAAAATTAATATGCTGATGTGGACGAATAATACGCAGACACGTGTCAATCTACGTGGCACGATAGCAGCGAGGAAGTTCATTTCCTGACCAACCATGCTTCTTTCCGAGCAACGAGGATACACCGAGGAACTCCAATGCACCGAGGTACTCTAACGCACCGAGATACTCTAGTTCTCCGAGGAACTCCTGATCAGCGAGCAGCTATGGCGGTCCGAGCTGCACCTCGATCGTATCATTAATTTTCAGATAATCAACAGTTCAGATATTCATTGAATGCTTATATACTTGACGCGCACGCTGCATTAAATGTATTACCCTTTCATACGTATATCATTTAATGTATCGAACCTTTCATGTACAGCCTCGAGGCTATAAATACCTTGTATCAGACCCATTCAAGGGCACCGGAATTTCTTGAGAGAACTTGTAATCAAGAATTCTGCAAACACTCAGCACTAACATAACAGTGAACGTAGGCTTTATTCCTAGCCAAACCACTTTAAAAATCTTTGTCTTATTTATTTATCTGTGATTGAATAATTAGAGCAATCTAGTTTTTTACATCAACAGACATAATTTATAAATGTCCGTTATCTATTGAGTATGTCGTATACCACTACAACCGTCAAAGAATTATTCAAGATCATTCAAGCATTAAGACGGATCTTAATATCAAAGTTCTTCATCAAAGAAGCCTCTACATAATAAATTTGGAAAAGGTTGTATTTTTATTCCTTTACATTTCACTTAGAGTATTGGAATTATTTTTTCATAAAATATTTTCTAAGTGTTGGAGAAGAGTCTTTAAATGTTTTTCTTTCGAAAAATATATATTTCGGAGTTTTTGAGGTTGTGAATTTATCAAGAAAAAGAAAAAAAAATATTGAATTTTATACATCTCGTTCAAATGACAGCGTATGTCGTTCAAACGACACCACATGTCGTGCGAAGTTCCAGCTGTCGTTCAAGCGACAGTCTATCTCGTTTGATAGACCTACCGCCTCAAGTCTTTTATTTGAAGGACTCTTCAACTCCCGAAGTCTTTCTAGTTTTTCATTATGCAAACACTGCGAAATCAACAAAATACTTTTGGCTTCTTCTTTTTTTTTTCAATTCACAAAAATCCCATATGCTGTGGTGAATTGTTTTGGAACCCAAGAACATATATCTTTTTCAAGTTTGGTCTTGTAGGGAGGATAACCTACTGCTGAAAATAGGTACCACTTGAGGGAGGTACTAGGCTTATTGATAGCGTGTCATTACGGAGTGCTGCGGTATTCTTGGACTAATTCGAACTGCGGTTCTTGTGGTGTAGCTGTGTGTGAACCACTGCTGACGACACCGACGGACACCTGAGGGTATTCATTTATCAAAATCTATTTCATTATAATCCGTGTAAGTTGCGACTTATAATTATAGTGAAATAAAAGGTTTTACTCTTCGGGATTTTTTCTGATATTAGTTTCCTTTGCATGCTTATTGAGTTTATGTTATCAAATCATCTAGTTGCATGTGTTAGGGTTTTAACTCAAATTTGGGTTTAATTAAACTTGAATTTATTTGAGAAGTCACATTATTCCACTGTAGCACACTTCTAACAAATTGGTATAAGAGCTTTATTAAAAGCGAGTGCATACCATTATCAAATTGGTATCAGAGTGGGTTACGTTAATTTATCATGTTTGATCTTGGTCTTTCGAAAAATTATGTTTTTCTTAAAAATGGCTTTTGATGGTTTTGATGATTTTTGATGTCAACTTTTTGAAAATTCTAATTGAAAAACTCACGTGAACTCTTTTTTTATATCTTCGGTTGAAAACGATTATGAGAGATATTCAAGTTATGAGGGTGTTGGTCACACGATAGATAAGTGTCCCACAAATTTAAGAATGCAATTGAAAAAATAGACATCTCATATATCTACCCTTAGTGATAGTGATTCGAAAGAAGAAGTTTTGTATACTTCTAGGCGAGAACTTCCCACCCGTGTGATTAATGATGAGAGTGAGGATGGAAGTCTAGATGAGCGTAACTTCCAAACGTCTTTTAATGAACTTTATGCTGAAGCTTTGAAAATAAATAAAGAAAATTTGAACTTAAAACCTCGATTGAAAGGACGTCCATAAAAAATAACGATGTTTTAGTTCAAGATCTTAGAGCACGTGAGAAAATTTTGAGAGAAAACCTTGAGTACATCGAGGGTGAGAGAGATAGTCTTAGAGGGTTGATGGAGACTATGAAAAAGAAGCTTTTAGAATTTGAAGATTCTAGAAGTTTACTCTAGTCAAGGATAGGTGAGCTTGAGAAGAGTTTGAGAGAATTAAGTAGGGTAAAATTTGATTTGGAGTCTTGATCAAAAAGTTAGATAAAATTTTAGGGACTATCCAAATTAAGGAGGATAGGAGTGGTATAAAGTTCGATGAGAAAGTTTCACCCACTCCCAAAGTCAACCCCACACCTGCGAGAGAGCCTCTTAGGGTTGTTAAGAGAGAGGCACCGAGGGTTGTCAAGCGAGAAACACCTAGGAACATCGTGAGAGTGTCACCTAGGAATTTGAGGAGAGGACCACTTTTAGGTAACATTCACCGCCCGATTTACACTTGAACACATTGCGGTAAGCAAGGACATCTTAGGCATTTCTGATACAAGCTTTTAAAAGGACCTAGGAATTTAATAGTAAAATAAATTAGATTCCTCAAACCCCCACACCTCGTTACACATCGATTTGGGTTACGAAATCGAATTTAGAGGCTTATGGTCTAATTGTTCATGACTATCATTTACTTACACATGATTCACCCCTTGTGAGATCGTTTGGTTGATTTTGTTATTATTTGTCATACACTAGTTGTGCCCCTTGATATACTCTGACTAGTGTTATGACTCACTTTATTTACATTGTTTTTTGAGTTTAACTACTATTTTAACACTATTCTGGATATGTCAGCACCTTCCTGGTATCATTTTCTGGAAAAAATTTCACTGGGCAACACTGTTTAACATTCTGGGGAATCAGTGGAAATTTGTTTTTCTCGTTCAAACGAGATAGGTTTTCATTCGAGCGATTTTAAATTATTTGTACCGTAGTTATTTAAATGGAAATTAATATATTCTTAATTAATTGAAATGATTCTTATCGATCATTCTTATCATTCTTAGGTTGTAACCAAAAGGGATAAGTATATATTTTGAAAAGTGATGCAAGACTGTATTATATTTAGATGTTTAGTCTGTGAAGAAAATGGTGTTTGTATATATTATAGGGAAGATAATCTTATAAGAATGGTATAGAAAAAATACTAATTCCTGCATATAGGAAAGGAATTATGCAAGAAGACAAAGGATATAAAATCGAAACAACTATTGTTAGAAAAGGTTTGAGAGTTTTAAACTTGAGTATCTACTGTTATAAGGTTTGAGACTTTTAAAATTGAGTAGGTATTGTTATATAAGTAATGAAGGAAGAATCCTAATTGAATTTTAATATTTTCAAAGAACACTATTATAATTTTAATCCTGAACAGGTGTTAAACATTATACTGATATTACATTCGTAAATAGGTACGTAAGATTAAGAATGCGATAACTTAAAATCAGTAAGCATAAATATGTAAGAATCTCATAAAATTCATAATATAACTACATATACAATGAGATAGTTGATTTAATCATATTTCATCACCATTTGAGAGAGGGATATTCAATCTAGGGTAAGTCAAAAGGAATATTTTAGGATGATATCTCAACAATCAAATTCACAAAATGGATTCAAAACTAATATCCAAATTTTCCAAGTACCTAATTCGTCAATATATTAAGCTATCGTTCAAGTATATGAATAACAAAGGAAACACAAACAGAGTACAGTTAGTGAACCTATTTACTGTTATAAAAATATAGGTGATTTAAGTATTTGACGACATTAATTACAGTACTGAACCAAACTATTTCATATCTGAATATTTCTGCAGTCTAAATATTACAACATGAATTTTGAATATGGAAATTAAAAGTTGAGTATTATCTCAATGGCTATATAGAAGAAGTAGCCAATAAATTTTTTAGAATGAACAAAGAAGTGATAATTAAAAATGACGCATACTATTCAGAATAGTATGCATTAAGCCTTGTCAATTGTTGGTGCATTCCTAACAAAAATATGATTTAATGATTTTTTTTAATCTGTTTACTATGAGAACATAGGTTAACGAAAGCATTGTTTGCCTATAGTTTAATTATCAGTCCCACTGATTATTGTGACACCCCACCTAATAAAATACCGGGCGATCAATCCTGTACCAAATTAAAACAGGAGTCTCATATGGTTCATTCTTAGCATCACTGTCGAAAACCAATTTAATTACTAATAACCTATTAGGTTGGCGTCAAAATTTTATTTAACTAATCTTTTTAATCAAGCCATTCAATTAAAACATTCACACAATTTATATATATGAAACTGAAATGAAATGAAATAACCGAACACTTGGCTCAACATAATACAACCAAATCGAATACCACACTAAAAGGCGGCAAAAATATAAATGAATACAATTGGGCTTTCAGCCCGAGTGTTAATACAATGCTTCCTATCTAGATCACAAGAACAGAAGCATCTAAAAACAAACTTGCATGCATCCACAGCTGCTGCAGCAACGTCTGACTCGAAAGGGTCATTATATATATATATATATATATATATATATAGCAAGAGAGGGAAAAATAGAGAAAACGGGTCAGAGCCCGAGTTTTGAAAATATTTTATCAAGTGCATAAATGCTATATATTTTTAAAATATGATTTATCTCATATTTAAATTGGTATCGCACTCCCATGAGATACCCCTCACCCCTCTTCTAATAGTGCACACCTATCGCGTACCTTTAAACAACCTAGTTAAGCTACCCTGCCTAACTAATCCATTTCACTCACTCTCTGAAAATCCCCATAACCCGAGTACTAAGGGCTAAACTTCTACCCATTCCTAACACTACACTATGTTTCGTGCGTGGAGTGTCTCGCGAAGCGAAATCCAAACAAGAACCCCCCCCCCCCCCCCGATACACTACTACCTGGCAATGTAGATCTTCGAGATTCATTAGGCCCTCAGCACATAACACATATATATAACTCGTATATAAATATATAGTTCTCACTATAACCCCTAATTCATATTCATATAAATCCGGATATATATCTACCGGAAGTGGAATAATACCTTATCATTCTTTTCACCTTATATATTTATATTTACTTTATATGATATCTCATCTTCATATACAAGCAATACACTATACGCAACAAGTATAATTATACCTATCCAATACATAAGTATAATAACAATCCCTCTGAGCTATAACTCGAGGATGCAGTCTCATAGTGCCTATCTGAATCTGGGTTTACTCACTATACCATGGTACCAATAGAGACTCACTCATGGTCATGGTAAAAATACACAACGGTGGAGGCGGTCATATTCCCTCTCCAAGTAGAGTACACACATCGCACTCGAACGTGGGAAGAGATGACCTGGGGATATACTCTCCCTTCTCCTCAAGCCAGGGGATTCACCCACATCGTGTAACCTCCCCGGATCACACAAGAAAAATTTATATTCTGGCTGTTCCAACCCTACGCTAAAGGAAAGCCCGTGGAACCTGCCTCTATGATATAAATATACCAATCACACACAGATATATATGTATTCGTATCATATTATATATACTGAAATCACATCGTATATATATATTCAACATCACTTCTCAAATATATATATATATATATATATATATATATGGCTATAATTGCCAATCTCATATAACGATAGCCAATAACCCTAAATGTTCCCGTTCGTATTAATATCTAAGTATTCACACACTTACAATACTAAACCCAAAAGTATTCTCTCACTTGCACTGTTCTAAAAAAACCCGCATAGGCTCCGCCTAGGCTTGAGGCTTGAGAGAAATGCCCCGCCTTAAGCTTTTGACGCCTTATGATTGGTAAAACCCTTAAGGCGCACTTTTTCTCTGAAAAGAACAATGTTTTAGTGATGTTTTTACAAACGGGACCTTTATCTCATCCAAAATAATCCAATAGTATTTTAATTTGCAATTATTCAGACATATTTTTATGATATGTACAATTTTAGTATTTTAATAGCCTTGTTATGGTTAAAAAATATTAAAATATATTAAAAAGACCTAAATGCCTTTTCACGCCTTTTTACGTCTGAGGCCCACCTAGGCTTCTAAGGCTTAAGGCTTGGCCTCCACGCCTCGATCACGCCCCCCGTTTTTTAGAACCTTGCTCACTTGATATATAACTGTTAATCACTTTTAAGGATTTATATATAAACCCAAATATACAAATTCGTACTAACTAGATAAGTATACTATTGACTTATATTAATTCCACAGGTATCGCACCACCTATACTAACCGTCGTCAATAGGCGTATCGGGTAACCGCTAAATCCTCTTTATCCTATATCCCAAATTTCATCCTAGTCGCCTCGTAGGATTTTCTCAATTAGTCAACATATAATTACATTTTCTACGTGCACAATTATCTATATATAACAGCCCGCTGAAATACTCCCTCGGGTGCTACTCGTTCCAAACACCACTAAATAAATAAGTCCTGGATTTTACTCAATTAACCCAAGGTATACATTGTGACACCCCTCCTAATTAATTACCGGGTGATCAGTCCTTAATTAATCAATTTCAGAATATCAAGTTGGTTCAGATAATGCATCACTGCCGAGAACTCAAATTTTAAAATTTAATAAAACTAACCACCTAGTATTTTAAAAAGGCTTATGTCCAAATTTTATCTTGTCATTAACTACTACCAAAAGAATATCAATAAATACCATGCATCACAGTAACATAAGTACAGTTCGACTGAGTAAAATAAATGGTTGGAGTAAACATCTCCAAATACAATCCCATACAATAAATCAAATGGAAGAAACCAAATTCAAAAGAGAGTTTAAAACGACTAAATCTCTGAAAGTAAGCATGAGTAAGGACGACATGTCCAAGCAAGATGAATAACTGAAAAAAGAAGGATAGAATGAATCGTCTACTAGAAATAATTCTGCAGCTTCCACAGCAGCTACAGCACGACAACTGAATAGAGTGTCCTAAGGTTGGTGTCCCTATGACTGGGCACCTAAAATAAAGGAACAGTAGAAAGATAGACTGAAAAACGGGTCAGAGCCCGAGTTGAAAACAGTTTAAAATAGCAAGTGCTTAAATTGATTCAATTAGCACAATTATTAATCAAGTTAACTTAGCGTACTCACTTGAGATACTCACCCCTCAATGTAGTGTGCACGTCTAATGAGACCAACTACCCATACTAGTCATGATACCCTAACTGACTACTAAGTGTATAATATGAAGTTTGAAAGTCTCTCTAAAAAAGGTAAAAATTGACGTACTTATGATTTCAATATAGAATTTAGGAATTCTTTATGTTATTCTCATATTCTACTAAATGCCCAACTGATAATATCATAAGTGTACAAATAACAATATTGACAACAGCAAAAGGCAATAAACATGACTTCCGGTATACACGCCTTATTCGCTTTATGTATACATATCAAATTATATAAGTATAGCAATATTACACCCTTGGTTAAGAACCCATTAGTACTATGCATACTAGGCTATCTAGTCCATTTACAAAGCTCACGCATAGAGGACAACAGGTTCAATCTCCCGAGAACCAATAGAAACATAAACACACATTGGAGGCGAACATAGTCCCAACCCGATGGGCTACGCACATACCTACGCACCCATATGACTGTCATCACTATCATTCTCACTGATAGCTCATACCTAGATTCCATGCTCTAATGGTACAACTCTAAATCACCCAAAGGCACACAAAATTCGATTGTCCACGGCGCGTTAACCTCCATTCAATAGCCAGTAGCTAGGTATGTTATACACATAATATTTTGAACAATAAGCATGCACACCACTTATATGAATTCATTAGCTTTCCCACAGTCTAGTGTTTGCAGTACGTATTTTAACTCTTATTATAACCTGTACTTTATTCGTGTATACCCTACCTTGTATTTTTGCACCTCCTAAATTTTATGAATTTTATACCTTCCGAGGGTTAACATATTTTCCTCTCACTATTAATTATCAATATAAGTCACTCGACGATCATTCAAATTTATCACTCATTAAAAGAAGCCTACGGGAAGTTCGGAACAAAATCGACTTAAAAAGGACCATTTTGGAATCTCATTAGAAGGCCCCTAAATCTCGTTCGAACGAGGGTCGTTTGAATGATGGCTTCGAACGAACCACCAAACTCGTTAGAAGGGCTACTGGAATCTCGTTTGAACGACCTGGGCTGGACTTCTAACGAAATTTCTGAAGTTGCCTAGTTCGTTTCTCAACTTCGTTTTCCCCAATATTTACCACTCAAAACTCAACCTAAATTCATTCCAACCCAAATAAAATGTTTCCCACTATCCTAAGTCATCTTAGAACATATAATAACATAATTTTGGAGGTCAAATCCTTCTAATCATCATGTAATTTCAATAAATTCCCAAATTTTATCACAATCCATATTAACATGAACCCATAATTTATTTGTTCATAAAAACTCCATTTTAATTCGTGATTTACATCTAGTTCATCAACTTTCACAATTCTACTAAGGGAAAAATCCTCTACATGCAAAGCCCCATCAGATTTTCTAAATATTCTACACGATTTCATCATAGGAAAACCCAAATTGGTATTTGTTGTTCTAAAACCTCAATATATGTTAACAAGAGTAATAATTGCTAAGAGAAGAGCAAGATAATCACTTGCCTTAAAAATGAACTTTTGATTTGCAGGTTGAAATTGGTATAGCAACGATCCTCCTCACACGATCTACGCGTTGGTGTACTTTTTTTTGTGAAAGGTTGAATTCTTGGCTAAGGCTCCAATGGAGTCTCCTTCTCCTTCCTTGGTTCTTTCTCTCTTTCCCTCTCTTCTCACGTAGGTTGAAACTGATAACCACTAACCCTTAATGCCTTTTTAATTAACCCAACTTTCGTCCATTTAATTACCTTAAAATTACTAAAGGCCAAAATACCCCTCCGGGGTGCCGTTTTGGGTTAAAAAGTCTCGAACTCCAAATAGCATACCCGAATAGTGTTTTCTGACTATTTCGGCTCTTTCGGACACTCTGGCGCGCTCAAAATAGTCGTCTGAGTTATACAAAAATAAATTAACTTTTAACCCCCCAAAATATATACAACTAACGCGACTCATATGCGTCCCAAATATTTATAACATAACTGTCGTGTATCTCATTACCGACCATACTATTATTTCAATAATTACTAACTCTTATCCCATTAGTCATTATTATCATAAAATCAGATTAATTTTAATTTAAATTTTCTTCCTTTAATTTAATTAATCCCAATTTTCCATAAAAATAGTTATGCATAAGAATATGGGGTATTACATACATTTTCCTCAAATAATAATTTAGATGTACCCACTCTATTTTTAGGAACCCCAAATGTCTAATTCCTCAATTTATTTATTTCCCTAAAAAATATACTTTTATTGCCACACGATTATAGCACCCTCCTAGCCCCCATAAATTCCCTCAAATGGCTAGATATTAATTCCCTAAATGAATCTTTATTTCCTCAAATAAATAAGCTAGAAACAATTAAATTTGGAATTATCCCACTTAAACAACACTAGCCGAAACTATCAAAAATCCTAAAGGGTCGATCGATCCGGACAGCTTCTTCTCCGTGAAGCTGTTTCGTCCATTAAAGCTTCCCCCAAGATTGTATCTCCTCTCCTAACATCCTCCAACCTCAATCAATGACATATACACACATAAAAAGGGTTCTAAACATCCTAGAACCCATAACCAATAATCGATTTCAATAAATTCCTAAGTTTTCCAATTTGTATATTATCTGGGGTTTATCCGTTAAACTTTCGAAAAACACGATTTGATTCATGAAAACCCATCCCAAAAATCTTTATAGTTATTCACTACCAACTATAATATGAGATTTATGCTTTAAAAGAAATAAGAAAGTAAACAGTTTCCTTGTGGATAAAATCCGACGACCTCGAGTCGAATGTCGCAAAGTTTGGACGAAATCTCCTTTTCTTCTCCTCTTTTCTCTCTTTCTTTCCTTTATCCCACTCTCTTGTGCCTTATATAGAGAGAAATAAGGGCTTTATCCCTTATAAACCCAAGAATGACTCGTTTACTCAATTGCGACTCCCTATTAGTCCAAAAATTCCCGAAACCTAAATAATACTCCCGGATACACTATTCTGACAATCTCAGCCATTCCGAAACCAAGCGCACCCTCGAAATCTCCATCTGAGTCACTTAACTACAATTCACTAATTAAACCCAATACAACTCAATACGGGTTTTCCAATTAAAATATTATCCTTTGTTGCTTTACCCGACTGCAACATGTAATTAAAATGGTCCAACTCATTTACTTAATCCCGAAAGTAAATGTAACACCCATCGGAAATCATATAACCCTCATAAACTCCAAAAATTATTTTTCAGAGAAATTCCTCAAATCTCCAAATTACACCTATTTATGTAATTTAAATATCCATAAAAGTACGGGGTATTACATTCTCCCCCCTTACAACGGAATTTTGTCCCCGAAATTCAGATATAACCTGCACCACCAACCTAGGATCGCTAATTACACTACGTCCTAGTTCACCGAAGTCTAATGGTACTACCCAATGGTCCCCTAACATGTACCTATTAATGATACCCACCTATCTCGAGACATATTCTCTAATGCACTAGCTTAACCACAAGCTTAACTAAATCTTTATATGCTACAACACTGCCTTGATCGTAAGGTTGACTCTAATAACATCACATCGTACCTAGTGCTTCTATAGCCGCATGTAAGGAAAACGAGCCTATTATCGTTGCTCTAACTTATTGATCCCTTCGTAGACTCGCTTCTTTAGGCATCTACTCATCTACATCAGGATATCTAATTTCCTTCAAAAAGGAAACTACACTAGCGCTCGACTATTCCTGTCAGCCTTCTCGCTTATCTTAGGTGTGCTAACTCTTGTCGCACTTACACAATTGGGTCATTGTGTGCCTCCTACGACGTTCCATCCAACCCATTAGAATTCCACTTATACTGCCTCGCGGAATAATCTTCAACTTTATATAATACGCTTCTTCTGTTTCGGACAATATATAATACTTACCAAGGTGCCCATACACCCTTTGACCCATGCCTACCTGCACAACCACTATAAACATCACCGATGTAACTCTTTCTAAAAATGGGCAACACTTGTTCAGCCTAGTACTAACACCAGGGTACTCCTAACCCATACAACTCAAAATACAATTCTTCTTATACTTGGAATTTCAATTTGTCTTATAGTTAACCCATGAATCTTATCGTGGTTAACTCACCACACTCTCCTTATATCGGCCCCACTAGTCCTACTAGCCTTACTTCCCAATAATACTAAGATCATTGTGTTTCCTACACATGTAAATTGATTACTATACTAACTATGCCCCCAGTGCCCAAGACCTTTCTCAATTTTTGACATTTGCTCGGGTTCATGCGTGGGACGTCTCTCTAAGCGAAATCTAGACACGGAACCCTCCCATTACACTACTTCCTCGCATGTTGGTCATCAAGATATAATGGCCTAAGGCACACCAGTGAGACGTTCTAAATCCTACCTCGCTAACCTACTAATGCTCTTCTACCATTATGCCCTTCCATTTTGGCTAAATGGAAAGTCTAACTAATCGGGGTGCCTACTCTCTGCAAAAGCGTTACGAGCATCATACCCAAAACATACTTTCTCTTAATTTTCCTTCTCATCAAGGCCTAGCTACATGACTTAAATCAATTTCCGTTACCTCTTCTCACCCACATACTTGCGGTGAGAGAACCATTTCCAGTGCTTTTCCACAGCACATCTACTTTTATTAGACCCTAGTCATCACATGGCTCTCGGCTAATTTTACCAAAACCAACATCCTAGCATACAGTAGCATCTCTTCACTCCCAAAGTCATTAAGGTTCGTGTGTGGAATGTCTTGCAAGAAAAATCCAAACAAGTAACCCCTCCTATACACTACTACTTAACTTTATCGGTCGTGGATGTATGTTAACGTAAAACATGGAAAATAAAAAAAATCCTGTATATCCCCATGCACTTAAAGTCATGCTAGTGAAACATCTACTCACCGAAGTTCCATTAAGACGTATAATAAAGGCGAACTCAACCTGTATCCAGGTGAGATATCGCAATAATAACCAGCTCCACCCTGGAACCGCGGATACAATAATCTTGCAATCATTAGCCTGCTATCGCTCCGATCATTCACAAACACATATTGTACTCATCATAATAATATGCTCATATAAAACACACAAAACAAGAAGCACAAACCGGACATGAATTCAAAATATTAACACCCGTTTCCAAAGTTAATGAAGAAAATTGAGCCCCACTACCGCGGAATAACATATAGACATACACTTTATAATGTTATCGATATCGCGACAAAGCTCGAATTACAAACACGAATCTAGGGCAATTAAAATACCATGACGAAATCTTATCACACAAGATATACATCCTTCGTCTGAGGTGAAACTCATAACAACAACTTCGCAAACCTCCCTAGCTACTCCAAATGGGTTTCCAAACATCGTACACTTTCCTTAACCAGACCAAAAACTACTTTAATCAATGCCCCCTATCGACACTCCAATCTTGTCCTTAAATTCCTACCGGGCAAGCACTAACCGTGTGGTCCTACACTCCACATTGCAACATTCCCCATCTCTGGTCACCCTGACCATGTTAAGGTTATTAGTATCTCGGACTCTATAGCCTCGATCCTGACAATCACCTTCGCAGTCCCCTGAACTTCTTTGTCAAAAGGAAACTCCACTACTGGCCTCAACATCCATGTTTCAATGAATTCCCCAGGTGGATGTCCACCAATGGAGTTCCATAAACACACATTCTCAGTCTTTACCCTTGGAATTGATTCTTTAACTCCTCCAGCCCCACTCTCATGGAAGCAATTTGCATTTCTTGTATAAGAGGTACGACATTGCCCTCACATATAAGAAGTTCGTGTAAAATCTCTTTAAACATTAGCAACACTTACGAGTGAGCCTATTATTCCTCTGAAGGACTCTCTCTTCGTTCTACCTACCATAATTCGGAACAAAGTTCTGTTATCCTTATAACTCCTCATTCACTGTCGACCTCTGATCGATCCTTATGTGAATAATTTAGTAACTGCATTCTCTTCATTCCTGATAAACCAAAGGAACTAACGGTTATATACGTCTGTAAGATCCCTCTATGAGCAAAACATCCTGCTCCCTTAAACATGGTGACCACCGTTTCCACCATTTCAATATTTCTCCCACGAGTGAAAAATTTTCCTTGAATTTTCACATATGGGTATTTTCATACCCTGATCTAAGCCAAAGCTCCCGAGCCTTCTGCTTCAATTGAGTAATGCCACACTTACTTCGCATGACTTAACTTCAACATATGGTCCTTGTTAAAACCCTTTCAAACTTTTTCCCCAACTTAACTTCATGGGGGTAATTCGAGGTTAGCACCACTCTCTACACTGTAGCGGTACGTAAATAAATACAACTACTATATTCTAGTAGTCATTGTAGAAATCCATGAAAATACCACAAAGGGAGTGACCTCTGTTGCATTCCTCGTCCCCAACTTCAACTTTCAGCTCCAACTAAGCCACGCCTCTTGCTACCCTCATCCCGACCTTCCCTGGTCTCCCTTCATTGATCAACACACGAATCTCGAACGAGCGAGCAAAATATTTACTATAATCTTACATAATAGTAGGAGAACGAAATCTCACTAGAGGAATCAACAATCCTAATCATAAGGATCTATATCAAATCAAAAGCAACGGAGATAGCGTAGTACGTTCGCACAGCTTCCTAAGGACACTAGAACCTGATGCTCTGAAGCCATATGTGACATCCCGCCTAATAAAATATCGGGCGATCAATCCTATACCAAATTAAAACAGGAGTCTCATATGGTTCATTCTTAGCATCACTGTCGAAAACCAATTTAATTACTAATAACCTATTAGGCTGGCATCAAAATTTTATTTAACAAATCTTTTTAATCAAACCATTCAATTAAAACATTCACACAGTTTATATAGATGAAAATGAAATGAAATGAAATAAAATAGTCGAACATTCGGCTCAACATAATATAACCAAACCGAATGCCGCACTAAAAGGCGGTAAAAGTATAAATGAATACAATTCAGCTTTCGGCCCGAGTGTTATTACAATGCTTCCTATCTAGATAACAAGAATAGAAGCGTCTAAAAATAAACCTGCATGCATCCACAGCTGCTGCAGCAACGACGGACTCGAAAGGGTCATCATCTAGGCATCCCTATGTTTGGACACCTATATATATATATATATATATATATATATAGCAAGACAGAGGAAAATAGAGAAAATGGGCCAGAGCGCGAGTTTTGAAATTTTTTTAGCAAGTGCATAAATGCAATATATTTATAAAATATGATTTATCTCGTATTTGAATAGGTATCACACTCCCATGAGATACCCCTCACCCCTCTTCTAATAGTGCATACATATTGCGTACCTTAAAACAACTTAGTTAAGCTACCCTGCCTAACTAATCTGTTTCACGCAATCTCTGAAAATCCCCATAACCCGAGTACTAAGGGCTGAACTTCTCCCCTTTCCTAACACTATGCTATGTTTCATGTGTGGGGTGTCTCGCGAAGCAAAATCCAAACAAGGAACACCCCCGAAACACTACTACCTGGCAATGCTGATTATACCTATCACAAACATAAGTATAATAACCATCCCTCCGAGCTATAACTCGAGGATGAAGTCTCGTAGTGCCTATTCGAATCCGGGTTTACTCATTATACCACGGTACCAAGTCAGACTCACTCATGGTCATGGTAAAAACACACAACGGTGGAGGCGGCCATATTCCCTCTGCAAGTGGAGTACACACATCGCACTCAAACGCGGGACGAGATGACTTGGGGATATACTCACCCTGTTCCTCAAGCCAGGGGATTCACCCACATCGCGCAACCTCCTTGAATCGCACTAGAGAAATATATAATCTGGCTATTCTAACCCTACGCCAAAGGAAAGCCCGTGGAACCAGCATCTAAGATACAAATATACCAATCACACACAAATATATATGTTCGTATCATATTATATATACTTAAATCACATCGTATATATATATATATATATATATATATATATATATATATATATATATATATATATATATATATATATATATATATATATATATATATATATATATATATAATTGCCAGTCTCATATAGCGATAGCCAATAACCCTGAATGTTCTTATAAACTATAGTGTTTTCCTGTTTTGTTTGCAAATTTGAACCTTTAGGTAGTATAATATTAACAATGCGATAAAATAGGAATGAATAGTTCATATACAGATGATTATAACCAATTTCATAACTTAAGTACAAATGATTAACCAAGTTTTTTCAAATTGTAAAACATGTGGATATGCCTACGAATATTATATCATATTCACTGAAATCAATACTTAAGCAGGTCTTCTTGAGTACTAACGGTAATTAATCTAATCTTTATTATAAGAGGACATATTGATAATGAACAATTAAGCATATTATTCATAATAGTATGCAGTAAGCCCTTTAAATTATAGTTGCATCCCTAACCAAAAATATGATGGAAAATATGATATGATGATATATTTGGAATTCATTTAATATAAGAATTTATGTTAATGAAAGCATTGTTTTCCTAGAGGTTATCTATCAGTCGTATTGATTGTATACCATAGTTTCTTCATGTTTTGTTTAAAAAATCAGATTATAACAACCAATCAAATAGTTTTGTAAACAACAAACCATCAAAACCTCCATAATCACTTTATCTTATGAAAATAAAGTGAGCTTAAAAATTATGAGTCATAAGAAATAAAACTTAAGCAGACAAAACACTCATTACATTTAATGTGTAACTTGACCACAAAACCAAATAAAATGCTCAACGGTCCTTAAATAAAGGTTTCGAATAACCAGTTATATTTTCAAGCATACATAGACTCACCATGATCAGAAATACAATTACCACTGTACTTCAATGCTTTAGATAGAGCCCCAGTGTTTTCAGGTTCGATGAATTTATTTTAGCCCAAAATTGGAGATAAATCACAAAGAAATCTAACAAAGTTAAAGAAAAACAAATAAGGCAATGGTCGAGGTAAATTCATATACTAATGTACCCAATTCCCGGAATATGTTCGTAGGGTTTCATGTATCTCAATAAACGGTCATATCCTAATATGCATAATGTAGTTAATGGAAGTTCCCATTTGCAAGCATCAAATTTAAATATTAGAAATTCAAGGAAGTATGATTTTTAAGTTTTAAAAGTATGTTATGTAATGAAATCACCAGTGATGTTCATAGCAGTGCACTTTGTTTTTGTACTAAGTTTGTAATGCTAAATATTAATTAGTGGTCATCATTCAGCAGTGCTCTTTATAACATTCCTTTTTATATTGTGCAGTGCAAAATATTTGTCATCTCACTTTATAACAAAGATCTTCATATGAATTTAGCAGTTAGAAGATTTCATTGTTTGTTACCTTAATAGATTCTTTGGGTATTTTTTCCCCACAAAGTTGACTGTTACAATTCTTGTATCTGTGAATTGGCATGGTGCAGTCTTTGACCTGACCAAAAGGAGGCGAAAACTGATAATGAGTTCATGAAGTTTTCATCTCAAAGAATTGATCGACATTAAACTGTGAAATTTTCCAACTAAAAAAAATGAAGAGGTGGTATAAAAAGATAATATCCATAAGTAAATAATTAGAAAAACAAATTCGCCAAAAGAAAGTGAATCAAATAAAAATTATTTCCAACACTAACAATTCCCAAATGTCTAACAGTGATCTCATATAAAATATTGTGCAAATATAAAATGGATGATCAATGAACCTATGAATGAGATTCAACTGCAGTATATTTTATTCTTATTATTGGCACTTAGAATCATACATTACATTTAGTAATTTGAACACATTATTTTACTTATTAATCAATTATCACTGAAGGTTGATTTAATTGAGTCATGCTAAAAGTAACAATCCATAAAGGTTGCGAGATAAAGTCAATTGATCATGTAGGATACCACATCACCATGTGCGAAAAAAAAATAAAGAAAGAAAAATAAAGTGGATAACAAAAGGCACAATAACAATAAACATATAAGAGGGGATATAAAATAATGAATATCCGAAAAACATCCAGAATCATTGGTCCGTATTTGGCATTAGGGGAAAATCAGATTACCCATTACAATTTTTCTTTGGAATATCATCTATTTCAGATAGAGCGTAATTTCAAATTACGTAGTCACTCAAGATGAAATCATCAAACTTTAACAATTTCTTTTACTGCTACAATATATCCTCTCATAACACATTACAATGTTTTGTCCATAATATTGCCTATATTTAACCTAAGATAGTTTAAAATGACTATAGACATTAGATTGAAGGTGGTGCGCAGGTGATAGCATAAGAGAATGAAGTTAATATTAGTTGTATGTCTACCATATGCCACTTATTATGTGGGATAAAAATAATTTACTATATTGCAAATCAATTTCCAAGTCTATGTGGTCTTGACATTTTTTCAAACATGATGAATGCATCAATGGATATTACCTATTAGCATATAAATGATAAAATAATTAGGTACACATCAATTCAAATAGTTGGCAGTGACATTCTTACAAACATTTTGAATACATCAACCAATTATTTTTATAAGCATACAAAATACAATTACATTTTATGCAGTAATGAATTCAAAATCAAAGTAACTACCAATTATTTATTCAAAACTAAGGTGAACTATATTTCAATATAACATAGATCATGTAATATTTTTTTACAAAATGTAAATAAAAGGAGTTTCATTTTAAAATTCCTGAACAGCTTTGCGGAACCAACTTCAACATTGTAAATCCAACTCAAAATAAATCGAACCCTGTAAATGATTAAGAATGAAATTATATATACGAACATTATGTATTTCATAATCGAAAGTCATTGATGAAATAAGTGTGCAAAGAAGAAATGGGAGAAGAATATGGTCTGACCAAGAGATGGAGGCCTAAGATGAATAACCTCAGATTGAACGATTACAAATATATAGCTTTGTATGAATGGGTCAGGGCCCGGTTTTATATGATCACCAGATGAATAAAGAGTATGAAAGTTATGAGCAGTAAATCACGCATGATAAGGATAAGAATCTACCTACACAATTCAATGCATGAACTAAAACAAATTAAATGATCATAAGTTTAATTTTGTTATGCAAGAGGATATGAATAATTAACATTAATGAAAAGCCTTCATCATTTTTACACTGTTTCATTCCATCGTTCCGTTCCTTATCAGGAAAAATAATCGCAATTATATGCTCTTTGTGGCATTTATCATAAATCAAGTCCAACTTGAATAAGAATAGTTATATTCATATACATATAACGATTCTAAGACCGCCCATCCGGGTTTCCCCACTATGCATGCCCCTAAATGACCATCATCTTCCAGGGCCGATCAACCAAGACAACCTGGGCACCTACAAAGCAAGATGTCGGGAAGAGGCCATATGCCTACGAGTGAGTCATAACCACACCCGAAATTACTTCAATAGCGCAGAAGAAATATATAATAAATGCTCATATGGCTGAGGACTATATTCACCCTGCATTCATTAGCCATGGGACTTCACCTCACGTGCAAACTTCCCTTATGATGGCATTTAGAAAGGTGTGTTTAAGTAAATTATCATTTACCATATTCATGATTAAGTAAATTATCATTTACCATTTTCATTTTCGATTCCATTTCCATTTTAATAAATACATCGCATTTTATCCTGAGCCATACGTAATTCATATCATCATTATAACGTCAATGAATGAATAAATTCTCAATTTATTCTCCAAACATCCTTTTGTGGTGTTATTGTAAACCATTAAGACTATCATAACTCAATTGAGCTTCCAAAGTCTCCCAAATATGACCTTATAACTCCTAGACTCATAATAGTTAACTAAAGGAAAAGGATGCCCTAACATCAATTTGTATACCCCCGGAATAACCCCCATATAAACCATTTCTAATGTAGGGTAGTTAACTAACTCATCTAGGACTCTAGGACTCTAATTTTACTTCATACAAGAAGGTTCCTAGGTCCTATGCCTAAAGAAAAAGGGATAAAATTGAGTTGAAAAAAATAATTCAAAACAGTCTGATTCTAATCGATTCACCCTAGGGCCGAATCGATTCTCCCCAGGCAGCGAATCGATTCTCCCAAAAGCGAATCGATTCAGATGAAAAGTCCAACATTCTGCTTCAGCCAAATCGATTCGGCCTTAACCCGAATCGATTCGAGTTTGCAGACCTGTAGGATGATCCCTGAGCAAATCGATTCACCCTAGGGCCGAATCGATTCTCCCCTGTGATTTTGCCAACAATGGGATACGGGTTATGAACCCTAGATTTCCCCAAAGCCTAATTCTTCTCCATTTTTACACACATCCAACAACATTAATCTACCCCAAATCATCCTCATGATTATCAACTACCATAATCCACAATATCATCAACATAAACTATGATTAGGGTTCAAACACCATAAAATCCACATTTGTTCCATTAATTCTAATACACAACTATCACACTATTTACTCATCTTAAACCATATATTAGCAAGTAGAAAACTTGCCTTTAGGTAGAAATCTCAGATTTCTCTTGGTAGAAATAATCAGAATCTTCAATCTCCAATCTCTCTCTTTTTCTTCTCTTTTCTCCTCAATTCTCTTCTTCTCTCTAGGTTAGTAAATACACTTAAGAGAAATAATTGAAATGTATGACTTAAATCGTGGCTTTAGTCTAATTACCCAACTTAAATGGTTAATACCACATTAAAATAACTCACAACTACACATTTATGTTAAAACCAGTCAAAAGTGCCCGAAACATAAAAATACAATATGGCACTTATTTTTACTATCTCGCACATTTTGGGACTAACTACGCCCTCTAAACTGTCATCCGACAATTTTATAAATTATTCAAGTTCTGATTTCGTTTAAACCATAAATGTCATTTAAAGCATATGACACTATAAAATGTAGCATGATGATATTTACATACACATACAGTAAATATGCAACAATCCAGTAAATATTAACTTCCAACTCATTCAAATAATATTTACACCATTATCCAACATTTTATATAATTACTTTACACAGTAAATTAAGATAAAATAAGTTCTCAAAAGCGAGGGTTGTTACATACTCCCCCCCTTATGAGGGAATTTTGCCCTCAAAATTCAAGCGTACCTTGTATAAAGAGATGCGGATATTTTCCCGCATATCATCCTCGCGCTCCCACATTGATTCCTTGGCGTCATGATAACCCTATTGAACTCGCACCAAGGGCACCACTCGCGATCTCAGTTTATGCTCTCCGTGCTCTAAGATTGCAATCGGTTTTTCTTCATACGAAATATCGGGTTAAAAATCAATATCTTCCAAAGGAATATGCCAAAGGGCTCCTTCACACCTCTTATACTCTTTCAAAGAGGAAACATGAAACACATCATGAAGTTGTTGGAAGTGTTCCGGTAAGGCAAGTTGATACGCCACTGGACCTACCTTGGCAATAACGGGAAAAGGTCCCATATAGCGTGGCGCAAGCTTCCCTTTCTTCCCAAAACGTTTTATACCTTTCATTGACGATACACGTACTAAGACTTAATCTCCAACTTTATATGACTTCTATTCAAATCGGCATAACTCTTTTGGCGATCTTGAGCTATTCGAATGCGATTCCGGATGAGTTCAATCTTGGAAGAAGTATCCTGGATCATTTCAGGTCCAATAAACTTATTATCCCCCACCTCCAACCAACAAGTGGGCCATCTACAAGGTCGGCCATAAAGATATTCATAGGGTGCCATCCCAATAGTAAATTGGTACGCATTATTATAAGCAAATTCGACCAAAGGGAGATATTATTCCCAACCACCTTTGAAATCAAACACACACATTCGGAGCATATCCTCCAACATTTGGTTCACTCTTTCTGTCTGCCCATTTGTTTGAGGGTGATAAGAAGTACTCAATTTCAATTCGGTTCCAATAGCTTCTTAGAAACTTCGCCAAAAATTGGAAACAAATATCTTATCTCTGTCGGAGACTATATTTATTGGCATCCCATGGAGTCTAACAACCTCTGCAATAAATAGTCGGGCATAACGAGCAGTATTGTAATCGGTGCGTACCGGTAGGAAATGGCCGACTTAGTCAAACGATCAACGATAACCCAAATAGAATCGTGAGCATTTTTCGATGTTGGAAAGCCCGTGATGAAATCCATCGATATACTCTCCCACTTCCACACTGGTATCTCCAAGGGTTACAACAAACCCGTTTGTCGCTGATGATCTATTTTCACTAATTGACAAGTAGTGCATTGGGATACGAACTCAGAAATATCCCGTTTCATGCCCGCCCACCAATACTGACGGCGCATGTCTTGGTACATCTTGTCCCCACCTGGATGCACTGAAAATTTAGACCCATGAGATTCTGTCATCAAGACCCATCTTAAATCCTCTTTGTTTGGGATAATGAGTCTCCCATGGAAACGTAATCCACCCTTAAAACTTATAGAGTAGGATTCTGCTCCCTCGGTCAATAATTGGCGTATACGGTCCTGACAACCTTTGTCCCTTCCTTGAGCTTTCACAACCCTTGCCATAATAGTAGGCGTAACGGTCAACACCGACATAAATTCCCTAGCAACCGCGTCCTCCTGACTAAGCTCCTTTTATTTGGCTTTCCATACCTCCGCTAATTCCCCCCCGGGCTTTCAACTCAAAGCATATGCCACCATATTCGCCTTGCCAGGGTGATAGTGGATGTCGAATTGATAGTCTTTCACAAACTCTAACCACCGACGTTGTCGCATTTTTAAATCTTTCTATGAAAATAAATATTGCAACGATTTATGGTCAGTGAACAGACTAAATTTCTCCCCCAGGAAATAATCCCTCCAAATCTTCAAGGCAAAGACAACTGCGGCAAGTTCCAAATCATGCACCGGATAATTCATCTCATGGGGATTTATCTTGTGAGAAGCATAAGTAATAGCCCGTCGCTCTTGTTGAAGTACACCTCCTAATCCTTGCAGAGATGCGTCGGTAAAGACTAAATATTCTAATCTTAGCCTTGGTAACGCAAGGACTGGATCAGAAGTCAACCTATCCTAAAGCTCGTCAAAAGCTGACTGACAAGAATTATCCCATACAAACCTCACCCCTTTCTGGGTTAAATTTATCAAAGGTCTAGAAATTTTAGAAACCCTTGATAAACCGGCGGTAATAACTACGAATCTCGGTAGGTGTCGTGGGCTGACCCCACTCCCTCACCGCAACCACTTTACTTGGGTCCACTGAAATACCCTGGGCTGTCACAATATGACCCGAAAACTGTACTTCCTGCAAACCAAAAACCACACTTCTCGAACTTGGCATACAATTGGTGATCCCTCAACATTTACAGGACCAACCGCAAATGAGTAACATGGTCAGATTCTGTTTGAGAATACACTATAATGTCATCAATGAACACAATGACAAACTGGTCCAGGAAGTCTCGGAACACCCTATTCATGAGGTCCATAAACACGGAAGGAGTGTTGATTAGTCCAAAAGGCATAACCAAAAATTCATAGGACCCATATCTCGTTAGGAACGCAGTCTTGGACACATCTTGCTCCCGTATCCCCAACTGGTGATACCCCATCCTCAAATCTATCTTAGAGAAGTATAACGCTCCCCTAAGTTGATCGAACAAATCATCAATCCGAGGCAACGGGTATTTGTTCCAGATGGTGACTTTATTCAACTCTCTGTAGTCAACACACAACCGGAGAGAACCGTCTCTTTTCTTCACAAATAACACCGGAGCATCCCACGCGATGTGCTTTGCCTAATAAACCCTTGCTCTAGCAAGTCCTGAATCTGATCCCTTAACTCCCTCATCTCAACAGGAGCCATACGATACGGAGCTCTCGCAATCGGTCGAGTTCCCGGCACTAGGTTGATTACAAATTCAATCTCCCTACTAGGAGGCAAACTCAGTATTTCCCAAAAAAATATTGGAAATCTCTAACAACCGGAATAGAATCTAAGGAAACGACTACATCCCGATAAGTCTCCTCCGCAATACAATACATGTAAGAGCTAGTACCTCCTTCTGAACGAGGCATAACCACTAAAAACATTTCTTGCCCCAGAATGGCAAAAACTATACTCTTCCCATAGCAATAAACTATCGCATGATATTTCACTAGCCAGTCCATACCCAGGATTACATCATACCCGACCATGTCAAGGACGAGTAAATCGGCCTCAAAACACAAGTTACCAATATTTATTCCTATTTGTTTACAAACAAAGAAAATAAGTGAACCATCACCCATAGAAGACTCAACACTAGTGAAGGTACTCTCCGCAGATTTAATCAATTCTGTAGACTGAGCAAAACTTCTAGAAATGAATGAGTGTGTCACACCCATATCAAACAATACACGACCCATGTTCCCCTGAATGAGAAAATTACCCTCAATAGCTGGTGGCACTGGTGGAGCTTGAGGAAGCATAGTTTCCTGAATGTGATAGATACGACCATACTGTAGTTATCCCTGCTGTGGAGGGACAACCGGATTAGGTACTTGTGGCGGTAACTGAGCCTGTGGCTGCTGTGGAATTCTAGGAAGTTTTCCCCCAAACAAGTGAGGACACGACCTCTTGAAATGGCCCAACTTCCCACATTGAAAGCATCGATTCATCACATTCTCCTGATTTCAGCCCCAGTTATTTCTAAACTGCCCGAAACCTTTGCCCGGATGTCCTCTACCTACATTTCCACCTCTACCTGCTTGTTGCGATTACGGTCCACCTTGACCTTGCCTATTGTTATTGCCACCCGCAATAAACCCACCAAAATGTTTCCGTTTAGACAAATCCCCTTGCTGGGGGTCCCTTTCTTTTTGTTTATTTCCCGAAGATTGGGATGAAGGAAATAATTCTCCTCCAATCCCATTGCCTCCAGGTTTTCTCGCTTGCCCCATCATTGTAGCCTTCTTGCTACTCTGGACATACAACTGATGTTCTTGGCAATGAAGTAACTCTGCATTCATCACATCCCCAAAAGTCTGTAAAGCTGGATTGCCCAGCAAATGTTATCGTATCCTCTAGTGTAAACCTCCCATGAACTTCGATATTTTCCTCTCTTTCGAAGTCACCTCGTCCGGTACAAAAATTTCCAACCGGGTGAACTCCTCTTCATATTCCGCAACTGATCTCTCACCTTGCACCACATCCTGAAGCTTCCATCTCATCTCCCTTTGAACTGGGGGAGGGAAGTACTTTCGATCAAATAAAACCCAGAAATCATTGATAGTCATAACATCCATATGCTCTGGCGTAGTCATAGACTCCCACCAATGTAATGCAACTCCAACTAATTTAAAGGTAGCAAGGATTTGTTTTCTTTCCTCACTACACTCCGCCATTCGAAGATGGAACTGCATATCCTTTTTCCACTGATTATCTACTATGACATCCGAACCTCCTTGAAATTTCGGGGGATGGCCCTTTAAAAAGGATTCCCTAACTCTCTCCCACGGATAAGGTCCAGTAGGAGCTTGTACATCCGAAGCCCTTGGTTGTTGGGCATGTGGCAATTGCTGAGCCACGGCCGTCATAGCAGCATTGACCGCTTGAGCCACGATGTTTGCTACCTCAGTAGCATTTATAGTTCCTGGCCATGGCGGGGGAGGACTTACCTCCTCTTCTACAACTCTATTCCTCCTAGCGGGGCGACCTCTCTTAGGCGGCGTCTGAGATGAAGAAACAATAGAATTAGAATACTATACAAAACAATCTAATTTGTAGAAGATCGCAAACATAGGAAACAAAACAATCCTAACATTAAGCTCTATATCAAAGAACGCTACGGTAGAACGTGACAAGTCCGCATAGATCCTAAAGACTCTAGAACCTAATGCTCTGATACCATCTGTGATAACCCACTCACAAAAATAAGGGGTGTCCAGCCCGATACTTTAATGATAATGGGAATCATAGATGGATCATTCTCAGCATCACAATAATACCATAAGTATACAGGACAACCACCCTATATTTCAGAAAAAACGGGTTGCCAAAAATTTTATTTTATAAGTTAAGGAAAGAATTTAAAAAAACCAATTTAAAAATAAAGTGGAAACCCAAAAGAACTTATATTAAATCAATAAGTATATAATAAGGGGACCGAATATGCTATCGGTCAACAGTCACTTACAATGATATTCAACAAGTTTAATTTAAATTACATAATACATTACAATAAGCAAATACAAAAGCTTGGGCCACACGCCCGAGTAAATGACTCGATCGTAACTAGAGTACAAATAATGAAGGCGTCTACAATAAAATATCCCGTAATATTCGCAAAGTATCACGGCTCCCCAAAAACACTGGAATAGGAAAGTCAATATGGGCGTCCTTGCGGCGAAGCACCTGAGCGGATACGAGATTCATGCACGATAAGAAACATGAACGGGTCAGGGCCCAGTTTTATATGATCACCAGATGAATAAAGAGTATGACAGTTATGAATAGTAAATCATGCATGATAAGGATAAGAATCTACCTACACAATTCAAAGCATTAACAAAAACAAATTAAATGATCATAAGTTTAATTTTGTTATGCAAGAGGATATGAATAATTAACATTAATAAAAATCCTTCATCATTTTTACATTATTTCATTCCATCGTTTCGTTCCTTATCAGGAAACATAATCTCAATTATATGTTCTTTGTGGCATTTATCATAAATCAAGTCCAACTTGAATAAGAATAGTTATATTCATATACATATAACGATTCTAAGACCGGCCGTCCTGGTTTCCCCACTGTGCGCGCCCCTAAATGATCATCATCTTCCAGGGCCTATCAACCAAGACAACCTGGGCACCTACAATGCAAGACGTCGGTAAGAGGCCATATGCCTGCGAGTGAGTCATAACCACACCCGAAATTACCTCACTAGCGTAGAAGAAACATATAATAAACGCTCATATGGCCGAGGACTATATTCACCCTGCATTCATTAGCCAGGGGACTTCACCTCACGCGCAAACTTCCCTTATGATGGCATTTAGAGAGGTGTGTTTAAGTAAATTATCATTTACCATATTCATGATTAAGTAAACTATCATTTACCATTTTCATTTTCATTTGCGATTCCATTTCCATTTTAATAAATACATCGCATTTTATCCTGAGCCATACGTAATTCATATCATCATTATAACCTCAATGAATGAATAAATTCTCAATTTATTCTCCAAACATATTTTGGTGGTGTTATTATAAACCATCAAGACTATCATAACTCAATTGAGCTTCTAAAGTCTCCCAAATACGACCTTATAACTCCTAGACTCATAATAGTTAACTAAAGGAAAAGAATGCCCTAACATCAATTTGTATACCCCCGGAATAACCCCCATATAAACCATTTCTAATGTAGGGTAGTTAACTAAATCATCTAGGACTCTAGGACTCTAATTTTACTTCATACAAGAAGGTTCCTAGGTCTTATGCCTAAAGAAAAAGGGAGAAAATTGAGTTGAAAAAAATAACTCAAAACAGCCTGATTTCGAATCGATTCGCCCAAGGGCCGAATCGATTCTCCCAAAAGTGAATCGATTCAGATGACAAATCCAACATTCTGCTTCAGTCGAATAGATTCGGCCTTAACCCGAATCGATTCGGGTTTGCAGATTTGTAGGATGACCCCTTAGCGAATCGATTCGCCCTAGGGCCGAATCGATTCACCCCTGCGATTTTGCCAAGAATGGGCTACGGGTTATGAACCCTAGATTTCCCCAAATCCTAATTCTTCTCCATTTTTACACACATCCAACACATTAATCTACTCCGAATCATCCTACATGTTTATCAACTACCATAATCCACAATATCATCAATATAAACTATGATGAGGGTTCAAACACCACAAAATCCACAGTTGTTCCATTAATTATAATACACAACTATCACACAATTTACTCATCTTAAACCATATATTAGCAAGTAAAAAACTTTCCTTGAGGTAGAAATCTCATATTTCTCTTGGTAGAAACAATCCCAATCTTCAATCTCCAATCTCTCTCTTTTTCTTCTCTTTTCTCCTCAATTCTCTTCTTTTCTCTTTCTCTCTAGGTTAGTAAATACACTTAAGAGAAATAAATAAAATGTAAGACTTAAATCGTGGCTTTAGTCTAATTCCCCAACTTAAATGGTTAATACCACATTAAAATAACTCGCAACTACACATTTATGTTAAAACCAGTCAAAAGTGCTCGAAACATAAAAATACAATATGACACTTATTTTGACTATCTCGCACATTTCGGGACTAACTACGCCCTCTAAACTGGCATCCAGTAATTTTATAAATTATTCAAGTTCCGGTTTCGTTTAAACCATAAATGTCATTTAAAGCATATGACACTATAAAACGCAACATGATGATATTTACATACACATACAGTAAATATGCAACAATCTAGTAAATATTAACTTCCAACTCATTCAATTAATATTTACTCCATTATCCAATATTTTATATAATTACTTCACACAGTAAATTAAGATAAAATAAGTTCTCAAAAGCGAGGGTTGTTACAGTAAATCAATGGTCTTGTGAATTCTTCAAAGTTATAGAAATAAAAGGTTTTTCCCTTCGGGAATTTTTCCTTAATTTTGTGTCGCCTGATTTATCTATTTATGGTTTTACACACGCACACACGTAGGTGCATGTATAGGGGCTGAATTACTTTGGATTAAAAATAGACTCCAATTAAATAAGTGCCAAATTAATTTTAAATCGGTATCACACACCGCGATCCTTCGATTTTTCAAATTGGTATCAGAGCGGGTGCGCTAATTTATCGCGTATTCCTATTTTCCGTAAATTTTGTGTGATATTGATTTTTTTGAAAAATCAGTTTTGTATAAAATCGCAATTTTTCCAATGGAGCACTTATGTAATCGGATACCCCCCTTTGATGACACGAGTCGAGTTTTTATGATATAAATCGTTTGAATTTGACGTTTGCTAAAAGAATTGACTTTTTAGAAAGAAAAAAATTCTCGTTTTAAATCCGCGTTGGATATTTTGTAAACGGTTCAAAATCAAAGAGATTTTTATCGTGATAAATTTGTTTCCTTGGACCATGACTTTGTTGCTTTAAAATTGTCCGAGAAGGAGAGTGATGATAGGGTCCTATTTTTAGATAAAGAATTTGAGGACCTTAAAAATTCGATGGTTTATGTTTGTGCCAAAGAGGACAAAAATATTTTAGTCAATGAGTTTGTGGCACGTGAAAACACTCTTAGGGAAAAATTTTCTTTAATTTAGGGAGAACGAGATAACCTTTTAGGAATTGTTGAAAATTTAAAAAAGGCATCCCTTAAATTGGAAGAGTCTAATTCTTTGCTTGAGTCAAAAATTTTGAAGTTAAAAAATGAATTGACAGACTCGAGTAGGTTTGATAGTGATAGTACCGGCTCATCTTGTTCTCATGCTTCTAGTACTAAATCTAAAACCACTATTTATTTAGAGGGTCAACCGCTCCCATGGGCATTAGAAAAGGTCAACCCATAGGTGTCGTTCCACCCGTTTACACATGTTCATATTGTGGTAGGAAAGGTCACCTTAGGCGTTTTTGTTTTGATCTTAGAAAAGTCCTAGGAAGTCGAAGTCTAGTATTTTGTTGGTTCCCAAAACCCCGTGTCGACATGTTACATCCGTTTGGGTTAGGAAATCACTTTTGGATACGCTAGATTTTAGACAAGTTGATTCCCATTTTCTTGCACATGATTCTTCTCTTGCCATATTGTATTCGCATGTTTCTCATACACTAGTTGTGGTTTCATGATATATATTTTCTAATGTGTTGACATGCACTTTTTTGTATAAATTTTTGAAAAATTTTGAAAAATACAAAAAGATTTTATTTTGATAAAATTTTTGAAAAATCCAAAAAGATTTTTGTATTTTGTTTGCAACGTTTATGGATGGACACTGAGGATGACCGAGTCACAACATCATTCCATTTTTTAATGTGACTATTTGATAGTATTTTGAGACAATAGGTCTATTCATCCATGTGCTTTATAATGTTTGGAGTCATTGAGATGTAATTAAGTGTTTCTTCCTACATATTTGACTCATGTTTTCCTTTATTGTACACATGCACGGATTTGTTTGATTACTGTGCTTGTCTTATCACATGTTGGTTGGGTGTTTTCACTTCAATCCTCTCCTTAAAACGAACCAAGTACGATAAAACTTGATAAGAAAGTTGTGCATGTAAGATTCGTTTGTGAGTTTGTGTGCTTTGTTTGAAAATGATGAAGGGCTACAAAAAATTATCATTTATCCTTTGCGATTAAGCCGCCATTTAATTGGACCTCAAAATTTGAGGAATTTTATTATCCGAGGTCCAAAGAGGTTTAAAAGAGCCCGAAAAAATTTAAAGGCAATTAAAAGAAATTCATGCCAATTATGGGCCAATTAGGTTTTTGCACCAATTCTCCAAAGTTTGAGAATTTTGTTTATACACCTCTAAAAGAAAATATATATGAGGGAGTTTGGATGGAGAATTAAAACGGGTTTGCACGTCCTTAAAAGTCTTGAAAAAGAGCTACATAGTTTTGGACGTTATTGGTGTGGAAATCACTTTGACTTTGATTTGTTGATTTGCATAAGACGATGTCATCTAAATTTAACAATTTTTACACCTAAGGGTATTTTTTATGTTCATTCGTTAGGGGTACCGTAACACCTCGCTTAAGATAACAACGGGTGGCCAGCCCTATACTACATTAAATCAAGGGTCTCAGATGGCTCAGTCTCAACATCAACTGGGGGTACTAAATAGTATAAGACTAACTGCCCGATATCATATAAGCGAGGTGTTAAAATTAAATAAAGCATAGAACAGACAACAACCCAACACTATAAGCTACTAAAAAAGAAAAGAAAGATGCATACAAGAACTATGATAAATGAAATGAATAACTACAAATGAATATGCCACAAAGAAATAAACCCGAATAAGTTGTCGGGTCACAGATAATACAATAACTGAAATGGAAGAAATATAAACATTTATAAATATCCCTAGGGTATAAACCCGATATACATCTAGAATCCTACCTAGATTTTTTTAGAAGTAGGAAGAGACTACATTCTACATCCCACAATAGTCCGCACCTGTCACGGCTCCCAAGACTCTGGATAGAATGTCATCCAGCATCCATGCGGTAGGACACCTGTAGTAATAAATATATATACACATACAGGAGAGAAAAGTAAACGGGTCAGAGCCCGAGTTATGAAAATAATTAGCAAGTGTGTTAACCGTGCATAATAAATATCAATGCACTTATTTCATAATTAAAGGGGAATCGCACTCTCGTGAAACCCCAACTCACCTCTCATCTAACGGCGCGCACCTATTCGCATCCTGAAATTTTAGTTAAGTCACCCCACCTAGAAGGACAACCTAACTTACCATAGGCATAGACTATACCCACAAGACCTGCCTTCCTATCATATCCCAAGAATCCACTCTTTCTAAACACACTTAATTATTTTTACAAACATATCTGCCATAATAGGCTTAATGGATTCTAGTTTATAATTAAATCAATTACAATTCTTAATATGTTACCCATATACATTTGTGTTTAATCATAGGATTTAATTACTTAATAACATGCATACAAATTATTATTGACAAAACTTCTCTCCAATCTCAACATTGCACTGCGTTTCGTGTGTGGGGCGTCTCGCAAAGCGAAATCCAAACAAGGAACCCCCCATTACACTACTCCTTGACAATGTCGATCCTAGAGATCCGTTATGTCATACATACAATTCTAATAAATTTAGATTACCATATAAAAATAACTTAAAATCTCCAATAATATCCTTGGGATGATGTAACCGAAATATTTCTTAAATGCGATACATCAACCCCCATCAATCTAGTACATCATAATCATCCAAGATGTACTCCATAAAGATTCCATATCCTTTCACCTATAGGATATATAAATATATATATATATATGTATATATATATATATATGTATATATATATATATATATGTATATATATATATATATATATGTATATATATATATATATATGTATATATATATATATATGTATATGTATATATATATGTATTTATTCTAACCATATATATATATACCATCATCCATTCCCATGACCAAGTGTACATACCACATATGATGTACAATAGCCATGCACATAATATACCCGGCTATATATATCGCCGATAAACTGCACCATGCTATCATCTTCCAGGGCATTACTCACATACCATCCTGGGGACCACGGTTGGACTCAATATCACAGGCATCGGGGCCAAATACACACACACGACGTCTCGGGAAACGGTCATAGCTCTTAACCAATCAATGAGACGAAACATACCCACCACGTCCCACCCCAAAAGAAATGCATATCACATAATAACACAATGGATGACTATGACCTAGGGAATATCCAAACCCTGCTCCTTGAGCCAGGATACTCACCCTCTGTGCTGAAACTTCCCAATGATAGCATGAGCGGGCTATGCTTAACCACATAAGTATATATATAATTCACATGCACAATATATACACATCCATATGATCCCATCATATGATTAAACCATCACATACGGTCTAGATATTCATATCATGTATATCCACAACATAAATATATCCATATATTCATATCCATAAATATATATATCCACACATATATATATACACTACCTCTCGTTCATATGTATAAGATATATATAAACTCATCTTTAAGTATACATAATCATCAATATACTAGTCGTCGTCCCAACACATTTAATTTACCTCGATATGTGAATGCAATCCCTCACTTGAAGCATATTCATCCATTTTTCCTATGATGAATAGTCTCCCAAAAATACATGTATATATCCAACATTAGGGTTATCACCTAAAGTTTAGTGTAGGAAACCATCACTACACATCTCCTCTATATTCAAAAGTACATAATTATCTCTAGTACTATTTGACCATTGGAATATACATAACTAATAGTCTATAAACCTCAACTTATCCCAACTTCATTTCAAGTGTTGGAATCCCAATGGTTACTTCCACACAATTATGTATAGACTATCCTAACTAGAATTGTACTACCACTTATTCTGGTTGATAGTACGATCCAATCGTTCCCAAATCCACCTACGGTTCAATTAATCTTAGGAACCCTTACTCCTATTGGGTTATCGATTGTTCCTTAATTTAAATGTTTCTAAGGATACGTGACCCCTCTCTCTCTTCGGCCCCCAAACCTTAATCTTAATAGAATCCTATTTACTATAAGGATTCGGCACCACACTCGGCCTACAATTTTGAGTCATGCCCTCGCAACTCTCTCTCTAAGAGTCCTAAACCGTAAGTCATATGTAAGCTCACTTATGACCTCTAAATAGAGCTATCGTTCATAAAGGAATTCCCACACTACACTAACACAATAATCTCCAATACATATTGATATGAGTCCCCAAAATGACCCAATGCATACCCGCGATCTCCTCATGCGAGAATTCTCCAATCAAATCTCCAAAACATATTTCTTACCACATATAATCATGTCCCCAAAACAATAAACCCAACCAAAAAAGGTTTGAAATCATTATAGAGAAAATTCCTCAAAATGCCCTGTTTCCGAATCGATTCGTCCCTATTTCGAATCGATTCAGCCCAGCGAATCGATTCGGCCTCCAAGGGGAATCGATTCAGGTCCAAAGACCTGGGCTTCTGTCTCAGGCCGAATCGATTCGCCTTGGGTCCTAATCGATTCGGTTAATGCAAACCTGCCAGTTTGCCTAAGCTGAATCGATTCGCTTGAGGGGCAAATCTATTCGGGTCTGCAGAATTTGAAGGGTTCTTCTTCTTAAACAAAACCCAAGAATTCTAAACCCTGAAATTTCACTTGTCACCCCTAAACCTTCATTAAAACATGATTCTAAGACAATAATTTAACCCAGATCTTATCCCAACCATTTCCACACCATCAAACCCATATTTAAACATTGATTTCAAGATTAAACCCAAAAATCTTGGTTTTGATATTTATACCCAAAATCCATTTCTTTAACCCACAAATTATGAAATGAAATACACAAATGACTTATTTAGCAAGATTAAACACTTGCCTTGATTTTGTAGAGGTTGGATCGTCCTCGTTGTCGCATTTGGCTCGGAATCTCCAAGCTTTTCTTCCTCTCTCTCTTCCTTTCTTCTTCTTTCTTTTCTTCCTTTCTCTTTTCTTTCTATTTCTCTCATCTAACAAATGAGAAGGCTTGATCCGTAAGCCTCTTAAATCCCTTAAAACATAAGTACCAGTTTTAAATGTTAATACACACTTTAAATGACTCGTTTAATCCAATTCGAGTCAAACTGACTTAAAAACATTTCGGAGACGAAATAAAACCCAATGACAGTCATTTTGACTATCTCGACCCTTCCGGGATCGATGGTACCCTCAAAATCATCATCCGTAATACTTTGAAATGTTCTATATTTTTGGACCTCAATTCCCAAATTTTAAAATTATCCAATTTAATTAAATTTTATTTTCCCAAAAATTTAATTTCTCGATCCCAAAATCATGGGGTGTTACAGGTACACGTATTCATAATGCACATATGATTGATTAAGTTTATTTACCTATCGAATGTTTTCACACCCATACATTTCGTTTCCATGACTTGGTTGTTCGAGTTTAAAATCCATGGTGTGATTTTTGGTATCTTATTTTTGTATGAAAATTTTGAAACATCAAAAATAGTTTGTGAATGTTTTGGGGACATACCTTTGCGTGCGCATAGTTTGATCCATATTTGCTATGCATTTTATCGTGACACTCCATGTTTTGATTTTTTTTCTTCTTATCTGTCCATTTGGGGACATCATAAAAAGGGGGAGAAAGAATTATCATGTTAAGGGGGAGTTTTTGCATTATGGGGGAGATTTTATTATATTGATTGATTTACTCTTATATCATTTCAAACTCGATGTGTCATGAACGTATTTTGCTTTATCTCATGTGTGTAGGTACAAATATTGAAGATCATTATGTTGCACACCCTGATGAGAAAAGCTTTGAGAAGATTTGACAAAGATTTTTGAAGAACAGTTTGAGAACTTGCAAATTTATTCATGGGAATGTAGATTTGTATAGGCATTTTGGTTTTTGATAATTCGGATTTTTTATGTATGTACCGGCATAGACATAGAGGGAGATTTATAAGGACATATTTTTATAAATCCATTATCAATTTAGTATGTCATATACCGCTACACCGTCGAAGAGCATTCAAGCGCAACTTACATCAAGACGGATCCGAATTAATCAAGTTCTTCATTAAAAAGACTCGACGAAGTTTACTTTGGTAAGGTTATGTTTTAAATACCTTAACTTTCCACTTAAAGCTTTTGGGATATTTTTAGAAAAAAAATTCGAAGTGTTGGAGCGGACTTTTTCGTCAAAATTTAAGAATGAGTATTTTTTCTAAGTATTGGAGCGGTCATTAAAATATTAATTTTTTGACGCAACAGTCGTTCAAACGACATTTGTACGTCATTCGAACGACATGGCAGTGTCGCGAGATGTCGTTCA
Organism: Sambucus nigra; assembly: GCA_949130495.1. Classification (NCBI taxonomy): domain Eukaryota; kingdom Viridiplantae; phylum Streptophyta; class Magnoliopsida; order Dipsacales; family Adoxaceae; genus Sambucus; species Sambucus nigra. The sequence continues at coordinate 232,582,275 of OX422215.1, forward strand.
AATGACATTTGTCCTTCGTTCGCGCGAGACCCTTATCTCGTTCGAACGAGCTCATATTTCGAGGCGGCGCATTTTTATTATAAATACTCATTAAATGGTATCATTTTCTTTAAGAAGTCCCAGCGTTTTACAGAACAAAAAAATTGCGAAAGCATAATACTTTTGGCTTCTTCCTTTTAGGGTTTAATCCCTCTTTGTTTACAATTCACACAAATCCCAATATGTTTTAGTGAATTGTTTTGGTGTTGAAGAACACACCTTTGCTGTGGTTTAATATTTGTGGGGAGAACTCTACAACCGGAGAGCTGCGCACTGTTGTGGAGGGAGTCCTTATAAAGTTCACACTTGTGGAAAAGCCATTTTCTTCTTCATTGCTGACCATCTGGAGTTCTTGCGGGAGATTCCAGCCGACGATATTTCTAGCCATTGCTTTGGAGGTTTGATGAAGACACCATGGGTTACACTTGTGGGTGATTATCAGTTTGTATGTAAGCCAATGGGGGTCTTGTGAATTCTTCAAAGTTCTAATAATAAAAGGTTTTTCCCTTCGTGGATTTATCCTTAATTTTGTGTCGTATGATATATCTATTTATGGTTTGACACACGCACACACGTAGGTGCATGTTTAGGGGCTGAATTACTTTATATTTAAAATAGACTCCAATTAAATAAGTGTGACAAATTAGAAAGTTATGAATTAATTTTAAATCAGTATCACACGTCGTGTTCCTTCGGTTTTTTAAGATTTCACACAATTCTTTACATATTTAATTATGAAAGATGCATGGGTGGATTTAGGATATAATAAGTTCACATTGATTACCATTTTGTAGATGTCTTTGATGTAGGGGAGGCGATTCAATTTTCCTAAAGTTTGTATAGATTTCTTCATCGATTGGACTCCAAAAGAGTTGAACTATTTGAGTTTCGTTTGCTTATCTGCACTTCCTTTTCGTATCTTTACTTGGTCGTACGATTTCCAAATTACTTTAGTGTTGTTGGTTTTAACCTTATTAACTTCATTTAAATAATTTTAAAAGTTAAGCCTTAATGCATTAAAGTCTAATTATATTATTAGAGGTATCATATAGATATATATTCAAAATTTCATGTTTTATCCTGTAACCAAGGGCGAAACCAGGGGTGGGCCGACTAGGGCTATAGCCCACCCCTTCTAAAATTGAGATAATTATTCCTTGGTCTATCATCCTAGAGTCAAAAAACTAAATTTTATTACCATTCACTCAAAAATAACCCATCTTCTATAGCTTGGTCCATATAACCCATTTGTGATAATTAAAGGTTTTCCTGCTATTGCATTTGATAATTTGATTTACAATTATGGTGTTAAAAAAATTACGTCTTTTGTGAGAGAAAAAATTAAGAACGTCTAAATCATTTGCAAGAAAATTGCTAAACTTGGGTTAGATTTACGTTATTTTGTTCTTTCATATTAACTTATTTGATTACAGATTGGGAAAAGAGTGTATTGAGTTAAGTTGAATTGAGTCTTCACTTATTGAGTTTAATTAATTTTCGAGACTCCTTGCTACTAATTATCCTTGTAAGGACTAAAACGCTGTTGAAAATAGCATCAAAATTCACCGGGGTTAAACAAAATATAAAAATAAATAAAAAACTACAAAAATCATGTTGGAGGTTCCCACCCCAAAACCCTGAACATTTGTTAGAACTTTCATCCCTACTAACAAAAAAAATTATCATTGATGTTAGCCCATCCCCTCGAAGAATCCTGGCTCCGCCCTTGATTGTAGCGTTCATCTTAGTTTACATTATCCTAAATGTTTTAGGAGCCTTAGTTTATAATGATATTGAGCTCTGCACTGGTATTCTCTGTTTTTGTATTCTATTGAATTTGTTTCATTTATGTGTTTACATTACAAGTTACCTGCCCGTTGCTAAAACACTATGGGGTTTGTCAAGCTTTTTAACGGAGGAAGAACTCAGAATATACTTTATCTCGAATAAGGCCATCCACAATGGGTCCTCTAAACCCATTGTGGATCCTTTATTTTGGCAGAAATGGAGTCACAGTGGGCAGCATAATCGATGTATTTTAGAGAGGAATCGCTTAAGTCTCTGTAGTTGAAGATGGAGGTTAGGCTTCGTAGTTATGGGTACAGAGGCGGACAGCATTTGTTTGCGCCATGTCAGGAGATAAAATGTAACCCCTCCCAGCAAGGCGGACAACATTTTTCCACGGCATGCCAAAGGCTATTAATGTCTAGCACCCCTTATTTGTCTATAAATATTTCACTTTCTACCCCCATATAATTTCACACACAAAAATTTCCCAAAATTTCTACTCTTATTTACTTCAAAAAATTAGAAAATATGGGTTATCCCTCTCAAACATCGAGGCTTCCTAATTTGAGCTCATTTGATAAAGTTGTATTATGTCATGCATATTGTAAATATTCCATCGATGGAAAGACTGGCACCAACCAACGCGACGGAACGATGTGGGAGAAGATTCAAACGGAGTTCAATAATACCAAAGGTATGTTATATCAGTGATCGATAAAAGTCTTACAAGGCAAGTGGATGGCCATTAATCGAGATTGTATATTGTATTCCGCAAAAATGACTCGTGCATTTGGCATGACCCGTGGTAGAGGTACATCATGGGCTTAGTGGGTCTGCGCAGAATATAATTTTTATACTAATTTAAAATTTAGTCTTATCATCCTTTATTATTATGAATTAATTATTTCTTATGATGTTATTTTTTGACAGATTAAACGTGCAGTCAACGATTTTAGAAATGAAACAGGAAGAAATTTTTCATATGATCACTGTTTTGACATTATAAAGGATGTGTGTAACAACCCGCGTAATTTTGGGCTATTTTAATTAATTTTTGGAAAATAGAGGAAAATAAAGTTTTAGATAAAAAAAAAATTCTCAAATATGTTGGTTATTATTTTTAAAGGCGAGAATTTCAAACGGTTTCGAAAACGGATTTTAAAATGATTTTTAAATGTTTTTAACTCTAGGAGTTGTTTTGACTTCCAACTCTTCATTTCTTTTCCTTATTTAAAGGATTCTTTTGGTTTCCAACTCTTGATTTCTTTGCATTATAAAAGGGAGTCGTGGGCAACCCTTTTAACCTACTTTTGGCACAAATTTTGGCCGAAAATATATTTTATATTCCTCTTCTTTTTATATACACATTGGGCTTTGAGATTTGTGAGTTGCAACCTTAGATTAGAGGTGTTCTTGGGGCTATTTTGTTGGAGGTTCTTGGAGGAGCTTTTGTAGATCTTTTGTGTTGATCTTGAGGATGTGATCATTGGTTTCTCATCATGGTTTGAGGTATGGGGTTTTACACAATATGCTCCTTAAATCTCACGAGTGTCATTCTCTTTGAATTCTTGTTTAATTGAACTCATATTTGAATTGATAAATTCATTGAAATCTGGAAAATAATTGTTGAAATTATTTTGATTCATGTGGTATCGTTATATTGTTGATGAGCACGTTGTCATGAGATTTTAATATGGCACGGATGTTGGGCACCCGCCAAAATTCCTGTTTCCCGGGCTATGGCTTGATAAAGCATATATGGATGTGGTGAGGCCTGGTGACCCAGTTAAAGTGTTGTTGAAAAATTTATTGATAAAATGCTATTGAGATTTGCATTGTGATTTGAATATTCGTACTCGTGTTGTTACGTTTTATTCATCGCTAACATATATTTGTTGAGCATCTTTCCTGTCGTATTGTGTACTTCCCTATATTTTCTATTAGTGGCAGGTTAGCGCGGATTTTGGGGCGCTATGGAGATTGATTTTAGCGAGGATTTTTTGGGAAAGATTTGTATTATTTTTATGTATAGAGCTTTGGAGATTTGTATTTTTATTCGATTTAGATAGTGTAATTTTAATTCGAGAGACTTGTTGTAATTGAAGAGATTGAGATTAGTGGATTTATATTATTGTGGGTTTATTTAGATGCTCTATACCTTGTCACTTGTGGATTTGGATTTATTTTATCGCATTAGCGCTCCGTTCGCTCTCCCCGGGCGGGCGGGGTGTAACAATGTGCAGAAGTATAATTTTGCAAACACTTCTACCCAATTCATAGAGGAAGATTTAGGCACATCAACGAGGGGAGAGGACGTTGAGTTGGGTGAGGACATTGAAGCCATGCACACCCCACTGAAATGTCCAATCGGGAGTAAGGCCTAAAAACAGAGATCTAAACGCAAAGCAGTTTCTAGTAGTTTAAAAGCTCACATCGTACAGATAAAGAATTCATAGATTTTTACTGATCTGTACAAGGAATTTTCTATAGCAGCACAATGCACTCAAGAGGAGCTCAATTCGAAGTTGGACGAGCTGATTGTTTTACGAAAATAGAAGATCGAGAATTCTATAATTTTCATGGATAACTAGTGCTTATCTCCAGTTCAGTTGCAACTTCATGAATTGCAAACAAACCAGATACTGCATCGTAGACTCGCCCAATCTAGAGAAAACCCACCATCCGGGGGAAATTAAATGTTTATTTTTATTTGAATTTTCTTATTATAATTGTCTTTTAATATTTTTATTTTCCTATTTAATGAGATAATTGTTTTCAAGGCTGAGTAGCATTTATTATTAAAATAACGAACCGTATCGAAATATCTTTCATTGCATTCAATTTCACTACAGGGGAATTAAATAACGATAAATTACAATTATTTTTAAGTTTCATCTGTCCACTTCAAACTCCGTATGTAGATTCCATATATGTTCCATAAGGTGATCCCCAAGCTGATTGTGTTTTTCCTTATTGTACATTAACGCCTCACCCACTTGGTATTCATACGCATTCCCCAGAGTGTCGTGGCTAATTGGCGGCATTTGAGTAGGATCAAACTTAATACGCCAATTAGGATCCCGACGTTCGTCCTCTATTATCATGCTATGCAATATCATACATGATTTCATAAAAACTTTCAAGTCAATGTGTTTCCACAATCTAGCCGATTTTTTTATAAAATGGAATTTTTGTTGCAATATTCCAAATGCTCACTCAACATCTTTGTGTGCTGCCTCTTGATATCTGGCGAACACACTTTGTTTTCTAGTTGTTGGTCTTTTGACACTCTTAACAATTGTAGCGTATGGTGGGTATATACCATCTTCCAGGTAATAACCCATGTTGTAAGAGTTCCCATTTATTTCGTACTCTATAGGAGTCATATTGCCCTCAAGTAGCTCGTTAAACACTGTAGATTTAGCCAAGACATTTAAGTCATTACACGGACCCGATATCCCGAAGAAAGAATGCCAAATACACATATTATAGGAAGATACAGTGTCTTATAGTTGCACCTCCTACTTGGCCACTATATTGTCCCTTCTAGTTATGAGGAAAATTGTGCCATTCGCAGTGCATACAGTCAATGCTTCCTATCATTTTGGGAAATCCCCATCTTGCATTCTTGAAACATCTTCATCAGTAGGAGAATGGCAATATTCATTTTTAAAGCTCCGCACTACAGCGTATGCAAATCTCTTCACACACTCGATGGCAGTTGTTTCCCCAATGCCTATATATTCGTCGGTCATATTAGCAGCACACCCATATGCTAACTTGCGCATTATAGTGACACATTTTTGTACACAGGATAGGACCCTTCTCCCTAGGGCATCACTTTTTTTAACTGAGTAGGAGTTTTTTTTTTCTACAGCTGCCATTACTAGTGTAAATAGCGGGTGTCGCATTCTGAATCGACGTCGAAATTATTCGGGACTATAACCACATTTTCATCAAAGTAGTCAGCCATTATACGGTTATGGTCATCTTCCCTATCTATATATAACCCTTCGTTCATTTATTTCTCCTGGATTCATTATATTTTGAGATATGGAAATATTTCTTTGGAATTGATTATGCACTGCTGCTGCCATTGGATGTGTCCGGACACGTTGGTTGGATGATGAAACAGCCGCAATAAATAATTCCTGCATTGGATCTTTCGACATTATAATGAAATTTTAAGTCAAAATTGGCTATATGTTGGTTTCGTAAACAATATGACTTGAAGGATTTATAGTTTCCTCTCTCCAAAATTTACGAAATGACGTTTGTCAGAAATGGAAAACTTTCCCGCTAGATGTATTATGGCATGACATGAAATTAAAATTATCTGAAGTTATATGAAATGACTATTGTCCGAAGTGGAAATGATTCCCGCTAGATGTAATATGAAATGACATAAATCAGAAGTCGAAATGTTTCCCTGCCAGAATGAAATTAAATGATGGGAAAGACACTTGTCAAAAGTGTAAGTGTTTCTCACCCGACGTAGTACGCGATGTATAAATAACTACCTTAAAAAAATTGAGTCCTCACAAAATAGTTTGGGCAAAACAATTATTATCCAGGAAATGAATAGCCCGCAATGGTCAACTATTGCGGACTACTACTTGCTCAGTGAAATTACTGAGAGATACTATTCAAAATGCACTGGCGATGTTACCCCATGAGGAATATGGGCCATTGTTGGTAGATGGAAGAATATCATGGGAATCTATTACCGTCTTAGGAGTGTATGTAATTTTAAATTACAGTGGTTGTGGCTAAAGTCTACTTTAGACCTATACCAGATGGCGCTAACGAATGGCGGATGTGGCTGGAATCCCTTAACCTTCACACTGATAGTGAAAAATGAGGAACAGTGGGAACGGTTATGTGATCAAGTCCCAGGGTTAAGGAGTATCCGTAAAGAGACTTATTATCTATTTAGTGAATTTAGTAGTGCGTTGTACATTCGTCAAAATATTTGACATAAAAGTTAATTTATCGATGTAGTTACTTGTTTTATTATGTATCGTGATGAGCCTTCTATTAAGTATCGATGTAGTTCTGTGTTTTATGTCTACTGAAATAAAAGTTGATGTTTTTCTCAATACTTAACATTATCAATTAACTTAATAATTTGCATTATCAAATTGTAAATGATTTTATAATCTATGTCTGCTATATTTGCAGTAAAAAGATAGACTATCATTTGGAAAAAAATGACTTCATAAGCATTAGAACTTGTCATACGAGTTACTAAAATGTAAGTGATTTTCTCATCTATGAAATTTATGAGAATTAAATATCATAAATTATCCAACGAAATGAATGAAAGAGGTAAGATGCTTTACTACGTAACGCCCAATAACCTACATAATAGTTGTACAAAGTTTCCCATGCCCATTCATCGGGGATTACCAATTTGTAATTCTCTTCATCCCATCCACATCCACCAATATTTATAGCTTTGGCATACAAGTCGAACTTCAATTTGTGCATGAACCAGCATGCACGGATCTCGTTAGCTATACGCCCTCTGTTAACATTAGGAGGTGTCCTTCATGTTCGCTCGATAGCTATGAAAATGTTAGGAGGCACTCTATAGTCAGGACTAAAAGGTAAGTCTGAATTAGTTATGGAGTTAAGCAGCTGGAAGTCTTCATTTATGAGCCATGACTGTGAATCCATTTCTCAAGAAAATGGTAATGTGAGTCCTCTTTTGCGTATGATTTATAATATTGAAGTGTTTAAATAATCGATGTGATCGATGGTAGATGGTTGAATGTCTCCCATTTGCAAGTACCTGACTTGATGTGAGTCAGAAGTGGAATGGTTACCCTCCCACACTGTGATATGACATGTATAAATACCCCGTATGGTGAAAGATGATAAACCAAAATATGTCTTCTCCAGTTTATAGACATAATTGTTTTTATCAAGACCATAGCCGTGTGGTTTGGTATGGCCAAAAACAATTAATTTCTAATGATCCGATTAACACTTCCAGAAGGTTTAACCACACTTGTGGTCATATTTTTATTGATCCTCCAGTCCGGGAGGATCAAGTTCATGTTATTCGTAGCTATGTAAGTACTTTGCGATGGCCAAAGAAATACGATGAACGATGTGATTTGGAAGTTTTGTGTCATTATTATCAAATATCATTGCTAAGAGGATATGCTGGACAATTTTTCCTCATCTCACCCCACATAGATGATGATGATGACGTAATTGATTCACTAGATGAGGAGATTTGGCAAATGGAGAGGACATTAAAAAGATACCATGATGCCCAACTAGCGAAATTTGAAAATATCAATGTTAGGGATAGATTGTTGGAAATATATTATGATGAAACATTACAATCTGATTCTGATCTATCTGACTTCACCCATTCGGAACATGATATTTTTTACTAATACGATCTCGATGTTGATGACAAGGAGTACGAAGTCGTTGTTGAAAATTACAATGTTATATATAATGACAATGCCAATAATAAATCATACCTATCATTAAGTTTGATACGTCAAGGAAAACCAATATGTTGTACATCACATATGATTGGCTTGCATTTTGTTCGCTTGTATTATTAGGTTTCAAGTTTATGGTTTATGAACATCTTTTCTTTGTAAATTATTTTTGACAATTTCTTTACGACTTAATTTGGAAGAGTAAACTTTATTTATGACACCTTGCAGTTTATTTATGAGAACAAATTTGAGTAATAAATAATATGTCGCACAACAAACAAATGCATAACAAATAATAAACACAAGTGCCACAAATTTTGATTAACACAACTTAAATAGTCATCCTAGTTTTGCAAAACAATACAATAACTCATTGCCCCAACGTTCGATCGTGATATGATGGGAAAAAGCTAGCCATAAAGTAATCGTCGCTGTAATGGGGTTGTGGATGAACATATGAGGACGATGGGAAACTTTGTGGCATTTAATCATCGTCGAGGTTTGGAGTAGGATAGTAAGGTTGAGAACTATCGGATCCCATATACGATTGAGAAGAGCCGGATCCCGTGAACTGTTGAGATGAGCTGCCAACATTACGATAATTATTTAATTCCTCCCGGAGGGACCTTTCTCTCTCGTAATGCATTCTTTCTCGCTCAACATACTGTTCTCGAAAGGTTTTCGAACAATCTTCCCATTCTATGAACATGGTTATCCAACCATCCTTCATATATGAATTGGTCGGTGGTGCAAGACTACGTGTAGTGGGCCTCGCTATATCAACTGCCATTGAACGACCTTTCGAATCCACCACATCGATTACCCACCTTAACTGAATTAAACGTTCAGATGATTGTGTGGTACGTTGAATATCGTACTGAATGTTAACCGGTGTTTACGTAGGTGGAAATGGAATTATTAAGTTCGCATGAGCCATTGTCGCAAATCTGATACCATCGTGGTTAGCCCAACGGAAATAAGCTGACAACATCGGACCTCGAGTTGCTACGCTCCAATATAGATCCCATTTTGCTTTATTAGTAATGACTAAATCATCCCCAACAAACTCCCATTCGTTATTTCGATCAAAAAAGTGATTACATTCCAAATAGGACACTAGGTGTGATGGGTCATGAGGGATCGTGATGTTACCCGTCAACTGTCTATAACATTTGTCCCCAAGATACCACATCCCCCCGAGTTCTGGATCCAATAGAATGTAGCGTCGCATGCTCAATTATCTTGCAACATTTACTGGCCCTATATTATTTTGCTGCAACTTTATAAATGGTTTCCATGTAACAGAATTCGGCGATCGACCCTCTAATTTTTCTTGCATTAAACTGGCTTTAAGCCTTGTTTGCCCTGCAATTACTGCCCGATTAGCGATCGACCAGTGCAGCATTCGAAGCCAAACATTATGCGCATCAACAATTCGGAGAGGAGCAGCTGTGTGCAAGTATTCGTACGATCAATACTGAAACATAAATAAGTTTATTAGTAAACAATTTTATTAAAATTATATAGTAAATAATGAATAAAATATCGCTTTACCTCCAAAACTAGCCAGAAATAGTTCAATTGCTTGACTTACTCCCAACTAACAACATCTAAGGCATAATATATCCTTGTCATTATTACAGAACCCCAGTCTAATCCCACCATATTTTCAAAATTATACAGGTATGTAGACCAATCAACTAAAATGGTGTTTTTCGCATTTGGGAAGAAAATAGACCCACATACAAAAATTATAAAAAATCAAGCTACTTGTAAAGCGGTGTCTGAGTGATTAGCCTTATTAATCGCCCAATGAAGTAAACACTCTTTCAAAGAAGATAAAGCAATGTTTCTACTTTGTATATGAAATTTTTTTAGACCGGGATAATATATCGAGAGAATATGTTCTGTCGTTCGATTGGCGTGGTTAGGAAAGGGAGGAAGTTGGTTTCCCACACCGACTCTAATACCTGAAAAATATAATTAAATATAATTAATATTTTTAAAATAATAATAAATATAACAATATAATGAATATAGTAGTAATATGAATTGAGACAAATTAAATGAAGAAATTATAAATGAAGTAAAGAATTCGTACCAGTTAAATAAACGAAATCAAAAGGGGTAATTTCGAGCTCAACGAACGACAAATGAATGGTGTGAGTTTCTGTCGACCAACGCGATGCTAACACCTCGACTATGTTGTTGTAGGAATTTATAAATCCTTTCAAAAATAAATATGAGAACCCAAACATATCGATATATGTCGCCACGTTTTTGTCCATCGAAAGTTGGCATAAACCTCCCAAGCTGAGTGGACGCTACAACGCAGCATAATAAATTCTTCGTCGAGAGAAGTTGTTTGATGGATAATAGAGTCGGTAACATTCATCGTGCCTACTTCGTATAAACGATGACGGCCTTGATATACCTCATCTCGGTGGGGAGCTTGAGGTTGGTTAACATCACGAATCGGTTCCGCTCTTTTACGAGAAAAATAACAATTCAATCGAATATTCACCTCCATATTCTTTTAATAAGGGCTAAAAATGTAAAATGAAATAACAATTATTTATAATTTATAATTATAGAATTATAAATTAAAAATTAATGAGAGAAGAGTGGTGAAGAATTAGAAGAAATTGTGAGAAATAATGAATAAGAAATGGAATATTTATAGTTAACTGAGAGCCGTTGAAAGTATAAACATATAAAATATATTATACAATGGCTAAAACTCAACGGTAACAAACGGCTAGTTGCCACATAGGTTGCGCGGACAAACGAAGTCCGCCTAAGACAGGTGGACAAAAGTTTATTGTCCCAGCAATATTTTACCGAATGCCCATTGCAAGATTAACCATGTAACTCGTCCCATAAACCTATAGGTTTATGGGAGCCCACTATGGATGGCCTAAGTGTCATCCAACAATGTCTTCTTTGAAATCACTCTCCTCCGCACTATTGCCAATTAGCACGGCGTATTCCACTCACGGTGGTGCTCAAACAATTCCATATTCTTCTTATTCCCCTTCTTTTTATCTCTTTATCTCTCACACATAAACAAATGGACTCTCTCTCACACACACACACACATTAATGTTTTTAACAATTCTGGGTCATCCTATCGGCTACTTTCTGCAACATATCTATATTGGGGTCATGTTCCTAACGTTACATTAGATTGTAGCTTCTCATATACTCTTATCCTTCTGAAGTCCCATACAAAAGATAAAACGGTACACATCTTTAATTTACACCAAAATGTGTTTCACAACCATGAAGTGTTTTTATTTTTGGCTCGGGGTGTGGGGCAAGATGAGATAATTAACAAATACCTACCAAGAAGATTAACTTATCCATAATGATATACTAGGTTTGCTTTTGCTTTTATTTGTTCATGTTATTAGTGAGGACAGTGCCCATGTATAGTTATTAGGTACGGGGCAAGACAACAATGCACTTAAGCTTTGTTGAGAAATTATGCATCTTTGTTCTTTTGTTGAATACAAATTCTCAAATTTGACTTGTGTGGTGCCAAAGCGTGTCAACAAATAATATTAATTATAATTGTGATCCCAAAAATAAAGTGGCGCACACAATAAATATGGGTAGATGACACACAATATTTACATGATTTACCAATTTAGCTATGTCCACAGGTGATCCGTGATACTAATAGAAAAATATTACAAGTAGAAGGATAATATGTTCCTTCCAAACACACTAATAATATTTCTTTTCAAAAATAAAATAACCCTCTCGTAAATATTGAAAGACACACAAATATTAATCTCCTCACAAAAAGCTCATAAATTCTACCCACGATCTTAAATAGAGAATACCTAAAATTGGTTACCAAAATAACCAATTTTACACAAAATGAGCGAGCCCTTAAAGTTTCACTCAACACAATTATTCTCTACTTTGGAATAATAGACATTAAACTCTCTCTGAATTTTGGTGTGTCTTCCTTGATATTGGATATCTCTTCATAAAGAAGCCATGGAGGAGACAAATAGCATAAAACGTGATGGAGCAAAAGAAAGGTTTATGGGAGGAAATAGGCCAGGAGATAAAAGCCACTGCAAGTGGCTAAAAAAGACATCGAAAGTGGTTTGAAAAGCAAAGCTTTTCAATAATCCCCACATTGATAAAATTTTACAGGTCACTCTGATAAATTTTACCAACCAAAATTGACTACTTCACCTTGGGAAACACAACTACTATACCAAAATGAGTCATCCAAAAAAATCACATAAAGTGAGGAATATTACCAAATTACATGGCCGCCACCACCAAAAACACTAATGAAGATTTCTGACAAGGTTTGAGGCCTCCTCAAACCTAACCCTTAGCTTACCCTTCAATCGATGAATATCTTGCGTAGCCACAAGAACACCTCCACCATCTGTGTGAAACTCACAATGCCCCATATAATATTTGAAAATACCTAGTTCGACGTCACATCTAGCAACCACCTCCAACCACCCTCTAACCATCGATTGGTAGTTGAATGTCATCTTCTCCCGCCTTTGGAGAATTGAACATCCCTGACTTTCCCTCACATCTTTATCAAGGCTAACTGCTTGCCTCCCATACATATTAATAGCACTCAAATGGGCTATCATATTTCCATCAATATTACAACAAGCCAACATCATGTCGATCCTCATAGGTATGCCTACTGCTTTAATTTCAGTTGCCATCTCAAAATGGATTTTACTCTACCAAAATATTGTATAGTCCCCTCACAACTCAAATGAGAGTAAAGATCACCAGTCTCCCAAAATATAAGACCCATAGGCCTACTCAGTTACCAAACTTTAAATGCGAATTTTCATTAGCCAGAGTGGAAGGTCCTATAAAAGTGTCACTTGTTATTGTATTCCCTTGGAGAACATACAAGTTCTTCATCTTAGTGTCCCTTATACACCACAAGAGAACCTAGCATGACCCTTATACCTCCATTTAATGTTACAACTTTATAACCCATGGAATCTAGCATACCCACTGATATAAGGTTTCTCTTAATACCCGGAATATGTTGCACGCCACAAAATTCTCACCAAACCATCACATGTCTACTTCCTAAAATTTGAAGCCACTCCCATCGGCCATCAAAACATAAACAACTTTCATCTTATTATATGAGGAGAAAGATTTGGGATACGTATCAATTGAATAACTAGAATCAAGAACCCAAACATCATTAAATGACTCGTTAAATTACGTTGCCATGAGAGCATAACCGTCATCTTCTGAATCACTTGGATTATCCACTGAGTCAGTTGCATCTTGAATTTTCTCTTTGCCTTTCCCAGTCTTGCCTTTATGTTTGGGACAAGAGAACATTGTATGCTCAACTTTATGATAGTAGTGACACTCTCGGTCCTTGTGCCCCTTCGACGTGGACCTTAAGATCTAAGAACCTCGGTTATCCAGTCTTCCTCGAACGACTAGGCATGTGGAATCACCATCATCCTCAACTACTTTCCTTTTATTTTCGTTGGTGAGAAGTGTTGATGCAACCTTATCCAAAATGATACTTTTTTTCCCTCACATCATCAAAGTCACCAAATGCTCATATCTCTCGAGAAGAGAAGCCAATAAAACCGCAAGCTTATCCTCTTTCACTATTTTCACCTACATTTTTAATAGTTCCGAGATAAGCCTATTAAACTCATTTAGGTAATCTTGCAACAAAGTACTAAAACCCATACTGAATCAGTAGAATTTTTTTTTTAGATTAATCTGACTCGTTAAAGACTTCTCCAAATAAAACTTCTCAAGCTTTACCCAAATCACCTTAGCAAAAGTCTCTGTCATATCGCTGTGTTTAATCTCCTTTAACAAACACTGAATTCGTGGAAGACGTCTCCCTACCTATATTCTTCCACTTAAAATCCTTCTTTGTGTTGGTTTTCCCTCTAAAGCAAGGATCAAACCCTCTTTGATAAGGGTGTTCATCACCTCCGCTTGACAAATGCCAAAATTATTCCTCCCATCAAATTTCTCCATATCATACCTCATCTTAGATGCCATGACCCAAAATGATCATGGTCACAAAAAACTGAACGAAAGAAATTCCAAATCTAGAAATTTTTTCCGGGCTTTGAATGATAACTGTAGGTCTGAACAGTATTCATACGTATACCGTATATATGAACATTACCATATGGATACAATACATAAGAAAATTTCTCTACCAAAATTCAAAACACCTAGATCGTGGGAGTTAGGTTCTGATACAAATTTGTTGTGGTGAAGCATGCCAACAAATGATATTAACTGTAACTGTGATCCCAAAAATAAAGTGGCACGCACACAGTAAATATGGTATAGATAAAACATACACGGAAAGACACGATATTTACATGGGTCGTTAATTTGGCTACGTCCACATGTGATATGTGACACTAATAGGAGAAGATTACAAATGAAAGGACAATATGTTCCTTTCTCACATAGTACTCGAACTTTTTTTAATACACGTTTAGTCCAAGCTTTTTTATTTTGCACTAAAAAGTCATTCATCATGCCAAAAAGGCTTTACCATGCCGCTGACACAGACATTTTAAGATAAAAGAATAGGGGACTTTTTGGTACAAAATAAAAGGCTTGGACTAAGTGTGTATTAAAAAATATTTGAGGGACTTTTGATATTTGATCCACAAAATAACCCTCTCGTAAATATTAAAAGAGTTACAAATATTAATCTCCTCACAAAAGGCTCATAAATTATATCCAAAATTCCAAATAGAGAATATCCAAAAATTAATTTCCAAAATAACCAATTCTATACAAAACGGGTGAAACTTTTTTCACTTGAAAAAGTTATTTTCTACTTTAGAATAGGAGACGCTAATTCTAAATTTGGGTGTGTCTTCCTTTATAGGGACTATCTCCTTATATAGCCGCCACAGAGGAGACAAATAGCATAAAATATGATGGAGCAAACGGAGGGTTTATGAGAGAAAACTGGCCAGCAGGTAAAAGACACCGAGAGTGGTTTGAAAAGCAAAGATTTTAAAAAAGTGTGATAGTTTACAGTAAGGGTTTGGTTCTCGGTTCGATCCTTGACGCTGTCAAAATCATGTTTGGTTAGCGAAAGTCATGAATCGCGAATGGAGATTAATCGAGGTGGGTGTAAGCTGGCCTAAACGCCTCATGGTATGCTATCAAAAAAAGATTTACAAATAAGGTCAAGAATTACTTTCTTACCATGCTTTCCCTTCTTTTTCTAAATTAATATTTATGCTTATGTTCGATTTTTGCGTCAATGCAAGGGAAATACTATTACCATAAGTACTTACAACACAAGCTTTTGATGCTACTGAGGTAAATGCAGGGGTTTTGGTGATGATCTCCATTTAGTACTCGATATTGATGGAAAACATGGAATACAAAGATATGGTCTTAATCTCTACTCAAAGATTAACGTTGATTATACAGAAGCAAAACTAGGGGCTGTTATCAAGGTAACTATGATTAAGACTTTAAAAGTGTAAGATTGGAACACGGTTTTGGCACGCTTTTTTCAGGAACCATTCCCTTTCCAAAACTTTTTTCTTTATATAATACATTGGTAGTAATTCGCTGTCAGTGTCAGCCTTCACCCACATAAACACATCACCACTTACGAAATCCCTATTCTAAAACTTCACCAACTCATGTTAATTATTATTCTCCTAGTATTTCGTTTGTAATTGATAGATATTGAATCTATTTATGCCTTATTTAAAATGTTTCACTTCTCCATGACTGATAAACACACTAGTGACATCGGTCAATAAGTGAAATGACCCGAACAAAAGCGTTGTAAAAAAAATCTGAAGTTGTACTTTTCGTATTGAGGTTTTTCTATGCAGGCCTTGACTTGACAACAAAAAAATCTATCCTCCCCTCCAATTTGTAAAAATACTAAAAAAATATCAATGATAGTGTACGAACAGCACAAAAAAGGTTTGATAACCAACGTCATTATCATAAAAGTAATGTATTATGTATTGTCAACTATTACAGGAGGGATTACATGTTATCTCTACTATATTGATAATACAAAAGTACAGAATTATGAATAAAATTATAATTACAGAAGTAAAAATGAATTACAGAAAATGTAATAACTTACTTGAATTTGCAGAAAAATAATATAACTAGAAAATAATCTGAGCCCTGTGTAATACAGTGTCCTTAAGACAACTTATTCCCTCCAATGTGCTCTCAGGTTGATGAATATTGTCTCCCAAAATAGAACGAATTTTTCAAATTAATTATGTAGCACAACAATAATTAATTTCGACGAACACAATTTTTGTGTTTTCACTCAGCTAAACAGTATGATAAATGATTATCAAATGAATGCAGAAGGGCAGAAATATTGGGTTGGAAGAAAGTAAGAGAGGGAATTTTTCATTAGTTTAAAAACGGAGGGAAGCATTGTATTTAGAGTAAAGTAAGTGATTGTTCAAAATAATTGTCAAAACAGTTAAACGAATTTAACTGTGGACTATTGGCATTAATTAATTTCGTAATTAATTAATAATTAAAGCACAAAAAGTTAATTTTAGTCGAACGGACGGCGCGCGCGCGCATGTGGGCTTTTGGGCCAAGCCCAACACATGCATAGTGTAGGTCATCTCCCCTTCAAAGAGTTGGGATACCCCAAGGCATCCAAACCTTAGAATATACTTGGGGTGTTATTAATTCACCAAATTTCCACTACTCTTTCAATGTGGGACAAATATACCACATTCATTAACTTTCATTACTTTGTGAGTCAGTTTGGAGACATATTTATTATTCATAACTTAATGAAATTGGACATGTGAATATACCACGTTAATCTCCTTGCGGAGGAGAACGCGTTCATATATGGTCCCACAATTATCATAGTGTGGGTCCCACCTAAATTTGAGCTCAAAGTTGCTCAAAAATTCTGTCCAAAAATCTGGACAACTTTTAATTTCAATCTTAAGTCCAATTTTCCAACAATCCCCCACATGAATGATATATAGCTATAAATAAAAACCGAGCAGATGCTAATGAAAATGCAGACACAGGTTGAGTAAAACTGAAGATTTATTGCATCGGGAGAAGTAGCCTAGTGGCCTTGAACTTTCCTTAGTGATATACTATTGGATTTACTTGGTTAATCAGTAGACTTCACGTCCTTGAACCGTCAACCATTTTTGTAAACCTAGACAACAGTATTCACACAATAATTCTTCAACACGGTTGGTTCTCACGTTTGTGTTCATTTTGGCCATGAACACCACTTGGTTCCCTTGAGTATTTTAGAGAATATGCCTTTCATTATTCTCATAGAAGTGGCCCCCTTCTTACTCACTTAGGTGACTTCCATAAAGGGTGTCCTGTAATACCCCCACTTAGACATACTAAGGTATGGATGTCATTAAAAGCATAACTTATCCTAATTTTGCAGCAGTTGTGCGCGTCTCATCTCTGGAATGGATAGGATTAAATATCCTCCAATGCTTACTGAATACAATGTAGTTCGATTTTCCCATTGAACCTAGATCTTGGGATCTCCAATCAGCTAGGTTGGGTTGCCACTATATTGATTCTTATTTATTTATAGGTTTTAGACCCATTCCTCTCGATGATATTTCAACTTGCTCTCGGTTTAACCCTTTCGTTAGTGGATCCGCTATATTATCTTTTGACTTTACATAGTCAATTGAGATAATTCCGTTTGAGATAAGTTGTCTAACGGTATTGTGTCGATGAAGAATATGTCGTGATTTTTCGTTATACATGTGATTTTGTACCCTTCCAATCGTCGATTGACTATCGCAATGTATACATATTGCGGGCACAGGTTTAGACCAATTTGGAACATCATCTAAGAAATATTGAAACCATTCAGCTTCTTCTCCAGCTTTGTCTAGTGTAATGAATTCGGATTCCATTGTTGATCTAGAAATGCACGTTTATTTTGAGGACTTCCAAGATACGGTTGCACCTCCAAGGGTAAACACATACCCACTCATAGACTTAGAGTCTTTTGTATCGGATATCCAATTTGCATCGCAATGTCCTTCAAGAACAGCTGGATATTTTGAGTAGTGCAGTCCATAGTTTTGAGTATATTTCAAATAACCCAAAATCCTCAATATTGCTTTCCAGTGATCTCTCCCTGGATTACTCATAAATCGACTTAGCTTTCTTATTGAGCATGCTATGTCTGGTCGTTTACAATTCATGATATACATTTAACTGTCGATAATACGAGAATATTCTAGTTGAGATATCCTTTCACCATTATTTCTTACTAGATGTAAATATACATCTACAGGTGTCTTGGTATGACTAATATCATACTTCTTGAATTTTATAAGTAATTTCTCTATGAGATTGAGATAATATAAGTCCATCTGATGTTTTAGAAATTTGTATTCCTAATATAACATCGGCGATTCCCAAATCTTTCATGTCAAATCAACTACTCAACATTTGTTTTGTAGTTTTGACAATTTTCAAGTTACTACCCATGATAAGCATATCATCAACATAGAGACATACAATGACATATCCATTTTGAATGTATTTAAAGTAAACACATTTATCGCATTCATTAATTTTGAGACCATTTGATAACATTGCATTATCAAATTTTTCATGCCATTTCTTAGGTGCTTGTTTTAATCCATAAAGTGATTTAGCAAGATTACATACTTTTCCTTCTTGTCCGGGAGCTTTGAACCCTTCAGGTTGCTCCATATAAATTTTCTCGTCTAATTCACCGTTAAAGAATGCGGTTTTTACATCTATTTGATGTATTTCAAGTCCATTAATAGCAGTTATTGCTATTAACATTTAAATGGACGTTATTCTTGTTACCAGTGAATATGTGTCGAAGTAATCCAACCCTTCCTTTTACCTATATCCTTTAACTACAAGTCTAGCTTTATATTTATCAATTGATCCATCGGCCTTCAACTTCTTTTTGAAGATCCATTTATAACCTAACGATTTTAAACCTGGTGGAAGATCCACTAGTTCCCATGTATGATTTTGTAATATGGATTCAATTACACTATTAATTGTTTCTTTCCAATTAGAAGCATCGGGTAAGGATATGGCTTCTTTGTACGATTGAGGTTCATTTTCTAGCAAATATATTAGAAAATCCGAACCAAAAGAAGTCAAGGTTCTTGCTCTTTTACTACATCTTGGTTCATCCTCTATTGGTTCAATAAGTTGATGAGTACCGCTTGTAGTAGCTTAATTTTTCCTTTTAGAAGGACCAGATTCTTGGGTCATGTTATACGGGAATTCATTTTTAAAAAATGAAGCGTCCCTCGATTCAATAACCGTATTTACATGAATATTCAAAATTTTAGATTTACAAACTAGAAATCGATATGCACTGCTATTAGTAGCATAACTGATGAACACATAATCCACGATTTTTGGCCCTATTCTTACCGTTTTAGGTTTAGGAACCATCACTTTGTCCAAGCACCCCCACACTCGTAAATATTTATAGAAAGGTCTTCGACCTTTCAATAATTCATAAGGTGTCTTGTGAGTCTTATTATGAGGTACTTTATTGAGAATGTAATTGACAGAAAGTAAGGCTTCCCCCCACAAGTTCTAGGGAGCTCCTGAACTTAATAACATTGAGTTCATCATTTCCTTCAAAGTACGATTTTTGCGTTCAGCAACACCATTCGATTGAGGAGAATAAGGGGCGGTGGTTTGATGAATAATTCCATTTTCAGAACAAAATTCCTTAAATGGATATTCATATTCACCTCTTTTATCACTCCTAATAGCCTTTATCTTTTTACTTAATTAATTCTCAACTTCATTCTTATTTTTCTTAAATGCACTAATAGCTTCATCTTTACTGTATAGCAAATATACATAACAATATTTTGTGGAATCGTCAATACAAATAATAAAATACTTTTTTCCACCTCTAGTTTGAACAAATTTTAAATCACAAATATCAGTGTGAATTAAATCTAAAGGTTCAGTTATTCTTTCAACATAATGGAAAGGTAATATGGCTAATTTAGATTCCACACAAATTTCACAGTTATGATTTTTATCAATATTGAATTTTGGTAAAAAATCCAAGTTAATTCATCTATGCAATGTATCAAAATTAACATGTCCTAATCTAGCATGCCAAATATTAGATGACTCAATCAAATAAGAAGAACTAGCAATTTCATTCATTGAAACAGATATTTTTTGGGTTACAGTAAGAACATTGATTTTAAAGAGACCCTCATTTAGGTAGCCATTTCCTACATACATGTCATTCTTTGACAACGCAAAGCGATCAGACACAAACTAAAGCTTGAACCCATTTTTAGTCAGGAGAGATCCAGAAATTAGATTCTTCCGAATATCAGGCACGTGAAGAACATCATTGAGAGTAAGTTCCTTTCCAGAAGTCATTTTTAGAGCAATCTTTCCTCGTCCCGCCACCTTAGAAGTGGAAGAGTTCCCCATAAAGAGGTTCTCTTCATTTTCCAAAGTCTTTTAGGTGGAGAACATCCATTTTTTTGCACAAATGTGTCATGTGGCTCCAGTGTCCTCCCACCATTCCTTGGTATTTCCAACCAAGTTACATTCAGAGACCACAGCAGAAAGATTCATATTCGCCAAGTTATTGGTGATGTTTTCACCCTAACTTACATTTTCTTAAGGATTATTTCGATTTTTCTTCTTAGGCTTACGACACTCGCTTGAGCGGTGTCCAGGTTTACCACAGTTGTAGCATTTGCCTTTGAACTTCTTCTTGTTCTGTTTGGAAGTGCCTTCTACATCATGCTTTCGCTTGTTCTTCTTCGAACCTTCAACAACATGGACCTTCATTTCCATTGGATTCTTCCCACTTTTCTTTTGAGACTCATGGTTATCTTCTTCAATTCTCAGCCTGACCACCAGCTCCTCCACATTCATCTCATTTTGCTTGTGCTTGAGATAATTTTTGAATAAAGTCCAAGATGGTGGAAATTTTTCAACAATTGCAGGAACTTGGAAGGTTTCACTAAGGGACATTCCTTCAGCATGAATGTCGTGGAGGATCACTTGAAGTTCTTGCATCTGCGAGATCACTGGTTTAGAGTCAACCATTTTGAAGTCCAAAAAACGCCCGACGATAAATTTCTTCATCCCTGCATCTTCAATTTTGTACTTCTTTCCCAAAGAATTCCACAATTTCTTAGATGTCTTGATCGTGCAGTAGACATGATAGAATGTTTTGTCCATGTAGGTCCGAATATAATTTCGGTACATATAGTCAGAGTGCTTCCATGCATCAACAGCAACAACCTTTTGTTAGTCATCTCCCTCTTGAATAGAGGGACAATATTCATATACAAACCTACCCAGTTGGCAGGTAGTGAGATAGAAATACATTTGTCATTGTCAACGTTTGAAGTCTGCCCTATTGAACTTTTCAGTTTCTCCTCGTGTGGTATAGATACGGGTACAGTCACATTTGTGTTAGTGACAGTTACATTTGCACGAATCGTGTTCGTACAATGCGATTCCATTTCTGTTACAAAAATAGAATTTTTATCAATGATAATATTCATATATAAATGAATTAATCAAAACAGAATATAAAATACTATACACCAATTTCCTCCAAATATAATTAATAATAAATGAATTCCAAAAGAATTCTAAATAATACTCAGAATTAAACTAAAATATAAACACAAGTATATACTAGTCTAAGATAAAAAAAAATTGTGTCACACTATTTTTCATATTAAAAAAAATTCCGTCCAAAACAGAATTATAATTTTAAGATTAAAAGTTTTATATAAACAGATTTAACAAAAAATTACAAATAAAATTTTTATTTTCTAAAACAGAATATATAAATAGTGTACAAATTAATTTTTGTAACAATAACTATTTTAATAAATTTCTGTAATAAAACCATATTTTAATTCAAATTTTGTGTTCAATACAGATTTATTTTATGCAAATAAGATTTTGTAATTAAAAAATTTCTGTACACTATACAAACAGTAGAACATTATATAAATTGTCTTAAGATTGTTATGTCTACTATATTGATAATACAAAAGTACAGAATTATGAATAAAATTATAATTACAGAAATAAAAATGAATTACAGAAAATGTAATAACTTACTTGAATTTGCAGGAAAATAATATAACTAGAAAATAATCTGAGCCCTGTGTAACACAGTGTCCTTAAGACAATTTATTCCCTCCAATGTGCTCTGAGATTTATGAATATTGTCTCCCAAGATAGAACGGATTTTTCAAATTAATTATATAGCACGAAAATAATTAATTTTGACGAACACAATTTCTGAGTTTTCACTCAACTTAACAGTATGATAAATGATTATCAAATGAATGCAGGAGTGCAGAAATATATTTATGGAATTGACATCATTTTGGGTTAGAAGAAAGTAGGAGGGGGAATTTTTCATTAGTTTAAAAACGGAGGGAAACATTTATATTTATAATAAAGTAAGTGACTGTTCAAAATAACTGTCAAAACAGTTAAACGAATTTAACTGTTGGCATTAATTAATTTCGTAATTAATTAATAATTAAAGCCCAAAAAGTTAATTTAAGTCGGACGGATGGCGCGCGCAAACGTGTGGGCTTTTGGGCCAAGTCCAACACATTCATTGTGTAGGTCATCTCCCCTTCAAAGAGTTGGAATACCCCAAGGCATCCAAGCCTTAGTCCATACTTGAGGTATTATTAACTCACCAAATTTCCACTACTCTTCCAATGTGGGACAATAGTTAAAACATACTATATTCATTAACTTTCTTTACTTTGTGAGTCACTTTGGGGACAAATTTATCATTCATAACTTAATGAAATTGGACATGTGAATATACTACGTTAATCTCCTTGCGGAGGAGAACGCGTTCGTATATGATCCCACAATTATCGTAATGTGGATTCCACCTAAATTTGAGCTCAAAGTTGCTCAAAATTTATGTCCAAAAATCTGGACAGCTTTTAATTTCAATCTTAAGTCCAATTTTCCAACATTACATTGTAATTAGGCCTCTAAATTGAGTCGTGCAAGCCCGAAGTTCGTCCGTTTAGCCTGTTATTTTCGAGCCTGACTTTAGTTAAGTTTGAGCCGAGCCGAGCCTAGGCCAAAATTTCAAGCCCGAATGAATTTCGGGTCGAGCTTAAGTCAAATCTTGCCAAGTTGGACCCGAAGCCGGAACTTTGAATATATAAATAAATAATTTTATACAATATAATATATTTATGTTAGCATTTTTTAATTAGTTTTACTACTTTATTTCACTTACTAATTTTTTTAAAAAAGTTTCAGTTGTCACATCCATTAAATTACAAGTGGTTTTCAATTTTGTGATTTTATTGTTAATCTCACTGTGGGCATTTGATTTATTAATTACTCAAGTCACAATAGACCTTTATTAGTGGTCAAATAATACTATATGTATTAAATTTAATTGGCCTTTGTAAGTTTTCACTCTTATTTCCCTTTTCTTAATTTAATACATTTCATAATTATATATTTTATTTTATAAAATATAAATTAGATTTTAGTGTGTACATTTTCTCCATGATGGAAATAGAAGAAAAAACACTAATTCAAATTTTTTTAACAAAAAAACTGAAATTGAGCCCGAAGCCCGTAATATTTATGAGCCGAGTTTGGGCTTCGGTGGAAAAAATTAGTTCGGGCTTAAGTGGAAAAAACTAGTCCGGGCTTGAGCTAGGGTAAGATAGTTCAGACCGAGCCTGAGTAACCCTAAGCCCGGCTCATCCAATTCGATTCACAACCCTAATTGTAAGGGTGTTTCTAAGGGCACCACAACTTTTACTTCAAAATACCACAAGGAAAAAGGAAGGTTTTTTTGCTAAGGAACACCACATCATATATATATATATATATATATTACACACTATTTTCAACACAAAATACCACACATTTTCTCTCTCTACACTATACTCCAAACTCCCCATTTATCTTCTTTAACAAATCATCTTAAACCAACCATCTTCAACATTATTAAATAACTAGGGTTTGTTGTTTAAATATTCAAATATCAATGAATATTCTCCCAAAAGATAATGACAACACGTTAAAAGCAAATGAAAACTCTCCAAATCACACTTTTCTTCTAACTTTGGGTCCCATTATATATATATATATATGGAGATTGAAAATATAAAAAATCGCATAAATCATCCAGTGGTTCGGGGTCGGGTCCCTGAAAAAGATGATGATTTTTGGGGTGATCATCTCAAATCAAACTTAATTTTTTTTTGAAGAAAAAATTTCATTCATGATGATTATGCCGAATGGAATGCATATATTCGGGGTTATTATTTTAAATTAAATGCATATATTTGGAATGATTATGCCGAATGGAATGTATATATATTTTTTTTTGAAGAAAAATTTTTATTCGGGATGATTGTGCCGAATGGAATGCATATATTCGGGGTGATTATGTCGAATTAAATGCATATATTTGGGGTAATTATATCAAATGAAGTTTGAATCCAATTTTCCATAGCATATTTGGTTCGGGCAAATATAACAAATGTTGGGTATTTATTCAGGGTCTTTATACCAAACCACTGGGATATGAGCTAGGGTTTATTATTTATATGGTGTTTTCTCAACATATGAGGGGTATTAAACGTTCTTTGCAACAAAAATTAACACATTATTGTTGTTCAACATGTTTTTAATATGTTTAGCATGTTTTTCAAGAGTCAAGTAATAAAGATCAAATGGGCATAAAGATGAAATGGGCATTTTGTTCATAACTTTAAAAACTTTTGGGATTCAAATGGGTATTTGTTTAATGTACTTTAATCTTTAGTGAAGTAGAATGAATTTGAAGATGAAAGGTTTGGAGGGTTGAATGTGTAGAGAGATAGAGGGAAAGTATGTAAATGAATTTTAAAACTTTAAATATGTGGTGGCCCTCTATATGGTATTGGGAAGTAACTATTAGATTTAAGTGGTATTTTATAGTAAAAAAAACTTGTGGTATTTTGAAGCAAAAAATGTGGTGCCCTTAGAAACATCCAATTGTAATGTATCTATACTAGAAAGTACTGATACTTCGAATGGGATCAATGTACAGATAGCGGGAAAGAATCGGTTCCTATTTTTTTTTAAATAATGTTTATTAAATGAAAAAATGATACACTTACCCAAAAAGTGTATACCCAATTTATCGAATGTACTTTAAGGGTATTATTTCATGGTGTGGATCCCACCAAGGTACAATATCCTTAAAGCACATTGGATAAATTCGGGAAGCATTTTTTATTAAGAGTGGCATTACTCTTCTTAAATTGATATCACAGAAATACATGATGGATATGTGGGGGATACGATTAGTATTTTCGTAATTGTTTATAATCAAAGCTATAATTTTTAAAACTTTGCCTGATATATAGTCAAAATAAAACTTCCAACTCATTATTTCACCAAAGACCAGCGGCATGAAAATAATAATTTTTTTGGTTCCATCTGTCCATTTTTTAAAAATATTTTCTATTTTGTTTGTTAAAATAAGAATACATCAAATACCTTGTCAGAGGACAACAATGTTGAGTGAACCCGTAAAATATTGACAGTTATCCCTTCTTCACACCATTTGGTTTTTGATATCTGACAAGTGGTATCAGAGTCAATGGCCACGGGTTTGACTCTTATCCATATCATTTATTGGGTTATTGTGTTGGAATGAGAGTACAATAAATGCTTTGCCCCGGGATAACATAGCACCAATTGATTTTAGGTGAGATGGTCGCTTGAGATCTGACTAGAATGTTTATATAAGGTATGTATTTTTTTATATTAAAAAAAACTAATGATCTATTAGTTATGGTCTGCTGGTAGTATGTTTGGTTTTCTTTTTATTTGATATATTATTATCGGGGTAGTATGTTTGCTTATGGTCTGCTATAGTTATTCATTTTTTGTCTGATATTTTTTAACTTGAAGCTTTACTTCTCTCTCTTTGGTATATTCCTAAAAAAAATACCAAATGTTAAATGGTCTAATTCAATTGACTTCATTCATTATATCTTTGAAGGAATGGTGAATGATGGTGGTGACAGGTTAGGTGGGGATGTTGATGGTTGTGAGAAGCAAGTGTGGGATAATGGTGGTGATCTAATCGTTGCGTTTATAAAAAAATGGTAAGACAATGGAGAAATATGAGATAAGAATTTCAATTGATAAAAAATGAGGAAGGGTCCTTTCTTAAGAAAGACTCGTTATGTCACTTGTCTTGTCATAAGGTAACAAAAACTTCACATTTTTTATTTGATTAGATGTAAAGTTAGATTGAAAATTAAAGGGGCTTTGTAAATTTAGGGTTTATTGTAATACGTATTCTGAAAATAGGACAACAAACATTTCATTTATAATTTTAGTCAATATTTTTTAATAAAGCCGTTGGCACACATCCATAAAACGTCAACCAATCTTAGCATGCCACGTCAATCGATAATTTGAAAATAGGGACTAAAAATGGAAACCAAATATTTGTTGTCCTATATCCATAATTGATATTATTTTAGGCTCTAAAAATATATAAACTAAAAATTAAACCATTTATTTGCATGTTCTTATAAGATAAGTATAAATCCTCTCGCAACATATTCCAATTATTCAACCACACATCCTTCAATGTTGCATACAAAATAGAAATAACTCAATTTATTAAAAGAACATTGCAGCACAAAAGAAATTATATTTGTTTTATTCCTCTGAACAATCTAAATGCGTAAGTGTATTAATTGAGTGCATATCTTATTCTTGATTGTTATACCTATATGTTTATTTTTCTATTTATTGATGCATTCATGTTAAAACTTGTTTTACAAGTTTCATTAGGTTTTGGTTGTTGTCAATCTCTTTACCATGATTATCTATTAGTTAAACTAAAAAAATACTAAACTCATTCAATAAGAAAAATTGTATATCACTACATGAGTAACTAATGATCTCTACATTCTTTTACATTTATTGTCATTATAAATGTGTATTCATAATTAATCAATATTATTTTTTTAAAGTATAATAAACACACTTGTCATCGATGGGAAGAGGTACATACGAATACGGAATTGTGTTAAGGTAAATAAATAATTGAAAATTGATTTGTTATTTTAACTATTGTTTAAAAAAATACGAGGTATCTTTACAATACATGTCTCAATCCAGTGTCCAATGCAAGGAAAAAAGAAATCTTATGTGTTGATACCGTGCCATTGAGTAACCCATACCAAAAGCACCATAATGTTGCCAATCTTTAGTTTATCCACCAATAGTCACCTCCATTATTATATAGTTGTCTTCAATGGGACATCAATCTAATAGTATGAATAGTTTATTAAATTCCACAACCCTGACTCTTGCACCAATTTAACGAAATGCGAGTTTTCTTTCTCAACGTCCCATTTTAAAAAAATATTTTAGTGGTGTACATATTTCATAAGTCCTTTCTCTTCGCCTTGATTCCATATTGCATAAGTTATATGGTTGTTAAAGTGTTTTAATAACTGGGAATATTTTCACATTGGACCCTAGAGAGGTTGGGAGTCAACCCTCTTCACTTTCCATTTTCCTTTCTTTTTCGGGATTTTAGTAGGATTTGATGAAGAGACACCAATGATATCGTCTTCATCCTCACTAGTTGCATTATTACTCTCATCAATTTCCTCAACAACACCATCAACTTTCTCACCACCACCAACTTTACCGTCACACTTGTTTTTATTTTCACTACCCTCACTTTCGCCACCCTCCTCCCTATCATCACCAACTTCATCTTCCCTATCATCACTTACTTCCTCCTCCCCATCATCAATTAGTTTCTTTACTTCCCCCTCCCTGTCATTCATCTCCTACTTCCTTCACTTCCTCTATCCTCTTATCACTAATATGTTCTTTGTTCATCACTACCTCTTTCTCGCCACCTTCATTGTTATTTGTACGCCTTGGTTGTTCGTCACTATAGCTGTTTGTACTCATCGATTTCTCAACCTCATTATCTTCATCCACTTTTACTTGCGTAACATCCGACCTTCGCTTACTTTCAGAAGTCGTAGGAGTGTTCCTAGTTCTTGCCATTTATATTCTACAAAAATATAGGCAACATATCAAATTAATAAACAAATAAGAACTAACATATGTTGGAAATCAAATATGAAGTCACGATGGGTTGTGATCATGGCAACAACTAAAACTCGTCCAAAAGTCATTGTACTATAACTTAGGGTGTGTTGTAATTGTGAAAAGTGATAAGTCATGGTGACAACTAATTGTGAGTATCACAAACACGACCGCAAGACATCGTAACTTAATGAATGTACGGTAGGGTTTTACCATACATAGATCACCACAGCCGTGGCAATACATTATGAATCATATCAAAATATGCAAAATAACAATTATGGTGAGATGACACCGTTTTATATGAACAAGACACGACCACCACACACTCATCTCCTCCGATGATAGGTGGTCGTGTTTGCAGGTCGGGTCAAGGGTTTTAACAATTGTTGTTTCTTACTTTCTCTTGGGTTTAAGATCACATTTAGTTACTTCAAAGTTTTAATTTAATTTACAATCAAAGCATTAAGGTTTAAAACACATAATATCCTTGTGGGTCTTACAATATGTAATGTGTGGTTTGATATTACATATAAACAGATTATGTATCAACTAAACACAATTTCAAGTGAATGGTTAGGGTTTACATACGAGAAAAATTTGCAAGCTTCAACTTCTAATGTATATTTCTTTGGTGTGGAAGGTGTGTATTCAAAATAGAGATAGCGTTTTTAGCTCAGAGAAAGTGTCAGAAAAATGAGCAAATGGGTCAAAATTACTTTATATATTGTTTCACTATTCGAGTTGTAACTTACTTTGGTATTTTGAATAAGATTTTGATTATTTTGAGATGGTGACTAAAGATAGGTGATTGGCAGAATTTTTGGGGTGAAATAACAACTCCCTTTTTATAAATTTTCCCTTGTACCATTTAATGAGACCCGCTTAAGATATTGTTTCTTCATTTTATACACAAAAATCTTTATAATTTTTTCTTCCCTTTTTTCTTTAGGGCCTTTGTATCTATAGTATACATATACTATTATGCACCAAGTTCTTGATGAAATGATCTTCTAGGGCTCATATGTTTAATTTTTTAATTGGATGTATATAAACTTGAAGTGTTTTGTATGTCCTATTATTGAATTTTTTTTATGTTTGTCAACTTAAATATCATGAAAACCATAAAATTCTTCCCCTTTATTTTTTGTACCATAATTTTATTTTTTTGATATGATTGCAAAGACACTAACTATATTATAATCTTAATTATTGGAGAAATATGAATAAATGCAAGATCTTATTTATTTGTATCAAAGTTAAATAATTTACTATTAAACAAAGTAAATAATCTAGCATACAAAATGACTATCACAATAGTCTAGCCCAAGCATGGAACTATTTTACACCTAGTTTAGCATATAACTAAAGTTGTAAACCTAACTTCGATTTGTGACGTGACCCATATTAAATGAACTCTCCTGTTAAGGGACACTGCTATTCAACCCCCTCTCCCATCTAATACGGAGTTCTTTGCTCCTCTTTCATTCGAATTTGTTGCTTTACAGATGTTTTCTTCATTATTCTGAAACTACCTCAAAGGTTATGTTATTAGAATTTACGGCAGTGGTTTTTTTGTCTGTTTCAGGTAAACTTGAAATTTGATTAATTAATACACGGCTGAAGGCACTTTACTGGAAATGTAGGATAAATAGAGTTGTGTGTTGATTTCAAGCTACTTTTCATTTATTTTAGAAATGTGAAATGTGGTTTCAATGAAGATTGTAGTTTTTTTTTGTGCTTTAGCATCGTCACTCAGTTATGATATTGATTGGAACAGAGAGGATTATAAAGGGATAACAGATTTGTCTTTTAAAAAACCTTTATTCAAGTATATTCAATGACTTTTAGTATAATATCTGAATGGATCTAGTCCTTTAAAGTTGTTACACAAATTTGAAACGCCTTGCGTATGGTTGTCATGAGGAGCTGCTTGCAATTCAAATAGGTTTGACAATATGATTATTGGAAAAACAATTGTGACCTGCTTACGATTCATATGGGTTTCACACACTCAGTCCTCAAAAGGTTTTGTGATAGTAATTTAATATTAATAACTGAAACTGATTTGTGGTTTTAAAAAGAGGTCTTGGGGATTAACTTTTAAGATGGCTGCAAGATTGTTATTGAAATAAACACATTGGCCTCTTCAATGGTGGTATGTATATTATTTGAGTTGAGGTAGTTTTGCTAAAGTGAGGTGGTTTTGCCCACTTGACTGTAGTTATGATAATAGACATCCTTTGTATCCAATGGATAAGAAAGGGAACCAACGAAATGGTTCACACTTTAGCCAAGAGTGCTAGTTTTATAAAATAAATTACACACCACATATGATTTTACATCCAAGCCTCACAGTACCTCGCAGTGGCGGGAGCCTCGTGCACTGGGTTTGCCCTTTATATGATTTTACATCATTAGTCTTTTAATCCTTTGAACATTGATAGTGATAATTAAATCTCTATCATAAAGGTCTGATAGCTTTTAAAAATAAAATTGTTTCAATTAATAATTTAAAATTATCTTAAATCTTCTTAAAACAATTTTAAGAATTTATTTTATTTTACCTTTTATTTTTTGTAAAGTATTCCAAATCAACAGCATTTTATCACTTTTATAGTCGAGTATGTATTATTTGGGTAAGTATAGATATGCCTTTGGATAGAGAATTGCTTGGTGTTATTGTAAAATGATTTTTTTCCAATTCTCTTGCTCACTCGATTTACTTTGCATTGTATAGTCATAATGTAATAGCATTCGAAAAAATAAACACTTTTATTATATTAATTTCAATTGTCACACATTAATCTTAAAAGAATTTATATTGTGAGAAGTTGGAAAATTCGAATATAACTTTTTTTTCCTATGCTCTATGAAATAATTTAATGTTGAATGTTTATATATTTAGTTTGTATATGAGGTATAAACAACTTTAATAGTAGTTGTAGATGATAAAGTTTATGAAAATATAAAAAGAAGGTTTATCTATTATTAAGTTTTTAATCAATTTGTGCAATGTATAATATAAGTTTTTATTATGTGTTTATACATTTAGTGAGTACTTTAAGTTAGTGTTTGAAAAAATATATTTTTACTTCTAACGGATATTCTTTTACAAATTATAACAACCAGTGCATTGTACCTACGGCTTTGATTGTAGTAATTGGGCTTATTAATGGCCACGCATCGCGTGGATTGCATGATAGTAACTATTATAAATAGGACTACACGTCATTTACTTCTGCTTTGCACTTAGCATGTCCACATGGACTAAATTGGAACGAGGTATAGCGGACTAAGCGTTCCCACATTTTATTCTAACCTATATTCTCTCTCCACCGATTGACTTTTCACATCATTTATACTCTTGATAAAACCAATGGTTTGAAAACCCAAAAGCCCCTCTCTATCCAACACCCCTATCAAATGTATATAGACGCCCCCACCAAATCCGCTACTGCCACCCTAGGATTGATCTAAACAAGCTTTAAAATCAATTGCCTCTTAAAACTACCTCGTTTAATGAGCAGATTTAGAAATTGCAGTTGCTGATTTTATGGATCAAAACTAGATCTATGAAACAATTGGTGAGATATGTACTAGGGTTGAAACAGTGAGATTTCTTCACTCATCTGGTAGCCGGGGTAGACTTCTCGGCAGCCTTTGTGGCTAGCTGCTTTCTTAGGGACTTGCCTCCAATCGACTTATGGGTGGTTTGCTTAGTTTAGGCCATTGTGATTAAAGAGAAAAAATAACTTGAAACGATAAAGTAAAATGATAGATAAATTTAGGCAGTGGTAATATGTGTTTGAAAGATGGATTTATTTTACATAGTTAAGGAGTGAGAGTCAATTGACGTTGACCAATTTTATGCTTTATATTATTATTTTTTTCCTTTCGGCAAAGAGAGCTAATTTCTTAAGTTTTTCTCTAGGTCCATTGAAAAGAAATTAACTTCGTTGGGCAAAAACTGGATGTATTGTTAGAAATTTTTTTACATGCATATTAAAGTGTATGTTTTGTTAATAGTTTAATTGTGAGGTTCATAATTATACAAGCACGTGCTCGCCACAGGTGGCCACGTTACGTGTGCCGAAATATAGTGAAGAGTCCAAGTCAGAAAAGACCCCCTCGTGTTCATCACTTAGAACGACTGAAGTTAATGAATGATAGATCCAAACTGTAAGAACATTTTTTCTAGTATTGTTCATAGAATTGCTTTAGGCTAGTTTAGCGTATCTTGTTACAAATCGTCACGCACTGAGAAGATGAACCAAACTCATGCATCTCCAAGTTTGAAGACTTCCCGACATCCTAGTAGGTATAAAACGATTTAGAGTTTGAATTAATTCATGGAATTATATTTGGGATGTTTAATTTTTATCAAAAAACGAACGGGGCTTTTTGTTTTCAAAAATATGATTTCTGAATTTACTATAGGCAGAGTTTTTAAAATTTTATTTTCCGCTTCAATCGTTCTAACCACATTAAGATGTCATTTTAACCACATGGACATGTCGTTCTAACCACATCTTGATGTCGTTCTAACCACATGGACATGTAATTCTAACCACATCTTGATTTCATTCTAACCACATCTTGATGTCATTTGAAAAACTTTGCATGTCGTACGAGCGACCCCGTCGACTCAAATTTGTTATAAATACCTCTTTCGTGATTCAATTTTTCAAGACTTTTGCAAAAGATGTTTCTGCATATCAGCAGTAAAAGTTCTTCAAGTTTTGTGTTTTCAAAACACTATTTTAATTCACAAAAGGCATCCTTGAAAATTATTCTTGTGAATTAGTTTAGAACCCTAGAAAGTTTTGTATCTATTGCATACACCTTGGTGGAGAGGCACTCCATTTCTTACTTGTGATACATGCGGGGATTCACTGCTGAAGACGAAGGCTGAGGCTAATTCGGAGGACTGCGATCATGTGACTCTTACAAGCGTCATAGTTGTTCCTTAGATATTTTCAAAGAATAGTGCGTTATGCTTGTGGGGGCGACTCTCTTATAAATTTCTAAGTGAATAAAAGGGTTTTATCCGAAAGGTCATGATGGTGCATCCATTTCCCATGTTGCACCCGAGTCGATTTCTAAGTTTGTGATTGATCCATATGGCTCTCAACCCAACCCACCTAGGCATCCCTTTCCGGATAGGAGAGTGCGTCATAGACATTTTGATAAAGGTGTTCCTAGGTCCGTGTATGTCTACACTCATTGCAAGAAGAAAAGACACATTAGGGAATTTTGCTTTAAGTTGGGTAGTGTGTCACATAGAGTTTTACCATGTGCTACCACACAAGGACCCACACATGATGCTCCGGATGATTACGTGAGAGAGTTTGCACATATTAGGGAGAAAGTAAATTTTTTTATCAAGACTTGATGGATGTTTTTCATAGGATGACACCACATTTAGAAAACTCCACCGCACCTAATGGTTGAGGTTTAGACTTGTTTGCTAGCATAAGATGACTTTCATGATAAATCTTATGCCTATTGCTAGTGTGTACCATTTTTGTATTTATATTTTCCTTTTTTGATATATTTTTCAAAAAACCAAAAAGATTTTTTTTTGGAAAAATACAGAAAGATTTTCTTTTTTTTTGAAAAAAAAATTGAAAAAGCCAAAAAGATTTTATTTTCATAATTTTTTTGGAAAAAGACAAAAAGAGTTTTGTATTTTGTTTACACCGTTTATGGATGGACATTTAAGATGACCAAGTCACTACATCATTCCATATTCATGTGACTATTTGATAGTGTTTTGATATGCGACATCATTTCATTTTTGTGCTTTATAATATTTGGAGTCATTAAGATGTAATTTGAGACTACTTTCTACATGTTTGACTCTTAGTCACCTTTAATGCACACTTGCACGGATTTGTTTGATTATTGAACTTGTCTATCACATGTTGATCGAAATGTTTTCATCTCAATCATGTCTTTAAAACGAACCAAATGCGATAAATTTCGACATGAAAGTAGTACATGTAAGAACCGTTGCCCGTGAGGAATTTGTTTAATATAAAAAAATGATGAGTGTTCTCGAAAAGAGTTGCGAGTGATTAATAATCACGTTATGAAAGTCACTGTTTGAAAAGAGATCGAAAAATTTAAAGTCAATAAAAAGATAAATATGTCAAAAGGGCCCATTAGATTTTAGATCACCTCAAGAAAAAATAAAAGATTTATTATTTATTAGGGTGTTCGAATGGAAAAGTAAACAACGGGTTTGCACGTCCTAACAAAGTCTTGAAAAAGCATTACATAGTTTTAGATGTTATTGGTGTGAAAATCATTTTAGGCTTTGATGTGTCGATTAGATTGATTCAATGTCATATGAATTCAAATTATTTGACACTTAAGGACGATTTTGAGTTCATTCGTTAAGAGTATCCGTATTTATCGTGCACATATGTTATGTTTAATTGCATTAATTTTTCTATCGAATTTGTTCACACCCTTTCATTCTGTTTCTAGGATTTGGTTATCTTAGCGTAAATTCATGGTGTGTGATTTTGTAAATTATTTTTGCATTTTTTTTGGAAAATTGAAAAATCAAAAATAGTTGGTCAATGCTTTCAAGTTTATCCTTGATGATCGTAGTTGTTTTCTTTGCTTGTCGTGACACTCCGTGTTAATTTTATCTATTCTTTTGCTTATCTATTTCGGACAAATAAAAATGGGGAGAATGAATTATGATTTAATGAGGGAGTTTGCATTATGAGGGAGATTTGAGATTCGATATTTGTTTTGATTTACGTTTATCTCATTTCAAACTTAATGCAGCATAAAGGTATTTATTTCTTATCTCGTGTGTCTAGGAATAAAATTGAAGATCATATTTTGCACATCCCGATGATGACAAAGAAAAACAAAGAGATTTGAAGATTCGAAACTAAAGATTTTTGATGAAAAGTTCAAGACTTGCATTTTTAGTACCTTTTCAGTTTTGGGTTCATGGGAGGGTATTAGATTTGTATAGGAATTTTGATTTGATAATTCAGATTTTTTTTAGTTTATACCGGCATAGACATAGGGGAAGATTTGTAAGGGAATATTTTACATTGTCTGGTTTACATTAGAGTATGTCATATACCGCTACAACCGTCGAAGATTTATTTAAGTTCAATCATGCATCAAGAAGGATCGGAATATCAACATTCTTCAACAGAAAAAACCTTTGCAAGATGAATTTTGGTAAGGTTGTGGTTAAGTCCCTTTATGGATCATTTAAAGTGTTGGGATATTTTTTCTAAAAAGTTTTTAAACACCCGAACCGTTGTTTTTCGTCAAAAGAATTTTTTCTAAGTGTTGAGGCAAAGTTTTATAAAAAGTGTTTTGACGTTCCGATCGTTCGAGCGACAAGTCAATGTCGTTCAAGCGACAATGCAATGCTGCGCAATGTTCTCGTTCGAACGACATCTCAACTCGTTCGAGCGACATAAGGATCTCATTCAAGCGAAGTAACTGACTTAACTTTTTTATAAATAGCGTGTTAAATGAGTCCTTTTTTGTTAAGAAGACCTGAGTTTTTCCAATCTATGAAAACTGCAAACTGCAGAATGATTTTGTCTTCTTCATTTAGGGTTTAAACTTTGTTTTTCAATCACAAAAATCTCAATTGTTTAGTGAATTATTTTGGAACCCGAGATACGATCTTGTTCGAGTTTGTCTTATAGAGAGGGTAAATTTATGGCTGAAGACTACGTGTCATTTGAGAGTACTCCTGGGTGTTCTTGGCTGATTTGGAGTTGCATGTTCTTGTGGGTTCACTGCGGTTTCTCCATTGTTGACTCTAGCATGCGTGTATATGTGAGTATCTGAGTGATATTCGTTGCAGATTTCATTGTGTATGTAAGTTGCGATTTATCTTGCATAGTGAAATAAAAAGGTTTTCCCTTTTGGTTTTTTTCCTGAATGTGTGTGCCAATAATTTATTTGTGATGGTTTAATTTACCCACCCAGTTGCTTGTGTTAGGGCTGAATTTAATTTTGTTTAAAAATTGACAAGTGATTAAATAAGTATTTAATTGGTATTTGCGAATTGGCATAAATTGATAACACACCGCAAGTAGTTGCATTCTCATGAACTCTTAGGGATATCTATTAACGGAGTTTAGGACTCTTCTAAGATTCACTATAAATGTGAACCCACATCCTATTGAGGGGGGCATGTGATATTGTAACGTTGAGAAGTACTATAACTCAGTTGACCAATTCTCTAAAGTAATCAAATAACAAATCCTAACACCCCGCGGACGTAGGCATGTTGTCGAACAACGTATATCAGGTGTTGTGTGCGTGATCACATATTATTTTGTACATTTACTTTTGTTTAGCTTGTGTGTATCTAATACTTTTAACCAATAGGAAATTACCACTTACAATTAACAGCGTCTTTAGGAACGATCCAAGTTTTTTTCCATTAGCCAAACTTTTAAGATGTCTCACTCGCCTAACCAGAATATTCTAAGTCTCGATGACCACGAGGGTGGTCAGTATAATGGTCTGATGATCAGGAGTATTACCCACTAGATTATTACAGTAATGACGACTAGGAGAGTCATCAATCGTCTCCTCCTTCTCAGAGGGTTAGATTAAAGAACGGTAACTATTATAAGTCCACTGATGTTTGTTATTGCCATCAGAAGATGAAGACTGTTAATAGCAATTAGAGTGAGCGAACTAACCAGATCTTAAGGCTTTTTGACAACTATGGGAGGCACCTCTGAGATGAAAGGGTCACGAGCAGGAACCATAAGGAGAATAATGTTGCTCTTACTGATGCCTGGAGAAGTTAGAAAGGGAGGCCCAGAGAGAGAAGTGAAAGAGCAGGCACAGATCATGGACTTCTAGTCCTCAGGAGAGCGGGGCTGGCATTTGAGGAAGGAGTACTCGGCGACAGGAAGAAACCTCCTAGATAAAATTCTCATGAAAAGAGACTATTCTCTGATGAGGGGTGAGGAGACAAAAGGCTCTTATATTTGATCATAAGAGAGGTAGATAGACATCCAGCTCATCTGAGGGAATTCTTAATTGTCAGATGAGGTCGCCCTTCAATCGAGCCATAAAGCAGTTTGATCCTCCTAAGAAGCTCAGTCCTCTAAGATTTAAGATATATAACGGAATGATGGATCCACCCGATCACAACAGACAGTATCGCTAGGAGATGACATTATGGAACACCAACTAAGGATTGTCGTATCGGATTTTTCCCACTATTTTCGAAGACACTGCCCATAAATGGTTTTAGAAGTTCCCTAACCAATCGATTGCCACCTATAAGCAGCTAGCAGAGGCCTTCACGAATAGAATCCATCCTAAATGGATGAAATCGATTCTCATAATGAAGAAGAAGTCTGAAGAAACATGTCGCGAGTATGCCATGAGATACTGGGAGGTACATAATAAAGTGGAGGATTACACCGAGCAAGTTATAGTGCCTTCATTCAAGATCAAACCGTCGAGCAAATCTATGATCTATTAGTTTCTTACTAAGAAAGAGGCCATTACAATTGATGACCTAATGGATAGAATTGAGAAATACGCCAAGGTTAAAGATGCAGCAGTTGGAGTTAGCCATGAAGGGGATAGACAGAAGTAGTCTTATAATGGAGATAAAGAGGGGACGAGCAAAAAAGGAAGAAAAAAATAGAGAGGAAAGAAAAAGGGAACTGAGAAGAAAGATCTTGAAAAATATTCAAAGCCATTAACACAGTTTTTTTCGAGCCAGTCTACAAAATCGTCTATAAGATCAAATATTAGAAGTATTTCAAGTGGCTGAAAAATATAGTCATTGATCCTAAGAAAAGAACTATGGCATTGAGGTACACCTATCACAACTATCATGGCCATAAGACCTAAAATTATAAGGCACTAAAATCTCACCTTGAGGACTTGGCTCAGGCTGGGCACCTGAATGACTTTGTCGAAATGAAAGAAGGACAGACACATCATGTACGCATACAGAAGTCGGACAATGTCCTAGATGAGGACTTAGGACACGAGTTCGCAGTGATTCGTGGGGACACCGATAGAGGGATCATGGAAATATGGGGAAATCGGGCCTTGGCTTGAAACTACATCATAGCTTCCATTCGACCAAAATAGGAGAAGAGAAAGGAGAAAGTTGTGGAGACAAAAGAGAGCTCCGTACCCTTTAAGTAGAAACTAGAGTATGAGTGATCTAGTATTAAGGAAACCGGGGTTGCCCCTATCGATCGGGTCATGGAACCTCTTCAAGAAGTGGTCATCACGATAACTAGCTCGAGAAGAAGTTCTTGATCGACAGCTCACTTATCGGTGAAGAAAAGAAAAGGATGATTATATTCCTCAAAAGTAGTCAGGACATTTTTACATGGTGACTGTATAATATGTCAGGGATATACCCAGATATAATGAGCCATAAGTTCGACGTAGACCCATCACATGCACTAATGACTCAAAAGGAATGACGAATAGATTATAAAAGTGTAAGGCATCCAAAGGGGGTATGGGGAAACTCTATAGGCACGGTCAATCAAGAAATTTCAATTCCCTAAGTGGATGTCTAATTTAGTCGTTATGAAAAAAAGCAATAAGAAATGGAGAGTTTACGCAGACTTCACCGACCTTAATCGAGTATGTCCAAAAGACAGTTTTCCCTTGCCTAAGATAGATAAGTTGGTCGATGAGATGTCCAACCATGAGCGTATGAGTTTCCTTGACGCGTACTCAGGGTACCATCAAAACTCATTATTTACCCCCTAATAAGGAAAAGACTCCCTTCATCACCAATTGCTATAGAATGATGCCCTTTGAATTAAAGAACGTTGGGGAAATATATCAAAGGCTAAAATAAAGATGTTCAACTAACAATTGGGGGTTCAATGGAAGTCTATATAGATGATATGCTAGTTAAAAATTAAAAAAAGGAGAACCACCTCGCTGACTTGGCAAAGAAATTTGAGGTCCTTTGCTATTATAGGATAAAGCAAAATGCATCTAAATGCTTTTTTGGGGTTCTATGGGGAAGAATAATCGGATACCTAGTCATTCAAAGAGGTATTGAGGAA
The DNA here is from genome assembly GCA_949130495.1 of Sambucus nigra. NCBI lineage: Eukaryota > Viridiplantae > Streptophyta > Magnoliopsida > Dipsacales > Adoxaceae > Sambucus > Sambucus nigra. Next base: position 232,621,819 of record OX422215.1, read on the forward strand.
AACCCTAACCAGATGGAAGACATCAAGAAAGTGCAACCCGCAAGTAATGTGCGTGAGATGCAAAAGCTTAACGGCATCCTCTCTGTACTCAATGGGTTTACACCAAAATCTTTTGACAAGTGCAGGATATTCTTCCAAACACTCAAGAAGTAATGATGGATGCATTTAGAAACTTGAATAAGTAAAGAGATATTTAAGACGACAACCCCTACTAAAGATTCATGGTAATAAAAGACATTTACATTTGCACCTGGAAGTGTCCTGTAATGCATTCAGATCGACTTTGGTCTACGAGAAGAACAAGGGCCAAGCTCCCATCTATTATGCATGAAAAACTTAGCTCGATGCTGAGAAGAGGTACCCCCATTTGGAGAAGCTTGCATTCGCGCGAGCGGTAACTTCTCAGAAGTTGAAACACTACTTTGAGGTACACACTATCATTGTTTTAACTTCATTACCATTGAAGGTGATACTCGGGGAGGCCCTATTTGGATGTATGTCCAAGTGCTTTGTGGAATTTGGGAGGTTCAATGTCCATTTTCATCATAGAATCTCAATTAAGGGGTTATCGCTGAATTTTTCAGTTACTAGGAACCAATAGAGTCAAGCATGAGGATCAAAGAACCTATCCTACAACTAATCAAAGAGGGTGGGAGACGGGTACTATACGTCATTGCAACCTCAAATTCCAAGGGATGGGAGTTGGGATAGTATTGGTATCCTCAAAGAAATCTATCCCCGAATAAAAAATTCTCTTGGTATTCAAAGCCTCTAATAACGAAGTTGAGTATGAAGTGTTGATTGGTAGATTACGAAAAGCACTTTCATTAGACACCCGTCACCTTGACGTCTTTTGTGACTCAAGGTTGGTGTCAAATCAGATATTAGGAGACTATAATGTTAGGGATAAGTGCATAAATTCCTACTTTAAAGAATCCCTCGACCATGTCATTAAGTTCAAGCATGTACAAGTGTAATAGTTCTCAAGAGTGAACAACAATCATGCTGACACACTGGACACACTCGCCTCTGCTGTTAAGGGAGATATAAAACGAACAATTGAAGTGAATTATCTCGACCATCCCAGTATCAACAAAAGTAAGTCCGTCTAAAAGGTTATGTTCATTGATAGGATCTCGAGATGGATAGATCCAATCATGAGCTACCTAAGAAAAGACGCCCTACTAACCGACAAGAAATAAGTACATAAGGTAAGGGTAAAGGTTGCTCAATTCACTAAGAGGAGGATCAAAATCATTATCGACACTCTTTTTAAGGGCCTTACCTCCAATGCATGCACCCAAATGATGTTGAACAAACCATATACGAACTTCAAATGGATTTGTGTGGGAGCCACACAGGGGGAAGATCATTGTCCTTTGGGCAATGAAAGAAGGATATTGGTGGAGATACATGCAGTGGGATGCAATTGCCTACGTCTGAAAATATAAGAACTGCTAGCACTTATCCCCATTGGTGCACTAACCCACCAGCAACCTCAAGTATCTCAGGAGTCCGTAGCCTTTTGTAGAGTAGGGCTTGGACATCATCGGCCCATTACCCCTTGCATCTGGCAATAGAAAGTATTTATTGGTCAGAACAGACTATTTATTTAAATGGGTTGAAAGAGAACCTTTGTCAAGGATCCGAGATGTCGACATGACCAATTTTATATGGAAGAACATCCCTCAGATCATCATCACGGACAACAAAATACAATTTAAGAGTGGTACTTCTAAAAGCTCTTACGACGAGCACAACATCAGGCACTACAATGGTTCAGTGGCATATCCCCAAAGCAATAAGAAAGTAAAAACCTCCAACAAGACAGCCCTCGATGGGATAAAGAACAGATTGGAGAAAGCAAAGGGAGTATGAGTCAACCATCTCCCTCGCATTATCTCATCATTTTGAACTACGCACGGGAGATCAACTAGGAGAAACACCTTTCGTCCTAGCTTACAGCATTGAAGCAATCACCCCCTAGAAATTGGGTTGTCGACCATGACCATGATGTCTGCACTAGTCAACTAAGACCTCAACAATGAAGTGATCAGATTAGAGCTTGACTTAGCCGAAGAAGAAAGAGAACTAGCTCATGTGAAGCTTGCCTCATACTAATACTAGTTAGACAAGTAGTATAATAGGGGGTCAAGGCCAGGGACTATGTACTTAGAAAAATTATGGACATCGCTAGGAAGCCCTCAGACAAGAAACTTGGGCTCAATTGGGAAGGTCTATTCAAAAGTATTAATGGGATTTTTCCCTCAAAAGAAAATCACGACTTGCGAGCTGAACATTATTGAGAAGAGACTTTTCAACTCTTCTTAGTTCAACTCACAAGTCGTGATTTTCTTTCTCAGGGAGTGCGATGACCTCCTTCGTTCCAATGAGGTAGGCCTGTAGAGAAAGGGTTTTCCTCCCATGCGTATCCTCGATGTCGGCTAGCTTCTTGTTAAATCCACCTTCTTTACTCAATTTGGCCACTTTTTCATCAAAATTAGCCCTTAGATTGGCCAACTCGTCCTTATGACCACTTTGGGTGGTGAGGACCATATCATCAAAGACTGCATTATCTGCCAGAGCCTGATAAAAAAGGCAATGTAGATCCAAGTAAGCCTTTTGTGCTCGGGAAGAAGCATCAAGGATTAAGACCTAGTCGAGATCATCATCTTCATCATAAATTGTAGAAAAGAATCTCACACATCTCTCCTCAAAATCATGTTGGTTAGTGACAATATCTGCAAGTCTTGTATTGAACTTCTTGGACATGAGTTCTATTATGTAACCTTGGCAAACAAAAGAAAATATGCACGGAATAATAAAATAGCCAAAAGGGAAATATTTGGACCAAACTATATATTTCGTTCAACAAGTTACAAATGGCACAGTCCCTTAAATCATTCATTGAAAATAAAAAAATACAATGTTTCCTAAAAAGTCATAAGGAACATTCTTGCCAATCTTCTCTTTCTCGGCGGCCTGCTTAGTAGTTATGGCTTCAGGATGGTCGATATTAATAATAGTCGTTTGATTAGCTTGCAGCTGAAAAAGATCATTAGTAGCAACCTATTCTCTAACCGTCACCTCATTTTCATCATCATCATCATCTTCCTTATTTTGAGGAGGGGAACCTACATTATGCTCCTTGAAGAGGTCATAATCCTCAACAGTGTCGACCTTGACAAGAGACTCATCCCAACCATTTTAAAAAATAACTTTCTAAGGTACGCATTTGGGTCTCGATATTAGCAAAGGCCTTATCCCAGCCATAAATAAAGGCCTCATCCTTGTGTTGAAGTGGCAATCCAAGGGTCTATTGAAAATGCGTATAGATCGAACTAAAAAAATTACACATATGTGAAATCCTACAAGGCAGATGTAGAATTTACTTGGGAGATCTCTTTAATTTGATATCGTATTATCAGGAACAGAATATGATGACAGTTGATCTAGAATGCAAGCCCAGATGCACCTCACGATCTTCTATTGTATTCCTGATATGAACAGTCATGAGCAGAGTGTGGGATCTTCCTTCGTGACTACCTTCTCGTCTCTCCTGTCCTCTCTGCTGCCTCTTTTCCTCATAAATTTGTATTAGGGTTTATTGAGTAGCAAAGAGTCTTGACTGGGTTAAGGAAAAACGATCCTTAGGTTCATATATATGCTACAGTAGGGACCCTAAGGAGAGATGAGAATGTGGCTCCTAATGAGCCTAAGAAAACATAATCATTCCCGAATTATAATCATAGCCCCTTTAATTATAACTAATACCACTAAATAATTATAATTGCAACACCACTCCTTAACTCAAAATGATATTTCGATCTCCCTATTATTAATTACTTAATTCTTCCCACGTTATGGTTACAAATACCCGTTAATAAAATAAATTACTGATAATTTATTTAATTAACTTCTTCAAGTCCTTGAGTGGTCCAACTTAACTTATTTGTAGTGTCGAATTATAATCCACCTACAGGGTTTAACACATACAAAACTTATAAGCATCTCAAGGGGGTATCACCAGTCTCTATACCGAGATGTTGGTTCCATCCATAAAAGAATTTCACCATACATTAATCACCATTACCCAATTTATCAAGATTATTTATCCAATGATAAATCTCACCAAATAAGTCCAAGCAATAAATAACTAGTGCATGCACCCATCAATCTTATCCGAATTAAGAGCCTTAAGTAAACCTAATAATCACAATGTGTACATTGTCTTATAAAATCAGTACAAAAACAATGACCTCAAATTGGTGTCGTTCAATACACACAAAGTGTACTAGCATAATAAGTTGAAACTATATCATTTCCCATAATCAACACAGACCTACTAAAATATTGTGTTATAGTCCTACCATTGGTGTATCCAGTTCCATCAAAGACTGTGAACGATAAAACTTATATTCCACAAGAACTAGTGATTTGATTCTCTATGTGTAAGTCATACTCTACACACCAGAACACCTACTGAGCAGAATAAAAGACATCGACAATATATAAAATACTGCAAACATTATGTCCATACATGATTCTCATTAAAATGGGAATAACTAATTTTATTATAACAATAATTCCAGAACTAAAACTATTACATAAAGCATGGATTTAGTCTCCTTCTCTAACAATATCCCACTTAGACTCAAAGTCATATTACAATCCATCTCACTCCCATCCCCTCTACATGACTATCAAAAGTCTTGGTTGGTAAGCTCTTCGTGAAAGGGTCTGCCAAGTTGTTCTCTGATGCAAGCTTCATAACTATGACATCACCCCACTACACAAATTCTCGAATGAGATGATACTTATGCTCGATGTGTTTACCTCTCGTATGGCTCTTGGCTTCTTTTGAGTTAGCAACCACACCACTATTATTACATTAAGGTGTAATAGTTGACTGGACTAAATGTGTATTATTACACCAATGGGTACTAGACTCTCTGCTTGATAAACTAGCATATAAACTTGTATTCTCTTTAGGTACTTTAGTATATGCTTTACTGCAGTCCAGTGTTCTTGCTCAGGGTTAGACTGATATCTACTAACCATGCCAATAGCAAAGCATATATCAGGTCTAGTGCATAGCATAGCATACATAAGGCCCCCAACTGCGAAATCATAAGGGATGTTTTTCATCTTCTCTATCTCATCAGGTGTCTTAGGATACTGATCCTTGGAAAGAGATATTCCATGTCTGAAAGGGAGGAACCCTTTCTTGGAATCTTTCATGCTAAACTTAGTAATAATGGAATCGATATAAGTTTCTTGTGATAAATCCAACATCCTATTCTTGCGATCTCGCATAAGCTTGATCCCAAAGTTATGACTAGCTTATCCTACATCTTTCATATCGAATTGGCTAGATAACCACACTCTAACCGAAGACAACACTCCAACATCATTTCCAATAAGCAGAATGTCGTCCACATATAATACTAAAAACATCACTACATTTCCATTACATTTCTTGTACACACAAGACTCGTCTGGACATTGATCAAAATAAAAAATTTGATTGCCTGATCAAAACAAATATTCAAAGTTTTAGATTTTTGCTTAAGTCCATAAATGGACTTCTTAAGCTTACATAATGTATGCTCTTGGCCTTGGGCAATAAAGTTGTCTGGCTACACCATATAGATACACTCATCAAGATTTCCATTAAGAAATGCATTCTTCACATCTATTTGCCAAATTTCATAATTAAAATGAGCCACAGTGGATAAGAGAATTTGGATGGACTTCATCATAGCTACCGACAATAAAGTTTCCTTATAATCGATGCCCTCTTTCTGAGTAAATCCTTTCGCAATAAGTCATGCCTTAGAGGTCTCAACTTTCCCGTCCACCTCTATTTTCCTCTTATATACCCACTTGCATCCTATGGTCTTTATCCCTTCGGGTGGATCTACAAGATTCCCGACCTGGTTGGAATACATAGATTCTATGTCACAATTCATAGCTTTAAACCAAAGTATTGCATCTTTATCTTGGATAGCCTCGTTGTAGTTACACGGATCGACTTTGAGCTCATCAAAGACCTTGTCGGAAGACTCTTCCAAGAACATAATCATTTAGGTTGATGTACAACCCTCCCACTACGATGAGGTAGCACCTGTACTGGTGTACTAGTGTCAACGCGTTTTATTATTTCATCATGTACTGGTGGTGCTAAAGAATTTTGTTGGTTCCCTCACAATTCTTCAAGAACAAATTTACTTCTGGGTTTATGATTCATCACATAATCCTCTTACAATAATCGGGCATTGGTTCTAACATTGACCTTGTAATCCTTAGGAACATATAATAAGTATCCCTTAGTTTCCTTAGGATATACTACAACAAAATAAACTTTTAATTTTGATTCTAACTTACTGGGATCTCTCTTCAGAACATGTACTGGACTACCCCAGATTTGAATATTTTCATACTAGGCTTGCGCCCAATCCATAATTCCTTGGGTACAATAGAGATCACCTTTAAAGGTACCAAGTTCAGTAAATAAGTGGTCGTTTCTAAAACATGCCCCAAAAGAAATCTAGGAGATCTGTATAACTCAACATGGACCTAATCATATCCAAAAGAGTTATATTCTTCCTTTGTGCTGCACCATGTTACTGAGGCATACCAGGTGCAGATAATTGGGATGTGATCCCTTGATCTTCTAGATACTGCCTAAACTCCTCTAAGAGGCACTCTCCACCACGATCAGATCGTAGTGTCTTGATACTTTTACCTTAATGCTTCTCCACTTCTTCCCTATACATATTGAATTTCTCAAAGGATTCGGACTTATAGTGCATTAGGTAAACGTACCCATATCTTGAGTAATCATCTCTGAAAGTCATAAAATACTCAAAGCCCTCTCTTGCGCAGTTGTCATCAGACCACATAGATCAGAATGAACCAATTCCAACAGTTCTTTGGCTTTATAGCCCTTGACCGAGAAAGGGCTATTGGTCATTTTACCTTATAAATGTGACACCCCGACTAATTAAATATCGGGTAGCTACTCCTTTATTAAATCAATACAAAATGCCAAGTTGGTTCAGTTAATAGCATCACTGTCGAAAATATTTTAATAATTACTAACCACCTAGTATTTAAAAAGTAAGTTGCCAAATTTTAAGTTAAGTCTGATTATCATGCAATAAAAGAATAATGGAAGAGAAGCATAAATACATTCACCATAACTAAGTAATGAATTGACCAACAATAATAAGAAGTCCGGAGGAAAAACTCCTCACAACAATCCCACAACAGTAGTAAGTAAAACAAAGTACCCTGAATTAATTACATACTAGAAGTCTGAATAACTGAAATAAATGGAAAGTCTCTAAAAGGAATGGGCGACATGCCCTACAACTGATAAAATGCTGAATATGGAGTCAAGGTAGATGAAGCGTCTACTAGCAAAGTCATGTAGCTTCCACAAACAGCTACAGTTCGTCACCTGTATGAGAATCCTAAGCATGGTGTCCTTGTGGCTGGGCACCTAAAAATGGTTTTTACAAAAATAGATTTGAAAGCAAATGGGTCAGAGCCCGAAAGTGGAAATCATTTTAAAAGCAGCAAGTGTTTTAATAACATTAAAACATTAAATGCAAAATACATGTTAGGACGTACACTCACATGAAATTCTCACCTCTCGACTACATATGCACTCCTAACGTACCATACCCATCTAAATGACATACATGGCTAACCAAACCGTAATAAGTTCCACCCCTTACTACTCGATTTCCACTTTTACAGTCTAGCGTTATCAAATCAATAGAGAGCTTTACTTAAACTCAGATTCTCAATTTGTAATACAATTCACTATCGGTTAACCCGTTATGTTTTCTCAAAACGTTTCCATATTTATACACACAATATCACATGAAAGTTCCCATTAATTAAGTGTATATTATTCACGTCATAAATATACAATACAAGCACCCCGAAACTAAGCTGCGGTGCACACATACTCTGCTATCCATCCCGGTACATCACGTACATAAGGATCACGCATTCCGAATCTCTCAGGAATCGTTCTCAGATAACAACATCACAAATAATGGAGGCGAACACAGTCACATCACATGGTTACATACATACCTACGCTCCCACGATCAGCAGACTTATTAACATCCCAATAAGTCCTTCTCTGACATATGTTCATCAAGGTAACTAATCTAAATCCGGGAAACACAAGGATTAGAGGGCCCTAAGCGAACGTAAACCTCCCGTGATAGCAAGTATGGTAGGTATGTCATACATATAAAGTCAATACATATACTAAGTAGCACACATCTTAGTAATCACCATAATAGATTGATGGTACCCTTCTCATTCTCATACCAACATATAATACTACACAATTTATATGTTCCCGGTTAGTATAATAAATTAGGCCGTCAATAATTCTCGCACCGTAATAGACACTCACGTCCTACTCCATAATTTCCCTTTGGTTTGAATCACACTTCTAGGTTTTACTCTTCATTATACCTCAAATGTCCCTACTATATCAATTTATCATTAAGGGAAGGTGATCTTTACCATTAAGTAAGGTTACGGGACACGCGAAATCAAAACAGGCTAAAAAGCCTAAACTGTCAACTCGTTAGAAGTCTCGTTCGAACGAGGCTGTTCGAACGAGAGTTCGTTCGAACGAACTGGGCCTTCTAATGAGATCTCGTTCGAACGAAAGTCTTCGAACGAACATCCCTCTCGTTAGAACCCAAACTGTCAACTCGTTAGAAGCTCGTTCGAACGACCTGGAGTGGTCTTCTAACGAGTGGCCAGATTCGAGCCCAGAAATTCCTTTACTCGTTTTTCAAATTTTTTCTACACCTCTAATCTCCTATAAACATCGTTCCAACATCAATTTAAGGTTCCTAATTCGTACTAAACATTCATAGATCATAACTAAACGTTTATATAGGGCCAATACATCTTAAACATCATCAAATCATCAAATCCCTTCATTTATCCCCCAAATTACATGAACATGAACCCTAAAATTATAAATCATCAATGAGCCTAATCAAATCCGTTTTTGTTTCATCTAAATTATAATATCATCAGAATAATCATCTAAATACAAATCTACATGCGATTCCTCATCAAAAATGTGATTTTTACTTTCAATTAAAATGGGTTTTTCATTAACTCCCAAGAACAATGAAATTCTGTCAATTTCCTACGCATGGAAGAAGCATTCTTTGCAAAATATGTAATTAAACCACTTGCCTTATTTGAATCTCTGATTTTGATGATGAATTGATGGAGTGTTCTCTCTCTCTCTCTGCAGAATTCCTTCTCTCTCTCTCTCCAAGCTTTCTTCTCCAAGATGCTAATGGTGGCTAGGGTTTGCCTTAGGAATTTAGTGGGCAATTTCCAAGTTAGCTTTTTAATTCCCAATTTTCGTAGGTTTTAATTCCCAAAAATCCAAAATTACCAAACTACCCTTATACGTTGCCGGTATGGCCTAAAAATGCCCCGGGACCCAAACTAAACCCCCGGCTAGTGTTTTCTGACTATTTCGACCCTTCCGAACGCATTGGCGCACTCAAAGCGACCATACGGATAATAGAAATAAAATTCACTTTTTAATTAAAATAAATATATACTTGACGCGACTGTCACACGCGTCTCAACAAAATTTCCAAATTGTCGTATTTCAATCTCACGACAAATTTCATAATTCAATATTCATATTTAATCATATATGCACATTATAATCAAATACCAACTCGCATCTCGCTAGTATTTTAACCCGGATTTATTTCTAATTAGTACGCATTTAATCCAATTAATCCCATAAATAAATATCATAAAAATACGGGGTATTACATACTTCCCCCTAATAACTGAATTTCATCTCGAAATTCGGAACTAGAAAGTATCTGGTAAGAATAACTCTGGGTAACGTTCGCGCATCTCATCTTCGCGCTCCCATGTGGACTCCTCGACATTATGATGTCGCCACTGAACACGCACTAACGGAACTATCTTTGACCGCAGTTCCCGCTCACTTTGATCCAAAATAGCAATCGGCCCCTCCTCGTAGGAGCTATCCGGCTGGAAGTCGATGTCCTCCACCGAAATGTGAGAATGAGCCAAATTATCTCTAAGGTATTTCCTTAGCGAGGAAATATGAAATACATCGTGAATCCGATGCAAATGCTCCGGTAATCCAAGCCTATACGCAACCGGTCCAATCCGCTCAATAATAGGAAATGGTCCCACATATCTCGGTGCCAACTTCCCTTTCTTCCCGAAACGCATAATCCCCTTCATAGGAGATACTCTGAGCAAAACCTGGTCCCCCACTTGGAACTCCCTGAAGAACCTTTTCTCATCAGCATAGCTCTTCTGCCGATCTTGAGCTACCCGAATGCGACTCCGAATTAATTCTATCCTCGCCGAAGTATCCTGAATCACTTCCGGCCCAAGTAGTTTGTTGTCCCCCACCTCCAACCAATATGCTGGGGAACGACAAGGTCTACCGTGCAACGCCTCAAATAGAGCCATGCCAATGGTGAACTGGTAGGAGTTGTTGTAAGCAAACACCACCAGTGGAAGATACTGCTCCCATCCACCCCCAAAATCAATGATACTCATACGTAGCATGTCCTCCAACATCTGGTTTGTACGCTCAGTTTGCCCATCGGTCTGCGGGTGGAACGTCGTACTCAACCACAATTCCGTGCCCATGGCCTCCTGAAAATTCTCCCAAAACCGAGAAACAAATATCTTGTCTTGGTCAGACACGATATTTAGGGGCACACCGTGGAGTCTCACTATCTCTAAAATAAAGAGCTGGGCATATTGTCCCGTAGTGTAGTCTGTCCTTACGGGTAGAAAATGAGCGACTTTAGTCAACCTGTCCACAATTACCCAAATGGAGTTGTGACCTCTCTGCGATGTAGGCAACCCCGTGATAAAGTTCATGGATATGCTCTCCCACATCCACGTCGGGACCTCCAATGGCTGTAGAAGTCCTGCCGGTCTCTGATGATCCACTTTTACTAGCTGACAAGTGGCGCATTTAGAAACAAACTCGGCAATATCTCTCTTCATCCCGCTCCACCAATACTGTCGTCTCATGTCTTGGTACATTTTGTCCCCACCGGGATGTACCGCGAACCGTGAGCCATGCGACTCTGCCATCACTTCGTGTCGTAATTCCTCTCCTTTCGGAACTACCAATCTCCCATTGAAGCGTAATCCCTCATTTGAGCTAACGGTATAGGACTCGGATCCCTCTGCTAGTAATCGAACTATCTTCTCCTGACAGAACGAGTCATTTGCCTATGCCCTTACTACCTTCGTGACAATCTGAGGTGTAACGGTCATCACAGACATGAACGATCGGGCCACTGCATCCTGGTGTCCCAATTCCTTCCACTTGGCCTTCCACACATCTGCCACCTCATCTATCGGTCTATGGCTCAACGCGTCTGCTACCACGTTAGCCTTCCCCGGGTGATACTGGATGTCAAATTGATAGTCCTTCACAAACTCAAGCCACCTACGCTGCCGCATATTCAACTCCTTTTGCGTGAATAGGTACTGCAGGGACTTGTGGTCTGTGAACAATTGAAACTTCTCCCCCAAAAGATAATGTCTCCATATCCGAAGGGCAAATACTACTGCCGCCAACTCCAAGTCATGAGTGGGGTAATTATTCTCGTGAGGCTTTAGCTTACAGGAAGCATAAGCTATGGCCTGACTCTCCTGCTGCAATACACCTCCAAGTCCTTGTAAGGACGCATCGGTGTAGACTAGATACTCAACTCCCGGTCTCGGCAATGCTAACACAGGTGCTGAGGTCAACTTATCCTTCAACTCATCGAATGCCAATTGACAGGCATCATTCCAGATGAATGGCACACCCTTACGAGTCAGATGTGTCAAAGGACCCGCTATCTTCGAAAATCCCCGAATGAACCTCCTGTAGTATCCTGCTAGACCCAAGAAACTACGGATCTCCGTTGGTGTCGTGGGCTGTCCCCACTCCCTCACCGCGGATACCTTCTCCGGATCAACAGATATTCCCCGATCAAAAATAATGTGTCCCAAAAACTGGACCTCCTTCAGCCAGAACCCGCACTTCTCATACTTTGCATACAGCTCGTTCTGACGTAGTGTCTACAAAACTTGCCTCAAATGCTCGGCGTGTTCCTCCTCTGTCTGGGAGTAAACCAGAATATCATCAATGAAGACAATGACAAACTGATCTAGAAAATCTCTGAACACCCTATTCATCAAGTCCATAAACACGGCTGGAGCATTGGTCAAACCAAAAGTCATAACCCGAAACTCGTAAGAACCATATCTCGATAAGAACGCAGTCTTCGAGACGTCCTCCTCGCTGATACGCAACTGATGGTATCCCGATCTCAAATCAATCTTTGAGAAGAAAGAAGCTCCTCTCAACTGGTCGAATAGGTCATCGATTCGAGGCAACGGATACTTATTCCGTATCGTGACCTTGTTCAACTCCCGGTAGTCCACACACAATCTTAGTGAACCATCTCTCTTCTTCACGAACAACACAGGGGATCCCCACGGCGAAGTACTCCTCCGAATAAACCCCTGACCCAACAACTGCTCAATCTGATCCCGTAACTCCCTCATTTCAGCTGGAGCCATACGGTACGGTGCGCGTGCTATAGGTCTCGTATCTGGTAATAAGTCTATGACAAAATCTATCTCTCGACTGGGGGGTAGGCTCGGTATCTCCTTAAACACATCGGAATAGTCCCTAACAACTGGGATCGAATCTAAAGGAATCACAACCTCCTTAGAGGTATCTTCCTCTAGGTAATACAAATGAGCGGTCGAGCCTCCCTCTGGGCGAGGCATCGCCACTACAAATATCTCTTGCACCGGAATGGAAAAAACAATGCTCCCACCGAAGCAATCAATCGTGGCTCTATAATCTGCGAGCCAATCCATACCGATAATCACATCGTGCACATGCATATCTAGTACTAACATGTCTGCAGGTAATACCAGACTACCAATCTCTACCCCCACTCCCCGGCATATAAAGAAAATAAGTGACCCACTCCCCAACGGTGAGTCTACACACGTCACTGTGCTCTCTTCTGTGGCTAACAACCCTAAGGCTTTCGCAAAATGTGTAGCTATAAAGCAATGTGTTGCCCCCGTATCAAACAAAACCCGACCCATAGTACCATGGATAGGAAACATACCCTCAATCGCGGGTGGTGCCTGCGGAGCTGCTGCCTGGTGGAAGTTATAGACACGTCCATACTGTAACTGTCCCTGCTGCACAGGAACTGCTGGAATGGCTGGAAGAGCTGGTACCTGGGCTGAAGCTGGGAGGGCTGGTGGAAAAAGTGCCCTATGTGGCTCATGTCGAGCACCCTGCTGCTGCTGCGGGGCCCTGCCCCTATCAGGACAGTCCTGGCATTTATGGCCAGTCTTGCCACAAATGAAACACTTCCCCGGGAAGTTCCCCCCTCTCTGTCCCTGCTGCCCCCGGCCCTGGTGGCCGTTACCGTTCCTCCACTGGCCCTGCTTGCCCTGAAGAAACTGTTGTTGACCATTCTGACCCTGCTGGTTCTGATGGTCGTTCGGACCCTGATGGCCCTGCCGGAAACCTCCCTGTCCGTGCCTGAAATTTCCTATCCTGAACCTCTTGTGATCCCCCTGCTGGGAACCCTGATCACCCTGTCTCTGCCCCTGAACGGAATGTGCCCCACTGGCACCATTTTTCTAGTCCTGCCCTGATGGCTGGACTCTCCTGACCTCTTGCCTTCAGTCATGTGAAAGCGATGATCCTGGCAATGGAGCAATGCAACGTTAACCACATCAGAGTAAGTGGCTAACGAGAGGTTCCCTAACAAGTGTTGACGAATCCTCCATGTCAACCCGTCCGTAAATTTCTGTATCTTCTTCTCTTCAGTCGGTATCTCATCCGGAACAATGTTCAGAAGATCAGTAAATTTGGCCTCATACTCGGCCACAGTCTTACCCTCCTGCTTGAGTCTCATTAACTTCCTCCTCATCTCCGTGTGAACAGCTGACGGAAAGTATTTGCGGTCGAACCGCACCCAAAACTCTTGGATAGAGAGGGTATCTCTCTCCTCCACGGTGATAATAGACTCCCACCACTGCAGTTCTGACCCCACTAGCTTAAAAGTAGCTAGTATCTAATTCTGGACATCGGTGCACTCATACATCCTCAGGTGCCGTTGAATGTCCTTCCCCCACTGACTCGAAACTACCACATCGGAGCTACCTGCGAACTCCAGAGGGTGTGCTTTCTGAAAAGCATCGCGTACACGTTCCCAAGCAGACGGGAATGCATGAGCCTGAACTGGCGCTGCTATCGGTGCCTGAAGTGGTGCCTGCTGAACTACTGCTAGTGCGGCAATTACCGCCTGGACCACAATGGCTGCAACCTCGGCGGCATTCATCGTGCCCTGAGCTGGTGCGGGCTGTGGTTCTGGCGTCGCATCCCTGAGAACCCTTTGTGCACGTCGTGGAGGCATCTGAAATAAGAATGAAGTTTATAAGTTCGCAGTTATAAACTTGAAATAGCTGAAGAACGTAGCATATACAAGAGAATACAACAGTCCTAAAATATAGGGCTCTACATCAAAGGAAGCTCAGTGGAAACATAATAAGCCGTACAGATCCTAATGGACACTAGAACCTGATGCTCTGATACCACCTGTGACACCCCGACTAATTAAATACCGGGTAGGTACTCCTTTATTAAATCAATACAAAATGCCAAGTTGGTTCAGTTAATAGCATCACTGTCGAAAACATTTTAATAATTACTAACCACCTAGTATTTAAAAAGTAAGTTGCCAAATTTTAAGTTAAGTCTGATTATCATGCAATAAAATAATAATGGAAGAACAACATAAATCCATTCACCATAACTAAGTAATGAATTAACCAACAATAATAAGAAGTCCGGAGGAAAAACTCCTCACAATAATCCCACAACAGTAGTAAGTAAAACAAAGTACCCTGAATTAATTACATACTAGAAGTCTGAATAACTGAAATAAATGGAAAGTCTCTAAAAGGAATGGGCGACATGCCCTACAACTGATAAAATGCTGAATATGGAGTCAAGGTAGATGAAGCATCTACTAGCAAAGTCCTGTAGCTTCCACAAACAGCTACAGTTCGTCGCCTGTATGAGAATCCTAAGCATGGTGTCCTTGTGGTTGGGCACCTAAAAATGGTTTTTACAAAAATAGATTTGAAAGCAAATGGGTCAGAGCCCGAAAGTGGAAATCATTTTAAAAGAAGCAAGTGTTTTAATAACATTAAAACATTAAATGTAAAATACATGTTAGGACGTACACTCACATGAAATTCTCACCTCTCGACTACATGTGCACTCCTAACGTACCGTACCCATCTAAATGACATACATGGCTAACCAAACCGTAATAAGTTCCACCCCTTACTACTCGATTTCCATTTTTACAGTCTAGCGTTATCAAATCAATAGAGAGCTTTACTTAAACTCAGATTCTCAATTTGTAATACAATTCACTATCGATTAACCCGTTATGTTTTCTCAAAACGTTTCCATATTTATACACACAATATCACATGACAGTTCCCATTAATTAAGTGTATATTATTCACGTCATAAATATACAATACAAGCACCCCGAAACTAAGCTGCGGTGCACACATACTCTGCTATCCATCCCGGTACATCACGTACATAAGGATCACGCATTTCGAATCTCTCAGGAATCGTTCTCAGATAACAACATCACAAATAATGGAGGCGAACACAGTCACATCACATGGGTTACGTACATACCTACGCTCCCACGATCATCAGACTTATTAACATCCCAATAAGTCCTTCTCTGACCTATGTTCATCAAGGTAACCAATCTAAATCCGGGCAACACAAGGATTAGAGGGCCCTAAGCGAACGTAAACCTCCCGTGATAGCAAGTATGGTAGGTATGTCATACACATAAAGTCAATACATATACTAAGTAGCACACATCTTAGTAATCACCATAATAGATTGATGGTACCCTTCTCATTCTCATACCGACATATAATACTACACAATTTATATGTTCCCGGTTAGTATAATAAATTAGGCCGTCAATAATTCTCGCACCGTAATAGACACTCACGTCCTACTCCATAATTTCCCTTTGGTTCGAATCACACTTCTAGGTTTTACTCCTCATTATACCTCAAATGTCCCTACTATATCAATTTATCATCAAGGTAAGGTGATCTCTACCATTAAGTAAGGTTACGGGACACGCGAAATCAAAACAGGCTAAAAAGCCTAAACTGTCAACTCGTTAGAAGTCTCGTTCGAACGAGGCTGTTCGAACGAGAGTTCGTTCAAACGAACTGGGCCTTCTAACGAGATCTCATTCGAACGAAAGTCTTCGAACGAACATCCCTCTCGTTAGAACCCAAACTGTCAACTCGTTAGAAGCTCGTTCGAACGAGTTCGTTCAAATGACCTGGGGAGGTCTTCTAACGAGTGGCCAGATTCGAGCCCAGAAATTCCTTTACTCGTTTTTCAATTTTTTTCTACACCTCTAATCTCCTCTAAACATCGTTCCAACATCAATTTAAGGTTCCTAATTCATACTAAACATTCATAGATCATAACTAAACGTTTATATAGGGCCAATACATCTTAAACATCATCAAATCATCAAATCCCTTCATTTATCCCCCAAATTACATGAACATGAACCCTAAAATTATAAATCATCAATGAGCCTAATCAAATCCGTTTTTGTTTCATCTAAATTACAATATCATCAGAATAATCATCTAAATACAAATCTACATGCGATTACTCATCAAAAATGTAATTTTTACTTTCAATTAAAATGGGTTTTTCATTAACTCCCAAGAACAATGAAATTCTGTCAATTTCCTACGCATGGAAGAAGCATTCTTTGCAAAATATGTAATTAAACCACTTGCCTTATTTGAATCTCTGATTTTGATGACGAATTGATGGAGTGTTCTCTCTCTCTCTCTGCAGAATTCCTTCTCTCTCTCTCTCCAAGCTTTCTTCTCCAAGATGCTAATGGTGGCTAGGGTTTGCCTTAGGAATTTTGAACAATTCTAATAAGCCCCGTAGTCCAATAAGTCTAAAGATGTGGTTAGTGGGTTTAGTGGGCAATTTCCAAGTCAGCTTTTTAATTCCCAATTTTCGTAGGTTTTAATTCCCAAAAATCCAAAATTACCAAACTACCCTTATACGTTGCCGGTATGGCCTAAAAATGCCCCGGGACCCATACTAAACCTCCGGCTAGTGTTTTCTAACTATTTCGACCCTTTCGGACGCGTTGGCGTACTCAAAACGACCATACGGATAATAGAAATAAAATTCACTTTTTAATTAAAATAAATATATACTTGACGCGACTGTCACACGCGTCTCAACAAAATTTCCAAATTGTCGTATTTCAATCTCACGAAAAATTTCATAATTCAATATTCATATTTAATCATATATGCACATTATAATCAAATACCAACTCGCATATCGCTAGTATTTTAACCCGGATTTATTTCTAATTAGTACGCATTTAATCCCATTAATCCCATAAATAAATATCATAAAAATACGGGGTATTACAATAAATAGGATTCACAAACTGGAAGTGCCTCCACTTCTAGCGAGCTCAATTGCCCACTTGCTACCAGTCTACGAATCCTTTTTATATTAATATGACATGGGCGTAAGTGCCAAAGATATGATTGGTTCACTAAGGATGGTTCCTTTCTCTTTAAATTTTGTCCAATTGAATTATGCAAAATATTAATTTGTTATGTGGGAGAGATATGATTCACAATATAAAGATTATCAACTAATGTACCAGAATAAATAAAAGATTCATTTTTCTTAATAACCACGAGTTTATTAAAAGTAACTGAATATCCATAAAAAGCTAAACAAGAAACTGAAATCAAATTCCTTCTAATGGAAGGTGCATAAAGACAATCTTTTAAAAGTAAACTCCTATAATTATTAAAGCTTAAATGATTGTCTCCCACATTAACTGCCGCTACTCTCATAGAATCTCCCATAGTTAGATAAATCTCGCCATCATATAGTCGCCTGGTTTCCTGGAACCCTTTTTAAGAATTGCATACATGATTAATGTCTCCTGATTCTACACCCCATGTACCAGTAGTACGAACCACAAAATATGATTCAACGACAAATAAATGGAATTCACCTGCGGTGTTCTATTTACTGCGAAAAATTGGATAATTTTTCTTTCAGCATCCTGACTGCTTACAGTGGAAACACTTACCCTTGGGCTTTTTCACACCTCTCGGAGGCCCCCGAGATGCCTGAGGGACCATTACCTATTTTTGAGCCTTATTTTTCTTTTTATTCTTCCCCATAGGCTTATAAGTAGAACCTTTCTCAGAAAAAAAAACACTTATTGACTTCTTGATGAGTCCCTTAGTTGCTTGTAGTTCTGTAAGTAGCTTCTCCAAAGAGTAAGAAAGTTTGTTCATGTTGTAATTTAGGCAGAACTACTTAAAGGACTCAGGCAATGAC
This sequence comes from Sambucus nigra, assembly GCA_949130495.1. Lineage (NCBI taxonomy): Eukaryota > Viridiplantae > Streptophyta > Magnoliopsida > Dipsacales > Adoxaceae > Sambucus > Sambucus nigra. Next base: position 232,640,402 of record OX422215.1, read on the forward strand.
TGGAGAATAATATCGACCTAGGTTTCCCTACTGATTTCATCTCCACGAATTTCAAGCTCATTAAGAAGACATATTATCCTTAAAACATGTTCCCTCACTGGGGTCCATTTTTCCATGTTTGTGTTCATGAGTTCTTTCATGGCAACCTATCTTGCAGCACGATTCTAATTTGTAAGCATATCTTTGAGGTTTAGCATGATGTCATAGGCATGGTTCATCGAGTGATGCTGATGTTGCAAAACATTTGACATGGATGCCAAAATGCAACACCGCGCCATCTCATCAGGCTTGATCCAATTCTAGTAATCCTGGGTTTCCTTTTTAGTTGCCCACCTCAGCAGGTTGGTCAGGTCAGATCGCATAGAGCACAAACTTGTACTCTTCAGCAGTAAACACAATATCTAAAATCCTTTTCGAGTCAATGTAATTAGGTTCAGTTAATTTGTTTTCCTTCAGAATGTCAACAAGTGAATTGAAAGAGCTTACCATCTTAGTACTGAGAATCAAATAATAAAATGAATTATTATAGAGAATAAAAAAATTTAATTCTAAATTAAAATTAATGTTCCCTTTATCAATTTTAAAAGAATTCGGCGTCATCCCGATTACCATTTGAATGATATTTCTCTTCAGAGAACCTAATTTCCAAAAAAAAAATTAGCCAGGTTTATTCCATTTAATTTTATTATCTAGAAAAAACCTATGTCAAATAAAATTAAATAGCTGAGACTTTGGTCCCACAAAATCATAACATTTCTCTTTGGAGGACCTACCATTATTCTATGCCTAAGTGTATACCACCAACCAATTTTAGATTATCTCATATCACATAGACTACTACTTTGGGAGCCGCCCATGTGAATAATGAATCCAAAATTACCATTAAGAAAACTTGTACGAACCAGCACAATAATTGACATTGTTCATTAGAAGACCTACTTATTATTGAAAGTCTACAAATCGTTGATGGAGACCGTGGAATTTTCTCTTGAAAAATTTCCCCTCCACTTAGTAATTGAAAAGACTTCGTGAGGGTAACCATAAAAAATGTGTTCAAATTTTAATTAATTTGAAAAATCTAGGACATTTGATATATTTCCAAAAATATCGGGATTTTCCTATTTTAATATATCAAGCAAATGTGTGATAAATAAAGTTTTCAAATACCCTTGATCTTTATAAAAAAATACTCAATTTTTATTTTATTCTCTAACCACACATATTAATGTCCACAATTCAACGTAATTATGGATTATTCACATATAGCATCTACATGATTTAAGTTCGATCGGTATTCCATGTTGTCCATAATTCTAAGGGAATCGTCAACACAATTTAACAACCCAACAATTAAAACATGAATAATAAAGACATAAACCAACATAAAAAATCGAGATAAAAAAGGATTCTCAACCATTATGGTTGTAGACACCAGATACTAGGACCACCTAAGTCTCTCCTTAGGACCCTAGCACCTCCCCATTTCACTACAAATCCTAGGTCATACTCTGAGTATCGATTTAGAGGGCATCGGGCACTCCTAAGCCCCGTTTGACTCCAGTCAACTTCACCGTCGAAGCGAAAGCTCAATGAATCTTCGAAGGGCTCTGAATCTTATTTCCAACGGTCCACCCCATGCACAAAACGGTGTAACGGTTCGAACGAATGGACCATTTTACTACCAAAAATCAATCTAGAAGCCACCGGGAGCTCCCGCACCCCGATTTGACCCCAATCAACTTCATCGTCAGAGTGAAAGATCTTTGAATCTTTGAAGGGCATTGAAACCCCTTTCCAATAGTCCACCCCGTGCATGAAACAGCATAACCGTTCGGATGAATGATCCATTTTCCCCCAAAAACTGATTCGGAGGCCATCGGGAGCTCTCGGGCTCTGTTTGACTACGGTTAACTCTTCAAATTGAATGAAACTAAACGAGTCTCTGAAGGGAAATCAATAAAATTTCCAAAATTCTACCTCATGCACAATTCTGGCTTATATTGCAGACGAACAATCCGTTTTACTCTAAGAGGTCACCGGGCGCTTTTAGGATCCAATTGACCAAGGTCAACTTTCCAAACCGAGCGAAGCTCTTTGGAATGTAGAAGTACATTGCCCAACCTTTCCAATAGTACTCCTCGTGCACGATTCTGACTTACCGTTCGGATAAATGATTCATTTCCGTTCGACGATCTCCCATCCAAAGGACTGATGTGCACTTCCGAGCCACATTTGACCCAAAGTCAACTCCCGGACTTGGGAGTGGTCTAAAAGACTCTTGAACATATCTGAATTACCTTTCTAATAGTATTACCCATGTGCAATTTGGATCAATGAATTGCATCCTACGACTATTTTTTTGACAAAATCTGCACTAGGTTGCCGATTGGCAAGTCCACTTCCCTGCCTATCGGTAGTGTGTCAAGGGTTACCTGTCGATTGGTAGGACTGGGGTCATGTCGATCGGCACCCCCTGGCTGTATAAATAGAGGGCATAACCTCACTCCCAGAAAGAACACCTCAGATCCATCAGTACCCGTGATCTCAGCAACATTCTCTTGCAATCAGCGAAGTTTCTTCATGTGAAATTCCATTCAATCTTACATTCCCATCCTTTTCATACCCAATTTGGCAAAATCTCATTCCCTCTCACCCAACATTCATCTCACGTTCAAGGGAGTTCATCCAAGATCAAGCTTCAAATAACGTCCAAATCCTTCCCTCTCTCTTTAAATTTCTTATTTTTGCATTAAATACATTATATTCATAATCTAGTTCTTACGTTTATTCATACACATTAACATCTTACATTTTTATTTGTATATTTCACATACTTTATTTTCTGTAGAAAAAATCAAAACAGACAAAAAGAGGGTTATACCTATAAATTCCAATGGGATTATCCATCACAACTTTTCAAAAACCAAAACACATTTTCTACACATGCACATATAATAAAACCCCATTCGAATCTATGGAATAAAACACATGTCACACCCCAAACCCAATATCCATACTAATAATTTATTATTAGAATAATTAAATCATAATCTTGAGCCCATTGGAAATATAATTCATATATCTATATTTTACTGCATAATGTGCATAATCAACATAATATTATTCTTGTACCATAACGAAATCAATATCAGAGTCATAATTAACCGGACATACAATACTATGATTAAATATTACAATCATCAACTCAATCCCTGTTAACTCAATATATACAATGTGTGAGTATATTAAAACATTCAGTGTGACAATGATAAAATCCCCATATTTAAACCCCAGCTCTCTCCAACGGTGCAACTCTCAAAGTTACCGGTCATATATGGTATTCTAGCTGGCAGCATACAAACCTGAAATTGTTAAAATATAAATCGTAAGTATTAAGCTTAGTGAGGTACTCCTTCCCTACAATGAAATAACAATTCTATATCGAATATGTGGATATAAAATCCGAACAATCCTGCCCATTAGCAATAACAAATCGTGGATCATAAGATCCAAATAATTCTGCCCATTGGCAATAACAAATCCGGGAACATAAGTTCCAATTAATTATGCCCATTGGAAATAATAAATTCTGGAACATAAGTTCCAAATAATTCTGTCCATTGTCAATAAAAAATCCTGGAACATAAGTTCCAATTAATTCTTCCAATTGTCAATAACAAATCCTGGAACATAAGCTCCAACAAATCATTGGATCTTTGTCCAATTCCAATCCTGGATCATAAGACCCAACCAATCCTGGATATTTTAATATCCAAACAAATCCTGAATACCAAAGTATTCAAACAAATCCGCGCTTAGAGCTATATTCATATTTATATATGAAACAAATCATAAGTACACTCACCTCGACAGTTTAACTGGCTTTTCCCTTGCCTTTATCCAGTATTTGTTCAATCAGCTCTTCTTCCCTTCCTATCATTCTTACAATAATAGTATCATCATAAGAATATCAATAATCCAAAGAATGATTTAAACATAATCCAATCCATAAGCATCACATGATCCCATTCAAATCATTTATCACAAGTGAAGTTCCATCCAAATCCATGTTAATATATTTAACATATCCAAATCATAGGCCAAATATAAATTCATTTATTCTTGGTAATTCAATACTTGTCTTATTAGTATTCCAATAAAAAATACGGTACATCATTTCAAGTCTCCTGGAGTAAGATATGCCCATTTCTTTACCACATAGCAAATCTGCCCTATAGGCTCTTTTATCGTTCATTCAACTTACAGGAATTTCCATAATTTTTCTACATCATAAATTTATATGATATTTAACCCCAACATCAGTAAACATATTGAACAATACAATATTAAAATTTCATAATTTTCAGAGTTCATTTGTTATGTCAAGCAAAACATCGAACACATGGCGGGCATACTTTCACCCTTAGGGCAGATTTCATATCCGAACTTCAAACACTCACCAAAGACTAATTTATTGGTATTTTCACATAATATTAGGATATGTCATACATATATGAGTCTAGGTTAATCTCCAATTGGAATCAATCAATTCCAGTAAGTATAGAGAAATATATGGATGTTTGAATAAACAAGGTTCCTAAACAAAACAATCTCAAGGGTTTACACATTCAAGTTTGCTTAAACTTGCATCTATCCATAAGTACACATCAAGACATGGAATTTCAGTAAACAAATGATTATTTCAATCATTTAGATAAGTAATACAAAAAAAATAAACAAGATTTATGGATGGAAATATCTTAGGGGCTTTTACGTAATTTTTCTATGAATTTTTCTTCAATTTCTCCTCACACTTTCTTCCTAAACATCAAAACTCTCTTTCTTTAAGCTTCAAATCTCTCATGGGTGAATTTAGATGAATAAGGAGGTAATTCTAAGGGTTTGAAGTCGGCCAAAGCCACCACCCTTCCCAACCAATCAAAATATAACATGTGGCATTATATAAAACAAAATATCATTTAAGGCTAAATGACTACTTTACCCCTGTTCGTAAAAAGACAGTATCTTCCCACTCGGATGTCCGTTCGATGAACCGTTTATTTTGTTATAAACCTAACTTATATATCAACAAATATCTAGTTTACACCTCAAGTTCATTGTTATGTCATAAAGGTCAAAACTAGCCTCCAACAGGAACATTCGTACCGAAAACTTTAAAATTTCACATTTGTAACTAATTCGATATTTCAAGCTTTGTGAAGGTAGGATTAAACTAAACATAATGTCTTAACATCATATATATTAATAACACACCACTCATATCACATAAGCTAAACATGCTTTAAGCATATTTAATCATAATTATATTCGGGTTGTCACAACACACCCCTTTTCCGCATGCGAACTACGTGGACTTTGATGCCTTTATAGGCTACGTAAGCATTTCGGATTAAAACCCGAGACTCGAGTCCAATTTTCTAATTTTCCAATTTTCCCCATTTTCGCATTTATCATATTCTTACATTATTACATATTATACTTTTGATCTTTATTAGAGTTTTATCCAACATATATCATCGTTTCATTATAACGATCAATATCGCGATAAACACTTAAATCGTATTTTCTACATATTAATTTTAGGAACATTCCTATTGGTGACCTCACTCTATCTCTTCTATGGTATGAGTTGGGTGGTTCCAATCTCCATTATATATACACGCACATACACTTCACAGAGAAATAAAGAAAAATAATAAGATAAGACCATTAGAGACCGAAAGGACGGGATGGATGCTTAACACCTTCTCGTTCCGTAACTTAGCCCCCGAACCCCTTGAACTATTGGTTTCGTAAGCATCAGTTTGTCTTTGATTCCGCTCTCTCGAGGCGGTGATATGTTCTTTTGCCTATTTTGTGCAAAATAGTCTGGAGACTCCATCTCTTTACATTCACCCCACGCCGACGACGGCAGAAGCGCCTTCACTCCCTTTCCCCCGAAAAGGTAGATGGGATGGACATAGTGGCGACTCCGCTAGGGATTTATATTTCATAAGAGGGCTAGACTCTGCTTTCTTGGGTGTTTTATTTTTCTTGTGTGTGTATGCACCTACATGTATGTGCCTTTTTTCTCCTCTATTATTCTTGTACATATATACCTCATGCTTATATCATTACCCACTCGCACACTTATAGATACTCTTTATGTACACTTCACACTACTGCACTTAGGATCACTTATATCCACATGTTACACACACCACTTAGAATATCCATGCCTAGATGTTACCTAACACACACCTCCACTTATCACACTTGTATATATGCATGCTCACTCACACTTGTCACACACCACTGTAGTTGCTCCATGCTTAGGTTCACTACCACACACTCATTTGTAGATATTCACTCATCACTCACTTTCACGTATCCATTCTTAATATAATCTTCATGATCCATGTTAGATTTACTTTTTATCCCTTACTTATCATGATGCTCATCAATAAAGATACGCTTTCCATAATATACTAATCAAGAATCATTCATTTTGCACACTACATCACCAAAGAGCATGACTATTGACCAAATTTTGTCCCGTAACTGGGGGATCACTTCGTAATGGGCACTGGTCCGGCGGGTCACAGTTAGCCTAAGCGATATGACTCTCACCTTCCATTAGCCAAGTACCTTCGACGTATATCAAACGATTCCCCCCGTATTGTACCGCTTGATCGAAGTCATGACGGGAGGTATATCACAGGGAACTCGTTCACGTACGTCGAGTATATCAATTTTTCTCTCATAGGTACTGTCCCCACGAGGTATATAGTGAGGTAATTCACGTAAACTCAGGTATATCAAATGACTTTTCCACATGTAGCGATTGCCCTCAAAAGCAAGACGTATATCGTAGAACTTGTGACAAAGGGGGGAACTCTTTCAATTAACCCAACAACTGCATACCCTCATACAGGCATCAAACCTAGGGCACTCATATTTAGTTTATCGGTTTCTACCCGAAATTATGCCGAAATGACGGGTCGGCATGTTGACTAAATTTTCGTGCGATTTCATCTTTTAAAAATAGACCCCTTCCCATGAGCCTTGTAACAAGTCCAATTATATTTTTTACATATTTTTCAAACCAAATGTTTCTAGGCTCTGGGCCCGTTCGGCATTTCTTTTTTGCATTTAGGTCAACCTAATACAAATGAGAACATAATAAACATAATAATAATCATGCTGAGACCCATTTCTCATTTTTTTTCTGCTATCTTTATCAAAAGTGTCAAAAACATTTTTTCGTATTTTATCAAAAATACCAAAAACATTTTTCCTTCCTTTCACCAAAAATATGTGGACAGTTCACTCCCAAAAAGTATGAAAAGCCTGCCAGTACTGCAGTTTCAACCATCAATAACATATATCAGCCTATCACTTCATGGGCACTAGAGATCTTGCTAAACCCAGTCAAGAAGGAATACACCAAGCTTCATGCACCCCTCTCCAAAGTCTACCAGGCCTTTTCAATCCGGAATCTCATCAAGCCTTTGGACCCTCGTCCATTACCAAACCCACTTCCCAAAAATTTCAAACTAGATGCCTGTTGTGACTTTCACCAAACTGGCGGCTATACCACCGACCAGTGTTTCGACCTCCAAAATCTGATCCAAGGCTTGATCGATCGGGATATCATCACCACACCAGCCAATCCCAAACCAAACATTACCCATAATCCACTCCCAAATCATACAAATGTCATATTCCTAGAAGAAGACCCAAAATTTGGTCCAACTACATAGATCGTACCAAGTAAATCACCCATCATAACCATATACTCTCCTAAACTCCAAGTGTGTCCCTATTTTCTCCTACACCCTACCAGTTTTTCCCATCAAGCCCGATCACTCATTACGGGAGCATGAATTGCTCTCTATACCCATTCTGTAGGTAAAGATATGGAATTGTCAGAAGTGTTGAACTAACTCTTAGAGCTCCAAGATGACTACTGATTGCCAGAGATTCAATACACTATTCTTGGAAATTCGAAAATGGGCTCAAAAGTCAGATAGCTGGGTGGTACCTACTAATGAAGTCAGTTTAGATGATATCATCCAGATCATGGCAGATATAGTCCGATGAACCGATAAAATTTGCAGTATGTCCAAGCTAATTGATACTTTAAAGTTAAAAAGTCTCCTGATCCCTTCACTTTTAAATCTCCCCATCAAATTAGAGGATCTATACGAGGATGTCGTTGAGGTTGTAGAGTGTATTGACTTTTCATGGAAAGATGATGTCGTTGCCACCAGATAGGGGGGCGAATCAAATGATTCAGATGAAGAGAAAAGCCCAGAAAAAACTAGACCGATAGTCAGCATATATGGAATGATATCATTTGAGGATCTACTAGGAGAAATAAAAAAGGTGGATGAATAATCCGAGATTGATAAGGAAATAGGGTTTCTATTTTTCCCCTCTTTTGTGAACCATATGACCAGGTCAGAGAGGCATTACCAAGTTCTAAATCTACCACCATCTGCGATCGACAAAGGAAAAGGTATTCAGAATCTTCCTATGCTAGAAATGACCCTCAAGGAGAGCACGATCCTCGATCAGTTGAAGAAGACCCAAGCTAACACCACTCTGTGGGGACTCTTTATGTCTTCCCGTATACACCGGAATGCCTTGATCAATCTACTCATCGAACCCACAGTTCCTCCTTCCACCATGCCAGAAGAAGTAGTGAATCTGTTTGGATCCCTAACCTCTGCTAGAATGATCTTTTTCTCTGACGAAGAAATTTCCAAGATGGGGCCAAACCATAATTATGCTCTCAATATCTCTGTAAAAGTCATGGGAAAGACTATCCCGCTCTCTCTTGTCAATAATAGATCAGCTCTTAATGTCTTCCCATTGAGGAATCTTAATTATTTGGGACTGAAAGTGAGCGACCTTGCTCCAACCTCTACCGCAGTACGTGCTTATGATAATACCCGTCGAGAAGTGATGGGATCTATAAATCTTGCGATAGGGGTTGGCCCTATAAATCCTATTATTGAATTCCAAGTCATCGATATCCCATCTTATCTTAATATGTTGCTTGGATGACCATGGATCCCTTCATCAGAAACTATTTTTTTTTGCTAATGAGCAGGTCGTCACCATCTTGGGTGATGACGACAATGCCGAGAATGCAAGCACTAGCAATCCAGTACTTGAGATACAACAATGGGCAAATGATATGCTTTTGTCAGGATTCCGAGTTTAACCACTTCTACTCCCATCAGGGGATGATTTCAAATATAGGGTTTGTCTAGAAAATAACCCTCATGGAAATGTTAATGTGATCTAGATATTCAAAAACATGCACTTCATGCCCGGACTGGGTTTAGGATGAAGATAGCAGGGGATACTTGAACCCATTATGTTGAAGAAGGCTTTTCCTCTTTATGGTTTGGGTTATCAACCGTCACCAAAAGAACTCGGAATGATTCGCCAACCTCGGCTAAAGAGAAGGCTAAAAATATCCAAGACCGTCTCTAAAGATTCTTTAAACGAAATATTTATCAAAGAGGGTGAAGATTTCCCCTTTTGTGACTTTCCCAGACCATGGTATGATCATGTGGATAAGAAGATGAAACCTGAAATGGAGATATTTTTCCAAGATAGCTACTCATGGGACGAAAGTTCTTAGCATCATGTGCAACCACTCATTGAGAAAACCATAGCCAATACCGGAGATTCCGAGGAAAGTGACTATGACGGTTCCTTCAACTTGCAGACACTGAGGATGTCACTCTGCATGGTTCACTTGGGTGCTACATCATCGGATTCATCCTGCCTGATCAAAGTTGCTAATGCACCTCTTTTCAACTGGTATGCGGCACAAGTACTACCTATTGATATTCAACCCAACCCAATTTTTTATCCCATATCTACTTCTCTTTTTGTTCCTCCTTAATTTGATGTAATCGATACCTCCTTCCATGAGGTTCTCAATGTTGTTTTTCCTATCAATGAAATAAACGAAGATTTTGAGTATCTTGTTGTGCCTTACATTAGTTATTTTGATTCTAATCAAACTCGTGATGAAGATGATTTTACAAATGAACAATTCTTAACTGATCTTAATAAGGTTAATAACAAACAACATAACAGCATTCAATTTAATGAAGATAAAACTGTTGTTATTATTCTCAATTTTAGTAGCTAAATACGTGAGACTAGGATAAGGGTCACCCTTGATGAGCATGAACGCACGCAACTCGAAGAATTATTGAAGGAATTTGTGTATGTATTCGCATGGTCCTATGATGACATGCCTGGCATTGATCCTGAAATATCTTAGCAGGAGATCCCAACTCTATCCGAATGCAAACCAGTCAAACAGAAACTATGAAAGCTCCATACCGAATGGTCACTCAAGGTTAAGGAAGAAGTGGTCAAACAATTTAACATGGGATTCATTCATCTGATCTAATACCCCACATAGCTATCCAATATTGTACTCGTGCCAAAATTCAGAGGAAAAGTTTGCATGTGTGTTGACTGTCGAGACTTAAACAAGGCCTCTCCGAAGGATGATTACCAGCTACCCAATATCAATATGATTGTGGACAACAAGGCCAGTCACGTTCTTAAGTCATTCATTAATGGATTTATCGGATATAATCAGATCAAGATGCACCTGGATCGTTAAGAGAAAACCGTATTCATAACCTCTTGGGAACCTTTTACTATACCATCATGCCATTTGGTCTAAAAAATGTAGGAGCTACCTACTAGAGGGCTGTCACATCCATCTTGCATGATCCAATACACAAAGAAGTTGAGTTCTACGTGGATGATATGATTATAGAGTCTAAGACTAGAGAAGTTCATGTTCTCGATCTATGAAAGTTCTTTGAGCGACTGCGACAATATCAAATGTGACTTAACCCACAAAAATGTGTCTTCGGTGGTACCAAAGGAAAGATTTTGGGATTCATGGTTAATGAGAAAGGAATAAAAGCAGATCCTTCCAAGCTGAAAGCCATACTCAAGATGTTACTACCCCATATGGAGAAGGAAGTCTGGGGATTCCTTGAAAAATTAATGTATATCAGTCGGTTCATCATCCAGATGACCTCTATTTGTAAACCCATCTTCAAACTTCTTCAAAAGGATTCCACTAATGTTTGGAATGAAGCTTGCCAAGAAGCCTTTGATCGAATCTAGCAATACCTAATCCAACCTCCAGTACTCATGCCGCCATAACCTAGTCTTCCCCTACTCCTATACCTAACCGTAACTGACACTGCAGTTGGGGCTTTGCTATCCCAATACCTTGAAGATTCCCATAAAGAGGGATCCATCTACTACGTCAGTCGTAAGTTGGTCGGGTACGAAGTTAATTACACAGCCTTGGAAAAATCATGTGTCGCCCTTATCTAGGTCACCCAAAATTTACAGCACTACATGCTTGCCTTTCCCATCAAACTTGTGTGCCGAATGGATCCTATCAAGTACCTACTCAAAAAACCTGCCCTGTCCAGCCAAATTCCCAATGGTTGATGCTTTTATCCGAGTTCCATATCGTGTATGTCACGTAGAAATTCATGAAAGGAAGATCCATCTCTGACTACCTTGCTAACTACCCTATGGAAGAAGTCGATGTTTGGATTTTCGAATTCCCGGATGAGAATATCCTTTGTACCTCCCAAGAAGACCTCTGTTAGCAAATTTTCTTCAACAGATCTGCCAATAAGAAAGGGTATAAATTGGGATCCTCCAAATTTCCCCTGATGACTCTCACACTCCCGTTTCCATTAAACTGACCCTGCACCAACAACATGACTGAATACGAGGCATGTATGGAAGGCCTCAAAGTTTCTCTCAAGAAAGGAATTCGATACTTAAATGTCTATGGGGATTCAGCCCTCATCATTGGTCAAGTACTCTAAAGATGGAAAGTCAAGGACGAGAAATTCTTGCCCTTCCATGCCCACTTAGAAGAGCTAGCCTCCTAATTCCAAGATATCACCTTCACTACTTGCCTCGAGCAAAGAATAACCTAGTCGGTGTTATTTCTACATTATCCTCCTTGGTCTATATTCCCGAAGGAATAACAATGTCCCCTTTCCTAGTCCAAAAGCAAGATAAACCAACCCGTTGCTACCACATTAAGCTCATTATAGAAGAGGATCCTGATATAGCCAACTGTTGGTACTATGATATTTAGCGCCTCCTCAAGAATGGTAGGTATCTCCAAGATTTTAAAAAGAAAGATTGAGCAACCCTTCACAAATTAGTTACCCAGTATATTCTCTACGATAACGTACTATCCAAGAGAAACTTCAATGGAACCCATTTACACAACATCGCAGGGGCTGACATTGAAGAGATGATGCAGAAAATCCACAACGGGGAGTGCAGACCCCATATGAAAAGCCATATTATCGCTAAGAAAATCATCCAACAGGGTTACTACTGGACTACCATGGTTTAGGATTTCACTGCCTATGTTCGAAGATCTCTCAAATTCCAGCAATTTTCCAACCTCCAACACTTGACTTCGCGATAATTATACAATATGACTTCTCCTTGGTCGTTCTCCACATGGGGAATCAACATTATAGGGAAGGTTACACCTAAATCTTCCAATGGGCATGAATTCATTTTGGTTGCCATTGACTACTTCACTAAATGGGTCGAAGTTGAATCTTACGCAATACTAAATGCCAAGAAGATAGCCAGGTTCATCCGAAAAAATATCATTTGCCGATATGGGGTCCTGCATGAGTTGGCATCGGACAACGGGTTACATTTTAATGCATAAGTGATAGAATTGGTCGATGAGTATGGGATTCAAAGATACAAATCTTCCCCCTACCAACCTCAAACCAATGGATCAATCGAAGCCGCCAATAAAAACCTCAAAGCCATCATTAGCAAGATGATCAAAAGTTATCGGGATTGGGCTGACCGGATCCCTTACGCCCTCTGGGGCTATCGCACTTCAATTCGAACCTTTACTGGGGCTACCCCTTACTCTTCGATATATGGCACGGAAGCAGTCCAACCAATGGTACTAGAAATCCCTTCACTTCACATCATGCTTAAAAATAAAGTCAGCGAGGAAGACTGGCATTAAAGTCGTATTGACGAGTGGTCACTATTGGACGAGAACAGGCTGAACGCTCTCTATCACATACAAGGGTACCATCACCGAATAGCGCGACCACTTAATAAAAGAGTCAAAGACCATGGTGTCCGATAAGAGGACTTAGCCCTTAAAGAAATAGTAGAGCCCATCTGGGACCCCAGAGGGAAATTCAAGGCTAATAGGAGCGGCCCCTGCATTGTAAAGAAGATCTTATCTGGTGGCGATGCTATACTCACCAACCTCGATGGAGAAGATATGGCCCGTTCAGTCAACCTGGATCGTCTCAAGAAATTCTACCCCTAGTTCAAAATCTCGACGCGCTACGACTCTTCTCATCTCCCTTCTTTTTTTTTTAAAATCTTCATTTTCATCGACTCAGAACTATGTGGGGCCTGATCCTCTAAAGTCTTTTTACTTTCAAAAATAAAACTCAAAAAATTTTCAAAACCCCCAAAGGTACGTAGGCAGCTCATTCGCTTCACCTGAGCACGGCCCCCTTCTTTTTCACTAAATGCTATTCTTTCCTTACCCCCGACAACGGCAGTTCATTTTAACATATACACGAACAAAAGGATTATGTGTGCCTTAGCGATTGGTATAGATAATTCAAATGAAAAAACTCATCAAAAGGCACAACAATATAAATAAAAAAAGTTATTTCATTAATAAAATTTCATTTCTATTACATCAGCATAGGGAGTCAAACGACTTCCCTAACCAACCTACCCCTACTTTCCTAAATAAAAATAGAAACCGACTACTCCTAAAACGACCTTCCCAAATTATTCCCAAAAATGCCCATTAAAAAATCATCACAAATAAGACTCATCAGGGATTCCATCCATAGCTGCCAGAGGAGTTGATCCCATCATCCACATATTGGGATCCCCAAACTTCCCATGCCTGAATAGAGTGCCGCTGACGCTCCACGAAATAATAAGCCTGAACCAGCCTAGGGAAAACAACAACACCTCCCTCCATGGTGTCAGATATGGAGAACCACCTTTGATCGGTCTCCAGAGCCAGCATATTGGAAACTACTCTTCTCCATAACCACTTCATGTAGTTCCCGGAAATATGCAGACTCTACCTATAGACTGGTATGTACGGATCGATAGTCGGCGATTCTCCCACAGAGAGCCCAGCCGCAAGTGCATACGCTCTGTCAAGTCCTCCATCGACAAAAATCTAGAAACTTACCAATCGGCATTGTCCCTTTACCTACTCTAGGTACCCCAAAAGACCATGCCACTGCCATTTGACACCTCTCACACCATGCTGATCAACACCCTCCTTGAAATTCAGTACAAAAATTCGTAAAAAATCCCAAAAACTTCCTAAAATTACCAAATGAATTTTAGAACCTTTTTCACCAAGAAAATAATTTTACCACACTTATTTCCCCAGCAAAACTCTTACCTCCCCAGTTTAATTCTCAAAATCAATTGGATATCCCCCCATCAAAATCAAGAAACATCTAATCCACGAATTAATTCCTCTTCCCCAACGAAACCAAAAGATGATTCCCCCAGTGGAATCTCCAAATTCACCCAAGAAAATTAACAACTTAAGCCCTCAGAATTGGCTTTAATCTGTAGAAACGGTCGCTTGAAATTAAGCCCTCAGAATTGGCTTTGACCCTCAGAATTGGTCATCATAACTTAAGCCCTTGGAATTGGCTTCGACCCGCATAATTGGTCATCTCTATGTAAGCCCTCATAATTGGCTTGGATGTGTATAATTGGTCACCTCCACTTAAGCCCTCGGAATTGGCTTTGACCCACAGAATTGGTCACCTCTACTTAAGCCCTCAGAAGTGGCTTTGACCTGCAGAATTGATCATCCCTACTTAAACCATCAGAATTGGCTTCGACCTGCAGAATTGGCCATCTCTACCTAAGCCCTCAGAATTGGATTTGACCCTCAGAATTGGTCGCTATAACTTAAGTCCTCATAATTGGCTTCGACCCGCACAATCGGGTGGTTCTTACTTAAGCCCTCAGAATTGGCTCTGACCCGCATAATCGGTCATCTCAACCTAAGCCCTTAGAATTGGCTTTGACCCACAGAATTGGTCACCTTTACTTAAGCCCTAAGAATTGGCTTCGACCCACAGAATCGGTTGTCTCTAATTAAGGTCATCAGAATTGACCTCGACCCGCAAAATTGGTCACTCCTACTCAAGCCCTCAAAATTGGCACCTTAGCTCCTCAGAATCGGCCATCCCCAGTATTCTTTCTAGGTCCTCAAAATCAGCCTCGACCCTCTGAAATAGTCATCCTTGTCTTTTAAGGCCTTGACCCTCTTAATCGTTCATCCTCGTCCCTCAGGTCCGCAAAATTGACCTATTTCCCCAAACATCAGGTGGTGTCTATCCGACGAATTTCACTTATTCAAAGCTCACCCATCGAGGGGATTTGTAGACACCATATTTAAACACCGCCTAAGGCTCTCCTTAGGACTCTAGCACCTCTCCATTTCACCATAAACCCTAGGTCATACTCCGAGTACCGATATATAGGCCATCTATAATACCCCGTATTTCTATGTATTTATGATTTAATTAATTGAGAAATTAATTGGGAAAATACGTTTTAATTAAATTACATGTGTGACGTAATTTAATGTGATTAAATAATAAATGTGATGATTAAATATTAATCGAGAGACAAAGACTGATTAATACTATATTATGATATTTACTATGTGTGTGAATAGTAAATATTGACAGTAAATTTGATAAACGTCATAGCGAGTGATATGAGCGTATTTGTTATTGTCTCACCGGGAGTCGCGTGTAGACTATTTTGAGGTGAGAAATGAGAAATATATTTTAGTGACTCAAATGATAATTTAGAGGCGAGGGATGAGTTCGTAAGGGTCGAAATAGTCAAAATGGTATGTCTGGGGGTACTAATCGGGTATCGGGGCATTTTTAGGCTAAATCGGGAGCATACGGGGGCATTTTAGACTTTTAGCATATGAGGGTGAGGAGACCTACGAATTTACAAACTCTAAATCAGATTATAATAGTTTGAGGCTAGGTCTAAAGGAGAGAAAAAAACATAAAATCCATTAGAAGAAGAGAGAAGCAATTCTCAAAGCTTAAGGAAGAATTGGTGAAGGATTCAAAGGATTCTTGCACCACAAACTAGTTGGGAAGGAAGATTGGAGGAGAAAGACAATCAATCACCAACAACAATCACGAAATCAGATCATCTCCGAATAAGACAAATGGTTATTTGCAAATTAAATTGAGTTATAATATCCATATGTAGGATTAAGAATAATATGATTTCATGAATATTCTTAGAGAAAAAGAATTAAATAAAATGCATCATGATTAGTGATTTGCATGTAGAATGATTTAGACATGTAGAGGATTTGAAATCATAGAAGACTTGATGATTAAAATGAATTTAATCTGGATTTGTGATTTAAAATATGGGAAGAACATATTTTTAGGGTCCTTGAATAATTAGAAGACTTGAATTATTATGGACTAAATTATGAAGATTATGATGTTTAAATCGTTGGAAATCCTCCTAGAGTATGTAAAAATGGTTTGGTAACAATGGTTTCAAGTTTTACGGATTATCATGTCAGTTAGATAATTGAATAGGTGAAAAATGCATGAAGAAGAAGAATTGCGTCTATCACTGCTCAATCGATCAATCGACCCTTGAATTTCGATCGATCGATGGAGTCGATCGATCGATGCTCATGGTTGATCGATCGACCGAGGCTGATTTTTGGTTCTTTTGTTGCTTGAGTTCTATTCGATTGCCGACGCTTGAAGGGAACCTTAGTGATGATAGTATACCTATGTAGGTACTTAGAGAGTACCAGTAGGTGTATAGTGGGGGTTCGTTATAATTATTGAGTGCAAGATTTAAAGAGATGGACCGACGAGGATAAACCGATCGAGTAGTGCATCGAGAATTTGGGATTTGAGTTACGGAAAGAGTAGACGTCATTCTAGGGAGTATACCAGTAGGTTAGAGACAGCTTAACTATGAAAATGAATGGAGGGGTAACTAGGGCCCTTAGAGTTATGTGAATACTCAATTAAAATGCGATAGTGAGATAAATCGTAAATCAATAAGTACGGTGAATATTCGAGAGAAATATTACATACGAGCATGATTATTAGGTTGAGTGTATCCCTACTGAATTATATAAATACTTAGGTGGAGTGAATACCTAAAGTACATTTGATAATACTAGGGTCGAAGTAGGATTCCGAACTAGTATGTGAAAATAATGTAATGTAAAGAGTACGGTGAAAATCCGAAATAAATATTACGTACGAGCATGATTATTAGGTTGTGTCTATACCTACTGAATTATATTGATACCTAGGTGGAGAGAATACCTATAGTATATTTGCCTATATTATGGTCGAGGTAGGATTCCGAACTAATATATGGAAATAATGATTTGGGGTCGTGATGAAAGAGTTCTGAACCAATACATGTATAAAATTTCATGAGTGGGGTCGAGGTGATTTTTCGAACCAATACATCAAATAAACTTGGGGTCGAGGTGACATTCCGAACCAATTTTTTTACTTGGTGTCGATGGACCATTCCGAACCAAGAGTCATCGATGTGTGTTATGAGGACATACTATTGATGAATCAATTTATAAGTATATATTGTGTGTGAAATATACAATGTATGATAATCTACTTATATGGGATAATAGAAAATTAGATGGCGTGCATATATCAAATAGTAAATTAAGTAGAGAGACTTAATTAGAAGAATTAAACGATAAAATTTGGTTATCTTAAGAAAATTAAGTAGTGAGGCTTAATTGTAAAACTAAGAGATAACAGGATGTGACAAGTTATCAAGTATATAACATATGAGATGTGTTACTGTTAATATACTGTATGGGCGGTATGGGAACTTAGTCGTGTAGATAAGTTCAGTTGAATACTATAGTCTAGTTAGCTTGGGTAGTACATCTAGGTGGGCTAAGTATAGGACGTTAGTCGTGCACTATAGATAAGGGGTGAGGTAAGTCAAGAGAGTGTATGAAATCTTAACATGTATAATCAATAACTCATCTTATTGTGATAAGCACTTGCTAAATATTTTCAAAACGTTTTGAGTACTAACTCTTATTATTAAAATATTTTCAAAACCTTTTAGGTGTCCAGACACAGGGACGCCAGACTTGAGGATTTAGTCCAGGGACTCGTAGTTGTAGCATTATGAAGGCTGGCACGATTCATTCTTTCAGATCTAGTGTAGGGTATCATTTTATTACTCTCTATTGGGACATGTTGTCTATTGTCTTTATTTCAGATATTCAGTTTTGGATTATATTGGCTTTATTTAGTAGCATTAGATTTTAGTCGATTGTTGACTCGACAAGACTTTATCCTTTATATATTGCGTGATGGTTTGAATTATTGTATAGTGTGAATGTTTAATTATTTATGCTTGAGTATTGTACATGGGTTAATGAAATATAAAATTTGTCACCGGTCTAATTTCACTTAGGTGATTAGTAATTAAAAAGTTTTCGACGGTGATGCTAAGAATGAACCAACTGGGAAACCTATTTTAATTTAATTTAGGACTGATCACCCGGGATTTAATTAGGCGGGGTGTCACAGATGGTATCAGAGCATCAAGTTCTATGAACCAATTGAAATCTGTAATGATCACTCCTGAGAACAATCACATAGACACGCAGTCTAGAGTCAGCAAGAACGGCAACTCCAATTCAGCCCATGTGTTCTTAGGTTCCAAAATAATTCACATAAACAATTAGGATCTTGTGAATTGAAAACAAAAAAGGGATTAAAACCCTAAAATTGAGAAGACAAAATATGTTGCCAAAGCATTTTCGTATCTATTCAAAAACACAAGTCTTCTTATAAAAAATGGAGTTGGAGAACTCTATTTATAAAAAAAAGTCAATGCGGCGCGTCATTCGAATGAAATAGGGTCTCACTCGAATGAGATGATGATGTCGTTAGAATGACA
Source organism: Sambucus nigra (assembly GCA_949130495.1). Taxonomy (NCBI): domain Eukaryota; kingdom Viridiplantae; phylum Streptophyta; class Magnoliopsida; order Dipsacales; family Adoxaceae; genus Sambucus; species Sambucus nigra. Next base: position 232,659,512 of record OX422215.1, read on the forward strand.
TAACGCGACTTCGCACGACATCACAATGTCGTTTGAATGACAGTGTTGGTCGCTCGAACGACCTGATAAAAATGAGATGTTGATGTCGTTAGAACGACATCATGCAACTTTGCACGACATCACAATGTCGTTTGAATGACAGTATTGGTCGATTGAACGACCTGACAAAAAATTAGTCTACATGTCTGGAACAACAAATTTGACGAAACACTCCGCTCATATAAAATATTTTGTAAAAATATCCCAACACATTTATATGAACCGTTAAGGGACTTAAACACAACCTTACCAAAATTTGTCTCGCAAAGACTTTTCTTTTTTAAGAACTTGATATTCGGATCCGTCTTGATGTATGAATGTTCTTAAATATTCTTCGACGGTTGTAGCTCTATACGATATACTATAAAGGTAACGGACAATCTAAAATAATGTCCTTACAAATCTCCCCCTATGTCTATGCTGGTAGAAAATTAAAACATCTCAATTATCAAAACAAAATGCATATACAAATTTAATACACTCCCATGAACCTAAAACTAAAAAGGTACTAAATATTTAGAACTAAAACTTTTCTTCAAAAATCTTCAACATCAAATCTTTAAGCTTTTCCCATCAGGGTGTGCAACATATGATCTTCAATCTTTGTACCTACACACATGAGAAAAAGCAAATACCTTCATGATGCATCGAGTTTGAAATTATATAAAATAAATAAATCAATAATAATCAAATCTCCCCCATAATGCAAAAACTCCCCCATAATTTGTTCTCCCCCTCTTTATTTGTCCGAAATAGACAAGGAAACGAATAAACAAAATAAACATGGAGTTGTCACGACGAAAATCATAAAAAATATGGATCAAACTACGCTCAGCAAAGAGTAACTCAAAAGCTTCCACAAACTATTTTTGATTTTTCAATTTTTCATACAGAAATGCAAAAATAATTTTACTAAAATCAAAGTAATCAAACATAACATATGTGCACGATGAATACGTGTACTCCTAACGAATGAATCTCAAAGTCGTCCTTAGGTGTTGAAAGTGTTGAATTTAAATGACATCGACTCAATCCATCAACACATCAAAGTCTAGAATGATTCTCACACCAACAACGTCTAAAACTATGTAATGCTTTTTCATGATGTTGTCAGGACGTGCAAACCCGTTTTTCATTTCTTTCCATCCAAACTCCCTCATAAATAATTATGCAAGTGGCTCCTTTTTGGCATATTTATCTTTTTATTGCCTTTTGATTTTTTTGGGCTCTTTTCAAATGGTGGCTTTCACGATGAGTTAATTTTGTACTCTCCAAGCCCTTTACCGTGATTCACTCATCATATTTTTTTGCAATTAAATCTGCACGGTAAATGATTCTCACATGCACTACTTCCATTGTAAAGTTTTACTGCATATGGTTCGTTTTAAAGACAAAATTGAGATGACAACACTCCGACCAATATGTGATAAACAAGTACAATAATAAAAAAAAATCCATGCAAGTGTGCATTAAAGGAACTCACGAGTCAAACATGTAGGTAGTAACAACTAATCACATCTCAATGACTCCAAACATTGTAAAGCACAAAAATGAAATGATGACGCATATCAAAGCACTATCAAACAGTCACGTGGATATGGAATGAAATTGTGACTCGGTCATCCTAAATGTCCATTCATATACGGTGTAAAACAAAATACAAAACTCCCTTTGACTTTTTCCAAAAATTTTATAAAGTCTTTTTGGCTTTTTCAAATTTTTCTAAATGAAAATATTTTTGATTTTTTTCAAAATATATCAAAAGGAAAAAACATAACTACAAAAATGGTACACGCTAGCAATACGAAAAAATATCGTCATGCAAATCATCCTATGCTAGCAAACAAGTCTAAACCTCAACTGTTAGGTGTGGTGGAGTTTTCTAAAGGTGGTGACATCCTATGAAAAACCTCCATCAAATCATGTGAAGCCTTGACCAAAAACTTTACCTGCTCCCTAAGATGTGAAAACTATCTCGTGTAATCATCCGGATCATCAGGTGTGGGTGAGTGTGTGTGAAAATGTGTAGTAGAAAAATGTGACACATAACCCAACTAAAAAGAGAATTAACTAAGGTGTCCTCTCTTCTTGTAATGTGTGCAAACATAAATAGGCCTAGGTACACCTCTCACAAAACATCTCCTACGGGCTCTCCTATCAGGTACGAGACGTCTAGGTGGGTTGGGTTGAGAGTCATATGGATCTATCGTTAACTTGGGAACCGGCTCATGTGCAACATGTGATGTGGACGCACCGTCATGACCTATTCCTCGCTCTCAACATCACCCAAAACGGGATTGAGAACCATCTTTCCAACCTTCTTAGATGCGTTCTCTAAAGGGACTTTGACCTCCAGAGCACGTTCGAGATCACTCTCGAGTTGGGATACACGTGTCATTAGACTAGATACCGTGTTGATCAAATAACTCTTTTCTCATTCTAAAGAAATCAACTGTTCACTCAAAGAAACATTCACCTTCTCGAGTTAAGTTAATTTCGCCTCAAACACCCTCAAGCTCTCTAACTTTTTCTACAAATCTCTCACCCTAATACCTAACTCCTTATTCAATTTCTTAGTTTTCAAGGTCTCGGCGTACAAATCTCTAAACGCAATCTGGAGCTCACTATCACCCTCACTAGCGCACTCACTCTTACCCTCACTAGAAACACTCAAATCATCCTCGGGGGTCTCACGTGCACAAGTATCCTCACCGTTGTGGTACAAACTAGGTGTGCTCACATGACTAGCAGAAAGAGCAACAAACTTCCCATGTGACGACTCATCCCCGAAATCTTTCACCTCTTCCTCACTATTGCTAAGAGTGGCTAGCATGGAAATTGTTTGGCCCTTTATTTTTATCCCAGTGGGTCACTCAAAATCTCTATGCCCCCTACATTCACACTCCAAACACTTCCCTTCTTCCTCTTTCTCACCTTCTTTCTCACCGCTCTCTTTGGCCTCATTTTTATTTTTCTCAAAAAATCTATTATTGGAAGAATTTTGTTTTGAAAACTTGAGAAACTTTTTAAAAAAATTCGCAAGCATGGCCATATCAAAATCAACCTCACCCTCAGAGTCGGACTCGCAAAATTTCACTTTCTTTTTCTTCTCTCTCGTGGACACTTCCTCTCCCTTCCAAGACTGGGCTTTAAGTGTTATCCCTCTATCCTTAGGCTTAACAGTGTCAGGAAACATGCCAATCTCATATGTCTGGAGGTTTTTAACCAGCTCTTCTAATTTCAGACGACTCAAATTACCTAAGGTATTCAAAATAGCCACTTTAGGGATAAAACATTTTGGAAGCGATCTTAAAATCTTTTTAGCCACTCGTGCGTCAGGTATAGGCTCACCAAGATTGAAACTAGTATTGACAATGTCAGAACGTGCATAAAATTCATCAAAACACTTAGTCGCAAGCATGGCAATTGTTTGAAATTGAGTAGTTAAATTTTGAATTTTAGACTCTTTGACTGCATTAGTGCCTTTGTGGGTAAGTTGTAAAATGTCCAACGCTTATTTTGACGTGGTGCACGTCATAATACTCAGAACTCCTCAGGAGTGACGGCACCAGAAATTGCACTCAGCCAACGTGAATTATAAGTGATTCATTTAAATTCGTCCTCAGTCCAAGTAGTCACGGGTTTTAAGGAAGTTACGTTGTCTACGGTGATAGTGGGAGGCGTCCACCCTCTTTCACAAACAACCCAAATGCGATTATCAATAGCCTTTAACTGTGATTTCATACGTGCTTTCCAGTAGGCATAATTAGACCCGTCAAAAATGGGCATCCGATTATATAAGTGCTCCGTTAGAAAAATTGTGATTTTTCACAAAATAGATTTTTCAAAAAAAATCAATATCACACTAATCTTTGCGAAAAAAGGAATACACAATAAATTATTGTAACCTGCTCTGCTACCAATTTGAGAAAGGTATATCGCTTTAAATGAGCTCTGATACCAATTTGAGAAAGGTATATCGCTTTAAATAAGATCTGATACCAATTTGAGAATGCCAATGCGAGATCGATTCAAATAAATTCACAAATTCCCAATTTAAACTTATTTAACTGGAGTCAATTTTAAACCAAATTAAATCTGCACCTAAACATGCAACTACGCGCGTGTGTGTGTGTGTGTGTGTGTGTGTGTGTGTGTGTGTGTCAAACCATCACAAACGAAATTGCTAACTCATAGATTTCAGGAACAAATCCCTATCAGGTCAAACCTTTATTTCACTATAAAAACGTAAATCGCAACTTATAATAATTACCATGAATCTGCGATGATTACTCCTCGAAACAATCACACAGACATGGAGTCTAGATTCAGTAAGAATCACAACTCCAATTCAGCCTAGGAATACCCATGAGTACTCCTTATGACATGCAGTCGACGTCATCTCAGTACTCCCCTCAAGAGCACCTAGATCAGCGGTAGAAATCTTCTCTACAAGAGAAACTTCAACAAAGATGTGTTCTTGGCTTCCAAAGCAATTCATATAAACAATTGGGATCTTGTGAATTGAAAATAAAAAATGGATTGAAATCCTAAAATTGAGAAGACATAGTATTCTACCAAAGCAATTTCGTATCTGTTTAAAAACGTAGGTCTTCTTATAAAGAAAAGAATTGCAGAACTCTATTTATTAAAAATTCAAGGTGGCGTGTCGCTCAAACGAAATAGGGTCTCGCTCGAACGAGATGCTGATGGCATTCGAACGACATCACGCTACTTCGCGCGACATCACAATGTCATTTGAACGACAGTGTTGGTCGCTCGAACGACCTGACAAAAAAATAATTTTTTATTCCCAAAAATTTGTCTATAGGTCTAGAACAACAAGTTTGACGAAACACTCCGCTCCTATACTTAGAAAATATTTTGTAAAAATATCCCAACACATTTATATGAACCGTTAAGGGACTTAAATACAACCATACCAAAATTTGTCTCGCAAAGGCTCTTCTTATTGAAGAACTTGATATTCGGATCCGTCTTGATGTATGAATGTTCTTGAATATTCTTTGACAATTGTAGCGGTATATGACATACTCTAAAGATAATGAACAATGTAAAATAATGTCCTTACAAACGGTTCAGACGAACGGACCATTTTACTACCAAAAATCAATCTGGAGGCCACCGCGTGCTCCTGGGGCCCGATTTGACCCCAATAAACTTCATCGTCATAGTGAAAGATCTTTCAATCTTCGAAGGGAACTTAAACCCTTTTCCAACAGTCCACCCCATGCAGTAAATGGCATAATCGTTCAGACGAACGATTCCTTTTCCCCCAAAAAGTGATTCGGAGGCCATCGAGAGCTCCCGGGCTCCATTTGACTAGGGTCAACTCTTCAGATTGAATGATACTGAATTCATATCCAAAGTGAATTGACTACCCTTTCCAATGGTCCACCCCATGCGCGATTCTGACTTACAGTGGGGATGAACGATCCGTTTTACTCAAAGCGATCACCGGGTGCTTTCGGGATCCAGCTAACCAAGGTCAACTTTCCGAACCGAGTGAATCTCTTTGTAATGTCTAATTATATCGCCTAAAATTTCTAATGGTCTTCACCATGTACGATTCTGACTTATCATTAATACGAGCGATCCATTTTCGTCCAACGATCTCTCGTCCAAAGAACCGACGAGCGCTTCCAAGACACTTTTGCCCCAAATTAAACTCTCGTACCCGGGAGTGTTCCAAAGGAATCTTGAAGGTCTCTGAATTACTTTTATAATGGTATGCCCTGTGCATGATTTGGATCAACGGATTGCATTCTACGACCATTTTTTCGGAAAAATTTGCACGAGACTATCGATTGGGAGGTCCATTTCCCTGCCTATCGATAGTGTGTCAAGGGTTACCAGTTAATTGGTAGGAATGGTACCATATCAATTGGCACCCCCATGACCCTATAAATAGGGGCATGACGTCACTCCTAGAAATCACACCTGTTATCCATCTGCATCAGTGATCTTAGCAACATTCTATTGCAATCATCGAAGTTTCTTGATGTGAAATTCCATTCAATCTTACACTCCCATCCTTTGCATAACCAATTTAGAAAAGTCTCATTCTCTCTCATCCAACATTCATCTCACATTCAAGCGATTTCATCCAAGATTGAAGATCAAGCTTCAAAGAAGGTCCAAATCCTTCCCTCTCTCTTTAAATTTCTTATTTTTTCATTAAATACATTAAATTCATAATCTAATCATTACTTTAGTTCATACATATTAACATCTTACATTTTTATTAGTATATTGCACATACTTTGTTTTCTATAAAAAAACAAAACAAGCAAAAAGAGGATTTCACCTATAAATTCTAACGGGGTTATCCATCACAACTTTTCAAAAACCAAAACACATTTTTGACACACACACATATAATAAAACCCCATTCGAAGCTTTGGGATAAACCCCACTCCTATGTCGCATGCTAACTAAGTGGACTTTGATGCCTTTATAGGGTATGTATGCATTTCGAATTAAAATCCGAAACTCGAGTCCAATTTTCCAAATTTCTAAATTTCCTAAAAATACCCATTTTATCATTTATCATATTCTTACATTATTACATATTATATTTTTTTTATCTTTATTAGCGTTTTATCCAACATATATTATCGTTTCATTATAACGGTCATTAACGCGATAAATGCATAAATCGTATTTTCTATATATTATTTTGGGAACACTCCTATGGATGACTTCGCTCTATCTTTTCTATGGTATGAGTTGGGAGATTCTAATCTCCATTATATATACACGTACACACACACTTCATGAAGAAATAAAAGAAATCCCATGAAATACTGAAAGGGCAAGATAGGTGCCTAACACCTTTCCATTTATTAACTTAGCTCCCGAATCCCTCGAACTATTGGTTTTCTAAGCATCAGTTTGTCTTTCATACCGCTCTCTCGAGGCGGTGACATGTTCTTTTGCACGTTTTGTGAAAAATAGGTTGGAGACTCCATCTCTTTACATTCACCTCATACCGACGACGGCCGAAGCGCTCCTAGAGGAAGAAGGCGCAAGACCTTCACCTCTTTTCCCCCAAAAAAGGGAGATGGGATGGCCACAATGGTCAAAATACCACTCTGTCGTAGATTGGAGTTCTCAACAGTCATCCTTAAACCCCAACACTTAATGTTTTCACAATGTTAGGATAGCACGGGGTTTACAGATATGGTTCCTAACTCCTCCATTGAAAATTACGATCAAAATAGTAACAATTTACAAATGTCCTATGCCTCCATGAAGGAGTTCACATTTTACATCGATATTACATTAATCCAGCATAAAAAAAATAACCACGAATAAACCATCGTGGGATCCAATCACATAAAACATAAACATAACTACGTGACCATAATAGTGGGATTAGACCGGTGCAAAATAGAAGTTAGCACACATATCTATATTCTACCCAACATCCATACACATATACGATTGTTTTAATTGGACAACATGGTTGAGTTCAACCTATACGCGATACCAACAGGGCTCTCATACTAATTGTTGGAGCAAAAGTCCAAGGGTCTATTGAAAATGCGTATAGATTGAACTACAAAAAAATTAAACATACTTGAAATCCTACAAGGAAGATTTAGGATTTACCTAAGAGATCTCTTTGATTTGATCTCGTCTTATCACGAACAGAATATGAGGACAGTTTATCTAGAATGCAAGCCCACATGCACCTCACGATCTTCTACAGTATTCCTGATATGAACAGTCACGAGTAGAGTGTGGGCTCTTCCTTCGTGACTACCTTCTCGTCTCTCTTTTCCTCTCTGCTGCCTCTCTTCCTCATAAATTTGTATTAGGGTTTATTGAGTAGCAAAGAGTGACGGCTGGGTTAAGGAAAAACGATCCTTAGGTTCGTATATATGCTACAGTAGGGTCCCTAAGGAGAGATAAGGATGTGGCTCCTAATGGCCCTAAGAAAACATAATCCTTCCCGAATTCTAATCACAGTCCCTTAATTATAATTAATACCACTAAATAATTATAATTGCAACTCCACTCCTTAACTCAAAATTATATTTCGATCTTCTTATTATTAATTACTTAATTCTCTCCACGTTAAGGTTACAAATACCCGTTAATAAAATAAATTACTGATAATTTATTTGATTAACTTCTTCAAGTCTTTAAGCGATCCAACTTAACTTATTTGTAGTGTCAGATTACAATCCACCTGCAGGGTTTGACACATACAAAACTTATAAGCATCTCAAGGGGGTATCACCAGTCTCTATACTGAGACGTAGATTCCATCCATAAAAGACTTTCACCACACTTTAATTACCATTACCTAATTTATCAAGATTATTGATCCAATAATGAATCTCACTCGATAAGTCAAAGCAATAAATAACAAGTGCAAGTGTCCATCAATCATATCCGGATTAAGAGCCTTAAATAAACCTAATAATCACGAGGTGTACATTGTCTTATAAAATTAGTATAAAAATAATGACCTCAAATTGGTCTCGTTCAATACACACAAAGTGTACTAGCACAATAAGTTGAAACTATATCATCTCCCGTATCAAGATAAACCTACTAAAATATTGTGCTACAGTCCTACTGATGGTGTGTCTAGTTCCATCTAAGACTGTGAACGATAAAACTTATTTTCCATAAGAACTGGTGATTTGATCCTCTGTATGTAAGTCATACTCTACACACCAGAACACCTACTGAGCATGATAAAAGACATCAGCAATATATAAAAATACTACAAACATTATGTCCATACATGATTCCCATTAAAATGGGAATAACTAATTGTATTATAACAATAAATCCATAACTAAAACTATTACATAAAGAATGGTTTTACTCTACTTCTCTAACACCTCCGCCTTTAACAAACCAGTTTAGGCTTCCTTAGCTTTGACCTTGGCCTCACTAGCCTATATCTGGGCAAGATTGGCCTCAACCATAGCATCCTCGGCCTCTTTCATAGCATACTTAGCAGCAACCAACAACTTGACATCGTCGTCAATCTTCTTCTAAAACTCGATCTTCTCCTCCTTCAGGTTCTTAACATTTTTGTTATGTTCCAGCTTCTCTGTTGTCTCAGCAACATTAAGCATCCGAGTTGTCAAGCTCCTCAAAAGCCACCTCCATGCTAGCTGTGTATTTCTTCAATGTGTCGTTCCTCTCCAACAAATGATCCTAATCGTTCATAAACTGCCAGACAGTGGACAAAAAAAGATAAGAAAAATACAAGTAAAGGGAAGCACAAAAAGAAGAATATAAGTAAATAACAAACTTACAAGGGAGAGATTGTAATGACCCCACTTTTATATGCTCATATATAGTTTGTTTTTACAATTGCGTCTCACTTATTATCTAATAAATGTTGTATTATTACATATGTGATATTTTAGGTTCTTAATATGACAAATCCCATTTTTAACTTTGAATAATCAACTGTAAAATGGGTCAATTTGAAGTTTTATGGCACATCCTAAACTAAATGATAAGTTTTGGGGTAGACAATATAATTTTATGAAACTTTAAGGACTTGATTTTAATTAAGAAAGTTTCAGGGACCAAAATGAAAAATAAAAAGGAACTTTTTGTAAATAAAATATTTTTAGGTACCTCTAAGAAATATTAAAAAATATGTAGTGGGAAATTACAAAAATACCCTTTATGTATAAAATGACCCTTATACCCTTAGTAACTTTCTACCTCGTGCTTGACACCTCGTGCTTGGTTTTGACACCTCCACTGTACACGTGTCGTCTATATAGGAAAAGAAAAAACACATGTCATGCATTTCAAAAAAGCTAAAACACGTGTCACCATTTAGCAAAATAAGACTGTAAGACCGCTCCCTTATGCAACACTTCAACGTTGACTTGTCGTTGTGAGAGCTTAGTCATGTCAACACCCAAATATCTTTGAAAAACTATAAATAGGGTACTTTGGATCATTTATTACATGAAATTACTTCAAAAGTCTATAAAGAAATAGTGAGAGAAAGTGCGGGAAAGTTAAAGAAGTTTCATCTTAATGATCCAAGACTCAATACCTGTAACTTTGAACTTCTATTTTAGATGAGTACTCTGTGCCATTTCTTGTGCATTTTAATTATATGATATTATGCAGACTATATATATATATATATATATATATATATTGTGAACTTCTTGTATTCTCAAAATACATCTGATACCGATGATTCCGTCGTTTGTTATATGTGTATATCTCTCGATATAAACATCTTATTTGAACTCTGAAATTATTGATTTAGCCTGTGGAAACTCTCTTACTATGGCCTTGACTACTGCTAGGAAATATTTGGGTGGTACCTTCCCAACTGGCTCATCGTTGGTGTACCCTAAACAAGGCGTTGTTCTAGAAATCATGATTTTATGTATGTGATGTTACCGGGTGGTAATATTTAGTAGCATTATCTATCTCGGTATTAGAGCATACATGGCCATTAAAATTAAAATAAATAATTGACATGTTTCTCGATTATTTTATATGTTCTCTTCTGAACGTTTATTCTGAAAATATGTATTTTCAGTTACTTTATATATATTACTGCAAATTCCCATCTCTCTATATATATGCCTTCTATTCTAACTTGAATAGGTATTAATTTTTTGAAAAACCCTGGAATGTCTAGAGATTGAATCCCATTCGGCTTTTAGTTGATATTGTATAAATTAACATTTTTTAGGAAATAAGTAGGTTCGTGGAGGTAACATAAAAGGACTATGTTGAAGATTCAGCTTTTAGAGCTCTTTTTGTTACTTTAAGTAATATGTTTGTTTTTATCATATGGAGTATGTTTTTCTCTCTTGTAATAAGTTTTAAATTTTGTCTTAAGTTGTAACTCATTTATATTTTTAATGTATATGAAGTTTCCTTTTATAAAGCTCTGATAATGTAATTCCTTCATTTTCAGTATTTTACGATTCAAAACCATGTGATTGTATTTCCGTTGCATTTATTTTAACAAATATTTTAAATCCAAAATATTGTTGCCTTGGTGGCATGTCAAGACACTCGCTCCCTACTAATTTTGGGTCGGGGTCGTGGCAGAGGTGGTATCAGAGCATAGGTTATGAACCCGTAGACTATTGAACATAAGTTTCAAACGTTATAGATTTTAAGTTTCCATACATAGGATATAGGATTAAATATACTACTTATATGATAACCCTCCATATGTATTACATTCTATATAACTGTTTATATATAATTTTTCTTCTAATTTACAATCTTGAGATAGTATAATACATCTTACGTTTGGCCATGACTGTAGAAAATTACCAAGATGAGATCAATTGCGAGAATGTGTGGTTCAAGTATGGAAGGACTGGAAGATTCATACAAGGCGATTGAAAGTCTAGCAAAGATTGTGGAGCATCAGTGAATAATGGAGCACCAAGGAATCTTGAACTAAGTAGTTATACTATTAAACAGTTCAAGAAGTTGAATCTTCCATCTTTTCAAGGTACTAACCCCACTGAAGCAGAAAGATGGGTGATGCAAATGAAAAATATACTCAATGTTCTTAAGTGTACTGATGAACAAAGGGTTTCATTTGGAACGTTCATGTTAGAAGGTGAAGTCGAATATTGGTGGAGAATGACTAAGAGAATTTATAAGGAAATGAATAATCCCATAGGTTGTACTGACTTTTTAGTGATCTTTTACGAGAAATACTTTCCCAAAACGGTGCAAGACCAAAAAAGTTGTTGACTTTATGAGTCTAGTTCAAGGAAATGTGACTGTTAGTTAATATGAGGCAAAGTTTACTGAGTTATCCCATTTCGCACCTCATGTTGTGATAACTGATTTTTTAAAATCCAAGAAGTTTAAACGTGGGTTGAGGTTGAATTTTATAGTTGATTTTCCATCCTGAAGTTGACATCATATATTGATGTGGTGATTAGGGCGACAATAGCTGAGAAGGATAGTGAAGAATATTATCAGTTTAGAGAGTGGAAGAAGAAATTTGGAGAACAAAGAGGAAGGAATGCCAATAACAAACCCTTTAGGACCTTTTATAAACAAACCGTTTGATGTTGATAGATTCCAACAATGTGGTAATATTCATAGAGGGCAGCCATGTTATTTGGAGACAGGAAGTTGCTTTGGATGTGGCCAAAAGGGACATAAAATGAGAGATTTCCCTAACATAGGGAAGGTGCCAACAAAGCCTTTTAATGGTAATAAGGATCATAGAAGACAATGTAGAATTTTTGTTTTTTCCGATGCAAAGACTTCCAATGCAGTAATGTTAGGTACAATTTCTATATGTGCACAACCTTTTCAGTTTTTAGTAGACTGGTTCTACCCATTCATTTGTTTCTGGACATTTTGTTAATCATTTTCCTAATATTCCTGAACCTTTGAATCATAGTACACGCGTTTCTACTCCTTCTGGTGAGTTATTGACGAGAATTTAGTATATAAGTCTTGCCCAATAGATGTCAGTAGTCATAAACTATTCGTCGATTTTATAGTTTTAGACATAAGAGATTTTGAAGTCATTTCGGGGATGGATTGGCTAGCATTATATCATGCTAAGATAGATTGTTTTGGAAAAGAGTTACTTTCTAAATTCTTAACCATCCAAAATTTAGTTTTGAAGGAACTGGCATCATATCTCCGATGTGAATTATCTCTGCAATGAAAGCTTATAGTTTTCTTAAGAAGGGATATCAAGGGTTTCTATCAACTGTTACCAGTTTACAGACGATAGAGCATAGCTTAGAAGATATTCATATAGTTAAACATTGTTCGGATGTTTTTCCAGATGTGTTACCCGGTCTACCTCCCAAAAGAGAAATATAATTTATCATTGACCTTATTCCTGGAACTATACCAATATCAAAACCATCTTATCGCATGACACCTTTAGAATTAAGGTAATTAAAAGTTTAATTACAAAATCCGTTAGACAAGGATTTTATTAGACCAAGTGTATCCTCTTGGGGTGCACCAGTGTTATTTATTAAAAAGAAGGATGGGACGATGACGTTATATATAGACTATCGTGAACTAAATAAGGTGACTATTAAGAATAAATACCCCTTACCTCGTATAGATGATTTGTTTGACCAACTTCAAGGTACGCAAGTATTTTCAAAGATTGACCTTAGGTCAGGCTATCACTAATTGATGATTAAGGAAGATGATATTTTGAAATCAGCTTTTCGTACTAGATATGGTCACTATAAATTTCTTGTGATGCCATTTGGACTAACTAATGCACGAGTCGCTTTTATAGATATGATGAATAGAGTGTTTAGGAAATATTTGGATCAGTGTGTGGTTGTTTTCATTGATAACATCCTTATTTATTCCAAGAGTATTGAAGAACATGAAAAGCATTTTGAAATAGTATTATAAATCCTTAGGAATGAGAAATTATATGCGAAATTAAATAAGTGTGAGTTTTGTTTACCTAGCGTCTCTTTTCTAGGACATGTCATTTTTCAGGAGGGAGTGTCAGTTGACCCTCAAAAGATCAGGCTATACTAGATTGGCCTAAACCAACTAATGTGACAGAGATTCGTAGTTTTCTTAAATTAGCAGCTTATTATCAAAGATTTGTCAAAGGATTTTTTAGTATTTCTAAACATCTATCTAGGTTAACACAAAAGAAGGTGAAATATGAATGGTCTGAGGAAGTTAAGAAAAGTTTTCAAGTACTTAAGAATCGATTAGCAACTGCCCCAATTTTGACTATTCCTTCCGGGACAGGGTGGTTTGTGATTTATAATGATGCTTCTAAAAATAGTTTGGGGCGTGTACTTATGCAAAATGGAAAAGTAGTATCTTATGCCTCAAGATAGTTAAAACCACATGAAGAGAATTATACAACCCATGACCTAGAATTAGTGATTAGGCATAAATTCTTCCTAATTTATCCCTTGATTTAGTTACTTTTAGCACCTCGAATAACGTAATTGAGTTGACTTTATCTCATAATCTTGCTACTGACTAATCCTAATGAGTACACCGAGTTTCTGGTATTTTGTAGTGATTTTACAGGTATTTGATGTCAAGAAACGAAAGAAGGAAATCGGAAGAATCAATAAAGAAAGAAGGAAAAGTCAAAAGAGAAAAAGTGGAATTTCCACCCGAAATTTAGATGAGGTACCTAAAGAGAAATTGAAGACATCTTATTCACAAGCACATAGGAAGAAACGGAACCTCAATCGGAGTCCCGGAACAAAAGATATGAGCAGTCAAAGTTGAACCAAAAAGTCAAATAGGCAGACCGGTCCGCCCCTACCCCGGACCGGTCCGCTTTGCCAAACTCCAGAAGACCCCGGACCACAAGCAAACCGAAGAAAGTAAAAATAAAAGGAACCGGTCCGCCCCTGGACCGATCCGCCCCAAAATAAAAAGAACCGATCCGCCTTGGAGGCAGACCGGTCCGCCTAAGGCCCGGACCGGTCCGGGCTTCGAGATTTGCAAATCCTCTCTCTTCCTAAAAAGACTCCTACTGCAGCTGAAACTCCGAAATTATTGTAGGGTATAAAAACCCGATTTGTTATTGTTATTGATACGGAGAATTAGTAGGATTTTCCCCTCTTTTTCCAAAAACCCTAGTTTAGCTAACCATTTCAGTTTTAATAAAAAGATTGAAGATTTATTCAGTGATTTTTGTGATTACCAGTTTCATTCATTGTTGCAATTACTGCGTTGGTGATTTTAGTGAGTTATTTCTTCTTTTCAATTTCATTCTACATTAATTTTCAAGTTTCCTTAGATTAATTATGAATTCCTGCACATCAATCACTGTTTCCATCACTTTCATCATGCTAGGCTAGATTTTCTAAGGTCGGGGTACATGAACCCTGCCTGATGTGTTAATTGTACGTGTATAACATTAATCCTCTGAATTTAATGATTGAATACGATCGTATTGCATAGGAATATAACAATTGTAGGTCTTTATATCTCGTTTGCCTCTGGGTAACGGTGATGATTTAGAATGCAATTCGAGTGTTACTATAGCGATACCGATTTACTCGTCCTCAGATTAAGTATGACGCGGGCTTGAACCTCGTATACGTAATGCTTGGGAGTACTAAATTCTAGGTCAAATTAATCGATTAAATTTACGATTAATATTATAACTGCAATACACTAGGGTTGGGGGATTGTATTCCCGTCCTATTTTTCTCATCACATATTTTAAAGTTTTAAACCAGTTTTCATTAATATTTTAGGTAACTTAGTCTAATTGAATCTTTTCATAATTTCTTATTTGCACCTAGTTTAATCATTCCCAAAACCAAATCCAGTTTCTTTTTCTTTTTAGAGTCAAGTTAGGGTTAACAGTCTTACCTTTGTCGTCACGTTCACTCGTCCTAGTTTCCTGAGGATTCGATACCCAGATTATCCACTATACTCCACAAGAGTGTAGTTAAAGTTTAGTTTTTTTTGTATTGTGGTCGGAAGCCAATAACAACGACTAGCGTATTACACGGACGCTCAGTTTCCACCTCGATCAATTAGCAGCTCTAATTTTTGCTCTTAAGATTTGGAGACATTATTTTTACGGTGAGACTAGTGAGATTTATACCGATCATAAGTGTTTGAAATATATTTTTACCCAAAAATAATTGAACGTGAGATAAAGGAGGTGGTTAGAATTAATGAAGGATTACGGTTTAAATATTCAATATCACCCAGGGAAAGCTAATGTAGTAGCTGACGCTTTTAGTAGGAAGTCTACACCAAATTTAGCAGGTGTCATTAAAAATCAGGAACCTTTGTTAAGGGATTTAAGAAGTATGGAAATAGATATACATATCTATAGCAAAGGAGGAATAATCGCAAATTTACATGTACAATTCATGTTGATAGAAAGGATCAAAAATTGCATAAGTAAATGACCCACAACTGAAGAAAGTTAAAGAAGAAGTTATTGAAGGGAAGAAAATTAAATTTGCGATACGAGATGATATAATGAGGTTTGGAAATAGAGTGTGTGTTCCACATGATGCCCAACTAAAGAGGCAAATTTTAGAGGAAGCTCATTACTCAATATTCACATTTCATCCCAGATGTACAAATATGTATAGGGATCTTCGAGAAGTATTTTGGTGGAATAACATGAAAAGGGAGATAGCATAATTTGTATCTCAATGTTTGGTTTGTCAACAAGTAAAAGCCGAGCATCAGAAACCATCAGGATTATTACAATCTCTACCTATCCCTGAGTGGGAATGGGAACATATTACCATGGATTTTGTGACAGGTTTACCAAGGATCTCAAATGGTAATGATTCTATTTGGGTAATTATTGATAGGTTAACTAAATTCGCTCATTTTCTTTCCATTAAGATTACCCATTCTTTAGAAAATTTAGCTAAGTTATATGTACGGGAAATTAGTAGACTTCATGGAACCCCAGTTTCAATTATTTCTGATCATGACCCTAGATTTTTGTCTCACTTCTCGAAAAGCCTACAAGTAGCCATGGGAACAAAATTGAATTTTAGCACCTCTTTTCACCCTCAAACGGATGGACAATCTGAGAGAACCTTCCAAACCTTAGAGGATATGCTTAGGGTATGTGTAATTGATTTGAAGGGGAATTAGGATGATCATTCACCGTTAGTGGAATTATCATATAATAATAGTTATCAAGCAAGTATTCAAATGGCTCCATATGAGGCACTTTATGGTAGAAGGTGTCGTTCCCCTGCATGTTGGGTAGAAGTTGAAGAAAGAAAATTATTGGGACCCGAATTTATTCAGATCACAACAGAGAAAGTGAAATTGATACAAGACCGACTTCGAATCGCTCAAAGCAGTCAAAAGAGTTATGTTAACAATCGCCACAGACAGTTGGAATCCCAAAGAGGAGATTATGTGTTCTTGCGAGTATCACAAGAAAAGGTAGTAATACGATTTGGGAAGAAAAGGAAGTAGAGTCCAAGATACATAGGACCCTTTAAAATCCTTGAAAGGATAGGAGTTGTTGCGTAAAGAATAGCCTTACCCCCTGAACTCTTTAGTGTGCATAATGTGTTTCACGTGTCAATGATGAAGAAATACGTCCGAGATCCAACGCATATCTTAAGTCATGAACCTCTTCAAGTTAAAGAAAATTTAACATACATTGAGCATCCAGTAGAAATTTTGGACCATAAAGATCAAATATTATGAACCAAAGTAATTCCACTGGTTAAAGTATTATAGCATAATCATTCCGTTGAAGAAGCAACATGGGAGTGGGAAGATGAAATAAAGGAGCGATATCCATACTTGTTTGAAAATTAATGTAACTCAAGTTTGGGGACCAAGCTTTTAACAAGGAGGGTAGGATGTAATAACCCCATCTCTATATGATCATATATAGTTTGTTTTTACAATTGCGTCTCACTTATTATCTGATAAATATTTTATTATTACATATGTGATATTCTAGGTTCTTAATATGACAAAGCCCATTATTTTATGGCACATCCTAAGCTAAATGATAAGATTTGGGGTAGAAAATGTAATTTTAAGAAACTTTAAGGACTTGAATTTAATTATGAAAGTTTCAGGGACCAAAATAAAAAATAAAAAAGGACCTTTTGTAAATAAAATATTTTTAGGTACCTTTGAGAAATATTAAAAATATGTAATGGGAAATTACAAAAATATCCTTTATGTGTAAAATGACCCTTATACCCTTAATAACTTTCCACCTTGTGCTTCGTTTTGACACCTCCACCGTACACGTGTCGTATTTAGAGGAAAAGCTAAAAACATATTACGCATTTAGAAAAAGCTAAAACACGTGTCGTTGTTTGGTGAAATAAGACTCCAAGACTGCTCTCTTACGCGACACTTCAACGTTGACTCGTCGTTGGGAGAGCTTAGTTACACAGACACGTGTTAACACCCAAATATCTTTAAAAAACTATAAATAGGGTACTTGGGATCATGTATTACATGAAATTACTTCAAAAGTTTACAAATAAATAGTGAGAGAAAGTGCAGGGAAGTTTAAGAAAAAGTTTCATGTTAGTGATCCAAAACTCAATATCTGTAACTTCGAACTTCTCTTTTAGGTGAGTACTCTATGCCATTTATTGCGTATTTTAATTATATGATATTATGCAAACTATATATATATATATATATATATATATATATATATATATATATATATATATATATATATTGTGAACTCCTTTTATTCTCAGAATACATCTGATACCGATGATTCCGTCATTTGTTATATTTGTATATCTCTCGATATAAACATTTTATTTGAACTCTAAAATTATTGATTCGGCCTATGGAAACTCTCTTACTATGTTGGCCTTGACTAGCGGGTGATAATATTTAGGTGGCACCTTCCCAGCTGGTTTATCGTTGGTGTGCCCTAAATAAGGCGTTGTTGTAGAAATCATGATTTTATGTTTGTGATGTTACTATCTATCTGGGTATTAGAGGATACATGGCCATTAAAATTAAAATAAATAATTGACATATTGCTCAATTATTTTATCTGTTCTCTTCTGAACGGTTTGAAAGACTTAGTGTGTATGATACCGATTTAAATAGTTGCGCAAATTTCAATCACAAACTTATTTAATTAGAGACAATTTATGAATCAAATCAATTCATCCCTTAAACTTAAATAGCAATGTACGTGCAGTGTCAAACCAACATAAATAAAACATGAGACACAAAGTTCAGGAAAAATCCCCTCAGGGCAAAACCTTTTATTTCACTATAATCGTAAATCACAACTTACACGGATTACAATGAAATACAGTTTGACACTTGAATACTCGTAGGCATCGGTCGATGTCATCAGCAATAAGTCCACACGCAGTGAACCTACATGAACCGCAGTTCAGTCTTCAACTCAGGTACACCTCAGCACTCCCTAATGACACGCAGTCATAGAACTTCACCGAGACTCACTCCACAATATCACGCAACCCTCGATTTTAGATATCTCCCTACAAAGTATGAACAGTAGCAAAACTATACTTTTGGGTTCCACAAAACAACTCACACAAAAGCAATTGGGATTGTGAATTGTAAATCAAAAGTTATGAACCCTTAAATATGGTTGGAGAATAGAAAAACGTATTCTGTCAAAAACCAATTTTTCTCCACACAAAAATCAGTAGCCTGACGCCCCTATTTATAATAAAATCAAGGCGATGACGTGTCAGAGAAAAATAGCTCTCGTTCAAACGACATCCAACGTCGTTCGAGCAAACCTCCATCTCGTTCGAACGAGATGTGACGTCGTTTGAATGACAGTCACTAATCCCCTTAAAAAAATACTTTTCAAGTTTTAAAAAACTTGGAATCCTCAAACATTAAAACTGTTCACGGGATCAGGAGAAATTTATCCAAAACTTTTATGATAAAATATTTTTTGAAAAATAAAAATCATTTATTAAAAAATCTAAAAAAAACATTTGACTTTTATAAAAAATGTCCCAACACTTTTAATATGAAATGTAAATGAAACTTAAACACATTTTACCAAATTCATCCTTGTTGGTCTTGAATGTTAAAGTCTTCTTGAAATTCGGATTCGTCTTGTAAATATGTAATGTTCTCAATCCTTCGACGACTTGTAGCAACTTGAGGCGGTATATAGCATACTAAATTGTGACGGACAATGTCCTTACAAATCTCCCCCTATGTCTATGCCGGCACAAAATAAAAAATCCGAATTATCAAACTCAAATGACCCCTACAAATCTACCCTCCTATAAACTCAAAAGTGAAACGATAAATGAACAAGTCTTCAAACTTTTCTTTAACAATCAATTCTTCAAAACTCCAAGCTTTTCTCATCAGGGTGTGCAATCCCAAAAGTCTTCGATTGTACCTACACTCATGAGACAAAGCAAATACCTCATGATGTATCGAGATTGAAATTATATAAATCATAAACATGAACGCATAATCAAATCTCCCCCATACTTAAACTCCCCCATAAAATCATAATTCGTTCTCCCCCTTTTTATTTGTCCGTCAATTTTTTCGGGCTCTTTTAAACCTCATCGGACCCCGGATAATTTTCAATTACTCACTTTTTTAGGTCCATTTAAAAGTTGGCTTAATCGTAAAGGATAAATGAGTACCTTTCGTATCACTTCACCATTTTTACAATGAAACACAGAAATCTCACAAACGATTTATAACATGCACTACTTTTTGCCAAGATTTATCGCATTTGGTTCGTTGTATAGACAGAATTGAGATGGAAACACTCAATCAATATGTGATAGACAAGCACAAAAATCAAAGAATCCCGTGCATGTGTGCAATAAAGGACAAATAGAGTCAATCATGTAGGTAGTAACACTATATCATCTCAAAGACTCCAAACTTTGTAAAGCACATAAATGACACAATATATTATCTCAAAACACTATCAAAAAGTCACATGGATAAATGAAATGAAATTATGACTTGGTCATCCTAAGTGTGCATTAATATAAGGTGCAAAAAAAATACAAAACTCTTTTCCCTCCTAAAAACTTCCTTCTCTCTCTCCAACTCTAAAACCTAAATCTTTATTATACTTCTTTATTTTCAAGGTCTCAGTGTACAAATCCCTAAAACCTTTTTGGATCACACTTTCATCTCCACTCTCAAACTCGCTCTCATCTCCATTAGAAACACTCGATTCATCACAGTTTTTCTCGTGAACACTATCAACGTGAGACAAAGTGGGTGTGATCACACGACTCAAAAAAGCTACACACATCCCATGTGCTAAACCTTTACCGGACTCATTTTCCTCATCTCTCTCACTATCACTAAGTGTGGCGGGCATGGCAACTCTCTTCCCCTCTCTCTTAAGCCTAGTGGGACACTCAAACGACTTGTGCCATTCTCCCTCTCACTCAAAACATTTTCAATTTTTAATTTTTTCTTCACCCTCTTTTTATTTCTCACCGCTTTCTTTGGCCTTGTCTTTCTTTTTGTTTTTCTTCGAAAATCTTTTATTATAAGAATTTTGTTTCAAAAACTGGAGAAATTTTTTAAAATTCTTTGCAAAGTAGGGCCATATCAAAATCAAACTCGGACTCACAAAACTCACTTTCTTTTTCTTAGATTGGGCTTTAAGCGCTATCCCTTTATCCTTATATTTGACAGTGTCAGGAAACATGTCAATTTCGTACGTCTGTAGGTCTCCTACCAACTCTTCTAATTTCAGACGATTCAAATTTCTTAAGGTATTTAAAATAGTTACATTAGGGATAAAATGTTTTGGCAGCGATCTTAAAATCTTTTTAACCACTCGTGCATCAGGGTCAATTTATGAATCAAATTCCAATCAACAGCTTATTTAATCAGAGTTAATTTATGAATCAAATCAATTCAGCCCTTAAACTTAAATAGAACCGTGGATGCATTGTCAAACCAACATAAATAAAATATGAGACATAAAGTTCAGGAAAAATCCCCTCAGAGCAAAACCTTTTATTTCACTATAATTGTAAATCGCAACTAACACGAATTACAATGAAATATAGTTTTACACTCAAAAACCTGCAGGCATCGGTCGATATCGTCAGCAATAAGTCCACACGCAGCGAACCTACATGAACCGCAGTCCAGTCTTCAACTCATGTACACCTCAGCACTCCCTAATGACACGCAATCACAGAAACCCGTTGAGACTCACTCCACAATAGCACGCAGCCCTCGATTGTAGAGATCTCCCCACAAAGTATGAGCAGTAGTAAAACTATGCTTTTGGGTTCCACAAAACAACTCACACAAAAGCAATTGGGATTGTGAATTGTAAAACAAAAGTTATGATCAAATATGGTTGGAGAATAGAAAAACGTATTATGTTAAAAACTAATTTTTCTCCACACAAAAAACAGTTGCCTGACACCCCTATTTATAATAAAAATCAAGGCGGTGATGTGTCAGAGCAAAACAACTCTCGTTCGAACGACATGTAACGTCGTTCGAGCGAACCTCCATCTCGTTCGAACGAGATGTGACGTCGTTTGAACGACAGTCACTGATCCCCTTAAAAAAAGACTTTTCAAGTTTTAAAAAACTTAGAATCATCAATCCTTAAAACTGTTCGCGGGATCAAGAGATATTTATCCAAAACTTTTATGATAAAAATATTTTTTGTAAAATAAAAATTATTTATTAAAAATTCCAGACAAAAACATTTAACTTTTATAAAAAATATCCCAACACTTTTAATGTGAAATGTAAATGAAACTTAAACACATTTTACCAAATTCATCCTTGTTGGGCTTGAATGTTAAAGTCTTCTTGAAATTCGGATTCGTCTTGTAAATATGTAATCTTCTCAATCCTTCGGCGACTTGTAGCAACTTGTAGCGGTATATGACATACTAAATTATGAACAATGTCCTTACATGGTTTATTCTGAAAATGTGTATTTTCAGTTACTTTATATATATATATATTACTGGAAATTCCCATCTCTCTATATATATGCCATATATTCTAACTTTAATAGGTGCTATTTTTCTGAAAAACCCTGGAATGTCTAGAGATTAAATCTCATTCGGCTTTTAGTTTATGTTGTATAAATAACCATTTTTCAGGAAATAAGTAGGTTCGTGGAGGTAACATAAACGGACTATGTTGAAGATTCATCTTTTAGAGCTCTTTTTGTTACTTTAAGTAATATGTTTGTTTTATCATATAGAGTATGTTTTGCTCTCTTGTAATAAGTTTTAAATTTTGTCTTAAGTTGTAACTCATTTATATTTTTAATGTACATGAAGTTTCTTTTTAGAAAGCTATAATGATGTAATTCCTTCATTTTCAGTATTTTACGATTGATAACCATGTGATTATATTTTCTTTGCATTTATTTTAACAAATATTTTAAATCCATAATATTTGTTGCCTTAGTGGCATGTCAAGACACTAGTTCCCTAATAATTTTGGGTCAGGGTCGTGACCGAGATTGTGGTTGGGCACGCTACAACAGTCCAGAATGGGGTAGGGCAGAAGCAATCGCCCTATCAGTAGGAAATAGCCCCGACCAAATTAAGTCCCTGGCCAGCTCGGGGCGAGCAACTACAGATTGGGTAATGCCCTTGCCCTTATTAGCATCCTTTTTCCTCATAATGTCCTATGGGGAGGGAGGCATTTGATCCCTATTTTACCTCTTTGAAAGAGTCTTGTAGTCCTTAAAGGGGGAATCATCGATGTCCATGGGGTTAGTAAAACACCCAACTTCATCTTTCTTGCTCGTTGGTTGTGGCCATCCCCGATCATGATCCTTGTCACGAGGGAGGCAACGTGAGAGTGAGGATCCTTAGGTCCCGTGCATCCCTCTCAGGAGCGCTTCGGCCGGTGTCAATTTAGGCGAGGTGAAAGATGTAAAGAGATTAGAGTCGCCAGTCTATTTTACTCAAAATAGACAAAAGAAAAGGGGAAATCATCCCGAAGGACAGCATCCAAATACATACTGGTGCATACGAAACCAAAATGATTCGAGAAGAGTCCGGAGGCTAAGTTACAAAATGGGAAGGTGTTAGGCACCCATTCCGCCCTTTCGGTCTCTCATGGATTTTTGTTATTTTCCTTTATTTTCCCGTGATATGTGTGCATGTGTACATATAGTGAAGATAAGAATCATCGACTTGTACCATGGAAGAGGTAAAGCGAGTCATCCGTAGGAAGGTATAAAAATATTAGAAAATAGGATTTAGGCGATTATCCTTACGTTAATCGCTATGAGGGAACGATAATGCATATGGAATAATGCGCCCCTAAGAACAAATATATGTATATATATAGTATAAGAGAGTGGAATTTAGAGACAATAGAAAATTAGAGACAAAGTAAAAATAGGACTTGAGTCTCGGGTTTTACCCCGAGATGCCTACGTAGCCTATAGAAGCATCAAAGTCCACGTAGTTCGCATGCAAAACGAGGGGTGGGGTTTATCCGATAAATCCAACCGGGGGATTCTCTTATGTATGTGTGTGTGTGTGTGTGTGTGTGTGTGTGTAGAAAAAGTGTTTTAGTTGTGAGAAAAGTGTGAGAATTCCCATTTGGAATTTATGACCAAACCCTCTTTTTCTTATTTTTTGGATTTTTACTTATATGAAAATAAGAGATGTGAAATAATACTAAATAAAAAGTATATTAGGATGTGTGAGATGAGATAATAAAAGCACTAAGTAATAAAATAAGTTATTGCAAATTTACGATAATTTAAGGAGAGAGTTGAGAAAATTGGACCTTCTTGAAGATCTTGAGCTTGATCTTGAATGTTGGAGAGCAGCCCTTAGACTTGGATGATGATAGAGGGTAGTGAATTCACCAAGTTTGATGGAAAGGATGATGAAAAGTGAAGGTTGGAAAGGGATTTGGGTATGAAAATCGCGCTGACTTCGAGAAAGGTTTTCGGGATCTGCTGAGAGTGATAAGTTTCTGATTTTTGTCCTCATTTACAATGAGGTCAAGGCCTCCTTTTTATAGGCCCAGGGCATTGCCGATTGGCATAGCCCTGTTCTTGCCATTCGGTAGGTGCGATTAGGCACACTGCCGATAGGCCGGGTCTCGGACCTGTCGTCTGGCAGTGTCTTTCAGGCCTTTTTGGAAAATCGGTCGCAGAATACAAACCGCTGATCAGAATCGCGCACAGGGTGAACCGTTGGAAAGGTAATTCAGAGACATTCGAAATCCTTAGGACCGCTCCCGGGTTAGGGAGTTGAATTTGTTTTAAATGTGGCTCGAAAGTATTTGTCGATCCATTGGACCGAAAAACGTTTGACGCAAACGAATCGTTTGTCCGCATGGTAAGTACGAATCGTGAATGGGGTGGATCATTGGAAATGTTAAGAGATGTACTTAGACATTCCAAAGAGTTTGATTTGGTTCGGGGAGTTGACTTTGGTCAATCGGGCCCTGGAAGCATTCGGTGACCTTTCGGAGTAAAATGAATCGTTCGTCCGTATCGTAAGTCGGAATCGCGTACGGAGCAGACCATTGGAAAGGGGTTTTAGTGCCCTTTGAAGATTCATTAAGCCTTGGTCGAGCTGAAGAATTTGACTTTGGTTAAATGGATCACCGAAGAGCCCGGTGGCCTCCTTATTGAGTTTCAGGGAAAATGGGTCGTTCGTCCGCATGGTAGGTCAGAATCACGCACGGGACAGACCATTGGAGTGGGGTTTCAGTGCCCTTCAAAGATTCATTCAGCCTCGATCAAGATGAATACTTTGACTTTTGGTCAAACGGAGTCTAGGAGTGCTCGATGGCGTCTAGGATAGTATTCAGGGTATGACCTGGGATTGTGGTAATGAAAGTAGCTGCTAGGGACCTAAGGAGAGTTTAAGGGGTAACAGAATGGGGTGTCTATAGAGCCCCTTGACGGGTGAATTTGGAACAAATGATAGCTATCGAATAGACACCGCGTGATACTTTTGAGGAAGGATGACCAATTCAGAGGGTCGAGGCCGATTCTGAGGACCTAAGGGAGTGTTCTGGAGATGACTGATTCAGCAGGTCAAAGCCGGTTCTACGGGGTTAAGTATGGAAGACCAATTATGTGGGTCAAAGTCGATTCTGAGGGCTTGAAGGTGAGGGTGACCAATTCTACGGGTCGAAGCCGATTCTGAGGGCTTAAGGTGATGATCCAAAACTAAGGTCAATTCTAACCTAAGAGAGGTGACGACAGAGGACCAAGGTCAATTCTGACCTAAGAGAGGTGACGAACGAGGATCGAGGTCAATTCTGACCTAACTAAGGTGACAATCCAAGACCGAGGTCAATTCTGACCTAAGAGAGGTGACGACTAAGGACCGAGGTCAATTCTAAACCTAATTATGGTGATGATCCAAAACTGAGGTCAATTCTGACCTAAGAGAGGTGACGACCAAGGACCGAGGTCAATTATGACCTAACTAAGGTGAAGATTCAAGACTGAGGTTAATTCTGTCCTAAAAGAGGTGACGACCGAGGACCGAGGTCAATTCTAACCTAACTAAGGTGATGATCCAAGACAGAGGTCAATTCTGACCTAAGAGAGGTGACGACTGAGGACCGAGGTCAATTCTGACCTAACTAAGGTGACGATCCAAGACTGAGGCCAATTCTGACATAAGAGAGGTGATAACCGAGGACCGAGGTCGATTTTGACCTAACTAAGATGACAATCCAAGACCGAGGTCAATTCTGACCTAAGAGAGGTGACGACCGAGGACCGAGGTCAATTTTGACCTAACTAAGGTGACGATCCAAGACCGAGGTCAATTCTGACCTAAGAGAGGTGACGATCGAGGACTGAGATCAATTCTGATCTAACTAAGATAACGATCTGAGACTGAGGTCAATTCTTCCCTAAGACAGGTGACGACCGAGGACCAAGGTCAATTCTGACCTAACTAAGGTGACGATCCAAGACCGAGGTCAATTCTGACCTAAGAGAGGTGACGACCGAGGACCGAGGTCGATTCTGACGTAACTAAGGTGACGATCCAAGATCGAGGTCAATTCTGACCTAAGAGAGGTGACGATCGAGGATCGAGGTTAATTCTGACCTAACTAAAATGACGATCCAAGATCGAGGTCAATTCTGATCTAAGAGAGGTGATGACCGAGGACCGAGGTTAATTCTGACCTAACTAAGGTGGCGATCGAAGACCGAGGTCAATTCTGACCTAAGAGAGGTGACGACCAAGGACTGAGGTCAATTCTGACCTAACTAAGGTGACGATACAAATCTAAGAGAGGTGACGACTAAGGACCGAGGTCAATTCAGACCTAACTATGGTGACAATCCAAGATCGAGGTCAATTCTGACCTAAGAGAGGTGATGATTGAGGTCAATTCTGACCTAACTATGGTGACGATCCAAGATCAAGTTCAATTTTGATCTAAGAGAGGTGACGACCGAGGACTGAGGTCAATTCTGACCTAACTAAGGTGTCGATCCAAGATCGAGGTCAATTCTGACCTAACTAAGGTGACGATCCAAGACCGAGGTTAATTCTGACCTAAAAGAGGTGACGACCAAGGACCGAGGTCAATTCTGACCTAACTAAGGTGACGATCTAAGACCGAGGTCAATTCTGACTTAAGAGAGGTGACAACCGAGGACCGAGGTCAATTCTGACCTAACTAAGGTGACGATCCAAGACCGAGGTCAATTCTGACCTAAGAGAGGTGACGACCGAGGAAAGAGGCCAATTCTGACCTAACTAAGGTGACGATCTAAGATCGAGGTCAGTTCTGACCTAAGAGAGGTGACGATCGAGGACCGAGGTCAATTCTGACCTAACTAAGGTGACGATCCAAGATCGAGGTCAATTCTTACCTAAGAGAGGTGATGACCGCGGACCGAGGTTCAATTCTGACCTAACTAAGGTGAGATCCAAGACCGAGGTCAATTCTGACCTAAGAGAGGTGACGACGGATCGAGGTAAATTCTGACCTATCTATGGTGACGATCCAAAATCGAGGTCAATTCTAACCTAAGAGAGGTGACGACCAAGGACCGAGGTCAATTCGGACCTAACTAAGGTGACAATCCAAGACTGAGGTCAATTTTGACCTAAGAGTGGTGATGACTGAGGACCGAGGTCAATTCTGACCTAACTATGGTGACGATCCAAGATTGAGGTCAATTTTGACCTAAGAGAGGTGACGACCGAGGACCAAGGTCAATTCTGACCTAACTAAGGTGACGATCCATGACCGAGGTCAATTCTGACCTAAGAGAGGTGACGATCGAGGATCGAGGTCAATTCTGACCTAACTATAGTGACGATCCAAGACCGAGGTCAATTCTGACTTAAGAGTAGTGACGACCGAGGACCGAGTTCAATTTTGACCTAACTACGGTGATGATCCAAGACCGAGGTCAATTCTGACCTAAGAGAGGTGACAACCGAGGATCGAGGTCAATTCTGACCTAACTAAGGTGACGATCCAAGACCAAGGTCAATTCTGACCTAAGAGTGGATGAAGATTGGATTTTGGGATCCGCTGGGGAATGAGCTGGGGAAAAAGTAGAGTGTCCTTGGAAACATTGAAAATGGCTTTCTGGAGTTCCGCTGGGGAAATGGGGGTTCCGCTTGAGGGAGTGTAAAATCTTCTTGGTGAAAATGTTCTAAATCCTTTGTGGGATTTTTAGGAATTTTGTGAGGATTTTTCAGGATTTTTTGGTATTTTCTGGGAATTTTTGTACGAAATTTCAAGGGGGTGCCGGTCGGCACAGTTCAGAGGGTGCCATTCGGTAGTGGCACGGACTTTTGGACTGCCTCAGGAAGGTAAAGAGGCAGTGTCGATCGGTGGGTGGGGAGTCAATGCCGATCGGCATGACACTTGGCATCCTATATAAAGGGGGTGAACTCCCCTCATTTTTCACAGCTTCTTGCTTTCTTTTTTTTCTACGATTTTCTTCTGTAAATCGTTCTAGCATTCCGATCTCTAAGAAATGGCCGCCTTTGTGAGCACTGCAACGCATAGGGAATGTTTGACCGTTGACGACTGGGTGAACGTGGAGTGGAGGACCAGGGATCCTCTTGCTTTGGGGAGAAAGAACTCATTTGATGCCTTCGAGCCGGTTGCAGATGAACGGACCATGCTATGGGAGTCATCGCGTAATCAATCCTCGAGGGTTATGTAAGTAACCTGACCTTTGGCATTCTTCTCTTTTTGGTGATTTTTCTTTCTTCCTTGAATTTTGATAAGGTTTTTTCTTCATTTGGCAGTCTGATATCTCTTTGAAGAACATGCGTACCCGTGGGACGATGAGGCTTAAGGATGTCTGGGAGCATCTTCCATCTGTGGTGCGTTGGATGGTATCTTCAACGGGTTTTGGGAGGTTGGCGTCTGCGCTGGATGAGACGCCTCGTTCGACAGTGGTCATGTGCGCTTTGGGGGAGAGATGGTGGGATACTGCCCACACCTTCCATTTTGGCTTTGGGGAGATGACCGTGACTCCCATAGATGTGCAGCAGCTGCTGGGGCTGGATTACGATGGGGAGCAGATAAAGGTGAATCGCTCTCTGAGGGTGAGGCCTGAGGCAGTGAGGGAAACGCTCAGCGACGTAGGGAGGATAGTGTCTAGTGATTCTATCCGACTATCCTTGTTGAAGGATGTTCTGTTGAGTAGGGTGGTTGATATGGAGGACGGGCTGCAGGTGAGGCAGATGGCTCGATTGTTCATTTTGTTGGTGCTGGAAGGCTTCATGGTGGCGTCCGGCAACGTCGTCCATTTGTGGTTCTTGTCGTACTTGAGGATGTTTTTGAACATCCCTCTCTATGATTAGGGGAGCCTGACTTTAGTGACCCTCTATTTTTCTTTGGACGCATTCAGCCGGTGCTGTCGGCAAACTTTTATTGGAGCCACATATCTCCTCGAGGTATTCTTTAATTTTGCGCATTTTCTTTTCATGCATTTGCATTTTCCTTATGTGTCCTTTTTTATTGTGAATTTTTGTCTTTGGTAGACGTGGTTCTATGAGGTGATTGGGTACAATACCCCGCTAATTGATCTGAAGGACGATACCGTTGGGGACTTCTGCCAATTGTATCGATGGCGCAAGGCCAATCGGCAGTCAAAGGGATCTCTCTCTCTGCAGGCGGTGCGTTAGGTCTTGAATAGCCTGACCAGTGGTAGGGTAAGACTCTTTCCTTTTCATCCTTGGTTTTTGGCATGTTCTAATTTTGTATTGACTTATGCCTGCTTGGGTATTTTTCAGGTGACCTTTTATCATTGGGGGACAGCCATTCAGGATACGGGGGCGACCGGGGTGAATGTGCAGAAGAGGCGTTTGCTGGCGCATGAGTTCGGCCATTCCTGGTATCTGGGAGAGCGGGTGGTTAGGCAGATTACGGAGGAGGAGGTGGTGGTTCCACCTGTGCAGCCTCCTATGTCTATGAGGCGGGAGCGGCGGCTGCCAGAGGATACGAGGATCACGGCGATGATCGGCGAGTCCTACCTGTTTTACACTGATACAGACGCACCGTATGACTATATGGACTTTGTGACGAGCTGGTTGATGGCGCCCAACATATATGATGCCTTGCCTTTCCCTCCTGCAGGTTCGAGTCGGCCGGAGGGGTTTTCCCACAGTGGTGGTGGTCCGACAGCGTCTGCGGCGGCGGACCTCAGAGATCCCCTTTGTTCGATTGCACACCCCTTCGTACAATATTCGATGGGCTGATGGAGGGATGGTGCCTATGTTGCATCGTCCTCACGCGATGGATCCGGAGGAATTGGGTTTGACAGAGGAGGTTCTTCGTTATGCGGTATACCTTTCTGTTCTTTTCTTTCTTTCTTTTCTATTTTGATCCTTCTTTTGATACTGATTCTTTCCTTTTCTTCGCAGCAAGTCCGGGTGTCGACCACTTGGCTGAGGGACATTAGAAATTGGATATCTTCGGCGACTGCCCATATTCGGGATGCGATCTCGGTTCCTTCTTGCTTGGTGTCATCCGCTTCGTCCGGGGAGGACTCTGTCTTGGGTAGCGGTGGTGCGCCGTCTCGCCGTAGGCGAAAGAGAGCGCATCGCAAGGGTGGAAGATCTTAGAGAGAGGGGTGAACGGTAGGTGAGAGAGAGAGAAAATGTGGGTTCGGGCTGAGTCCCGTTGTTTTTTGCTTTTCTTTTATTTCCTGTAAAATTTGATGTAACACGGAAGAATATATATATGCAATGCAAATGGAGATTTTTATTATCTTTTGTTAATGATGAGTGAGTGAATGCATGTACATGCGCTTTTTACTTTGCTGCTGAGACCATAAAAAGAGATATTTTTGGGATTTTTAGGAAAGTTTTAAGAAATTATATAAGGGTGGAAAAGTATTTTTGAAATTTTGTTGAGAATATCAATTTATTTTTGAGCTTCTGATTTTGATAAAAAAGAAAAAAGGAAAATTTCCAAAAATAGGGGGTTGCCTATCGGCAATTAAGTCTAGTCCCATCAATTAAAAGATTTTGATTTGTGCCCTCTTCAGCCTTTTGTACTTTGTGGGGTAGGATTCCCTCCGATTTCTGTAGGGATTGTGTCTCTTGTGAGGGTTCTCAAGTATAAAAAGGGGAAGGGTGGAGTGTTTTCAGCACACCTTCACTTGTCTACTGTTTCTTAGTATTGCAAGATGGCTCTCCCTGGTAGCATTTGAGTTTGCTAACTACCTCGAAGCCTTGGAAGCGATGTTCTCTTATAACGTCGACTACGATGATTTCAACATGCGTCGAGTCTCTTTGTGGCACAATCGGCCCATTGAGTGGAACCTGCTGATGGCGGCGGTACAATTTTGGTACCCCGAAGACCATATATTCTGTTTTGGGTTGAATGATGTTTGTCCTACCTACGAGGAATTTTCTGTCATGCTGGGGGTAAATCCCAATGTTGCTGCGGCTTTACCCGAATTTTCTCGTTCTCCCAGGGATTTGCTAGCTGGGCTTCTTCGCATTTCGCCTTCGGCGACTAGATCACTGGTTGCTGGAGGAATGATCTCCCTCCCGGCGGTGTTCAATCCGTACATCTGCGGGAAGTAGGCGATGCTGGCTATGCTGGAGCTGTTGCTCTGGGCTTAGTATCAAAATTAATGAAGGTTACTGGGGAACTGCGGGTGGATCTGTAACTTGCAGCCATTACTTCATGGATGTCATATTGTCGCAATCCTATGACGGTGATACTGGAGGAGACCCTGAACGGTCTAGATGCCTGGCGAGAAGGTCATTATGACTTCCTGCGGGGTAGCCCCGTGATGCTATTTATGTGGTTGTCTGAAAGACTTCGCCTGGTGACTCTTCCAGAATATCCTTTGTCGGTTGTACCCAACTTCTTTTCGCGTCACTTTTTCAGCGTTGACCTGGATATTGAGAGCTGGGAGAATTGGCTTGTGGAGCATGGGGCTCGGAATCTATATTGTTCAGTGCCGTAGTGGGGACAGTTGTTGCCTCTGGAGCTAGGAGAATACCCGTATATGCAGCTGGTTGGTCTCAAACAGACCTCTTTCTATTTCCCTTGGCGGATTCTGCACCAATTTGGTTGGGCACAGGTCGTGCCACCTCGGACACTAAATTTCTTTTCGGTAGAGGATTTGACCGAGCGTCTGCGCATGCGGCTTGGCTCTATGTGGGAGAATCGACGTCCGTCGACCCGTCCCTCTCAGTCTATTGGGAGAGTTTGGCATATCCCTAGGGATTATATGAAGTGGTTGTGGAGGAGAGTAGTTAGCAAGATGTTGGCAGTGGAGACTGGAAAAAAGTGTCTTGTCTCTTTTGACATCATGGAAGGAGGTATTGTGGTTTTTTTCGAAGCTGGTTCGAGCTTATCGGTCCATGGAGTGTCTCTGACACTCTATTCAGGTAGGGGAAACTTGGGGACATCAGGATGTAGATGATGATGACGGAGCAGGCTCCTCTGGTAGCTGTGGATAGGACTCTTTAGAGGGTTTATAATGGGGAATAAATGTGGGGATTTTATTTGGCTTTTTTTAGGAAGGTAGGAGGAAGGGAGTTATCCGTTCCTTTTCTTATGTAATCCGTACCGTAATTTCTTATTGGTGAAATAAACAAGTTTCTGATCATCCAGCTGTGCCTTTTGATGAATTTTGTGTTGTGTGAATTATCTATACCGATCGCTAAGGCATACATAATCCTTTTGTTCAATATATGTTGGAATTGACTGTTGTTCTCGGAGATAAGAAAATAATAGTATTTTGTAAAAAAGGAAAAGGGTCATGCTCATGTAAGGTGTATGAGCTGCCTACGTAGCTCTGGGGTTTTTGAAAAGTTTTTTTTTTTTTTTGAAAATGGTTATTTGCATAGGATCAGGCCCATGTAGTTCTGGGTAGAAGGAAATGAAGAGTTTTTTTTTTAGAATAGAATGGAGATGAGAAGAGTTGTAGCGCGCCGAGATTTCGAACTAGGGGTAGAATTTCTTGAGACGGTCCAGGTTGACTGGACGAGCCATCTCTTCCCCATCTAAGTCGGTGAGCATGGCAGCACCGCCAGACAAGATCTTCTTTACAATGTAGGGGCCACTCCAATTGGGTTTGAATTTCCCTCTGGGGTCCCAGATGGGTTCTATGATTTCTTTGAGGGTTAGGTCCCCCTCTCGGACACCGCGATCCTTGACTCTTTTGTTGAATGATCGCGCTATTCGGCGATGGTACCCTTGTATGTGGTGTAGTGCTTTTAATCTCCTTTCGTCTAGGAGGGTCAGCTCGTCAAGACGGCTTTGGCACCAGTCTTCTTCACTGACCTTTCTTTCAATCATGATGCGTAGCGAGGGTATTTCCAACTCCACGGGCAGGAATGTTTCCATGCCGTAAACTAGAGAGTAAGGGGTAGCTCCAGTAGAGGTTTGAATTGAGGTTCGGTAGCCCTAGAGGGCGTACGGGATCCGATCAGCCCAATCTCGATAGCTTTCGGTCATCTTACTGATGATGGCTCTAAGGTTCTTGTTGGTGGCTTCAACTGCACCGTTGGTTTGAGGTCGCTAGGGAAAAGATTTGTGTCTCTGAATCATATACTCATTGACCACCTCTGTGACTTCTGCCTCGAAATGTAACCCGTTATCTGATACTAGCTCGTACGGGACCCCATACCGGTAGATGATGTTTTTCTTGATAAATTTGGCTACTTTCTTAGCGTTCAGCACTGCATATGACTCCGCTTTGACCCGTTTAGTGAAGTAATCAATGAAAACTAGGATTAACTCATTCCCGTTGGAAGCCTTCGGTGTAACCTTCCCTGTGATGTCGATGCCCCAGGTGGAGAACGGCCAGGGAGAGGTCGTGTTGTATAATTCGCACAGAGGCAGATGCTTAAGGTTGGAGAATTATTGGCATTTGGGGCATCTCCGGACATAGGCGGTGCAGTCTTGGGTCATGGTGGTCCAGTAGTAGCCGTGTCGAATGATCTTGTTAGCAAGCATGTGACGGTTCATGTGGGGTCCGCATTCCCCACTATGGATTTTCTGCATTATCTTTTCAATGTCAGTCCCTGCGATGCAGTGTAGATGAGTTCCATCGAAGTTCCTCTTGAATAGTGCTTTGTGACAGATGATGTACTGGGTAGCTAGTCTTCGAAGGGTTGCTCTATCTTTCTTGTTGGAACCCTCGGGATACCTACCATGCTTGAGGAGGCGCCAGATATCATAGTACCAATAATTTGCTAGTTCGGGATCTTCTGTGGGGACGAGCCCAATGTGGTGGCAGTAGGTTGGTTTGTCCTGCTTTTGAATAAGGAAGGGGGTCATTATTATTCCTTCGGGCATGTCGACCATGGGGGCCAAGGTAGCAAAGGCATCGGCTAGGTTATTCTTTACTCGGGGTAGGTAATGGAAGGTGATATCCTGGAATTGGGAGGCTAGTTCTTCTAAGTGGGCATGGAAGGGTTGGATTTTCTCGTCCTTGACTCTCCATTTTCTGAGCACTTGACCGATGATGAGGGTGGAATCCCCGTAGATGTCTAGGCATTGAATATCTTTCTCGAGAGAAACCTCGAGGCCTGCCATGCATGCCTCGTATTCAGCCATGTTATTGGTGCAAGGGAAATCCAATTTGATGTCAATGGGAGTGTGGGAGTCATCTGGGGCGATCAGAAGTATCCCAATGCCATATCCCTTTTTGTTGGCAGTGCCATCAAAGAACATTTGCCATCGAAGGTTGTCTTGAGCAGTGTAAAGGATGTTTTCATCTGGAAATTCGGATATCCAGACATCAGCTTCTTCTACGGGGGAATCAGAGAGGTAGTCGTAGATGGCTCTTCCTTTCATGGCTTTCTGCGTGATGTACACGATATTAAACTCGGCTAGGAGCATCAACCATCGAGCCATTCGGTTGGACAAGGCGAGTTTCTCAAGCAGATATTTGATGGGGTCCATTCGGGATACAAGTTTGATAGGGAAGGCGAGCATGTAGTGCTGCAGCTTTTGGGTGACCCAGACAAGTGTGACACACGCCTTTTTCAAAGCGGTGTAGTTAACCTCATACCCGGCCAATTTACGACTAGCATAATAGATGGCTCTTTCTTTGCGGGAATCTTCAAGGTATTGGGCTAGCAAATCCCCAATTGAAGTGTCGGTTATGGTTAGGTATAGGAGCAAGGGGAGACCGGGTTGTGGTGGCATGAGTACTGGGGGTTGGGTCAAATATTATTTGATTCGGTCAAAGGCTTCTTGGCATGCCTCGTTCCAAACTTTAGTTGAATCCTTTCGAAAGAGTTTGAAGATAGGTTCGCAGATGGAGGTTAGCTGGTTGATGAACCGGATGATGTATTTCAATTTCCCAAGGAAACCTCGGACTTCTTTCTCTGTTTGGGGAGGTGGCATCTCAAGTATGGCTTTCAGCTTGGCGGGATATGTTTCTATCCCTTTCTCACTGACCATGAATCCCAAAAAAATTCCCTTTGTAACGTCGAAGAAGCATTTTTGCAGATTGAGTCTCATCTGATACGGTCGCAGTCGTTCGAAGAACTTTCGGAGAGCGAGAACATGACCTTCTCTAGTCTTGGATTTGATAATCATATCATCCACATAGACCTCAAATTCTTTGTGAATCAGATCGTGCAGGATGGTTATGGCAACCCTCTTTTAGGCAGCCCCAGCGTTCTTAAGACCAAATGGCATGACTGTATAGCAAAAGGTTCCCCATGGGGTGATGAATGCGGTTTTTTCTTGGTGGTCTGGGTGCATTTTGATTTGGTTGTATCCTGTAAATCCGTCGACGAATGATTTGAGAGCATGACTGGTTGTGTTGTCTACGAGCATGTCGATATTGGGTAATGGATAATCATCCTTTGGAGAGGCTTTGATCAAATCCCGATAGTCTACACACATATGAAATTTTCCTCCTAATTTCAACACGAGCACTACGTTGGCTAGCCACATGGGATATTCGATCACACGGATGAAGCCTACGTTCAACTGTTTGACCACCTCTTCTTTAACCTTGAGCGACCATTCGGTGCAGAGTTTTCTCAACTTTTGTTTGACCAACTTGTAATCTGGGAGAGTGGGAATCTCATGCTGAGATATTTCAGGAACAATGTCGGGTATATCATCGTAGGACCATGCGAAGACATCCACGAACTCCTTTAGAAATTCTTCGAGTTATGCACGCTCATGCTCGTCAAGGGTAGTCCCTATACTAATCTCGCGCAGTTTAGAACCGAGGTTAATAACAATAGTCTCTTCTTCATTAACTTGAACGCGGTTATGTTGTTTATTATTAACCTTATTTAGATCAGTTAAGAATTGTTCATTTGCAAAATCATCATCATCAAAAGTTTGATTAGAATCCAAACAGTTAATGTAAGGCACAGCAAGATACTCAAAATCTTCATTTATTTCATTGGTAGGAAAAACAGCATTGAGAACCTCGTCAAAAGAGGACTCGATTACATTTGAACAAGGATAGACAACAGAAGAAGAAAAGGGGTAAACATTGGGATTATGGGAGATTTCAGCAGGTAGAATTGGTGCAGCATGACAGCTGAGGAGAGGTGTATCAGCAGCTTTAATCAGTTAGGACGGATCCAGTGATGTAGTGCCTGAATGAACCATGCAGAGTGTTAGACCCAGTGTCTGTAAGTTGAAGGAATCTTCGGAGTCACTTTCCTCAGTCTCTTCGGTATCTTTGATGAGCGGTTGTACTTGGTGTTGGGAATCTTCGGCCCATGGGTAGCTGTCTTGGAAAAGGATCTCCATTCTAAGCTTCACCTTCTTGTCTGTATGGTCATACCATGGTTCAGGAAAGCCGCAAAAGGGGAAGCCTTTGCCCTCTTTGATGAATCTTCCATTTAAGGAGTCACCTAGGATAGTCTGGACGCGATCTAGTCTTCTTTTTAGTCGAGACTGGAGGATCATTCTGAGCGCTTGTTCTGACGATTGATACCCCAAACCACAAGGAGGGAAGGCCTTTTTTAGTTCAATCGACTCAAGTATCCCTTGTTGTCTTTGTCCTAGCCCCAGTCCGGGCATAAAGTGCATGTTTCTGAACATCTGAATCACATTGACGTTGCCATGAGAGTCTTATTCTGGACAAACCCTTTCTTTGAAGTCGTCCCCTACTGGGATTAGAAGTGGTTCAACTCGGAATCCTGATAGGAGCATATCATTTGACCCGTGTTGTATCTCAAGGATTGGACTGCTAGTACTTGCACCCTCGACATTGTCGTCGTCGCCCAAGATGGTAATGACCCGTCCGTCGGCGAAGAACTTTAATTTTTGATGGAGTGAGGAGGACACACCCTTGATACTGTGGAGCCAAGGTCGTCCTAGCAATAGGTTGAAACAGGCTGGGATGTCAATAACTTGGAATTCGACGACAGGGTTTATAGGGACAACCCCTATTACCAGCTTTATGGATCCCATCACCTCCCGATGGGTATTATCATAGGCACGCATAGTAGCGGAGGTTGGAGCGAGGCCGCTTTCTTTTATTCCTAAACATTTGAAGGTTCTCAGTGGGCAAACATTCAAGGCGGATCCATTATCGACAAGAGAGAATGGTACAACCTTCCCCATAACTTCGACAGAGATGTTGAGTGCATGATTGTGGTTTGGCCCAATCTTGGGGATTTCTTCTTCAGAAAAGGATAGGATTCGGGTAGAGGTCAAGGATCCAACTAAATTTATCGCTTCTTCTGGTGTGGTAGAAGGATGAACTGTGGGTCCAGTGAGAAACTTGATCAAAGAGTTTATGTGCATCTGAGAAGACATAAAAAGCCCCCATAGAGTGATGTTAGCTTGAGTTTTCTTTAGTTGATCGAGGATCTTGCTTTCCTCGAGGGTCATCTCTGGCATAGGAAGGTTTGTAATGCCCTTCCCTTAGTCATTGGCTGGTAGTGAGCTTGGAATCTGGTAATGCCTCCCTGATCTGGTCATGTAATTTACTAAAGAAGGGAAAAACATGAATCCCATTTCCTTGTCTATCTCGGGTTGTTTTGCTACCTTGTTTATTTCTTCGAGGAGTTTTTCAAATGATATCATTCCACACATGTCGGCTACCAGGCCAGTTTTCTCTAAAGCTTGCTCTTCATTAGAATCTCTGAATTTTTCCCCCCATCCGGTGGCAACAATTTTGTCTTTCCATGTAAAGTCGATGCATTCCATAACTTCAATGGCTTCTTCATACTGGTCATCTCATTCTGTGGGGATGTGTAAGGGTGAAGGGACCAGGCTCCCCTATAGCTTCAGAGCATCAAGTAACTCGATTATATTGCAAATGTTGTTGGTCTGCCTGAATAATTTTTCTATAATCTGGACCACATCATCCAGGCGGACATCATCGGTTGGTACTACCCAACTATCTGACTCTCAGGCCCATTTTCGTGCTTCCAAGAACAGTGTACTGAACCTCTGGCAATCAATGATCATCTGTGAGGGCAATTTCAACTCTAGGAGTTAGTTTAAGACTTCTGATAATTCCATACTTTCATTTTCAGAACGAATACGAACAGCGATGCATGATCTGGTAAGGATTGACAGTGCCTGATCAACGAGGCTAGCAGGGTGTAGGAGGAAATATGGGCAAATTTGGAGAGGTTTAGGAGAGTATATGGGTATGATTTGAGTTGAGGGATCAAATTATGGGTTCTTTTTTAGAAAGATGGCATTGGTATTATTTGGAAGTGGATTGTGAGTAGTGTTTGGCTTAGGATTAGCTGGTGGGTCGATGGTACCCAGGTCAATTAGACCTTGGATCATGTTTCGGAGGTGAAAGCATTGGTCAGTGGTATGGCCAGCTGTTTGGTGATAGGCACAATGGGCATCTGCTTTGAAGTTTCTCGGGAGTGGATTTGGCAATGGACGAGGATCTAAAGGTTTGATAAGGTTTCGGCTTAACAGGTCTTGATAGACTTTGGAGAGGGGAGCATGGAGCTCAGTGTATTCCTTTCGGACTGGGACAGGGCAGCTTTCTGGTGCCCATGATGTGGTTGGTTGAGATATGTTGCTGATGGTTGAGACTGTAGCACTGGCAGGTTTGTCATATTTTCTGGAGGTGAACTGTTCGGACACCTTTTTTGGGTCAACTTCTATTTTAGCAAGACCTTCCCCGATTTTTACTCCTGCTTCTTTGATAGCTTGAAAGTGGGGGAAGTATTGTCCTACCATCATTGCTCGGACATGGGGTAAGAAGTTCTTCTTCACTATGCTGACTTGTTCTTCCTCGGAAGGCCGATTGGTCATGGTTGCTGCTTTTTCCCTCCTTTGGGCTATGAAGTTACTGATTGATTCTCCAGGGTTCTGTTTGAGCAGCTCTAAATCACGGCGGGTGACCTCAAGCTCTTCATTGTATTTGTATTGTGACATGAATTCTCGAGCCACATCCTCCCAGCTACGAATTTTGGACTCTTCGAGAGACAAAAACCATCGGAGGGCGCTATCCTTCAGAGTTTGCTGAAATAATTGGGTTATCACTTCTTCAGAAACCCCTAGTAGAGTCATGGAATGGTGATAACTTTGGAGATGAACAATAAGGGGTCCACTTCGTCCAAATTTCTCGATATTTGGCATCTTGAACTTCTCAGGTAACCTTGCTTTAGGATAAGGAGACATGTGGGTGTAGTCCATGTAATTCTCCGAGATTCAGACTTGGTCAAACTTCTTAGTGAGCATCTTGAGGTCCTCTTTGACTTTTTTCATCTCTTCTTCCTTTGGATCAATGATCATAGGCAAGTTAGCCCCATGCTGGGCAAGATTCGACATAGGAAGCTGGGCAGGCGGCGGCCCATTAATAGGAGGGACACGTGGAGCGTGCTGATACTCTTCGGGAACTCAGATGGGCTCAGGTGGATCCATAGCCCGAGGGAATAGGGCATCGGGTTCTTAAGTAATAGGAACCTGGTTTCTTTGCATTTCTCGAACCTCATTTTGGAGGTTGTCAATCTTGGACACAAGCTGAGCTAGAATTGCCGTCAGATCCGGTTGCACAACAGGTACTTGATCTATATTCTCCATGAAAGGCGGATGGATTTCTAACTCGGAAGGAGTAATAGGGGAACGAACGGAACTCCGGGGTGACTTGACTGAAGACCGAAGCCAATAAGGATCCAGGCCAAGGGTTTGCGATCGACCTGAGAAGGCGTAAAATGGGATTTATTTTTTAGAAAAATGGATGAAATTTTTTTTTTTAACATTTTTTTTTCAAGATTGAAAGACAAAATATTTTTGGATTTTTGATAGAGGGAGGAGAAATATTTTTGGATTTTTGATAAGGAAAGGAAAAAATATTTTTGGATTTTGGATAAAGAAAAAGGAGAATTTTCCCTATGGAGGCAGTCTCAACATGATTATTATAATTATTATGTTTTCACTTGTATTAATTCTCCTAAATGCAAAATGAAATGCCGGACGGAACCCGAGCCTAAAAAAATTGGGTTTGTAATATATGCAAAGCTATGGTTGGACTTGTGACCAGGCTCACGGACAGGGTCCCGTTTTAAAAATGTGCGAGAATTCGAGCATTAGGCCGACCCGAAATTTCGACAGAGTTTCGGGTTGAAACCGGCAATCTAACATGTGTGTCCTAGGCTTGACACCTATATGCGGATATGCAGTTGGTAAGGTGAATCGAAAAGGGTTCCCCCCTTTGGCGTGACTTCCACGATATATGTCTTGCTCTT
The DNA here is from genome assembly GCA_949130495.1 of Sambucus nigra. Lineage (NCBI taxonomy): Eukaryota > Viridiplantae > Streptophyta > Magnoliopsida > Dipsacales > Adoxaceae > Sambucus > Sambucus nigra. Next base: position 232,700,155 of record OX422215.1, read on the forward strand.
GCGGGAAATCGGTACGTGTGGACAAGCCATTTGATATACCTGAGTGTACGTTAATTGCCTCACCATATACCTCGTGGGGATGGTACGAGTGAGAGCGAATTTGATATACTCGATGTACGTGAACGAATTCCCTGCGATATACCTCCCGTCATGACTTCGGTCAAGCGGTACGATGCAGGGGAACCGTTTGATATACGTCGAAGTTACTTGGCCAATGGAAGGTGAGAGTCATATCGCTTAGGCTAACTGCGTCCTGCCGGACTAGCGCCCGTCACGAAGTGACCCTCCAGTTACTGGGTAAAAATTTGGTCAATAACAATGCTCTTTGGTGATGTCATGTGAATCATGCATGATCATCTTTATTAGTATCTTATGATAATGTATTTTCGATTATGCCAAACAGGGAGCAAAGTACAAGTACCAATGGTACACCAAGCATAGATGGGTGATGCATGAAACATGTGGATATATGTGACCCTAGGTGCACGTGGTGCGAAGTGTACATGGAGAATTTTCTACAAGTGTGTAAATAGAAGCATAAGCATGGGATACACATGAGTAATAAAGGGGAACATGCAAATAGGGGAAAATATAAACAAATATAACACCCATGTAAATAGAGTCTAGCCCTCATGAAAAAAAATCCCCAGCGGAGTCGCCACTCTGGCCATCCCCGATCCTGATCCTCGCCGCGGGGGGGGGGGGGGGGGGGGGGCGTGAGAGTGAGGATCCTTAGGTTCCACGCATCCCTCTCGGGAGCGCTTCGGCCGACGTCATTTGAGGTGAGGTGAAAGATGTAGAGAGATTAGAGTCGCCAGTCTATTTTACTCAAAACAGACAAAAGAAAAGGGGAAACCATCCCGAAAGACAGCATCCAAAGACATGTTGGTGCATACGAAACCAAAATGATTCAAGAAGAGTCCGGAGGCTAAGTTACAAAATGGGAAGGTGTTAGGCACCCATTTCTCCCTTTCGGTCTCTCATGGATTTTTGTTATTTTCCCCGTGATATGTGTGCATGTGTATATATAGTGAAGATAGGAATCATCGACTTGTACCATGGAAGAGGTAAAGCGAGTCATCCGTAGGAAGGTATAAAAATATTAGAAAATAGGATTTAGGCGATTATCCTTACGTTAATCGTTATGAGGGAACGATAACGCATATGGAATAATGTTCCCCTAAGAACAAATATATGTATATATATAGTATAAGAGAGTGGAATTTAGATACAATAGAAAATGAGATACAAAGTAAAAATAGGACTCGAGTCTCGGGTTTTACCCTGAGACGCCTACGTAGCCTATAGAGACATCAAAGTCCACGTAGTTCGCATGCAAAACGAGGGGTGGGGTTTATCCCATAAATCCAACCGGGGGATTCTCTTATTTGTGTGTGTGTGTGTGTATGTGTAGAAAAAGTGTTTTAGTTGTGAGAAAAGTGTAAGACAAGTGTGAGAATTCCCGTTTGGAATTTATGAGCAAACCCTCTTTTTCTTGTTTTTTGGGTTTTTATTTATATGAAAATAAGAGATGTGCAATAATACTAAATAAAAAGTATATTAGGATGTGTGAGATTAGATAGTAAAAGCACTAAGTAATAAAACAAGTTATTGCAAATTTATGAGAATTTAAGGAGAGAGTTGAGAAAATTGGACCTTCTTGAAGATCTTGAGCTTGATCTTGAATGTTGGAGAGCAGACCTTAGACTTGGATGATGATGGAGGGTAGTGAATTCACCAAGTTTGATGAAAAGGATGATGAAAAGTGAAGGTTGGAAAGGGATTTGGGTATGGAAATCGCGCTGACTTCGAGAGAGGTTTTCAGGATCTGCTAAGAGTGATAAGTTTCTGATTTTTGGCCTCCTTTGCAATGAGGTCAAGGCCTCCTTTTTATAGGCCTAGGGCATTGCCGATCAGCATAGCCCTGTTCTTGCCATTCGGCAGGTGCGTTTAGGCACCCTGCCGAAAGACAGGGTCTGGGACCTGCCGTTTAGCAGTGTCTTTCAGGCCTTTTTGGAAAATCGATCGCAGAACGCAAACCGTTGATCAGAATCGTGCACGGGGTAGACCATTGGAAAGGTAATTCAGAGACCTTCGAAAGTCCTTTGGACCTCTCCCGAGTTCGGGAGTTGACTTTAGGTCAAATGTGGCTCGGAAGCATTCGTCGGTCCATTGGACGGGTAAACATCGGATGCAAACGGATCGTTCGTCCGCGTGGTAAGTTCGAATCGTGCATGGGGCAAATCGTTGGAAAGGTTAGGAGATGTACTTCAACATTCCAAAGAGTTTGATTTGGTTCGGGGAGTTGACTTTGGTCAACCGGGCCCTGGAAGCATTCAGTGACCTTTCGGAGTAAAACGAATCATTCGTCCGTACCGTAAGTCAGAATCGCGCACGGAGCAGACTGTTGGAAAGGGGTTTCAGTGACCTTTGAAGATTCATTCAGCCTCGGTCTATCTAAAGACTTTGACTTTGGTGAAATGGAGCCCGGGAGCGCCTGGTGGCCTCCTGATTGAGTTTCGTGGAAAATGGGTCGTTCGTCCGCATGGTAGGTTGGAATCGTGCACTGGATGGACCGTTGGAGAGGGGTTTCAGTGCCCTTCGAAGATTCATTCAGCCTCGGTCGAGGTGAAGACTTTGACTTTTGGTCAAACGGAGCCTGGGAGTGCCCAATGGCGTCTAGGTCAGTATTCTGGGTATGACCTGGGTTTGTGGTGATGACGGGAGGAGCTAGGGACCTAAGGAGAGTTTAAGGGGTAACCGAATGAGGTGTCTACATTGGTCGAGCAAGATATTTCTCTTTTCTCGACGAACGAGCAGGGGAGGAGACTTAGTGCCTAAGTTTACGGTGATCGGATTCATAACCTTTCTCCTGGCCATAGCGTTGGGCGAAATGTTTAGTGGTTCAAAGGAAGATGACGTTCCTTCCTCGTTTGATCCCTCACCTTTCGAGTTCTAGGAGGAGGAAGCGTCTAGGTCGTTCAAATGAATGGGGACAACCAGAATCTATTTTGCTAGCCTCATAATAAAGGAGGTGGTAGAACACTTGTAGCCGAGCATAAATGTCACCGACCTAGGGTGATTAATAGTTCCATCCCTCTGGTGAATGGATCAAACTATTCAAAGATTAGTAAAATTAACGCCACGTTCACAAGGTGTCTTTTTCTTGGATTTACCCACAAAGAACAAAGAAAAGCACTCAACATTAGCCATAATCAAGAAAAAATACAAAGTTAAGATTTTAACTACTTTCTAACCTATGCCTCGCCTTTTCTGAGGGCATCTTGGCCCGTCATATGCCACACCCTTAGGAAGGGGAGAGTGTGTCAAGTCCATGATCCCAGTCATCCTTATTGGAATAGGGAGGATTCACGATCAGGCCCGATCGGCCACCCTTTTCTTCATATAATTTATATTTTCATGCATTGTTGCTCATTGGTAACGATGCATAATTTTAGTGATGCTGAGATAGGTCCCATACAGCTCATCAATACAATGAACCCCATTAACGATCCTCCAAATAATTAGAGCGACTTGGGTAGGACCCCAACAAAATGTTGGCAGAATTCTAAAAACGAAGGGTTTAGGGGGAAAATGACCCGACATTCAATAATAAATATAAATGGCAACCAAAATGGCCCTCGGGAAAGGCATAAAGGTCACAGGTTCCCCCAATTAATTCCACCTTTACCCAGTGTGGGATTTGGTGGTCAAGATTGAATTTTTTGACACTCTTAATTAATCACATACACCATCGTTAAAGACAACAACTCAAGGAAAGAATCAAAAAGAGAAAGTGAAGAAATGCGAAAAAGCGATTGAAATGAAGTAAGAGTTTTGAGAGTTCTTACAGACGAAGTGACGACACTTAAAAGCTTTCCTCTGAACGATTGTAGGTTTCTGAAATGAACAAGAGAGTGAGGACCGTTGTATTGTGGTGAAAAATGCCCTCACGATTCTCCAAAAGCGTAATGATCACACGAGCATGTGACGGCTATCGAACCGACAGTTCACCGCCCAGAAAATAGGCTCTATTTATCAGCAGCCCCTGGGTCACTTAACGAACAAAAAAAATCCCAATTTTTTGGGCATTTACAAAATTTCCCACCAAACAGCCATCGAAGATTCTAGATGACTATCAACTTCCGAGGAAGGAATATTATTATCCCCTTAGTGTGAAGACTTTTCATAATCAATAAACCCTAATGACCTCAAAGCGACTCTGAGCTTTGGGGGTAATTGTGGGGTTCATTATTACACAGGCACGAGCGGCCTGGTTACATGCGCCTAAAGATAATGAAGCGTTCGGGTCGCAAACAATTCCCTCTTGTTCATCACTTAGAATGGGTGAAGTTGATGAAGGATAGGTCCAAACTCTTAGGGATATCTATTAACAGAGCTTAAGACTCTTCTAAGCTTCACTATAAATGTAAACCCACCCCTTATTGAGGAGGGCATGTGATATTGTAACATCGAGCACTACTACAATGTTGTCAACCAGTCCTCTAAAGTAATAAAAGAACAAACTCTAAAATCATGTGAATGTAGAAACGTTGTTGAACGATGTACATCTAGTATTGTATGTGTGATCGCATCTTATTTTGTTACATTTAATTTTGTTTTTACCTTAGTTTTGTCTTCGAGTGTTATGTTATTTACCGAAGATATATATTTGGAATGCATTTTCTACATTTGGTACAATAATGTTAAATTGCTTAAATTTAAGACATAAAAAAAATTTATCATATTATATTAGTTGCATATAAAGTTGTTGAAAATATCATAGTTGAGTTTATTCTGTGAAATGCAACTGGTTAAAAAAATAAAAATAAAAAGAATGTCAATACAATGTCTTTAAGATAAGATATTGAATTCTGATTATAGTAAAAAAATGTGCAATATTCTACTTTTATATAGTATTTTTTTTAATTTGTCTCTATTTTTGTATCGTACATCACCCATGCATTTGGAGCGAGTACCAATAAAGAATGAATCGTTGTATGATTTGTATAAACCCTTGCCACCAAAATCATAAATACTAACTTCCGATAACTACCTATTTAAGCGAGAATATATATGGTGAATTCGGTGCCACTCACACAAATAATTTTAAGCCATGCGCATGCACTAACTGGTGCACTAATTTGTCTCTATATATATGGACTGTTTTTTTCTTATTTGTTTTGCACTAATTAGTGCGAAATTACTATTACAATAACCTTACAATAACCTGGCATGCGCATCGCGTGAGTTTACCCCTAGTAACCAATTAATAATAGGTTCACCATTCCTGTTTACCACAATCAATAGACCACTCAACTACTGCTATAAAGAAGAGTGAAACTAGTACTACCATGAAGCCGCTCTCAAGCTGTGTAGTTAATCCACCCATGGGGTAATTTTCTGGCAAGCCGATTGTTTTTGCACAGGTATAAAAGCATTTACATATTAGGTTTTGGAGCTTTTAATAAAGTTGGTTCCACACAGGTGATAAATCAACTAGCTGATTGAAGCAATATTGAGTACTGCTATGATCTAATGCTTCGGGTAACAGCAAATGAAACAATACGCACAACAAAAAGTCAAAAGGCAACACAACCAGTTCATTGCAAACAACGTTTTTGATTGTCTCCACAGTCACATATAACAACCCTCGTCAAAATACTTATTATCGTGAAATATTAGAGTTCGAAAGAATGCAAGTATCAAACAAAACATGAGAGCCAGTCGGATAAAAAGGCTTTTGCTTCATTGTCATCAGATAAAGCTAGCTTAGAGAATAATGCTGCGCAAGCTTTGAAACAAAAACTTCACCCTCAAACTCTATTATTCTTTAAATAAATTATAAATACACCACACCAGCAAAATGGTAGGTGTACTATTATAGAACTAACTTTTAGCATTTTGGTTATGAATCAAACTTTCAATCTGGACAAAAACTGTCTTACTACACGGATAACAGGAAGAGGATTCTCTAGATGGACAGCATGCCCACAGTTGGGTATTTCAACTACTTCGTATGTACATTTTGCTGAATTATCCGTGTTGCTTGTACAGTGGCTGATTTCAGAGCACATTTCCATAGCAATTCTCTTAAACTTCTCGTCTTTCTCTCCAACAATGAAAAGAAGGGGTAACTTGCAATGCTTCAGGTCTTCCCACAATGACCTACCACACGAATGCAGGAATGGAAAAGTAGTTATAAGTTTATGTTGGAGAGTGCAGCAAATGTTCAACACAGGTAAGATCATAATAACTTCTCAATAACGACAATATTAGAGCATCGTCTATGCAACTATGGCCTGGATCACTAAAGACTATGGACAAGTAAGCATGTTTAGGGACTTATATTTTATATACACAAAATATTTATTCATTGACAATATAGTTGAAACAAACCGGCTTCAATACAATTGTCCATAATTAATAAGAATCCCATGTGGCTTCATTTTGACTTGATCATTGTTACGTTGAATAACTAAATTGTCCTCATCAATTTTATCTTTTTGCTGACTGGCAGACTAGATTATCCTCCAAGAGACAGTTTATATGTCACCCTCACAATATCTTTTCCAGTTGTTCATGACTTGAACTAGAAATAAATAATATATTAGTATTAATAATATAATTAGGATATATATATGATCCGATTTATTTATGAGTATATAAATACTAGTCATTATCTAAATTATTATAAGTATTATTATTAGAGATAATTATTAGGTATTAGTTATCTATTTTAATTAAGTTATTTAGTTTCCTTTTCAATTAGGAAACTTGCTTCCCAAATTTAGGATTAGTATAAATAGGCCCTTGGCCCTCTCTTGTAAATTAGAATTACTATTAATGAAATTTATGAGATTTGAGAGACAATATGGTTTGATTATTATTAGTATTATTCGTGAGTCAATTTCGTTTCGTTTCATATCAAATTGGTTTCAGAGTTGCGTTTGCTCCTCATTTTTCATACAAGTGTGTCAATCATGTGTGTGTATCGAGGCCACAAGCTATGGAAAGAGCTTAGGGCAACCTATCGTACAGCGTGTATTCGGCGACAATCAATGCTCCAAAACTGACCACCACATTCGCCCCACCACCAATAAGGGTTGGATTTGATTTCGAGACCCAATTTAAAAAATTGAATAAACAGATAGAGATTTTGAAGGTAGGGCAGAGGCGAGAGGCCATCCGACAAGTGAAACGATTCAAAGAGGTGGGATTTGGCTACTCACGAGGCAGGTAGGGCTTGAAAAAACACTTAAGGCTGAACAGTCCGCCCAACCACCACATGACATCCACCAACCAGCAAGAAAAGCAAGAAAACACCCTTTTTACTCTGGCAAGATCTAGCGCCAAAACCCTCAACCCGAACCTTGTCTGGAGGTTTTTCTGACCAGATCCGGTCCGGATCTGAGATCCAATCTATAACCGCGACCTCCCCAACCTCCGAACCACATAAAATTTACCTCTACCTTTAATCCAACTACAATCTACCCCGATCCAGCAGTTTTGGAGGACAACCACCTTCGCCGGAGCCAGGCGCCCAGCACCGGAGGGAGATTGGGCCGATCAAAGAGCTTGTAAGGTGGGGTGAAGTTCCGGGGGGTGCCTGTGGCAGCCCACATGTTCCAATCAAATACGGCCTCAATTTCAAGACGGTGGGTGTGTATCCGACCTTCCAAACCCCCTTTTCGGTTGTCGGCGCTTCCCTCCGGTGCCGATTTGACGTCGGCATCCCGCTGGCGTTGCTGCTGAGATATACGATTGTTGGGTTTGGCAAGGCAGCTGCTAGAGCTTGTAAAGAGGAGGGGGAAGCCAGGGTTTACTTTAATGAGTTAAAGACTTTCAAATGCAAGAGTGGGCCATGAGGCTAATGAGTATGAGTTGCCCAAGTGATCACTGTTTGACTTTGGCTTATTTTTAAGAGACAAAACTACTTGGGTTGGAGATTAGGGCAAACCCAGTGCACGAGGCTCCCGCCACTGTGGGATACTGGAGTGGTTAAATATACACAGCCTTACCCCTGCACGCAGAGAGGCTGTTTCCGCGACTCAAACCTGTGACCTCCAAGTCACAATGGGGCAACCTTACCATTGTTGGGTTGGAGATTAACGGTCCAAACATTGATTTTTAGGGTCAGAAAAATTTGGGCAGCGATCAAAATTAAAATGTTTGCAAAATATTTTATTTGAGCCCCAAAAGTTTCAGAAAAATTATTTCACTCCCAATAAAAGATAAAAAGGGTCCAAAATATTCAAAGTATTTGTGGTCGTCCTTTAATGCAGTGATGCAAATCCTATAGCGGTCTCGGAGCTTGGCCATCTCGTCGTAATGGAGATCTTCTCCTCGTCCATCTTTTGCATATCAGCCATCTTCTTCTCGGCATGTTCAGTCAGGTTGATCTTTGGCTCGTTCTCCTCAACCCACTGATAAAGGTGCTAGAGAGCAAGGACAGACTAAAACAAGGCAGACACGAGAACTAGAGTAGTACGTGACGAGACAGCACATCGTAAAACTAATGAAAGAAAATTATTACCCGAGTGACTTTATAAAGAGATAAGCTGGCAATCCTAAAGTTACTCTGAGCATCGAAGAAACGGTTGTCACAAACGGGAGTCAATGAGGAGATTACATCTCGGGCTTTCGACTGATTTTTGAGAAGAGACTCAGGATTGAGGCCGAGCTGAGATATGCGTATTGTCGCCGATGCATCATCAAAAATTAGGACGCTGGGGTTATGGGTTTTCTCAGAGCTTTGCATTTCTTTTGTTGTTGGGATACAACCACAGGCCCAGCAGCCTCCTTCCTCTTTTTTGAGCCCTCACCATTCGGGCCAACAGTTGTAAACTTATTTTTGGAAGGCCCTGCTGGCTGTGTTGCGATTTGCCTTCCAACTGGGCAAGAAGGTATCCTATGATCGGGACTGCCATTTCCCATATATGGTCGGGTACATTCTCGGGACGATCTGCAAAAAAGAAAAGATCAACAACTGTTAGTATCGGCTAAAGACTAAGACGACAAGAAAAAATCAATAAAATTTCAAAAGCAAAGAATCTTACGAAGAGACTCTAATGGGGTTGATCCCATTCCTACTTCTCGGAAAACTTCGAGATTGAGAAACTCCTCAAATATTTTCAACCCATATCTCCTATTAGTTGGTCAACCCTTTCTATGTTGCTCATACTCAGCCCTGGATCAACCTTAGCTGAAAGACAGATCTTGTCCCACTTTCGTGGCACTTTAACTTGCATTTGTTTTAACGACTCGTTGTCGTCGAACTACCACAAACGCGAGACAAAGAAATGTCGAGACTTCTAGTCATAGCTAGAATTTTGGTTCATGTGCACGAGCTTTTGATCAGGTTCGCGTGCGATGAAAAGATAATATCAAGGAGTAAATTTTGTGGTAACGATACAATAACACTCTCGAAAGACGTTTGGGGGTAAATCTTCCTCATATGTAAGTCTCCAAAGGATGACCAACCCCATGATCGTTCTCCAAGCGTTGGGGGCTAACTAGGTCGGAGCAAGGCCGATAGCATCAAGAATTCCTCAAATGTTCGGCCCGAATGGAAGTCGAAAGCCACTTTGAACATCTATTCGTACACGGCAATCTCATTACTGTTTCTAAGGCCATATGCCCATTCGTCCTCGTCCGGCACTCTCATATGGATGTTTGGGTCAATGACGTATAAGTGTCGCGAGATAATGAGGTCAATTTCTTGAACGTCACTCGTATAAGTTGAGGCAACATTTATGTCAACTTCGAAAGCATTTTCCTCATCGTCATTAATAATAGGTGCTTTACCACAGTCGTCTCAACCCGAATGGACTAGCTCAGACACTACAATCAGTGGCACAAGCACCACATTGGTTGGATTGGTATCCCCAATCTCATCATCAGAGATATCATAATTCGGGGGCTCATAATCCTCATGCTGACGAGATGAGGTACTTGGATGACCCCTATTACTGGACTCAGCAAATTCCACAGTCTCAGCCAAGCCGAGAGGAGCAACGGCAACTTTCATGGCTTCCTCAAATAAGCCGAAGTTCACAGTGTTAATAGGAGGGTTCGAGCTCTCATATGGGCTATAACCTTTAGACATTGAATCAATCTCAGACCTAGTATAACCCCTAGTATAACACTTGGAGAAGGAACTTCAAGTGAAATGTCTTGGTGGGGAAAGTTGGTCAGACACAAGCGAGGAGGTATTACAGCTAAGGGTGTCGGAGTCAAAAGTGTCGGAGGGATTCTCTCTTAATGAGACGTATCGGCTAAATTGAGCCTCGGCCTCTTCCCTCTCTCGACGAACCCGTTCATGAAGGCGACGTAGCTCTAGCCAAGTCTCGTACAGACTTTGGTACATCCACAAACAGTTGCTTAAAGAAAGTTTAAGATTTTGAAAGATCAAAAAGGGGAAAGTGGATCATTTTGAAGGAAAACAACCAAGAACACTCAATGAACAAGAAACCCTTACACCGATAGAAGACCCACCAGAAAACAAACGTCAACGGAAAGTCAAAAGTATGACCAAATTTGGCTAGAAAACAAACCACCACCTTCAAAACCTAACGGGAAAACCAAACACAACCTAAAAACTGCCAAATCTACACCCTAGTAACACCGCCACAATAGGAGGTGCAAAATCCAAACGACACGTCACAAAAATGATAAAGGCGAAAATGGAAGCAAACAACAATGGAAAACAAAGGAGATGTGATTCGGAGTGTACTTGGAAGAAGGCGACCACCGGAAATTGGGGGAAAATGCCGAAAATTGATTGGGGAAGGCAGAAGATACGAAGGAGTTCGAGAGAGAAGAAGCTTCAAACCATGAAGGTTTATGAAAATGACAAAATTGTATTGTCTTAGACAATTTTCAACTTGAGAAGAGTGATAATGATGAGCTACGAATACTAAGGCATAAGATGACGTGGGCCAAACGCGCCTTGAATGTCACACTCAATTTCCTAGAATCACGCCACTTTAGACACAGCTAAGGAATGACTGACGGTTGGCAAGCATCTCACAATGGGGATGATACGAGGGGACGTGGGGGGTGATATGTCGTTGCGTCGATAAAGATGACCTCTGAGTCATAGACAGCTAAAACTCTAAGACCTAAACATTAAACTGAATTAACTTGAGGTCAATGAGGACCAATGTAGACCTCGTCCTCCTACAAACACAGAAGGCTAAAGTCTAGGGGGTATTTGATATACATAAAGTATAGTCACGTCTGGATGACACTCCAGACCAGTCTCCATCAAGTTTCGGCTTTTAGACAAAACTAGTCATTTCACTAAGTATCACCATCAAGGTGTCGACCTCAGACGACACTCATGTTGCAAGACACATAACTCCAGAGCTAGGGGTAAGTGTGTCGGACACAGACGACCATCATATCTCGTCTCGACTACGAGCACAGAACCAAGCACCAGACAGACTCTCGATTGAACCGGTGCATCTGCCATCTAGTGTCAGCCGAACCACACTGCCTCCTACAAATATGTTCAGCTACGCATGAAAAGCATGACAGGGGCATATCAGTCATTCCAACACAAAACCGTCAGCAAGAATCACTCACCCACGTGAGGGGATTCATATCATGATTACTTCACCGTCAGAATGGACACGTGACGCTCTCTCATAGGTCATGAACATCAGCTAGGCATGGAATGTATGTTAAGGGTGACATTGCGCACACCTAGCCTATAAAAAGTTCACTTTGACTTCTTCATTAGGGATCGATCTTCTAAATATTTATTGTTACTTTGTTCAAATAGTTCTAGAAAGATAAAGCTTGTATTTGTACTCAACCATGGTTGTTCATGCCTCATTCTAGTGAAATACTCACCTTGCACAGTGGACGTAAGCATAGTTGTCAAAATCGTCCGATTCGCGATTCGAATCGGACGATTCGATTCGATTCACTACCAAAACGATTCGAATCAACCTTCGAATCGCAAATGTCTAAAGAATCTGACCGAATCGGCGATTCACGATTCGAATCTTCCGATTCGGTCCGATTCACTTTTTTTTTTTTTTTTTTTTTTCGCGATTTTTTTACATTAAATTAATATATAGGCTCTTTATGATATATATATATTTGTTTTATGTAGGGTGTTTTAAATTAATATGTAGGCTGTTTTATGAAATATTTTTGTTTTTTACATTTTTAAGCTTAAAATGGATGAGAACATGTACTACGGTTAATTTTTGTGATATATTTTGGTATATTATCATGTGCTATGATTAGTTTTTTGTCATATTACGCTTAATTACCAATTCTATAGTGTTAAATTCCATTTACATATGTTTTACTACGTTTTTATCGTTTGGTTCCGATTCGACCGATACGATTCACGATTCGATTCACGATTCGCGATTCGGGGGGTAAACGATTCACGATACGATTCGCGATTTGACAACTATGGACGTAAGTCAATGGCCGAACCACTTAAATCCTTATGTTCTCTCTCTGTCTCTCATCTCTTCTTGAATTGCCTGGTAATTACTCTATTATAGCTCATCAGTGCGATACTCATTTCCAGGATCAGCTTGTACCATCAGGCCCCATACTTGATGTACTGGTTAGTATATGGTTTGGGTATCTTCTTTTATAATTTTGTTATTAACTTTCTATGAATAACAAATGCGGTTGCGACACGATGCAAGCACGGTAATTCGACGCTTATTTGGGTACCGTAGGAAATAAAATAATAATATAAAGTGTAGTATATTATTCCTTGATTTTACATATATAATACATTAAGTTTTGTACAAATTAACTACAATCATTGATCCCGAACATAAATAGAATGGACTATAACGAAGAAAAAAATATTAAATGATAAATATCATTCACGATATCTATTCCGAAAAACCTTGATACTATTTAACTTCATTTTTAGTCAAATCTAGCCATGTGTCTAATTTTCAACACCACTTGCATAAATTCTCCTGCAACTATTATTCAGTTCCACCGGTCAAGGCCGGAAGATGTTGAAAATTGATTTGAAGTAACATGTCAATCTTGAGCTTCAAAATTCACATTAATAACATCACCATCACTGATGGTCAATATACAATGCTTTCTCTCAAAGTTCCAACCAATCTAAAATATATATTTTCATACCTTAACGAAGAATGTTGATTCAAAAAATTCCACCAATCTTGGTCGAGTTTAGCATTCTTCACAAAAAAAGAAAAAAAAAAGGACTCTAAAATAATCCATAATTTTATTTAATTCTAATAATCGGATGAATCGGTTGACAAACCCACCCGATTCGAGTGGGATTCAGATGCATTTACCATTTTAAAGAATTTGTTCTTCATTATTTACTATAATTAGATGTTTTGATTACCAAGACTAGTGAGGCCTATAAATAAAAGGGTCTCCTCTCCCCTTGTAATCACTTATCAACTGAATATGAATATTATGAATGAAAATGATTAAAGAAGCCCTATTTGTGGTTGTTATTGTGCACGCTTCTGGCACTCTCGATTACAATTGAAATAAGGACTTCTTTCTCACCTAAAAATCAAGCATTTAAAAAATTAGCTCCATTACTTCTTATATACACCATTAGGAATGTAAATGTGGTGTATGGTGGTGGAAGAGAATTAAAAAACAACAACAACGACAACAACAATATAGCAATTAGGATTGACATGTTCTCATTCATACTCTCCAAAAACATAGTAATGTAAACATAATAATGCAATACAAAGTTAGTTACCCGTTTATATAAAAACGGGTGAATTTGGACATATACAATCATACCCTTAACTAATAAAGACAATCAATAAAGAAAGACAAATAACTATGCTCTTTCATCGCTCCCCTTTCTTAAGACGAGCTAAGCGAGAGAAGCAGGCGTAAAATCTCTTTAATGTCGCCTCAGTGATCCGGGAACTCTCAAAGTTGATACTCTCACCCAACTAACAAGGAATTCGGTTAGTAGGACATGTGGATGTCTTGGAGTTCATGACCCGCTCGACTCGGGTCGAAATGAGAGTGAACAAGCTAGGACTCATCCGTTAGCAAAGGGATAAGAGGAACATGGTGACCTTGAAAGGGGGAGAGGTATGTCATGTTAAATGTCGGGTGAATACGAAACAGGGGTGGAAGATCGACCTTATATGCGTTCATCCCATGAGCATGCAAAATGGGGAAGGGTCCAAAATGTTTCATCTACAACTTGTGGCTCTTGTAGTCTCCCTATGAAAGTAAATCAAAATTAAGCTGGAAAAACAATCTCCCTGCAATGAGCATCCATGTGTCCCTTATAAGAGCCATATATATGGGTGATTGGAGGCCATACATGCAGCAAAATTGGGGGAATCAAACTGACCCACACTGTATCGCGAAGCTCTACGAGATCAATAGCCATCTAGTGTTGGCACCCAACACAATCAGGAACGATGCTCATGGATTAGTTGATAGCGTTGTGGAAGTCGAACTTTGTGCAACAATAACATCCGAACTCATGGGGTTATCAGTAGGTAAGCACTACACTTGACACCAACGGTTTGTGGATCGAAGGCGATGGAGAACTGAAGTGAACAACGTAGGAGCTGGCCAAGTGAACATGCAAATCAACAAAGATCTTTGCCTGATGTGATGTTTTATGGGATTAATGTCCACAACTACTAAGATAGATACATACCCCTAGGCTGAGGAAGGCCCACTTTGAAATCCATCGAGACGTCATGCCATAGGAATGGAGAGAGATGTACACACCGGCATTGTAGTGTTGACCCTTAGTCATCTAGCAAACGTAGAAATTCCGGATAAAAGTGTTAAGTGTTGCACGTGGTAGTAGACCAGTGAACCTCCCTCAGTGTTACCTTGGTGAGAGAGACCCCATGTGTCCGACTAGCCCCCTAAAGTGGAACTCTATAATAATCTTCTTGATAAGGAAGAAGTGGGAACTAACATTGAGCAGAGCTGCAAACTAAGAGCCTATCATGGAGAAGGATAATAACCTGATATGTTGTGGTGGCTAGCACACTTGACTACTATTAGCCCAAAATACTTGTCAATAGCATGCAAATCACGGGCCTCGTCAAACCCAAACATAAAGCCTCAAAGAACCTCTAAAGCATGGGATTGGGGACATAAAGGCGTCGATAACTTGATTCTCCTTACCTGACCGTTCTAAGGTGCAACATGTAACGCTAGAGTTGGTGGAACCACTTCACATAACAGTCACAAAATCTTCTTTTCATTGTAAGCAAATTGGAGAGCCTCGTAATCAGACTTGATGACAAACTCCTTGTGAATAAGGTACTCATGCCAATGTTGCACTGCCCTGAACACCAGAAACGAACTCGACATCATATGTCGAATAATTCTGAATAAGGTCGAATAGCTTCTGCCTTAATAAAGCCATGAGGTAGAGGTGGATGTTCTGAATAAGAAGTACACCAATCCTTTTCAAGCTTTGCAAGATAGCTCGAATCAAAACAGGTTATAGTCATTGGGACCTTGAAGCGACATGTCTCATCAACCTCCTTCATCTAACGGTAATTAGAATTTGACAACACCCCATGATTGTCGTAATAAGTTCCATGATAGAGTTGAAATGTCAATAAAAATTGGCTAACTCATGGAAGCTATGAACTTGGGCAACAATGGAGGACATGTCAATCAACTATATCATGTACCTTGGACTCGTCGGTTTGCGCTTGCTCAACTGAAGGAAAAATTGATGGGTGCAAAGTAACTCAAGCAACTGACGAACATTTCCCACGTGCTCCTCCTCGAAATGGCTATAAATGAGGATATCATTGAACTACACAACCACAAACTTGCCAGGAAGGTCCGGGTCATCATCCTCATTAATGTTGACAACATTCCACTCATCTCCCGAGTGCATATGAATCTAATGGTACCCGCTCTACAGTCCAACTTGAAGAACATGCGAGCTCCATGAAGCTTGTCCAACATGTCGTACGATTAGGGAATGGAAAATCTGTATTTAACCATGATCTTGTTAACAGATGTCAACGCACATCCTCCGGTTAAAGTCCTTCGTTGTGAGAAGGGCGGGAACGGAACAATGCGACGTGCTCTCTCTCAATAACACATGAGGGCACGTATCGAATACCTTCATCTGCAACTCCTTGGGTTCGATCAATGTCAAACTTTAATGAGGTAAATTGGGCAAAGATGCCCCCAGCACAAAGTCGCATGTTGGATGTTCTGAAGCGGCAACTATCAGATAGGGAGTGCACACATCCTCGAATGTATCCAGAATAGCCCATGGTAGGAGGAACCTTCATCTCGGAGTGGTAAGAGTATTCAATAACACATAGCACTATAGCCCTCTTCTCTTCTTAGCCTTGGAAATCAATAACGGTGTGACTCACAGGAGTAACGGGAGGGAGGGAAAGACGTGTAGGCCAAATCAAAAGAAGATACATTCGAGATTCGTCATTCTCAAAGGTGTAGGTGTTCAATCGGTCTTCATGTGTCGAGCATCAATCAAATTGTCACGGTCAACCCAAAGGGTAGCATATAGCCATCAACCATAATGCATAAAAAAATCTAAATACGATCCGATTGAGAACGGGACATGACACTGTTTGGTAAGACCAAGGTGGTTTTGCTATACACAATACAACACAGAATCTACAACAATGGCTCAAGTGGCAGGTTGAGCTTGTCAACCATCTGTTGAGACGAGATTCTCTATGAAACCCCGTCATAATCATTGTGCATAATTAGAGGTGCACCGAGTATAAAACAAGTTGTGACGCAACAATTGGAATCCTTAATGGGGAGATGGGGTTGCTAGGGTACAGTGGTTGATCAAGGTAGTGGCGGTCCGAGTGGGTGGACATAAGACCGAAAGCACTGGGTGGCGGTTTGGGGAGGATGAGCATGAAGCAGACATGAGTCGCTTGCCCAAACCTAGGAGTGAGTGGTGCGGTAACGGTGAATCCTAGCGGCAACTGGGAGGGGGACGTCATGGGGTGTAGGTTCCAACCCTAGGTAATGGTTAAAAAAGGGTTCAATAGAGGGGACAGGTTTGTTCTTTTCAGATTTGGGCTGAATATATGCAATACGTTATAGGTGATGCCTAAGCGACCCAACAAATTGGTCGATCTATTCCCATGCACGTCCAGGTGACTCCCAAAATATATAGGCAAAGTCGGTCAGGTCGTGCATAAAACCAGGCAATTTCGGTCGACCGACCGGCGTGGCACACCGGCTGACCGTTTTCAGTGCAGAACGGAACTGTGCCCAGATGTTGCCTGAAAGTCATTTGAATGATGCGTAGAAACAAGGCAACGTCCCTAGAGAGTAGGGGAACCTTCAGTCGAGGTGGAAACTCTGTGTGAGGGTGTCAAAGGAGAGGGTTTAGGCCTTGCAAGGCTGGTGGAGGTAGAGAGGTAGTCAAAAGAAGGTGGGGAGGGCTGGTCAGACCCTTAACATGGTGGGGTGGTGGCGTAGAAGGAGAAATGGAAGGGTTTGCAAACTGAAGCATTTTTTTGTGTGTGTGTTGGGGGGGCCGGGGGGCGCCAATTCCAAAACCCTAGGTGAGGTGGTCGCAACCAAGTACTTGGGGGATGGGGTGAAAATGGGTGGGGCCGCCTGGCATGATAGGTGCAACGAGAGACGGAGTCCTGTTTAGGGCTTGCAAAAGCGGTTGATGCTGCGGGGGGCTGTCGTGCTAGCAGCATCATCACAGAAATGCAGTGGCTGATGTGTGGCGTGTGGGCGGTGTGAGGAAAAATCTACGCTCTAGGGTTGAGACACCCCCCTCCCAATCACTCTAAATCTCCACCGTGCTAAAACCCCAAAATGGGGGTTAGAGCAGTTTGATACAAATTTGTTGTGAAGTTGCAGAAATGAATCAAAATACAATAACGCTATATAAATTAGGTCTCAAATACAGTAATACACCATACTAAATAACAACAATTAATAAAAAAAAACAAATAACAACCATGCCACTGCATCAAAATGAGCCGAGTCAAGCTAGATGCTCAAACTTGGTTTGAAAACCTTAATGAGCTTGCTTAGAAATGTGTATAAGCTTGGTTTGTTTATTTCACAAGATGAGCTCAAACCATCTTTTATCTGAACGAAAGTGAGCCAAGCTCGAGCAGTTGACTTTTTATACTATTTTAGTATGATTTATTGAGTCAAATTGGAGTCGAGCTCAATAAGATAACCAGCTTAAAAACATGTTCAAGCTTGGTTCATTTATTTTATAAGGTAATGGACGAGTTTTTATCATAATGAACACGAGCAGCTTGGTTTGTTTTACAGCCCTATACAACAATTAACTCAAATAAGCATATGCAATAACCAAATTCTCAAAAAACTTGTAGAAAATCGTACCTATATCAACTGATGTTGTGTGATTTGCAAACTAAAAAGGTAATTCTATTAATTTGGATGTTTTCATAGCTATACGGAGACTCTTTATAAGAAGATAACTTTACTTAAATGACAAAAACTTACGGTTGCCTTGCGATACTTAAATCAGAAAGAGCCTTTGCAAGAGCGGGCACATCATCATGCTTCAAACGACAGGCAATTATTTGCCTAAAATGTGGATGGACTCTTAAGCTTCACAACAGGAAAAATTATTTAGGCAGTTATACAAGTGGGCATCAACAACTAGGTTTTTTAGCGTGATCAGATGGCTTAATAGTTTACCTGTTCCAAAGCTCACCAGCATACCAGGTGTCGAGAAAGCGCTCTAAGCCATGTGCAACTAGTGAGCATGCTCTAGAAACATCTTTAACCCTGCGTATTTTTCTTGCTACCTCGTTTTTCAATCCAGGGCTTCCAGATATTATGACAGCTCCTCCAACCTTATTTAACAGATATTACACTTTATTAGTTATTTATGGGAAATTTGGACACACCCATTAAATCATGCACTTCACCCTAAATTTATGGAACTTGCACCTCACCTCACCATTTTTTCACCAACTAATTTTGATTCGCCCACTAGGTGACTTGAGCTTCTCAAAATGCAAGTATAGAACAAAACAAATGTATATTCTATGATGTATTCACTGTCGCAAACGTTTTCCCACATGCGCCACCACTAGGGGTGTGCACGGTTCTGTTTTGGAGCGTTTTTGTTGACTGAACCGACCTCTAATCGGTTTTCCCAAAATGTAGCCCGTGATCGGACTGATGATACAGGAAAACCAACAATTTCGGGTGGATTCAGTTTAAGTCCGTTTTGGTCTCAAATCACTGATTACAAACCATAAAATCACAAACTATAAGCATAGTTCGATATAAAATGAGGGATGAATCAGAGTGAATATTATGTGTATATATAAAAAATGAGTATGTAAAATGCACAGCTCCAAGGCTTTTGAAAAGATTATCTCTACATGCATATAAATGCACGTGCGAGGAAAAAAATGTGTTAAGAGACGAGGAAGTGAGACTGAGAGGTCATGGCTTTGTAGCTTTCATAAGAAATCACCAGCTGGGGTATTGGGGATTTGACAGAGATGAGAGATCAGGGATGACTTCAGGGTTTTAAATTCTGTAGCCTCTTTTCTTGTCGTCAGGGAGAAGAAAAATTTAAGAGATGGGGAGAGAGAGAGAGAGAGAGAGAGAGAGAGAGAGACGTATGTATGTCTGAGGCTATTTAAGCTTTTTAGGGTTATATATGTAGACAGTACGGTTTGTTACAGGGTTGGTGTCGCTGGAACCGCCGGCCAAACCGATCCTACTACAAAAACGCCAAATTGTACTCGGTTTGGCGGGTTTTATTTGCACAGCCCTAGATACCACCAAGGTCACACCATTATATTGCTATACCACCACCAGCAGCCTTAAGAGGTAAATTGGCTTCTTGCTTAAAGAACTTCAAAAGGTCAAGGGATGAGGTCATCCTCACCATGAGTGCCATGTTTGTTATTTTGATTGAGGTAGCAAGTAAAATTAAATCGATAACTATCGAAAACAAAAAGACATCTAGAGGCAAAGGTCTGACTGTAATATCAGATTGAGATTTCATGGCGACTGTCAGCTTCTTTTTTCTCTCTGTACGGAATGTAAAATATGATCTTTTTTCCTTTTATCTATTAATCAAACCCAGTATTGTTGGGAAGATGGCGAGTATAAAATGTGGGTTCAAACTTTTCACCTCTTCCTTTCTACTTATATTAGGTTTCTATCAGACAGTGACTTATTTTTTCTCGGTACACTTGATGCACAAATTCCCTCTAGGTGGTGATGGGAGAGGCAGTTGTCCTGGTTGATTACAAAATTTTACAGTGTAAAACATAGATAGGGCATAGGATTAGCTTTGAGAATTTACAAGGGTGTCTTTCTACTAAATATATTTCTGTTGGTTCATGTTTAAAAAGTTTAAATATATTGAGATGCAAAATTTAGTGGGCGCATCCAAAAAAAATCCCTTGCTTGCATGCTGCTCAAAGGAAATGAAACCAAATGCATCAATTGATTTACCTTATCACTATATCTCAAAGCCATGTACAATGTGATCCTTGCCCCCATCGAGTATCCAACTAGTGTAACTTTTTTAGGGGTGATTAAATGAAACAATTTGCATAATATATCTGCAACGACCTCAATGGACAAATCTGGTTCTTGTGCTGGCACACTACCCGAATGATTTTGTATCTTAGACCTCCCATGGCCAGGAAGGTCGATTGCAATGCATCTTGCAGATCCTGAGATTGCCTTCATGATGGGAATCCAGTCTTCACCAGTCCCAAGGAAGCCATGAAGAAACACTATTACATTTTTCTGCATCAAAATAATCATGAAAGAGTGAGCAACACCAGCCAAATCCAGTATGAACATACCCCATAATATATATACACATATATTACCATATGAACACATTCTTACATCGATATTATGTCCGATATCGTGGACATTGATAGAAACAAAGAAATCTTCAACACCAACTGTTAACTGATAATTACAAACTTGTTCTCCTGTAATATATCGAATAATGGAATTGTTGTTGACTTCAAAGTTCCGCAAAAGTTGACCAGCATCAACAACAGATGCTTCCACACAGCCACTGTGTGGATTACGATGAATACTCAGAGGCTTGGAGGTTACATCTTCTTTAAACCATCGGTAGGTTCCAAGACCGTGTGCTATAGATAATGCCGGTTCCTTATTCATCAGTCTGCATATATCTGCATTTTGCAACTCAATATAACAACTGAACTGAATATAAGCAGACAAACCAAGACCACTTTCATATGCAGCACTGATAACAGCCATCTTCCCTTGCTGCTGAGCCCACCGAGCAATAAATGCTGCATTTTCAAAGCCCCCAACAACACTTGGTTTGATTACCTGGATACACAATCAATAAACATGCTGAACTCTGTAAGGTCTATTTGTGGCTGTGGTTTTTAAGTTTTATTGTAGAAGCAGAATTTCTCAATATTATAATGCACATTGAAATTCAATGTAGACAAGATTATTTCACCATACTATAAGAGGGCTTTTTTTAACTGAGTTAATTTGCTGAAATGTAGTGTGCATGTTTTCACAGAAGTGTGAAACTAGTGCACATCTATGAAGCACAAATGCATCGTTAGGCATCTTTGTACCAGTATCGGATACTTGGATACTCTCACAACGTATCCGAGGAATAAAACAAATCAGCATACATGGACATGTATACTGTGCAACATGTATACTCGTTTCTTTTGTTTTTTTCAGATACCTCTTGGATACGTAAGGAGGTACGGCTTGATGTTTGGGAAATACAGGGAGGCACTTATGCAATTTTTGAATGATGCCATTTTCTTATTTTAAACTTATCTAATAAAAAATATTTTTTGCTTGAACTTAACACAAATAGGTCATTTGTCTCATTTACAGAATAGAACATAAAGTCAGAAACTAAAACAACTCCTCTGCTCTGCATGTAAGCAAGCTACATTTGAACATTTATGATGAATACCGAATTATCATTTTCTCTGTTATACAATTAGTATTGACTTCTACATTTTTTTCTAGTCATACTCAACATTTTAAAAATCACTCGAGGCGAAGCAGAGAAAAAACGCTCCAAGGCTTAATCCTCAGGGGTGATAAATGAGGTTTATATGCCTCCCTGGGTTGAGGCGCACCACCTCGAGGCGGGTTGAGGGCGAGGCGCTGGATTTCAAGGTCTTAACAGGAAAAAAAAAAAGATGGAAGTCATGAGAGGAAAACCCTAACCTGCATCGCTTAAGTCTTTCTCCTCTCTCGATCAGTTTTTTTATTTTTTTCCTTGTCGGCACCAACTTTGTTTTTTCTTTTTATTTTAGTGGGGTTAACCAACAATGCTAAAAAGTCCTCCAAACTTAACTTGAAAGACGAGTTTCTTCATGACTTCCGTGGGAGATATTTATTTACAGCTGTACAAGCAAAAGTTAACTTATGCTTAAAGTTCAACTTTTACTAGACAAAAACTAACTATTTTGTTAAAAATGAAAATGTATACTTTTTATAGAAAATAAAAAAAATTAACTATTTTGTTAAAAATATAAAATTAACTTTTTATAGAAAATAAAAAAATGTATTCAGCTCACTTAGGTTTTAAATTACAAAATAAAAGTTTAACTTCTTTATAAATATTACAAATTCATTGTTTTTTAAAGATTATTCATTTTTCTAAACTTGCACTTAACTTAAAAAAATTGATGTTTTAATCTACCAACTCTTATTCTTTTTTCCTTTTTGTTTTAAAATTGCACTTAACTTATGTAATTATTGAATATGTATATCAATTTGATTTTGCATTAATTGATTTACTGTCATATTATAAAATAACCAATATGTGAATGAAATTAAAAAAAAATGATTTTGCCAATTTGATTTTTCATTGATTAATTTATTGTCATATTGTAAAATAACCAATTTGTTAAAATTGATTTTGTCAAATTACTTTTTTGTAAAAAGTCATCTCGGGGGGAACAAAAAAATGTCAAACTATGTGAGAAAGTCCTCAAAGATATTTTTTTTTTTTGCAGTTTTATTTTATAGTTCTTTGTTATTTTATTTTTTATGATTTTATTAGTATTTTTTAATATTATTTTGCTCTTTTTTTCCTTTTCGGTGAGGCTTAATCCTCGCCTCGCGCTTTTTTAAACATTGGCCATACTTTTCATAATGTTGTTAAAATAGGTTAACTTTTATACAAAGAAAAGTATATTATTTTATTATCGCATCCCCTGTCCGTATCGTATCCGGGGGTTTTGACATTGTCGTATTCCCATGTCCATATCATATACGCTACGTGTATTCGTGCTTCCTAGATGCACACACTTCGCATTTTGATTAGATTGTTCTAAATTTTATTGTTCGTTGTTTAGGAAGGAAAGTGGAAAGATTAGGAAGAAGGAATGGCTAATATATAGGACGTTTTACAGTAAAAACTACTGAGACCCATTCCCTTCCAATTCAATTAAACGCACGGGAGGAAAAGACACCCTCGCTTTCATATAAAAAAAAACTTGTCATCCCAACTACATCAAACAAACAATAACTAACCAGAAAGATTGGTTGCATTTGCAGCCATTATGTTTCCGCTTAGTAATTGCCCAAGAAAATATTCATTACGAGGCTTATAAAAAGAACACTAGAAAACAGACATGATTATTCTGTACTACAAGAGGTATGTTTATTAACAACTAGGAACAAAAAATACGTTTTTACTTTTCAACTACAAATACAAATTTACTTACAACAGCTACTACTCCTGCGTGAGTGAACTTTGCAAGCACTTCAATAGCATTTTTTTGAATATTGTTTAGCGTTTCATCGAGTCCTACAGGTAAGCCAGTTTCTTCGCAGAACTTGATAATATCATCTTCATCACTAACAGGTTCCTGGAGATAACAGAGGGTTATACGTACAAATACTAGACAGAAAACTCATGTTTTTCATATTACAACCATAAGATAATGAAAATTATCACCACACTACAATTAAAATAAACTTAAAAGAATACAATCAGAAGATTGAAAAGTTAATCGCAAAATATATGAATATCAGAAGTTTTCACTGAAAAATGTAGTTATAACTTACAACACATTACTATATATCATCTTTATCCAGTTCACTATAACTAGCATCGTGCACTCATTTAGAGTTAAAAAATAAAAAGGAAAAACCTCTCAATCACAAATTAGGAGTCATGTTTTCCTTTTGGGAGACATCTCAAATTAAGTCACGTTTCTGAATATAGACTAATAAATAACCCAATATTCCCAGTCTACCCTTCATTATACCGGAGTGAAAATCATAATTAAATTCATTCAAACTTACGTCAGATTCCAATTCTACCTTTGATTAAAAAATTACCTTTGTAAAAAGTTCCTCAAATGGAAATCACCATACCTCAATATATTGTAACCCACAATCTTTCACAAAAGAGCCAAATAGAATTGCATCTTCATAGTTCCAATTCCTATTTGCATCTGCGCGGAGTTCAATCTGGCGCCCAACCTTCTTTCTCACTTCTTGTATGACAGCCGCATCTTCAGTGGGATCTGCTCGGCGTGCTACCTGAAAGTGGAAGGAATGTTTGCACATGCCACTTATTACTTCTACAAGTCTTAGTCTTGATAATAGTGTGCCCAAAAATAATGAGGGGCGGCAACTAGCATAATGCTTCAATTTTTCCACAGAGAATATATAATTGCCAAGCAGAAGAAAAAATAAAAAATAAAAATTTACTTTTAGCTTTATTGCAGTAAACCCTTCTTTAACGAGTGTACTGGCAACAAAAGCAACCTCTGTAGGAGTTCCATTAGAGTCAATGAGAGCACAAATTTGAATATTCAATGACTTTCTGGATAAATCTATAAAATCTGTCTGCGGATGAAGTATGTTCAATAAAGTAGAATCTTTTGCTGCTGCTATAGCATTGAGAACTGCCATCTCCAAACCACATCTGACACTTGGAAAGATTGAACTTGGCTATAGAACAATGAAAAAAAACTATATAAATATAACTACATTTATTAGAAAGTTGGTAAATGTAAGCACAAATGAAAGATATCAAAATTGATATTATATATGAAGAATGAAAATGCATGGACCAACCGAGATTCCTAAACTGTTCCATATCCAAGAAGAAAATGAGCCATTTAGCAGCGGAAGAAACGAACTAATATTTGCTCCTTCCATTACATGAATAAGAAACCGAAGTTGTTCTTCTACATCCAGGAGGTTTTCTTCATGGATTTCTAGAGGTGCAACCTGTTTAAGAGAGCAGTAGGTCAGAAATAAGGAGCATAATTTTACAAGTTTCAAAATGAGAACATACAGGAAATAGAACAGGTTATAGCAAAGATAAAAATAAAAATAACAATAATATTAAAAAGATAGGTACCAAAATGCAGTCATTGACAAATAGTTTATAAAAAAATCCATCTTTTCAGTAAGTTTCATGTAAATAAGTAACTTATCTTCTTTCTTATTTCTAGAAAAGGTGGAATTCAAATGACTTGCCTACTATTAATATACTTTTATGTCAAAATTTAATATCTATAAAATATCTCCCCTGCTGACGCCATCTCTCTCATGTAACAGAGTTAAATTCGGTATTCTGAGGGCAACAGTTTACTCACATTGCAGCCAAAAGCTAAAGCATTATGTTCATCAAAAAGTTGGAGATCCCACTTTTTTAACAATCGACAAAATGTTCAAGAATTATTGAATCGATTGTAGTCATTCTGTTACAATAGCAGACACATTAGCAGGATTATATTTCTATTCAAAGTTAGAATCCAGAATATGTCACTGCCATATTAAAAGTACTTTTTTTTTTAGAATCGTTAAAAGTACTTTTAGATAGATGGTAAATAAAAACTTCACTAAAATATGTTCACATGTTCCAGTGAAATCCAAAGCCAAAAGGAAAGTGGTGAACTGTTTGGCTTAGCAACCAAGTACTGTCGAGGCCTGTATATTCTATACTATATCTTTATTATCTTCCATGGCTTTGTAAATTATTAAAATGAGAGGATACATAACCTTTACGCATTTGAAGAAATATAGAAGAAAAGAAAGAAATTACAAGTGCAGTTAAAAGGCACATGACAGCAAGTTTAATACTAAAATTCAAAGGCTGAATTAATATAAATTCTCTCTAAGTCATATCAAGTAATAAGGACATCCTAATATGAGTTATGCGACTCTTACCTATTCTACGATGCAAGGTGAAAGCTCCATAATTCTATTATACACAACCTTCATTGAATCATATAAAAATGGTGATCGCTAATCATTTCCATAAATTATGCATGGTAATAATATTTCCAATGTAATGCATGGTCCAATGTAATGCACAGCCAGCCGACATCCGCACCCTGCAGTTAAGCGGGAGTCTTGTGCACTGGGTATGACCTTTTAATGCATCGTTCAAACAAGTACTATATCACCACAGCAGAAGTGCAACAGGCATGCTATTTTATTGACTCATCTTTTCATACACGTAGAATGCAAGTAAATGGATAAAACAATCAAACATAAACTAACCTCACCAAACCCAACACTTCCATCTTCAAGAGATAAAGTTAGAACAAATCCCTCTCTATTGTATGTGGTAAGGTCAGAGTTGACAGGAGACGAAGTGGGCGGAGCACAGAGCTGAACTCTGTCACAAAATAATCCGTAAGCTGTAATAAACATTTTTATAATTTAAGAATTCATTATTCAATCTATAGACTTTATTTCTTTCATAAAAAACTCACCTATATATTGAGTAATCCATCTTATAAACTTTGCGAAACATCGAACCATGTACTGCTGAGTCCAAAATTGAAAAGCCTGAAAGGGTACTCATAGAATGATCTGCTGCTTGACATGAAAATTTTCTCAAATTACTGAGAAGAGAAGTAAGATGCATTAGCGACGAACAAAGCTGACGAGGTCAACATAGAAATCATTAATTAAGACCCCATTTGTTTTGGGATGAATTACTTTTCACCTGGGTGAAGAGTAAAATGACGAAAGGCATTTTCACACAATCAGAATTATAATTTTTGCTTGTATAAAATTATAAATATGTGTACATGCTGTGATTATGTGGTTTTGTCACGAAATAGTGAACAATGTTTAACTCAAACTATGTGAAAATAATGTTCTGTTAAGTATATATATTATACCCCAAACCAAACCAAACGATGAAAGAACCTGACTACCTGTGAAAGGTTGCATTATCATCAATACAACTCTCAACTTCTATGACACAATCAAGTTCTGCATGTTGAGCTGTGAATAAAGCATCTTGCAGTTCCATTTTTGTCCGGACTCCTATATGCTTCACACTGCACACATTGATTTTCTATAGTTAATAAGCAAGAACTTAATTACTATCATAGAAAATGTGACAAAAATACCAATGATGATCGATCTAAATTATACATGTAACGTGCATGATAATAACTTTAGCCGCATCAACTTGCCAGTAATCATATCATACGATGGAAGAAACGAAACATAACGGGTAATAACTGTCAAAACAGAAATTAAACTATAAGGCTTTTGGATTTCAATGTCACGTTTATCTATTCAAAGCATCATGCTCAGGAGAGTATTTTGTGAAGAGTCATATGTCATTTATATTTGGGTTTTTTAGGTATATTTTATTTGGGTTTTTTTACTTTAATACATTACTAATTTTTTATTTTAGACTTTAATACAACTTAACCAGTTTATTAGACTTTAGTACATTCTTCGTCATTAAATGTTAAATTTTTGCTCTAGCAACGAAAAATGTACTAAAGTCTAATAAACTGATTAAGTTATATTAAAGTCTAAAATCAACTTAATAATATATTACAGTTGAAAAACCCAATTTTATTTTTTGGGAGAGGGTTAAATAGCCAGTGATCTAAACATTGGCCTAGGAGGCACCTAGTTGCTAAAAGGGGCTTTGCTGCCTCACCTGGAACTCTTGTGCATTTTTAAGAAGCAACCTTGACTTCTTGAAGTATTATATTGAAAACGTTTTGTGTGTGCGCGTGTTTGTTTGAATTATGTAAACAGTGTTTACAAGTTACTTAAGAACTCTTATGCATTTTTAGAAGTACTAAAAAAAGCGCCACCGCTTAGGCGCTAGGTTCCTCCCGCCTAACCCCTTTCAGAATATTGTAAATAGTACACATTTTCATCATAAAAATGTTCTACCACATAGGTTCCCATTGTTGGTGTAAAATCTATATACCTGTCATGAACAAACTCAATAAAAGTTCGTCCGAATCTATCTAAAGGTGATCTCATTTTTCTTACAGAATTCTATATGGTTATAAATATTATGAATCGTTTTCTTTTACAAATAGAATGCTGTCAGATCACATAAGAAATAAGCTCCTGAGATAGATTTGTGGTCAACTATGAAGCATGGCCACGGATACAGCTCACAAGCATGATGTGTCATGTTGACATAAATTCTTTAAATAATACGGCATGGACACGTACAGAACAATTTAATAAATACTATATTCTGTATATGAACAACAAATATTACCTTGTAACGAGTAAATTTAATATCATCTGCTTCGAATGTGAAACATATAAGTTAATAATCATAGTAATTAACTATCACATATTATTTGTACAAAAGAAAATATCAAGAAATATGTGTATGCAAGTGTGTGTTCCATTATATAGATATGTAATAATGTATATGCATGTAATTAGCACCACTGCTCCTCTTCCCACCCAGTTCTCTCATAAATTGTTCAATCTACTAAATGTCAGTGTGCACGGAAAAAGAAAGAAAAAGCTAAAAGGATAAACTAATGTGCTTTAATAAAATATACCAATCTTTATAAGATAGAAAAATGTGTCAAGAAGGAAGTTTTGCTAGGATGCAGTAATTGCAAATTTAGTTTCATGATCTTTGATTGATCTTGCATGGAATTCAAACTTGAACTGAAGGATATTGAAGTCATTCATTTATCAGATCAATGTGAACACCATAGCTGTTCTTAAACCCAATAACAGCTTGAATATATACATGAAGTTTACGAGTTTTATTAACACAATTTGACAAAGTTAGAAAACTCAGGCTAACAAAGAAAACAGGCGAAAAAGGATCTTAAATTTTTTTTTTTTAAATACTGATGTGCACACGAGGGCGGGGATTTAATTGTATTTTCAGCTATTTTATTTCATGCCTAGTCTAGTAATTTTCACCCTTTTAGTTAGTATTATAGGTTGGGGGTAATATTCTCTTCGATATTCTATTGTGCCTTCTTTAGTCAATTTATGTTTCATGGTTATGTTGGCTGGCAAGATAACCTGGTCTATAAATAAGGCCACTGGCCATCCATTGCGCTCATTACTACTATTGTTATATGAATGAGAATAAGAGAGAGAAGTTAGGCAATTTGCCTCTAGAGCAATGTTGTTTTCGTTATCTAATATAGATTAAATCGCGCTCCCAACTACAGATGAAACCAGGATCCGAGCGACTTACGCTTCTGATATGCTCGTTAATGTGGTTGTTGTAGAGCCATGGGTAACCCTCGGAAGAACCGGTGAGTCACTCCTTCAAAACAAGACCCCACCGCCAGTGGTCATGCGGCACCACCCCTATTTTTACCACCAAAACCTAGAATTGGATCCCCAGCGGTCACCTAACTGACCCATAATTCCCAAAACTACCAGCCAAATGTAAATCCGACCACCGCTGGAGTTATTCGACTACGGATCCCCATTATCAATGGCCAGCGAAGGTTATCGGAGGTCCAATCCACAACAAGAAGGATTTACAAACCCTAGCTCCAACAAACGTATCCCATAATCCTTGGTCCAAGTTGGGTCAGCACGATCTCTCCACATGCAAACAAAAACCCTCCGTCGAACCCTACCGATGATTTCTGAAAGCAAACAGACCCCTACAAGGCCCATTGAAGTCTCAACGGGACATGATCCCTACGCGAACAAAGGAGAGGCAGCCTGACTATAGGAACCATCAAGCCGATAACTCCTGTCGTCCATAGTCGGTGTCAGCTCCGACAAACCATCGTCGGCATATCGCGAAACTTACCAGAGAACTCTGGTAGGGTTGACTGAAGCAAAGGCGGGCAGCGGTGTGTTTGCCTCTAGGGTTACGAGTAAAAGTCTGATTTACCAAAGGAAGGGTGGGTCATTATCATTAAACCCAACCCAGTATGGAGTGTGGCTTGACCCGTTAGATCTAGTAAATGGCCCTGGACACTTGAAACAATCTCATTCTCAAGATTACAGCCAACCCTCACTGAAGTTTCACCCAAATAACAAACCCACCCACCCCCAACCTTTCAAGATAATTACCCCACCCACTCCTTTACTTCTGAAATTTATATTTACACCCGAACTTTCTAAAATTCATAAATCTGACTCGAAATTTTTTGAAAATCATATTTCAATCCCCAACTTTCTAGCAATTACAGGATAGATATGGGGACTTGCGTGGAATTTGAGCAACTGAGTCATGTTGCGATTAAAGAACTCTTTTCGGATTTCCAGTTCAGCGCAATCTCCATCTAGAAGTATGAACTATGTAGAGAGCTACCGCCTCCTGAATCAGGACCATCCGGAGTTCCTTCAGATCATTGGGTGCCAAAGCGGGCAACGCATTTTGCCCGATATTTCAACTATTTGGCCCCCCCAATGATGGGGAAGAACTGTCGAAGAATGGTATGGATCTCGAGTTCTTTCCTTGTGATTTAATTCCCATTTTTTAGGACGGATGGATTGTTCGTATCCAATTCTGAGATTTGGAGGTTTTCGAGCTCGGGAACATATTTCCCATCTTCTGGGAAGAAGAGATTGGGTTGTGCAACAGAGATTACTTCAATATTTTTGTTGCGGATAGTTGGATGACCCGCATGCATTTCCGCGAGGTAGAGTCATATGGTATTCCTGAATTCTTTCAACTCTTTGGAAATGGGGATGATTTTGTTGAGATTGATTCTTCTGGTGGCTATTCTTTATTCTGAGACTTAGTTGTTGTCTTGGGTCGATGTGGATGTTTCCGAGTACGTGGACCCATTCTAGATGCATTTGATTTGAAGCGCGTTTGGAGGTTGAGTTGCAGCACCGAACCTTGAGGATGCTCATCATGGGAGACTCGAACCGCTTTTGGCAACGCTGGACTTCCCCGAGGTGTTAGTATGTTCATTTTCACTGGGGCAAGCTCTAGGGGCCGAGTTAATATATGTCCGCCATGATCGGGATTTTGGATATCTCCTTCCCATCCTTTTGCTAACCAACACGCTAGTCGCTTCTGAGACTGCTTCCCTCTGAAGTTGGAGAGTGCAATGGTGGTGGTTTTACTCCAATACTCCTGTCCAATTACGCTCGGGATGAGTTTTCTCAAGTTCCCAACTACACAACAAATACATATGTATATATACATACATATATAAGGGTGTTTTTAGAGTCGAGCTAATTGACAGCCCATAATAGTTGATTGTTGAGGTAAAATAATGAGTACTAAAAATGATTTCATTTGCTTTTAAAAAATCGGTGTCCTTTCTGCCAGAGAAAATAGAATTGTCTTAAACATATTGTCAGCATCTTTACATTTTTCAAAATGAGAACATATTATCCTGCACATTTATACACAACGAAACTGGTCCAATAGATCATAGGACCCTTCTTTGGATATGCGCTTATTATTGTCCAAAGAAGGAAGAATTTAAAAGACATCATGCCATATTGAGTTTGTCGATTAAATTCACTGTGGTTAATTGTTTTCAAATGCCTCCTTTAATATAGAGAAGACGCCAATGTCTCACATTAGAGACATTTTAGTTCGAACATGGAAAAAACAGTTACTCTAATTGCAAAAGAAACAATAAGATTCCCCAAACATACTTTTAACATATTTATATTTCTTAAAAAGAGAAAAAAACTGCTATCTTCAATGGTTTTTATACCAAGGATTGGCCCAATTTACATATAATTGTCCAAAAGTGAGAACAATTTATCAGACTCGATGGCCTATTCTCTAGGGGGCTAGATTCATGTTTAGTGATTGACATTTTGAACAGTGTTGTTATAATTTCTACAAACAAAAAAAAAATGATAGTATCCTGAAAACATATTGTGAAAAGAATAGCCAACAACTGACAGATGCAAGCAATACCTAAATATCACTTGGCTGAAACGAAAAAAGGTATTACACAAATATCAACCATATGTCAGAATTTTTACCCATATGCAGCGCACAGGTTGTCGATGGAAACATTATGCGATGTGTAGAAACACTGATCTAATACTCTTTGTTCGGTGATACCCGCAATAGGAAGGAGGCTGAAGATTGCACCACCATGATTGTTTATTACAAGAATAGTCATTCGTTTCCGAGGCACCCTTCAAAAAAATAGTCTTTAATACATTTGCAGAAAAAAAGTGGTGTCATGGACTTATGTTAGATGAAAACATAAGATAATACATGCAAATTGTGATACATCTGGAAATGAAAATCATGATGCTAATGTTATACCTACCAATTCTCTTATGCAAAAATATCAATTCAACACCCAGAAGCAAAGGGGCATAGAAACGCATGCTAGCGTACAAAAGCTTTGCACTACACTATGCAGAGTTTAGAAGATCGATTTTAATTAGAACTATCTTTATTAGTTTCCTATTCCTATTTAGTTTTCTTTCATAAAAAGGCCTCCTCTAGACCTCTACAATTAATAAATCTAAGCCTTTGTGAGCAGTTCAATGGCATTATGAATATATTTGAGATTAAATCTTAGAATTGCAAGATTGACTTTTTTTATTCCACTGTGTACATATCAGCCTCAGTGTAAAAGGAACTGAAGTTCAAACTAAATTTGTGCGGAAACCACTGAATAATGTACTTGTTTTACTTTATTTTATTAAGAGAAGAATAGATAAAGCACCGCTGACATTCACCAATGTATGGTAAAAAAAATATTACGAAGGACCTAAGTGACTGACTCGCAGTGCGGCGCGAGCAAGGAAATTGAAAATACTTGGTATGGAGAGCTCCCTCAGAACATTTTGCATTTTGTATTCAACTTCACGATGCCCGAGCTCACTCTCTCTCTCTCTCTATATATATATATATAAGGTCGTACCCAATGCACAAGGCTCCCACTTTAGCGGGGTATGTAGACAAGCCTTACCCCCATTTTGGGAGAGGCTGCTTCCAAGACTCGAGCTCCCACACATCGATTTGGGTGGACAAGCACTAGCCATCATACCAAAGTCCGACGTCTACATATTCATATATCTATATACACAAATGTATTAATGATGGCTATTTTAATTTTGACAAATATCGTATAAGACTGTTGCAAGGGAGACAAAAAAACAATTTAGTGTTGGAAATTAATATCAAGTAACGAAATTAATTATTTAATTTTAATTTTATTAAATTCCGAATTTCCCATAATTGTGGTCTTGATAAATATCAGATAATTAATTAGGAATGTGATAAATAAAGATATTAAAAGATTTGGGTAAACCTTATCCGTTAGTCACATGATGGTTAGTGGCATTAGTGGGAGACTTGGAAAGAGTCCCACCTCTGTCAGGATTCTGGCCCTCTTCCCCTTATAAATAGAGACCTCTACACCATCTAGAGTCATCTCAATACACACTGTTTCTAAGGAGGGAGAGAAAATCCGAAATCCGTTTTTCTCATTCCGGGTTGTTTAAGAAAGGAATTAAAGGAGCATTCAAGTCACTTTAATCCGTTCAACAACGATGGACAAAGGTCAGTTTTTAAATCGTATTTTTAAGGAATTTTCGATTCTGTGATTGCATGAAGATAAACATCCTGGATTCATGTCAAAACTGTTTTATTCGTGATGTAACCTTACGATTCATATTCGAATTTGTGATTAACAAAACAGTATGATTTAACATGTGGTATCAAAGCTTTCGGTTTATAATCTCATGTTTTCCGTTAATGAAAATTTCTTTGTAACATTCTGATTTATGATCTTTTGAAAATTTGGAAATCTAGAATTTTTTTTAATCTGGAAATCTGAAAATTTTGGTAAATCTAGAAATCTGGAAATTTTGTTTTTCTGGAAATCTGGAAATTTTATTTTACTGGAAATTTTGGTAAATCTGGAAATCTGGAAATTTCATTTTCTGAAAATCTGGAAATTTTGATAAATCTGGTAATCATGCATATGATAATACGAATTTATGTCATGTATGATATTAAGAACCATATTGTTGTATACAGTCCTTATCCTATAATAACTGTCCCATAATTGTTCAACCCCTTTTCGTGTTATTAAGAACCCTAATGTGCCGTTAGCGTGATTTTATTGTTTCAAGTTGTGTAAGCGTTCTGGAAAACACTTTTATTAATCATGATAAGAAAACGAAACTGTTTTTAAGATTAATTATGTGAAAACTGCGATTTGATGCAAAACAGATTTCGAAAGGAAAAAAAAAAAATTGGCGCAGTGAATAGTGTTTTTCGAAATTTTCGGTGTCCGATTGACTTGAAACTGGGTAGGTTGACTGGAAACGGGCCAACGATCGAATTTCACCGCCTTCGGCCGTGATGTAATGTGTTTTTCGGCAATCCGAGTCCGTTAAGGCCCTCAAAACCCCGTTTTTGCCATTGTAGGAAATAATCTCGGGGCTTATAACTCTTTACAGAAAATTGATATTAACGTTCCGCAAAAAGTTTTGATTTTCTGGCATGTTTTACTTCAATTCTATGGTGAAAACTCATTTTTGCCATTTTTGGCAAAATTCATGTATTACGTGTTTTTATACCTGGGCAATTATGTTTTTGAGGCATTCGAGCTACTATTGGTATCTTTGTAATTACTGATTGATTACATATTATAGTTAATATTAATGCATGATTAACTATATTTAAGTTGAGACATGTAAACAATTATTCATTTGAGTTAAGTCAAAGGCCAAACACAGGCTGAGACTGCATGTACGAATAATATACTTACATTCATTAAAGGCTTATTCTAATGTTAGTTATAAAATTGGATTGAGGCGCAACACATGCTAATATCTGAATTGAACAACATTAGAACTAGTTTTGTAAAAACAGAATAGTTGACATTAAGTCCATTAATCATGGTATTAAATGAATTAGGCAACAAACACAGATGCCAAAATTATGGGACCATGATAAATGAATTATAGGGTAATATATCTTTACAATTTGAATATTATGTGATGATTAACACAGATTCCGTGATATTCAGAATGTAAATGAAATATGCCAAAATTTTAGTCAACAATTTAATATTCGACCCTTGCAATTTTGTTGTGTGTGAAATTTAAATTTGTGAACATTGTTATTAATTGCAATTCCCCTTAACCTGTATTCGCAAGCTCAGTCCTATTCCAAATTTGATGGAACTAATTTTTCTAAATGGAATGAGCAAATTGAGTTCAGCCTAGGGGTTCTTGACCTGGACATGGCAATTATGTGTGATGAACCCGCTGCTATTACTGATACCAGTAGCGAGGATGAAATTGTTGTCCATGAAGCATGGTCTCGATCCAATAGGTTGGCCCTAATGTTTATGCGAATGTGTGTTGCTGCTAACATTAAGACCTCCCTACCTGAAACTAAGAAAGCGAAAGAGTATTTGAACAACATTAAGGAACGCTTTCACACTGCTGATAAATCCCTTGCTGGGAAACTGATGGCTGACCTGACCACTATGAGGTTCGATGGTACTCGAACCATGAATGAGCACATTATAGAAATGACAAATCTGGCTGCTAGACTTAGAGTTTTGGGCATGACAGTGGACGAATCTTTTCTCGTCCAATTCGTCCTAAACTCCCTACCTCCTGAGTATGGGCCTTTCCAAATCAATTACAACACTATAAAAGATAAGTGGAATGTAAATGATTTGCAAAGCATGTTGATACAGGAGGAAGGAAGGCTTAAGCAACAGAATGGCCATGTGACTAAGGGACAGGTGGCAAATCTTACAGTCAAAGGAGCTGGTTTTAAGAAGTTCGGCAAGGGCATTAAGAAAGGTCCTGGGCCGTCTCATCAAGCTGAACCATCAACTGCTGCTGTGAAGAAGGAAAAGAACGACAAGTGTCACTTCTGTAAAAAGATGGGCCATTTCCAGAGGGATTGTCATAAACGAAAGGCCTGGTTCGAGAAAAATGGTAAACCCTTTATTTATGTTTGTTTCGAATCAAACTTTATTAATGTTCCTTCTAACACTTGGTGGATTGATTCTGATTCTATGTGTCATGTTTCTAATTCGATGCAGGGCTTCATTTCGATCCGCAAAACAAATCCAAATGAGCATTTTCTCTACATGGACAATAAGGCAAAGGCTAAAATAGAAGCTGTTGGAGTCTTTCGCCTGATTTTAAGCAGTGGATTTATTTTAGATTTGCAAGAAACTTTTTATGTTCCCACAGTTTCTAGGAATTTAATTTCTGTTTCTAAACTCGCTTTAGATAGTTTTGCAATTGAATTTAAGAACAATGGTTTTAGTTTGATTAAAAATTCTAATAATGTTGGTTCTGGATTTTTATTAGATGGTTTATATCGATTGAATCTTGAAAAGAATTTTTCTGAAACCCTTGTGGCCCTGCATCCTAATGTTGGTACGAAACGTACACTTGATGATGAAAAATCTGCTTATTTGTGGCATAAAAGATTAGGGCACATATCCAGGCCGAGAATTGAAAGGCTCATTAAAGATGGAATACTCCATAACCTGGATTGGGCCAATTATGATGTATGTGTGGACTGTATTAAAGAAAAACAGACCAAACATACAAAGAAAGGAGCCACAAGAAGCACCCAGCTACTTGAAATAATACAGACAGACATATGTGGACCTTTTGATATTCCATCCATTGGTGGAGAGAAATACTGCATCACCTTTATAGATGATTTTTCACGTTATTACATTTTGTACATGTTGCATGATAAATCTCAGTCTGTGAACGTCGTTGAAATATACATTAATGAGGTTGAGAGGCAACTAGGCAAAAAGGTGAAAATTATTAGGTCTGAGAGAGGTGGTGAATATTATGGTAGATATGATGAGTCAGGGCAACGCCCAGGCCCATTTGCTAAACTCCTTGAGAAATTAGGTATTTGCGCCCAATACACAATGCCAGGATCACCTTGGCAGAATGGTGTAGCTGAAAGGCGTAATCGTACCCTTATAGAAATGGTTAGGAGTATGATAAGTAGGACACAATTGCCTACATTTTTGTGGACACATGCATTAAGGACCGCTGTACACATCTTAAATAGGGTTCCTAGTAAGTCAGTTTCAAAAACCCCTTTTGAACTGTGGAAAGGATGGAAACCCAATTTAAGGTATTTACGTGTGTGGGGCTGCCCAGCGGAAGCTAGAATCTATAACCCTCATGAAAAGAAATTGGATCCTCGGACATTATCTTGTCATTTCATCGGGTATCCAGAAAAGTCGAAGGGATATAGATTCTACTGTCCAAATCATACAACTAGAATCATAGAAACTGGAAATGCTAAATTCATTGAAGAAGGTGAAGTAAGTGGGAGTATAAAAGAGAGGGAGGTAATCATTCAAGAAGTCATGGTACAAATTCCTATACCCAAAGTTCATAACATATCTGTTGTTCCTAATGGAGTTATTGCACCGGTCATTGACCCAATCGATAACAATGAACAACAAGTGAATGATCAACCAACTGAACAACCACATAATGAGATTGTAACCGATGAAACTTTTGAAGCACCACAGGAAGTGCCATTAAGAAGATCTCAAAGAGAAAGGAGATCGGCAATTCCGGATGATTATGTGGTATACCTTCAAGAGATCGAATTTAACATAGGGGATATTAATGATCCAGTTTCTTATGAAAAGGCTGTAAATAGTGATGATTCAGATAAATGGGTCAATGCCATGAATGAAGAAATAAAATCTATGAATGACAATAAAGTTTGGGAGTTGGTCGAATTGCCAGAAGGACAAAAACGAGTTGGGTGCAAGTGGATCTTTAAGACCAAACTTGACTCACAAGGCAATATCGAACGACATAAAGCTAGACTTGTTGCCAAAGGTTTTAATCAACGAGAAGGCATTAATTATAATGAGACCTTCTCTCCAGTTTCAACAAACGACTCACTAAGAATCATATTAGCGTTAGTGGCTCATTATGATTTGGAGTTACACCAAATGGACGTAAAAACAGCTTTTCTAAATGGGAGTTTAGAAGAAGAAGTCTACATGGCACAGCCACAAGGCTTCATAAAGGAAGGAAAAGAAAACATGGTGTGTATGTTAAAGAAGTCAATATATGGTCTAAAGCAAGCTTCTCGTCAATGGTACATTAAGTTTCACGATACGATTACATCCTTTGGGTTTAAGGAAAACACTGTTGATCGGTGTATATACCTGAAGATCAGTGGAAGTAAGTTTGTGTTTTTAGTACTATATGTTGATGACTTACTTATCGCCAGCAGTGATCTTGGTTTATTAAGTGAAACCAAGAAGTACCTTTCTAAAAACTTTGAAATGAAAGATTTAGGTGAGGCATCCTTCGTGATCGGGATAGAAATATCTCGGGATAGATCACGAGGAACGTTGGGACTGTCTCAGAAAGCTTACATTAACAAAGTTTTAGAAAGATTTAGCATGCAAAGTTGCAATCCCGTTAATGTTCCACTTCAGAAAGGGGATAAGTTCAGCTTAAGTCAATGCCCTGGAAGTGATTTAGAAAGGGAGCACATGAAAGGCATGCCTTATGCTTTGCTCGTAGGGAGCTTGTTGTATGCACAAGTCTGCACTAGACCGGACATCAGTTTTGCCGTTGGGATGCTAGGCAGATATCAAAGTAATCCGGGGATTTACCATGGAAAAGCTGCAAAGAAAGTGTTGAGGTACCTGCAAGGGACCAAGGATTACATGCTCACATATCAGAAGACTGATCACCTTGAGGTGATTGGTTATTCAGACTCAGATTTTGGGGGATGCCTTGACAGTAGAAAGAGCACTTCGGGTTATGTCTTCCTTATGGCTGGAGGAGCCGTTATTTGGAAAAGTGCTAAGCAAAGTGTCATTGCATCATCTACTATGGAGGCTGAATACGTAGCTTGCTTCGAAGCTACAAATCATGGATTATGGCTGCGAAACTTTATTTCAGGACTTAGAATTATGGAGTCAATATCTAAGCCGCTGAAAATTCACTGTGATAATGTCGCAGCAGTCTTCTTCTCGAAGAACGATAGGTATACTAAGGCTGCTAAGCATATTGAGATGAAATACCTATCAGTTAAAGAAGTTCAGAAACAAAGAGTATCAATTGATCACATCAGTACGCGTGATAACATAGCAGATCCTCTTACGAAAGGACTATCTCCGAAGACCTTTATGGAACATGTCAAAGAGATGGGTCTCGATTAGTTAGACTATGATTGCTATTTTGGCTTAGTTGTTTGACACCATTACTTGAATTCAATAAAAGTGTTTCTGATTTCTATTATTTCTGTCTTTTGAGAAAGCATGCATATAATTATGAATTATTGTTGACAGAAATAGTCCTTATTGAAAAGGACATTATGAGACCATTATGATACCCAATATTAAAGGCTTAATTGAATGAAACATTGGTGTTGTGGTACATGGAAGGAACCATGCTCTTGAATAGCATGGAACCGCCATGACTCGCATCGATGAATCATTTGATTTAGCAAACTGAATTTATCAATAATTGTGCACCTTATGATACCTAATTTAATTATACGAATTATTAAGATCAAGTGGGAGACTGTTGGAAATTAATGTCAAGTAACGAAATTAATTATTTAATTTCAATTTTATTAAATTCCGAATTTCCCATAATTGTGGTCTTGATAAATATCAGATAATTAATTAGGAATGTGATAAATAAAGATATTAAAAGATTTGGGTAAACCTTATCCGTTAGTCACATGATGGTTAGTGGCATTAGTGGGAGACTTGGAAAGAGTCTCACCTCTGTCAGGATTCCGGCCCTCTTCCCCTTATAAATAGAGACCTGCACACCATCTAGAGTCATCTCAATACACACTGTTTCTAAGGAGGGAGAGAAAATCCGAAATCCGTTTTTCTCATTCCGGGCTGTTTAAGAAAGGAATTAAAGGAGCATTCAAGTCACTTTAATCCGTTCAACAACGATGGACAAAGGTCAGTTTTTAAATCGTATTTTTAAGGAATTTTCGATTTTGTGATTGCATGAAGATAAACATCCTGGATTCATGTCAAAACTGTTTTATTCGTGATGTAACCTTACGATTCATATTCGAATTTGTGATTAACAAAACAGTATGATTTAACATTTAGAAGTAGAAAAATGTAAAACAGTTCATGTAGTCTAGTGGGTATAATAGATTTCAGATGTACAATATAAATGTAGTTGTAGTCTTGTATATATAACATAAGAAAAATGTAGACAAGCATAACTAGCTCGGTGACTATTGCCTTTATTGCCAACTCTATTGATGACGGTTCCAGTTTTGCATGAGATGATTTTTGCCAACGGTTTTATGACATGAAGTGATGTGATTGTGTGTGTCGCAGTCTATCCTGCACATTACAATATGTCCATCTGTCATTCGATGACACGCGTTCGCCCAAAATGTGTGCATTTGAAACGGTCAGGACATGGATTTGTTTGACTTCACGCACAGACCACGTCCACCACAGTGTAGCAGCGGATTAGGGCACAAAGTGTAGGACTACAAGGGGGAGAATGGGAGAAGAAAGAAGGGGGAAAAAAAGCTGATCCGAAAAACAGAAAAATGGCAAGCTCAACTCAAACAATATCTTTAACAAAATTATTTTGTCAGAAATATGTTTGGCAGGGCAATGTTTGTGCTTGCATATCTCCTCTTTAAGTATATGGGTAAAGTAATACAGTGTACCAACAGCAGTAAAATGGTGCAACTAGAATGGCCTACGAAACAAATCAAAAACATATTACCTTTGTTGCAATAACGCCAATCCATTTGTATCATGCAGAAAAGAAACATCTCCAATCATACAAAGTACCTGAACATAATCACAGAAGTATGAAACAATTTACCATTCTATAAATTAAGAAAATTTACGAAACATCAAATAAAGGAAAATAACAATAAGATCCTTAAATGAGTTATGTTATCCCATTTAATTAAAGTCCCTAGTCTCTTTATTTTCTAGGGATTGAATAATACACATTCTCTTCATCAAGGTAGAGTAGCTATCACAAGACAGAGTCATCGCAAAGGCTATACGCCATTCTATATTACTTTTGTCATTCACATTGAATCATATTGTTGTAAATTTGTGGCGACTACAATGATATAAATATATATTGACAATATTGGTTTCCCTTAAAAGGGAGGAAATCTCTCCTTTTGGTGAATTGTGATGAAAAGCGTATGGCATAGATCCTAGATTGATATTATTTCTTCTTGACGATGTAGAAGCTTAAGCCAAATAGAAGAGCCTGTGACATTTCAATAAAAAAGTCTCAAACGGAAAACAACAATGATTATTAAAAATCTTTTCCTAAATTGGAGCTGGAAAATGGTCCAATTCTGTAACACCCCGTAATTTTGAGGATTTAGTATTTAATTATTTTGGGGAGAAAATAAAATATTTAAATTGGAGAAACTTAAATTTATGATTTGGAGAATTTATCTGAGTGGGAAGAATTATCTATTTGGCGACTTTAAGTTAAATTGTTCGAAATTTCGCCTGTCGCATTTTGAGGTCAAAATTTGGGAATGTTATAAAGTATTTCGGATGACAATTCTGAGTGCGCGGTTGAGTCGAGATAGTCAAAAAAGAGTGCCCGGGGGTAGTAATTGAGTCTCAGATCATTTTTGGGCATAACCGGGCCCACACGGGGTGATTTGGGCCATTTTAATTAGCCCGTATGGCCTAAAACGGGATTAGGGGTTTTAAACCTAATTGAGGGACTAGTGAACGGCAGATAGAAAATTCTAAACCTAGGGTTTGAGAGGGGATTAGAGGAAGTTAATCAAAAAGCCAATTGGGGATCTTTTTGGAGCCAAATTAAGGGACT
Source organism: Sambucus nigra (assembly GCA_949130495.1). NCBI lineage: Eukaryota > Viridiplantae > Streptophyta > Magnoliopsida > Dipsacales > Adoxaceae > Sambucus > Sambucus nigra. The sequence continues at coordinate 232,742,182 of OX422215.1, forward strand.
AATTCGGGTGTTCTTCGTCAACACCTTAACTACACCAACGGATCAGACTCTACGAACGATTCCAGGCAAGTGGTTTACTGTTGTAATTCTTAAATTGATGATAATCAATTCATATAATGGGAGGTGTAAGCCAAAATTCGTTTTGGGTGAGTTTTCATGTAAAAAAATTGGGTTTTTGGAAATTGATATACTTTAATGGAATTAGGGTGAGATTCATTATGTTTATGATTCTAGAATGTAGAGGCATGAATCGTATGTTAAAACCAGTAAGAATCAATAGTTAGTTGTTGTTAATAGGGAAGAAAATCGTATTGGAGATTTGAAACCCGGATAAAACCCAAATCAGGAAAAATGTTGGAAATTAATGAAATTTGGTGATGAATTAAGATCTTTCGGATGTTTAGACCCTTTTCTTATGTGGAGGAAATGTTGATTTTAATTGGGCAAGGGTTTAGAACGAAAATAAAAGCTTTAAGGTTCGTCCATGGCCGAACAGTCGGCTGGAGAAGACGATGACTCGGACGATCGATCGATTGACCCAGGGGGTTCGACGCCAGTTCTTAATTGTATGGGAGATTTTCATTGGGGAACATTCTTAGGTTGATTTAAATGATGAAAATTAATTAGGGGCATGATTCTTGATAATTATAGGTAAATATAATTAGGAAATTTGGGAGAGATGAACGCGTGACATATTATGGGAGAATATTGAGAATTAAATTCTGAGATTTAAGATACGGGCTAAGTGAACGAGTTCAGATATATTGTTTGAGTGACACCAAGGTGTTAAATTAATTACTGAGAGGAGTAGATTAATTTGGAGTGGGAATGTTGACTCGGGAAATATTAGGTTACTTACCAAGTAAGCGGGTATACGAGTTGAGTGACACCAGAGTAATAAATTAATTAAGGGGTAAATTAATTAATTTAGAGTCGAGCCATACACTCGGATTGGTTATTAATTAATGTGAAAATTAATTAATTTAAAGTCGGATCATAAACTCGGATTGGTAATTAATTAATGTGTAAATTAATTTAATTAGAGTTGGACCATAAACTCGGATTAGTATTAATTAATTAATGTGTAAATTAATTAAATTAGAGTCGAATCAGAGACTCGGGTAAATATTATATAAATCAATGTGCAAAGTATTTATATAAGAGTCGGACCATAGACTCGGAAAAATATTATATTAATTGACGTGTGAATTAATAAGTGAGAAAATTAATTAAGTTGAGTCGGGCCACAGAGTTAGGAAATTACAGGCTAGTGTTACGGGATTTTGAGTACACGGTAAAGCCGGGGTTTATATTATATATATAGGGTGTAGTGATAGTATATATATACGTGTATATATTGTGTGTGCTATTAAATATCAGTGACTAGATATTTATTTAATTTATATACTCTAGTGCTATCAAGGGAGGTTGCGCGATGTGGGTGAATCCCCTAGCTTGAGGAGTAGGGTGAGTATATCCCCAGGTCATAGCGTCCGGTATATGGGTGAGGGATTTATCTCACTTTCCGGGAAGGAATATGATCGCCTCCACTACGTTTATATTTTGGGCCAAGTAGGTGAGCGATTCTAACTCGGATAACTAGGTTATGTGAGCACACCTAGTAAGATAGCACTTTAGAGGGAATCATCCGGTGAGGGTATACTCGGAGGGAAGGATGTGTATATATATATATGTGTGGATGTTGTCGTAAAGGTACGTATATAATGGTAGTAAATATTATATGCGGTAATAATATAATGTGTGATGTAATTGTTTTATATAACTTGTGACACAATTATATGATTATTATTTAAAGGAAATTAATTAAGTTAATCGGTGAGATAAATTATTAATCCAGGAATTATTATACTCGGGCTAGAGTAGTATGGCAAGGGGAGATTATACCAGGACTAGTTGGACGGGGTAGTACAACTAGGTGGGGTTAAGGTAACCGTTAGGTGTGCACAATATTAGAGGGGTAAGAATGTCCTCAAGAGAGTGCGACACTAACTTACATATGAAGCGCATTCATGCATTTTAAATTACTGCAGTTAATTCACTGGCTAAATATTTTCAAAATATTTTGGGTTCCTATAAAACTATTTTCAAAACCTTTTAGGTGTCCAGTCACAGTGACGCCAGGATCGATATTCTATTCCAGGGACACGGAGCTGCGGCATATGTGGATGCTAGTAGAAGCTTGGATTAGACGCATCGTTCTTTCATTCCTAGAGTAGGAATCATTTATCAGTTCCAGTCTTATTTAGGGCATGTCGCCCAGACTTTCAGTTCAGTTTTCAGATTTATTTTATTCCGGTGTTGAATATTTGTATCGGAATATTTACTTTGGTGACCGATGGTTTATTCAGCATGTAGTCATTATTTATTCAGTTGATTTAATTCAGTTGTGTGAATGGATTATATTTATTTTCGCATGTACTGTTTGGTTTAATTAATAAGATAAAAATTGGCACCAGCTTTTGGAATACTAGGTGGTTAGTAAGTCTTAAAAAGGTTTTCGACAGTGATGCTAAGAATGAACCAACTGGGATTCCTGTTTTAATTTGGTATAGGACTAATCACCCGGTATTTTATTAGGCGGGATGTCACAGATGGTATCAGAGCTTCAGGTTCTAGTGTCCTTAGGATCTGTGCGGCTTTTCACGTTTCAGCTTAGCGTTCTTTGATGTAGAACCCTATCATAGGATTGTTGTATTCTCATACGTATGCGCATTTACGTTCTTCTGCCAATTACTTTATATTTGAGGGTGAACACTCATATGATTCGATTCTCATTTCAGATGCCGCCCAAAAGAGAGAGAACAGCTAGGGCAGCAGGGGGAGGTGAGACAAGGGAGGCTCATCAGGAGCCAGAGTTACCGCAGCAACTGCCAGAGATGATTTCGGCAGCACAGGTAACTGAATTAGTGGCGCAGGCAGTTGAAGCGACGATGATCGCAATGGCAAGGTACTTTCCATGAGATCATCCACAGGCGTTAGTGGTACCGGATGATCAGGCCCACCCGGGGCAGTCGGAGTGACAGCAAGTACAAGAGGTCTTTCAAAAGGGCCACCCACCAGAGTTTCGAGGGGGTTCAGATGTGGTACTCGCATGTCAGTGGAAGAGGGATATCCAGCGTCACCTACGCATGGTAGATTGTAACGAGGTGCAGAAGCAAATGCTAGTCACTTTTAGGTTAATGGGAGCAGCGCTTCAGTGATGGGAGTCGATCACCACAGTTGAGGAAAGGGATACATTAGCAATTGCGGAGTTTTGGGTGCGGTTCGACCGCAAGTACTTTCCACCAGCAGTTGAGACCGAAATGAGGAGAAAATTCAGAGAGGTGACTCGGGTGGACCGTTCAGTGGCCGACTACGAGGAAGAATTCACTCGTTTGGCAAATTTTGTACCGGATGAGGTACGCGATGAAGAAAGAAAGAAGTTAAAGTTCATGGATGGGTTAGTCTTTGATTGGTAATCCCGCATTAGTAGCTTATACGGACGTCGTAAATGCAGCACTCCTGCACTGTCAGGAATATCGCTTCCACGTGAGAGGAAGCAAGAGGGGAGAGGAACCCAGTCAGTCGGATAAAGCGGGAGGGAACAGTACCAGTGGGGTAACTCAGCAGCAGACAGGGGGACATCAGGGACAGGATTCCCGGCAGGAAAATCAGGCCAGGCGATTTAGATCTAGGGGCTATCGACAGGATGGCCAGGTCTTCCGACAGGCCAGCAAGGAAGGGATCAGTGGCAGGGTGAATTTATTAGGAAGTGGTTTCGTTTGTGGGGAAGCGGGACACGTGAAGAGAGATTGTCCTCAGCGAGGAATGGGTCAACTACAGGACGAGGTCCTGGATGTACAGCCACTACAACAAGTCATGGGTGCGTTCGGGCAGGGGGAAGATGCTCAGGAACCCGAGGATCAGCCATTGCAGCTAGAGTATAGATGTAATTATCTTTTTATCCTATGGGTATGGGGTATGTTTTGAGTGACAGTGAGGGTGTCACAATATAAGAATTATTTTCACTAGCGTTCGCGGGTAAGTCGAATTTAGTGGGTGCGATGGCGATAGCGATAGCAGCCATATTACATATATATTTCTGTGGGATAATGGATTTCTTTAGTGTTAACCACGAGAGAGTGGGGGTATGCACAGAGATGGGATTGGTATTATGCGAAGGGTTACTACTTACGAGGAGAATGGAAGTAGGGTAGATAATTTTTATGTCGGCTGGATAGCGATGGATTTGAACTATTGTAAATAGTGGGGGTAAGTTTTGGTGTTCGCGACACCAGGTAATGAATGATTTTTACTAGGTATCACCTGAGAGGGCGTCTAGCCTATATATATGTGTATATATGTTGTATTGTGTGGTGCGATAGACGCATAGTGAGGTCTTGTGTTCTCATATTTTATCCCGGTAAGTAAGGGAGTATACTGAAGTAAAATCAGGGTCGTTAAATTTATTTTCGAGCAGGGAGAGATAGCTCGGGATTTATTTTGCGCAAGAGCTAGTGATAGTAAGGGTGCGTATTTTATGATGTCTTTTGTAACATAAAAGTAGGCGTGTATGCTTTTGTGTTAATAGACAAGTATTTGGGGGCACGTGCTATGGATTGAGGGTCTAACGGATCTCAACGACCGACAATGTTAGGTAGTAGTGTATCGGGGGGGTTCCTTGTTTGGATTTCACTTGCGAGACATCCCACACATGAAACTTAGCGCAACGTTGGAAGTTGGGAGATGTTTGATCGTTAGTACATGGGTTGGGTACCCATATATATATATATATATATATATATATATATATATATATATATATATATGTGATATGACTACGGGTGGGATGCTATATTACGGGTCACGACTAGCATAGTCGGGTAAATTTCGTGCGGTAAAGCACGGGGATAGGGTGTATGGGCATCCGGGTTAATTTTGGCAACTTTGTGCGGTCAAGCATGGGTACAGGGTGTATGGGCGCCCTGGTTAAAAAAAAAATGCATATTGGTGTAATTTATAGCTAGAAGCGGGAAAGATAGATATAGCGAGCTTAGAGGCACATGTCTAGAAAATGATATTGAAAGCTTGGAGCACTAGGCTCATCTTAATTTCGAGGACGAAATTCCTTTGTAAGGGGGGAAGTATGTAACACCCCGTAATTTTGAGGATTTAGTATTTAATTATTTTGGGGAGAAAATAAAAATATTTAAATTGGAGAAACTTAAATTTATGATTTGGAGAATTTATTTAAGTGGGAAGAATTATTTATATTTGGCGACTTTAAGTTAAATTGTTCGAAATTTCGCGTGTCGCATTTTGAGGTCAAAATTTGGGAATGTTATAAAGTATTTCGGATGACAATTCTGAGTGCACGGTTGAGTCCGGATGGGTCAAGATAGACAAAAAAGAGTGCCCAGCGGTAGTAATTGAGTCTTGGATCATTTTTGGGCATAGTCGGGCCCACATAGGGTGATTTGGGCCATTTTAATTAGGCCCGTATGGCCTAAAACGGGATTAGTGGTTTTAAACCTAATTGAGGGACTAGTGAACGGCAGATAGAAAATTCTAAACCTAGGATTTGAGAGGGGATTAGAGGAAGTTAATCAAAAAGCCAATTGGGGATCTTTTTGGAGCCAAATTAAGGGACTAATTCGGGTGTTCTTCGTCAACACCTAAACTACACCAACGGATCAGACTCTACGAACGATTCCAGGCAAGTGGTTAACTGTTGTCATTCTTAAATTGATGATAATCAATTCATATAATGGGAGGTGTAAGCCAAAATTCGTTTTGGGTGAGTTTTCATGTAAAAAAATTGGGTTTTTGAAAATTGATATACTTTAATGGAATTAGGGTGAGATTTATTATGTTTATGATTCTAGAATGTAGAGGCATGAATCGTATGTTAAAACCAGTAATAATCAATAGTTAGTTGTTGTTAATAGGGATGAAAATCGTATTGGAGATTTGAAACCCGGATAAAACCCAAATCAGGAAAAATGTTGGATATAAATGAAATTTGATGATGAATTAAGACCTTTCGGATGTTTAGACCCTTTTCTTATGTGGAGGAAATGTTGATTTTCATTGGGCAAGGGTTTAGAACGAAAATAAAAGCTTTAGGGTTCGTCTATGGCCGAACAGTAGGCTGGAGAAGACGATGAATGGGACGATCGATCGATCGACCCAGGGGGTTCGATCGATCGATGATACAGTGACGCCAGTTCTTAATTGTATGGGAGATTTTTATTGGGGAATATTCTTAGGTTGATTTAAATGATGAAAATTAATTAGGGGCATGATTCTTGATAATTATAAGTAAATATAATTGGGAAATTTGGGAGAGATGAACGCGTGACATATTATGGGACAATATTGGGAATTAAATTCTGAGATTTAAGATACGGGCTAAGTGAACGAGTTCAGGTATATTGGTTGAGTGACACCAAGGTGTTAAATTAATTACTGAGAGGAGTAGATTAATTTGGAGTGGAAATGTTGACTCGGGAAATATTAGGTTACGAACGAAGTAAGCGGGTATACGGGTTGAGTGACACCAGAATAATAAATTAATTAATGGGTAAATTAATTAATTTAGAATCGAACCATAGACTCGGATTGGTAATTAATTAATGTGAAAACCAATTAATTTAGAGTCGGACCATAAACTCGAATTGGTAATTAATTAATGTGTAAATTAATTTAATTAGAGTCGGACCATATACTCGGATTAGTATTAATTAATTAATGTGTAAATTAATTAAATTAGAGTCGAATCAGAGACTCGGGTAAATATTATATAAATCAATGTGCAAAGTATTTATATAAGAGTCGAACCATATACTCGAAAAAATATTATATTAACTGACGTGTGAATTAATAAGTGAGAAAATTAATTAAGTTGAGTAGGGCCACAGACTCAGGAAATTACAGGCTAGTGTTACGGGATTTTGAGTACACGGTAAAGCCGGGGTTTATATTATATATATACGGTGTAGTGATAGTATATATATAAACGTGTATATATTGTGTGTGCTATTAAATATCAATGACTAGATATTTATTTAATTTATATACTCTAGTGCTATCAAGGGAGGTTGCGCGATGTGGGTGAATCCCCTAGCTTGAGGAGTAGGGTGAGTATATCCCCAGGTCATAGCGTCCGGTATATGGGTGAGGGATTTATCTCACTTTCAGGGAAGGAATATGACCGCCTCCACTACGTTTATATTTTGGGCCAAGTAGGTGAGCGATTCTAACTCGGATAACTAGGTTATGTGAGCACACCTAGTAAGATAGCACTTTAGAGGGAATCATCCGGTGAGGGTATACTCGAAGGGAAGGATGTGTATATATATATGTGTGGATGTTGTCGTAAAGGTACGTATATAATGGTAGTAAATATTATATGCGGTTATAATACAGTGTGTGATGTAATTGTTTTATATAACTTGTGACACAATTATATGATTATTATTTAAAGGAAATTAATTAAGTTAATCGGTGAGATAAATTATTAATCCAGGAATTATTATACTCGGATTAGAGTAGTATGGCAAGGGGAGATTATACCAGGACTAGTTGGATGGGGTAGTACAACTAGGTGGGGTTAAGGTAACCGTTAGGTGTGAACAATAGTAGAGTGGTAAGAATGTCCTCAAGAGAGTGCGACACTAACTTACATATGAAGCGCATTTATGCATTTTAAATTACTGCAGTTAATTCACTTGCTAAATATTTTCAAAATATTTTGGGTTCTAACCCTTGCTATAAAACTATTTTCAAAACCTTTTAGGTGTCCAGTCACAGGGATGCCAGGATTGATATTCTATTACAGGGACACGGAGCTGCGGCATATGTGGATGCTAGCAGGAGCTTGGATTAGACGCATCGTTCTTTCATTCCTAGAGTAGGAATCATTTATCAGTTCCAGTTTTATTTAGAGCATGTCGCCCAGACTTTCAGTTCAGTTTTCAGATTTATTTTATTCCGGTGTTGAATATTTGTATTGGATTATTTACTTTGGTGACCGATGGTTTATTCAGCATGTAGTCATTATTTATTCAGTTGATTTAATTCAGTTGTGTGAATGGATTATATTTATTTTCGCATGTACTGTTTGGTTTAATTAATAAGATAAAAATTGGCACCAGCTTTTGGAATACTAGGTGGTCAGTACGTCTTAAAAAGGTTTTCGACAGTGATGCTAAGAATGAATCAACTGGGATTCCTGTTTTAATTTGGTATAGGACTGATCACCCGGTATTTTATTAGGCGGGGTGTCATAAATTCTTAGTTGCCAAGTATAGGTATGAACTTATTTAAATTTCAAACTACAATAGAAGTATGGAATTATCTATTGGGATATACCTTGAAGCCAATTTTTCCAAACTATCATACATATAAACTCGAGATGCAAAATGCGACAATAAGACTATTCAGGAGTTTTATAAATAGCCAACTTATTTGAGTCAGTTGGCACTAGCGGAACCACTGACTGGAGAACCTTGGCTTCTTGGCTTCTTTTGATCCCCAGATAAATGAGTGGGATAGGATAAGAGTTATATCCCATCCCAAACGGATAAAATAATTCCATCTCCTAGGGATGGTTTTATCCCAACTAATGGGAAAAGAGACGCCATCATAAATTATATCCCATCCAATACCAAACATGGGATGGGATAAAATCCCATCCCACCTCCTCTTCCTGCGCACCAAGCAAGGCTTACAGCATGGGCACTACGGGTTCAGCACTTGAGTTGACATCCAAAGATCTAATGTCCACCCAGTGTCTATTCCTAGTATACTCAGTACCCTACTTAAAAAACATTTTTCCTTGTTGATAAAACAATGCGTATTTAAAAAACATCATGCGTTGGCATGCAGAGACAAGATAATCATTTACCATGGGAAACATAGTAAACAGAGACTAGTGGTAGCAAGTAAGACACAAAAGGAAACAGCTCCTTTCAATAATAAATATTCATATACTTACTCGTTTGTTGCATCCCACAGCAAAACCAACAGCCGTGCTAAGCAAGCCATCGATACCACTAGCTCCCCTATTACCAGCCACTTGTACCCAGTGAAATTGCAATCCTGAGGTTAACATAGGAATACCTTGGGTACATTTTGCCCAGTTACATCCATACATGTCTGCATCACGTATTGGCATGCTGTTTCCAACAAAGATAGCAGAACCACAGAGAAGAGACTCCAGAATTACATGTGCAACATAAGGTTCAGTCAAGGAGTACTCTGAACGAATTAGAAATGATATCTCCCATGAAACCTATAAGATAGAGATGGATGGAATTTAAAATCATGAAGAGAGAGCATAAAGAAAATTACAAACCTCAGACACATTTACTACAGTTGGAACAAAAGTTCGGATTAAGCCTTAGGCAAAAATCATGTCAAGAACCAATATTTTTTCTTTGGCTGAAGAGGTAAGCTTCTAATTAAAAGAAAACTATCTTCAAAGCCAATACACCAGGGAAAAATAAGAAGAAAAATCCTGTTACAGTATGCAATAGGAACTGTACTAAATCAAAATATCAAAGCCTCTAACCACTATCTACGGATCAAATTAATTATTAAGGTATATTATTAAATTCTAACTAAAGTAAGATTTGATTCTCAAATAATTTTAAACTTATGATCATTTCTCTGCATAAACCATCTGACGAGACGATGTAATCATATGAACCTATGCTTCAGCATATTACTGAATGAAATTTAAGTTCAAAAAAATACATGAATTTTATTCAAAGATGTATATAATAACATTTGAATTAACAAAACCTATCTTGTAGCCATGAAATCTTCGATAGCATCTCCATTATAATATTATGAGTCAGCTTTAAGCACCTAACTTTTAGCTTGTAAATGGCATAGAAAGGGAAAGATGTGACAAAACCTACCTGTCCAATGGACAAACATATCTGATACAACATGAATTAAAATTATGAAATCAGGGTTTATAATATCTGCATAAATCCGAATTATGAAATCTGGCTTGACCTCAGTGTCTAGAGGAAGCATCAAAGCTGGAGAATATATACCATTGTGTCTAATGCCTGCAGAACACCGATCCACTTGTTGTTTCTTTGCGGTACACAATCTTTAAGCAAACAGTCAGCGAATTGAGTAATAGTACTCTGGATCCTATGTGTTACAATGTGTGAAGGATCATGACGACTTGGATGATTTTCAACCATTATATAAGAACATGGGAAGCAATCTTCTATCATCTGAGAAATACGCTTGCTTGTAATCCGGCTCCCGATCTGTAATGAGCCAATCAACAAATTTAGTATAACATTAACAAGCATAACAGTTAGTAAATACAGCGTGAAGCTTAATAAGGTACCAGTATCAATAGGATCGTATACCTCTATTGACATTGCTAGAATTTATTAAAAGTAGTATGTCAAATCATAAACATTTTTCATTTCAATCTTCCAAGAGTGAGGATAACTATTAAACTTTCTTATTTCCATCATTTTTGTACGTTCCCTCATCAATCAAACTAAGGAAACAATTAATCAGACAAAAACGAATCAACACATTCAAACAAATGGCAATGCTTCCACGAATAACCTCCAAATGAACATGAACCACATCCTATCATTTCTAAAAAAAATACAAAGTGGGTGGTAAACTGTTCATCATTGTCTCTGGGTCTGACAGGTATAACATTAATTTAATGTTTGTGAAGTTTTGTAATAGCGTATAGAATTGAATCTACTTCTGCGTATATTTTTTAATAAAAATTACGGGAAACTTATCAAATGTAGGAAACATGATTGGGAGGAAATACATTTTAAAAAATTAAAAAAAAATTAAAAAGAGAGTATATATAAAAATCAATTTTAATATTTTGGAAATGCCAAAGGAAATTCTGAAAAATGCTTACAATACGTTTCAAAGTTGTACGAGTAAAATTTATAATTGCTCATTTTATTTTTATTTGGCTTATCCCGTTACACCCCACTGCACCTTCATGGCCATTCTCAAGTCTTCCAAGTGAAGAAAAGTTATCAACATTTGCAAGATTGAAGATCATTCGTGACATCTTTACCCAAGTAGAGTTATGGGGTGGTATGGTAAAGACTTTAAATATTCAGGGTTATTTTAAAAGAGTCTGCATTTAGAAGTTTTAAAATGATTTTTAAAGATTTTTTGAAATTTCCGCTAGTTCGTTAGAACGAATCGAAATGTCATTCAAACGAGTTTTCATTGGTCGTTAGAACGAGGTTATTTCGTTCAAACTAGGTCTGGAACGTCGCCTTTTGGGTATGCTCTCGAATGTCGTTCGAAGTTTTGTTGGAAGCCGTAGCCGTTCGAACGAGAATGGGTACTTCATTCGAACGATATGTCAATTCGTTCGAACGAATACGCGTGTTTTTATTTTTTAAAACAAATCTTTTCTAATCTTTAATCCCTGTCTCTTTGCAATAACTTTCCCTATAAATAAAGATGCGGGATTCGACTTTTAAAGAAACCATTTTAGAGTTCTTTTTGTAGTCAAACTCTATTCTTTTTTCGTCCGAACCCCTTGGATCTTTGAAGATCACTTTTTCAAATCAAGAACACAATCAAAGTTCTAAAACCCTTGTAGAGATTTTCTCTACTGCTGATTTATGGAGTGAAGGCTCTATTGATGAAAGAAGAAAGGAATTGGGATTCCTGAAGTTGATCGATGGATACCGAGGCAAGAGTTGCTTGTTGTGGGCGGTGCTGGACTGTACCTTTTTTTGTTGAATATTTGAAGACTCTACTACGTTATACTTAGTGGATCTCTAAGTAGTCCGTAAGTCGTCTTGTGTACGTCAATTCGGATACAGTGCTGAATTAAAGGTTTTCTCCGAAAGGGATATTTCCTCAAATTCTTCTTCTGCTTATTTGGTTTGGATTTTGGCTTCATAATTTTATTGCATGTTCACTTTAAAGTAAATCAAGATAAAATTTAATAAAAAGTGAATTTGTGTGTTTGGCCTAATATACAAGTAATTCCGTATATATCCACTGCCTTCTCAAATTGGTATCAGAGCAAGTTACACTAAATTATTGTGTCATCCTTAAATTTGGGAATATATGGATAATTTATATAATAGGCTACCTATTTCATATGGGTCAAATTATGCTTATTAAAAAGCTAGAATGAGGTTTGCTTTAAAATCAATTAACGAGAGGGTTTGGCTTGTGTGTGAAAGAGGGAGGACATCACCAAATGTGACTAATGACTATGTCGAAAGTCCTAAACTTATCACTACCTCCTGCGGCTTAAGTGCAATTTCTGGAGCCGTTATCCCTAACGAATTCCGTCGCATCATGACGTGCACCACATCTAGGTAAGTGTGGGATACTCTCCAGCTCATTCACGAGGGTACCAACGCTATGAAAGTTTCTAAGCTACAAAATTTCACCGCACAATTGAAATAATCGATACGCTAGAATTTGAGACTTTTATGAGTTTTATGCTAGATTATTTGATATAGTCAGTTTTAATTTTAATTTTGGTGAGAATTCCTGAGACGCACGTTGTGAAAAAGATTTTGAGATCCGTTCCGTCCCGATTTATCCCTAAGGTTACGGTGCTTAATTCGTTGGGAATTTTAGATAAGCATAGGTTAGAAGAACTCATAGGAGACCTTCAAACTTATGAAATCAATATATTCCCTAAAATTCAAAAATCAAAAGAAAAAAGGGATTGCTTTGAAAGCTCAATCTAAGAAGAAAGAAAAGGTTTCAGATTCTGACTCTGACTTTGATTTTGATCTTGATGATCTTGGCTTGTTTGCGAAAAATTTAAAAACAAATCTCAAATTTAACAAAGAAAATTCTTCCAAAGAAAACAAGATTTTTAAGAAAAAAAAATGTCAATGAGAGCAAGAATGTTTTTAAGGATGATTAAGTGAGATGTTTTGAATATGAGGGGAAAGGACACAAAGCACAAGAGTGTCCCACTAGGCTAAAGAAATAAGGAAAAGGCAAAGTTGTATACAAAGCCACTCATATATAGTGACGTCGAGTCGGTGAATTGCAAGGATGAATCATCGCATGAACCTAAATTTTGTGCGTTCATGGACAGTCACGTTATTAGTTCTATTCCGGCGCACGCTGATGAGGACATTTCAAAACGTGATAGCCTCGACAATTTGTCAAACCATTCTGGAGAGAGTAAGGATGATGACGAGATTTTTTGTGAGGGAGAAAGTGGCCTTCAAAAAGCGTACACCGACCTTTACAAAGATTCTTTAAGAACCAAAAAACAAAATAGAATTTGGACTCTTAGGGTGTTCGATTTAGAGAAGGTGATGATAGCTTTGAGAGAGTGCAAGGCGTCGGAGAGTCAACTCGAGAAGGTGTGAGTTCTGTTGTGTGAGCAATTGATTGTGGCTGGTAAGGAGAAGACCGATTTTATCAACATTGTGGCTAGTCTTACGAGAGATCTTTAAGCTTCATTGGCGACTCGTGAGAAACTTGATACCCATGTTTCCCAACTCGAGAAAGATATCGAACGTTCAAAGTCACTTTAGAGGACACGTCTAAGAAGGTTGGAAAGATGTTCCTCGATCCCGCGTTAAGTTTTAATGAGAGGCAAGGAATAGATTACGACTGTGCATCCACTTCCCATATCGCACCTGAATCGGTTCCCGAGTTTGTGATGGATCCTTATGGGCCTCATCCTAACCCACTAAGGAGAGAGCATCATAGGCGTTTTGATCAAGGTAGACCCAAGCCAGTTTATGTTTGCTCCCATTACAAACAAAGAGGTCACTTTAGGGAATTTTGTTTTTAAGTTTGGGAGAGTTTCACATCCGCATGTTCCCCGATATGCTCTCACACGAGTTCACACGTGTCCCGCACGCGCTCCCATACTTGGTTCCACACAAGCTCCCGCACTTTACCATAGAGATTTTGAGAGCAAGTTCAATTTTTGGTCAAGACTTTTAAATGTTTAATGGATGAATTTTAAAGGATGTCCATTCTTGTTGAGAACTCCCGGACCAATGATTGAGTTTGGGTATTTTATCTAGTGTAAGGTGATTATCATGTTCATATCATTTGTCCCTATTCTTAAATTGTATTTATATAATTTCATTTCTTAAATATTGAAAAATGCAAAAAGATCTTCGATTTTTAAGAAAAAGATTAAAAAGTTCCAAAAAGATTTTATTTTTTGATAAAATATTTGACAAAGACATAGAATTTTGTATTATCATTTTTCACCATATATGGATGTGTATTTAAGATGTTCGAATCACCCCTACATTCCATCCATTCATGTGACTTTTTCATGGTGTTTTGAGATATGGCTTCGTTTCTTTAGTGTGCTTAATAATGCGTGGCTAGCATTTCGTTGTTCTTGCACATCTGCACGAACTTTTTGGAGATTGTACTTGCTTAGCATGCGTCGAATGCAGTGTTTTCATCTCAATAGTGTCTAATAACGAAGCAAATGTACTAGAGATAAGTTGTGCTTATAAGAACCATTGTTCGGATTTCGTTTCCCGGAAAAATTTGTTATATGTTAAGCAATGAAAAGGGGATACAAAAGAACAAAACTCTCTTTGCGTTAAAAGCCATCATTTGCCAAAAAGAGCCTAAAAGATTAACGGCACACAAAAACAGAAATATCACGGCCATTTTCTTTATTGATGCTTAGCTACATATGAACATTATGATACCTTCAAAAATTTAAAAGTGAATTCTTAAATATGCGAGATTTTAAGGTTGAAATTGAGTTATTTCTTCAAAAGTATCTCATTGACTTTGTGCACCTATGTTATGAATGCCTATGTTGATTTGCCTATGGAAAATATTGACACGATTACATTCTGCTTCCTTGATTCGAATATTTTAGTGTTATTCCATGGTGTGATGTATTTTGTACCTATAAGTACTTTTTATACATATATTTGCTTTAATACTTGAAAAAATTGAAAATTTTCAAAAAATAGTTGGTATGCTTCTTCGCAATTTCATCGCATGTGCCTTATTGATTATCTTTGTGATGATATCTTTCCTTCTTCGGGTGATGCTAACACTTTCATAATTCGTTTCTTACTTTTTGTCTATTACGGACAAAAAGGGGGAGTCTGAGGGGGAATTTATTTATTTTTTAAACATATGCGTGTCACTGTCTTGTGTGTGTAGGTCATTCCTCATTGATGATGATCTCATAGACCACAAGAGTTTAAGACTTTCAGTTAAAAACTCAAACATTTATGTGTTTCCGTTTCTTGATTTGGGAGGGCATTAGCTGTATGGTCTTAGGGATCAATTTGGCTTCGATTTGTGTTTTGTCCTGGAATAGCCAAAGTGGGAAATTTGTAAGAGCAAAATTTGTAATTGCTTATTTTATTTTTATTTGGCTTATCCCGTTACCACCCCACTGCACCTTCATGACTGTTCTCAAGTGAAGAAATGTCAATGATATTTGTAAGATTAAAGATAATTCGTCACATCTTTACCCAAGAAGAGTTATAAGATGGTATGGCGAAGATTTTAATTATCCTGGGGTTATTTTAAAAGAATTTGCAATTAAAATTTATCAAAATGTTTTAAAATGATGTTTAAAGATTTTTTGAAATTTTTGCTAATTAGTTAGAACGACTTGAAATGTCACTCGAACGAGTTTCCATTGGTCGTTAGAACGAGGTTCCTTCGCTCGAACGAGATTTGAAACATCGCCTTTTGGGTACGCTCTGGAATATCGTTCGAAGTTTCGTTGAAAGCGTTTGAACGAGAATGGGTACTTCGTTCGAACGAGATGTCAATTCGTTCGAACGAGATGTCAATTCGTTCGAACGAATACGCATGTTTTTGTTTTTTAAAACAAAAATTTTCTAATTTTTAATCCCTATCTATTTGCAACAACTTTCCCTATGAATAGAGATGCGGGTTTAGACTTTTAAAGAAGCCATTTTAGTGTTCTTTTTGTAATCAAACTTTATTCTTTTTTCATTTTAACCCCTTGGATCTTTGAAGATCACTTTTCCAAATCAAGAAGAACACAATCAAAGTTCTAAAACCCTTGTAGAGATTTCTCTACTGCTAATTTGTGGAGTCAAGATTATATTGCTGAAGAAGAAAGGAATTAATATTCATGAGACTGATTGGTGGATACCAAGGCAAGAGTTGCTTGTTGTGGGTGGTGTTGGACTGTACCGTTTTTTGTTGAAGATTTGAAGACTCTACCGCGTTATACTTGGTGGATCTCTAAGTAGTCTGTAAGTCGTCTTATATCTATCAATTCTAATACGGTGCTGAATTAAAAGTTTTCCCGAAAGGGATTTTTCCTCAAATTCTTCTGCTTATTTGGTTTGGATTTGGGCTTCATAATTTTATTGCATGTTCACTTTAAATTAAACCAAGATAAAATTTGGTAAAAAGTGAATTTGTGTGTTTGGCCTAATATACAAGTAATTCCATATATATTCCCTTCTTTCTCAAGAGCTGCCATGAGAAATTTTGGAAGATTTTTGTAACAGTTCGGGAAAGAACCAAGAAACAGCATATTGACATATTTTAGAAGTCAAGTTCCTTTATGTTTCCTCGGAATTGCCAATAAGTTTACCGATCGCCTTCATTACTGCCAATAAAAGGAAAAAACCATCTCCAAACGTTTTATGCTTCTTGCTACCCATGCAACAATAGGAATGTGCTTTCTTGCCACCATTTTCTCTCACTTCTTGCTTTCACCGTCCATTTTGTAACCAGTTAGATAAACACAACTAAGTGCCTGAACATATCAAGGCCTGATTACAGTTCAATTGCTTCAAAATTTGGCTATTCCTTCACATTTCGGCAATTTCAGCAAGGTACAAAAGTCATCAAACACATGACACAAGCAGCCAACTTTTCTATTAAGTTATGGGGAAACTAAAAGAACCTGAACTGGTTGTGACAATTTAAGATGCATTCTTTGAATTCAACATAAAGTAATGTCATGTATAAGGGTATCAATCGATTCATGTATATTACGAGCTCGTGCTAATTACTATACTAGTGAACACTAACCTGACTTGTTTATAAAGCGTGTCAAATGACCTAACAGTACCCCGCACTATTCATTAAACATATCATGTTTTGGTCAACACGCATAGATCATGAATCAAAAACTTAGAATTAGATCACCACTTTTTCTCAACCAAACACACTACGCATAGCCCGCAATTAACTAAAAGTCCATTAATTCCAAATATAAAGAAGCACAGTACAAAAATTAGTTTTACAAGAATTTTAAACAATACCAGATCATGAATTAAAATAATTCAATCAAACATTTTCTTCCCAAAACAAAATCCAGCTGGGTTTGGCATGTCAAAATTAAGTTATATATGTGACGTAAATGACGTCAATGGGAAGAAGAAAAGATAATTCTCTCTCAAACTCTCTCTAATCAAATCTCATAAAATGGAAGAATGACTCAAATGAGTCTACATAAGGGGTATTTGTAGAATAGGTGGGGGCGGAAGCGTGGGGAAGGTGGAATGGGGTGGGGGAGGACATGTGGTAACAGATGGAGCGGATGGTATGGGGGGTATGTGGGGATTTTTAAGGTGTTTTTGAGGGTGGTGGCGAGGGTATATAGGGATAGGGGGCAAGAGGTAGTCATGTGGGGGTTGAGTGGGATAATTGGGTGGTTGTGGTGGTGGGGAGTGGGAAGGAACAAGAATTCGGGACGGGGGAAGGTGTGGAGAGGGCAAATGGTGGTGTGCTAATATGTTTGGTGGTGGAGGGGGTGGTGGTGAATTTTGGGGGGTGAAATTATTAGGAGTGTGGACGGGTAAAAAAATTTAGGGTTTGGGATTAAGATGGGGGTAGGGTTCATCTAACATAGGAAATGTCATCGGGGGCTGAAATTGGGTTGGAATTGACCCTTTGGCATGCCGAATGTCACGGATCATCTCGGCAAGAGTCGGAGAGTGCGTTTCCATCATAGAATGCGGCCTTTGAGTACAAATGGGGGAAAGAAGGGCCGGACAAAGCTCTTGTTGAAGAGAAGATGCATGTGGACCCTTATGGGATGTGTCGGGCCTTTGTTGAGGGCAGATCAAGCCGGAGGGCTCAAATAGAACAGTCGATGATGTGATCGGGGCTGTTTGGCCTGAACCTTGGTCCCCCGACTTCAGAGGTTATAACCGGGAGGTTGTGGAGGGTTTCCTGTGGGTTTATGCTGTCCCGGGGAAGCAGCGGTAGGGCTATGGGTGCCGGCGGGTTCGTTGGCAGGTTTTGGTGGTAGAAGAGGGTGTATCGGGTTGGTCGGGTTTGTCGACAGGTGGGGGGGTGGGTCGGTTCAGCAGCTGTGTTATTCCGGCCAACAGGTGGTTGTGGTGGGGAGGTTTCTTTGGTGGTGGTGCTTTATTGGTTGTGGGTAGGGTTAGGGTTTGTAAAATTGGGGGGTTTTGGGGGTAAAGGTGTAGAATGAGTGGATCTTGGAGAGTTAGGGTTAGGGTTTTGAGAAATTACAGGGGGGATTTGAGGGCGGTCTGTGGAGATTGCCAGCGAAAAACCTCGGGCGTCCATCACGTCTATTCGGTCCGTCAATCGGTTGATGGCTTTCAAGAGTTGCTCGAAAGAGTTTGGCTCAGAGGTGTTCATCTTTTCTTGGACCCACGTGACATTGTTTACGAGTTTTTGTTTTACAACAACAGGTGGAGCGACTAGGCTCTGATACCAATTGACGTAAATGACGTCAATGGGAAGAAGAAAAGATAATTCTCTCTCAAACTCTCTCTAATCAAATCTCATAAAATGGAAGAATGACTCAAATGAGTCTACATGAGGGGAATTTATAGGAAAGAGGTTGCTTGGGGCCTCTAAGCTAAGTATCTAATTACAAATATGCCCTTAATGCCAATTAATCTTCCTTCCTCTAAATACTAAACAAAAAGAGAAAATACAATGAATACTAAAAATAAAAGAAATACTAAAAATGACTAAAGAATGATAAAATGACGACCACGTCCCTGATTCACATCAATATGTTTCTCTTTATTATCCGTGTTAACACATCATGTCATTTTCAAACCCGTGCCTAACATATGGTAAACCCTAACCTGCTAACTCATTTTGGGTTTGAGTTGTGTTAATGTGCTGTTGTGTCGGAAACTGGCCCCTTTAGTCAAGAACAAAAAAGAAATTACATTCAGAATGCCTTCAACATCCCCAAGGGAAAGGAAAAGAGGAATTGAGAAGGGAAAAGGGAAAAGGGAAAAGGGAAAAGGGAAAAGGTAAAGGAAAGAGCTAAAATTATTTACGACTTTTTTTTCCGTTACAGGGTTCCTTACATTTAAGAGTAAACCCAAACTTCTCTGTTTTTCCATCATTTTTCTGTTTCGTTACGATCTCCAACACGCAGGGAAAAACAAAATACCATAATAGTAAAGTCCCAATGTTACCTAAACTTTTTTTGAACTAATACCAAATGAACTTTAACAAATTCTAGATAGGCAAACAACAAAGTATACCTGAACAATCACATCAGGCTGCACCCAACCTCTGACTACATTTGAGAGTAGAGAATGATCGAGATGATCAATAAATAAAAAATTGTCTTCAATTTCTGACAACGAAGTCACGTACTTTCTCAAGCGTAAACCTGATAAGATGTCAGCTACAATTGGCCATTGAAGGTGTTTAGCCAGGAGAAGAGCTGCCCATATGTCATCCTCTCTGTGCATTGCACCAATAAGTAAAAGCCCTCGTTTTGCCCCTTGAATAACATTCAGAACATCTGCCATAAGGGTTTGAGTATCATTACATGAAAAGGAATGTTGCCCTTGGATATAGTTAGTAAATGGTTCAGCACTTGACATCCAAACATTTAATCCTTTTAAACAGCTAAGTGTCCACTTCTTTGGACTATTTTCCAATGGTTCCCTAAAAGGGCAGTTGATATGAACAGGACCATATGGCGAAGAGGTTGCCCAGTACACGGCAGAGTCGAGCGTGGTAAGTAACATCCTTGCAGGAATATTATCCGAGGGTGCAGGAAGACCGAAGAAATACCTCACAAATGAACCGAAATGGTTGACCTAGTATGTAACACAGACAATTCATGAGTACAAAAAGCTAATAATTGATATAATATGTGCAGATGATTTAGGTACAGATTTATCATAAATAAATAAAAACATGAAGCAATATATCGTGTTAGGGTTCCTGCTACAACTAGTGTTTTATCTAAGAGTAACAACGTTTCGTGATTCACTGACTTCTAACTAATTGT
Source organism: Sambucus nigra (assembly GCA_949130495.1). Classification (NCBI taxonomy): domain Eukaryota; kingdom Viridiplantae; phylum Streptophyta; class Magnoliopsida; order Dipsacales; family Adoxaceae; genus Sambucus; species Sambucus nigra. Next base: position 232,762,430 of record OX422215.1, read on the forward strand.
AAAAGCACTCAATCCACCAGAACTTAATGATAGAGCATCATATAATTAATGTATTATGCAGGGGTAAATTTAATCTACCTGATTAATGGCTTGATTTGCTCCAGCATCTTGCAGCTCTGGAGGGCGATCTGCTGTGATCAATACAAGTGGTACAAAATCTTGACTAGCTTCTACAACCTGTATATTACCATTTAGTAGATATTCCGATATGTTGGAGTAAAACTACATGTACCATAGTCAACAACAGATTATTTAAAATAATGAAGTTTAGACATTATTTGGTCCAGGATCTAATTTTTTCACCTGAGTGAATACGAAATAACCTTCACCTCAATATAAATGGGGCCTTAAAGGAGTAAGAAATGCATAAAAAATGGAGAAGAGGAACCCAGTACAGTCAGTACAATAGACTTGGGTTTGGTTCAAGTTTCTGGGTCCAGATATGTAGTGACAGATCAGGTAAAGGTTTATGGTTTCGGATCTTGTTTTAGAAGCTGGCCAAGATCTGTATTTTGAACTGGGACAAATTAATTAGGTGGCAAAATATGGAATAAATAATTGACAGATTCCAATATGTCCATGAGAAAAAATAATTAAATGAATGAAATAATTAGCATTCAATAAAACTCACAGCGGGAAGAAGATTTGAAACTGCAGTGCCTGATGATGTTATGACTACTGCTGGTTTATGAGAGCCTCTGGCATAACCAACAGCATGAAATGCGAGTGAGCGCTCGTCAAAGCACGCAATACAAGTTACAAGAGGATGAGCGGAAGCAGCAATGGCAAGGGGAGACGATCGTGATCCTGGAGCTACACAAAAATACTACATGAAGAATAAATCAGAAGAATGTACCCCAACAGAGGTAGCAAAGATAACTGTCACTTATTCTTACCATCAAACCAAGCCGAGTGCATTCTTCAACTATAAGTGATGCCCACAAGGTATTGATGTTGGTATATTCTTGTATAGAGTATTTCATTTCACCATCACTTTCGAATTGATACTGAAAAAGAGACGTACAGGCTGAAGAATTTTTACCCACATTTGTTTCTTTAATAACATTTTACACTACAAATTTGACAAATTATTCATTAAAATGAATCACAAAGCATTATAATCCAGGCATTGCTAAATTACAAAAGAACAGAGCATGGTCCTGATACAGGATTCTCGATCTGAAGCAACCATCCACTTGAAGAAAACAAAGGTGAGAAACTAATCAAATAAACTATATGATTTTCCATTTCAATTGATATAAATCAACTAAACATGTAAACACAGGTAAACCAGAAGTTGGACAGCTTCATCAACAAGGAATCCTCAAAAAAAAATAAGGTATAATAATTCATTGCCTGTTATGTTTAATAATATAGGATCAGATGTCATCAGTAGAAATTAATTGGAGTAGGCAACATGAACCAGATATAAATCTTCTTAGACAGCATCTCTTGCCATTTTTGAGGATTCCTAAATTTAGCCTTTGACTAATGCTTGCACATCCTTCATCTTCTTTGAATCATAATGGGACAGTTTCAATTTAAGTTTCATACTTCTCACCAGATGGGGCAACTAACGAGGTCCCCTATTTATTCATCTCAACTGTTCTTCATTTATAACACTATCAACAGAAAAAATTCATCGCAATAGAACAACTGGTGTTATTGCTGTTTTAAAGAATTTTCCATATGGGTAATAAATAAAGCCCAACAAACAAAGGTACACGCACATCCATTTATAGTGTTATTATATTTTGGTCAAGTTAAAGCACAGCCCCATATTCTTCAAGGTAGTTCAAGCTCCACTAGTGTCTGATGTGGCAGAGATCAAGCTTGTCTAAATACCTAACGAAGCCTTTTGCTTAGACGAAATTGATAAATCTGCTCTTACTCCATTTTCCTTATCCTGAAAAATTGTTCTAAGCTCCTGCCACATTCTTTTGTGAAATTTATAGTGTAGTCCATTCCATTGATGATTTTCTATACATTTTTTTGGCCTTTAAGTGACCTGCCTACTGAATCATTGTCTGAAGCAGGTAATTTTGGCTTAGCTCACCACAAGCCTCTAAGGCTGTATGTACCCCTATCATTTTTCGCAATGATTAAAGATCTTATGAAGCACACAAGAAATTTGATTTTGTCCTTACTTTAGCTATCTTTACGATAGATACGGAAGGGCCCTAATGGCCTGAGCCAGAATTGAAGGTAATATTATTTAGTTTAGGATTTTTACGAGATATTTTTTAGTGATTGAATTAGAGTGGAATATCTTTCATTTAAGCTCAGAATAAAAATTCAAACCTCAGGAAATATAAGGCTTGCAGTCTTAGGTCAAAATATATAAGATCCCGGGGTCACTGAACCAACTGCCGATTAGTTTAGGGTTAATTCTTTAAACTTAACGTGGTATCAGATAAGGTATACATGGCCCAAACACTCCACATCACTCACTATAATTTGTCCACGTGTTAGGCTCATGTAACGTCAGAAATGAGGGGAATGATTGAGAACATATTTCACGTCGGTAAACTAAAGCCTTGCATAAATATATAAGAATCTTGGGCCACTCCACCTATTACCAATTGGATTTGAGTTGGATGCTTCGAATTTCACAATTACATGTTTATCTTTTGGAAATTTACCTTTTTTAGGTGTCTTGGAGAGCAAGACTAGTTAGGACTATAAACAATGGCCTTCCCTTCCCATTCTCATCTACTTATCATTATTATTATTTTGAGAATGAAGACTGAGAGGGATTATTATGGCTTTATCTGAGTTGTATGAGTCTTCAATTGCGTTTACAACGATTCAACTTCAGTTAAGATTGATATTTTTAAGGTACTCCGTATTTAGCAACTGTGTATAATGATATCCACAGAGGTCGTACCTTGGTAGAATTGCAAGTGCCCTCAACCAAGCTACGGCTGGTCTCGGGTTCGAGACATGGGATCAACCTCTCCATATATGGGGGTAAGGCGAGCCAACATCCGCCTCTCCCAAACCCTGTTAGGCGAGAGCCTTCTGCACTGGGTACGACCTTTTTTTTATATAATGATATCCACAAAAGTTCCAACTTTGCTGAAAAAATGAGCCATATGGCTCAATCCTAAAATCTTGTAGTAGTTCTAAAAGTAACATATATCAGAATATACAACACTTAATACTGACAAAATAATGCCATACCATATTATTAGAAATTGCTACCGTTGGTGAAAGTCTGACAGAGAACTGAGAGGAGCATGAAGCATCTTTCTGCTAGAAAAGTGAGAAGTAAAAACAGGCATTATTCGATTGCTTCCAATCAAGGGAAAGAAGGGTACAAATAGAACAATGAAACCATTTAGCTAATAAAGAGTGCCTCCCCACTCGAGTAGTGTCAAAATTTTCTAAGGTAGAAAAATTACCAGGATAAAGGGGATACCAGTTCCATAGGCCCAGCCAGAAGATCCCTTCCACCCAGTGAGAGAGCATTCACGCATACCTACAAAATTTAAATTTGCTTAATTGTAAAAATTGAAAGAGTTTGCAAACAAATGAGTTAATAGTCTGAACTAAATCAAAACTATAACATTTTTTTAAGATTTCCCAAATGCAGTAGTGTAATATCAAGAAAGATAAAACTTCCAGCGTTTATAGATATATCAAATTAGAAAAATAAGAACTTCTAATAACTTAGCTACGGTGAAACAGTAGGGAGTGGTGGTCAAGTTGAGAAATTAAAGTGACATGGATTGGTGAACCCAATGCAAAGTGTTGGTTGGTTCAACAAAACCTGACCAATTTTTGGACGGGTTGAAAAGTGCACCCAAGTATCAAAAATCAGGCTGCTGACCATGGAAACTTAGGGTGTGCTTGATTGACAACATGTCCCATTGAAAATTTAAAATCCTCCCTATTTTGCGACTTTTGTTGTGTTTGATTTCACAAATTTACCTTGAAAAAAAATTTCACCACATAGAATGTACAACTTTTCAAAGCATGAAAATTTGCGGTTTCAAAGTTTTGTTTTCTAACATTCACTGCCAGAAAAAATTTGGAATGCAAATTTCCATTGCTTTCACCTAAATAAACCCATTCATTTCCACCTTTTTACACAAATACAATCACAAACATAAAAGAGCTAATTTTAGCTTGGCAAAATTTTCCATTGAAAAATTAAAAATCATTTTCCATCTTTTCTATCAACCACACCCTTAAATCAAAAAATATAGGATTACAAAGACACATTCACAAAGTTAGAAGGCACCTATGGGTTATAAAATGTCACCCTCATCAATAATCACAAAGCCTATTACTATTGACTAAATGTAGTGTCCAACGAGGAAAAAAAATTAAGGAGAGATGAAAGGGGTAAGGAAGTGAGGTAAACAAGGGATGAGGAGAGAGAAGAGAGTCGGTTAGATGAGGATAGAGGAAAGGGACATTTTTATTATCTTTTACTTTAGTAGATAATTAATAGGAGTATTATTAGGATTAGTTAATTAGTTTCTAAGATCATCTCTATTTCCTTTAGTAGAATCCTTCATACAAGAATTCTATATAGTACTAACATAATGATAAGCCATTGGTCTCCTTTTGTAATAACGATACTGGTTTATTAGATTATGAGAATATGTGGTTGAAGGAAATTTTCCTTTGAATTTTAGGCGTGAGTAAGTGTTTATTTAGCCCATTTTTCATTACGTCCTAAAGTAACTGGAAAGAATGCAGACAAAAAAATTAATTCCATCATGCAAGTTTGATAGCTGAGAAATTTACCATTCGGCCATTTTTATCGTCCACCATGTTAAACTTCCTGAGTGCAGAGCTGATGCATTTGTTGCGGCATTCCTCAGAGATGGACCATAAATAGTGTCTGGTCTAAAAGAAAAGTGAAGGGGGGAAAATATTGATGAGCAGCTGATGAAATAAACAATTAAAGCATTACATTTAATAATGAGCTTTGGTGCAATCAGTTGTTCATAATCAGTTTAGTTTTTAACAGCAAGACCACCTAATAACTAAAACAATTGCATGTAATTGGCCCACAAAAGAGAAATAGCCTGACCACATGTATGGCTGTAATTTTTTTAGAAACAAAGAAATTTTACATATGAGGCACAGACACGGGTACGGGTGTCGTGTCCGACACGCCCCGGACACGCTGAAACGGCAAATCTAAAAACAGGACGCGACACGGCAGAGACACGGTAACAAATAAATACATTTTTTAATATTATACATATATATAGATATAGATAGACACATTAAGTCTGAGAGGGAGAGACGATCAGGTGCAGACTCGAATAGAGGAATTTTTAATGGATCATATTAATGACATCATTTTGCATTAACATGAGAATGTATTTTCCTTCTTCGTCATTTTAATGCAAAACAATGTCGTTTAGGAGTCCATTTTAAAATCTGCTATTTGAATCCGCATTTGATCGGTTATATATATATATATATATATATATATATATATATATATATATATATAGTTACTATTTTGCACTTAAAAAAAGGCTTTGCTGTCAAACTAATTTATCAAAATTAACCTGGTTAAATATTTCATAATAACAGTTAAACCGTTAATCAAAAGTATGCATTAAAATCAAGTCATAGACTAACTTCATTCATTTTGAACTTTTCTTCTTATTATGCATGAACTCCGAAAAGATTTATTTATTACATGATTGACACCAAAATCAACTGAAGTTTATTAGTTTTTGGCGCCCACCCGTGTCCTCGATTTTGAAGTACTAGCTTTTGCATTTTAATAAATCTATGTTTCGTGTCGGTAGTGGTTCCAATAGTCAGGCTAGTTGGCTTAAGGTGAGAGCAGCTTAGTTGGAGCTGTGAAGGTGGAAGTGGAAGTTACAGAGGTGGACTTCTAGATGCAACTTCCAATTTTTCTTTCATCCAAAACAAGAAAAAAAAATTGTTTTTCCAATTATAACCATAAAACTCGCATTGTAGTTGGCTTTGAAAACATTATATTACAATAAAGGAAAAAATCTAAAATTAAGTTTTCCATAAATGACATTGAGAGCTAACTTTGATATCACCTTTTTATTGCTTGCCTTCAAAAACCAAATTTTTACTTTATTAGAAAATAAAATCACTTAGATGCCACCTTTTTATTGCTTGACTACAAAAACTAAGTTTTCATTTTATTATAAAATATAATCACTTTGATGTTTTATTTATTTATATATATATCAAATAGTTTAAATCTTATGCATAAATTTGGAATGTTATATTAATCAATATGTATTCATAATTCCATTGATGTTGGCTATTTAGCTGGATCTTATGCTATTTAGATCAGAAATCAATGATGTAAACATACAGAAATTTAAGAAAACTGAAGAAAAAAAATGAAGCTATGAGAAGAATCACATGGTAAATAAAAGACAAATACATATGACCATATGAGGGTAAGAAGAAACAAGTGATCTAAGAAGTGGATCCAAGAGGTTTAGGGAAAGGACACCAACATTTAAAGAGGTGAAGATTTGAGTTAAAAAAGAGTAAAGGGGGATCAGAATAGCCCACAAATTTGGAAGAGCTTAAACAGGGGCCGATGCAACCGATGCGAGGTCCAACAAACTTTTGAGGTAATGGGAAAAGAGTTTGGACTGAACACCCCGACTACAGAAGGAGTAAGTGCCAGAACCTCCCATCCCCACCCACCCACCCAGTGGGACCATGTGACCACTGCCCGTATTGTTTATATTTAGCAGAATCTTACACAATTTACATAGAATGGTTGCAAAATTTGTCAGCCTACCAACATTATCTCCAACAGTAAACTGTTAAAAATAAGTCAAGGAATCATCTCTAATACTGACGTAAACTACTCATTAATGGCTAAAAAGAAATACACCAAACCCTAACTTTTGAAGGGAGAATCAAAAGAAGTCTTATATTTCAAGAATGCAAAAGTGTCTTCAAATGAAGACTACATGGGGTATTTATATGGGAGGTATTACTTGCTAATCAAGTAATAGCCTAAATGACTAAAAAGGACAATTATTAACAAAAGAATGCCTAATTAGTCCCATACGTGCTTGGAGACTAATTAAAGGATAAAATGCATAAAAGAACTAAAAAATAAAAGAATAGAAATAAAAGGAAAATAACAACGGGTTCCCATCACTCCCCCCCCCCCCCCCCCCCCCTCTTTCCAAAAAGAGTTCGTCCACGAACTCAAAGGGAAAGGCTCACAAAGTCACCCTCCAAAACTGTAATCAAGGCATGGCCAGGATGCTCCTCGGTCTCATCAAGACACTCCGGTGAACAATCCATCGCTAAGAGGCCCGACGATGCGGGAGAGAGCAATCTGAAGCTCGGTGTCCCACGTTGCCGCAATTATAGCACCGGAATGTAGGGGAACCCGAATGTGCCGCTGCGGAAATAGTGGTGGCTGGAGTAGTGGTAGAAGATGTCGCCGCCGATACTGCAGGAGGAGCAGAAACCAATGGAGGTGAAAGCCCGGGGGATGGGTGAGCTGCAGGTGCTGCATGATAGGCATCAACCTTGGTAGCATATTCTACCGCCGGCAGGAAGGTCGGTATCTCTCGCAGTCCAAGATCACGCTGAATATATGGCTAAAGCCCCAAAATATAGCGGTTGATCCGCTGATCCTCAGTCTCGAGAAGACGAGCCCTGGTGCAAAGGAGCTGGAACTACTCCATATACTCCACCACGGAAGACGTATCCTGCCAGAGGGACTGGATGCGAGAAAAGAGGTCACGCTCATATGTCGGTGGTATGAATGAGGCCTGAAGAGCGGCCTTTAGGTCGAGCCAACCCTGAATGGGAGAAAGTTCAGCAGCTGTCTGGCGGTAGCAAAGATCGTTCCACCAAACTCGGGCGAAACCCTAAAATTTGGTGGCAGCGAGGAGAACACAAGAGCGGCCCTGAACCCGCTTGTAGTTAAAAACTGTCTCCATAGCAGCCAGCCAATCGATCATATCATCTAGGAAGAATCGATCGTAGAACATAGGAACTTCTATGCTTATCCCCATGGAGACTTCGAGAAAATATCTGAAGCGCTAATGAAAGTGGGTCTCCATTCTGATGAGCTCCAGGACTCATCACATCACCCAGCACAGGTGCAACAAGATCAATAAGTATTGGTGGCATCTGGGCAAGTGGTGGATGAAGAGGCTAAACATGTGGGGTCATGGGAGGTGTTGGGGAACCACGAGGATGATGGAGACACGTGCCAATCAAACGGCCACGCTCTCCGCAATAAAAGCATTGGCGGTCCCATAATGGGACAAATTAATGGGCACCGATTGGGGGTATCCAATTCAAGATGCTACAGTGGGTGTCCCCCGCGTCAGAGGATGAAGAGGAGTCAAAATGAGGTAGGGAGAGGTCATAGTGGGACGGTGTATGACATGAGGATGGAGGGAATACATGTGGGTCAATGGTCCAAGCGCCGGGTATACCAAAATATCCATCAAGATCATAAGGTTGCCCACTGTGGCTAAATGGGGTGGTAGGATTGTATGGTTGAAATGGGCAAGGGTCGGGTGGCCACCCGAGGGGTGTAGGTGTAGGGCAGGGACCCCCAACAATTCTAGAGGGGCCGAGAGTGCCGGAAGTGTGCTTTTACTCTGGAGTCCGAATCCGTCCGGGGTAAGGGGCGGATCTCACTGATTTTTCAGCTAGGGTTACGTGGTGGCAATTTTGCCTGGAGGAGGGGCGGACCGGATTATCTCCACAGGCGGGATCAGCAGTGGGGTCTCCCGGTTCAAATCGCCTTCGGCGATGGTCAGGATCATAGGTTTTCTTGGAAGATTTGGGCACTGTGTTTGTGCCGACAAGTGTTACGCCCCTGCCTAGGGCAGCAATCCCGATTACAAATTTAGGAGGGTTCGTACCTCCGATCGGACAGCCAGGGAGAGAAGGGGCGTCGTCTGTTCCAAGGGGAGGGCTAGCGCCTAGGGTTGGGGCTGAAATTTCAACAATGGCCTCCTTCTCGAGTTTATGTGAGAGGTTTTCTTGCGATTTTTCTGTAGTGATGGGCCGAATTTTGGAGAATTGTTGCAAAAAAGCCTCGAATTGTTCTTGTTGCCTTCGAACCACCTCTTCCATTCGTCGGTCGTTCATTTCCTCCATTCTTGCTAATTGACCCTTCAATTCTTGAATCTCTTCTGCTTGTTGCTTCAATTTCCTTGGCTTGTTGCTTGGATTTCCTTGGAGCCATCGAGTCCGTAGCGTACGATTTTGATATTCTACACACACCGATACACACGAATACACCAATGTTTGGAGCGACACTCGCTCTGATACCAATTTGATGTAAATTACAAGTCAATGGCTAAAAAAGAAATACACCAACCCTAACTTTTGGAGAAAGAATCAAAATGATGCAAGAGCATAGACATATTTGTCATTTTTGCATTTCTTAATTTCTTGTTGTTTTTACCCTTTTTATACCGCTAGTATAAATAGCTAGAAGGTCCTCATTTGTATCACTTTTGACAATATGATAATTGAGAGGTTAGAGAGAGAAATTGAGACCCACTGATGTTTTCCCTTTGTTGTCGTTGTTGTTGTTGTTGTGTAGTTTAGATTTATTTTACACTTCCGCACCCTAGATTACATCAAATTAGTATCAGAGCTCGGTTTGTTCTTGGAATCAAACATGTTCATCGAAGATTGGGACTTGGCTTGGGTTCACCCGAGTGAGACACGACCTATCCCCGAAACCCTAGAATGTTGTCTTAACGAAGGCGAGGAATCGACCAGCTTCCCCATTGCCGCTCCATTGATTCGGGACCTAATTGCCACCAGGAACAGAGTGGACTAAGAGCCATTGCTAAAACACTACAGGGGAGATGCACGCAGGCCAGACACAACGAAAAACCGCCGGCGGTAAACTCCGGACTGCCGAAATTCAACGCAGCAGCTGCTGTGAAGCAAGACACAGCAGACCAGGCTGTTACGGCTCCACCGAGACCCTCCCCTGCATGCCGCGCTACCGAAACAGAATATAAGCTGCCAAAATTTCAAGAAGTTGCTGCCATCGTTCTAGAAGTGGTGTTTTTTACCCCCGATTCATCCAAGATCCACCTGAAACTAGTCATGAATCATTCCCCAACTAACCCAACCCAATTTCAAGAGAAAAAACTAAACTCCAAACCCTACCTTCCCCATCCTCAAGAAACCCTAAAACCCACTCCATCTAAAAACCCTAACCCTAATATACATTCATATTCAATCCCGGCAATCCCCCACCACATCACAAACCCTAATCAAACTTTCCCACCACCCAGACCACTTCAACACACTAATCCCCTACCAATTTCTGAAAATTACAATTTAGTCCCTGAATTTTCTAAAAATTACAAATATGCCCCAAATCTATCAAGGCACTACGATTTAATCCCTCCCCCACCCGAAGAATACCTTTCTTCCAAATTATCGTGGGATGGTACCAAATACAGGCTCAATATGAATGCATGTGCCAATTTCGACAAGGTAAGTTGTGCCATCATCAAGAAACTCCAAAGTCTTCTAGATTCTTGGACCGCGACGGATTCATAACTATCTCAAAAGCTTCACACATTCGCGTATAGTGCTTACTCCATCGGGGAGTATGAGATATACCATCAACACCTAAATAGGTGTCGAGCCGAGTATCTTGCGATGGAGACGGCACGTGAACAATGGGTACATGCACGAGCGAGACATTTGATCCAATATTTGGAGTATTTATCCACCGGTGTACCTCCTACTACATCCGATGTCATTCCAGTGCACGCCGATGATACTATCTCTTCGATTATGCTTTACAAGGATGTCTCCGAGGTTGTTGAGACCCCGACGATACTTGATAGTGACTACGTGTTCCGTCCTTAAGACTTTATTACCATTTTCAAGGAGGATGGGTGGATCACTCGTACTTGACATTGGGATTTGGAGTCATTTGATTTTGTGGACTTCTTTCCTATCTTTGGGATAGAAGAGGATGGGTACTTTCTATGTGATATTTTCGATTTATTTATTGAAGACGGTTGGGAGACTCGCATTCACTATCGCGAGGAGAAAATACTAGATTTGACAAATTTCTTTCCAATTTTTGGTCACGATGATGAGTTTTGTGATGATGGTTCGGTGGTTGTTTCCCTTGAGGAGTATATGTTGCGTGGGGTGATCACGATAGGTGTGGGATTTGTGGACCCCTTTTGGGTTACTTATGAGGAGCGCTCCATGACTCATTTACATGTTTTGATGCTACGAAGGCTCATCACGAGGAATCTGGATGAAATTAGGCATCAATGGTCCTCTCCACGTCGATCTTGTGTTAGCTCTTCATTTGGACGAATTAGAGGTTGCATTCCTATTCATTGGCCATGGCGTAAATTTGTGGTTTCTCTTCGAGGATATATTGCGAGTCGTTATGCGGTACGCTTTACAGGACAACTTCCTTCTCAAGTAGGGGAGCCTGCGGACATACACTTTCTTCGCTCGGGACGAACTCTCTCAAGTAGGGGAGAATGATGCAAGAGCATAGGGACCTATTTGTCATTTTTGCATTTCTTGTTATTTTTACCCTTTTTATACCTTTAGTATAAATAGCTAGAAGGTCCTCGTTTGTATCACTTTTGACAATATAATAATGAGAGTTTAGAGAGAGAAATTGAGACCCAATTATGTTTTCCCTTTGTTGTTGTTGTGTAGTTTAGATTTATTTTACGCTTTCGCACCCTAGATTACATCACAAAAGATGTCTTATATTTCAAGAATGGAAAACTGCCTTCAAATGAAGACTACATGGGGTATTTATATGGGAGGTATTACTTGCTAATCAAGTAATAGCCTAAATGACTAAAAAGGGCAATTATTAACAAAAGAATGCCTAATTAGTCCCAAACATGCCTAGAGACTAATTAAAGGATAAAATGCATAAAAGAACTAAAAAATAAAAGAATTGAAAATAGAAATAAAACGAAAAATAAAAGGAAAATAACAACGGATTCCCATCAAATACATACAGCAATTGTACTTGAATATAACAATGCAGGATCATCCTTGGCAACAGATATAATATATATATATATATATATATATATATATATATATATATATATATATATTTTGTGTGTGTGTGTGTGCGCGCGCGCGCACATCTGTGCATGTGTGTAAATTGTTAGAACAAAATCCAAACCTCAAAGTGTTTCTATTTTTTATTTATTTTTCTTTTGATTCGGAGCAGGAAAATAGTAGCACTCATAACTCGTAATATCTGGGAAAGATAAAAAAAAACAAAGTAGAATGTTGACAGGTGGAGATGACAAACCTCAGGATACCTGGTAGAGTGATAACTCGTAAGTTTGAACAGACTCCTCAAATGCACAGGGAGAAGAGCCATTCCACGCCAGTGTTGCAGCTAAAATAGAGATACCCTCAAACTCAACTAACTCAATCTGTAAAAATAAAGTGTCCAATTTAAATGTATATCCTCCACTAAATCATAAGGAAAAAAAATACAACTCAATTCAACAAAAATCTCAATTCCCAACTCCATGCATCAACTGAAACGTTGACATGAATAAACATGGGGAAAAAATGCTTACCTGGGGAATGAATAGGTGAAATGAACCGTTCTCGCACTTCATAGTGGATGACATTGTGTAAGAACTGATATCCACAAAACCGTAAGCCATTACGAGTGTTGAATCAACTGAAAGATATCTGCGGTAATACCACAAACATTCTTTGGTAAATTTACAGGAATTTATAACCTTAAAGTAAAAGATAAAGATTGAGATTCTACAGCATTCATCGTAAGTACCTCTAAATAACTCTGTTAAGAAATGGGGGAACAAGTTTTGAATGACAAAGCCAAACCCAAATTAAGCATGCCTAAAATGAAAAGTAAAGCCTTTTCATGCATACTTAATCATATTACAGGCGCATTCAAGTAACTCGCCATCAACATTACCTATGCCTAAAAAGTAAAAACAGAATGGCAATTTAAACTTACACCCCTTCTCCAAATAACATTGAGTAAAAATCAGACTCACGTTATAGTTCATATCTAAGACAAATTCTCACAATTTGGAGCAACTTCAATGGCTCACGAATGTATTCATTTCCAATTTTATCATTTCTACTTTACAGCAAATTAATTATAGTATGCACAAATCAGTTGTTCATTTTGTTCACTTTCTTTTCTTAATTATTTAGCATTTTTTCCCCAGAGCCTTGTCAATCTAATAGCTCTTAACTGTTTAGAAAACTATCCCACATACACTAAATCTATGGGCCGCATGACATATAATCTCTCCATCCCAAACCATATTGATCCTCGTGATCAACAATTAAAAAAACTAATTATTTGTATTGTCTTTTAACTGAAGTTGCAATTAATATGATCAATTTTGGTTCAAATGATTTCCATTTTCTCTTGTTTCAAGCGCTTTTCTCTGTACGACCAATTTAGTTGCTTTAATTCTGATAAATCACATACATCATGAAACCTGTCTTCTTTATCAGAGACCTCATACTAGATGTGTCTAGTCAATTTGTCCATAATGAAAGCAAAACGATAAGTGGTTAAGGCTGATCACCAATAGGAAGAGAATAGCATACTACGAAAACCCATTTCATATAATGGTTTCGTAGGCAAATACACCCTTTTCCAAGCACTAGAGACGTGAGAATCGTACAAAACATGACTGGGAATATTTCTTGATACAGTCCCCCAAATGGTACTGGGAATACTCAAATCCTTTTAAAACCACCATTCCAACCAATCAAAGAGCAGTAGTAGGAATCTAAAAATATGAGATATGATAGATTACCCAATTATGTTAATTTGGATGAAACCCCAACAGATTTGGGGCAAAGTGAATAGGGTTGAAACTAAGCAACTGATACGTTAGTTTCAATTATTTTCTTACGACATACTGCATTATATCACTCCCACCCAAAAGTTAAACAAAATCAAATCAGGAAAAACCCTAAAACCTAGAATTTCTTTCTAATACTCACTACTGTTAATGAATGAGAATTCCTCTTGTTAACTACAACATGAAATGAAGTGTAATTTACACTTGAGGCCCGTAAACCCGAAATGATACACTTCATTTCATGTAGTTAAGAAGAGAAATTCTCATTCATTAACTGTAGTGAGTATTAGAAAGAATTCTACATTTTAGGGTTTTTATGATTTGATTTTGGTAAACTTTTGGGTAGGAGTGATATAATGCAGTGTGTATGTGTCATAAGAAAATGATTGAAACTAGCGTATCAATAGCTTAGGATTGCTATTAGGAAATTTTTTAGAAAAATTCAAAGAGGCACTCCCAAGCCACGCCTTGAGCCTGATCCTAGGCGCCCAAGTCACGAGCCTTATACTCTTACTCTTATACTCTTACTGAAAGCTCCTCACCCGAGCTGAGGAGCCTAGGTGCAACATGAGAGCTTTTGTGAGCCTAGGCACACCTTGAACGACTATGACCCATGTACAGGAGAAATGACAGTTATTCATTGTCAGACCTACCAGGGTTTTGTTTATATGAAACATGGCAAGTGCACATTAAATAATTACATGTGCTAGACTTCCTAATTGTTGCCTATCTAGATTAACAACATCAAGATATAGTAACAGTATAGTCTCCTGAGTTTAGTTGAACACAAACTTCTCATCACATAGACCCAACTAATTTTATCAAAGCTTCATATACATTTCACTAATCAAATCTATTCAATGCCGTATCTAACTAACTCAGGATATAGCAACATATCTTACAAGTATAAGGTCGTGTCCCTAATGGTCCTCTCCTCTCCTCTTAGCCTCTTCAACATAATCATATGGAAGTCCTTCACAGATTCCAATCGACTTAATTTCATCTTTACGTCACCCCCACTATTCATCAACACATTCAGGTCTAGCTCATCTTGCGATAAAACTCATTGTTCAATTAATAACAACAATTGTGAGAACAATTTATTTCCTTCTGAAAGCTTATGAATTGAACTTTCGCCAGAATTATAGAAGGGAAAAAAACATAAAGTTCAATAAGGTAGCGACAAAATGAAGATTAAAAACTAACCTTTTAAATGAATTATCCTCGACTGTTGCACAAGGATAAGACCCCTTGAAATAGAATGCAGCACCAACTCCAAAAACCCCACGGGCTCTACTCAAAGAAAGCGATTTACATGACAGGTTCTCAATCTCGTCCGAAAGAAAAAATTGAGGAAACACTCCTGATGACTCAGGTTGACAGCAAAACCAATTCAAAGCTTTTGCACCTGGAGATACAGCAACCTGCAATTTCAGAATCATGTCGTGTATATTCAAGAACAGAATGTAGCACTATATAACAATTTGAAAGAAGCATATATACACAAATTCGAGATAGTATTTATCTATAGGTTTTCAGTAAAGGCACTCTAATTGTTGTTTTGGCACCTTTTTCAAGAATCTGTATTCGGATTTATGAACTTATGTCTGATCAACTCCTAATATTTTTGTTTTATGACAGACAATATGAATCTATTGTGGGATTTTCATGTTTAATTTTAGGAGGCTGCATAATTGATCTATACTGGCAATCATAGAGTCCTGATGAAAATAAGATATCCAATTACCATATTTTTTAGTAAGAAACAACAATTTATTAATATAAAGAAGCAATAAAGGAGTAAGTCTACCGATAGAACAAATATATGAGTACTGTGTTTTAACCATATCAATGAGTAGATGTTGTATACGTAAGTTAATACTAGCATTAAAGACAAGTTATAGATTAGTAGGGCGGGATTGTTGAGCTTCAAATCGCATAACAAGATACATGTAGTGTGATGAACAAGAAAACTTCTTTATCTAAACAATAACAGAATTGTATCACTCCCTTGACTAGTATGGATGGAAAACTAGGAGTGTTTCTTGAAAGACTGTAATTAAGACCTTGAGATGTGGTCATATACTACGATGGAGTGAAACCTGATTCTGAATTAAATCTGGCTCAAGGTTAAACTCTTGCGTGTCAGAACTACAATGGGAAAAAAGTCTGAAGTTAGGTAGCAGAAAACTATCTATTGTTGTTTTATCAGGTTTAAGACCCGTATGAATTTCTTACAAATCTCAAATCACAATGAAAGTAAGACCTCAAAAAATTTCCAGATCTTTGAAATTGTTTTCACAAGTGTTATTGTGTGACAAAAATTTCCTCTTGGGAATCAAACTCTCTTATTGGAAGGGAAGAGAGAGAATGTATGGATGGAAGTGTTTCTCAAAAAAAAGTGTAACAACACATGATTGCCCGTGGTTGAGGCAAAAATTTCTTCTTGGGAATCAAACTCTCTTATTGGGAGGGAAGAGAGAGAAAGTATGGATGCAATTGTTTCTTCAAAAACTTGATATAACACATGATTGCTTGTGGTTGAGGCAAATTTAAATCCTCAACACAATGGATGCAGTATGCTACACAGATTTGATCCTTTGGAAATTCATTGTTGTTGCTGTTGTTGTTTTATCGAAAATAAAATTTCATAACACAGAAAAGAGAATACAAGGAAAGGGGGGAAGATGTCCCCTAAGGCTATATAACAAAAACCTAACACAGAAAAACGCCACTTAGCTAATGCTATCTCCCCAGCTCAAAATCAGCAAAGAAAAAGGAAAATTTTCAAAAACTTTCACAGAATGGGCCCATGAAGTGGCCATATATTTGAAACTCTCCCAAATCGCTTCTTTCTTCCAATTCTTTTCTTCAAAAAGTTTTGCATTTCTTTCATTCTAATCCATGCATAAAGGGCCATAACAGTACATCTCCACAAACATCTTCTCTTCTTGCTGTGCCCGTGATTCACATCTCCAAAGCAAACATGTGTTTCACTTTTCTAGGAAGAAACCCTCAACGCATATTTGAGACAAAATCTTATACGACAAGATATGTGTGAAAGAGCAATGAATAAGAAGACGATCAATGTCTCCCCATAAATTGCAACATGAAACACACCAATTTAGCCTCTTTTGCATATAAGCATAAGTATTAACTCTCCCGTGAGCAACTTGCCGCGAAAAAACCTTGCTGACTATATATGTAGTTGTGCCTTTGTGGTTAAACTTTTAACTTTTTTTTTTTATTAGAAACTAAAACTTCCATTATTCAAAAGAGTTTACATCGAGAGGACAAAGAAGGATTAACAATGTGGACCAATGAGATACATTCAAACCCATCATTCAATACGCATTGCATTGTAGAATTGGTTATACTGAAGCGCAGCAGAGTTGTCAGATTCAATATTGCATAGTAAACCAATAATAATATTGAAAATCAAAAATATACATTTTGTTTTAACAACAATGTATATTTTTTTACATTTTTACAAAAACGTACAAAAGAACATTGTTACAAAAATGTACATTTTTTTAACAAATATGTATATTGTTTTTTACATTTTTATAAAAACGTACATTTCCAAAAATGTACATTTTTACAAAAACGTACAAAAGGACATTTTTACAAAAATGTACATTTTTTTTAACAAAAATATATATTTTTTTACAAATATGTACATTTTTTTTTAACAAAAATGTACATTTTTTTACATTTTTACAAAAAACGTACAAAATAATATTTGTACAGAAATGTACATTTTTTACAAACATAAATGTACATTATATATTTTTGTAAAAGATTTGAATATTTTTTGTAAAAAAATAACATTTCTTTGAAAAATGAGTTTTAGTAGTCATTTTTTTAAAAAAAATGAGTACTACTTTTTAAAAGATTTATATATTTTTTTTAGTAGAGTCATTTAAAAAAAAAAGAGTTTTATGTTTTAAAAAATTAATTTTAATACTTTTGAAAAAGTAATACCATTCTGTAAATGTTACAATATATTTTCAACAACGAAGAAATATGGTAAAAGATAAAAGTTCTATCAAAAAATAAAACAAAATATGACAATATCGTTTGAATCGGTTGTCTCGGCCGATATCGCGGCGAGGCGTCTCGGAATCGGTTGTCTCGGGAGATATCGCGGCTGTCTCGGCCGATTCAGTGTTTTTTTTTAAACGTCTCTCGGTATTGGATCGGTGCCCTCCGATTCCGAGTTGACTCGGCCGATACCGAGTCAACTTGGCCGATACTTTGAACCATGCATCCATCAAACATTTTATGAATTTATTCCACCATGGGATTCCAAAAACTTATGGAGTTCAGTTTCCCTTCAAAAGGGAGCCCCAAATACGTCAAGGGCCAAGACTCAATCCCACACCCAATTCTAAAATCAGGCCTTTCAACTACGAAAGGGACACATTTATACAAGCAATCTTACCTTTATTTAAATTTATTTTTAACCCCAAGATTTCGCACAACACATAAATGAAGGCAACAAAATTATCAATATTATCATTGTTTTAAATGAGAATAAAGATCGAATCTTCCATGAATTGGAGGTGAATCACCCCCACCGGGTTCCTCCCCACTTTAACACCCTCCACCATTTCAAGTCCACGAGCTTTTTCCATAATTCGGCTATGGACATCCACTACTAACACAAAAAAAAAATGGGGATATAGGATCCCCTAGTCTAAGACACCTCTCTTAGTTGATTTTCCCCCTTGGTCTCCTACTAATGAATATTGTAAAGTTAACCAAACCCTCAGACCCCCTAATCCATTATCTCCATTTATGACATTTTTCTTTTGTAAGACTAAGCAACCATTTGTTTTTGCCTCTTAAGTCTGAATGTTAGTGTTCGATTTTTAAATAATTAAGAAGCTAACGGCTATATTTACCTCTAAATGAATGGTTAAGAGGTAAAATTACCTTTGAATCTGAACTCTAAATCTAAATCTAAATATGTCTAAATACATTCATTATGAGGTACATTCAGACATAAAAACAAACATATATTTCAAATTCAAACTTTATGGGGAAAAAACGCAGCATAAGTCAAGGAATCCTCAATTCACTTTGTCATAATCCATTCTAAAATCCACCTTAAAGACTAACCCTGACTTTTTATTACACCCGTATTCCTCGACAATTTCATTAGCAATCAACTCGAGATCGATGATTTAAGGGCCCTTAACAAACGCACTTCAAAAAAAACTACATACCCCCCAAATCCTCCCTTAATCTTAAAGAAAGCACTTTGGCCAAATTTTTGTATACACTTTTGATGAAGCTAACTGGTCTAAAATCACTCATCCTAACCGACTCCGATTTTTTAAGAATGATAACATACATTTCATTTACACGAGCATTACCCACGCCCTTTTCATGAAACTCAACAAAATATTCGGTGAATCTTCTTTCATGAAATCCAATACTCTATATACTAAGCGAGGGAGACGCCATATGGACCCGGGAACTTATCTCCACCACATTCCACAATGGCCCTCTTGATTTCTTCTTCCTCGAATGGTTTTACTAACCACTTGGCTTTCCCCCTTATAATCCACTCTACCCCCACTAACTCCCGCTCACACACGCACTGTCTTGAGTATAGCTTCTTATGAAAATGCAAAATTTCTTCTTCAATATCTCTTTCGCCCATGAGAAAAAACCCGTTTTCCTTTTGAAGTTTATTGATAACATTATTCTTCTTAGCACTCACAATGTCACGAAAAAGTTGGAATTGTTATTCCATTCATTGTTTCACTTTGCTTTTTGATTCCAAGATCTTTCCTTTTATACCAAAACTTTTTCAAATCCATTTCCTAAAACGGCTCACTCTTTTCTCAAACCCTCATCAAAGATCCCCATTTCTTTTTTTTTTATCAAACATCTTTTGTTTTTCCATCAAAGCGCCCTATTCTAGCTTTAATCTACAAAGACCTCGTTATTCCAACCTTTCAATTTATTTTTTAAAGCTTTAAATCTAATCATGAATTTAAATTCTTCCCAAACTCGAACGTTACTCTCAGTCCACCATTTCCTGCAATTTTTCATAAAATCCTTGTGATTCAACCACATATTTTCAAACCTAAATGAAAACGAACCCCATCTCACCCCGCTCGTGTCCAACACAATAGGAAAATGGTCCGGTGTGATTCAGATTCCGATTTCTTGTCTCACCCTGGGAAACAACCATCCCAACTCTCCAAAACCGAATTATTCAAGTCTACAACACACAGCCGACTATCTTAATTTGGGCCAATTGAATTTTTCATTATATAATCTATTTATATCTCAACCTCGTTTCATTAATGAACGAATCAAAGTCCCTCATGCTTTATAATGACTCGGTTGGACCTAAATTTTTCACTAGCCCACCTAACCACATTATAGTCCTCTCCCATTCACCATCAGGGATGGCAAAGGCCATATAATCCAGCCAATTCCTCCCAAAAATCTTTCGTCTCCCTTGATTTACAAGGCCCGTAATCCGAAGTAAACCACCAAAATCCTCCGATAATTTTTGAAATATAATTGACACCAAGAAACTACCCACTAGCCCTTAACACTCTCTAATGGATCTAACATCCCAAACCACAAGAATAACCCCACCCAACCTTTAAATCTAGAACCCCAAAGCACCGCGATCAAATTCTAGTCGACCCCAAACCACAATAGGAAAATGGTCCGGTGTGATTCAGAATCCGATTTCTTGTCTCACCCCGAGAAACAACCATCCCAACTCTCCAAAACCGAATTATTCAAGTCTACAACACACAGCCGACTATCTTAAGTTGGACCAATTGAATTTTTCATTATATAATCTATTTATATCTCAACCCCGTTTCATTAATGAACGAAGCAAAGTCCCTCATGCTTATAATGACTCGGTTGGACCTAGATTTTTCACTAGCCCACCTAACCACATTATAGTCCTCTCCCATTCACCATCAGGGATGGCAAAGGCCATATAATCAAGCCAATTCCTCCCAAAAATCTTTCGTCTCCCTTGATCTACAAGGCCCGTAATCCGAAGTAAACCACCAAAATCCTCCGATAATTTTTGAAATATAATTGACACCAAGAAACTACCCACTAGCCCTTAACACTCTCTAATGGATCTAACATCCCAAACCACAAGAATAACCCCACCCAACCTTTAAATCTAGAACCCCAAAGCACCGCGATCAAATTCTAGTCAACATTCTCTTTTTTGGTTTCTTGGAATACCATATAGTCCGATTTTTCTCTTACCAAATGTTCTAAAATTATTTTCCATTTTTTCTTGAAACCTACCCCCCACCCCAACACACACACACACATTCCCTGATATTATCTTCATGATTTAACTCCTCTAACCCCCTTAACATTTTTTCTCACACTCAACATATCATAATCAAGTCCAAGACCGGATTTTTTAATTCCTTTTTACCCTCACTTTTCTAAAACTATTCCCACTCCTATTTGGAGCTAGATTAGTTTCTTTCGGTACAATTTTTAGACTCAATAGATCTAAAGTGTATTTCAAGAAGATCCAATATGTTTCCCTAACGGAGGTAAAGGTTAGGTTCTCAACAGGCTATTTCCTTGGTACATACTCATAGACTCAAAATTTGAATAAATAGACACAGAATTGGATAATAAATAAGGATAAAGGGAGGACTCAACAGACCTTCTAGAGACAACATCCTTGATACAAAAACCAATCCCAGAAGCTAAAACAATAACAAACGGGACCAAAGATCCATCCACACCACCACCCCTACAGAACCGAATAGAGGATTCAACCGAAAAAAGAGAAAACGAGGAGATCAGGCACATTTTAAAATGATGATAAAGCTTGAATTTTAAGAAGAAAAAATTGGATGCTAAAAGAGGTTCCAACATTTAATCCAATAAGGCGGAGGAACAGGGAAAGTTTCCACATAAGACTGAACCATTTCAATCCAAGAAAAAAACCATAACCATACATCTCCGGTCTCCTCGTTTTAATTACTAGCATCACCATTACCATATGAAAGATCTTCTTGTTAGCACTCCCTTAATATCGAACTATCTCAATACTTTATAGCACGTGATAAAGACTACGTTGCAGTGAACCAACATCTCGTCCTGCCTTCATTATTATTAGCTCATAACACACCAATTAGAGGATAGCGTACAATTCGGCTTCCTTTTTCACACAAGATCACAAGTATTTAGCCTTCCATGAGCCATTAAACAAGAAAAAACTTATACTTTGGGAGGGAATACCAAAGGTCTATGTGAACTTAAATGGTGCAAAGGAATCAAGAGAAGGAACTGATTGAAGAAAGCTATAGAATGATTGACAAGAAAGGGTCTCACCTCCCAATTTCCACACCCTACTAACCCTTCACCCAGAATTCAAAGTCACAACCACTAGCATATTGAGCATGTATGGAAATTGCTCAATTTGCCTCTCCAATAAGGAACCATGTACTTTTACATTCCCACATAATTAAAGAATTAGAGGCCCTTGACTTGGTTGTATTTAATAATCCTTAACGACTATCTCCATTGCCTCAACTAACCAATGCTTAACACAATCTACAATTCTTTTTTCAATTATTTTTAACATAGCAAGTAAGGTTGACAATGTTATAGAGTTTGTGAATTAACATTTGAACTATATATCGTCTTTTATTTATTTGACAGTTAATGTAGAAAGAAACAATTTCATTTATTTAACACTTAGTAGTTAATGTAGAAGGAAAACTATTTCAGACGTCTTTGTAATGAAAATGCTTACAAATTAAGCACATGTGATCAACAAAACTCTATTTGCGGGAAAAAGTCACAAATATTTAGCAACATAATCAGTTTAAATCAAACTCCGTCAGTGTCGTGCTTAACGTCATATATTGTTTTTTGGACACTGTCGGTCCTAAGCCCGAATAAAGGAAGAGGGTTGTGTTAGATAGCTGACAACCAATGTACAACTTTGTCAAATCCTTATGAACATGAATTCTATGAATATATACGCTAATACTAGAGCATTCCCCTCAATCGATGTGTTTTGTCTGCCACCGGGTGTGTCAAAAAATAGGCAAGGGGCGTCACATCGGCGCCCGGGTGTGATGAGAAATGGACAAGGATTCCTATAACAATCTGAATGTGTGCAGGTAAAGAAGCTAGTCCAAGATAATAGACTTAGGTCAGTGACTTGGAATATAAGGACTATGATAGGGAAATGGATGGAGTTAGTGGATACCATAAAAAAGTTAACATAACTTGTTTACAAGAAACTAAATGGGTCGATGAAAAAGCTAGAGAAATAGAAAATACAAAGTTTAAATTATATTATACAAGAAAACATAAAAATAGGAACGTAGTCGAAATAATAGTAAATAAGAACCTTAAGCATGATATCATAACTGTTATTAGGAAAAGTGATAGACTTATACTTGTAAAACGGGTATTAGATGAAAATAAAATTAATATTATTAGTGCTTATGCACCGAGGATTAGATGCGCACATTAAAGTACAATTTTGAGAACGAATGGATAAACTAATTCAAGAAATACTCGTAGGTGAGAAAGTCTACATAGGGAGAGATTTTAATGGCTATGTAGGAGAAGATCTTGTAGGAGATGCATAGAGGATATGGTTTGGAGATAGGAACAATGGTGGAGAGTCTATCTTAAATTTTGCGAAGGCTTATGATTCTGTACTAGTAAATACATGTTTTAAAAAGGGGGTTGAACACTAAAAAACTTATAAAAGTGGAACGAATAAGAGCCAAATAGACTTTTTCATTACAAGAAATGGAGATCGATTAACTTGTAAGGACTGTAAGGTTCTCTCGGAAGAGAACTTAACCTCATAATATAGGATAATGGTGTTGGATATAAGTATTAAAAATCAATCACGAGTGCAAAAATAGAAGATTAACTCACAAGCTAGATGGTAAAACTTAAAAGGAGAGAAATTAGAACTATTTAAAGATAAAATATTAAATGAAGCATCATGAAATACCGAAGATGAGACTAACATAATGTGGGATAAGATGGCCACATGCATTAGGAGAATATCAAAAGAAATTCTTGGAGAATCAAAAGATAGGGGGGCACAATCTAAAGAAACTTGGTGCTAAAATGAAGAAGTACAAAATATAGTAAAAATCAAAAGGGAATGCTTTGAAAGATGGCAAACAACTAGAAACAAAGAAAATTTTAAGAAATATAAATGGGTTAATAAGGAAGTTAAGAAAATGGCAAGAGATGCTAAGTTGAAGGCGTACGATGATCTTTATACAAACTAGGAACACAACGTTAAGTGTATTAAAAGTGATGATTCGAGAGTTCTAATTAAGGATGATTATGGAAAGTTGAAAAAAAAACTTCGAGAGGTTATTGAATGAAGAAAATGAGAGTAGATTAGATATAGAGGAACATAGAAAAACTCGAGAAAATATATTTTTTGCTGAATTAGGACAACGGAGGTTGGAATTTGCTCTTAAAAATTAAAACATGGAGGGCCTTAAGACCAGATTGTATCCCTATTGAGGTTTGGAAGTGCTTATGGGAGGAAGGAGTGTCTTGGCTTATAAAATTATTTTATAGAAATATAATGACTAATAGGATGCTCGGCGAATAAAAAAACGAGTGTTTTAGTACTTATTTAGAAAAACAAAGGGGACATACAAAGTTGTTGTAATTATAGTGGTATCAAGTTAACGAGTCATAAAATGAAACGTCGGGAGAGTGATTGAATATAGATTGAAATTAAAAATAACAGTATTTGAGAATCAATTTGGATTTATGCATATGAGGTCCACAATGGAAGTAATTTATTTATTGAGGAGATTAAGAGGTATAGGGAGAAAAGGAAGGGCTTTCATATGATATTAATAGATTCAGAGAAGGCGTATGATAGGATAGTAAAAGGTATAATATGGTAGGTTTTACATAAATAAATTAGTCACTTGTAGTTGTAGGTATATTGATGTGATTAAGGATATGTATGATGGGTCCATGACTATGTTAAGAACATCGGCCGGAGAAAGTAGTGAATTCCAAATTACAGTAGGTCTGCACCAAGGTTCAGCACTAACTCCTTATCTCTTTGCTCTTGTTATGAATGAGTTGAGTGGACAAATACAAGATTATGTGTCGTGGTGTATGCTATTTGCAGATGATATTATTTTGGTGAGTGAGACTAAGACGGGAATTAATGCTAGAATGGAATTGTGGAGAGAAACTCTAGAAACAAGAGGATTCAAAATAAGCAGGTCCAAAATAGATAATGTGGAGTACAATTTTAATAATAATAGGAGGACAAACGGGGATGTGGGGAAGTTGGAGGATCAAGAGATACCTATAAATGATCATTTTTCGTTATTTAGGCTTAATTATCCAAAAAGATGGAGATATTAGTGATGAAGTTACTCATAGGATTAAGGTTGGTCGGGTTAAGTGGAAAAGTGCTACCGACGTATTGTGTGATAGGCGTTTATACTTTTGAAGTTAAAAGAAAAATTTTATAGGACGGCCATTAGACCCGCGGCACCCGCCATGTTATATGGGACGTAGTGTTGGACAATCATAAAACAAAATGTGCAAAAAATGAATGTGGCGAAAATGCGAATTCTAAGATAAATTTGTGTTAAAACTCGAAAGGATAAAATTAAAAATAAACAAATTCGTGAAACGGTAAAAGTATCTCCTATAGAAGATAAATTGAGAGAAAATCGACTTAGATGGTTTGGACACGTCAAGTGTAGACCAATAGGATTAGTGTAGTAGGCCCCAAATAATTGGGAAAGGCTGTTTTAAGATGAGTTGAGTAAAATCGGTTTAAATCAAAGATGAGTTATCGATTATCAATATAGCTATCTTGATAAGAGTATTTGTATCGAGTTATGAAACCAGTCAATCCTCAAGTCAATCCTCAAGATAAGTTGATTAGATGAAACATGCATGCTATTTCAAGTAGTAGAACATTGATTTTGGTGGGTCTTATTTTGGTATGATTCCAATAAAATTGAAGATGACAATCATCATTTTAAGATTAAAACCACGTCACGTGCATTTTAAAGGATAGTTGTTCTTCAAGGTATCTTGTTTTTTCAAAAAGCTTAAGTAGTTTCGCTCTCCCTCTCTTTCTATCCTCGGCTTGAACATGGTGGAAGAAATATATACAATCTTTTCTACATTTGTTTGCTTATTGACCGACTTTTGTTCATTTCCATCACTTGCTCTTGCAGCTTTCGCAGCATATGATTGGTATGTGATATACTAATATATATCACACACACATATTCGTATTACCTTCTCCTTCATTTTTTTAATAATTCAAAAGAGTTCAGCATTATTTGAAAATTTAGTCATCTATATAATGACTTTGTAGTTGTGCCTAATACAATCATGCATCACTCTACGAGTCCGAATTGTATCTACAGACCTAAAGAATATACCAAAACGACAACATTGATAAAAATAGAACTTAACTCCCAAATCCTAACTTCAAAGAACTAACAGCATAGCTCTTAAACCAAAAAGTAGATTCTAAAAATTGCATTTAATCAGCATTCACCAGTCAATTCAATCAAACTAATAAAATTTAGGCATCCAAATCCTTTTTGAAAGTATACCTGAAATCTATACATTCCAGTAGTAGAAGCAGGAGGATTCAACTTAAACTCCTCAACAGCTTCCTTAATCTCATCAAGTCCATGCTCAAGTGTCAATGCAGGTGGCAAAGTACGCGTAATGCAGGTGGCCAAGAGTAATTCAGCTTCATCAGCTTCCAATATCCGATAATCTTGACTCGAAGCTCGAATAACCTATGGCCAAATCAAAATAAAAGTAAACTTGAGTTTTTTTTTGTAATAAGAGAGAGATGTATGTGTATACCTTTAAGCTAGGGGTTTGACGTGGGTGAAAAAGAGTGAAATGACGGAGAGGTCTGGGAGAGTGGGAGTTGGTAAGTGTGATTGTTGTTTTTCTGCGAGGAAGGGAGATGGAAGTGTGGAAATGAGGGAGGTGAAATGGAGGGGAGAGAATGGAGGTGTTTAGTGTGTTGAGTTTAAACATTTTCAATGGTGAATGGTTGAGAGTGGAGAGTGTGGGGGTTTTGGAGATGGATAAGATATGAAGACGGGGTGGGTTTCTCGATGTGTATGGGGGGTTGATATGATCGTGGCCGTTCAACGCTTTCCTTTGGAAGCGAGTTTGGTAGAGGGACGCTACTAGTTTTAAGTCATGCGCGGCCAGTTTTTATATACAATAAATAAATAAAAAAAAATATATATATATATACATGTATAATATAAATATACATGTTTATCAATTTTGTCAAATTTTCATAAAATTATATTTAAAAGTAAATTTATCAAACGTCATAAAATTATTTTTAAAAGTAAATTTATCAAACGTATACCAATAGTCTCTTTGTTTTTATAAAATTATATATATATATATATATATAAACATATACATAAAACTTTCATACATACATACATATATCATGTGTTCTTTATGTATATTTAATGAAGTTTGTTGAAAAGTTTGACTAGGGGTGCACGTGGGTCAGTTCGGGTCGGTTTCACTACGGAACCTAAACCATAACCGAAGTTGGTCAGTTCCGTGGTTTTGAAACCAAAACCAGAACCAATACCCACAAGAACCGAACCGAACTATCGGTTCTCCATTTGGTTCGAGTCGGTTAACGGTTCTAGTTCATGGTTCTAGTTCGCAGTTCGTGTTAAAGGTTTTGGTTCGTGAGCTGGTTCTCGGGTTGGTTAATGGTTATGATTAATGGTCCTGGTTTGCGGGTTGGTTCTATTTTCAGTTTGGTTCTTCGGGGCGGTTTTCTGGTTCAGTTCGATTTTGGTCAGGTACAAAACCAAGAACCGAACCGAACACTTCGATTCTCAATTTTTTGGAACCAAAACCAACCTATGGAGAGGAGAAAAAAAGGTCAGTATGGTTCAGTTCTTCGGGCTGCCATTTTTTTTCACACACCTAAGTTTAGCTATATATATATAAGCATACATACATAATGCCTACGTACATACATACATAAATGTGTGTGTGTGTGTGTGTGTGTGTGTGTGTGTATATATATATATATATATATATATATATATATATATATATTATTCCATACGTGTATAACACATGTATAATACTATATATTAGTATCATATATGTATTGATAATATTATATAACATACGGATCTTAGTATATTATATAATTTAATAAAATATACATATATGTAATTTTGTGTACAAGTACATATATATTTTTTTATTTATTAAAATAACATACATATTAATGTGTTAAGAGAGGTTGCACATTGATCCGATGGCAAGTGTCTTCACCCAAGTTACAATTAGTCTTAGGTTCAAGATATGGGAGCAACCTCTCCATACCTGGGACAACCGACATCTGCCTCTACCAGAACCTGCAGTTAATCGGGAGCATTGCGCACTAGGTACGACCTTTTATTATATATTAAGGTATAAATGCATAAAAATATTAATAATGAATACCTTTAAGTTGAGAAGTAAAAAAAAAATAGAAAACACTCTTTTGTTGTTTTTTGAAAAACTTGATTATAAGACAAAAATATTATAATTCAGTACTCAAAAACAGGTATGCCAAATTATAATTGATAACCAAACAGGCGTTATGTTGTCAACTTTATATATAAAATTCAACCAATATAACAAATGATTTATATGTAAACAATTACAATTTAAGTAAGAATACATATAATTGAAAGAAATTAAATTTGATAATACAAACAAAGTTTTTGTTATGTAATGGGACGTGTTTTTGTTCCTACTTTGTGGGGTGGGAGGAACTAACTTGTAATAATTGAAATAGTACCCTCTCAAAAATAAAATAAACTAATCTAAATTTGAGTTGTATAGAAAATAATACAACCAAATTCTAAAAATAACCATTATGGATAAAATATTTTAACATGTAAGGATTTTGTTTAATGAGATCATAAACCCATACTCCTATATCAAAAGAACACCATCCATACTTTTCTTACATTATAACCCCAACACGCAGTTTAAAAATCCAAAATTCATTATACCAAAAACAGTAATCGGGCACAGGTTAAAACTGTACCAGATCAAATCTGGCACGATTTTGAACTGTACCAGAATCAGGTGTTCCAAAATGATCAGTTTTTTCTGGCATAGCTCAAAAGTGTGCCAGATTTGACAAAACTCGAACACTTCTGGCACACTTTATAATTGTGCCAGATCGAGTACATTTTAATTCTCTTTTGGCACAGTTAAAAACTGTGCCAAAAATTGATACATTTTTTGTACGATTTTGAACTGTGCCAAATTTTTTGGATCAAAGAAAAAAAAATTATTTTAAAACAAGAAAATTCACAAATTGTGAATCTCGAAAGTTGTTAATAAACTAATGTACATACGAAGTTCAAAATATTACAAGTAATAGCTCGCAGGCCAAAAAAACTGGACAGAGTTTACGCCATACTTCTTATACAAATAAGTGATTTTCAGACCTTGATCAAAATAAAGACTCGATTACCTAGTCAAATCAAATTACCCAAGTCCTTGTTGTTGTGTTAAATCCATAAATGGATGTCACAATCTTACGTCACTTTGCATTTCCCGACTTCTTACTATGTAATTGTCAAGATAATCGTTCAAGTATGAATTCTTCAAATTAAAATTATCTCGATGGAATTTACAATGGCTATTGCTGGAAGGTTTGATCATAGTCAATTCATTTCTTTCTGATTAAACCCTTTCTCAGTCCTTGCCTTGGAAGTTTGCACCTTCCCATCCATATATATTTGAACTTCTTATAGGTCCAATTGTGCCCGATCGGGTTTACCCCATCAATAAGTCTGCAAACCCCAAAATTAATTACGAATATATTGAATCCCATTTTGCTATCCATGGTCATATGTCAAAGCAAAAGTCCTTATCTTATAATTCCTCGTTATTATTCCTAAGAATCGATTCGTGTTTTCATGGGATCTCATCGAAATGATGACCCAAAACACTAACCATTCAGGATGACTCTTGATTATACCACTAAGAGGTCGCACCACTTATTATCCAGTATAAGTGACATCTGTATCCTCATCATTTATTATTCTCTCACTATGATAAGGTAGCGTATTATCGATATTAGATCGTATTTCATCCGCTACGGGTGGTTTAGTAACATTAGTAATATGATGTTCCATGATATCTTATAAGTCCAACTCCCACTTGAGCATGTGGTTTATTACATAAATGTCTTTCAAGAACCTGATGTTGATGCAATCAACGACATTTTTGTGTTTGGGCATATGATATAAACTACCTTTGTAACATTTGGGATAGTCAAAAAAGAGACATACCTCTACCCTCAACTTCCTTGCCTCCTTCTATAACACGAGTGTCGGGCAACCCCATATGTGAACATGCCTTGAATGAGATTATGCCCACTTATATGTTCAATCTGAGTTTTTATGATATCGATTAAGAAGAAAATAAACTATAATATATATGCTCGTCTCATACATAAAAATCCAAATAAGAATGTCGCAGTCCTAAATAACCTACCATGCACCTTATCATATCCACAAGAGCCTTATTCCTTTTTTTCCTTCTACATCATTTCGAAGAGGAATGCCTGGTGTAGACAAGTGGGACAAAATCCTAGCCTCCAATTAATGATCCCCCAATTATCCCATAAGGTTAACTCCTCTACGACCAGATCGTTGAGCTTTGATTAGTTTACCTCACTCATGCTCCACCTTATCCTTTAACATTTTTGGACTAATCAAAATCTTCATACTTATTGACCATAAGTTAAACATATAGGTGCCTTTGAGTGATCATTAATGAAATCGATGATTCACTCAAAACCACCTCTTAACCGGATAGAGACCGAATCATGCTAATAAAAATGAACCATTTACGACACATATTTGGCTCTTTATCTTTGGGAAATAAAGGGCCCCTTGGTCATTTTACCTTCTAAACAGACTTGAAACTATAAGTGCCTCCACTTCTAATGAACTCAATTATCCATTTTGAACCGGTCTTCGAATTCCTTTTAGAATAAAAATAACCTATGCGTAAGTTCCAATATTGTGTTTGATTCTACCAGGAAACTCTCTTAAATTATTTTTCCATTAATTATTCAATTCAGTAAAGAGCAGTATTGGTGAGAAAAAACTTATAATGAGTAAATTATTTTCCAATGAAAAAAAAATCCAATTTTGATTAAAATAATTTCATAAAATTAATCGAATTTTTGTTCAAAACCAATTTAGAAAATCAAAACCAACTTTTCTAAAACACAGATACATTAAATAATTTACCTACATAATTTTATGTTTGCACCAAAAATTCATAATAATATCCCATCTCTAATATCGTTGCATTATTCTAATTGCCCATAACTAGGAACATCTCTCTTCAAAGTAATTGCCCAATTACCTGGAACAATTATAATGAGTTGTAATACTAATTTGTGGTTCCTAAAGATACATACAATGTTACCATAAATCGGACAATAAATCACGATTTACTTTTAAGAGAAAACCCATTACCATGTCATTTTCCTTACTGAGTAAGGAAAAACTGCACACGTCGCTATAAAAAGTTTTATCTACTTCTAGTGAGAATACCTGCCTTTTGGCTATTTCACTAATACCGAGGAATATGAACCTTTGTTAACCCAAACCTCTATACCTGAGACTTAGACTTAACCTCCTGCTTCCCTTTTAGGAAATAAGTAAAGCTTTTCTCAAACAGCCTTTGGCTATTGATGACCTCACTCTCGGATTAAGAAATAATATCGGGTTTCCCCACCATCTCTAATCCAAAAAACCGTAGTTCAATCAATGATGCAAATCATTTCAAGAACATGATTCTTACTTGAGTGTCATCAACCAATAAAGGTGTTAACAAATTCACCTCGATGAATTCTTTAAAATAAAACATGTACACGAAACTTCCCCATGGGGGCAGGGGGACACGTGTAACATTTAGTTTTAAAATAAAAATACTATGATTCCCTGATTAAAGCTATTCGTGATGGATCCAGTATAGCTCACGCGAAGGGTTAGTCACAACACAATTTTAAAATTTTGATGAGAATTATGGGTTAAAACAATTTATTATCTCTTTAAGTTAGAACAATGTACACGTACTTATTTAGTCCTTGAAACTTATTCCATTTAAACCTTTAAGACTAATACGAGTGAGAAAAAGTTGAACTCATTTTTAAAATCCTACAATCATGGAATTGAAAAAATTATTTTTTAATTAAAAATTAGAGAATTATCATATTAAATTTTAAAGTGGCATCCCTCAACCGCCATGTTTTATAATTAATTTGTCAGAAATCCTAGTTCCCTTGTGAGGTGATACTTCTCGTGGGGATCTTAAATCACCTCACCTTGAACTAGACAAATTTGTATCTTTCATTATGTTATCTAGACAATTAAGAACACTTTGTCTAACATAATGAATAATTGATGACTTTTGATCCCACTCCTAATGACATTGACTATGTGGAAGAGGATATTAGAAGTTGTCTATAAGTATATACCATCATTTCACTCCTCGAAATAGAACCCTCTCGTGAAGGACATTCCCGTTTAGGGGGGATCAAACTCACTCAAATTATAATTCTCAAAATTATCACTTAAGAGTTTTAATGAATCCCTGGTGCCTTGAATAATTCCATTTGTGGTGGGGTTAAGCTAACTGATGTGATGAATCAATAACATACTTTATTCATGAAAACACCAATGGAGACCATGGGCTTTATGATGAAACCCCTCCCATACTTAATATTTAATAAAACATGAAGGTTTCGATAAATTATTCATTCAATTATGAAAGACCTAATTAAAATCCTTGGTAATTTGTAATTTACTTTTACAAATTAAATTACCCGATGTCACTATTTTAATTTTCCTAAAAATAAAACCATTTTCAAATTAAAATAATAATCGGACCTCAAACTTAATTTATACTTTAAAATTAATTATTTATATTTATTTCAACCTAGAAAAGAATAAATGAAACGTAATTTTGAGAAAAAAGGTGATTTATGTTGGTCTTAAAATTAAATCCATATTGTCCAAAAAAATGTGTTCCTAATTAATCCAATTAGCACGCCAAATTTTGGAACATAATAATAATAATAAGACATATATGAAAATATAAATAGATATATGCAACAAATAAATAAAACAATAAGAAAAAATATGCCCTTATCCATCATGGCCTATAATCCTCTTGAAGTATAAATTTTCAAGGCCAGGATTCCTTATAGTAGAAGACTTCTCCTTGACATACAGTCCAACTTGAAGTAGACTTGATCACAACCATGTGTTCTTTATGATATTTACTTTTGAAAAAAATCCTTTCCATATTTCGGGAATGATCGGAATAAAGAATCGTAGCAAGAAGCATCAAACAAATATTAATCACCTCCAAAAATTGAATATGTCAGGGGACCGATCGATTGGTTATGTCATGGACAACCTTCTTTTTCGTCTCGTTTTTTTAAGAAAATTAGACATAACCGATCAAAACTTCGCCAAACTCAATCAAACTTTTTCCCAACACCTAAACCAATTAAAATAATAGATTCTAATAGTAAAGAAACATTCAAACCCCTTGTAACTCCTCCAAATAGCTCAATATTGAAATAATTACAAAAACCTAATTATTACAACCTATCTAATCTAGGAGCGAAACATAACTACAGATACACCATTGTAGGATCTAATCGCACAAAATAAATATATGTGACTATAATGGAAGGGATATTAGTACGAAAGCATACACAAAGATACACCATCCCACAACATGCAAAAACTAGGGTTTCTTAGTGGACAATATGGACCTTTCAATACATAATCAATCTCAATTAGGGCTCTGATACCAATTGTTAGGAAAAATAACGTGGGATTAACATTTAAATGAGTAAAAATTTCATCCTTAAAGATCATTGATTAATCATTCATTGAAAAGAATACAAGAGCTAGGTTTAAAGATTAATCCGAGTGTTTTAAGAATTCATACCATAGTAGATCTTGTTGTGATTCGTATGGGGATAAATAATTTGATCATGATAATAAAGTTGTTGTCCATCCAATTTCTCCAAAAAAATTCGTCACCTTATATAAAGCTTGTATCTGCTAGTGTAAGATCCTCCCCAAAGCAAGGTATGTATGTGGGAACCTTTTTTAGATGAAAACCCTACCTTATTAGTGAGATATGATCCTCTTCGTAAAAATATGAATAGTATTTTCTCTCACCCCTATCAAACTCTAATGACCAATAATAATGATTAAAACCCCTCCCCATACCTTTATATATAAGTGAAAAAGGTGGGCTTCATTCAAACTGGCTTTCTGGAGAGTTTGTTGCTAACTAATTGGGTATATGGACTATACTACAAACCCAAGACAAATAATTAAATTGGCTTCAATAAAAAATCAGAAATTCCAATTACCATTATCGTAATCTATTTCCTTTATTTATTTAATTATAATTAATTTCACTAAATAATTATAACTTCACTCCAGTTATCTCATAAATCACTCGAATATAAGGAGCTCTTACTTGCCAAATTTATTATTGTACATAATAAGATTCCCCACATTAATTGTCTGATACCCGCTTGATCAAATCAATTTGTTGTTAATCGATTTTCACCAACATCTTGTGACGACCCAGATATGATTATGATAAACAATGTTTAAATCATATGTACCGTATGGGATGGGGATAATGTGTTATTATAACATATAATGTTAAGTTATTGGGTTTAGTCTAATCCTACCTTCATAACTTATGAAAAATTGAATTAGTCACAAACAAAAAATTGTGAAGTCTTTGGTAGGAATGTTCAAGTTCCGGACTAGTTTTGGCCACTATAATGTGATAATTAACTTGAGGTGAAAACTAGATAGTTGTATATATTTGAGTTAAGTTTGTAACACAATAAACGGTATGTAAAACAAAGGTCCGAGGAAGGAGTTATGATGAAATTAAGAATAGAGGGTAAAGTAGTCATTTAGCTTTAAAGGATATTTTGTGTTATATGGCGACACATGTCATATTTTAATTTGGACCAAGGGGAGGTGAATTATGCTGACTTTAAAACCTTTAAATGACCTCCTCCTTCAGCCAAAATCAGTCATGAGAGAGTTTGGCTTGAGGAGAGAGAATCGGGAAGCTCGGGAAGTAGAAAGTGAGGAGAAAATTTGAGAAAAAATCGGAGGAAATTACGAAAAACTCCCTAAGGTAATTCTACGCATAAATCTTCTTATTATTTTGGTATTATCGATTGAAATGATAGAAATCATTTATTGTTTATTGAAATTTCATGCCTTAACGTATACGTACGGATAGATGCAAGTTTAAGCAAAGTTGAACGTGTAAATCATGTATATTGCTTCGATTGGAAACCTTGTCTATTCAAACTTCTATAAATTTTTGTATATTTATTGGAATTGAATCATTTTATTTGGAGATGAAAATAGACTCATATATGTATACTATATCCGAATATTATGTGAAAATACCAAGAAATGAATCTTTCGTGATAGTTTGAAGTTCAGGTATAAAATCTTCCCCAAAAGAGTAAGTATGCACACCATGTGTTCGATGTTTTGCTTGACATAGCAAATGAACCTTAAAAAAAATATGAAACTTTAACTTTGTAATTTTTAAATACGGTTATTGATGTTGGGTGAAATATCATACAAAGTTATGATACAAAAAAATTATGAAAATTCTTGGAAATTGACTGAACGATAAAGGAGCCTATAAGGCAGATTTGCTATGTAGCAAAGAAATGGGCATATCTTGCATTAGGAAACTTGAAATGACATGTCGTATTTTGGATTGGGAACCCAATATGTTAAGGATGAAACTACTAAGAAGAAATTAAAATAAATTTGGCCTATGATTTGGGTATGGTAAATATCTTACCACGAAGTAAGATTGGACTTCATTTACTATATATGATTTGAATGGGATTATATGATGCTTATGAATTGGGTTAGGTTTAAGTTATTCTTTGAATTGTTAATATCCTTATGATGATACTAAAATGGTAAGAATTTATATGTGAAAGGGAAGAAGAACCGGTTGAACAAGTCCCAGGCAAAGGCAATGGAAAAACATATTAAGTGGCTAGTAAGATATATTTATACATGATTATGGATATTATATGTTGTACTTATCGGGTTGAGTATAAATATGAGATGTTATGCTTATTGAGATGATTATGGATGTCACATGTTGTACTTGCCGAGTTGAATATAAATATGAGATATTGTACTTATCGATATGGTTATGGATATTATAGGTTGTACTTACCGAGGTGATTATAAATATGAGACGTGGTACTTATTGAGATGCTTATGGATATTATATATTTTACTTGTCAGGTTGAGTATAAATATGAGATGTTGTGATTATCGAGATGATTATGGATATCACGTGTTGTACTTGCCAAGTTGAATATAAATATCTGATCTTGTACATATCGAGATGATTATGGATATTATAGGTTGTAATTACCGAGTTGATTATAAATATGAGATGTGGTACTTATTGAGATGATTATGGATATTATATGTTGTACTTGTTGGGTTGATTATAAATATGAGATGTTGTACTTATCGAGATGATTATGGATATCATATGTTGTACTTGTCGAGTTGAATATAAATATGAGATGTTGTACATATCGAGATGATTATGAATATTTAGGTTGTAGTTACCGAGTTGATTATAAATATGAGATGTGGTACTTATTGAGATGATTATAGATATTCTATGTTGTACTTGCCGAGTTGAGTACAAATATAAGATGTTGTACTTATTGAGATGATTATGGATGTTATATGTTGTACTTGCCGAGTTGATTATAAATATGAGATGTTGTACTGATCGAGGTGATTATGGTAATTATATGGTGTACCTATCGAGTTGATTTTAAAAATGAGATGAGGTACTTATTGAGATGATTATGGATATTATATGTTGTACTTACCGAGTTGATTACAAATATAATATGTTGTACTCGTTGAGATGATTATGCATATTATATGTTGTACTTACCGAGTTGATTACAAAGATGAGATGTCGTACTTACCAAGTTAAATATGGATATGATATGATATGTTATACTTATTAAGTTGATTATGGTTAGGATATGTCGTACCTAGTGAGTTGATTATGGATATGATGTGTATGTGTTACAAGAGATGTTATGGCTTATTAACAGCCAAAAGATGTTATGTCTTATTAATATCCAAGAGATGTTATGGCTTATCAATAGCCAAGCGATGTTATGGCTTATCAACAGCCAAGAGATGTTATGGCTTATCAACAGCCAAGAGATGTTATGGCTTATCAGCACCCAAGAGATGTTATGGCTTATTAACAGCCAAGAGATGTTATGGCGTATCAATAACCAAGAGATGTTATGGTTTGTGAACAACCAAGAGATATTATGGCTTATTAATAGCCAAGCGATGTTATGCCTTATGACCAACCAAGAGATGTTATGGCTTATCAATAGCCAAGAGATGTTATGGCTTATCAACAGCCAAGAGATGTTATAGCTTATTAACAGCCAGGAGATGTTTAGATGTTATATATTTTTACATAGATATGACTTATTCCATTTAATTTTATGCACTAGTGTAGTAGTAATGCATTCACTGAGATATTTTGCTCACGATTCCTATGTTATGTTTTTTTTCAGGTAATGAAAAGTCACTGCTAAATTTAGGAGGTTGGGTGGGGTTAGCAAGGGATGCGTAAATCCATGATTTTGGTCAAATTAAAAAGGGGTAATTTAATACTACTTATCCTTTGAGCAAGTTTGAATAAGCACGATTACTTTAAAATTTGAAAAGTTTGAATTTTATTGATTCATGTTAATAATTGAAAAAGGATACTCATGATTATGATTTGGTTAAGGTAATTTTGATTTGACTCACTTTGACTTTCAAACTTAATTATAAGTAAGTGGGTTGGGATGTGTCATATCTAATTAATTTTCTTTATTATTAGATTTACTTATTTGCCACTCCGTATTATAAAATAATCTACCGAACAGGTTTTAATTTGTGAAAACAAAACATATGAGTCTATCAAGGGGGTATAACAATCGACAATTTCCCCTAGACGTGGATTACTAGGAATTATGATCTCAAACCTACTCCTATAACTTTCACCCAATATGCGGGGATCGTTTGATTCAGTCAAATATTGAATCCCACCCATAGCAATAAATGATACAACCACATAAGAATCACATTCCTCATAATTCTCGTGATTAAAAATCTATGAAATCTTTGAAAATGGTGCAAGATGTCCCAAGTCTTATCTAGACAACCTATACACTCAAATATCGCGGGTGGTCCCATTAAATAAATTCCTCTGATGTAATGGTCACAACTCTCTATTGAACAATCGAACAAGTCCTTGAATCATCACTATGATTCCTTAGAGTTTGAGATAAACACCCAGGATTGTACATATTTGTTCCGATAGGATGTCAACTCCCTATTTAGGTTGTGAACGTTTCAATAATGCCAAAACTAAAATTCAAATCTCCCTGTGATCAACCTGAGTCACATCACTAGAATTCATACTAAGATCTATTGACTGGAATTAATATGAAATAATATAATTAAACAAATACAAAGCATTCTCGTAACCGTGATTCGTATTATCAAAATGAAATGACACACCTTTACTTAAAAGTAACCATCATAAATGGTTTTAAGAATATAACCCCATCATCAGCAGTTTACTTTATGTCATTAGCTTGTGATTAGGCTTTATTTAACAATTTGACATAATCAGGAAAAAAAAAGAAGAATGCAAGGAAATGCATAAAAAAGGAAAATGAATTCAAGATTACCTCCAGAAGATACGTGGCCCCTGTAAAAGTCTACCATCAGTACTAGTTGATAGCATCCAAGGAAGAATAGAGGGACACCAAGGTCAGGCTCCCCTAATCATACATCCAGACGTTGAAAATCATCCTCAAATACGGTAAGAACCAGAGATGGACAACTTTGTCACAAAAAATCCACCCAATAGAAGCAAAATAAATAGACGGGTTGTCTGCCTCACCTTTTGCCCATTAGTCACATCCACCCTCCTCTTCAATTCAAAGCAGAAATACGGATCGAATCCCTAGAAACGATCCTACCCACATCTCCCAAAGCTTCCTGCACCTCCTTTGACGTCACCCTTAGCGTGTGGTCCACCACTATTTGAAACCCCTAACATTCACCCCCTGTAAGTTATTGCATGTCTATGGGAGTAACCGTCATCTCCCCAAAGCCAAGATGAAAAGTATGGGTAGTGTCCCACCCCCTCTCTCCCAGAGCACACCAAAACTGTAGTAGAGCGCGGTGTCTCATCCAAAAGCTTTGCCAAGTGACCAAAACCCACACAGGA
This sequence comes from Sambucus nigra, assembly GCA_949130495.1. Taxonomy (NCBI): domain Eukaryota; kingdom Viridiplantae; phylum Streptophyta; class Magnoliopsida; order Dipsacales; family Adoxaceae; genus Sambucus; species Sambucus nigra. The sequence continues at coordinate 232,801,771 of OX422215.1, forward strand.
GACCATCCAGCATACCACACCAGGGAAATTATCCCAAATCTCCTTAAACCCAATCTTTCCCCGAGACTGTATAGGTAAAGGAGAAATGTCAGTCTGTAAAAGAAAACAAAGGAAAGCCCATCCTTAACACAAAGAAGAAAGAGAAAAATAAAATGGAATACCAAAAGTCACTGCACTTACATAGACATTAGGGTTCCTCACCCAAGATGAACGGTGGTATGCCAGCTCACGAAAAAGAGTACGCTCATCAACCACAGGATCAAACAGATCAAATACATTTTTATTACCCAAATCAAAGGCACCCTAGAATCCTACTCCAGGCCAACCCAATCATCGATAGCCAGCCACGCCTTGTCGTACACCTCACTTGAACCATCCATTTGAAGTCTTGAAGCAAAAAGGATATAGGAATGGTTTCTAGAGAGAGAAAGCAGAAGATTCAAACAATTAAAGGTGTGAAAATGGGGAGGATTCGCTCCCTTTTATACATGGCTAAGGGGCCTGCCGATCAGCAACCCCCTGACCATATCGATCGGCGATTGTTTTTTCCTCTTTCGAAGGAAGCCCAGGATTTCATTCCCTTATTAATTTTCACCCTCCCAAGACTGCATATCGGCACCCCCTTTAAAAAAAAATTACAAAAAATGCCAGAAAATTCCAAACAAATCTAGAAATTTCTCAAAAAATACCAAAAATCCCAGAAAATATAGAACCTCATTTTCCTCAGGAAAATCATTTTGGGGAGCACTAAGCCCCTAGCAAAGCTCTAGAAATCCCCAGTCGGATTAATCTTACAAACCTATCCTCAATAGGTTCCACAAGCAGAATCAACTACGTGTTCGAATCCAAGGTTATTATTCCCCAACCAAAACATCCCCCAGTGGAGTTTCAAGACAACATAATCCCCAACCACATATCTCAAGGATAGGTTCTTCCCCAATAATGTCTTAAAAATACACAATCCCCAGCGAAACCATAGATGCATCCACACCCTCAAGGTAATCTAAAATTCCCCAAGAGAACAAGTCCTCGTGTTACAACTTTAGGTCCTCAAAATTGATCTCGGCCCCCAGAATTGGTCATCACAACTTAAGGTTCTCAAAAACAATATCAACCAGCATAATTGGTCACTATACCTTTAGGTCCTTAGAATTGGCCTCGGCCCTTAGAATTAGTCTCTACAACTTTAGGTCCTTAGAATTTACCTCGGCCCTTGGAATCGATCATCATAACTTTACGTCCTCTGAATTGACCTTGGCTCGCTAAATCGATCTTCACAATTCCTGAGAATTGACCTCACCCGCAGAATTGGTCATCACAACTAAGAATTGACCTCGGCCTTCAGAATTGGTCGCTACAACTTAAGGCCCTCATAATCGACCTCAACCCTCAAAATTAGTCGTCTGAACTTAAGGTCCTCCGAATTGACCTTGGCCCTCAAAATTAGTCGCTAAAACTTTAGGTCCTCAGAATTGACCTCGACCCTCAGTATTGGTTGTCCCCAATAAAAGGTACTCAAAATTCACCTCATAATTGACCTCAACACTTAGAATTGGTCATTGTAGACACCACATTCTAGGACCCCCTAAGTCTATCCTTAGGTCTCTACCATCTCCCCATTTCACTACAAACCCTAGGTTATACTCTGAGTACTGGTTTAGAGGCAATCAGGCACTCACGCGCCCCGTTTGACTTCGATTAACTCTATCATCAGAATGAAAGCTCAATGAATCTTCAGAGGTCTCCAAATCCCCTTTCCAATAGTTTAACCCATGCTCAAATCAGCATATCGATTCTGACTAATAGGCCGTTTTACTACCAAAAATTGATTTAGAGGGCACTCCCGGGCCCCAATTTGACCCCAATAAACTTCATCGTTAGAGAGAAAGCTCTTTGAATCTTCAAAGGTCACCCAAACCCCTTTCTAACGGTCTGCCCTGTGCATGAAACGGAAAAACTGTTCAGACGAACAATTTATTTTCCCCCAAAAATTGATCTGGAGGCCACCGGGTGCTCCTGGGCTTTGTTTGACCAAGGTCAACCATTCATATTGAATGAGACTAAATGAATATTTAAAGGTTATTAAATACCCTTTCTAACGGTCCACCTCATGTGTGATTCTGACTTACAGTATGGACGAACGACCTATTTTACTCCGTCAAGGTCACCGGGCGCTTTAGGGCCACGGTTGAACAAGGTTAACTTTTCGTACCGAGCGAAGCTATACATAGCCTAAACTTTTCAACGGTCCACCTCGTGCGTCATTTTAACTTACCTTTTAGACGAACTATCCGTTTATGTTCGACAATCTCCCGCCCAAAGAACCGACGTGTGCTTTCGAGCCACATTTGACCCAAAGTCAACTCCCGAACCCAAGAGAGGTCCAAGTACTCTTGAAGGTCTCTGAATTACCTTTCTAACAGTATTCCCCGTGTAATATTTGGATCAACGGATTGCGTTCTACAACCATTTTTTTGAAAAATTTGCACAAGACTGGCAATTGGCATGTCCATTTCCCTGCCTATCGGCAGTGTGTCTAGGGTTACCTACCAATTGGAAGGGCTGGTACCATACCGATCGGCACCACCCTTGACCCTATAAATAGAGGGAATGACCTTACTCCCATGACACACCTCAGAACCATCATCATCAGGGATCTCAGCAATATTCTCTCATAATCAGCGAAGTTTCCTTCTGTGAAATTTTATTCCATCTTAAATTCACATCCTTTTCACACCCAATTTGGAAAAATCTCATTCTCTCTCATCCAACATTAAGATCAAGCTTCAAGTAAGTCCGTCCAAGATTAATATGAAGGTCCGGTTCTTTAAATAAGGTTCAAATCCTTCCCTCTCTCTTTAAATTTCTTATTTTCGCATTAATTACATAAGTTCATAATTTAGTTCTTTTACATTAGTTCATACAGATTAACATCTCGCCTTTTTTATTAGTTATATTGCATATACTTTATTTTCTATAAAAAAAAAGGGTTAGACCTATAAATTCTAACGGGATTATCCATCACAAATTTTCAAAACTAAAACATATTTTCTACACACACGCATATAATAAAATTCCGTTTGAATCTATGGGATAAACCCCACCCCTATGACGCATACGAACTACAGGACTTTGATGCCTTTATAGGCTACATATGCATTTTGGATTAAAACCCAAGAGTCGAGTCCAATTTTCTAATTTTACAATTTTACAATCTTCCCAAATCCCCAATTTTCGAATTTGTCATATTATTGCATTATTTTAATACATATTATGTTTGTGATCCTTAGACGCATTATATCCAACACATGTTATCGTTTCATTATAACGATCAATATTACGATAAACGCATAAACCATATTTTTAGTATTATTTTTTTGGGGGAATATTCCTATGGATGACCTCACTCTATCTCTTCTATGGTATGACTTGGGCAACTCTGATCTCCATTATATATACACGCACACACTCTTCACAGAGAAATAATGGAAAACAATAACACCAGCCCATGAGAGAGCGAAAGGGCAAGATGGATTCCTAACACCTTCCCAAGCCATAACTTAGCCCCCTAACCTTCGAACTATTGGTTTCATAAGCATCAGTTTGTCTATGTTACCGCTCTCTCGAGGCGGTGACATGTTCTTTTGCATGTTTTGTGAAAAATAGGCTGGCGACTCCATCTATTTACATTCACCCCACACCGACGATGAATGAAGCTCTCATATAGATTATGAGGGTGCGAGACCTTTTTTTCCTCCCCTCCTTTTTTCCCCACCCCCACTGGAGAGAGGGGGAACGGAGATATGATCGGGATGGCCACAGTGGCGACTCCGCTGGGGGCGTTTCTTCATAAGAGGGATAGACTTTGTTTGTATGGGTGTTTTATTTTTCTTGTGTGAATATGCACCTACCTATATGTTCCCTTTATTCTTCATTTCCTATATACCTCATTCTTATATCACTACCCAATCACACACTTGCAGATACTCTCCATGTACACTTCACACTACGTGCACCTAGGATCACTTATATCCACATGTTGCAAACACCACTTAGAATATCCATGCTTAGGTGTCACTAATACACACCTCCACTTATCACACTTGTATATACCCATGCTTACTCACACTTGTCACACACCACTTGTATTTTATCCATGCTTAGGTTCACTACCACACACTCACTTGTAGATATTCACACATCACTCACATATCCATGCTTTGTATAATATTCATGCTCCATGCTAGATTTACTTGTGCATTCTCCCCTGCTAAGTATAATGTTCATCATGCCAAATAAAGATACTCCCTCCATAATATTCTAATCAAGAATCATGCATTTTGCACACTAAATAACCAAAGAGCATGGCTATTGACCAAATTTTATCACGTAACTGGGGGCTAACTTCATGATGAGCGTTGGTATGGCAGGTCGCAGTAGCCTAAGTGATATGACTCTCACCTTCCAATGGATAAGTACCTTCGACGTATATCGAACGGTTCCCCCCGTATCGTAGCGCTTGACCTAAGTCATGACGAGAGGTATATCGCAGGGAACTCGTTCACGAATGGTTCCCCCATATGGGGTTATGACTGGTGACCCCAATTTATAACTTCTGTCAGCAGTTACGAATATAATATTTGTAACTGTTGTCAGCAGTTACGAATATTGTATTTATAACTACTCACAGCAGTTACGAATCTTATATTTGTAACTGCTGTTAGCAGTTACAAAATTGACAGTAGTGAAAAATTTGTGACTGCTATTAGCAGTTACAAAAGTTGAACTGGTTAAATGTGATAAGAGTTGTTACAAATATCTTTACATTTTCACAAAATGATGAAATGATGAGAGTAGAATAAATATCATGATAACGAGTCCAAAAATTTTGACAACATTTCATTTATATTTCTGATATTCCAAATATCCAGTACACATAAAACTTGTTTAAACTTAATTTAACATCAAACAACCCCTTCTTGGGTGCCAAGTACAAAATGAATATAGAATAAAAAATAAACTAAAAAAAATAATGACATAACACTTCGATGACATGAAATGTCTTGAACATGTAACAAATCATTCTAAACCTAGACCGGAAGTCACCACGTGGTGGATACGCTTCGTGAAGTCTTGGTATATTAGTCGTGGGGGGCATTGATGCAATTATATCCTCCCTCGTGTACTTGGAGTACGCCTGTTGAGCAAGTTCAATGGACTCAAATTTTTTGAATACGGTGCCTCGGTATCCCATGATTTGTGCTTGTGTTGCTTGCCATGAAGTGTAAACATCTAGATTTAGGCCCTTAAATACTACGTATGTCGGGTATGCCATGTGTATGCCTGCAAATAATAAAATGTGACTATGTTAGTTACAATAAAGAATGTGGGTCACAATGTTATTTTCATAAAAATTTACTTACTAGTAGTCTAGGATCTCATACTATTACAAGAATGTGGATCTCATATGCAACCTTACTCGGTTTTCATATGAAAAATATATTAGATATTCAAATACCAGGTTAGTATAAACCAGGAGCATTCTTTCCCTTCCCAATTTGTGTCACCACAAACCAATGTCAACAACCAGCTAACACAAAAAGGATCAAATATTTTCAAACCAATTAACATAAAATTAACAATTGTTCTCAACTTGATAAACAAGGAACAAAGTAAGTTAAGAAATTACATGATTCATATTGTATTGTAAATTTGATATGCCAAAGCCTAATTGATTCATATTGCATTGAATATGCCAAAGCCTAACTGATTCCTAACTGATTTGAGCCTATTAAAATAAACAAATAATGATTAAAAGGGATTATAGAGAGAACTTGAGAGATTGGATAAAGACCACACTTGATCTTAAAGAGGAACACACTAACACCATTCCAAAAAAAATTAAAATTCGTTGATTGGAGAGTTCAAGGCCAAAAACTGCCAGTACCAACTGATCACACCAATAACAATGGAAACAAGCCATAATTAATGCTTTGAATATCAATGTGTTCTTGACTTTAATAGGATGGTCATGTGTGTCTCCCTTCAAATTCAGAATATTTATGCCTTGGAAGTTGAGGAGAAGGAGGACAATCACTTACTATATAGCCTTAATTAATAAGTTCCTCCACATGATATTTATCACAAGAGTTTTTTTCGACCGATTGGGGCTTGTGGACAACCTGTTCTCAATTCTTCAATATTGCTTCAGACAGGGTGGGACTGCTCCTGTTGTCCGCATGTATAGATTAAAACACGGGCATATTTGTAAAGACTGATGTGTCTTAAGTCCTAGGTTCAATATAGTAACTCTTAATATGAGCTTTTTCTAGATAAAAATCCGTGATGCCTATAATTTCTTCGGCTATGGACTTTACTTTTAATTGTGGAAACCGATGTTCATTGTATCTATTTTGTACTTGTCTGTAGAGTTTTTATGCAGGACAAATTACTTGAGTTTACAGTTAGGATAAGAGTGAGAAACTTATGCTCACAATCATGAGTCCAACAAATAAAAGTTAGCAATTCTTTTTATCTGAAGGAAATGTGAATGAAAATAATATTAAATCATCTGCAAATTGAAAGCGTGACACCACAATATTACCTCTCCCAACCTTTACCCCCGCCCCCCCAAACTTGCCATTGTATCCACTATCCTACTCAAAACATTCGCAATCAAGACAAAAAGAATGGGGATAACAGGTCACCTTGCTTCAATCCTCGTGCTTAAACTGCCTGTTGTATTTGTGCACACCTTCATATTGAGGACTGATATCATAATGTCATGAAGCTTAACCATACCCCCTACCCTTTGCCCCCCACCTCGAACCCACCCCATATGGTTCAACCACTATTTTAGTACTTTATTTTCAAGGCAAAGCTTCACCCCATTCCCACAAACCATCACTACCTGGCAGATCATGGGGCTTCATTTTGATTGAAATCATTTAATGATGTTCTGCAATCATAGACCAGTCCAAATCAAACCTCCAAATAATCCACTTCAATTATTAAAGAACCCTCAAATCTTGTTTTAGTTTTCACATTACTCAACTGATTTATATCAATCATGGACTCTATCAGTGCCACTAATATTATACATGCAACCCTAAATAATTAAGAAATGACTCTGTTAATTGAATTTTCATAATGTAATACTCAGATCTACAAAACCCAAAATTAAGAAAAAAAATTGGAAGAAAAAAAGGTACAACAGTGGAATGGCATGGCATCACAACATCATTTCTGCCAGTTGTATTTTATGCAACACATTAGAAATCCCCATTCTGTATTTATCCCAACACTTGTGACCAGCATGGTGCCATAACCATCTGCCACTTTGCATCCAGACATCAAAAATGGTGATTTTGAATCCTTGTGAACAATCTTGCTCTCCCTTGATAGAGTGTGTTTGGGAACTCCAGGTCCAATCCTTGGAATTGGTGTAAACACATTCAAGAGATGCCCTTATATCATTCCTTACTGCAACATTCAATAATCAATATCTCCTTCATTGCAGTAATTATAGTGTACACACTCTAGAGATGCCCTTGATGAATAAATATCTATTAAATATACCTGGAGAGCTACTATTTCATTACTTCTACCAGATTTTGAGGAGCCTTCTAAAGCTCATAATCTATGATTGCATAGATGTAGAAAATCCTAATATTATTTTTTAAATCATAGTCTCACCTAAAAGCTTAAATTGTTGGGTAAAGGGAAATAATGTACCTCATGTTATATGCATTATCATCTCAAACCATATAAGTGAATGTTTCACAATCACAAAAGGGGAACCAAACAGTGATGTTTGCACTGAGGTGATTGAAGATGAACCCCAAATAAATAAATGGAGTTTGATTTTGAATCCCGGTAGATGTCGAATGCAGTATTGGCATTGCATTATCTGAATGTGTCATTAGTATACACCTGCCAAATGGGCTGGTAGTGTTCAATTTTCAGAACATGTCGATGGCTCGCACTTGTTTGATGCGTCGATCGTTACTATATATATATATATATATATATATATATATATACTTAGTTGAACAAAAATACGGTGTCTTCCCAAATTAATTATAGTTTCTTCCATCAGATTACATTGTGAGGCAACCTTTATGAATCTTGAATTTGTTAAGAAAATTGCATTACCTATGCTGACTTATCTCCCTTATAAATCTTAAAGTCTATAAGTTTTCACAGCATGAGATAATTTATTCAAAGCCATTGGATCAGCCTTGTCTATAGTGTCAAGGTAAAAAATAGTCATAGGTTTCTTGATCAATTCCTCAGCATAATTCTGCAGAACAGAAAATTCTTGATCCCTTGTCATTTTGAATGTGTCTATATCTTTGCAATAATTTGCTTCCTCTCTTCTTGCTTTTTCAAGTCCAAGGTGTATCAAAACCGTCGAGAAGCATTTATCGCAAGTGATGCTTGTCTCCATCTTTTAAGCCAGTCAATTGAAGCACTCTTGGTCCTAAAGATATCAAACGGTCCAGAAGCCTCGTCATCGTCATGTAGCCAACTGACCAGCTACTACCAGCCTTTATATCATTATGATGCCGCCAATACGGCGACCCCTTTCAAGATTTTGCCATTCTTCGTCAATGTCACAGGAGAGATGACACAATCTAAATTGCTTGAGATTGCTTGATCACACTTTTGTAAATTGGAGAGGAGTTTATGTGAAACTTTAAAGGCTTTCTTAGTTTGTTTCGATTACCAAAGTGTGAGAAGAGATTTTGAGTACTGAAGAAATTTTTGAGAAAGCGCTTTATACAGTGATGTTTCTACTTTAGGGTTACCATTGGTCAATGATGTCAATAATGCCTTCAATTGTTGTATATTATCTATATATATACACATCAAAATTATAATATCTTTCGTTCGTAAACTTCAACCAGTTATAACATCAAACGAAGCAATTTTACAAAATAAGAAATTCAATATGAAAATTAGAACAGAATTACAGTCACAAGCTATCTATAACCTGAGAAGTGGATACATTATCTAATAGACATTGGATACATTCAAAACAGATTACTAATTGATTCAAAACAGATTACTAATATTCATAATAGAGTTTAAACATTACTAATTGTTCACTTTGATAATTTGTTCAAATTTCTTAAGACAAAACACTCTGGATCACTTAAGGAAAAGACAAAGCAACGGACAAACCACATAAGATTTCTCAGCATCCTTAATAGTGTCTTCCCAATGACTTCGATGATACAATGTATGATTCTCTTCTCAAGTCTCAACACTACTTACGTAGACCTTACGTTCAAATATCAGCAGTTAATGGCCATGCACCACCGTTCCAATAACAGCTGAAGCAACAACTTGTCCACTTAAAATCTTCCTCTGACTTGAAAAATCTAATAAATAGACATATGGATCATGTCGAGGATCATTTAAACCCCCAAAGTCTAGCTCAGTTGAATTTCTAAAGTTTGGCTCAGTTGACGGGGGGTAGGAGTGTAATCGTGGGGACTTCGATGCGGGACTGGAGTGTAATCGTGAGGACTTGGATGTGGGATAGGAGTATAAATGGGAGGACTTGGATTTGTTATTTTGAGTCCATTCGATTCAAAATCACTTAAAATCATGGTAATGGATGATTTGAGAAATTCCATATCCTCATAATGTTTTTCTTCTCTTGTCTTTGCTCTAGTCAACTGTGATACTATAGGAGCAATGGCCTTAAGTTTACTTTTGGACACGGTTCCAACACCATGAGTAGCCCCTTGTGTCTTTTCCTCTAAAGGCAGTCAATGCATCTGTATCAATATTGGTTTGGCTTGAAGAACCTTGACTACTTCTTAGCTCACTCAATTTTTACTGCAAAATTATTTATGAATCGACTAAAACGATTGAACGACTAAACTTGAAGGAATTTAATTATTAAAACTGAGATTACGAAACTCACCATATCATTATCTACCTTTGCGTGAAACTCCATAGTTTTTCGCCTACGACCTTCGATATACACTTCTGAACGATCAACAAGTCGTTTATTTTTAACCACCTACAAATTAATTTGCCATTAACTATTTGAGCAAGACATATAATAAATATACCCACTAAAATAAGAAAGTGTGTATACCATCTCCTCGGTTTTCTCGACATATGACATCCGACCAAGATAATGGACGTCAATCTCTTTATCCCTGTTCACCTGACCTTGGTGTCTTTGTTTCAATTTCGCCTCAGATGCTTCGTGCAAGACGAATTCATTCCACTCATGGACAGGGATATGCTCTTTCTCCGGTATTCGATCCTTCAGGGCCTTTATCCCATCACTATCCAATCCCTTAAAATAAGTAAAGAAGAGGCTTCTTCTAAAAGTCTTCAATTGAATACCAATGGATTTCATGGACCCCTCATTCTGGTCGGCCAAAAGATTGAACTCTTTCATGAGCGTATCCAACAAGTCATCTTTTTTACTTTCTCAACCGTATCCCAACTCTCATATTTTAAGACAATACAAGATTTTAACAAATACAAGACTCGAGCTTTAAAAGGATTCTTGCCACCTATTGGCAAACCAAATAGGTTAAGGGAAACGTATGCACGAGAATCAATGGCAGAATGTTCATCATGCCTTGAACTTTCTGGCATAGATGATGGAATTGTATTCTCGGACGCCATTTTCTGCATTTATATATTTATGCATTAGTCCTTATGTTAATACAAGAGTAAGAAAATAATATAAAAAATATAATATAAGTTATACCTTTTCAACATATTCTAAAAGTTTTGATAATTCGACCATGTCATAAGTTTCATACTTCAGCATTTCACGTAAAGTTTTTAGTGGCCATGTCTGCGGAAGTGTGTTGATAATTGAATTTCTGACACTAAACATGTTAGGACGTATGCCTTCTCTCCTAAGCCGATAATAGATGTTAAATTTTTTATGCATATGTTTTCTCACAGTAGAGTCTGATCGTATCATTATTGTGACAACCCGGATATAATTATGATAAATTATATTTAAATCATGCTTATCTTATGTGATATGAATAATGTGTTATTAGTATATCTAATGTTAAGTGATTATGGTTAGTATAATTCTACCTTCATAAATCATGAAATGTTGAATTATTTACGAACACAAGATTTGGTTATTTTCGATAGAAATGTTCCTGTTTAAGACTAGTTTTGACCCTTGTAACATTACAATTGACTTGAGGTGAAAACTACATAGTTGTAGATATGTGAGTTAGGGTTGTAACACAACAAACGGTGCATCAAACGTATGTTCGAGTAAGAAGTTAGGTCGAAATTACGAGAAGGGGCGAATCTGTCAATTCCCTTAAGTGGTAAATTGTCTTTTATTAAACCAAATGGTTTAATTTGATTGGTTGGCTTGGGAGGCAGCCTTGGCCGACCTTATACCCTTGAAATATCCTTATCCTTCAGCCAAAACCAGCCATGAAAGGGTTTTAAGCTTAGGGAAAGAGAAAGTAGAAGTTAAGGAAGAAAAGTGAGGAGAAAAAGTGTAGAAAAATCCGTAGAAATTACGTAAAAAGCCCTGAAGGTAATCTTAATTGTAATTCTTGTTATTTATCTTATATTACTGATTTATATGATATAAATCATCATAAGTTTATGAAAGTTTAATCCCTTTATATATATGTATGGTTAGATGCAAGTTTATGTTAAGTTGAGTGTAGAAACCCTTAAAATTGCTTTGTATTGAAACCCCTTGTATTCAAACTTGCATATCTATTTGAGTGCTTATTGGAATTGAGAAATTCCAATTGGATATGAAATTAGACTCATATATTCATATCATATCCGAAAATTAGAATTTATCTCATTGTGGTTAGGCCGTAATGATGATTTCAAGTTGGTGCATAGTTGTTGTTTGTATACTTGACTTCGGTATGCCCTAAGTTTAGTCAAGCTTTTGAGATAGCAAATGAAGTCAAAAAATTATGAAACTTTAATTCTGTACGATTCAGTATGTGTACTGGAAATGTTTTGAAAATCATGGAAATTTATGTTGTAGAAAAATTATGAAAATTCTTGTAAGTTGAAGGAACAATAGAGGAGCTTGTAGGGAAGATTTCTTGTGTCGTAAAGAAATGGTCATAAATTGCCCTAGGAAGCTTGAAAAATTACACCGTCACTTTTAATGGATAGTATATTCATATATATTTTCATGTTGATAAGGTTGGACCCCTACATTTATACAATTTAGAAATATAGGATGGTTAAGTATGTAAGACCATAATTTCAGGCCATACTGGGTACCCCTTGAATGAATGTTTGTATTTCGTCCTTACAAAGGGTACTTTGAGTACATGTTTCATGTGTATATACATTGAGGAGTATAATTTCATGTTTACTTGACTTTGGTTATAAATTCCTCATAAGGTATTTCCTACGGTTGAATGTGCGTAACTTTATCAATATGTACATCATTGTTTGACTTTACCTATGTTTTATGGAATGTGACTTAATTGGAATTATATTGTTGATGTATAGCCATGGAAAGTTACATAATTATGTTTGGATAATATTTATGATTGAGTTTCAGTACTGATTTAGTTGGATTGACAGGTGTAAGGCCTAATCAACCCAGTTCAGCTCCACCAGAAGGAAACCTGAATACGTAGTTGTCAACCAAGGTGAGTGTACTCACTGGAAAGAGATATTTGTATCGTGTTGTTGGTATGATCATAATAAAATGAATATGAAATTGTTCATTTCGGTTTATCGAAATGAGGGGTTACTCCTCGACCAGGAATGGGGGAGATTTGTCTATTAATGACAAGGGGTTACTCCTCGACCAGGAATGGGGGAGAATTGTCTATTTAGACAGGATATGCGAATCATGATTCGGAAAAGTTGGTCATTCATTATGAATGAGCCGGATAAGTTAATACAATAGTATATGGACATGATTTATTGCATTTAAATTCATGCAGTAGTATAGTAGTGATGCATTCACTGGGCTATTTTGCTCACGGTTCCTATGTTCACATTTTTCAGGTAACGCGATGTCACTGCCAAATCTAGGAGGTCGGGTTGGGTTAGCCAGGAATGGGAGAAACTATGATTTTGTGTAAATGTAAATGATGTAATTAAGTTAACTTATCCTTAAAGAAAGTTTTTATGGGCATGATTACTCTGATGTTGTAAAAAGGTTTTCAGTTATATGAATTTACAATGATGACTTTGAAATCAAAACTCGTGATTATGGTTTGGTTAGATTAATTATGGTTTGACTCACTTTGACTTTCAAACTTAATTATAAGTAACTGGGTTGGGGTGTGTCAGCTTTTGGTATCAGAGCCTAGGTTTTAGAGGTTCTGGAGTGAGAAGAGTCTAGATTTGGCAGTGAATGTTAAAAAAATATATTTTATTTGATACTAACGATTATGGTAGGAAAAATATGTATATATGTATGTTGTTATATCTTTGATTCATTTCAGATATAAAAGAATGGAAGGAGGGAATGTTAATGAGATAATAGAAGACGAGGCTTCAAATATGGCAGCGGAAGCAGAGGTTGAACAACCTGTTCATGGAAATGTAGAACCTGACCCAGAACAATTGACAGACATGCAAAAATTGGCACGTGCTATGACTTTAATGGCAGAGCAGCAACCTAGATTTATGGCTCAGATGGAAGCACAACAGGCCAGGCAACTGGAGGCACAAGCATTGGACAGGGCTCAGGAGGTTATACACCGGGAAGAAAGGAGTACTTCTCATGAGAAATTTATTAAAATGAATCCACCCTCATTTGAAGGAGCAGTTGATCCAGCAGAGGCAGAAGTCTGGGTTAAAGAGATTGAAATTATTTTTGGGGTAATGAGAATGCCTGACAATCAACGAGTGACCTTGGCGACGTATATGCTAAGAGGAGAAGCTAAGTACTGGTGGGATGCCACAAAACATTTGTTGATTACTCCAGGAGGGGGGAATGTGATCTCATGGGATGCTTTTGTTAAAGCCTTGTATGATAAGTATTTTCCTCCGATGTATCAAAAACAAAAGGAGAAAGAATATTTCCTGTTGAATCAGGGGAGTATGACAGTTAGAGAATACGAAGCTAAACTTACAACTTTATCTCGGTTTGCTTCGAGGTTTATACGGAATGAGGAAGATATGTGCAGTCGATTTCTCGATGGGCTTGAGTTAGTCATTAAATCACGGTTGTCGGCTTTAGAGACTGTTAATTATTCAGCCTTGGTGAACAAAGCCATGTTGGTAGAAAGGGACGTGAATGAAGCTAGAGGGAATTGAGAACGAGGTGTAAAGAGAAGCAGATTTGATCCAAATTATCAAAAGAGTAGTGGTACAGAACATTCGAGGTTTGGAGGGCAGAAATTTTAACAGGGTAGAGGTGGAAGTAGTTTGCAAAGGGGTGAGGCTAGTGGTGGAAGAGGTTCAGGAGTTTTAGCACAAGGAGATCCTAATGTTTGTTTCTTTTGTGGGTCATCGGGTCATATAAAGAGAAATTGCCCAAAGTTACTGAATATAGAATGTTTCAACTGTCACCAAAAGGGTCATCTGAGAAAGAATTGTCCTATGTGGGCAAGAACAGTTTCAGTCAGTAGTGTGGGGCCTCATAAAGGATCTTCTCCAGGCAGTGCCAGCAGGGGGAGAGGTACAGAACAAGCAACTGGATCGAGGGCAGGAGGAAGAGTGTTTGCGATGACGCTACAAGATGCCCCTGCTACACCGGAAGTGGTTACAGGTAAACTTTCTATTGCAAATAAAGATTTATATGCACTCATTGATCCTGGATCTACGCATTCATTTGTGGCATTACATATTGTTTCATATTTGGGTAGACCATGTTCATTTCTCAATTGTGCCTTATATATTTCTACCCCAATGGAAAGTGTGATTCTGGTTGAGCATGTTTATAAAAATTGTGTCATACGAATGGGTGAGCTAGATTTCTATGTTGATTTGATACCGTTGGCCATTCGGGATTTTGATATTATATTGGGGATGGATTGGTTATCATCGTATCATGCTTCCATTGATTGTTTTCGAAAAGAAGTTACATTTCATCTTCCTGGTGAACCGGAGTTCCAATTTACAGGGGAAAGGAATGTTGTCCCTAATTGTCTCATCTCAGCAATTAAGAGCAGAAAGTTATTGAGTAAGGGTTGTACAGGGTACTTAGCGTATGTGGTTGATGTTAGTAAGGAAGCACTTAAAGTTGAAGATATACCAGTGGTTAGAGAGTTTTCTGATGTCTTCCCAGAAGAATTTCCAGGATTGCCACCCGATAGGGAAGTAGAGTTTTCTATTGAATTAATTCCAGGTACTGGTCTAATTTCTCTTGCTCCATATAGAATGGCACCAGCGGAGTTGAAAGAATTAAAAGTGCAATTACAAGATCTGATCAGCAGAGGTTTCATTCGGCCTAGTGTTTCACCATGGGGAGCACCCGTGTTATTTGTGAAAAAGAAAGATGAAACAATGCGATTATGTATTGATTATTGACAATTGAATAAGGTGACCATTAGAAACAAGTACCCTCTACCTCGTATCGATGACTTGTTTGACCAATTACAGGGGCCACTGTATTTTCGAAGATTGATTTGAGATCGGGTTACCACCAACTGAAAGTGAAGGATAGTGATGCTTCCAAAACAGCTTTTCGGACTCGATATGGGCACTATGAGTTTTTGGTGATGCCATTTGGATTAACTAATGCTCCAGCGGTTTTTATGGATTTGATGAATCGGGTATTCCACCCTTTCATTGATTCATTTGTGATTATATTCATAGATGATGTGTTAATTTACTCGCGTAGCATGGAGGAACATGAGAAACATTTGAGACTTGTATTGCAGATTTTGAGAGAGAAGAAATTGTTTGCTAAATTCAAGAAGTGTGAGTTTTGGTTGAATGAAATTGTGTTTTTGGGGCACGTTGTCTCGAGAAATGGGATATGTGTTGATCCAAGGAAGGTGGAAGCAATTGTTGAATGGGAGAGTCCTAAGAATGTGACAGAAATTAGGAGTTTCCTAGGATTGGCAGGTTACTATCGCAGATTCATTAAGGGATTTTCAGCAATAGCATTACCATTGACAAAGTTGACCCGTAAAGAAGTGAAGTTTGTGTGGGATGAAGAATGCGAAATGAGTTTTAAAGAATTAAAGAAGCGGTTGGTTTCAGCCCCTATACTTGCTATTCCATGTGGGAATGAGTCTTTTGTGATCTATACAGACGCTTCATTTCAGGGGTTAGGATGTGTTCTTATGCAGAATGGGAAGGTAATAGCATATGCTTCCAGACAATTAAAGACGCATGAACGAAATTACCCTACACATGACTTGGAGCTAGCGGCCATTGTTTTTGCTTTAAAGTTGTGGAGACATTACTTGTATGGAGAAACTTGTGAGATATTTACGGATCATCAAAGTTTGAAATACTTGTTTACACAGAAAGAACTGAATTTGAGACAGAGGCATTGGATAGAGCTGATTAAAGACTATGACTGTACTATTCATCATCATCCTGGGAAGGTCAATGTAGTAGCAGATGCTTTGAGTCGAAAATCATCAGGGATGCTTGGTTGCATACAGTGTGCCCATGTTGGAAATATTCTTGACTTGGCATCAATGGGGATTGAATTGAAGTTTTCAAAAAGTGGAGGATTATTAGCACATGTCACAGTGAGACCTTTATTGGCCGAGCGCATACGAAATTTGCAGACCAGTGATCCATTCCTTGAGAAGAAGAAACAAGAAGTTCGGGATGGTAGAGAGAGTGACTTTGAAATTAAGAATGATGAATCGTTGTGTTGTAAAAATAGGATTTGTGTACCTAATGATCCACCCTTAAATAAAGATATATTAGAAGAGGCACATAGTTCTATTTACTCTATGCATCCGGGAGGTACCAAAATGTACAGAGATTTGAAAGAATATTATCGGTGGAACAATATAAAACGTGAGATTGTAGAGTTCGTAGCTAAATGTTTAGTATGCCAACAAGTGAAAGCAGAGCATCAGAAGCCGACAGGATTATTGCAGTCTTTGCCTATTCCGGAATGGAAGTGGGAGCATATAACGATGGACTTTGTTACAGGATTACCCCGGTCACCAAAGGGGCATGATTCTATTTGGGTGATTGTAGACCGACTGACGAAGTCAGCTCATTTTCTCCCAGTTAAGACCACCTACACTATTGACAAGTATGCACGTATGTACGTTGATGAGATTATCCGTTTGCATGGGGCACCAGTGTGAATAGTATCGACTAGAGATCCAACGTTCACTTCTAAGTTTTGGCCTCGTCTCCAGAATGCCATGGGCACAAGTTTGAAGTTCAGCACTGCGTTTCATCCACAAACTGATGGGCAATCTGAAAGGACAATTCAAATATTAGAAGACATGTTACGAGCCAGTGTGTTTGACTTCAAAGGTAGTTGGGATGATCATTTGCCATTGATGGAATTTTCATATAATAATAGTTATCCGTCGACTATTGGTATGGCTCCTTATGAAGCTTTATATGGGAGGAGATGTAGAACACCTTTGTGTTGGGATGAAGTGGGTGAAAGGAAAATTTTGGGTCCGGAATTGATAAATATGACAACTGAAAAGGTCAAAATGATTCGGGAACGGATAAAGATAGCTCAAAGCAGGCAGAAAATTTATGCAGATAAAAGGAAGCGTCCATTGGAATTTCAAAAGGGGGATTTTGCATTCCTACGTATTTCACCATGGAAAGGTGTCATGAGGTTTGGGAAAAAAGGGAAACTAAGTCCAAGATACATTGGACCATATGAGGTGTTGGAAAGAATTGGGAACCTGGCATATAGATTAACATTACCTCCAGATTTATCCCGTTTGCATGATGTGTTTCACGTATAAATGCTTCGTAAGTATTTGGCGGATCCATCCCATCAGTTGAAAACTCAACCAATTGAACTGAAGGAAGACTTGTCGTACATCGAGGAACCAATGGAAATTATTGATCGTAAGGAGCAGGTATTGAGGAATAAAGTTATTCCCTTAGTTAAAGTTATGTGGATGAGCCATGGAGTTAAAGAAGCGACTTGGGAAACAGAGGATAGCATGAAGAAACAGTATCCCCATTTGTTTGGTAAGTGTCATTCGTATTAAATTTCGGGGACGAAATTTTCTAAGGGGGGGAAAATGTGACAACCCGGATATAATTATGATAAATTATATTTAAATCATGCTTATCTTATGTGATATGAATAATGTGTTATTAGTATATCTAATGTTAAGTGATTATGGTTAGTATAATTCTACCTTCATAAATCATGAAATGTTGAATTATTTACGAACACAAGATTTGGTTATTTTCGATAGAAATGTTCCTGTTTAAGACTAGTTTTGACTCTTGTAACATTACAATTGACTTGAGGTGAAAACTACATAGTTGTATATATGTGAGTTAGGGTTGTAACACAACAAACGGTGCATCAAACGTATGTTCGAGTAAGAAGTTAGGTCAAAATTACGAGAAGGGGCGAATCTGTCAATTCCCTTAAGTGGTAAATTGTCTTTTATTAAACCAAATGGTTTAATTTGATTGGTTGGCTTGGGAGGCAGCCTTGGCCGACATTATACCCTTGAAATATCCTTATCCTTCAGCCAAAACCAGCCATGAAAGTGTTTTAAGCTTAGGGAAAGAGAAAGTAGAAGTTAAGGAAGAAAAGTGAGGAGAAAAAGTGTAGAAAAATCCGTAGAAATTACGTAAAAAGCCCTGAAGGTAATCTTAACTGTAATTCTTGTTATTTATCTTATATTACTGATTTATATGATATAAATAATCATAAGTTTATGAAAGTTTAAGCCCTTTATATATATGTATGGTTAGATGCAAGTTTATGTTAAGTTGAGTGTAGAAACCCTTAAAATTGCTTTGTATTGAAACCCCTTGTATTCAAACTTGCATATCTCTTTGCGTGCTTATTGGAATTGAGAAATTCCAATTGGATATGGAATTAGACTAATATATTCATATCATATCCGAAAATTAGAATTTATCTCATTGTGGTTAGGCCGTAATGATGATTTCAAGTTGGTGCATAGTTGCTGTTTGTATACTTGACTTCAGTATGCCCTAAGTTTAGTCAAGTTTTTGAGATAGCAAATGAAGTCAAAAAGTTATGAAACTTTAATTCTGTACGATTCAGTATGTGTACTAGAAATGTTTTGAAAATCATGGAAATTTATGTTGTATAAAAATTATGAAAATTCTTGCAAGTTAAAGGAACAATAGAGGAGCTTGTAGGGAAGATTTCTTGTGTTGTAAAGAAATGGTCATAACTTGCCCTAGGAAGCTTGAAAAATTACACCGTCACTTGTAATGGATAGTATATTCATATATATTTTCATGTTGATAAGGTTGGACCCCTGCATTTATACAATTTAGAAATATAGGATGG
The DNA here is from genome assembly GCA_949130495.1 of Sambucus nigra. NCBI lineage: Eukaryota > Viridiplantae > Streptophyta > Magnoliopsida > Dipsacales > Adoxaceae > Sambucus > Sambucus nigra. The sequence goes on from OX422215.1 coordinate 232,821,185, forward strand.
TTAAGTATGTAAGACCATAATTTCAGGCCATACTGGGTACCCCTTGAATGAATGTTTGTATTTCGTCCTTACAAAGGGTACTTTGAGTACATGTTTCATGTGTATATACATTGAGGAGTATAATTTCATGTTTACTTGACTTTGGTTATAAATTCCTCATAAGGTATTTCCTACGGTTGAATGTGCGTAACTTTATCAATATGTACATCATTGTTTGACTTTACCTATGTTTTATGGAATGTGACTTAATTGGAATTATATTGTTGATGTATAGCCATGTAAAGTTACATAATTATGTTTGGATAATATTTATGATTGAGTTTCAGTACTGATTTAGTTGGATTGACAGGTGTAAGGCCTAATCAACCCAGTTCAGCTCCACCAGAAGGAAACCTGAATACGTAGTTGTCAACCAAGGTGAGTATACTCACTGGAAAGAGATATTTGTATCGTGTTGTTGGTATGATCATAATAAAATGAATATGAAATTGTTCATTTCAGTTTATCGAAATGAGGGGTTGCTCCTCGACCAGGAATGGGGGAAATTGTCTATTAATGACAAGGGGTTACTCCTCGACCAGGAATGGGGGAGAATTGTCTATTTAGACAGGATATGTGAATCATGATTCGGAAAAGTTGGTCATTCATTATGAATGAGCCGGATAAGTTAATACAATAGTATATGGACATGATTTATTGCATTTAAATTCATGCAGTAGTATAGTAGTGATGCATTCACTGGGCTATTTTGCTCACGGTTCCTATGTTCACATTTTTCAGGTAACACGATGTCACTGCCAAATCTAGGAGGTCGGGTTGGGTTAGCCAGAAATGGGAGAAACTATGATTTTGTGTAAATGTAAATGATGTAATTAAGTTAACTTATCCTTAAAGAAAGTTTTTATGGGCATGATTACTCTGATGTTGTAAAAAGGTTTTCAGTTATATGAATTTACAATGATGACTCTGAAATCAAAACTCGTGATTATGGTTTGGTTAGATTAATTATGGTTTGACTCACTTTGACTTTCAAACTTAATTATAAGTAACTGGGTTGGGGTGTGTCAATTATCCTCTTCAGTTCTATCCACAAAGGATGGATTTTTCTTTCTTCGAGTTCTAAAAACTCTACTAACTGCATCGCATTACTTGGATTGTGTTTTATGAAAACCCTTTCAATTGCTTCATCCCAACTTTGAGGTAGTATGCATATTATTGATTGAAATAAATATGCTTCAGGTATGTTCCACCCATGATCTCGTAAGTAATTGCATTATTTAATTTTTCGATAGCCGTGCCGATAAATTGATGCGTTCTCTGTAAAGGACCTGTTTTGAAAATCGTTGCATGTACATACAATATATGACATCTTCGAAAAAGTAATAATAAACTTGTGAACAAAAGGCACTAAGAATACATGCTACGAAATAATTGAAACATGCTATTATACATAACTATGAAGCCAACATTTAAAATAATAGAACATGCTACAATTAAACATCTACTCCTCTAATGTGTTTAATAATTACTTTAATTCTGGGTTGTCGTCCAGAATAGACTGAATCTCGATAGGTGCCTCTATGTTGTCTACCGATGTATTCAAGCGCTTAGGAAAATGTAAAATAACAAACCATGGATCGTTGTTGGGGCTCTTTGCATAAAACACTTGCTTTAAGTTTTGGAATGCACAAACGAATGGCTCATTATTCGCATTATCTTTACTCTTCAACTTGGACAAATCAACCTTCACCATGTGGGTGTCAGGGTCGACCATACATGCATTCTTGTCCTCCACTCTCACCCAATCACGGTAAAATACAGGTATGCCGAAAGATATATAATCTAATAGCACAATTTGTTTTATAATCCAATAATACGTCATCTCAACTCCTATCAAGTTTTTATCTTTCGTGATTGCCCTGAAATGAGTTAATGCTTTATATGATATGTCGCTATTTTGTTTCCCAATGAGTTTTAGCTCGTGTGTGCTTGAAGATAACTCAAAACCATTGACAGGATATTGTCCAAACTCTTTGGCTACAAAACTAGGACCATTTACTAGACGTGCAAGCCTCGTCAGTACTTCACCAGCTTTCAATAACTGAAAGCAAGAAAGTATTTGCGTTGTGAATATGTTGCAAAGACAGTAAATAAAAGTAAGGTATTACTGTAGTCACCTCGGAAGCTACCCAATGCCTAAAGTCATTGTCTGCGCTCGCGCCTCCCTTCCTCCTCTTGGCATGCCCACACTCGTTATATTGCCTAGGTTCAAACAATAAAAATATTAACTTCTAATGAATATAACATCGAACATATTGCATTACTTTACAAGACATTTTAAATAAACACACATTTTCCATGTATCTATGTCTTTATGCGTCTCGAATACATATCGAGCCACCTCGTTATATTGTGTACTTGTTAGCTTCACTACCTTACATTTCCCTAGGGCTTACTCATTCGTAAACTCTTCTAATTCATCAACAAAGCATTCATGACCTCCCATGTTTGGGTTAGGCATATATTCCTTTGCATATAAGGAAGCCTCTTCCATAATGTACTCCTCAGCAATGGACCCTAAATGCACCATGTATTCTTAACATAATTTAAAAAAAAAATCATTAATCGCTCGAACGGATACATCCATCGGTACCTTACTGGTCCACATAAAAGTTCTTCATCGCATAAATTCACTAAAAGGTGGATGCTTACATCAAATAAATAGGGAGTAAAGTACTTCTCCAAAACACATGTAGCCTCGGTCAAAGTTTCTTTCGCTGCCATTATGTGCTTCCTGTTGACAACTTTCTCGCACATTAGGGAGAAACATAAGCTAATTTGTATAATGTCCCTTCGAATATCCTTGTTTTCCGTAAAAAAGTGTCTGGACAACAGAGGGACAAGTTGCATTATCACATGCCAACCGTGAGACTTGTACTTTTTCAAATTTTTTGTTGCGTTGTAGACAATCCTACGTAAGTTGGATGAGAAATTAGAAGGGACCTTCAATACCTTTAATGTTTCTAAGAACATATTTCTTTCTTCAATGCTCAAAGTACAAGATGCAACTGGCATATGCTTTTTTCCAGTGTTTATATATTCTTTCAACCATAATGATCTTCTAATCTTCAAATCACGAAGATATTCATGGGTTTTTCCTCCATCCTTGGAATGACAACTACCCATGTGCCTACGAGATGATCGATAATATTTTTCTCAATGTGCATAATGTCTATCCCATGTCGCACAGGATGTTCCTTCCAGTATGGCAAATCAAACATTATTGATCTCCTCGACCACACCGTCTTCACATCAACATCCTTTTTTTATGCCTTTGGGCCCAAATTATGGGTTGATTCTCCCTCAAATTTTGATGAGCCTTTAATGAACTTTCTTCAATTTCCAAACCAGAAAGTCGCGGTGGAGGTGGCCTCGTCTCGGTGCCGTTTGGGAGAAAATTGCTTCGTATTGATCTGAGTTTGTGACTTTGGGTCAGAAATCTCCAATGACTATGACAAAAAAGTTTACCACTTTTCTTAAGCCGGATGGCTTTAGTTTCCTCTCCACATAGAGGACAAGCCAGGTAACCATGTGCATTGCACCCAGATAAGGTCCTATAAGTAGAAAAATCATGAATTTCCCATATCAACATAGCTATCAAAGTGAATTCCTCCTTTTTGTACGAGTCGAACGCTCTCACACCTTCAACCCATAACTCATTCAATTCATCTATTAGTGGCGCTAAGAAAACATCAATGTCACTACCCAGTGCTTTTGGTCCTGGTATCAACAACGACAAAATTGAAAACTCCTTTCTCGTGCACAATGATCGGGGCAAATTTAAAAGCACCACAAACACGGTCCATATACTCTTATCTGTGCTCAATTTTCCAAATGGGTTAAACGCATCAGTTGATATTCCGAGGCGAATGTTGCGTATTTTTTTAGCAAAGTTCGGGTATCATTGATTTGCAGATTTCCACACAGATGAATCAATCGGATATCGCATGAGATTCTCACCCACCTCCGCTCGACCATGCCAAGTCATTGCCTATGCTATCCAAGGTATAGTGTAAAGTCTCTTCAATCGAGGACCTAAAGGGAAATACTTTAGCACCTTCTTAGGTATTTGTGTATCTACTTTCAATAAACATTTATTATGTACTATCATCTTTTGTTCATATCTAGGTTCCTTACATACAGGACAAGCCCGTTTGTCCTTGTGCTCCTTATAGTATAAAACGCAATCATACTTGCAACAATGAATTGATTTGTATTTCATACCCAAACCTTTCAAATGACCCTTCATGATAGGATAATTGACTGGCAGTGTATTCTCTTTGGGGAGCAAATCTTTTGCCCAAAGGAGTATTGTCGTCACACTTTTTCCTGACGAGCCAAATTTTCTCTTTAAGTTGTGCAACCCAACCATGGCATATAACATTGTGTGGTCGGGGTTGGAGTTATGGTATAATGGTGTTGCGGCTGGTGCTTTTAACCATATATAATTCCTATCTTGGTCAGTAGCGTTGCCAACATGATCCTCACAACCTAAACCATTCCCTCCACTATCTTGTTCAACGTGCACTTCGTATGTATCATTTATGAGATCGTTTAACCTATCATGTGCTAACGGATCACTATCTGTGTGAACCGTTTCCTTGACAAGTATTTCTTCTGGGATATATGTAAAATCCCTTTCCCCGTGGAATTTCCAAAATGTGTAGTCAGCTTGCGTACCCCACTAAATTAAATGTAATTTTACATTTGCTCCTTTCAAACGTTTACCATTTCTACAACGAATGCATGGGCATGGGATAATATCAGTTTTGAGATTCTTCATTGCGTAATTCACAAAGTCTTTCACCCCATTAACGTATACTTTCCTTACTCTAAAACTTTCACCCATGCACTATTTATATTGTGGAAACTCCATTATTTCTACAATACAAACATATAGAAACTCAGTAAATTATCAAACTAAAAGAGTATGTCCCTTATTACATACATGCGTAGCACAAGTATTTTAGTTATTACATATTTTTTTAAAAATTTGAGTATTGATATATTTAGTATTATATGTATATATGTTTATATATTACATGTGTAATTTAAAATTCTACATGTTGTGCTAAAATATTTATGTATGTAGACAAAATGAAGTGATATTCTAAGAGTAAATACTAAACATTAAAATATCTTATTATTATCTATTTTTTTATTAGTCAACACTAAAATCTCTTATTATTTTACTAGACAAAATGAAGTCATATTCTAAAAAGATTGAATTATTATAATTCATGTCCAACCCACACATAATATATCTGATTACCAGTTATCAAAATGAAAATAATCAAATTCATATCAAATCAAATAAATTGAATTCATATTCAGACACTAATAATTATTAATCATATTAGGCCATTAAATTGCAAAACATGGGTTTATTTACGAAATTAAACTATGTGTTTTTGTCAATTGAGAATATTATGTGTTTCTGTCCATAATAAAATATGTGTTTTTGTCGATTGAGAATATTCTGTAAAGACAATCTTATTATTTGCTATTGTTTTTGCTCGCTAATCAAACATTAAAACTCAGAGATTTATTTACGAAATAAAAAATAAATAAACCGAAAACTCAAACATTTATTTACAAAATCAATAAATAAACATTTATTTACGAAATAAATGTTTCAGCGAAATAAATGTTTACGAAATCAAACTCAAACATAAATAAACATTTATATACTTCTTACAGCAATGAAATGAAACATAAATAAATAAACCAATGAAATGAAACTATTTGATATATGTCCCACAAACTCATAGAAACGAAATGAAATCAGATATAACGAAATGAAATGCTTCTGAGAAAACCAAAATAACAGAACAAAATGATTATGGGGTTCTTCTCACAGCAACCAAACGAAAGAGAGAAAAGAGCAGCAATGAAATGACGAAATGACGGAACAAACTCCTAATAGCAGAAGTGGTGGGAGTTGTGAAAAGTGAGAGAGGAGAGAGAAGAGGGAAATGAAAATTTGTGTAACTCCTAATAGCAGTCACCAATTAAGTCTTAGGGCAAAGTTTATGAGAGATAGGAGCGGTTACAAATTTGTAAGTGCTAATAGCGGTTACAAATTAAGTGTTAGGCCAAAATGTGTGACTGCTACGAGCAGTTAAAATTTTATAACTACCGATAGCAGTCACAAATTTATAATTAGACTAAAATTTATGACTCTTCATAGCGGTTATAAATTTGTGACTGCTCATAAGAGTTATAACTTATAAATTTGTGACTGCTTATAACAGTTATAAATTTGTGACTGCTTATAGAAATAACAAATTAATTATATGATGACATTTGCGACTGTCATTAGCGGTGATAAACTAATTGACTCAATTTTTTATTACCCATTGATTTTATCACCCCTAATGGGAGTTACAAATAATTTTGTGGCTACTCCTGGGAGTGATAAGTTTGTCACCCCCATTAGCAGTCACAAAATTATCATTTTGGTGTAGTGGGGTCCTGTCCGAAATTTCTTTTTGCATTTAGGTAAACCTAATACAAGTGAGAACATAATAATGATAATAATAATCATGCTGAGACCATTTCCTTATTTTTCCTCTTTCTTTACCAAAAGTGTCAAAAATATTTTTTCCCTCTTTTATCAAAATACCAAAGGCATTTTTTCATTCCTTTTACCATAAATCATTTTCCTCCTTTTTCCCTAAAAATATTAGTATCCCCCTATTTTAAAAAAAAAAATCAAAAATATTTTCCTTCCTTTTCAAAAATAACGGTTTACCCCTTTCTCTTTCAAAACTAAATCCAATTTTTTCTCCTTCTCAGGTTGATCGCATACCCGACACTTAGCTAGGCTCCCTATTGTATTTGATCTTCCGTCGAATTGCCCCGAGGATCCGTTAGTTCCCTCGCAACTTCCTCTGATTCCAAAATTCATCTTCATCCATTTTCTATGGAGAACACAGATAAAGTACCAAATGTGAAGCTGAATATGAGGATGGTCCTATCCCAATTCACTGTTAAGATTGATAACCTTCAAATCGAGGTTCACAAGATGCAATGAAATCGAGTCCTTATTCTCGTAGACCCCGAGGTCCTCTTCTCTCACACTATGGGTCCGCTCGCACCCGAGCCTATATGGGCCCTGGGAAATATCAACACACTACACATGTTCCTCTTGCTAATGGGTCGCCGCCAGCCCAGCTCCCTATATCGAATCTTGCCCAGCCAGAGGATGACTTACCCATAAGTGCTGACCTAGAGGAGGAAGAATTTAGCCAGGTCAAGGAGGACCTCAAGATTTTAACCTAGAAGTTTGACCAAGTTAGAATATTTGGCAACTACATGGATTACACCCACATGTCTCCCTATCCTAAAGCGAGGTTATCGAAAAAATTTAAGATGCCCAACATCGAGAAATTACGAGGTAGTGCACCTCCAGTTGTTCATCTCCAAAGTTACCATCGAGCCATGACTCTCCTAGATGCCTTTGAGGAAATAATGGCCTAAATGTTCTAACAAACTTTAAAGGATAGTGCTATTCGTTGGTTCTTATCTCTCGAAGAGTCCATAATTCATAGTTGGGAGGATGTTGACCGTGAATTCATGTCACAGTACAAGTATAATGGGGAGTTGGAGGTTATCTTCCATAATTTGGAACTTCTCAAATAGAATCTTGGGGAATCTGTCAGTAACTTCATAGCAAGGTGGAGAGAGAAAGCAGGCACCATGACCAATCGGCCTTCCAAAGAGGAGCAAGTCAGTATCGTGAAGAATAATTTCTTACCCCATGCTCGAGTAATGATGGGAGTACATTATTACCCTTATTTTCGAGCCCTCCGAAAAGCCAGAGTGGATATTGAAGAAAGTCTTGCCAAAACAGAAGTTGAACCGAAGAAAGTATCCATACAGTTCACTCCCCAAAAGTATGAGAAGCCCACCAGTACCGTAGTTTCAACCATCAACAACATTTCTCAACTTGCCACTTCATGGGCACCAGAAAGACGCCCTAACGCAATAAAAAAGGAATACGCCAAGCTTCACGCTCGCCTATTTAAAGTTCACCAAACCCTTTTAAGACGGAATCTTATTAAGCCTTTGGACCCTCGTCCATTATCAAACCAACTTCCCAAAAATTTCAAACCAGATGCCCATTACAATTTTGACCAAACTATCATCCATACCACTGACCAGTGTTTCCACCTCCGAAATGTAATCTAAGGTCTGGTTGACCGGGGTATCATCACCCCACCAGCCAATCCTAAACCAAACACTACCCACAATCCACTCCTAAATCATACAAATGCCATTTTCCTAGAGGAAGATCCAGAATTTGTTCCATCTACCCAGATCATACCCAGCAAATCACCCATCATACCCATATATTCTCATAAACCTCTCTAAATTTTCCCATATTTTCTCATACATCCTACCAGATTTGTCGATCAGGCTCTATTACTTCTTATTAGATCATGCATTATTATTTGTACTCGATCCTAAGAGAAAGATATGGAATTATCCGCAGTATTGAACCAACTTCTAGAGTTCGGGCTGAAATTTGCCTCCAAGATGACTATTGACTGCCAGAGATTCAGTACGCTGTTTTTGAAAACTCAAAAATGGGATCGAGAGTTAGTTAATTGGGTGGTACTACCGACGAAGTCAGCTTAGATGATGTCATACAAATCGTGGCAAACTTATTCTGACAGATCAATGAAATTTATAGCATATCTGAGCTACTTAATGCTTTGAAGCTATAAGGGTGCCTGGTTCATTCACTTCTACATCTCCCCGTCGAATGGGAGGATCTATACGAAGAATCCATTGAGGTTGTAGAGTGTATTAATTTCTCATGGAAAGATGATGTCGCTGCCACTGGATAGGGGGAGAATTCAATGTTTAGATGAAGAGCAAAGCCCAGAAACGACTAGACCGATAATCAGCATATGTAGAATGATATCGTTTGAGGAGTTGTTGAGAGAAATCAACAAGGTTGCTGAATAACCCGAGATAGATGAAGAGATAGGGGTTTTATTTTTCCCCTTCTCTGTGAACCATATGACTAGATCAGGGAGGCATTACCAAATTCCAAACTCGCAATCATAAGCGATCGATAAGGGAAAAAGTGTTGATAATCTTTCTATACCAGAAATGACCCTCGAAGAGAACAAGATCCTCGATTAGCTGAAGAAAACCCAAGCTAACATCACCTTTGAAGGACTCTTTATGTCTTCCCAACTGAACTAAAATTCTTTGATCAAACTACTCACCGGGCCCACAGTCCCTCCTTCCTCCAATGGGTAGGTCATCACCATCTGCGCTACGATGATAAAGCTGAGAATGCAAACACCATAAATACAATACTATAGATACAACATGGGGCACATGATATATTTATGTCACGTTTTCGAGTTGAACCACTTTTACTCGCAGTAGGGGATGATTTCAAAGATAGGGTTTGTACAGAGTATAACCATCATGAAAACGTCAATGTGATCCAGATGTTCAAGAACATGCACTTCATGCCCGAACTGGGGCAGGGATGATGACAACAAGAGATACTTGAACCCATTCTATTGTAAAAAGTCTTTACTCCTTGCGGTTTGGGTTATAAACTGTCAGCAGAAGAACTTGGAATGCTCCGTCAATCGTGGCTAAAGAGAAGGATAGAAAGCACCAAAATTGTCTCAAGAGATTCCTTGAATGGAAGATTCATCAGAGAGGGTGAATATTTCCCCCTCTACCATTTTCCCGAACCGTGATATGATCATGTGGACAAGAAGATAAAACCAGGAATGGAGATCTTTTTTCAAGACAGCTACTCGTGGGTCGAAAGTTCTAATCATCATGTGCGACCACTCATTAAGAGGACTGTAGCTGATACCGAAGATTCTGAGGGAAGTTATTATGAGTATTCATTCAACTTGCAGACACTAGAGTTGACACTCTACATGGCTCACTCAGTGCTACATCATCGGATCCATCCCGCCTGATCAAAGCTGATGATGCACATCTCCTCAACTAGCATGTTGTACCCATTCCACCTGCTGAAATACAACCCAATTCTTTTGTTTATCCAATTTTTTTGTTCTATTGTTCCTCCTCATTCTTATGTAATCGAGACATACTTTGATAAGATTATCAACGTGGTTTTTCCTAATAATGAAATAAACGAAGATTTTGAGTATCTTGTTGTGCATTACATTAATTGTCTTGATTCTAATCAAACTATTGATCATGATGATCTTGCAAATGAACAATTCTTATGTGATCATAATAAGGTTAATAATAAACAACATAATCGCGTTCAAGTCAATGAAGATGAAACTGTTATTATTAATTTCGATTCTAGTAGCCAATTGTGAGAGATTAGAATAAGGGCCACCCTTGATGAGCATGAGAGTGCGCAACTCGAGGAATTACTGAACAAATTTACGATGTCTTCGCACGGTCCTAGGATGACATGCCCGCAATTGATCTCGAGATAGCTCAGGACGAGATTCTAACTCTCCCAGAATGCAAACTGGTCAAGCAGAAATTGCGAAAGCTCCGTACCAAATGGTCGCTCAAGGTTAAGGAAGAAACGGTCAAACAGTTAAACATGGGTTTCATTCGTGTGATCGAATATTCCATATGGCTAGACAACATCGTACTCATGACGAAATCAGGAGGGAATGTTTGTATGTGCGTTAATTACCGAGACTTGAACAAGGACTCTTCGAAGGATGATTACCCGCTATCCAATATCGACATAATTATGAACAACACAACCAGCCATGCTCTTAAGTCATTTGTTGATGGTTTTTCCAGATACAACCAAATCAAGATGCACCCATATCATCAAGAGAAAATTGCATTCATCAGCCCTTGGGGAACCTTCTGTTACACCATTATGCCATTTGGTCTAAAAAATGCAGGAGCCACCTACCAGAGGAGTGCCATAACTATTTTCCATGATCTGATACACAAATAAGCCTAGGTCTATGTGGATGATATGATTATCAAATCAAAGACTAGGGAAGGTCATGCCCCGCTCTTCGGAAGTTCTTCAAACAACTACAACAATACCAGATGAGACTTAACCCACATAAATGTGTTTTTAGAGTTACCAAAGGAACGCACTTAGGACTTATGGTTAAAGAAAAAGAAATTGAAGTAGATATTGCCATGGTAAAAGCGATACTCAAAATGCCACCATCCTGAATGGAGAAGGAAGTCCGGGGATTCCTTAGAAAATTACATTATATCAGTCGGTTCATCAGCTAGTTGACTTCTATTTGTGAACCCATCTTCAAACTCCTCCGAAAGGATTCAACTAAGGTTTAAAAAGAATCTTGCCAAAAAGCCTTTGATCGAATCAAGAAATACCTAACCCAACCTCCAGTAATCATGCCACTATAATCTGGTATTCCCCTACTTTTATACCTGACCATAATGGATATTATAGTTGGGGCTTTTCTAGACTAATACCTTGAAGAATCCCATAAAGAAAGAGCCATCTACTAAGCCAATCGTAAATTGGCCGGGTACAAAGTTAACTACACTACCTTGAAAAATCATGTGTCACCTTTATCTGGGTTACCCAAAAATTACGGCACTATATGCTCGCCTTCACCAATAAACTTGCATCTCGAATGGATCCCATCAAGTACCTGCTCGAGAAACCTGCCGTGTCTAACGAATGGCCTCATGGTTGATGTTGCTAGCCGAATTTGATATCGTGTATGTCACGCAGAAACCCATGAAAGGAATATCCATCTCTAACTACCTCGTTGACTACCCTATGGAGGAAACCAATGTTTGGATTTCCGAATAAGAACATCCTTTGTACCTCCCAAGAAGACCTTCGATGGAAAATATTCTTTGATGGCGCCACCAATAAGAAAGGGTATGGCATTGGGATACTCCTAATTTCCCCTGATGACTCTCACACTCCCATTTCCATCAAGCTAGATTTTCCCTGCAATAACAACATGACATAATACGAGGCATGCACGGTAGGCGTCAAAGTTGCTCTCAATAAAGGAATTTGATACCTAGATGTATACGGGGATTCATCCCTCATCATCGGTTAAATACTTTGAAGATGAAAAGTCAAGTATGAGAAACTCTTACCCTTCCATGCCCACCTAGAAGAGTTGTCCTCTCGATTCCAAGATATCACCTTCCACTACCTACCCTGAATAAAGAATAACCAATTTGATGACCTTGCTACATTAACCTCCATGATTGACATGCCAGAAGGAATAACAATGGCCTCTTTGTAGTAAAAAATAAAGCTAAACCAACTCACTACTACCAAATTGAGCTCATCACAGAAGAAGATCCTGATATAGCCGACCGCTGGTACTATGATATTTGGCGCCTCCTCAAACATAGTAGGTATCCCTAAGGTTCTAACAAGAAATACCAAGAAACCCTCCGAAAACTGGCTACCCAGTATATTGTCTATGATAAAGCACTATTGAAGAGGAACTTCGATGGAACCCATTTACACTACATTGCAGGGGCTGACATTGAAGAGATGATGCAGAAGATCTACAGCGGGAAATTAGAACCCCGCATGAATGGCCATATGCTTGCCAGAAAAATCATCCTACAGGGTTACTATTGGACTACCATGGTTCAGGATTGCACCGCCTACGCTCTAAGATGCCTTAAATGCCAGAAGTTCTCTAACCTCCAACACTTGCCTCCGTGGTAAATGTACAACATGACTTCTCCCTGTCCGTTCTCCACACTAGGTATCAAAATCACAGGGAAAGTTACACCCAAAGCCTCCAATAGGCACGAGTTCATCCTGGTTGCCATTGATTACTTCACAAAATGGGTCGAAGCAGAGTCATACACAGTCCTGAATGCCAAAAAGGTAGCCAAGTTCATCAAGAAAAACATCATCTGTCGATATGGGGCCCCGTATCAGCTGGTGTTAGACAACGGGATGTATTTTGAAGCAGAGGTCACAGAAGTGGTCAACGATTATGGGATTCAGAGGCACAAATCTTATCCCTACCGACCTTAGACCAGTAGAGCAGTTGAAGTTGCTAATAAAAACATCATCAACAAGATGATCAAAATTTATCGAGATGGTGGCGATCGGATCCCTCACGCCCTTTAGGTCTACCGTACTTCAGTTTGAACCTCTACTGGGGCTACCCATTACTCTATAGTATACGGTATGGAAACAGTCCTACCCATGGAGATCGAAATCCCTTCACTATGTGTCATCCTTGAAAGCAAAGTCAATAAGGAAGACTGGCATCAAAGCCATCTTTATGAGTTGTGACTCTTGGAAGAAAGGAGACTAAAGGCTTTATACCACATACAAGGGTACCATCGCCGAATAGTGAGATCATTCAATAAGAGAGTCAAGGACCATGGTGTCCGAAAAGGGGACTTAGCCCTTAAATAAATAGTAGAACCCATCTGGGACCCCAGAGGGAAATTCAAGACAATTGGAGCGGCCCACCCCTACATTGTGAAGAAGATCATATTTGACGGTGTCGCAATGCTCACCGACCTCGATGGGGAAGATATGGCCCGTCTAGTCAACCTGGACCATTTAAAAAAATTATACCCTTAATCTCGGTGCGCTATGACTCTTCTCATCACCCTTCGAATCTTAAAATAAATATTTATTTCCCTCTACTCAGAAATACTTGGGGCCTAATCCTCTAAAAATCATTATACTTTCAAAAATGAAACTCATAAAATTTTCAAAATCCCGAGAGGTATGTAGGCAGCTCATCCACTTTACATGAGAACGACGCCCTTTTTTTTTACAAAATGATATTCTTTTCTTATCCCCGAGAACGACAGTTCATTTTTATCATTCACATGAACAAAAGGATTATGTGTGCCTTAGCGATTGGCATAGATAATCCAAATACAAAATTCATCAGGAGGCATAACAATATAATTCAAATTTTATTTATTTCATTGACGAAAAATTTCGTTAATTACATCGACATAGGGAGCCAAACAACTTCCCTTACCAACTAATCCTAACCTTCCAAATCTATTCCCATACATAATCAAACACATAACCAAAGCTTCACAAATAAATCCCCTATGGATTCTACCCACAGCTGCCAGAGGAACCGACCCCATCATAGTCCACATCCTGGGGTTCCCAAACTTCCCTTACCTGAATGGAATGTTACAGACACTCCATAGAATTATAAGCTTGAACTAGCTTAGGGTAAAAAACAACACCTCCCTCCATGGTGTCAGATATGGCAAAACACCTTCGCTCGATCTCCACAGCTAGAATCTTGGCAGCTACCCTCTTCCACAACCACTTCATATAGTCCCCTGAAATATGCCAAACTCTACCAATAGACGGGGAAGGACGGGTTGACGATTGGTGATTCTCCCATAAAGAGCCCAGCCGCATGCACATGCGCTCTTTCAAGTCCTCCAAAGGAAAGAAGTCTAGTATCTCAGAGGCACAATATGTTCCCAGCCAAATTAGCGCGGGAGCCACCAGGGAAAGTAGAAAGAGATCTGTCTAAGGTCAACCAACCTAACATATTGGTATTCTCCAAGTTCCAGAATGGGAAGCAGCTCCCCACACTAAGGCACTGACCAACACAAGCCTCGATCCGCGTGCTCCACAAACCAGTTCTCCCACCTCTCGATGTCCAGGCCTACGCTGATAAAGTAATGAGAAAAAAAGTTTGGCATAGCCGATAAGGGATATTTAGGAGGTACCGCCATGCAGAATCTCTTCGATAACCACATGAATAGAATTATGGGGATTCCCCTCAAGAAACCAAAAAGGCCTTCCCGCCAGTCATCTAGACCATTTAGAGTCTCCACTAGTATCACCATCGCAGGATTGCGATGGAATGACATCCATGAAGCGATGGCTGTGAGTTGGGGGTCCGCTAATGGTTCCCCAATCACCAACGGTAATTTTGAAATCAAACCAAGGATAACGGCTCCAGCATAGCCAGCATCACCAACATCCGATAAATGCACAGAATGCAACACAAAAGGAAGAAAATTCATTCCTCCTGTAACTAGTGAATGAGACACCAAAGGCGAGATATGGAGAAGTCCCGCTAACAGCTCCCGAGGAGATCGGGAAAATTCTGGCATAACTGCTGCAACACTGGGATTTATTCCCAACATGGTAGAGAACTCTTCATAAGTCAGACAGACTTCGCCCAACCCAAAGTGAAAGATATGGGCTTCAGGGTACCAGAATTCCATCATTGCCATCAGCATGTTCCACTCTATAGGCCAGTTGCACCATAAAGAAACTTGACGCATGTTGAAAGCATTATAATCAACATTGTATGAGCGCGTCGCCTCCAAAGTTTTGAGGTAAGTAGAAAATTCATAACTTTCAGGGCGATCCATATCACAAAGTGATGAGATAAGAAGCAAGAAGAATGCAAAAGAGAAGGAATGAGGAGGAGTGAAGAAAATGCTCTACCCATGCCCCCTATTTATACTTGGAAAACACCAACCAAAGACAAAAAAAAATTGCAGATTCCAGGGAAAAACTTACCCCACCAAGTATCAAGCAATTGAAGAAAGTGAAATAAAAGCCTTGGGTTGTTTGGACTGGACTGACATGTCGATAGGCAGGACAAGGGGCATGCCGATCAGCAACCCCCAATTTTTGAAAAATTTCCTTTTTCCTTCTTTGTCAAAATCAAAAAACTCAATAAAAATAATTTTTATTCTAAGGAATTCTCAATTTCCATCTCCCTATGTTTTTTACTTATCTAGTTTTAAAATAAAGTCTCTCTCATATCATTTTAAATTATTTTTACTGTCTCAAGAGCAAAGTAAAAGAGCATATGCATTAAGTCACTAAAAATTTAACAAAACTTCATTTTTATTGCATAGATGTTGTTGTATTACACTAGTTTGTAAGAAGATAAAAATAATGGGACTCAGCCTGAACCCACCTACATTCTCTCTCTCTCACACACACACACCTACATTCTCTCTCACACACTTTCTATTTCTCTCTCTTCTCCTTATCTCCCTCTCTCTAAAAACCTCCATCCCTGTGGCGCGCTCGCTTTCCTCAGTGACGAGATGACGTATCTCCACTCCCTAAATTAGACCCTTCCTTAGATGAGGCAGACGGCACCAAGCAAGAAGGAACCGGGATCGAATCCCGAATGTGAGCAGTCGTAGAAGCTACCAATCCCTAATGTCCCTTAACCAGTTGGTCGACACTCGAATGTGCTGCAAGAAAAACAAAAAAGAGAAAATCACTCAGTCTGAGGCAAAGGAAGAAATCAAAAGATAAAGAAATGAAAAGTATATCGTTGGTTATAGAACCTCCTCTGTCAGCCCCAGCTCCTTTGGGTCCATCGCATTAGGATGGTGCAGCATACGCACGCACCCTTCTAAATGTTATAAGAAAGAGGAGCCAACCGCACAAAGGGAACATTCGAAGTCGTCGCCGTTGTCACTGTCGATGTCGACGTACCACCTGCGCTGTGGGAAGACCCCACTGGCTGACTCGAACTCACCTGGGGGAGAGGAATCGCGTCATATATGTTGGGCATCATCAACTATCTCAACACAAAGAATAAATAATCATATGTCTCCACTGTATTAGTGTATGACGAGTAAGGATCACCCATCATTGCCGCCACTTGCGCATCATCAGACATCTCACGCTCTCAATTCATATTTAGCGGGCCTCGTAGGTGGAACCATAACCTCATCCTCCACCACCTGTCAGGCTACTCTCTCCTCGAGATAGCAGGAGTAGCCAAACCGATGCGCCAGTAAATGTCACAACTGCGCATTCGTCTCAGTTACCCCCGTGTGTTGGATGGTCGTCCCCTAGGGATAGAAGGTCACCTGCAAGATCCCCAATAGAAAATCAATATCATAAAATATCATAAAGGAAAAACAATATCAAGAAAAGAAAGGATATTTACTCGATCGCTCATATGGTCGTTCAAGACCTAAAGCACCGCCTCCAAGGAGAGGGACTTCATCGACTGGAGGTTGGACTTCCGTTACTGGTACATCCGGGAGAAGTCCCAAATAGACTCATCCTTCAAAGCTATCAATTGGGTGTTAAGCCCAATCACCTCATAGAACAACGTCTGCAAAGGATAGCAATCAAGAAATTAAGAGTAAAGTGCATAAAGGAAAATGTGAATTCATAAAAGAAAATGCGCAAAATAAAGAATACCTCAAGAATATACGTGGTGCCAATAAAGGTCTTCCGGCAGCACCGACTAAATGAATTCAAAGAGAAATAAAGGGTCACCAAAATCAGTCTCCCCCAATCAAAAAGAGGGACGTTCGAAAACACCCTCAAAAACGGCAAAAACTACAAATGGACGACGTCGTCACTCATCTCCACTAAGAAACCTTCCAACAAAAGAAGAATAAACGGACGGGCCATTTACCTCACCTACTTCCCATCCGCCTCATTAATCCTCCGACACAGCAATAACCCCCTCAAAAGAGATAAACGAATAGAGTCCCCAGAGACTATCCTTTCCACGTCACCTAATGCCAACCTACCAAAATCGGCTGATGACACCACTCATTGCACCACAGGTGGAAGGCGCTCCTAAACATCCTTAAGCCCCACATCGTCCCTCGAGATCACAAGCTCAACATGGAGATATCAAACTATCAAAGACAAAAAGGAAAAACCCTTGTCAAAATTCAAAGAAATAAGGAAATATCACCAAAAAGAAGAAAGAATACCAAAGTTCATAAACACTTACATAGATCTAGGGCTAACCACCCTATAATATCGATGACACGCCATCTTGCATCAGAGAGTCCACTCATCCGCAACTGGATCCAATCAGTTGAAAGCATTTTCACTGCCCCGCACAAGGGGAACCCTAGCGCACCATTCTGAGTTCGCCTAGTCATCGACATTTATCCACGCCATGTGGACATTGCGCTTGAGAAATCATCAATTTCTTGGCTTTGGAAAGCTAAAACAGTTTACAGAAGGAAATAGAAGAGGAGAGCAAGTCTGTAAGTTATGAACAATGAGGAGAACCCGCCCCTTTGATAGGAGGCTAAGGGACATGCCGATCGGTAGCTCCCAGCAACATACCGATCGGCACTGTCCCTTCACCTTCTCGGGGTACAACAAAATACAATTCCACAACCGTTTGGCACCTCTCACACCATACCGATCAGCTCCCTCAAAATTGTCTTTGACCCGCAGAATTGGTCACCTCTACTTAAGCCCTCAGAATTGGCTTCGATACTCAGAATTGATCATCGCTACTTAAGTCTTAGAATTGGCTTCGACCCTCGAAATTGGTCATCTCTTAAGCCCTCAGAATTGTCTTAGTCCCACAGAACTGGTCATCTCTACTTAAGCCCTCAGAATTAGCTTTGACCTTCAGAATTAGTCATCTCTACTTAAGCCCTCAGAATTGGCTTCGACCCTCGAAATTGGTCATTACAACTTAAGTTCATCAGAATTGACCTCGACTCACAGAATCGATCAATACAACTTAAACCCTCGAAATTGGTCATGAAAACATAGGTCCTCAGAATTGACCTCGCCCCATAGAATTGGTAGCTACCTACCTTAAGTCCTCATAAATGACTTTAGCCCGCATAATTTTACATTCCCAATATTTCCTTAGGTCCTCGGATCGATTTCGACCCTCTGAAATGGTCATACTTGTCTCTTTAGGTCCGTAGAATCGACCTTTTTCCTAAACATCATGTGGTGTCTATTCGACGACTTTCACTTGTTCTAAGATCACCCGTCGAGAGGAACTATAGACATCATATTCTAGGACCCCCTAAGTCTATCCTTACATCCCTGGCATCTCCCCATTTGACTACAAACCCTAGGTCATACTTTGAGTACTGGTCTAGAGGCCATCAAGTGCTTCCTGGCCCCATTTGACTCCAGTCAACTCTATCTTTAGATCGAAATCTCAATGAATCTTCGAAGAGATACAAACCCCCTTTCCAACGATCGAACATACCATTTTACTACCAAAAATTAATCTAAAGGCAACCGAGCGCTCCCAGGCCCCAATTTGACCCCAATCAACTTCATCGTCAGAGAAAAATCTCTTTGAATCTTCAAATGGCACTAAAACCCCTCTCCAACGGTACACCTAGTGCCCAAAATGGTATAACCATTCGGACGAACGGTCTATTTTCCTTCGAAAATCAATCTGAAAGCCATTGGGAGCTCCCGAGCTTCGTTTGGCCAAGATCAACTCTTCAAATTGAACGAGATAGAATTAATCTTTGAATGTCACCAAAAACACTTTCCAACGGTCCGCCCCGTGCATGATTCAGACTTACGAGACGTACGAACAACCCATTTTACTCCGAGAGATCACTGGACATTTTGGGCCCCGATTGACTAAGGTCAACTTTTCGTACTGAGCTAACCTCTTTGTAATGTATAATTACATTGCCTAACCTTTCCAACGGTATGCCCCGTGCAGGATTCTGACTTACCGTTCGGGCGATCAATCCGTTTATGTCCGACGATCTCTTGCCAAAGGACCAACGTGCACTTTCGAGCCACATTTGACCTAAAGTCAACTCCCAGAGTCGGGAGCGGTCCAAAGGAGTCTTTAATTCCTCTGAACTAACTTTCTAACGGTATGTCCTGTCTGCGATTTGGATCAACGGATTGCGTTCTACGACCGTTTTTCTATAAAAATCTCCACAAGACTACCAATCGGCAGGTCCATTTCCCTGCCTATAGGCAATGTGTCTTGGGTTAACTATCGATTGGTAGGGTTGGGACCATGATAATCAGAACCACCCCTAACCTTATAAATAGAGGGCATGACCTCACACCCAAGGCACACCTCAGATCCATCAGCATCAGTGATCTCAGCAACATTCTCTCGTAATCAGCGAAGTTTCCTTATTTGAAATTTCATTCCATCTTAAATTCCCATCCTTTTCACACCCAATTTGGAAAAAAATTATTTTCTCTCATCCAACATTCATATCAAGCTTCAAGGGAGTTCATCCAAGATCAAGATGAAGCTCCAATTCTTCAAAGAAGGTCCAAATCCTTCCCTCTCTCTTTAAATTTCTTATTTTCGCATTAATTACATAAGTTCATAATTTAGTTCTTTTATTTTAGTTCATACACATTAACATCTCAACTTTTTTATTATTTATATTGCACATACTTTATAAAAAATAAAAAAAAATAAAAAGGGTTATACCTATAAATTCCAACGGGTTTATCCATCACAAATTTTCATAACCAAAACACATTTTTTACACACACGCATATAATAAAATCACATTTGAATCTATGGCATAAACCCCACCCATATGCCATATACGAACTATGTGGACTTTGATGCCTTTATAGGCTACGTAGGCGTTTCGGATTAAAACCTAAGACTCAAGTCCAATTTTCCAATTTTCCCAAATCCCCCATTTTCGCATTTGTCATATTCTTTCATTATTTTAATACATATTATGTTTGTGATCCTTAGACGCGTTTTATCCAACACATGTTATCGTTTCATTATAACGATCAATATTACGATAAACGCATAAATCAAATTTTTAATATTATATTTTAGGGAACATTACTATGGATGACCTCACTCCATCTCTTTTATGGTATGAGTTGGACAACTCCGATCTCCAATATATATACACTCACACACACTTCACAGAGAAATAAAGGAAAATAATAACACGTGCCCATGAGATACCGAAAGGGCGATATGGGTGCCTAACACCTTCCCATTCCGTAACTTAGCCCCTGAACCTTCGAACTATTGGTTTCGTAAGCATCAGTTTGTCTATGATGTTGCTCTCTCGAGGTGTTGACATGTTCTTTTGCTTGTTTTGTGCAAAATAGGCTGGCGACTCCATTTCTTTACATTCACCCCGACCGACGATCTCTGAAGCGCTTCAAGAGAGTATGAGGGCACGAGACCTTTTTCCCCCCTTTTTTTCCCTCGCCCTTGCATGAGGATGCGAGAATGGAGATACGATCAGGATGGCCACAGTCATCCCAAGCATAACTAAACTCGACCCATTGAATCGGTCATTCTCATCTCTTTAGGTCCTCAAAACTGACCTCGACCGGCTGAATAGGTCACCCTCGCCTCTGTAGGTCCTCAGAATTGACCTCGCCCCATTGAATCGGTCAACCTCATCCTCTCGGTCCTCATAATCGACTTACAAAACCTATTTCCCAACTTGGATGTGGTGTTTATCATTTGAAGGCCTTCCCTTATTCCAAGAATGCCCGTCGAGGTGCTCCTGTAGACATCCAATCATAAGACCCACAATGACCTCCTTAAGTCCCCAGTACTCACTCGTTTACCACTAACCCCAGGTCATACCCCGAGTAACAATCTAGAGGCCACCGAGCGGTCCCAGACCCTATTTGACTTTGGTTAACTTTCTTGTCTAAGTGAAAGCTTAATAAATTTTTAAAGGGCTCTGAATCCCCTTTCCAATGATCCGCCCCGTGCACAAATCGGACTTACAATTCAGACGAACGATCCGTTTAAATCTTGAAAAGTAATCAGAAGGCCACCGAGTGCTCCTAGACTCCGTTTAACTCTCCTCAACTCTTCATCTTGAATGAAGTTTAATTAATCTTCAATGGGCTCTAAAAACCCTTTCCAATGATCAGCCCCGTTGGCGAATCAACCTTACGGTACGGACGAACAACCCATTTTACTCTAAAGGGTCACCGGGCGATTCCATGCCCTATTTGACCAAGGTCAACTCTCCTAACCGAATGAACATGAATGAAATAGTAAAGAAAATTGAATACCTTTTCCAACAGTCTGTATCGTGCATGAATCGGCCTTACATTTCCGACAAACGGTCTGTTTTCCTCCAAAAAATTTATGTCCAGTGACCAATGGACGCTTTCGAGACCAATTTGACCTCGGTTAACCCCCGAGAGTGGATGAATGGATTCTTAAATGGATCTGAATACTCTTTCAAATGGTCTACCCCATGCATGATTCTGCCTTACGGTTCGCATTTTATGACCATTTTTTCAAAAAACCTACTTCAGACTGCCAATTGGTAACCCCAGGACCCTGTCTATAGGCAGTGTGTCTAGGGTTCTATGCTGATAGGGAGGTCTAAGACCATGCCGATTGGAACCCCCTTGGCACTATAAATATAGGCCATACCTTACTTTGAAAGGAACCCCTGAACATCCCTCTCAGCAATTCAGAGAGAATTTCCTCAAATTCAGAGTCGTTCTTTCCTTAAAAGCCTAATTCCCACATTCCTTACATCGTTTGCATACTCTTTTGAGTAAATTCCCACTTATCTCCTCAAATTAACATCACTTCATTTTGAGATCAGCGCATCTACAATCAATATCTACTTCAAGTTTTCACAAGGAGGTCTAATTTTACCCTTTGTCTTTAAATTCTCTTATTTTTGCAATTTTCATTTAATTTTTGCTTTAGTACTTTACTTCATTACATCACACGTCTTAATTTTAAAATTTTTATTATTAGTATTCACACATACTTTATTTTGATAGAAAAACCCAAAAACAAGAAAAAGAGGGTTCACTTGTAACTACTAAACGGGGAGTTCATATCACATTTTCTCACACTAAAACACATTTTTCTTCACACACATGTAAATAAAGTACCCATTTGGATTTATGGGTTAAATCCTGACTCATAGTGTCTTCAAACTACATGGACTTTGATTCCCTCATGGGCTACGTATGCGTCTTGGGTAAATCCCTTGACTCGAGTCCTCACACATACATTTGTTGCCATATTATTATCTTGCATTCATAATATATATATATTTTATATGCTTGTGTATTGTGTATTGTCCGATATATGCAACCATTCCATCATAACGATTTGTCAATTTTATCATATTTTTATCATATTTTTTAGGAACACTCCTAAGGATTATCATATTTTTTATCATATTTTTTATTACTATTTCAGGAACACTCCAAAGGATGATCTCGCTCCATCTTTATCCATGGCGCGAGTCGAGTGATTCCGTCCTCCATTTATATTATACACATAAGCACACACATCAAGGAGTTCTACAGGAGAATATTAAAGCATGTCCATGAGAGATCGAAATGGATGGATAGGTTCCAAACACCTTCCCATTCCGTAACTTAGTCCTCGGACCCTTGAACTACTTGGTTTCACAAGAATCGGCATTATCATTGATGTCGTTCTCTCGAGGTGAAAACATTTCTTTTGCCTATTTTATAAAAAATAGGATGGTGACTCTATCTTTACATATCACCCTACATCGATGACGGTCGAGCTCCCCGATAAAGGATACCATCCCATTCGCACGCTGAAAGGGGAAGAACAGAGGAATCCACCAGGAGAGCACCCCCTCGACCCCGACCTCAGGATGGCCACAATGGTAATTTTACGTAAAGTGGAACATTTTTATGAAATAAAAATGTTGGAAAAGGTGTTACCCAAAATGGTCCTAAATGAAAGTGATTTTTGAGATAAAATCAACGCGAGTGTATAAAGGACAAGAAATGGTGATTTTCAAAGTGTAACACAAAATAGGATGAGATTCTTGGGTTTGGTATCCGTCGGTAAAAGTGGAATGATATGGACATTGGATAAATAATAAAACACATTAACATAGACACACATGAGATCGAGAATAATTAAGAAGAGTTTGGAGCCCTTAGGTGAAATACCTAAAATCATTGGCCGGAGCATATGGTAGCATAACTGGCAATGTGGAGCCCATTAAAGTATGCAGATATTTGGAGAATTTTGAGAAAAAAATAATGAAAAGTGAAACATGTAAAGAGATGGGATTGTGATAAATATAAGAAAAGGCAACCTAACTTGAATGAAATTGATAAGTGTTCTGGTTGAAAGATAATGTGGACAAGTAATGTGAGAAATTAGCCAATGTCTATGAAATAAAGGAATGGTAAAGTTAAGTGATTATGTGGGTAATTAATCAACCTAAAGAGATTTAACCCATAATTAACACAAGTATGTGTTTCAACAAAAAATAAGTATTTTCTAACGTGGTGCTTTCGTGTGTTGAAAGGTGATTTTCAAGGAAAACATTAAGGTAAACATGGTGTAAGTAAATGGAAAATTTTCAATAAAAGAAGTGCTATTTTCCTAAACAAATGCTATTTTGTTCAAAGTATTAACCGGGTGCATTAAATCAGGAAATAAATGTTGAGCCGAGTGAAAAGGGGTTATATTAGAAGATTAAGGTGAATTAATCGGACATGTAAAGTTTTTGGAATAAAACGATCTCATGCATTAATGTGTGTGTGTACACACACACACACGAAGTAATTGTATGTGCATGTAGGTAAATGTATTAGAGTCTCATTTTTGTCATTCGATTCTTTATTGCATTGTTGTATTTTTCCACTGGGCATTCGGCAGATTCCCTTCTCTTTGTTATGGCAAGTTGTGTGTGAATCCGCATATTGAGGGCGTTATGCAAGTAAGTATTCATTTATTTTACATTAGTAGATTTGTATGCTTCGATTCCAAGAACGCTTACCATGGGTCCCCCACGTAGTTTGATTTATATTGGAATCGCATGCTAAACAAGTGAAATGTTAGTTAAATAAAACGAGATTATCAACATTGTCTAGATTACCTCATCACACTTCACACTTAACGTGCGGGTTGGAATGGGTTGACCACGGGTAACCCCTAAATTCGATCTGGGGCGTTACATTGAGATTGGTAGCCTTAATAAGCAGACACTGAGAGCTCTAGAGGTGAGATGGTAGAAAACTTGAAATTTCTAAGTACAGACAATTTTGTAGACACCATTTAATATCTCGCCAGTTATATTGTCATCATACAGTTCCCTTCAGTCCATAATAGAGTCGAGGATAACTCTTCAAGAGTTAGCGCCGACTTGGGTAGGCACCAAACCAAGTTGGAAAAGGATATCCCTTATGTAGTGTTGAAAAGGAAACCTAAATACTAACTTAAACATTACCTCATATAAGGGAAATCTCACTTATATTGTGTGGGTAAGTATCTTTCTCATTGGCCTGAGAAGCTTGTAGTATGATCTCATGTTTAGTCCCATGTGTATGGTGGATAATGATAATTTTTGCATCGTTGATTGGGCTTTAATAATGACTTTCCTTGGAAAATTCTATCTCATACAGCTCTTCTTCATCAACTGATGAGGGATAATCATCATCATAAGAAGGCTTTATAATGACCAAATCAACCAAAGGGGTGCGCTCAAAGTCAAAGATATCCATCTTATCGATCATATTTTCTTCAACCTTAGATGGGTTGACGTGATTGTTAAAAGAACCTACATTATCATTGGGTTTATCTATTTCCTCTAGAGAAGATGAGATCTTGGTCGAGTATTCCAAGTCTTAAATAGTGGACCTAGATTCAGTTCTAAAGGGAGACTCTGTAACTATATCTTTACCCACACTTAGATCCAGCCTAACTGTTGGCCAACCATTAATTGAAGTACCAAAATATTCCTCACTGTAACTCATGGTGTTACTACCTATAAACGAAGAACTAAATTGACAACTCATAGTTGGCATTAGGAAGGGATAGACCTGATTTATCGGATAAGTATAAACCCTTAATGAACCCTTTAATTGACAGTATGGGGGTAGATAAATGAAAGAGGTGTCGGACTTAACATTCCATGTAAGAGCATATTTTTTGTCATTTGTTCTTATCTTAGGCTTACATACATTTTGGCGTATCCCATTACCATTTGACTCGAGTTGTCACGAAGAGCTGAATCTTCAATATTTATAAATTCTAGATGATCTCTACATTACGAAGGTATAAATAATTTAGGAATTCTTATTTATTTACATTTATATTGGGAGATTTTTATTTAAAATACGAAGCATTTTTTATCCTTAAAAAATTTTCAAAATTTGTTGACTTTGTTCAAATGAGAAGTCATTCTCGTTCGAATGAGAAGTCAAACCCATTAGATTCCTCATTTTAACATTTTATGTAATGTTCATGTAACGAGGGTCGACTGTTTGGCCTCGTCTCAACATCATTTAAAGCTCGTTCAAATGAGATAGGGTTTTCATTCAAATGACCTTGTCATCGTTCTAACGAGATGTTATTCTCATTCGAAAGAAGCTTGTTTTGATTCAAATGAATGACGCTGCCTCGAATTTCATATCGACTTATAAATACCTGCTTTTTACAGAGACTCTTTGCAAATCAAAACTGCATATCTGGTGCAAAATTCCTCACTTGGTTTAGGTCTAAAACACCTTTTAATTCACAAAATTCATCCCAATTATATGTGTGAATCCATTTGAAACCCTAAAGTATTTCAAATCTGAAATTACCCTTGTGGGGAGACATTCTTCACTGCTAACCTTGTGGTTCTCGAGGGGATCTCTACTGAATGAAGACAAAGGCAGATCGGTGGATACCGAGGGTGGACCGCCACCTTTGGACTACTCAGGAGAGAGAAACATTCCTTAGACGTTTTGTAAGTGGTGTCTTGTAAAAATCTAAGTGTTAAAATACATTTTTCTCGCAAGGGATTTTTCCTCAAATTTCCTTGTTTGTTTGTATACTTTAATTTATATGTTTTATCACCTAGATGCATGTCTTAGGATAAAAATATAACATATGCATTTATATGTGTCGGAAATTTAATTATATAAATATTCCATTAAGAGCGCAAGCGCACTCTCATTCCATCGGTCACTTCTCCAGGACTATATCTCTCTTCGACCAAACACCTATTAAATTCCTTACAAGTTTCCTTTTAGGTTTGGGCATTAACAAACTACTTTAGATATTGAGAAAGCAAAACTATAGGATCTAAAGAAATAAATATTTATGAACATCACCAAGAATGCAATAAAATATTTTAACTTTTGCTTTCTATGATTTCTTCAGTGAAAGAAAAACTATTTTACAAGACCTAAATACACCATAATGAAATTTAAGGGAGGTTTAAAACATCATACCTTTCTGGAAAATAGACCAAAGTATAAAAACGATGATGATTTAATAACTCCCACTGAGAAACTCTGGAATAATTCTAGAGAGTCAAAATAATTACAAACGTAAAAACAAGGTAAATAAGAATGAAAACTTGAACTCCATAAATAAGAAAAAGTAAATAATGACGCACAATTACCAATATATTAGGAATTGCAAATGATGAAAATTAAGTGACAAACTCTTTCAAACTAAACTTAGGTTCTAGGTTTTATCTTAGGTAGTTGAAATTCAATCCGAAATTAAAAAAATAAATAAATAGTAAAATGTATATGTATGAAGATAGATGTGAGAATAAGAAGAATTACACACAAAGTGACGTTGTTCATCCCTCAAGAATGAACTTACTTTCACAAGTTATCGTTTAGTACTAGGTTTCAATTAACCGGAGGTCCTAGAATTGTACAATCACTCAATCTCTCTGCTTATATAGTTAGAATATAAGAATATCTCTCTGCTTATAATTTTGTTCATTGCCCCCTTATCCCAATGGGGGATCTCACCTTGTATAGTGAATGATTATAAAGGAATGTCAGTTGGACCAGTATAGGCAAGGTTGGAGCATATTCTGAATAAATCAACCACAAGATATGTAATAGTTTAATGGTTTACCCATTAGGGAATGTTCTTGTACATGTTGGATGTTTGTGATGCCACGAACATAGCATTGGTTTGCCTTTAACAGCGTTACCAAAGTCATAGTATATCAGTTAGCCTTGTTGGCATCAACACAATCCATCCAAGTGGAAAGGAGGCAGACCTCTTTGCTGAGTTGAGCTCCTTCCTTGGTATTTGTTCGATCAGGGACGAGCTTTTTCACTTGATATTGAATGGTATTATTCAATTATCTTCGGGTTATGAGATTATCAATAAATATGGTATAGTAAAAGCCCCCAAGACTTTGCTCACGACTGCAAAGAAATGGGTGAAGTTTTTACAAATGGTTTTGGTTTGATATCTCTAGTTTTAGAGGTGGACAATTATTTGAATTGGTCGGCCGAGAAAAATGACTTTTAAGTTTTCTTGATGAAATTTGCACCTGACTTAAGCTTGCACATGTTGGCAATCCGATGGGTCTTTGATGGGCGTGCTTAATACGCTCATTTTTTGCCTTTATAAAAGTGAGGCGAAATATTTTAAAAACGTTCAAAATCTTTGTATCCAGACTTTCTAGAGAGATAAAATGATCATTTAGCCTTCAGCCTCCAAGTTGCTTTGAAGCTCTG
This sequence comes from Sambucus nigra, assembly GCA_949130495.1. Taxonomy (NCBI): domain Eukaryota; kingdom Viridiplantae; phylum Streptophyta; class Magnoliopsida; order Dipsacales; family Adoxaceae; genus Sambucus; species Sambucus nigra. The sequence goes on from OX422215.1 coordinate 232,849,410, forward strand.
TGATTCAGCCTTTCGTTCATGTCTGTCACTAGGAATTCTCTGCACTTTCTTTCTCAAATATTTTACTACTCTTTATTTTTGGGGGGTTTTGCCTCGAGTTGAGAGATTTTTTCCTAGGGTTTTTCATTTTCGAGGTTTAATTAGGTTGGTTTGGTTATAAGTATGCCATGTATGAGTGAATCTTTGAGAATTTGGAAGCACATTACTGATTTGAACAAAAAAATTATCATTTCCTTTGCTAAGAGCTTTCCCACCCCACTTTAAGTTCGTAAACCTGAGGACGACCCAGAGATCCCTAATTTTATCCTAAAATTTGCTTCTTCCACTGCATCAGCCCCAAAGTGTTAAGTATAAAATGTTGAACTTTCATACTTTGAAGAAATTTAATAGCATAAACAATAGGGTTGGGGGGAAAATTATGCGGACACCAGTAATACAACTTCATCGGATCATCAAAACTCTGTGAAGAGTGATTTGATGGCTAACCCTTCGCCTTCCACCTCCCTTGTTGAGGTTTTTTTAACTTTCGAAGAGGTAGAACTAGTAGAGGTACCCATTACATCTCACGATCATACAACCTCTGATGCCAGCTGGTACATAAGTGATGTTTGAGCTCAAGACTTGGTTGACCATAGAGTTTTTCACACTATACTAGACGACGTGATCATTAGAACTCCTAACCCATATGAGAGAGATTACGACATGAGAGATTTCAATGATGTTTGCTTTACTTTTTGGGCACTTCAAGCGGGAGTTCATGTTCCCATGCATCCCTCAATAAGATCTACCTTCAAAGGGCATGGAGTGACCCTTACTCAATTCCTTTCAAATTCCTTTAAGTCTATATTAGGATCCATGATCTACTGGAAGAAATATGGGGGGGTTGACATTAATGGATACATATCTAGGTTTGTGTATAATTTAAAGGATAACCATAAAATCCTTAGATGTTACTATTTTCTCCTTGAAAGTCCAATACTAATATAGCACAAGCCACCTAAACTAGCAATCATAACTGTAAAACCAAGTTTTTTTATATCTCTGGTGCACGGGAGTTCTTTCCTAATGACCAAAAAAGAGGGATTAGTATTCCCAAGGACTGGTACTCCTCGAATTTGGTTGCCAAGAGAGCCCTGTTATTGGATAAGAGGCTAGGGAAGTTAATTAGGAAAGTTTCCACTTGGACCCTAAGTATTTTGAGGATGTATATTCCCCCAAAAAGTTTAGGGCCTTGACGAACAATCTGAGCATCAGTACCATATATCTTGACACTTATAGGCCACCAAGGCTAACTGATGAGGAAGAGGAGAATTCTGAGGAAGAGAATAAAAATAAGGTGGAGGTCATCCAGGTTGAAGGTAATTGTGAAGAGGCCAATCATGAGGTCGAAGAAGGTGAGAAAAATTTATGAGTCTTAGGACTTCCTTCTTTTTTATGTGCTTTTGTACTTCATATCAAACTGATTATTACCTCGTTCTGTCCATGTTTTTTGTACAACTTCAACTCTAAATTATAATGCTTTGTAATGGTTCCATCAATTGTTTCCCATGATAGATTGAATAAAATTTGAGTTAAGTTGCACGAAGAGCTTACCCAATGAGTAGCTGATAAAAGAAGCTCATACTATGAAGATAAATAATGATAAAACTTGGCTTACCAATGCTGAGGTAGCAAAATTGGTTGTTGAAGAGGCCAAGAAGAAGAAAATAACTGACAAAGGTAAAAGGAAGGTATCGAAGGAGAGGCAAAGCAATAAAAAGAGGCCTTTGGATGATCCATCTATCAAGGTTATTTTACCCAAGTTTAATATGAGGGGAAGGATTTCCATTGATGGCTGACCTGCTCAAAGGATATATAAAGGAGAGGACTCCTCATCTTGCTATGTTCATGTTGATCCCTATAAGCTTGACCTTTTAATGACCAAGGAGAAACTCCTTGCAGAAAAAATTTCATTTTCCTGAATTTTACAAACACTCCTGAAGTCTTGGGCTATGTGGTACATACTCCTGACTTTTAGTTCAAGGGCAATTTGGATGTGGGTAATCTTTGGAACTTTGCATCCCATAAAACACTTGTAATGATTTGAATCTTGTTTATTTCACATGTTCTCTTTCGAAAAAATCCCTTTTCCTCTTAGCTAATTTTTTACATTTCTTTTTATGGAGGGTAACATGGCCACCACAATTTTGAGGGAGAATGCTCAATTTGCCTTAAATTCTTGTGATGAGATTAGGAATGCAAAGGAGTGCCTTGAAGAGAAATCAAGGTTCCTGAGGCCGACCTCTCTAAAGCGCAAGCCAAGCTTCAAAAGGTTGATGACTAGATGTGATTAAGATTAAAGACCTTAGTAAAGATAAGGAAGATATAAATTTTTCGCAGTAAGACCTCCAGGATGCCAAAAACCAATTTCATGCTTTAAAATTTCAACTTGTTGAGGAATTGGTTACTACTTTAATGGTTGGAGAAGGGGCTATTAAATCCTTCAAATCTTTTGAGGAATACATCATTCACACCACCATAGCCTTCCTCAAAGGCCATGATGAACTGAAAAGGAGGGTATCTAAACACTACCCCGATATTGATGAAGTCATCATGTCTTGGAAGAGGGATGAAGATTAAGTCAAAGCTATGGATGAAGAAGAGGAGGCCGCCAAAAGAGTTAAAGCAGGTTCATGATCTGGGAATGTGCTCGAGGTCTTTGAGGAGGAATGAGTTGTAGAGGAGAACCTTCCTACTGCTGAAAGCTCAGAGTTAGTTCCCAAAGATGATGTTATTTAGCCTGTTTTTTATCCTTTTATAATTCTTTTGTAAGCACTATTCATGTATGAACTTATCTGTGAATGAGAACAGCTTATGAAGAACTCAATATATAGTATTACTCATTCAGCAAGTACTTTTTATGTTTTCTTTCATAAGTATTTTGTTTGTGGATTTGCGTGATTGGATCTAGCCAATTTTGTAATTTAATCCAAGTTTTATTTGGCTTTTTCCACTATTTCTTAGCCTTTTTACTGTATTGTCAGATTTTGTCATCACAGCCTAGGCTTACTGGTTCCCTAGAGATGAACTATTTTGGTTGTCCAGTTAGGAAAAGAATGTGATCGGATCTTGTCATCACGCTTGTGCAATCAAAGATGTGCATTTGGTTAATTGGGATGGCATTGGTCGACCAGACCTAACATTTTTTATCAGTCAACGATGTGCTTTAGTCAATTGGGTTGGCTTGAGTTGACTTGACCTAAGATTTTCCAAGACATGTGTTAAGTTTGTACCTTGAGATGTCTACAGCTAAAGCCTCTTACCCATCTCTTTGAACTAACTTTAAATGTTGGAACCAAAAGAAATTAATATTCATAAAATTGTAATTAGGGTCACTAGTATTCTCATTTAATGACACATGATCAAACAATCATTATAATTTCCCACTACATTCATCTTCTTAAATAACTAAAATACTTATTTAATGATAATGCCTCTTGAGGTGATGTGATTTCAAAGGATTTTTTAAAAGCTCCCCTTCTAGAGTTTCAATCCAATAAGTACCGGGTCGTACGACTTCAGGCAGTCAGTAGGGACCATGTCAATTTTCCTCTAGCTGTTGGATTCGAGTGTAACCACTACAAAAAAATTCATTTGAATACAATGCTCCAACTGTCTCAAAAGGTTCTGTGGCCATCTCAAAATCCTTTTGGGACGCCATTTGGGACAGCAAAGGGGGGTCATATTAGTCCCCCATTTTGAAACCTTTTTGAGATGGCAATATTCATCTCAAAAGGGTTTTTTGAGATGGGAAATAAGTCATCTCAAAAGGTCATTATTTATACGACCCTTTTGAGATGGTGAAAAAGTCATCCTTTAAACATGCTTTTTAAGACGGCAACATTTGTCCCAAAAGGGTTTTTAGACGATAACTTGACCGTCTCAAAAGGTCCTCGTTTATGAAACCCTTTAAGATGGAAAAGAAACAATCTTTATTAATTTTGGCACCAAAATTAGAATTTTCATAATATATTTTATATAATTATAGAAAAAACTCTTAAAAACAACATATGACATATTTTGCATCCTATTTCAATATATATAACATATAATTTTTCATTCAACTATAATTAGAGTTCATATAAGTAAAATATCTCTATACAAACAACATGTCCAACATCATGTCCATCAACCTAAGTATCTCTACACAATTTCACATGTCTCATTAGAAAAAAATACATAAAAAACAATATACTCCTAACATAAAATGATGTAATCAAAGTAACCCGCAATCTTGAAGCATACGACCTCCAACAAAATGACTTCAATGACTTGCCATGTTCACAAAAGGTTCCCACCTATAATAAAATTTATTTAGTGTCAGTTACCTTAAACAAAGATGTAATATTTATATAGTTTCGATAGATGCCAATCATTAAAAACCTTATCAAATTTGTACATCTTTGTATTATTTACTTATAAAAACACTTAATAGTTCTAAAAAATTTGGCATAATCTCCTTCGTTTATTCATGAAAACCAACATGTTTAAATGTAAAAATTAACTCAAAAACAATGACAGAAATAGCCACGACACTAAACAACTAAGGGAGGAATAGCCACAGTGATCTGATGTTTATTTTTGGCGAATCTATAACTCTTCGAGCTCTTGGAGATTATTTAAGAAGAATGAGTAATTATTGTGCGTAATTTATGAGCTATTGGAGATTAATTAAGAAGGAGTCATTATTGTGTGTAATAGTTCGTACTCAACCATATGTTAACATGTAGATATTTTTACATTAGCATCATTCTTGAATTCATCAACCAATATAAACGGTAATATTCAATCATCAGTAATTTTCCAAAGATATTGACGCATACATTATATTGGAGTACATAAGTGAAGATGTATATGAGATAGGTAAGTGTGCTTTGGTACTCACATTGTTTGAAATTGGTGCTTACCGCAGTAGGTCTGAGATGTCGCCTAATGATATCGAGTCGTGAAATTGGTGCTTGCCATAGCATCCCCTACACTAAAGAGAAAAAATATCCATGAACCAACTATAACTCGTAATTATCTCCTTCCAGTGGGGGTTGAAATCATTATGAATTCTACACCAACCATTGGTCAGTATTTCAAATGATAATATGCAAAAATTGACACCAAACAATCCAAAGACAACAGATTAGTGTCACAGAATGTGCTAAAGTTCTTTCTATTTGATATGACCAAGTGTGACCTCGTCCTAGGATGAGGGTCAGCAATGTCCACATCCGAGTTCTCAAGGGACCCCACCTAAACTGTACCTAGGGCTCGACCGAACTGGGGTTGGCTTCGTGATCCATGCTCTTGTCCCTCTCATAAGTCGAGACTCTAGGGTAGCATTTCATTAGTAAAGACATGTCTCGTCCATTATTTTGACCGAGAACTGGAAATATCATATAAGTCACGTCTTGGCCTGACGTGTTCAACCGAGACCACACTTCCACCAGAATGTTAACCAAGGCTACATTGGGGTCTCATACTCGGCCAAGCCGAGACCCCTCCATACGACATCTATTGTACGAGCAGTACAAGGTTCCAAGATGGCAAATCCCATATGGACAAGTCTGTTACAATAAGATTATCCCCTCACGTGAGGGAATATTACATCATGATTAGTTACATGTGTGAGGGACAGGTGTCAACTCGTTATTTGGAGTCTCCTTATGCACATGTCGACTACATGATTGGGTGTACATTACACCCCCAAGACACTATAAATACACTTAATCTTCTACATTGTAAAGTATCGCTTATTGCAAACCCTACTGAAACTCTATCAAGACTATTGTTAGATAGAGGTTGAGTGCTTGTAACCCAAGGCCATTAGATCCCATACTTAGTGGATTTTACAAACTCAAATAGTGGACGTAGGTCATTCATAGGCTGAACCACTTATATTTGGTATCATCTTCTACTTTGCCTAATCTCTTTTTGCCTACTTATTTATATCTATCATACTCCATTGTTGTCTGGTTTAGAGCTTACATACACCTTGAGCTTACATACAAACAGAGAGTGTCATTTGATAATGATGGGGTTACAAAAGTAGCTTAGTATGAGAGCTACACAAGTTAAAGGAGTATAAGACCACAAACAGCCACCCCAACAAAAGTAAGAATAACAAACAAGCTTAAAGTTGTGAACTTCCCTCAGTATCTGCCTGAGCCGACCCATCAGCAGGAATGGTCTCAGCCCCAGCATGGGTAGTCTCATCCCCATCATCATTAGCGCCTGTCTCAGCTGCATTATCATTGTTCTCAGTGACCTCGTTGGGGTTGACCTCCAAAGTGTCTCCCGGATTTTCAACATTGGCTAGAGCGATCTTGAGAAGGGGGTCGCTTAAGTCAAGACCCATGAAGTCATCAAGGGTTAGGTTTCCAACCTCGGCATGCTTAAGTGCAACGCATTCCCCAGCAGTCTTTATGCCTCTTTCAAGATACTCAAAGGCATAGCCCCCGAACTCATCAACCTCCTTGAACTTAGCTATAGCTTGCGCCTTAGCCTCGTCCAAGGCAGCCTTGACGGTAGCATCAATATCGGCCTGTTTGTTTTCGGCCATCCTCTTCAAAGTATTGGCATGCTCAGTCTTCAAATTGGTAACCGAGCCGACCGATTTCTACAGTGTCAACTTAGACTTTTCTAATTCGTCCCTCAGGTTACTTTTGGTCTTCACTACATCTCTTCCCTTCGGAATCAAGGGCAGTTTCTTGTTGATCCAGTCCCCCATCCGATAGAGGGAAACTATGATTTGCAATAAAAAATTATGGACAGATAAATCATTATGAGATGGGACAATGAGACTATGTTTCGAAAATCTATGTAGGTACCTCGGTAGGCAGTGATATGTCCATGGACTGGACAAAGTGCTTATCACCGTCGGACATGAGATAGCCGACACCATCCATCGCCTTTTTATCATGGCCAATAACGCTCTCGTTGTCGAGTTTTAATTGGGAGAGACGAGTTGCCATAGGCTTGTCTATAGAGATAGAGATTGTTTTCTCAGGACGACCCTCTTAGCTAGACGGTGAGTAGTAGGGTCCTCGGCTTGTCCTTTCCTCTTCTTCCCAGCATCGTCAGCTCAGCTAGGGCCGCCCACAATGAATTTGTTAGTTGGGGCAGCAGAGGTGTTAGACTTCTTACCGTATTTTTCGACAAGTTTGCTTAAGTTTGGGGCCATCATCTTCCAAAATGTTATCTAGTATGTTCGCTGGACGATTTGCAAAAAATGAACGGGGTCAATAATGAAAAACTATAAGATACGACACAACAGTTGGTAAGAAAATCACTTATGCAGCTCGTTTAAGGGGTCAACCCCCAGACTTGTCTGAGCCAAATAGTATGGGGTCATCAGCTGCTCAAACTTTACGAGACGACCACCATCACCTTGTCCATGAATTTTTTTAATTTTTTTAGAGGCCTTGGAGTTCAAGCCTGGATAAAGTTTTCCCGACGCAGAGACCTTGGCCCACCGCTGAGGAACCCTAAGCTCATATGTTCCACAGGTAATAATTGGACTCGATTCCCAAGTTCCAGAGATAAAAAAGTAACAAGGCTTCCAATTATGGTTAGAGGTTTAAGTTACCAATAGAACTTTCTTTGTAGGTTTCCTGACTACGAGATAATAGTAGTCGGGTTAAGTCTTATTGGACGACACGGTATAGCAAGCCATAAAAATGTTAACAGGGAGGTCAGTTTGGTGAACAATCTTCTAGATAGCAACAAAGCCGGGAATAATTCTCCAGACAATCGGAGAAAGCTGAGATGGGGCAAGACCTAAGCGGGCTAGGATGGCTCGTATAATAGTGTGAATAGGCAATCGAAAGCCGACCTTAAACATCTGCTCATTGACACAGATCTCACCCTCTCGGCCATGAAAGGCTCTCTGGTCATCAGAGGGTTTTCTCAAGGAAATGAAGGGTCCGATGCCATAAATATGTCTCCAGATTAGAAGATTTACCTCAGAGACAGTGCTCTCATAGGACTCAATGACAAAAGTATCAAGTTCACTCTCTTCACCACTGTCTTCTGGTGATTCGGCCAGGGGATTGCTTGGGTCATCACTTGGGAATTTTTGAACAAACTCGTCTCTTGTTGTAGCCAAGAGAGGAATCACAACTATTAAGGTGGAACGGCGACATTGGGCTCAAGTATCTATATAGAGGAGTGAGATTGATCTGATGTCTCGGCCTTGTGAGGACGAGACATAAGAAGAGGCCTCATTTACCTCAGACCCTTCAGTGGGGGTTGAAGGTTATGCTATGGAGTCCTCGAAAGAGTCAATACTCTCGGTCGGCTGAGAGATGGACATATTATCATCTACAAAAGAGGACGACTCAGACGTAGAGTCACTCAACTCAACAGCTAGAGGACGAATGACAGCTAGTGGGGGAGGATAAATGGGACGAGTAGGAAAAGCCTCGGCTCTACGCCCTTCGGCTTTCTCAGCCTATACCCTCCTAATTTCTTGTAAACACCTCTCTTTGAGGATTGGAAATTCCTTAGCTAGTTTAGATAACTGCCTTAACATTATTAGAACGAGACTCAACTTTGGTGAAAATTGAAAGGGGACAAACAAGATAAAAGTTTAACATTTTATTGACTAAAGGATCTAAAGTTGGAAACTTAATTATTTTCAATAAGAACAGTCAAGAACATCACCCAGAAACCCATCGGAGAAGATGACCGGAGACGGGCCTGAAAACCCCTCCTACGATGCTTTACCCCTAAAACAAGGGGTGGGCACGGTCCGATTCGATTCAGGTTTAGACCATTTTCTGGGCTGGACCGAATTATTCGGTCCTACTTTTAATGAGGCCGTATTTGGACTGATTTAATCGGTTAACCTATTTAATCGATCTAGGCTAATTTCGGTCCAGTTCGGTTAAAAAATCGGTCCAAAATTTATTTTTTAGATGATTTTTTTAGAATGTAAAATATTTTTATACATATTTTTTAAGGGACTGTTTTAAACAGTTTTTTTGAGGGGCTGTTTTTAAAGAAATGTTCCTATTTTACAATGTCTTTAAGGTTGTTATAAAGAAATGTTCCTGTTAGTTCCATCCAGGAGGAAAATACACAGTAACCAGTCCATTTTTTATACAACAAAATTGACTTGGGGTAATCCATACACCAAATACCAAGTCCGTAATTAACTAACATTCAATACCTAACATTGAGTAATTAAGTAACCATTTTTTGTACAACATCAAACATTCAATAACTAGCATATAACCATTCACATTCAGTGGGAATTTTTATATAACAAAACAGACTAGAAAGTAAAAACTTTTAGTGTAAATGACAATATATATTCATAATCATAAGATTAACTGATCACATTTATTATCCATAAAAATGATAATATAAATATATCACCAATTCGCACAAAAATGACAACGAAATAAAAAAAACTAAATAAAACTGTAAAAATATAGTAAAAATTCAAACTACTCACTTAATTTGGGACCGATTGAGGCTCAGTACGTCATTTTGTTCTATCGTTCAAGGTTGAGGTTGACCCGGTCGAAATCTGAGATGGGTTGTTATGAGGAAAGCAGAGATGGGTTTATCCGGTGGAAATCTAACACGAGTTGAGGTTGTTCATGTTTAGTCGCCGGCACCGGCAAAGTTGGTGTGGAGTTGAGGTGCGTCGGGTTTATCCGGTGGAAATCTAATACGAGTTGGGCTATGATTAGGAACATGAGATGCGGCTTTCAAACTAGACCAGAGAGAGGAAGTGAAGTGCTACGCCGGATCTTTGTGTTGAGGTTGCGTTGGACCACCGGTGTTCTTTGTGTGAATGGGAGAGGAAGAAGTGAAAGAAAGAGAGAACGTGAGAGAGAAAAGTGAGAAGTGAAATGAGGTGTGCGATCGTGTTGTTTTGTTTTTAGGTTTAGTTTTTAACTAAACTCTGAACAAAAATATATAATATATTTATATAAAATTAATATATATTCTATAATATTAAATTAAACGCTCTGGTTCGGTTTAGTCCGGTCCTAAGACCGAATTTAAAATGAATATTTTAGACCGAATCGAATATTTCGAGTCTCTTAATTTATGACCGAATTATAAAAAAGCCTATATATGTGGGTCCAGTCCGATTCGGTCCAATTGGGGCGGTCTTTTTTTTGTCCACCCCTACCTAAAACCTAGTAAACAAAGCCTCTACCACTACTAACAGCCCAAAGGAGCAAACAGAAATGGGGTTTCAACCCCTAAAACCATGCAACAAGCTCGTCGAAAAAAGCAAGTGCAAAAAAAATTCACAAACCAAAGGCAGAAAATAAAAAAAAAAATGACAAGAAAGCTATTACGTGGAGGAGAGGGAACCTCTTGGAGAAGAAGAAAACTGGAAAAGCTTGGGAACAGAGAGAATCAAGCAGCTCTGGAGAAATCGTCAATGGTGTTTGCAGGAGACTTAAAGTGGGAAAATTTGGGTAAATGAGGAAAGAGAAAAAAAAATAGGTTTAAATACCTTAAAATGATTACGCACATTTCCCAATACACCTCATCGATAAGGGCACAAATCCCTAAGCTCCAAGCCATCAAATCATACTTGGGGTAGACGCTACCCCAATCAGAATAAGGATATGTGTCACTCTCTAATCTTATAAGTCGTAAGCATCCAACACATCAAAGATACCTCATCAAAGAACTGCATGGGAAAATTGGATGAAACAATTAGGACCTCCTAATATGATCTACCAGTTCTCCAACTTCACACCAAGGAAACCCTCCTTGATACTGAAACCTATGATTTTCACAACCCGGGAGAGTTGTATACACCTTTAAATGAAGCATGGAAATCTCATCCTCGAGACAAACGAAACATTATAGAAAAAACATGAGTATCCTTGCTGACAAGATTGCTGAACAAACAACAACCTTAGATAAGTTTAAAAATCTTAGTCTCAAGATTTTAAAAACTGAAAATATTGAAAATGAAGACTTTTCTCTAGAAAAAATCGAAACGTTTTTGGACTTTGCAGAATTGTTGGAAAATGATTTTTCAGATAAAATCTTCAACATTATTCGAAGGATTTGCATATTTGAAAAAGCAAAGGCACTTATTCCAAGACCACTGTTTCAAATAGAAATTTTACCTAAAATTAAAGATCACGAGCAAAAGATAAAAAGTCTTTGACTCCATTTTGATCAAAGTTTAAATTATAGTGATGAAATGCCAAAACTGCATTTTGTTACCGAAGAAGGTTATCCATACTGGGATATTGAGGTTATTGAGTGGGGATTAGTAAACAAACTAATCTTCTCAAGTGTATGTTTCTTCAATAACTTTGAATTTCTACCCATGATGATCAAAACCCTGGTCTATCATGTTTTGGCAAAAAGCAAGTATAAATATACCCGCTATTTGTCCTTCCATATTACTAGTACAATTGGCTGGCGGTCTCGAGAAATTTTTTACCAACCATACCAAATCTAGCACCTCAAAGCCACTGATGATTATGAATGGGATGAAATTGAACATAATTGGTAAATTATGCAATCGTTGGACCAATTAGACACAACTAAATATTGGTCACAAAACCTGATTAATATTTCAAACCTTGCAGATTATTATTATCGGGAAACGGCTTTAAAATTCATGGTAACTGATGGATGAAGACTATTTGTTACTGATTTGCCGATAAACTACACCACCTCTCTTGAACAACGAGCGACAGTCAGGGAATTTCTAAGTAATTTGAAAAACAAAAATAATTTAGATGTTCCCTATGAGCAATTAAGCCATGCAGAGGAATATGAGGCAACACAACTTCATGGTCCTCCACATGATAGCCGTAACAACAGTATGTCATTTGATTCTATTGCTGAGGCCAATATTGCAAATGCTATGGACGGATAACCGACCACGTGAATGACTGCAAAACTATCCATCACACGATATGTGGTCCCCACAGTTGAAAGAAAGGTTAAAACAAACGAATCTTTCTCTATTAAAGTTTTCTTTAAAAAAGTAAATAGCGTTTTACTATTTCCTTTTTGAAAACGGACGAAACCAATGTCCCTTTCTCTTTTCTTTCTTTTTCCTTCGACAACCCACGTTTTTATTTTCCCTTATCTTATATTCAATTAGCTTTAAGAAACTTTGGAATTCGGTTACTATAAAAGGAGAACTCCTCCTTCATTGTAACTTACTCAACTTTCATCTTTATCTTCTCTCTCTTGTAATATTCTCTTTACTTGTAATAATAATAAGTTTGTATTAATAATATTTCGATCATTTCTGCACTTATGTAATTAATATGAGAGCCTTGTTATCAAAGGTTAGTATTCTAAATACTTATGTTGTTCTTTAAATATGAATGTTAAAATAGAAACTATTGTACTCCACCATCGTACTTATGTTTCTGGAGAATATTTTAGAGTAAAATATAAAATTGCTGGAACTAAGTGTCGTAATAATTGTTGTATGAGATATCGTTTATTTATAATCCTACATAAATAACTATGTTATTTGATATTAATGTTTGCTTTATTGCCAGAATAAATATATGCAGTTATAATCTTCATGTTATAATTAAGTTACGTCTGTCTTTGTAAAAATTATAATATTTGAGGTATATATCTATTTTGTAATTAAGGTGAATTAAACGTAGTAATAATATTATGATATTTTGAAAATCTTTAAAGTTTTCATAAAACCCATATACCTATTATTGTTTCAAAGCCCATATTCCCGTCTGCTAAAAGCTACTATAGTTAGAAATCGGCGTTAGGCAAACCGGTATTAGGCACCTGAAACAACATATAATAGGAAGTCTTAGGTACCAATGGAATCTGATAAGGATGATCAAAATAATAATATTAATTTACAATGTTTGGCACCATGGTTACAAAAATATGAGTCTATGTATAATCATAATTTGCATATTGGTAATAAATCAGAAAATGATATTAGTAAAATTAGTACTACTTTAAATAGTTTAACTGATATAGTCTTTAGTTGGGGGTAAAATGAACTGAAAGACGTCAGATAATAAATCAAAACTATGTAGAGAAAAAACTAGATTGTATTGAATTCAACTTAAACAAAGTTGATCAAAAAATTAGTCAACTTGAAACAGTCCCAAATCTAGACATAAAAGAGGAAACTAAGAAATTAAACAAAATAGATAATCAAAACCCAGAACAAACTGGAATGAATAACCCAAGGGATAATAAAATTCCTAAGTTAGATTATAGTTAGGAGGAAATTAAAGCTCTTCAAATAGAAGAATTTAATTACACCGAATATATAAACGTTCGTGAAATATTAGATTATTGGAGACTTCTATATAAAGATCCAATATTAACTGTCTCAGAACGTAATAAACTTATTGAACAAATACAAAACACGTATTTGGAAAATGAAAAACTATTACAACATTATCAGTATGAATTAAACCAATATTCATCTAATGCAGAAGAATTTCCACCACATGTAGTAAATACTAATGATGGAAAAAGGAAGGCTGAAGAACCACCTAAAGAATTCCAAAATTTGGAATCTTTTGAAAATTATATGCAATCCCCTGCATATGAAAAAGAAAAAGAAGATTTTGTTAAAGCAGAAAATACTTCTACAGCTTCTACTAATAATACTAAGAATGAGGATGAACCAAATCCTTTTTTCTTAAGAAGAGACAATTTGAACACACAAAATATATCTCAACATGGTATTTATCTTAATTTAAGGCATCTACCTTTTAAAGATCAAGAACAAACTATTGATGAGTGGGCATAATCCATTTTTATACTGATTACTAATTATAAGAGTACTTGGTCTAAAGAATTTTTTTTAGACTACCTTGCTGAAACACTCCAAGGGGATGTTTTACAATGGTTGCAACAATGGGAAAACTCAGAAAAAGGAACTCTACAAAAATCCGAGCTCCTACAAAACTTCAAATATTTTGACGAATATTAAAAGGATTTGTTGATATAATTAAAGTAAACATGATTGGATATACTGGAGAACCCAGAATCCAAGAAGATGCGTGTTACATATTATCTAAACTAGAATTGTGTAACATTTTTCAATTTTGTTGAAATACATAAAAAATATTATTTCAAATTAAAGCATACAGAAAATATTCTTTGGCTGGATCAATTCTTCCACAAACTCCCAAAACCATGGGATGAAATGTCTGTAAAACCTTATCCTTCTTGTGTGACAACCCGCTTATCAAAATAAGAGGTGGCCAGCCCGATATTCCAATAATAATAGGAATCATAGATGGACCATTCTCAACATCACAAAAATATAATAAGTATACGGGATAACCACCCTAAATTTTGGAAAAAGGATTGTCAAAATATTATTTGTAAATTGAAATAAAAGCATTTAAACAACCCAATTTGAAAGGAAGGTGGATATAATCTACAAGAATAAAATTGAACAGTACGTATATAACACAATAACCGAATAACATGTCGGTTAACAGTCTCTTACAACGTATTAAAATAATTTAATTAAGCTAAATAATACATTACAGTAGACAAATAACCAAGCTTGGAAAACACTCCCGAATAAATAACCCGATCATAACTAGAGTACAAAAATGAATGCGTCTATAACAAAATAACCCGCAACATCGGCAAGGTGTTTCAGCTCCAAGACACAGGAATGGGGAAGTCAATATGGGCGTCCTTGCGACGGAGCACGTGAGCAAATATAAGATTCATGCACAACAAGAAATATGAACGGGTCAGGGCCGGGTTTTATATGATCACCAGATGAATACAGAGTAAGACATTTATGACCAATTAATAATGATTGATAATGATAGGAATCTAGAATTTATCTACACAATTTTAGAGCATAAACTAAAACAATTATCATGACCATAAGTTTTAATTAAATTATATAAGAGGATATGAATAAATATTATTAACTAAGAATCACCATCCTTTTTAATTCTTAGAGCACTTTATCATAAATCAAGTCCCACTTGAATAAGAATAGTTATATTCAACTATATATAACGATTCCAAGACCGTCCTTCCGAGTTTCCCCACTAGACGCGCCCCTCAATGGCTATCATCTTCCAGGGCCTATCAAACAAGACAACCTGGGAATCCTATAATGTGACATCGGGAAGTGGCCATATACCTTCAATAGTGAGTCATAACCACACCCGGAATTACCTCACTTCGAACAATAAATACACAATACATAATAACCGGTCCTATGGCCGAGGACTATATTCACCCTGCATTCACTAGCCAGGGGACTTCACCTCATGCGTGTACTTTCCTTATGATAGCATTTATAGAGGTGTGTTTAAGTAAATTATCATTTACAATATTATTCCCATTTTAAGATATATACATCACATTTTATCCGGAGCCATACGTAATTTATGTCATCATTATATCCTCAATGGTTGATAGACCCCTACTTCATTCTCCAAGAATTTTATGGTGTTACTATAAACCACCAAGTCTAGCATATCCCAATAAAGTGTCAAAAGTTATTCAATTATTTAATTCTACATCTCTTAATATCAAACTAACTTGTTAAGGAAAAGAAATAGCTACTCATCTATTTACAAATCCCCCAAATAAGTCCCAACTATTCCCTTACTAACATAAGGTTGTTGCCTAACTAATATAAGACTATAGGACACTAAGTTTACTTCATACAAGAAGGTTTCTAAGTCTTAAGCCTAAAAGAAAAGGGTAAATATTGAGTTAGAAAAATAACTCAAAACAACAAGATTTCGAATCGATTTGCCCCTAGCAGCGAATCGATTTGCCCAAAAGTGGATCGATTCAGATGGGGAACCAGCATTTTGCCTCAGGCCGAATCGATTTGGCCCTTACCCCGAATCGATTCGGGTTCCCAGACTTGTAGCCTCCCCCTTAGAGACTCGATTCGTAAAAAGGGCGAATTTGCCAAGAATGGGGCTACGGGTTATGAACCCTAGTTTTTACCAAAACCTCGTTTCTCCTCCAACCAACATCATTAATTCAACCCAAAACAATCATAAATGCATCCTAACCACTATAATCCACACAATAACCATCTAAACCAAATTCTAATGGTTCAAACTCTACAAATCCCTTAAAACCCCAAAGTTGTTAAACCCTTTCAAATACACAACCATCAATACCATTTATTCACCCTAAATGATATATTAAAATCTCAGATTTCTTTATGGTAGCAACAATCCCAAGCCTCAATCTTCAATCTCTTCCCTTTTCTCTTCAATTCTCTTATTCTCTCTTTCTCTCTAGGTTTAGAAATACATCTAAGAAAATAAAATGAGGTGCAAGACTTAAACATTACTTTATCCTTAATTCTCATCTCTAAATGTAAATATACCATTAAAATGACTCGTAACTACACATTTAAGTCAATACCAGTCAAAAGTGCCCGAAACCCAAAAATACCACATGGCACTTAGTTTGGCTATCTCATATATTTCGGGACTAACTACGCCCTCTAAATTAGCAACCGAAAATATTTAAATCATTACAAGTTCCAGCTTCATTTATACCATAAATGTCATTTAAAACACATGACACTACAAAATGTAACATGATGATATTTACATACAGGTAATAGTAAATGTGCAACAATCTCGTAAATATTCTTTATTAACTCAATTGATATTTACTCCTTCATCCATTATTTTATATAATTACTTCACACAGTAATTTAATATAAAAATAAATTTCTCAAAAGTAAGGGTTGTTACATACTCCCCCCCTTATGAGGGAATTTTTCCCTCAAAATTCTGGCGTACCTTATAAGAAGAGATGGGGATACTTTTCCCGCATATCGTCCCCACGCTCCCACGTGGATTCCTCGACATTGTGATGACCCCATTGAACATGAACCAAGGGCACCACTCGAGATCTCAGTCTTCGCTCCCCATGCTCTAAGATTGCTACTGGTTGTTCCTCATACGAAATATCGGGTTGTAATTCGATATCATCCAAAGGAATATGCCAATGAGCTCCTTCACACCTCCTATACTTTTTCAAAGAGGAAACATGAAATATATCATGGATTTGTTGTAAGTGTTCCGGTAAGGCAAGTTGATACGCCACTGGGCCAACCTTAGCAATAATGGGAAATGGCCCAACATAGCGCGGCACAAGCTTTCCTATCTTCCTAAATCGCTTTATACCTTTCATTGGCGATACTCACACCAAGACTTGATCTACAACCTCCAACTTTACATGCCTCCTATTCGCATCGGCATAACTCTTTTGTAGATATTGAGCTATTCAGATGAGACTTAGAATGAGTTCAATCTTGGAAGAAGTATCTTGGATCATCTCAGGTCCAAGAAATTTATTATCCCCCACCTCCAACCAACAAATGGGTGATCTACACGGCCTACCATAAAGTGATTCATAGGGTGCCATCCCAATAGTGAATTGTTAAGAATTATTATAAGCAAATTCGACCAAAGGAAGATATTGTTCCCAATCACCTTTGAAATCAAGCACACACATTCGGATCATGTCCTCCAACATTTGGTTTACTCTTTCTGTCTGCCCATCTGTTTGAGGGTGATAAGAGGTGCTCAACTTCAATTCGGTTCCCATAGATTCTTGGAAACTTCGCCAAAAGTGGGAAACAAAAACCTTATCTCTATCGGAGGCTATATTTATGGGCACCGAGGGAAGTCTAACTACCTCCGCATTAAATATCCGAGCATAACGAGAAGCATTTTAATCTGTGCATATGGGTAGGAAATGTGCTGACTTAGTTAAACGATCAACAATAACCCAAATGGAATCATGACCGCTCTGCGACGTTGGTAATCCCGTGATAAAGTCCATCGAGATGCTTTCCCACTTCCATACCGGTATTTCCAATGGTTGTAACAAACCCGTTGGTATTTGATGATCTACTTTCAACCGTTAACAAGTGGTACATTGGGAAACAAATTCGAAAATGTCCCGTTTCATGCCTGGCCAACAATACTGATGACGCATGTCTTGGTACATTTTTTCCCCACCAGGATGCACTGTAAACTTAGATCCATGAGATTCTTTCATCATGACCTATCTTAAATCCCCTTCGTCGGGGACAATGAGTCTCCCGTGGAAACATACCCCACCCTCAGAGCTTATAGAGTAGGATTCTGCTCCCTCAGTCAACAATTGGCGTATACGATCCTGACAACTTTTCTCCCTTCTTTGGGCTTCCACCACCTTTGCCACAATAGTAGGCGTAACGGTCAACACCAACATAAACGCCCTAGCAACCTTATCCTGTTGGCTAAGCTCCTTCCATTTGGCCTTCCACACCGAGGCTAACTCCCCCTCGGGTTTCCGACTCAACGCATCCGCCACCACATTTGCCTTGCCCGGGTGATAGTGGATGTCAAATTGGTAGTCTTTCAAAAATTCTAACCACCGGCATTGTCGCATATTTAAAACTATCTGGGAAAACAAATATTGCAACGATTTGTGGTCCATGAAAAGACTAAATTTCTCCCCCAGGAGATAATGCCTCCAAACCTTCAAGGCAAAAACTATTGCAGCAAGTTCCAAATCACGCACCGAATAATTCTTTTCATGGGGCTTTAGCTTGCGAGAAGCATAAGCAATATCCCACTGCTCTTGTTGTAGGATACCTCCCAACCCTTCCAGAGATGCGTAGGTAAAGACCAAATATTCCAATCCTGGCCTTGGTAACCCAAGGACTGGAGCAGAGGTCAATTTATCCTTCAGCTCTTCAAAAGCTAACTGACAAGAATCATCCCAAACAATCATCACCCCTTTCTGAGTTAAATTTATCAAAGGTCTAGCAATTTTAGGAAAACCCTTGATAAATCGGCGGTAATAGCCTGCCAAATCCGAAAAACTACGAATCTCGGTAGGTGTCTATAAAACCCAGACTTTTGAGCGACTATTTTATATTATTTTGCCTGATGGGCTAATTTAATAAAATAGGGAAGTTGGAGTAAATATTATTTCCCATGATATTAAGGGATAATATCTACTATGTTTTGTCTATTTACCGTTATGAGAAGGTAAATATCATTATATTGTGTTTTATTGCGTTGTTATATGTTATGCGACGGTTATGACTCATATTTAAATTGGAGTATAATTAATGAAGTAAAATGAATTTTGAACACAAAAATAGTTCACATTATTCCCAATGCCAAAATAGGGGGTGCGGTTATTTTTAGAATAGCCGAGATAGTCGAAATAAGTTCCAAGTTGTATTTTTGAGTTTCGGGCACTTTTGACGGGTTATGACTCAATTATGTGGTTACGAGTCATTTTAATGGTGTATTAGCAATTAAAAGAGGGGGAATTGTGTTTTAAACCCGGTTAAGTCCCCCACCCCTTTTATTTTCTCAATCTTGTGTTATAAGGCAAGAGAGAGAGAGAGAGAGAGAGAGAGAGAGAGAGAAGAGAGAACTTGGGAGAAAATGGAGAAAAGAGAGAGAAATGGAGATTTGAGGCTGAAATATGTTGCTACCGGAAGAGAATCCGAGACTACAACCTCGAGGCAAGTTTCTTACTTGCTAGATATTTCTTTAATGTGATAAATTGCATGTATAGTTAGTTTTTTTGGAGATTTAAACCATTGATGGGTTTTGGGTGTTTTGGGTGTACAACCCTTAAATCCTTGTTTTAATTTTATTTGAGGAGAAAATATAAGTTAGTTTTAGTCTAGAAATGATGTAGTATAAATAATTATTGTTGATGTTGGAAGAAATCAAGAATTTGAGGGTTTTGGGATTTTAGGGTTCTTCAACCCGTAGTCCAAATTGGGCAAATTCGCAGGGCCGAATCGATTCGGCTCCCTGGAAAATCGATTCGGTTAGGGGACAGGATACAGGTCTGGGAGACCGAATCAATTCACGTTAAGGCTGAATCGATTAAGATAGATGCAGAATGTTGGTTTTACTCACCGAATCGATTCGCATTTTGGCGAATCGATTCGCAACCAGGGGCGAATCGATTCGGCCCTAGGGCGAATCGATTCGGCTACCCTGTTTTTGTGAGATTTTTCCTAGTTTGATTTTACCCCTTTTATTTTAGGTTCGAGGTTTAAGAACCTTCCTTTGGGAAGTAATGAGGAGTCCTAGAGGGATTGTTTTGTGTAGCCAAATGTCCTAGGCTAATATGGGGATAATTGGGCTTATCCTAAGGGCTAGTTTGTGTAGGTTAATGTCTAAAGGATGTAGGGAGTTGACCTAAAATTTATGAGAAGATAAAAGATGTTAATGTTGAGAATTTTGGGAGACAATTATTGAGGGAGACTCACTTTGATGATTTAGGATATTGTGTTGAAATCTTGGAGGCTAATTTGAGGATAATGGCACTTCGGGTCTTAGGTCATTAATAAAATATGACACGAAGAATAAGAAATACATATTCTAAAATGTGGTACTAATGAATAAGTACAGATGATTTTCAAAAATGTAAAAGTGAATGATTTCAAAATGGAAAAATGATTTTCATAAATGTTAATTTATGATTACACGCCTCTCTAAATTGCTATCATAAGGGAAGTTGCGCGTGTGTGGTGAAGCCCCCTGGCTGCCATATGAGCGTTTATTGTATATTTTTTTGCGATGGTGAGGTAATTTTGGGTGTGGTTATGACTGTCCCTCATGCATATGGCTGCTTCCCGATGTTTCAGTAGGATCCCAGGTTGTCTTATTTGGTAGGCTCTGGAAGATGATAGCCATTTAGGGGCGCCAGAGTGGGGAAACCCGGACGGGTAGTCTTAGATGCGTTATATAATATGATATATAACTATTTACAATAATGTTGGACATTATTGGTGATTAAAGCATTTTATGATAATAAAATGGCTTTAAATACATTTCCCGGATGGAAGAAGGGAAATGGGTAGTTAAATACATTTTCCGTATGGAAGAAGGAAAATGGAAGATATGAAATCAAATGAAAAGGTAAAGCATTTTATGATAATAAAACTTCCTTTAAATATGTATTTTTTCTGGATGGAAGAAAGGAAATAAAATTGGTAAGGAAAGTTTTGAGACCAAAAAAATGAAATTGAATTGGCAACCATTCCATAAAGTGAATTCTCATCCCGGGAGATATATCCGGATGCGTAAAATGACAATTATATGAAAGATAAAGATGAATATGTATATATTGATTATGTGCGAAGGGTCTAATGGATCTCGACGAGCAGCCATGCCTAGTAGTAGTGTATCGGGGGGTTCCTTGTTTGGATTTCGCTTCGCGAGACACCCCACGCACGAACAGGGCATAGTGTTGAGACTGGGGAAAAATTAGCCCTTAGTACTTGGTTAATTAGAGCATCATCTGTGAGATCGCGCTAGGTTGTACTTTTAGAGTGAGAGGTGATACATATTATGTTAATTGCGAGAGAATTACGCACTTAACTGTCATGCATTCTAGTCACATGATAATCATATCAAATCGGGCCCTGTCCCGTCTATATTTCTTTGTTCTGCATGCAACTCTTTTTCCGTTCAGGTGCTCTCCCGCAAGGACACCCGTATTGACTTTCCATTCCAGTTGTCTTGGAGCTACAACATATTGCGGATGTTGTAGGATATTTGTATTAGACGCTTCTTTCCATTGTAATCTAGTTATGTTCAATTTATTTATTCGGGTGTGTTGCCCAAGCATTGCACTCATTTATCATAATGTAATATTTAAATTGTAATACTCGGTGTAACTATATACATTCATCTATTAATCGACAACTTATTCGGTTATTGTTTATTATATTATCTTTCCGTTACCCGTTGATTTTTGGTATCCACCGTTTTTGCAAATGGGATTGTCAAAGTGTTTTTCTTTTATTTACAAAATTTTAAAATTGACAGTCCTTTTTCTAAAATGATTGGTGGTTATCTCGTACTATTATTTTAATCGATAGTGATGCTGAGAATGGACCATCTATTATTCCTGTGATTATTAGAGTATTGGGCTAGCCACCTATTATTTTAGTAGGCGGGTTGTCACAGTGTCATGGTCTGACCCCATTCCCTCACCGTAATAACTTTACTTGGGTCTACCGAAATACCCTGGGCTATCACAATGTGACCCCAAAACTGTACTTCCTACAATCGAAAACCGCACTTCTCAAACATAGCATACAATTGATGATCCCTCATTGTCTGCAGGACCAACCTTAAATGAGTAGCATGATCGGCTTCTGTGTGAGAATACACTAGGATGCCATCAATGAACACGATAACAAACTGGTCCAGGAAGTCCCGAAACACTCTATTCATAAGGTCCATAAATAGGGTGGGAGCATTGGTTAGTCTGAAGGGCATAACCATAAATTCGTAGGACCCATATCTTGTTAGAAAAGCAGTTTTGGACACATCTTGGTCTCGTATTCGCAACTAGTGATACCCCGTCCTCAAATATATTTTAGAGAATTAAGACGCTCCCCTAAATTGATAAAACAAATCACCAATTAGAGGTAATGGGTATTTGTTTCGGATGGTTACTTTATTTAACTCTCTTTAGTCAATGCACAACCGGAGAGAACCGTCTCTTTTCTTCACAAATAACACCGGAGCGCCCCACGACGACGTGCTTCGCCTAATAAACCCTTGTTCTAGAAAGTTCTGAACCTGATACCTTAACTCCCTCATCTCAATAGGATCCATACGGTATGGGGATCTAGCAATCCGTCGCGTTCCCGGTGCTAAATCAATTACGAATTCAACTTCCCTACTTGGAGGCAAACTCGGTATTTCCCAAAAAAACATCTTGGAAATCTCTAACAACCGGAATCGAATCTAAGGAAATGACTACATCCCGAGAAGTCTCCTCTACGATACAATACAGGTAAGTGATAGAACCTCCTTCCAAATGAGGCATAGCCACTAAAAACATTTCTTGCCCCGGAATGTAAAAACTATACTTTTTCTATAGTAATTAACTATCGCACGATACTTCACTAGCCAATCCATACCCAGGATTACATCATACTCGACCATATGAAGGACGATCAAATCAGCCTCAAAACACAAATTACCAAGGTTTATTTCTACTTGTTTACAAATAAAGAAAATGAGTGAACCATCACCCATAGAAGATTCAACACTAGTGAAGGTACTTTTCACAGATTTAATCAAATCTGTAGACTGAGCAAATCTTCTACATATAAACGAGTGTGTCGCACCCATATCAAATAATACACGACCCATATGCCCCTGAATGAGAAACTTACCCTCAATAGCTGGCGGGGTGGTCGGGGCCGAAGGAAGCATAGCATCCTGCATGTGATAAACACGCCCATACTGTAGTTGTCCCTATTATGGAGGGACAACTGGATTAGGCACTAATGGAGACAACTGGACCTGTGGATGCTGTGGAACCCTGGGAAGCTATCCCCTAATCGACTGTGGACACGCCTACGTATAATGACATGACTCTCTAGATTGAAAGCATCGACCCGTCATGTTCTCCTGATTTCGGCCCCGGTTATTTCTAAACTTCACAAAGCCTTGGCCTGGATGGCCTCAACCCCCACTACCACCCCGACCTGCTTGTTGTTGGGCACCCTAACCATGCTTATTATTACTTCCACCAACATTGAATCCACCAAAATGCTGCCGTTTAGACAAGTCCCCTTGGGGGGTGTCCCTTTCTTTTTGTTTATTTCCCAAAGATTGGGACGAGGGTAGTGCTCCTCCTCCTGCCCCATTGCCTCCGAGTTTACCATTTTTCCCTCAAATTTAAGCCTTCTTACTACCTTGGACATACAACCGATGTTCTTGACAATGGAGTAACGTCGCGTTCATCACATCCCCAAAAGTTTGTAAAGCCGGATTTCCCAACAAATGTTGTCGTATCCTCTGGTGTAAACGTCCAATAAATTTTGATATCCTCCTCTCTTATGGAGTCATGTCATCCAGCACAAAACTAGCTAACCGAGTAAATTCCTACTCATACTCCTCAACTTAATGTTCACCTTGCACTACATCTTGAAGTTTTGTTCTCATCTCCCTTTTAACTGCAAGAGGAAAATACTTCCGATAAAACAAAGCCCAAAAATCATTGAAAGTCATAGTGTCTCTCTGCTCTGATGTTGTCATCGATTCCCACCAATATAACGCAGCTCCAACGAGTTTAAAAGTATCAAGGATTTGTTTCCTTTACTCACTGCACTCCACCATGCGAAGATGGCGTTGCATATCCTTTTTCCATTGATTAGCTACTATGACGTCAGAACCTCCTTGAAATTCTGGGGGGTGGCCCTTTAAAAAGGACTCTCTAACTCTCTCCCACGGAGAAGCACCTGCAGGGGCTTGTACCTCCTGATCTCATGGTTGTTGGGCTTATGGAAATTTTGAACCACGGCAATCATCGCAGGGTTGAACGCTTGGGCCAAAATATTTCCTACTTCAGCAGCATATATAGTTCCTTGTTGTGGCGATGGAAGACCTACCTCCTCTTCTACAACTCTATTCCTTCTAGCGTGGAGACCTCTCTTAGGCAGCATCTGAGACAAAGAAATAATAGAATTAGAATACTATTTAGAACAATCTATTTTGCAGAAGATCGCAAACATAGGCAACAAAGCAGTCCTAACATTAATCTCTATATCAAAGAATGCTACGGTAGAACGTGACAAGTCCGCATAGATCCTAAAGAGTCTAGAACCTAATGCTCTGATACCATCTGTGACAACCCTCTTATCAAAATAAGAGGTGGCCAGCCCGATACTCCAATAATAATAGGAATCATAGATGGACCATTCTCAACATCACAATAATATAATAAGTATACGGGATGACCACCCCAAATTTTGGAAAACGGATTGTCAAAATAGTATTTGTAAATTGAAATAAAAGCATTTAAACAACCCAAATTGAAAGGAAGGTGGATATAATCTACAAGAATAAAACTGAACAATACGTATATAACACAATAACTGAATAAGCTGTCGGTTAACAGTCTCTTACAACGTATTACAATAACTTAATTCAGTTACATAATACATTACAGTAGACAAATACACAAGCTTGGGACACACGCCCGAATAAATAACCCGATCATAACTAGAGTACAAAAATGAAGGCATCTATAACAAAATAACCCGCAACATCCGCAAGGTGTTGCAGCTCCAAGACAGAGGAATGGGGAAGTCAATATGGGCGTCCTTACGACGGAGCACCTGAGTGAATATAAGATTCATGCACAAGAAGAAATATGAACGGGTCAGGGCCCAATTTTATATGATCACCAGATGAATAAAGAGTAAGACAGTTATGACCAGTTAATCATGATTGATAATGATAGGAATCTTGAATCTATCTACACAATTTTAGAGCATAAACTAAAACAATAATCATGACCATAAGTTTTAATTCAATTATACAAGAGGATATTAATAAATATTATTAACTAAGAATCACCACCCTTTACACTATTTCATTTCATCGTTCCGTATCTCATTAGGAAATGTAATTCAAAGCCCTTTAATTCTTAGAGCACTTTATCATAAATCAAGTCCCACTTGAATAAGAATAGTTATATTCAACTATATATAACGATTCTAAGACCGTCCTTCCGAGTTTCCCCACTGGACGCTCCCCTAAATGGCTATCATCTTTCAGGGCCTATCAAACAAGACAACATGGGGATCCTACAATGCAACATCGGGAAGTGGCCATATACCTTCGACAGGGAGTCATAACCACACCCGAAATTACCTCAATTCGAACAATAAATACACAATACATAATAATCGGTCCTATGGTCGAGGACTATATTCACCATACATTCACTAGCCAGGGGACTTCACCTTATGCACGTACTTCCATTATGATAGCATTTAGAGAGGTGTGTTTAAGTAAATTATCATTTACAATATTATTACCATTTTAATATATATACATCACATTTTATCCGGAGCCATACGTAATTTACGCCATCATTATATCCTCAATGGTTGATAGACCCCTACTTCATTCCCTAAGAATTTTATGGTGTTACTGTAAACCACCAAGTCTAGCATATCCCAATAACGTGTCAAAAGTTCTTCAATTATTTAATTCTACATCTCTTAATATCAAACTAACTTGTTAAGGAAAAGAAATACCCACTCATCTATTTACAAATCCCCCAAATAAGTCCCAACTATTCCCCTATTAACATAAGGTAGTTGCCTAACTGATACAAGACTCTAGGACACTAAGTTTACTTCATACAAGAAGGTTTCTAAGTCTTAAGCCTAAAAGAAAAGGGTAAATATTGAGTTAGAAAAATAACTCAAAATAGCAAGATTTCGAATCGATTCGCCCTAGGACCGAATCGATTTGCCCCAAGCAGCGAATCGATTTGCCCAAAAGCGAATCGATTCAGATGGAGAAACCATCATTTTGCCTCAGGCCGAATTGATTTGGCACTTACCCTGAATCAATTCAGATTCCCAGACCTGTAGCCTCCCCCTTAGCGAATCGATTCACAAAAAGGGTGAATCGATTCACCCTGGAGAATTTGCTAAGAATGGGGTTACGGGTTATGAACCCTAGTTTTTCCCAAAACCTCATTTCTCCTCCAACTAACATCATTAATTCAACCCAAAACAATCATAAATGCATCCTAACCACTATAATCCACACAATAACAAACTAAACCAAATTCTAATGGTTTAAACTCTACAAATCCCTTAAAATCCCAAAGTTGTTAAACCATTTCAAATACACAACCATCAATACCATTTATTCACCCTAAATGATATATTGAAATATCAGATTTCTTTATGGTAGCAACAATCCCAAGCCTCAATCTTCAATCTCTTCCTTTTTCTCTTCAATTCTCTTATTCTCTCTTTCTCTCTAGGTTTAGAAATACATTTAAGAAAATAAAATGAGGTGCAAGACTTAAACGTGCCTCTATCCTTAATTCCCATCTCTAAATGTAAATATACCATTAAAATGACTCATAACTACCCATTTAAGTCAATACCAGTCAAAAGTGCCAAAAACCCAAAAATACAATACGACACTTATTTTGACTATCTCACATATTTTAGGACTAACTACGCCCTCTAAATTAGCATCCGGAAATATTTAAATCATTACAAGTTCCAGATTCATTTATACCATAAATGTCGTTTAAAGCACACGACACTATAAAACATAACATGATGATATTTACATACGCGTAACAGTAAATATGAAATAATCTATTAAATATTATTTATTAACTCACTTAATTGATATTTACTTCTTCATCCATTATTTTATATATTTACTTCACACAGTAAATTAATATAAATATAAATTTCTCAAATGTAAGGGTTGTTAAAGCTTGGTTAAAAAACATCGAGAAGGAAGACAATCTTGGTTATTGCATTAATTGGGTATTAAGACAAATATCTGATAAATTATTGAAATAAAAGCTAAAAATCAAGTTAAAAATCAAATTTCAAATTCTAAAGATGGTTATAAATGTTGTGATAAGATTTTGAAAGAAAATTGGAAGAGAGGATGTAATCCACCTCCTAGAACATGCAAACATTCTCGAAAGAGAAAATTTAAATGGAAACCTTGGAAAAAGAAACCATCTTTTTCAAAGAATAAAAAATATATTAGGAAAAAGAAACCTTCTAAAAAACCACCTTTAAAAAAGAAGTGTCGTTGTTACATTTGTAATGATGAAGGCCATTACGCACCAGAATGTACCAAAAAGGGGAAAAGTGCAAATAAAATGATAAAATTTCTTGAAGAATAAGAATTAGAAATATTTTATGGGGAAGATTTATCTAACTCTGATATTTCTAATAATTCTAATGAAATTTTATATGAACTTGAATCTGATTCGGAAACATCCGATGAAGAACTCATATTTATGTATAATACTACAGAAGTACGAGGTAGTAGCGAAGATGAGCTACAAACAATAGCCCTTAGTGAAATAGTTGGAGAAGAAATCACTTTTACCAACGAACAGTTTCAAGATATTGATAATCAAAGACAACTTATAAAAAAGGAAGATGTCTATAAATGATCAAATTATAAATTATTCTTAACAAGAATATTTGAACAATTTAATGGTAATACTACTGTTGGGTCAACAGATGACGAACCGACAAATATACAACTCTTTGATTTAAAAAACATCAAAAGATGGAAGAAAAAACACCCAAATAAAAAATATATTCATATCGGGTTTATTCAAATATGTATTACTGCCTTTTTTAGACAAGGTATGGATATACCCGTAGCTATACTAGTCTTAGACAAAAGATTCAGTAATCCTATGAATGCCATAATTGGAGGAATCCAATCCAATTTAGTAAATGGAGTTATTTGGTTTAACATAAAACCAAATTTATGTATATCTAATGATGATCCAAATATTGAGGAATCTGTCATTATAAAAATCCAAACCAAAGGGATATGAATGAAAGATACCTCTAGAAATATGTCAAAACATTGGAAAACAAATCATGAATTGATAACTCTACCACATACTAATACACATAATGTGGATACAAATATTATAGAAATATTTGAACCTCGACCATTTGATTTGGCAATACAACCTAGATTAATCAACTGGAGAGATTTAGAAGTACCAAAACAATGGATACTACCCCAAATAACGGAAGAACCACCTGAAAAACAACGAAACAACGTTAAATTACAGGTATCCGGTAATAATGTGTATTTTAAAAATAAATAATCAAAAAATTGGCAAAAGAATTTTCTTGACAATGATTGGGAAAAATTAAAAGGAAAAACCTTTTAAAAGGAGAAAGTAGTAGTAATAGTAAACCCCCCATTTCTATGAAAAATATACAAGTACCCCATATTGCTATGAAAAATATACAAGTACCAATTTTACCTGGAACAAATTATCTAAATGAAGATAATATAAAATCGAGTCAAATTTATCATTTCCAATTAGGAAAAGAAGAAATTATATTTTCACCAAGTCATGGAAAGAGAAGATATACTTATGTATTAGGTTACTTCAATTTTGCAGGCTATAAACCATATAGTCTTTGCACATTAATTGATAACGGAGAAGCAATATGTTCTTGTAGACCTAATGCTTTACCACCTGAAAAATGGATAAAAATGAAAAATTCTATTGATGTAACAGGCATCAATGGGACACAAAATTTCAATGATTTAAAAGACAAAAAAGTGGCTATTTGGTTTAATGAAAAGAAATTCATTATTCCAAAAATCCTATGCTTTCCAGAAATGCATGGCGATTTTATTCTAGGGAATAATTTTATCTCAGAATACTTGCCTATAAGTATTGATGAGGGAACAATAAATTTAACCCTCAACAAAGATGTAGTTAAAATACTTTTACTACAACAACACAAATATAAGTGTGAAAGAGATTTTTGCCCTACTAAGAAAGGAGGTATAACTCCTATTATTAAAGCCCTTGAAACAACTCATTGGCTTTATACTATTTTAAACGACAATTTTAGTGAAAATCAACTAAAATTACGGGATAAAAGTCCAACATATTGTAATCTTAAACTAAGAGTTACCAATGTCATTATAAGAGTAAAGCCAATGATCTATACAAGAAAACTAAGATATCCCAATGTCGTTATAAGCGTAAAACCAATGATCTATTCCAGAAATGATATAGATTAATTTGATAAACAAATCTTATTGAAGAAATAATAAGCCCACACTCAAGCCCCGCCTTCATGGTGAGAAAACACAATGAAGTCACAAGAGGAAAAGCTAGAATGGTTATAAATTATAAAAGATTAAATGAACAATTAGAATTTGATGGTTATTTTATCCCAAGAAAGGATGTATTAATTAACCAAACTAAAGGAAAAAGTTCTTTAGTAAATTCGATTGTAAATCTGGATTTTGGCAGTTAAAACTAACTGAATAATCCAAACCATTGACAGCCTTTAGTACTCCTAGAGGACACTTTGAATGGAATGTTATACCTTTTGGACTAAACACAGCTCCTCAGGTATATCAAAGATGGATGGACAAATTCTTTAAAGACCTTAAAGATTTCTATGTTGTCTATATAGATGATATTCTTGTTTTTTCAAAAACAGTGGAAGAACATAGACATCATCTAAAAATTATTTGTGAAAAATTCCAAAAACATGGAATTATTTTATCACCAAAGAAAATTGATGTTGAAAAAATAGAAATTAATTTTCTTGGCATAATCCTAAACCAGGATGGCCTACAATTGCAAGATCATATCATCTCTAAAATAAGATATTTTAATGAGGAAATTTTGAATAAAAAACAATTACAAAGTTTCCTAGGAATCCTTAATTATGGAAGAAATTTCATAAAAGGATTATTACAAAAATAATTACCACTTCTTGAAAAACTCAAAAAGAATAAAGTTTTTACATGGAGTGAAAATGATACTCTTGTTGTTAAAACAATTAAACAAGAGATAATAAATAATTGTCCAAAAGTTTATTTTCCTAAAACAGGAGATAAATTAATATTAGAAACTGATGCTTCGGATAATTGTTGGGGATGTGTTCTCAAAGCAATTCCTGCAAAATATTGGAATAAAACAATCCTTCCAATAATTTTGGTATTCGTGGTAAGAAAACCACTATTCCAAAATCAATTCAAAAACATGAATTGATATGTTGATATAATTCAGGAAAATTTAAACCAAATGAACTGAATTATATTACTTTTGAAGAAGAATTATTAGCAATAAAGCTTGCTATTAAAAAATTCAATATTTTTTTAGCACCCGATGACTTTATTGTCAGAACATATAATAAAGCAGTAAAAGACTTCCTAATAAATAAAAGAAATATCTTAGAAGGAAGAAGATTAAAATGGATCAACCAAATTGCTATTTATACCTTCGAAGTTGAACATTTAAAGGGTACTAACAATTTTCTTGCAGATTATCTTAGCAGGAACTATGATGAAAAACCTACTAACCAAGTAGAGTTTTTTGAAACCCACTAAACAAGTGGAACTTGCTAGATAAACCCACTAAACCAGTGGATATATTTTATCAAACCCACTAAACAAGTGGATTATTTTTATTTCAGGATGGGAGATAAGAATCAAGGTGAAGTAAAAGGATGTTGGGTTACAATTGCTAATAAGGAAAAAAACCAATCCAGTCAAATTTATCATTTTCAATTAGGAAAAGAAGAAATTATATTTTCAACAAGCCATGGAAAGAGAAGATATACTTATGTCTTAGGTTACTTCAATTTTACAGGCTATAAACAATAGAGTCTTTGAACATTAATTGATGTAGGAGCAACAATCTGTTCTTGTAGACCTAATGCTTTACCACTTGAAAAATGGATAAAAATGGAAAATCCTATTGCTGTAACAGGCATCAATGGGACACAAAATTTCATTGATTTAAAAGCCAAAAAAGTGGCTATTTGGTTTAATGAAAAGAAATTCGTCATTCCAAAAATTCATTGTGTCTCTGTTAGACACAATGTTAATAGGCACCCCGTGTAGCATAACTATCTCCGTTATGAACAACTGCATGTGTCGCATCATCTCAGAATCTATACGAACAGGTATGAAATGGGATATCTTGTTCATCCTATCCATAGCCACCCATATCGAACGGTGACCCCTCTGTGATGTAAGTAACCCCGTAATAAAGTCCATGGAGATACTCTCCCATTTCCACATGGGAATCTCCAGCGACTGCAGCATCCCTGGAGGTCTCTGATGATCAACTTTCACAAATTATCAAGTGGTGCATTTCAAGTCAAACTCTGTTATGTCTTGTTTCATCCCTACCCACCCGTACTGCCTCCTCATATCCTGGTACATTTTATCCTCATTGGGATGTATTGAAAACCTCAAACCATGGGACT
Source organism: Sambucus nigra (assembly GCA_949130495.1). NCBI lineage: Eukaryota > Viridiplantae > Streptophyta > Magnoliopsida > Dipsacales > Adoxaceae > Sambucus > Sambucus nigra. The sequence goes on from OX422215.1 coordinate 232,881,238, forward strand.
CTATCATAACCGCATGTCTCAAATCCTCATCATCCAGTACGATTAACCTCCCATTAAAGCGTAGGCCTCCCTCTGAACTAACCGAATAACACTCCGCTCCCTCGGCCAGTAACTGACGTATCCTGTCCCGACAGATCTGATCCTCCTCATGTGCCCTCACAACTCGCATGATAATCTCGAAAGTGATAGATAAAGATGACATACATGCCCTATCTATATCGACATCGTGTCGAACCTCCTTCCACTTTGTCTTCCAGACCTCTGCAACCTCCCAGTGGGCCTCTTGCTCAACGCGTCTGCTATGATGTTGGCCTTACCAGGATGATATTGGATATCAAACTGCTAATCCTTCACAAATTCTAACCATCGCCTCTGCCTCATGTTTAGATCCTTCTGTGTGAAGAGATATTGAAGTGACTTGTGATCCATGAATAGAGTAAACTGCTCTCCCAGAAGATAATGCCTCCATATCTTCAAAGAAAAAATGACCACTACCAACTCTAGGTTGTGAGTGGGGTAATTCTTCTCATGGGGCTTAAGCTTTCGAGACTCATAAGCTATAACCCTCTCCTCCTGCTGCAACACATACCCAAGTCCCTGCAAGGATGTGTTAGTGTAGACCCGGTACTCCAATCCTCCCCTAGGTAAAGCAAGTAGGGGCACAGATGTCAACCTGTCCTTTAGCTTATCGAAAGCTAGCTGAAAATGGTCATCCCATACAAATGGTACCCCTTTGCGAGTCAGGTTAGTCAAAGGACATGCAATCTTCGATAACCCCTTAATGAATAACCTGTAATACCCATCCAATCCCAAAAAGCTGCAAATCTCAGTTGGTGTCGTGGGCTGTCCCCACTCCCTCTCTGCCGATACCTTACTCAGATAAACAACAATACACCGATCAGACATAATATGGCCAAGAAACTTCACCTCTCATAGACAAAATCCACACTTCCGAAATTTAGCATAGAGCTGGTGGTTCCGTATTGTCTGCAGAACCATATGCAGGTAATCTACGTGCTCCTCCTTTGTGCACAAGTAGACCAAAATGTCATCAATGAAAACTATAATGAATTGGTCGAGATACTCTTCGAAAACCTTATTCATGAGATCCGTGAACACTATTGGCGCATTGGTGATCCCCAAAGACATCACCCTGAACTCGTAATATCCATACCGCAACAGAAAAAGCGGTCTTAGAAACATCCTCCTTTCAGATATGTAGCTAATGATACCCTGACCTCAAATTGATCTTTGAGAAGTATGTTGCCCCTCTCAATTGATCAAACAAATCATCAATCCTAGGTAACGAATACTTATTCCCTATCGTCACCTTGTTCAACTCCCTGTATTCTATGCACAATCGAAGTGAACCATCCCTTTTCTTCACGAACAACACAGGCGCACCCCACGGCGATGTGCTCCGTCGAATGAAACCTTGACCCCAAGAGATGCTAAATCTGCTCTCTCATCTCACACATCTGAGAAACGGCCATACGATAAGCTGCTCAAGAAATTGGCCTTGAACTCGGTGCTAGATCAATCCCGAACTCGATCTCCCTGTTGGGTGGCAACCCTGGTAATTCTTGAAATACATCCTCGAAGTCCCTCACAATCGGGATTGATTTTAACGGAATCACTACCTCTTATGAGGTCTCCTCCTAAATATAGTATAAATGAGTGAGTGACCCTACCTCAGTAACAGGCATTGCCACTAGGAACATCTCCTGTATCGGAATGGAGAACACGATGGTCCTCTCGAAGCAATCCACTCGCCCTGTATCCTGCCAACCAATCCAGGCCTAGAATGATATCATATCCCTCCATATCTAACACCACTACACCAAAATGGGAAAATTGGCACCCTTTCAGTGGCTAGCCTTGTCACGATCATTGATCGTGACAAAAAAACACGTGTTTTTTGTCACGGTCAATGACCGTGACAAGTGTTTATCACGGTCATTGACCGTGACAAATCCATGACAAGTACAGTTATCACGGACATGTCACGGTCATTGACCGTGACATGCCCGTGACAATTCTGTCGGTAAAAAACCCTCCCTCTTCTTTTTTCCCACCGATTTTATTCCCTCAATTTCTCTCTCTCTAGTGGCTGCTCTCTCTCTCTCTCTACAACTTTTGTATATTTTCTCTCTCTATTTCTCCTCCATTTATGTATGTGTACCATTTATGTATATGTATGTATATGTGCGTGTAAATGTGCATGTTTGTGTGTGTTGTGTATATATGCGTGTGTGTGTGGGGGGGGGAGGCAGTAGATCTGGGGGAGGGGAGGGGGTGTATGTCTGTGTGTGTGTGTGTGTGTGTGTGTATATGTGCGTGTGGTGGGTAGGGGAAGTCGGGAGGGTAGGGCAGGGAGCATGGGGTGTACATGTGCGTGTTTGTATTTTTTTAAACAAAATTTTATTGGTTTATTAGATATTGCCCCTCATATTGTAGTACCCCTTGTACAAGAATTGAATGATTTAATATTGATTGGTTATTAATTTTTTTTGTAAATTAATAATTAGTGCCCCTTTCATATGCAAGTAGGATTACCCCTCATTGTAAATTAACAATTCTATACTTTAATTGTTAGTTTAATTGATGAAAATAATTAATTGAGTATATGAATTAGAAGGAGTACAATATACACATTTGTTGTTGCCATTGCGGTTGGATTATAGTGGATCGATGTTGGGTTGATTAATTTTAAAAGTGGCATGACCACTGGACTATTGTCCATATGTGGGTGGGATTTTTAAACTTTTTTGAAAACTATTTGTATAACGAATGATATCTATATAGTATGATAATTAAATGAAACATACTTGATACATATAGTGCGTATAGATACTAGCCTTCCAGTTCTTATGCGTACGCATTCAATAGCCCTTAGACCCGTTCGAGAGTCATTACCCCTGTAATGAGATCTATTGAATTGTCCCGATTGGACAGTTTGGGACTGCATAATTTATGTATAATAATATTCTTAGTGGCTTAAAGTTGTTACTTTTGGAGGAAATTCTGCAGTCGTATCCTAATGTTCTCTGGGTACATACTAGATTGACAAGTGTGACTATTATTTCAATTGATTAATTGAAATAACAAACACACTTTCCAATCTACATCGTGTACTTGGAGAGCTATAGGGATATGCTGCCGAATTTTTCTCAAACCGTAACAATGTGCATGAGCTGTTATGTATATTACAGAAAAATGCGGTCTTGAATGGGATAGGACCACTCACCCTTTAGAGGAGATGGAGGAAATAGAAATTTGTATTATAAATTGGATTTGAATTTGAAATTTAAAAATTGAATATAAATAAGACATAATTAAATTAAACATACTATAAATCTATGTTTTGTTTATACTAATCCATGTATATACGCTTCTTACCTTTAATAAGTGATTAGTTATGGTAGCTGTGATGGGATATCCGATATACAAATAGTTGATGGGTGAGACAAATAGAATGGGGAATGTGTTTCGCAGAGGTGCTAATGAATTTGTGAAATACGCAAAGAGATGTCATAATGATGAAGAGTTTCCGTGTCCGTGTGCTAGGGGTAAGAATAGTAAGGTGTTTGAGTGGAAAACAGTAGAACTACATTTGTTAAGATGGGGTATGTAAGATAGTAATTATAATGATACAACGAATTTAGGTTATGGTTGACACACGAGGTAATTACAATGAAAATGATCGTTATATAACGTTACATTACACTCAAATTTTACAACTAATATAATTAATTTATCTATATTCTCAGCTCTTAAAGACGGGTGATGCGACATCAAGGCTTGCTCGTCTAGCCACTGGACCCTTGTTCGTGGCACAAGAGTACAAAAAGTATCGATTGAACGGTTATGTTTTCAGCGCTAAAGTGTACGAGGAAAGTACAAATGTACATAACTCGGGCATTTCATACAAGGATCTTACTTTCTTTCGAGCGAGCGCAAAAGATAAAAATCTCGTTGCAGCTGAAATGATTTACTATGGTGTAATCCGAAATATATTTTAACGGGATTATATAAGCTTCAAAGAGGTTGTATTTTACTGTGACTAAGTAAGAGTTGAGGATAAAAATGCTTGTAAAGTTGATCCTATCACCAATTTGATCATGGTTAACTTATCCAAGTTGAAGAGCAATGACCACATGAGCGATGAGCCGTTTGTTTATGCATTTCAAAAGGTTAACAAAGTGTTTTACTCAAAGTATATCAACAACGAGTCGTGGCCAATTGTCCAACACGCGCCAAAGCGTCTAAATAGTAGTGTGGATGACTTGGATGCTCCTACCGAATATCAATCCATTTTTTACGATAACCCGAATTTGAAATAACTTTTCAATTTGTAATAAATATTCCAATTTGTACTTTTTCAATTCATTTTTAATTGATTTGCACTTTATTATTTTCACTCTTGTGTAGTGTTCGCGTGTGTGGGCAGTAGGGGTGGGGGTGGGGATGTTTAGAATTTTGAGTAATTGTACATATTATGAGCTAAATGCTGTTGTTTTGGAATTCAGAATTGAGGTGTTAAACAATAACAATTCATTTGGATTTGTAGTAATTGTACATATTTGCATGTCTTCTTCTAATTTATTTTGATTAGTACTAATAATAACATTTTTTTACAGCAAATATCTCCTTTAGGTATTAAGGCTAGGATGATGATGCTAGTTATGATGATTTCATTTGGGATCGGTGGTAGGGGAGGCGACGAGGGATCCTCGACCCCTAGGCTCCCCAAATATGAAAAATTGGGGATGGCCATCGAGAACAAGATGGGGATATTAGCGAGAACCCTCGAGCTCGTAAAGACGGTCATCGGCCTGGGGTACACTAGTTGGAGGGAGGTGCTAAATGAGCTCAAGTTAGCTATTTGGGTGGCACTATAGGTAATGTATTTATATTTATATTTATATGAATATATCAATTTCAATTTTGATTTTGATTTCGATTTCGATTTTGATTTTGATTTCATTTTATATTTATATTTATTCGCAACTAACATTGTATTTGTTGGATAGGAACAATTCAGTATGGATCCAAAGCTACGCGTTTCTGTCTTGGAGTAGTTGAGGGAGCAACACAAGACATGGAAGAAAAATATGCGGACCCGATACTTTGGGAAGACACGAGAGTCCGTTATCCGAATGCATTAATCTATCCAGCTAAAGGAGCCGATCTCATTGCCACAATGGCAAAAGTTCATTGACAATGAGATCATGGAGCTACAATTGGCATCTCACCAATCGGGGAGGGAAAATCGGGCAAAAAAGACTGACGTGCACTACTCCGGCCGGACGTCTTATGCCGAGGTGGAGCATAAAATGATAGTAGGATTTAATTTTTCTATAACTATAGAAAATGTTATCCTTCATTATTTTACTTTTCGGGGTCGATACTAATTTTACTTTATTTTATTTCAGGGGATATGAAGTGGCCCTGGGGGTAGGCCACATAGGCTCGATACTTATGTGGCTATTCGGACGAAGAAGGGGAAGGATAAAGTGGTGTCCCCGAGCATCGCGACCGTGATTGTAAGTAATCTGACAATTTACTTTTTATTAATTACATTATAATTTATTTATTTACTTATTTTACTAATCGTGTGCTTTTTTTCATTTCAGGCAAAGCTTAAGGAAGTGTATGAGTCGCAGTCTGATGCTGACAAGGCATATTTGTCAACAGATGTACTCAGCCAAATGCTTGGCACTGATCACAAGGGGAGGACAAGGGGGTGAGTGGAAAAATTTGGGATCATCGGATTGGAGACGAGCGACATCGGGTTGGCCCGAATTGTGGACTCGCATGATGCGAAGCTGTCCTATTTGGAGGCAACGGTCCAAGATATGTTCTCATTCGTGAAGAGTTCATTAGACGGAAACCGTAAGGGAAAAGGGAAGGAAAAGGTGGTGGAGGAGGAGGTGTAGGATGACGAGGATGTGGACCTCACTGCTTCATTACCGACACGTGCGGACTTTGATGATCCACTCCCCTATTTGGATACCTTCGACCGATCAATGTTGACACTTAGATGGCCGAACGTGTTTATAGTGGACATATTTGATGGCCAGAAGATAGGGCGGGGGTTAAGGGACCCAAATACAGTCTAGCGTATGCCAGTTCATGGACGTTCGCTTCAAGACATCGAGTCCAATGTGCCCATCACGCATGTGATACCCGGGAAGGAGAACTCCCCATTGTGGTTACGCGAACAATACGACACGATGTATATTAGTGGGTGTGTCAATTTGTATATCGTGTGGCCTACTCACCTCCTCAAAGTTAACCTTACTCTAGACATTTAATGACATTATTTGAATTGAATTGTTTTAAGTTGTTACATTTGAATTATATTTGGATTATATCGTGATGCATATTGTCTCTATTTTGAATGTATATTTTCATAATCTCTATTTTATTTGGATATATGATGTTTGAATAGGTACATCATTGCTATAACAGGTACAAATATACTGCTGGGCAGTGGCAGTGGCCAAATTTCCTTGTAGATTTTTTTCAATTCTTCCCAGAATTGTCGTGATCATTGATAGTGACAAGTCCATGACAAAGGATAATTGTCACGGACGTGTCACAGACGTGTCACGGTCAATGACAATGATAATTTTTAAACATTGCTATGGGTTTGTCACGGTCCTTAATCGTGACAAAACTTGTCAAGGTCAAGGACCGTGACATGACCGTGACAAGTCTAATGAACTTGTTAAGGTCAATGACCATGACAAGTCCGTGAATTTTTTTTTGTCACCCCCAGAATTGTCACGGTCACTGACCTTGACATGTTTAACTTGTCAAGGTTAATGACCGTGATAATTCGGTAGATTTGGTGTACTGCACTAGAAGGTCTTAGGCTAAAATCATTCTCCCAATAGCAATATCGACTCCTCTAAAAATCGAATTTATAAGTGACCCACTCCTGATCGGTGACTCCACACACATAAAGAGTCTACCGGTAGTCTCTAAGAAACTGACGACTCTAGCAAATCTGGTTTTAATGAATGAATGTGATACCCCCAGTATAAAAAAGAATCTTACCCTCATGCCCATGATTAGGAAATTTACCCTAAACTGCCGACGGTGCCTGAGGTGCCAGTGGAATGGGGACAGCCCGGACGTTGTACATAAGCCCGTAATGCATCTGCCCCTACTACTATGGGGCTGGTGGAGCTGGTGTTGTTGGAGTAATCTGTACTTGCTATCCCTACTGCTGACCCCTACCACTATGTGGGTACTCCCTGTGAAATATCCCGTCTGACCATAAATGAAGCAACACTTTTGACTGTCTCCCTATCATTAGCCCTCCTGGCCCTGACGAGGTTATCCCTGGTGTTGGCCCTGCTAGCCTCTTTCATTTTTCCCATGGCATTATCGACCCTGAGGAACTTGTTATTGTTGATTAGGGTCCTTTTGGCCCTTCCTGAACCCCTAACCTCCCTATCAGAAACCTCCATACTTAAACTTCTTAGTCTGATTCTCCTGCTGGAAATCGTGTCCCTTGTGGCTACATGTTTGTTGCTGGGCTCCACTAGTAACACTCCCACCTGCCTTGCCCTGTTGGTTCGGCTATCCTCCCTTTTTGTTCCCCTTCAGATAGAAGCGAAGATCCTGACAGTGTAATAAAGCGACATTAACAACGTCAGTATACATCACCAGTGCGGGATTCCCAATCAAATGTTGGCTGATCCTCCAGGCCAATCCAGTCACAACCTAGCCTTCTTCCACTCCTCGTTTCTCGCCTCGTTTGGAACAAAATTTTCCAAATGAGTAAACTCATCCTCATACTCTCCTACTGTGCGCTCTCCCTAAGTCACCTCATTGAATTTCTTCCTCGTCTCTGCCTCAACTACTGGAGGAAAATACTCGCGATCAAACTGCACCCAGAAATCATCGATGGTCATTGAGTTCCTATCTCCAATAGTGGTAATACACTCCCACCACTGTAAAGTTTCCCCTATCAACCTGAAAATGGATAACATTTGCCTCTGAACCTCACTACAGTCAACCATACGCAAGTGGCACTGCATATCCTTCTTCCACTGGCATGCTAGGACTACCTCAGAACTCCCATAAACTCTAGTGGATAGCCCTTCTGAAAGGCCTCCTGATCTCTCTACCACATTGACGACCCTGAGTGGGCCAGTGCAATTGGGACCAGGATGGGGGAAATATGTTTCCATGGCTTCCATCACTGCATTGACCTCTTGGACCACCACCTCCGCCATCTGGGCTGTCGTCACTAATCCGGGTGGGGCCCGCGGTTGTGAAACCTCTGGCTCCTACGGAGCCTCCCTCACTTCATCCCTGGCTGCTGCCCTAGAAGGTCTACCTCTCCTAGTTGACATCTAAAATTTAAAATGAGTTGTATTACTTCATTATTAATACAAAACTAAATAACAGAAGCACGATAACTCAAAAGCCTGAAGATAAAGCAACAGTCCTAATAATAGGGCTCTATATCAACAGAACGTTATGCTAAAACGTAAAAAATAATACAGATCCTATGGATACCAGAATCTGATACTCTAATACCATCTGTGACACTCCACTTAATAAAATACCGGGTGATCAGTCCTATATCAAATTAAAATAGGAATCTCATTTGGTTCAGTCTTAGCACCACTGTCAAAAACTTTTTAAAACTTACTAACCACCTAGTACTCAAAAAGCTGGTGCCAAATTTGATCTTCATTAATCGAAGACAAAATAAGTGCGAAAATAAAATAAAACATCAAATGCTGATAAAATTAATCATCACCTAGAGTCTTGCCGAATAAACCACCAGCTAAAATTCAAAACCAATAAAACTAACAGATTGCAATAAATCACGTACAATCTGAAAAGAAAATAAATAAAACAGTGAGTGATATGCTCGAGATAGGCTGATATGAATCCCTATACTAGTAATAGAAAATAAATACGTCTATCCAATCTTACATCATCCACATGTGCTACAGCTGCGAATCCTTGGAATAAAGTCACAACTGGTGTCCCTGTGGCTGGACACCTAAAAGGTTTTGAAAATATTGGATAGCTAAGGGTTAGAACCCAAAACATTTTGAAAATATTTAGCAAATGATTAACTTATCGTAATTAGAATGCATTAATGCTATTCATATTTAAGTTAGTGTCGCACTCTCTTGAGGACTTACTCACCCCTCCACTATTGTGCACACCTAACGTTCCTTTTTATAATCCCTTAATTAGACTACCCTGTCTAACTATCCTGATTATAATTTCTCCTTTCAACCACCCTACTCAAACCCAAGTATGCTTAAGATATGATTTATAAGTTATTAATTACATTAACTTAGCTAATCATTTTCCCTTTTTAAATCCATATAACATTCACACCCATTATATAATTAATACAATCCACTTAATGTATGTAATTACCCGTATATAACTATTTTTTCCATTATATACATAAAATCATATTACAACCTTTACACATATGTTGAATATATATAATTCATCCTCTCGAGCATTATCTCACTGGATGTATTATCTAAAGTGCAATTAACCCAGGCTACTCAGTCCGACTTGGAGTTCTGAGACAATTATGGTCCGCCGAATCGGAATGTAAATAATAAACATAATGGAGGCGATCATATTCCCCCGAGTATGAGGACATCATCTCAATGCCCACCTCTAAAATTGGACACTATGACCTGGGGATATACTCTCCCTATTCCTCAAGATAAGGAATTTACCCACATCGCACAACCTCCCTTGATAGTACTAGAGTATATAATTTGAATAAATATATAGTCACTGATATTTATAAGCTCACAATATATATATACTATCACACATCTTATATATATAATAATTAATTCCTAGCTTTAACGTGTACAAATACCATAGCACTAGCCCAAAATCCCGAGTCTATGGTCCGACTCTGATTTAAGTAATTAGTTTCACTTTAATTAATTATCTTAAAGTATTGTCGCTTAACTATATTACCCGAACATTTTCCCTCGATCCGAAATTAATACTCAGGAATTGTTATCCAAAAATTTATCCACAATGTATCACGCACATCGCACTCCCTAATCCTATTATATTCCCCACAATTGTTAGGAAATTTATTCTTAAATTTATTTTTCCCTAAATAAATACTTTGGAATTTAATTCTTAAATAACACCCCCTATATATATTAAAACTGGTCGACCTACCAAAATTCTGGGACCGTTGATCGATCAACTCCCTGTGTCGATCGATCGATAGATCAGATACCCATTTTCTCCGATTTGCCTGTTTCCTCCATTGTTAACCCAACCAAGCTTTTAGTTTCACTCCCAGTATTCTCCGATCACAATCAACAATATTTTCACATGAAAATAGGTTCTAATCACCCTAACAACCATAATGTAACAGCTAATTTCCATGAATTCCAATTTTTTTTCGATTCGGGTTTTATCCGAGTTTCAAACATCCAATAAAATTTTACATCTCTATTATCATAAATTTAACATTGATTCTTACTGGATTTAACATACGATTCATAATTTTATACTCGATAATGATAAAACACAATTAATTTCACCCTTAAACTCATGAGAGTATTTCATTCACCGAAAACCAATTTCACATGAGCACCCACCCAAAAATGGATTTTTGATACCCTTACTACCATATGAATTGATTATCATAATTAAAAATCACACCAAGTTAACCACTGGACGTTTTTTGGGTCCGTAGAATCTGATCCTTTGAGGTAGGGAAAGGTTTGATGAAGAATACCCAATTTGTTCCTTGTCTTGTCTCCAAACGATCCTCAATTGCTCTTTCAATATCTCCCTCTAGCTTTCTCTCAAACTCTTAGGTTTACTCTTAGATTTAGGTTTAATACACTAATCCCATTTATTCTAATGGGCCAAGCCCAAGTGAACCGAACACCCCCGTATGGGCCCGATTATGCCTAAAAACGTCCAGTGACCCAATTACTACCCCCGAATACTCTTTTCCTACTATATCGACCTATCCCGACTCAACCGTGCACTCAGAATTGTCATTCTAATTTATAAAAGTCCTTATCTCACACCCAAATTAGTCTATACCCGACTCCCGATTGAGATAATACATGTGACGTCACTAATACACGTTACGACGTTAGTAAATTATTACTATTCACTTAGTAATTTAATTTCGTAAATATTAACCATTTACTCTCCGATTAATATTTAAATAAATATTACCATAATTAATTCAATTAAATTACGACACACAAGTAATTTAAAATTTACCCGAATTAATTAAGTATTCAAATGCACAGAAATATGGGGTGTTACAAAAGAATTTAGTTGAAGAGATTGATTAATTGAAGTGGGGATCTTTTCACCTCTAATAAATGTTTATTTATACAACGCGTGCTCAAAAGTAACGATGATATAAACATGGAGTAATGGTGTGGGAGAATAACGGTCCACTAATTAATTTTTTTCCCAAAAAAAATTAGTGTGGGGGGTGTGTTTATAGCATATTATCATTGCCTAATGAGATTTTTCCACGTAGAATTACTAAGCAAAAATACAACTAAAGTGTAATGCATGGGTTTAATGTAAAAGGGATCTCAAATGCTTGACATATGTCAAGGTTGTGGACGTGGGTTAAGAATTAAGGTATGGGTATGATGGAATTTAAGCAACTAGGTGGGAATATATAATTGGGTAACCAACCAATAAATAATAGTTACATGGCAAGGAACTCTATAAATACGTAGCTAGAAGACAAAGGTAATAAGGAAACCGTGAAAAACAACATCTACTCATTTTATCCCTTTTATTTCCTTTTCCTTTCATTTATTTATAACTTTCCTTTCATTCAAAGTAGTTTGTAACTCTTTTTACAGTTTATTAAAAGTCTCCATACCTTTACATTTGATTTTCTTTACTTCCTTGCTTTCCAGTTCATAGTGTAGTTGTTCTCTTCATCGTAATTATTATTTTTTTTTAAATTTCAAATCTTTACTTTTATTTTAGTTTAAATTAATTAGTTTTCTTCTTTACTTCTAGTTAATCATAACAATTTATCACTCTCATTAAAGTCTTCCCTAAGATAAGTACAAGACTTCTTAATTAAAGCGACGAATGGTACACAATTGTCTGATTATCACAAGGCTAAGTACGAGTATGTTTAGGAAAATGATATGAACTTAGACCTTGCAACAAGTCGTATCGAATCGTGTCGGGTTTTTCTTTTTCTTCGGGACTTATCGGGTTCGTGACTAAATAGATGACTTTTTTTATCCTGTGAAAAACTATATTCAAACCCGACGCATTTTTTAACACATCGTGTCGTGTTCACACGTTATTACCTATTAAGATAATAAATAATTTTGAATCGTATAAGGGTTGATACATAAACCCAATATTAAACTTGAATGAAGCAATTTATTTCTTACATTACTAAAACTCTCATTAGGTAATGTTCACTATTAATATATTAACATTGCACTACATAAACTATTTGGAACACTCAACAATATTTCTTATTTACTAAAATTAATGGACCTTAATGAGTATTAATGTGTGAAGAGGGTCAACACTAACTTAACCCGTAAACTATAATTAACACTGATATAACCCCTGATCAGTAATGGTCCACCCAATAACCTGTAATTTCATATCAGTTCGTTTCGTGTCTTATTTTTGATAGGTCTATATGTACTCCGAAATATATTCCAAAACATCTTTAAAAATGTATTTGTACATTGAGGTGGGGTTCATATAACTTACATGTAACAAACCGAGACTTAAGAGACGATAATTTATTTATTGTTGGGAGAAATAAATATTGTTTTATTTGGAGGATTATTAAATTGTCTTTGAGGTCAAAATTTGAAGTTGTTAGAAAGTGTTTCGAATGATAATTTTTAGGGTATAGTTGTGTCCGGAAGGATCGAAAAAGTCGAAATGACTGTACTTGGGGTCTATTTAGGTTTCGAAATAAATTAAGCTCGTTTGGCTCTAATTAAAGTTACCGAGTCATTTAAAGTGTGCATTATCATTTAAAGTCGTGTTTCTTGGGAGATAAGGCTTATTAAGCTTACGGGAGACCAATTATCCTTAGAGAGACAGAGAAATAGAAAGAACAAAAGAGAGAAGAAGAAAAGAAGAAGAAGAAAAAGTGGGATTTTCGGCCAATACGCGATCTCGGGGACGAATCAAACCCTACGAACTTGAGGCAAGTGATTAAACTTGCTAAATAATATTGGTGTGCCATTTATTTCATGGTTTGTGGATCAAATTTATGGGTTTTAGGTTTAGTTTGTCAAAACCTAACTTTTGGGTATAATCTTAGATTTGTTGTGTGTATAAAGGATTTGATGATAGAAATTAGTTTAAATGTGTTTTTGGATGAATATTAATGTTATATATATGATTGGGTTGGATGAAAATGGTTGGAAGATGATAAAAATAATTTTTGGGTATTTTGGGTTTATGTAAAAAACAACCCATTTGTAGCTTGCTGACCAAACCGAATCGATTCGCCCCTTTCGAATCGATTCGGTAGGAAGCAGACTTATAGGTCTTTGTGGCCAAATCGATTCGCTGGGGCCGAATTGATTCACTTAGGGACCGAATCGATTCAGAGGGGCCGAATCGATTCGAAAACAGGGCGGTTTTGAGAGATTTTTCGGGAGCGAGTTTGGTCTGGTTTTATTCGAGGTTATCGATTAGGAACCTTTATAGGAGTTATTTTAAGTATGTTTTGGAGACTTTTAGGGAGATTCCCTTATAAGTTATTATTTGGGTCATATATATTTAAATTGAGAAATATCGATTAGAGAGTATCGTACACCCTAAGTGGGGAAGCTCATTATTTTTAAAAATTATATTTGGAGAATAATTATGGAATAAAATGAAAGAGTAAGATTGTGGTTAGTGATATTAGATTTTAGAAATAAATCCCAAATGGGATAATTTCAAAGGTTCATATGATTGATTGAACCATGTTATGGATTGAGAATTATAAATGCTAATAAATGGACATGCGGATATAGAAATATACTTAACGATGATTGATTTGGGAGATGTCTCACACAATGAGAAATGCTAATCGAGGTGTATTAGGATAGAGAATATACTTAACATAGATAGAATTAAGAAACAATTAATAACTATAAGTGATGCGAGAACTTCAAGTGAGAAATAGTATAATGTATACTAAGTGGGGAAGATGTGTGAGAATTGACGATTAGTATCTCAAGAGAGAGAGATATACTAAATAATAACATTATTTCATCCACGCCTAAAGCGTAGTACGGATATATAAACAATGTGATAGGTATACCTTATATGATGGTATATCTTTATATGATGTGATGATGTATGTATGCCTTATGTGATGGTGTATATATATATATATATATATATATATATATATAGTGAAGCATACACCCTACTTACTATCAGTGGGAAGTTGCGTGCGATGAGGGTGAGCACTATGGCTCGAATATATATATATACATATCACTATATATGTATGCCTTATGTGATGATGATATATATATATATATATATATATAGTGAAGCATACACCCTCCTTACTATCAGTGGGAAGTTGCGTGTGATGAGGGTGAGTACTCTGGCTCGATGATCAGTGTGTAGATATTCCCTAGGTCATAGTCATCCATTGTGTTGATATGTGATTTGCATTATATTTTTGGGAGTGAGAAGTCGTGGGTATGTGTCCTTCTCACTTGACGGTTAGGAACTAAGACCGCTTATCGGACGTTGTGTGTGTGAGTGATCACGAGGTGGGTGTCGTTTAGCCCCACCAGGTGGTCCCTAGTTTGTAACGTGGTTTGGGCAATAGGAAGATGATAGCATTGAGAACCTGCATCCTCGAGTTATAGCTCGTTTTGATGGTTATTATATTATGGATGTGATTGGTTACTTGGGTATCGAGGGCATAATGGACCTCACAACCAACATTGCTAAGGAGTAGTGTAACGGGGGGGTTCCTTGTTTGGATTTCGCTTTTGCGAGACGCCCCACGCATGAAACGCAGTGTAATGTTGGGAGTGAGGAGAAGTTATTCCTTAATTCTCACACACACACATATATATATATATATATATATATATATATATATATATATATATATATATATATATATATATAGTATATACCTCTCGACGATCAACAATGCCAGATGTAGTGTATCGGGGGGTTTCCTTGTTTGGATTTCGCTTTTGCGAGACGTCCCACGCACGAAACGCCGTGCACTGTTGAGAATTGGGAATAATTAATTTATTAATTGAATAATAAGAATTTGGGTTACATGCATCATGCATTGAGGGCATAATGAATCTCAAAAATCAATACTGTCAGGAGTAGTGTGACGGGGGGGTTCCTAGTTTGGATTTCGCTTTGCGAGAAGTCCCACGCACGAAACGCAATGCAGTATTGAGACTTGGGAGAAGTTTAGTCCTTGGCACTTAGATGCTAATAACTCATATATAATTATGTGTATATTGATGGTATAACTAGAATATGAGAAATTCTAGTAAAGAGAATGCTTATGTATTGTGTTGGTATGAGGATGGTTATCTAACTTTATGTGTTAAGTAAATGAACAAATAAAGGAGAACTATAACATTAAAAGTTAACTATAACATTAAAAGTTAAAGTGTACGATTTAGATGGAATTCAGATAAGTGTAGATTGGGAGATAAGTTAGATGATTTTAAATTGAATATTGATATTGGGATTTAGTTAGATTTATTTACCTAATTAGAATTGGGCATTTATTTGGAGATCACGTGCATACATTTAGTTGTGCGCTTTAGTTGAGAGGTGAGCTGTATTATTATGGAGAGTGAGACTCCATTAAATCATGTCATAATACATTTATAATTATTATGCATTTTAATGCACTTGCTGTTAAATGTTTTCACCTCGGGCTCTGACCCGTTTATATTTTCTCCTGCTATGCATATATATTGGATTATTTTAGGTGTTCCTCCGCAAGGAAGCCATGGATGTTTATCCACCCAGTGTATTCGTGGAGTTATGGAAGTAGCGGACTATTGCGGCATTTTGTCTTAGTCAATTCCTATCTTTTGTATATCTAGATTAGGATTCAGTTTGTATATCAGGTTTATACCCAAGTATTGTAGATTAACACTTTTATATTCTCTCTCTCAGATTTTTGTATTGTCTGTGACTCGACAGCATATTCGGGTATTTTACTGTGTACATTTGTTGTACTCTTTTATACATTATTAGAGCATTTGAGTTTCCCTCATCCTATTTAGATGTTATGTTGTAAGGTTGGTTTTGTTTGGTGTTAAATAAAAAGTTTTAAATTTTTGACATTCTCTTTTAATAGTTTCGGGTAGTTAGCCTTATTTTTTGTAGTATTATCAGTTAATGTTGAGACTGAGCCATATGAGATACCTGATTTAATATATTATAGGGCTGGCCACTCATTATTATTTTGAGCGAGTTTCACAGATGGTATCATAGCATCAGGTTCTAGTGTCTTTAGGATATGTGTGGGTTACTGCGATCTTCCATAAGCGTTCTTGATGTAGAGCCTTATTATTAGGACTGTTGTGTTCATACGTCCATATTTCTTCTGTGATAAGAAAACATTTGAAAGGCGTTCTGATGCACTTGTTCTTGTTTCAGATGCCACTGAAGAGAGGTCGTTCAGTCAGGGCAAGCAAAGGGGTTAAGAATGTGGAGCCCCAAATGCCTCAAAGGAATATGACTACAGATGAAGTTGCCAATATTGTGGCATAAGCAGTAACCGATGCCATTTCTACGATGGCGCAATAATATGCCGTTCAAGTAGCCCAAACCCATTTAGGACTGTCATTATGGGAAAGAGTGAAGGAAGATTTTAGTAAGGGGAATCCTACAGAGTTTTCAGGGGGAGTTGATACAATGGCTGCAAGTCAATGGAAGAATAGTATTCAGAGGCACCTCCGTATGGTTGAGTGTAGTGAGGTGCAAAAGCAATTTTTAGCCACCTTTAAGTTAACGGGTCCAGATATCCTATGGTGGGAGTCTGTCACCACATCTGAATAAAGAGATACTTTGCCTATAACAAATTTTTGGGGACTCTTTGATCAAAGGTACTTTCCTTCCCCGACTCAAAAGAAAATGAGGAGGAAATTGATGGAGGTATTTCAAGGTAATAGAACAGTGGCAGAATATGAAGAAGATTT
This sequence comes from Sambucus nigra, assembly GCA_949130495.1. Taxonomy (NCBI): domain Eukaryota; kingdom Viridiplantae; phylum Streptophyta; class Magnoliopsida; order Dipsacales; family Adoxaceae; genus Sambucus; species Sambucus nigra. The sequence goes on from OX422215.1 coordinate 232,898,451, forward strand.
TTCTTGATGGGAAAAATTAATACCTGATGAGGTAAATACAGGAGAGGATCATATATCAAAGTTTATTCAAGGTTTAGATTGGAGAATTCGGCAGCATTTGTTAGAGGCCCCCCTGCTAGTGACTTTCATCGAGGTAGTTAATGCGGCACTGTTGAAGTGTCATGAATATCATCTTCGTCGCAAGGGGGTAAGAACTTTGGAGATTTGGGTTCATCAAGTAGGTTTGGCGAAGGGAATTCCAGTAATACCAGTGGGAATAGGTCGGATGATAGAGAGTCACAGCGGCATTTTGTTCCTCAGGGTGGGTCGAGAGAAATTGCGGGTATATGTTTCTTTTGTAAAGAAATAGGTCATAGAAAGAGAGATTGCCCTAAAAGAGGTAAAGGACCACGCTTTGATGAGGTTTTGGAAGTGCAACCCCTACAACAGATTCGAGGTCATTTTAGACCAGGGGACTTTGTGTGGGAGCCCGATGATGAGGAAAGGCAATCGGATTAGAGATGGGTGATGTAAGTTATTTTCCTTGATAAATAGGAATATTAATGTGTGAAGTTTTTGGATATCGTATGGGAGATAGTTTTGAGAGGGTAGTGCTATAACCCTATCATGTATGTAATGACCCGAAAAGGAATTTTGAGCAAGTTAGGCTCTTATGTTATTATCTTTTGAGAGAATATATTACCTTGTAATAGGGTCTTAAATCTTATCTATAAGGTCTCCACGCACTCAAATCATAATAATGAAGCCTCTTCTCATCGAGGTTCCATCTATGCACATAATAAAGGTGAACTCAACCTGTATCCAGGTGAGATATCGCAACAACAACCTGTTCCACCCTGAAACTGCGAACACGATAGTCTTGCCATTCTTAGCCTACTATAGCTCCGATAATACCATACTTGTATAAAACATATATGTATATAGAATATAAACACCCGCCTTTATAGAGAATGCAGAAAATAAAACTCCGCTACTATGGAAAACACACAGACCTACATTATAATGTTATCGAGACCGCCACAAAACTCAAATTACACACACGAGTCTAGGGCTAACGAACACCACGACTTTATCTAGCCACACCTTTTACCAAAATTTCTTAACTTTATGCCTCAACTAGGCATTCTAATCGTCTCCTTTATTCCTACCGGTAAAGGACTAACCGTGTGTCTCCGCACTCCACATCACTATTTCCATCACTGGCCTTCCCGACCATGATAAAGTTATCAAAACCATTTGACTCTATATCCTCGCTCCCGACAATCATCTTACTAATCCTCTTAACTCCTTTGTCAAAAGGAAACTCCACTACCGGTTTCAACAACCCTATTTCAACGAATCTCCCCATGTGAATGTCCACCAATGGGGCACATAAACACACCCACATTCTCCGTAGGTGTTAGCAACACTTTTCTAATGAGCCCGTCATTCCTTTGAAGGACTCTCTCTCCGTTGTACACACCTCACCTCGGTACAAGGTTCACTTCTCCATATCACTCTTTATTCACTGTTGGCCTCTGGACGATCCTTATGTGAATATTCCAAAACTGCATTCTCTTCCTACTCAACTAAAGGAACTCGCGGTTAAAACCATTCGTAACATTCCTATATGAGCAAAACATCCTTCTCCCCCATATGTGGTGACCATCATTATCACCACCCCAACATTGCTCCTACAAGTGAAAATCTTCCTTAAATTTTCACGTCTGGGTATTTCCATACCCTGATCTAAGCCAAAGCTCCCGAGCCTTCTACTTCCACTGGGCAGTGCCACACTCACTTTGCATAACCCAACTTCAACTTATGGTCCTTATCAAAGACCCCTTTCGAACCCTTAGCTTCACAGAGTAATTCAACTTTAGTACCACTTCCACTATAGCAGTACTTGGATGCTCATAAATACCATACTTTAGTAGTCGTTGCAACAATCCTTAGCAATTGTCCTAGGGGGAGTGACCTCTATGGCGGTCCTAATCCCCCAACTTCTACCAGTCTCCCCAGCTAAGCCCTGCCTCCTCCTGTCCTTAGCACGGCCCTCCTTGGTCGCCCTTCCTAGATCAGCACGCAAACCTAGAACGAACACGCAAAAGATTTACTATAATCTCATACTATAGCAAGAGAACGAAATCTCACAAGAGAAATCAACAATTATAATCCCGAGGCTCTATAACAATCGAGAGCAACGCTGAAAGCATAGTACGTCCGCACAGATTCCTAAGGACACTAGAACCTGATGCTCTGATACGATCTATGACAAGCCGCCTAATAAAATACCGAGCGATCACTCCTGTACCAAATTAAAACCGGAGTCGCATATGGATCATTCTTAGCATCACTGTCGAAAATCCATTTTAATTACTAATAACATATTAGGCTGGCGTCAAAATTTTACTTAACTACTCTTTTTAAACAAATAAAATGAAAACATCCACACAGTATGCGTAAATGAAGCTGAAATAAAATAAAAATAACCGAACACTCGGTCAAAATATACAACCAAATCGAATGCCGCACAAAAAGTCTATAAAAGAATAAATAAAAGCAGTTGGTGTTATTAACCCGAATGTTTATACAATACCTCCTATCTAGAGTACAAGGATAGAAGCGTCTATCGAGAACCTACATGCATCCACAGCTGCTGTAGCTGACGTCTAACTCGAAAGAAGTGTTATCCAGGCGTCCCTGTGTATGGACACCTATATAATATATATATATAGAGAGAGAGCAAGAAAGGAAAGGTAGATAAACGGGTCAGAGCCCGAGTTTGAAAAATATTTTGCAAGTGCATAAATGCTTTATTTTTTTTATAAAAAGGTTTTCTCATATTTAAATTGGTATTGCACTCCCATGAGATACCCCTCACCTCTCTTCTAATAGTTCACACCTAACGCACTTATCTAGGACATTCTAGTTAAGCTATCCCGACTAACTAATCTAATTCACCCAACTACTAGAAACCTCTACCCCCCGTATTAAGGGCTAAACTTCCCTCCATTCTCAACACTGCGCTAATTTCGTGCATGGGGTGTCTCGCGAAGCGAAATCCAAACAAGGAACCCCCCGATACACTACTACTTGGCAGGGTTAATGGTAGAGATCCATTAGTCCCGTAGTACAAAACTAATATATAAATACATATCTATATATGAATATCCGTATTATAATCATTTTACATACATCTTACTATATACATTTGGATAGTATCTCCTGGACTGAGGTTTATTTTATTTTCATCTTTATAATACACATCCAAATATATCTCCCGGACTGAGGTGTATTCAATACCATACGGATCTATCTCCCAGACTGAGGTGTATTCTATACACATCCGGATCTATCTCCCGGACTGAGGAGTATTCTATACACATCCCGATCTATCTCCCGGACTGAGGTGTATTCTATATTCATTTTATCGCTTTATCTCATTAGAGATGTATATTACATTATTCTCATACACAAGTAATATATCATGCACACATGCATACAAACCATCCCACCGAGCTATAACTCGAGGATGCGGTCTCATAGTGCCGATCCAAAAATTCGAGTTTGCTCATATACCACGGTACCAGCCGGAATCCTCAACAGTCCTGGTAAAATACACAACGGTGGAGGCGATCAAGTTCCCCCTGCGAGTGGGAGATATCATAAATCGCACTCGAATGCGGGAAAAAAATGACCTGGGGACGATACTCTCCCTGCTCCTCGAGCCAGGGGATTCACCCACATCACGCAACCTCCCTACATTGCACTAGAGTAATATACATAACCTGGCTGTTTCAGCCCTAAACCAAAGGAAAGCCCGTGGAAAGCAACCAATATAAATGCATACATATCATCACATACAGATATATATGTTTTTATATCATATCATATATATACTTTAATCATATAGTATATATATATATATATATATATATATATATATAACATATTCCTCCTCAAATATATATATAAATGCCCATAATTGCCAATCTCATCTAGCGATGACCAATAATCCCAAATATTCTCTCAAAGAATCATAATCATGCATTCATATACGCATGATACTAAACCCAAAGTATTTCCTCACTTTGATAAATACTAATTTCCTTATTCATCTCTAAGGATGTATTGGATATCTCCAATTATACCATTTTATATTTAGTGAATATATACCTATATTCCCAAATTTCATCCTAATCCTCTCATAGGATTCACTCAACCATAATCGATGTAGTTATGTTTCCCTATACGCATAACTACATAGGCCTAAATCCCCACTAAAATATCCTAGGGATTTTTCTTTTCCGAACAACCTTAAACTTAGTAGGTCATGGATTCCATTACCATGGACCTAAGGACTTATCTCATTCCTATAATCAATTATAGGTCCCCAACCTAACTTAGAAACCCTAAACCTATACATTCTACCATTTCTCTATTTTCCTCGAAAATATAATTTAAGGGTTATTCATTTAAAACCCTCATTTAACCCTCCTTGATTTCCTTAATTAGAGGACCATATATTCCTAAAAGGTCCCTTATGTTATCCCATAATTAACCTTGAATCAATTTGAATTGGAGTTTCATCCCATCCAATTCGCCCTAGGAAAATTGTCTCCTTTCAGAAGGGGTCGATTGATCGACTCATGGCCGTCGATCGATCGATGGCTTCGATCGATCGAGCCCCCATGATCGATCGATCGATAATGTCGGGCCGCTTCTTCTTCGAGAAGCTATTTCGGCAATTAAAGCTTCTCCCAAGCTTTTGTCGCCTCACCTAACGTCCTACAACCTCAAACAACTACAAATACACATACAATACGGGTTCTAAACATCCCAGAACCCGAAATCACCAATTAATTTCAATTAAATCCTAAGTTTCTCCAATTTAGAAATTATAGGGGTTTATTCATTTTAACTCCCGAAAACCCGTTTTATCCGCGAAAACCCAACTTAAAATCTTCCGGGTTTGTTTATACCAACATTGATATGAGATATTTATGCTCAAAAATAAATAAAGGAAGTAAACACTTGCCTCGTGGATAAAATCCGACGATCCCAAGTCGAATCCCACGGAGGTTGCCCGGAATCTCCCCTTTCTCCTCTTTTTCTCTACTCCTCTCTCTCTCTCTCTCTTCTCTCTCTCTCTTTTCTTTCTTTCTTTCTCTTTTCTCCCCCCTTCCCTCTTTATATAGGAAGAAAAGGGTTTTAACCCTTAAAACCCAAAAACAACTCGTTTACTCAATTACAAGTTACTTTTACTCCAAAATTACTCGAAACTCCATTTCGACAATCTAACACTCTTTTCCGACTATCTCGGCCATTCTGAGACTCATGGCGCAGTCGAAATTCCCATTCGAGGTACTTGACCGCAACTCACTATTTAACCCCACGTGACTTAATGCGGATTTTCCAATTAAAATGTCACCTCTTGTCGCTTTACTCAACGGTGACATATAATTAAAATAACTCGACATATTTGCTTAACCCCAAAAGTAAATATTTCACCCATCGACAATCATTAATTCCTTAAAAATCCCAAAAATTACTATTCTAGGAAATTCCTCAAAGTTCCAATTTATACCCAATCATGGAATTTAATTGTCTCCAAAAGGACGGGTTGTTACACAGTACATCAATTATTTCGAGCATATTTGCAGCGATTTCATGAGACTGGATTACTTTTGCAGCATCATTGAATGCATCGGGTAATTTACTTGCAATATCATGAAGATGCAATATCCTTTTGACTTCATGCTCATATTGAACAATACGGGGGTCTAGATGATACAAAGTGAAAGTGGTCCATGTTAATTCTTGTCGTTCTTCAGGAATGGACCGTACTTCTGGTACGTTCTTTCCTCCCCCTAACGGCGGGAAGAGTGTCTCATCAAAATGACAATCCGCAAATGTAGCAGTAAATGTATCACATGTCAATGGCTCAATGTAACGAATGATTGATGATGAATCATAGACAACATATATGCCCAAACGACATTGGGGACCCATTTTGGTATGATGGGGTGGGGGATGGGGACATGCACTGCATAACCAAATTTATGCAAGTGTGATATATTTGTTGACATCTAGGCACAAGTTGAAAAGGTGAAAATGGGTGATTAGCAGTGGGTCTAAGCTTAATTAACTTAGCAATGTGAAGGATAGAATGTCCCCAAGCAGCAACTGGGATTTTGGATTTCATCAGTAAAGGTCGCGTAATAAGTTGTAAACGTTTAATTAAAGATTCGGCTAAACCATTTTGAGTGTGGGCATGGGGGACTGGGTGCTCAACATCAATTCCTTGTGATAAACAGTAGTCATCAAAAACTTGAGAGGTCTATTATCCCGAATTATCTAAACGAATGGATTTAATGTGTTGATCAGGAAAATGTTCTCCAAGTTTTATGATTTGAGCAAGTAATTTTGCAAAAGCCAAATTACGAGTAGTTAACAAACAAACATGTGACCAACGGTTGGATGCATCAATTAAAACCATAAAATATTTAAAAGGTCCACTAAAAGGGTGGATAGGTCCACAATTATCCCCTTGAATTCTTTGTAAAATGGATGGATATTCATAAGCAATTTTGAGAAAAGATGGCTTAGTGATTAATTTACCTTGAGAACAAGGGGTGAAAAAATGATCACCGGGTAAGGTAAGTTGTTTATTTGTTAATGAGTGCCCGTATGAGTTGTTTATGATTCAACACAACATGTTGGATCCATTGTGTCCCAATCAGTCATGCCATAATATTAAATTATAAGGATCATTGAGCTTCCGGCTCATGATAGTATGTGATTCTATGACATTAATTGTTGTATGGTATAACCCCATGGATAATGCAGGCAATTTCTCTAGTGTGACTTCTGGCTTCCAACACTAGAAGTAATGCAAATGAACTATTTATTACCTTCATTACATGTTTTAATATGATACCTGTTCACTCTTATGTCCTTAAAACTCAATAAATTTCTTCTGGAATTTCTTGCGTATATAGCATTATTTATGAATAAGTGGGTACTATTAGGTAACGCCACGTGGGCTCTTCCGGAGCCTTCAATTATCTTAGAGGGACTAGCTAGATAAAAAATTCTAGTTTTTCAAAATGGTGTGGGTTGTCCCACTGTCTACCAGACAAGTATCGTCACTTGCGCTTACTTTCGGATCCATACCTTTAACATAAATAAATGTAAATTTAAATTCAATCCACCAATCATATAAGCAAAAATAAATGATCAAAACCATTCCATTAACTATTAAATTATCAAAATAAAGATATTAAATAAAATTGTATAAGATCTAATGATAAACTACTAATGTCTCAACAGAAAAAATAAAGCAGATAAATAAATAAAGCATAATCATTTAGGTCTTCAGGACCGTCTTAGGTGGTTCTCTAAGAATGTTATCAAATGCCTCATCATCAATAGCATTTCCATCCTCATCTTTAAAGAAATCATTAAAGTTGAGACCAGTTTCGTCAAGTTTCCAACGATCTTCAGGACCTTCCACAATGTTTGTCTCCACTTTCTTTTTCGAGGCATGATATATTTCAACCAATTTCTTGGACGAACGATAGGTAAATGTCCAATGTCCATAGGACAAACAACATGACGAACGACAGATGGGCCGTATATGGGGGCGAATGGGATAGATAAGAGATTGGATAGGATAAGGATAATCCTGCATTTGGAACAGTTCCGGATATAATAATACAATCTTGTGTTTGAAATGCTCCGGATAAGATTAATTTGTCTTTAGTTTTTTAAAAATACACTTATTTTATATTTAATATCAAAGAAGCCCCAACCTGATTGACTTTGTTCTATTTTGTTGTTGGTTACATATTTTAATTTGATGTGGGATGTTGAAAAATGCGTAATACCGATCCTTTTTTCTGACCCTGCCAGACACACATTATGTAGCGTTTGTAATTCACATGGGTGCATTTGAAACACCACTCAATGCGTGTTTGACTCATCAACAGGGTCATAATAAAGGGTCATGAAAAAGAGTCTCCCTAATATTACTCTAAAAAACTCATATGATGGAATGATTATAATGAAGTGGACCTGTGAATTTGTATATATAGTTTCTACATAGTTAACCACTATCACTCACTCACCTACAACTATCTTGCTAAATAGCAACATGGCTACTAGTTCTACTAGAATCACGCATCATATGTTTAACATTCCAATACAAACCAAAAGAAATATAAGGCAGGGGAAGAATGAAAAGTTTTAAAAAAAGGTTGTGCATGATCAGAAAATAAAGGTGCACATGATACAAGAATATTCACGGAACAAAACAACAAATAAAGGATGTTGCGATGGTCGAAAAAAAAATTATAACGACTGACATAACAAAACAACAATGAAGAAGAAGAAGGAGAAGAAGAAGAAGAAGAAGGGTACCTGATTGAGAGAAGAAAAAACCCATGGTTGTTCGATTGAGGAGATGAAAATGAGTGAGTCGTATATTTTTATTGTTGAGAGTCACACATGATTTGGATTCTTTTCAGATAAAATAAGCACGACAGTCAATTTAAGTTAAGGGTAACACCGAATAATTTTATACCACTCAGGAGGTGGGATTTTGTTACCCCACTCGTTGGGGGATAAGGAGCTCACTTGGGATAATTTATCCCATCTTAAATCCCATCTTAAACTACACCAAACATTTTATAGAATAATTTTATCCAATCCGATACACTTATACAGCGCATCAAACGAATCTCAATAACTTTTATCATTGCTGCCTTTCTGATAAGATGAAAGGGGAATGTACATTGTTTTGAATGAATTTGGTAATGTGATAAATTGTCTTTGAAGTGTGTTAAAACCACTCTGAAATGTGCCAATATAACTCAGAATAGTGTACAAATATTTTTCGAAATTGGCTAAAATGACACAAAAAATGTATTATAACGACTTCAAAATATGTTAAAACGACCCTGACATGTCTACTGTGTTATATGACTTAGTTGTGTGTTAAAAGAATTCGAAAAGAGTGTGTGAAAATGACTCCCAATAATGTATTTAAATGAATGAACAAGGGTGGATCCAAACACTTTTATTAAGGTGGGCGAAAAATATACATTTAAAAAAAATCCTATTAATAATGTTAAAAATTACTTTTTAGCAAATAGCTGAGAAAATATTAAATTAAACTTAACTTTTATTACAAAAGCATTACAAGAAAATATATTGTGGATGACCTTTATATAAAGTATTTAAGCGTACTACAAGAAAATTACTAATATTATTAGGTGTTCTTTAACATTTCAGTAAAAAATTATCTAATTTTACTTTACATTGTGCATATGTAAAAATTTACCATCAAAATGGACACCACGAGTACAACTACTCTATTTTATTAATTGGTTTATGATTTTATAAGTTTGTAGTTTTTTTTTCATTTTCTAGAATTTACACTTTCCACAATAACTTCGGTTGGTCGAAGTTATACAAATAAAACTTAACCCCAATATCTTTGTACCTAACTATTCTTAACCCCACAAATTAAGGTGGGCAGCTGCCCACCTTAAGCTGGCTATAAATTCGCCCGACTGTGAAATTTGTTAAACTGACTTCAAGTAATGTGTTAAAATGGCATCAAAATACATTAAAATGTCTACGAAATGTTCTTAAATGGCTAAAAATGTGATAAAGTTACTTAAAAAAATGTTAGAATAACTCCCAAATCAGGGCCGACTCTGAAATTTTAGGGGCCCTAGGCGAACAATTAATTTGGGGCCCTTTATATTTATTTTTTTAAAAGAAAATGTGTTCTTCTCGCATTTTTCGATGCAAAACTATCAATTAAATCATCAAAATGTATTTTTTTATCAAAATCTAAATCTTCTATATTTTGATGTTCAACATCTATTTTTTTTGTTTATTAAAATATTTATTTAGTGAACCCGCTAATTTTGATGTTTCTTCTTCAATTTATTTTTGTCTTTTTTTCTTTTTTCGTGACCGGAGGGATATTTTCTAGTAGACATATTCACACAACAACAAGTATAATTTGTAAAAATAAAAATTAATCACAAAATCACCAGATTCTCAACAATATTGACAAGCAATATTAATGAAAAATGCCAAAGAGGAACAATATAATTTGATTTGTAACCAACTTGAGAGCAATCTCAAATTTTAATTTGTAAATGCCCAAATAACAAATTGGAATCTACAAAAAAAAAACACAACACAAATATTAGTAGTAAAACAAACAAATTTATATAGTGGGATGTAACAAAGCAATGAATAATATATACTTACACAAATAAACTCTAATCAATCTCCAATCAAGCTCTAACTTTCTGAAATTGAAGAAATTGAAACCCTAGATTTTTAACACTTATTTTGACGAGGTTAGTTCAAGAAAAAAAAAGGAGGGGGTGGGGGCTACTCGTTTTTTTTTGGGGTGGGGTGGGGTAGGGGGTTGCCGAAAATTGCTTTTTTAGGGTGGGTGGGGGGTGGGGCAGTGGAGGAAAAGGGTTTGGGGGTGGGTGGGTGGGGTGGGTAAGAGAGGGTTTATTCTTGCTTTGGTTGGTAGAGAAAGAGAGTAGTGTGACTGAGAGACAAGAAGAGAGGAAGAGAAGAACAGTGAGAGAAGAAAGTGAGTGAGAGAAATGGGAGAGTTAGGGTTAGAATAGAATAAGTAAATGGGTTGGGTTTGGTTATAATGGTGGGTTTATTGTGTGGGTTTATTTTTTAGTGTATGGGTGGGTTATTATGTTGTTGTTGGGCTTAATGTATGAGTTTATTTTAAATAGAACAAATTTATTTTTGGGGGCCTTTTTTTAAGTGATAACTCTTGTTTTTTTCATAACTAATTTTTTTTTGGGGAGCCTTTTCTTTTACAACTATTTTTTTTTATACCCCAATTTTTTTTTCCCGGAAGGGGGCCCAATTAATGGGGGCCCTAGGCGGCGGCCTAACCCGCCTATGCCTAGAGCCGGCCCTGTCACAAATATGTTGAATGACTTGATGTACATTTTGATTTATGTTTAAACTATTCTATTATTTGTTTCAAATTACCATGCAAAGTATTGAAATTGACTTTGCAATTTGTAATCATGGATGATATCAGTACATAGCTATTAACTAACCTCCAAAATTTAACTTTACAATATGTAATTAATGTTACTTTCGTTACGGGGTTACTTTCGTTACTTAAACGTGATAGCATGACATGTGACTAGGATGACTTAGGTAAAATGGGGATCTACAACAAATTGGATAAATTATGGGATAAGAGCCTATGGTATCTTGTAAATGGGGACCTATGCCTAATGCTCCCTTTTTTAAGAGCTACTTTTATTCCATAACTCACTAAAGGGGAGAAGATTATATTTTGGTATCATATTCACTTCACTACTTTTGAGCTATGGTAACTATTTGAGAATTATTTGTTATATATTTTATTTTTATTTTTTGAATATATGACAATATAAAAAACTATACCCCACAGAAAAACAGTTGGGTTATTTAGGGTTTGACCCCCGTTAATTCTTTGTAATTGATTGTTACCCCCATAACCCCAAAATGACTTTTTGCGGCACAAAATTTGTCGCAAAAAGTAGTACCAAGTATTTTTTGCAACACTTTTTTCATCGCTAAAAGTCATTTTGGGTGTTAAATCCCAACAAGTGTAAATATTGTGGGCCTAAGTCAATATCAAAGAATTAATGGGGTCCAAACTCCAAATAACCCTAAATAATTACTTTAATATCAAGGCCATTGCAGTCAAAGCTTCAATGTTACTTACAGGACCAAAGTTGGACAAAGCAAAGCAAGAAATAGGGTAGCCAAAGGTGAAAAGAGAACTAGTGATGAGTTTTAGTTCAAAATATTTATCCCGTTTGTTACAAGTTATATTATCATTGGATTGTTACCTTATGTTTGAATTTTCAGAATGGCGATGGCTGAAAAGGAAATATATGATTTCACAGAAGATAGAATCAGTGAGTTGCCACGAAACTTAATAGACTGTATCCTAGAGCACGAGACTTATGCATGATGTTGTAAAAACAAGCATCCTGGAAAAAAATTGATGTACATGTGGGTTGCTCATCCACAACTTGTGCTTGATGAGTAGTTTTTCTGAAGGATAAACAAAAATGAGCATTATATCCGGAACAAATTTGTGAGGATAGTGAATAAAATTTTATTACTTCACAATGGTCATGTTCTGAAATTTACCCTCTACATTCCTAACATTCAATTCAATCATATGTCAGATATGGATCAGTTGATACTAGTCTTGTCAATAAATGGTATAAAATAACTAACCGTTATTAATTCCTATCAGGAACCCTACAAACTACCTTCTTACGACCTTTCTTGCTCCAAGTTGACACATTTGAAGCTATGTAATTCTATATTCAAGCCACCACTTGCATTTGGAGGATTTCATACTCTTATCACTCTTTTTCTTGAAATCATCTCATTTTCTGGCAATACTTCCGAAGCACTACCCACTCAACTCCAATGATTATCCTTAAGGAACATTTAAGAATCCATGTTCTAGATCTATATAGGATTGTAGTCGTGAACAGTCATAAATTTGATTGGCAATGCTTTGAGTTCAATTAAAACCAGACAAATGTGTGTATTTCACTTCATAAAGAAGTGGAACATGGAGGGGAGGGTAAAGTCGTCGATATACTTAAGTTTCTGGGCAGTTTGCCTACAATTATGTTACTTTGGTTGAATGTCTTTTCACTTGATGAGGTAAGTGATCGAGGGGAAAAACCAAGCGTCAGAGTAATACGCTAGTCGTTGTTATCGGCTTCCAACCTCAATACAAACAAACCTAAACTTGTAACTACACTCTTAAGGAGTATAGTGGCGAGTCTGGGTATCGAATCCACAAGGAATGCTTGATAGAATTTAATTGATTTATTACTTCTAAAATAAAAGTGAAAAAGTTGATGATGGTTGAAGATGAAAAAAATAAAAAAAATTAACTATGCATGCATGAGCAAACTAATTAAGATGAATGATAAAGTAGGTTGGAATACAATCCCCTAACCCTAGTAATTTACCGTGTAGAATACTAGAATTGTAAATTATAAATTTGAATGAATCCAGTCTTTATAGATCCTAAGCATTACATATATGAGGATCAAACCCGCACCATATGAAATCAAAGGTAAATATAAAGCGGTGATAAATAATTTTACGCACATCATATTCTTAAACATACCAAGTACCTAGGGCAAGAGAGATTAAAAGATCTACAATGGTTGTAAAATTTTCTCGCACGACTCTTTCAAAATTTAAATTTAAATTCTATTTTCTACATAAGTAATTTACATTGGGATGGGTTCATACATCCCAACCCTTACAAACTTAGCTTAACATGATGAAATCAAAATAAAACTTCCAAATTAAAGTGTAGGAATTCATAACTAACTTTAGAAAATTGAGAACATGACATGAATTGGGAATGGAAACTAGAAATCAACAATTAATTAAACTAACTAGGAAAGCAGTAAAAACAATAAATTAAAATTACTTGCTGTGGATGAATGATGAATCTTGAATAGAACTTTGAATCTTGAATAGTAGACAAACTTCAAAAACTCGGGTTTATGAAAATTTCTACCAAAGAAAACTAAAAAGACTCTCTAAAATCTGACTTTCTCTCTCTAAAATTCTATTCTACTCTCTAGAATTTGACTCCCCTTGAAATGAGGTAGGGCTTGGTCTTTTATAGCACCAAGTAGCACAAATTTGACAGCTAGAATTGCTTGTTGCGCAAGTTTTTACTAGCTATGCACATCTTAATCTCTAAATTAAATTTCAGAATTCTGACAGCCGGATCGGTTCTGTCTGGATCGATTTGGTAATCGGATCTGTTCTTTTTATTTCTGACCGGACCGGTCCGGTCCCCACCGGATCGGTCCTGTTCCATCCGGATCAGTTGGGTTTCTGGTCCATTTCTCTTCATTAACGCACAACTTCAAAACATCGTAACTTCTTCACCGTAGCTCGGATTGAGGTGTCGTTTTTTCCAGTGTTCTTGTAATTTAGAGCTATTCAACTTTCTAGTTGGCCCCACCTCCGCACTAAGGCTGAAAAATTACGAAAATGCCCTTCAAATCTCCATTTCTTGGTTTCTTTCACTGTTTTGAGTTCTCCTTCGCACTAACTTGCATGAAATACCTATAAAGCACATGAGAAATACACAAAACAAGAAATACTTGCCAAAAGAGGTTAGTAGCATAAATACGAGACAAATCCAAGCTATTTACACTGCACGGGATCATAAAAATACCGAAATTAAGGGGATAAATATGAAGAATGTGTGCCTAATCACACCCCCTAACTTAGAACTTTGCGCGTCCCTGTGACAACCCGCCTATTAAAATAATAGGTGGCCAACCCAATACTCCAATAATCCCAGGAATCATAGATGGTCCATTCTTAGCATCACTGTCGATTAAAATAATTGTATGAGATAACCTCCAATCATTTTAGAAAAACGGATTGTCATGTACAAAAATTTTGAAAGTAAAAGAAAAACACTTAGACAATCCCATTTGTAAAAACGGTGGGTATCAAAAAAATCGATAAATGAAGTATGACAATACAATAATTAATCACCGAATAAGCTGTCGGTGCACAGACTAATACAAATAATACGCTAAGTATTACAATCCAATATTTACAATATAATGAATGAGTGCAATACCTTGGGCAAACACGCCCGAATAAAAATGTACTGAACATAACTAGAGTACAATGGAGAGGAGCGTCTACTACAAGTATCCTACAACATCCGCAACATGCTGTAGCTCCATGACAACTGGAATGGAATATGTAAATACAGGTGTCCATGCGGAAGCGCACCTGTAACGGCAAGGAATATGCAACACAAAGAAATATAGATACCGGTCAGGGCCCGGTTTGATATGATTACCATGTGACTAAAATGCATGACAGTTAAGTGCGTAATTCTCTCGCAGATAACAATAATATTCCTCACCTCTCAATCTAGTAGCAACCTAACGCAATATCGTGAGATGTTCTAGTTAACCCTAAGTACTAAGGGCTAACTTTTCCCAATTCTCAACACTATGCCCTGTTCGTGCGTGGGGTGTCTCACAAAGCGAAATCCAAACAAGGAACCCCCCCGATACACTACTACTTGGGCAAGGTTGATCGTCGAGATCCATTAGACCCTAAGCACGAAATAATAAATAAATACATGTGTGTGCATAAGTGTGGGAGGTCACAACTACAGCTACTCAAGATAATAACATAAACCCAATCCATACTCTAATGGCACAATTCCTAATTCTTTCTTTAGGAATATACATATATGGTAAATTCATTTTATCAAATGTTTACCAATTAATCTCATTTTAAAACTTTCTTTACCAAATTTTATTTCTTTTCTTCCATTCAGGAAAATACATAATTTAAAGCAAGTTTTATTATCATACAAATGCTTTACTTTCATATCATAACATCCATTTTCCTTCTTCTATCCGGAAAATGTATTTAACATCCCATTTCCCTTCTTCTATCCGGGAAATGTAAATTAAAGCCATTTTATTATTATAAAATGCTTTAATAACCAATAATGTCCCACATTATTGAATCATAGTTATATATCATATAATATAACGCAATCTAAGACCGCCCGTCCGGGTTTTCCCACTGTGCGCGCCCCTAAATGGCTATCATCTTCCAGGGCCTCCAAGACAACCTGGGATCCTAATGAAACGTCGGGAAACGACCATGTGCCTGCGGGATAGTCAAGACCACACCCGGAATCTCCTAACCAGCGCAGAAAATATATAAACAAACTCTCACATGGCCTAGGGACTATATCCACCCTGCATCATTAGCCAGGGGGCTTCACCACAACGCGCGCGACTTCCCTTATGATAGCGATTTAGAGAGGTGTGTATCCCTAAATTAACATTTATGAAAAACATTACGTTTTCCATTTTGAAAACTCATATTTTACATTTCCAAAAATCATTCACTTAGCCATTAAGCACCAAGTTTTAGAAGGTGCATTCCATTCATATTAAGTCATATTTTATTAATGACCTAAGACCCAAAGTGCCACTAACCTCAAAAATAGCCTCGAAGAGTTCATATAATTGCATAAACCCTCAAAGTGAGTCTCCACAATGGAGTGTCTCCCAAAAGCTCAACATTAACATTTTAACTTCAAATATATCTTTAGGTTAACCTCCTAAATCATTTGGACGTTAACCTAATACAAACTATTCCTCGGGTAAACCTAAATCTCCATTCTTAGCCTAGGACATTAGTCTACCCAATACAACCCTCTAGGACTCCCCATTACTTCCCAAAGGAAGGTTCCTAAGCCTCGAACCTAAAAGAAAAAGGGCTAAAAATCAAAATAAGGAAATCTCGCAAAAACAGGGGAACCGAATCGATTCGCCCTTGCGAATCGATTCGCTAAATAGCCGAATCGATTCGGTGAGCAAAAACTGGCTTTCTGCAATTTCCGAATCGATTCGGTTTTAACCCGAATCGATTCGGTCTGCAAGACCTGTATCCCTCTCCTTATCCGAATCGATTCGCCCATAGGGCCGAATCGATTCGGTCCTGAGATTTTGCCCAGTTTGGGCGACGGGTTATAAGAACCCTAGAATCCCAAAATCCCAAATCTTTGCTTTTGCCCAACATCAACAACATCTGATTCTACCAAATCATTCCTACACCATTTACAACTAATAATTGATCCTCAAATCAAATTAAAACTAAGATTTAAGGGTTTAACCATCACAATCAACAAATACCCATTTATGGGTTAAATCTCCAAAACCTAACTATACATGCAATTTATCACATTAAATCAATATCTAGCAAGTAAGAAACTTGCCTCGAGGTTCGTAGTCTCAGAACACCTCCGGTAGCGACGGATTCCGGCCAAATCTTCCATTTTCTCTCTTTCTCTCAACTCTCTCTTCTCTCTTTCTCTCTCCTTTGGCTTCTCCCACCAAAAATGAAGAAAAGAAAAAGGGGTGGGGGATTTATAAGGGTCTCGAAGTATAAACCCCCACTCTTAAATGCTAATACACCTCTAAAATGACTCGTAACCACTAAATTGAGTCATAACCCCTTAAAAATGCCTGAATCACGAAAATTACAACTGGGCACTTATTTCGACTATTTCGACTATTCTAAAAACAACCGCACCCCCTATTTTGGCATTCGGGAAAGTGTAAACTATTTTTACGTTCCAATTCCATTTTAATTCATTAATTATACCCAAATTTAAATATAGGTCATAACCGTCGTTTTACATATAACGACGCAAAATACACAATATAACACTATTTACCTTCTCAAAACGGTAAATAGACAAAGCATAGTAAATATTATCCCTAAGTCTCACGGGAAATAATATTTACTCCAACATTCCCTATTTTATAAAGTTAGCCCATTAGGCAAAATAGTATAAAATAGTCGCTCGAAAACCTGGGTTGTTACATATTCCCCCCCTTAAAGGGGAATTTTGCCCTCAAAATTCAGGCGTAACCCATAACCATAAAAAGGGTATACTATACCAAAAACCGTGTTATCATATTAGCAAACCCCTGAATAGAAATGTCCCCATAGGACACAGACTAAGGTCATCGCTATCGATCTCATCCCACATCATCATGTTATAACATAGTGCCAAATCGTTCCTCAGGAACTTTCAATCCTACCCTTCTACTACGGGAGGAGATTCCCACACAATCTCGGCACAAATTGCCTTACTTTCCGAAACACGTTATACCTTTACTAGGGAGTAACTACACTATCTTACAATCGTTAACCCCAACACTACTTACTCCTATTCGCGTTGGTGTAACCCTCAAAAGTCTACTTGCTCACTGAGCCCAATCTAAAGGAAGGTTCCCGGGCCACTCCCGATCCCAGGAATATACTATTCGCTGTTTCCATTCCAACGAGTAGACAAGGCATATCGCCATCTATACTAGGCTACACACGGCCTAACGTTTATCGGAAATGATCCGAACTATTGCACGGAAATTCGATCCATATAGCTACTACTCCGATCTCTCCTTTAAATCAGATCCACCCTTCCACTTACGGGTGGTAGGATATACCCCATATCCCAACGGTTTCCATTTCTCCCTGGAGACTTTACCTGTTCCTTGACACAAATGTCTCGTCTCGGTTCACTACCGTTTGATAGGAATCGCATACAGATCTAAAACTCCTACTAAGAAGAGTTGGGCGTACACCTCCCGCGTAGTCCGCCCATTTCCATCGAGCAAGCAGCGATTGATCAAATGATCCACAGTTTCCTCAACTAGAATCATGACCGTTGCATTATCGACAATTCGATAAAAATGTCCACGGATATAACCATTCTCGTTCCAAGCTACTCTTTACATACCAGTAGTTGAAAGGGTCAATCATGGACCTGAACGCTCTTATAATAGCGTCCCCTCGGTGAAGCTCACTCCACTTGGCATTCCATGCCACGAATAAACTTCTAAGACGGTATCTACTCGGCGCCTATACTACTCCCATCCGCATTGACTTAGCGAGAGGGAATATCCTATCGATAGTCCTTCTCGATCATAAACTTGTTATTCGTGAAAGGACTCCAAATTCCTGCCCAGGAGAAATGCCTCTAAGTCTTTAAGGCAATTACAACCGCCATGAACTTTAAATCAAGCGTGGGATGACACTTCTTAAAAATGTGAGACACACGAACAATAGGTCCATGTTCCCGTATTTGCACATCCCGTTCCTGGCAAAGACTCGTTCGTTAAATCCACTCTCGATCATAACAACACGAGTGCAGGAGAAAAGTCAACTTATACTTCAACTCCTCCAAAGGTAGCTTATAGAGGCCTCACCACTTAATGGCCTAACATTCTAACGAGCTCGAAATCCCATATCATCTAGGGATCAAATCCTACTTAGAGTTAACCCACAACCTATTGTGGTTAACTCCCAACCATCTTCCTAAAATAACGCCGCATGCCCTAAGGGCCTAGCGTCCTAAGAATCCTAAGGTCAATCTACCTATCCTAACCTAGTCGTATAAGTATAATACTAAATATCCCTAGTGTCCAAGACCTTTCCCGACTTCTGACATTAGCTCGGTTTCATGCGTGGGACGTCTCGCCGAAGCGAAATCCAAACAAGGAACCCTCCCGTTACACTACTACCTCGCATTGTCAGTCGTCGAGAAGTAACAGTCGAAGACACATGATCGGGATCGACGAAATACTAACTCGAAACTCTACTAGTACATATACTTCTACGTCCTACCATAACAATCGACTGAGGCATTTACTTTCAGTAAGATGCCACCAATACTCTACCCCAAGAGACACATATACCTCTACACAAATGGCCTTCTCATTAAGGCACAACCATAAGTCCCTATCGGACTTTCATCATCATAGTCTTCCCCACATCAACTCAGAGGAGAACCATCATCGCGCTCATATATCGCACATGAACTTAGCCCTTAATCACTCATATACGTGATTCTTGGCTAAACCTTCCAACCCAGCACTTAACCAACAGAAAAGAAAAGAAAGAAGAAAATAACAGAAAAGAAAAAAATGCACATCTCTCCACTCCCAACGTCGTTAAGGTTCATGCGTGGAGCGTCTCGCCGAAGCGAAATCCAAACAAGGAACCCCTCCACACAGTCACCTTAACTAGCCAGTCATGGAGATAAGGCAATAGCATACACAAGCAAAGCAAATAAAATAAAAACAAAAATAAAGGAAACTATCTACATACCGTAAACCACCTCTATAAAGTCTCAACCCGTATTCAGGAGAGATGTTGTAGGCCCACTAGTCCTCCTTCTAGAACTAGAACTGGGATAGCCTCGCAATATATTCGTTTGCTACCACACCAACCAATCTAAGACTATCTCTACTCGTATAATATATATAATACAAGTAGCACGTACCACACATATCACCACTCACCCCATAACGAGTGAGAAGGAAAATACAGAACTCCCCTATCATGGAAGTCACATAAATATACTTACTATATATAAAAAAAATGTACCGATACCATCACAAGCTAGATATACGCACCCGAATCTAGGGCTAACACCAAACTACTTCCATCAATGACTCAACTAGGAGTCCCATCCTTTCCGGTTATCTTCAATCGACAAGATCAGAACGCATAGTTCCCTTGACTTCTTCAGCAAGGAGAACATTCTGCCAGCCTCCACGACCTTAGCTCCACGAGCCTTCTCCGGGTGGATGTACACCAGTGGGGTCTCATGAACACTACTTTTCCAAAAAGTGTTTCCAACACTTACTTACGAGCCTAGCATTTCCACTGAAAGGCTCTCTCTATGGGCAAAAACATTCTGCCCCACCATAAAGAGGCGACTATCATATCCGCCACTTCAACCTTACTCCTAAGGGTGAAAGGTTTTCCTCAACGCCCTTCATCTAACGACTTACAAGTCTCACACGAACGCGTAGAAGATCTTTGGGGTCCTCATACCATAGCAGGAGAACGAAATCTCACAAGAGAATTCAATGACCTTATTCCTAAGGCTCTACATCAAACAGAGAGAAACGCAGAAGACGTAAAACATCCGCACAGATTCCTAAGGACTCTAGAACCTAATGCTCTGATACCATCTGTGACAACCCGCCTACTAAAATAATAGGTGGCCAGCCCAATACTCCAATAATCTCAGGAATCATAGATGGTCCATTCTTAGCATCACTGTCGAATAAAATAATAGTATGAGATAACCACCAATCATTTTAGAAAAACGGATTGTCATGTACAAAAATTTTGAAAGTAAAAGAAAAACACTTAGACAATCCCATTTGTAAAAACGGTGGGTATCAAAAAAATCGATAAATGAAGTATGACAATACAATAATTAATCACCGAATAAGCTGTCGGTGCACAGACTAATACAAATAATACGTTAAGTATTACAATCCAATATTTACAATATAATGAATGAGTGCAATACCTTGGGCAAACACGCCCGAATAAAAATGTACTGAACATAACTAGAGTACAATAGAGAGGAGCGTCTACTACAAGTATCCTACAACATCCGCAACATGCTGTAGCTCCATGACAACTGGAATGGAATATGTAAATACAGGTGTCCATGCGGAAGCGCACCTGTAACGGCAAGGAATATGCAACACAAAGAAATATAGATACCGGTCAGGGCCCGGTTTGATATGATTACCATGTGACTAAAATGCATGACAGTTAAGTGCGTAATTCTCTCGCAGATAACAATAATATTCCTCACCTCTCAATCTAGCAGCAACCTAACGCAATATCGTGAGATGTTCTAGTTAACCCTAAGTACTAAGGGCTAAATTTTCCCCATTCTCAACACTATGCCCTGTTCGTGCGTGGGGTGTCTCGCAAAGCGAAATCCAAACAAGGAACCCCTCCGATACACTACTACTTGGGCAAGGTTGATCGTCGAGATCCATTAGACCCTAAGCACGAAATAATAAATAAATACATGTGTGTGCATAAGTGTGGGAGGTCACAACTACAACTACTCAAGATAATAACATAAACCCAATCCATACTCTAATGGCACAATTCCTAATTCTTTCTTTAGGAATATACATATATGGTAAATTCATTTTATCAAATGTTTACCAATTAATCTCATTTTAAAACTTTCTTTACCAAATTTTATTTCTTTTCTTCCATTCAGGAAAATACATAATTTAAAGCAAGTTTTATTATCATAAAAATGCTTTACTTTCATATCATAACATCCATTTTCCTTCTTCTATCCGAAAAATGTATTTAACATCCCATTTCCCTTCTTCTATCCGGGAAATGTAAATTAAAGCCATTTTATTATTATAAAATGCTTTAATAACCAATAATGTCCCACATTATTGAATCATAGTTATATATCATATAATATAACGCAATCTAAGACCGCCCGTCCGGGTTTTCCCACTGTGCGCGCCCCTAAATGGCTATCATCTTCCAGGGCCTCCAAGACAACCTGTGATCCTAACGAAACGTCGGGAAGCGACCATGTGCCTGCGGGATAGTCAAGACCACACCCGAAATCTCCTAACCAGCGCAGAAAATATATAAACAAACGCTCACATGGCCTAGGGACTATATCCACCCTGCATCATTAGCCAGGGGGCTTCACCACAACGCGTGCGACTTCCCTTATGATAGCGATTTAGAGAGGCGTGTATACCTAAATTAACATTTATGAAAAACATTACTTTTTCCATTTTGAAAACTCATATTTTACATTTCCAAAAATCATTCACTTAGCCATTAAGCACCAAGTTTTAGAAGGTGCATTCCATTCATATTAAGTCATATTTTATTAATGACCTAAGACCCAAAGTGCCACTAACCTCAAAAATAGCCTCGAAGAGTTCATATAATTGCATAAACCCTCAAAGTGAGTCTCCACAATGGAGTGTCTCCCAAAAGCTCAACATTAACATTTTAACTTCAAATATATCTTTAGGTTAACCTCCTAAATCATTTGGACGTTAACCTAATACAAACTATTCCTCGGGTAAACCCAAATCTCCATTCTTAGCCTAGGACATTAGTCTACCCAATACAACCCTCTAGGACTCCCCATTACTTCCCAAAGGAAGGTTCCTAAGCCTCGAACCTAAAAGAAAAAGGGCTAAAACTCAAAATAAGGAAATCTCACAAAAACAGTGGAACCGAATCGATTCGGTGAGCAAAAACTGGCTTTCTGCAATTGCCGAATCGATTCGGTTTTAACCCGAATCGATTCGGTCTGCAAGACCTGTATCCCTCTCCTTATCCGAATCGATTCGCCCATAGGGCCGAATCGATTCGGTCCTGAGATTTTGCCCAGTTTGGGCGACGGGTTATAAGAACCCTAAAATCCCAAAATCCCAAATCTTTGCTTTTGCCAAACATCAACAACATCTGATTCTACCAAATCATTCCTACACCATTTACAACTAATAATTGATCCTCAAATCAAATTAAAACTAAGATTTAAGGGTTTAACCATCACAATCAACAAATACCCATTTATGGGTTAAATCTCCAAAACCTAACTATACATGCAATTTATCACATTAAATCAATATCTAGAAAGTAAGAAACTTGCCTCGAGGTTCGTAGTCTCCGAACACCTCCGGTAGCGACGGATTCCGGCCAAATCTTCCATTTTCTCTCTTTCTCTCAACTCTCTCTTCTCTCTCTCTCTCTCCTTTGGCTTCTCCCACCAAAAATGAAGAAAAGAAAAAGGGGTGGGGGATTTATAAGGGTCTCGAAATATAACCCCCCACTCTTAAATGCTAATACACCTCTAAAATGACTCGTAACCACTAAATTGAGTCATAACCCCTTAAAAATGCCCGAATCTCGAAAATTACAACTGGGCACTTATTTCGACTATCTCAACTATTCTAAAAACAACCGCACCCCCTATTTTGGCATTCGGGAAAGTGTGAACTATTTTTACGTTCCAATTCCATTTTAATTCATTAATTATACCCAAATTTAAATATAGGTCATAACCGTCGTTTTACATATAACGACGCAAAATACACAATATAACACTATTTACCTTCTCAAAACGGTAAATAGACAAAGCATAGTAAATATTATCCCTAAGTCTCACGGGAAATAATATTTACTCCAACATTCCCTATTTTATAAAGTTAGCCCATTAGGCAAAATAGTATAAAATAGTCGCTCGAAAACCTGGGTTGTTACATATTCCCCCCCTTAAAGGGGAATTTTGCCCTCAAAATTCAGGCGTAACCCATAACCATAAAAAGGGTATACTATACACAAAACCGTGTTATCATATTAGCAAACCCCTGAATAGAAATGTCCCCATAGGACACAGACTAAGGTCATCGCTATCGATCTCATCCCACATCATCATGTTATAACATAGCGCCAAATCGTTCCTCAGGAACTTTCAATCCTACCCTTCTACTACGGGAGGAGATACCCACACAATCTCGGCACAAATTGCCTTACTTTCCGAAACACGTTATACCTTTACTAGGGAGTAACTACACTATCTTACAATCGTTAACCCCAACACTATTTTTCGCGGGCAAGCGATTGCATTTAGCATATGCAACAAGCCTTTAAACCCCTAGGTTACCCTAGTAGGACGAGTTTTGTCTCGTGAGGGTTTGCAGTGAATATACCCACAAAATTCTTTATTGACTCAAATAAATATCAAAATACTTAAAAGTTGTACAATTTAAACTTTTCGAAAAATAATCACCATAAATTCATATTCAAATGTCTCAAACCATAGTGTGTGTGTGTGTGTGCAAAGCCAGAAATTAAACCTCAAATTTCCACCGATTGAGTATTATGTTACTTTCCGAAAATTCGTTTTGATTCAAATTCTTACGGATGCACTCACAAACGAATCACTCGGATTGTGGTTGTTTTCTCTCGGTATGCATGATATAAAGAGTAAATATAATGGAAACAAATTCATGCATACAAAATTGAAAAGAAGGAAATATATGGTGAAAAGATCTCATCATCGGAATACAGTTATTAGGAAACGGGAAACATCATCTCTTAATTACACCATTTTTATCTCTTTTATTATCTTTTCATATCTTAGCTCTCCACGCGGTAATTAATTTCTCCATTCAGACTCGGTTAGGACTTTTCTTGGGGTTAAGGTGTAAAAGGGAAAAAATGGAAATGGTAGGGAATGTTGTAATTGGAAAATGTCCTTATGATGTCCATTAGTGCTTTTTCGGGCATTTGCTCATTTTTCTCTTTCTTTTTCTATTTTCATTTTTTTTTCTTGCTATTTTTTTTCTTGCAATTTTTGTTGAGCATATCTATTTTTTTCTTGCCCCCCCTTTTTTTTGTTGCACAATTTGAACTTACTTGATGAATTTTCTCAATTTTCACAATTCCGGGCTATTTGGGTTTTTTCGGGTTATCAAACGAAAGGGAAATATTATATTAGGCTCAAAGTGGGTTGCAAAGGGATAATTTTTTCACAATATTTCGGTTTTTTATGGCTAATATTTTTGGGTTAAACAAACGAGGGCCTACTTCATTGTCCAAATTGCTAATCACATTACCATATGCATCTCGAGATTAATTAAGTTTAGAGATATATTTAGCATGAATTTCGAGACAACATTTCACACATTTCCCATAACCGATCAAAACAAAGGATTGAGATCATCAACGACTTATTAAAACGCTGAAAAGAACTTTGAGTTAATCATAAACTCGGATTGATTTAAAAACTCATAAAAAATTTGAAAAGCTCGAAATCTTACCGTGTTGGACTAATCTCCACACTTATTCGTAAAGTCGTCAATTTTCTTTCAATTTCCATCTTTGGTCAATTTTGGCTTAGTGCAATTGAGATTTAACAATTTGAGACTTCAAACAGAATAAAGGTGACATTTTTGATAAATTTAAATTCTAATTTTTATTTATTTTGAAGAAAAATATTTTTGGCTTTTCAACATTTTTCAATTTTTTTTTTGAAAATAAAAAATATACTTGGAACAAACATGTGATCGAATAAATGAATCTAAACAATAAATGGGAAGAATATCCCACACCCCCTAACTTAAATGTTGCATTGTCCTCAATGCGAATCAAGAACAAAACATAAAGCCAGGAAAAGAAAGATATTACCCAAATAGAGCGATCCCTGATGAGTGCGAGTCCATTGAATCTACAAAACATTTTAGAACCAAGCATAACAAAAAATAATAACAAAAACTTTAACTAATTACTCTAAACTATAAAAGAAAGAAAAGGAAAAAGAAAAAGCTAATTATGTACAACCTACGATTTGAACTTCTAATAACTCATACAGTAGAAGTCGAAAAATTTGGGGGTCCACCCAAAATACAATTTGTCTTTGAGTGATTAATGGTGTACTCTCATTAGGATGCATGTCTCCCGGAAAATAAGAATTCCGTTTGAAAAACGGAAGGCATGTGTAAATTTTAAAAAATGAACCATCACCAATTAAAAAATTTAGGGGGATAATGAGGGATTTGAGTGCACATGGGGACAAGTACCATTGGGATCCAAGAAAAATAGAATCACTTCCCAAAGATTTTTCAAGTAGTATAGGAAGAGGATCACACAAACAGAAAGAGTCTATCTTGGAAAATAATTTAAGCATAGAGTCCTTGTCCTCAAAATCTTCTCTCCCCAAATTTTCAGTTGGATCTGGTGGAGTGACACGTCTAAGTGTATGGCCCATAATACATTCACCTAGTTCTTGTGATGGATTTAATGGTTCGATAATAGTGGGGACACAAGGAGACAAATGATCTTCAACCTCAATAGGTTTTGAAATATTTATAAAAGGTTGATATTCACAAGAACTTGGATCACTCTCAATGATTTCATTCTCAAAAGTATTAGGTGAAGCACAAGTATCGACCTTCTCTAAGTTGTCCAAATAATCATTCAACTCCTTGCAAGTTGCTGTAATTTTCAACTCGGTAGCAGCAAGGTCATCAGATTGCTTTTTGATAATAATCAAGAGTTCTTCCAAAGTAAGCTTCCTTGGTTCTAGTACCTCGGATTCCTCATTTGGTTGAAAACATTCTTCAACTTCCAAAATATCGAAAGAAAAATCCTCATTGGGTTCAAATAATGTATCTAACTCTTACTCCCAATAACGATTTTTTCCCAATATTCTCTTTCAAGTCTTTTTTCTTCAAGCAATTCATTTTGATAAATTTGGATGGCCTTAGCACTGGGCTTGTATTTATGAGACTCATCTTTAGTGATATTGATCCAATGTTCATAAGTCTTGAGTGCCTCCTCCTCACAATTAGCATAACAATTAAATCCACCAAAAGAGTTAAAGTAAGACATTTCAAATTGGGCAATTCAAGAACGTGACACCCATATTTTTCAAATTTTTTTTTTTATTTACTTTTTTTTTTTCCTTTTTTTTTCTTTTTTTTAACGAAGTAGTAAGTCAATTATAATCTATAACAAACACTCCCCGGCAACGGCGCCATTTTGATCGAGGGGAAAAAACGAGCGTCCGAGTAATACGCTAGTCGTTGTTATCGGCTTCCAACCTCAATACAAACAAACCTAAACTTGTAACTACACTCTTAAGGAGTATAGTGGCGAGTCCGGGTATCGATACCACAGGGAATGTTTGATAGAATTTAATTGATTTATTACTTCTAAAATAAAAGTGAAAAAGTTGATGATGGTTGAAGACGAAAAAAATAAAAAAAAGTTAACTATGCATGCATGAGCAAACTAATTAAGATGAATGAAAAAGTAGGTTGGAATACAATCCCCTAACCCTAGTAATTTACCGTGTAGAATACTAGAATTGTAAATTATAAATTTGAATGAATCCAGTCTTTATAGATCCTAAGCATTACATATATGAGGATCAAACCCGCACCATATGAAATCAAAGGTAAATATAAAGCGGTGATAAATAATTTTACGCACATCATATTCTTAAACATCCCAAGTACCTAGGGCAAGAGAGATTAAAAGATCTACAATGGTTGTAAAATTGTTTCGCACGACTCTTTCAAAATTTAAATTTAAATTCTATTTTCTACATAAGTAATTTACGTTGGGATGGGTTCATACATCCCAACCCTTAAAAACTTAGCTTAACATGATGAAATCAAAATAAAACTTACAAATTAAAGTGTAGGAATTCATAACTAACTTTAGAAAATTGAGAACATGACTTGAATTGGGAATGGAAAACTAGAAATCAACAATTAATTAAACTAACTAGGAAAGAAGTAAAAACAATAAATTAAAATTACTTGCAATGGATGAATGATGAATCTTGAATAGAACTTTGAATCTTGAATAGTAAACAAACTTCAAAAACTATGGTTTATGAAAATTTCTACCAAAGAAAACTAAAAAGACTCTCTAAAATCTGACTTTCTCTCTCTAAAATTCTATTCTACTCTCTAGAATTCGACTCCCCTTGAAATGAGGTAGGGCTTGGTCTTTTATAGCACCAAGTAGCACAAATTTGACAGCTAGAATTGCTTGTTGCGCAAGTTTTTACTAGCTATGCACCTCTTAATCTCTAAATTAAATTTCAGAATTCTGACAGCCGGATCTGTTCTGTCTGGATCGATTTGGTAATCGGATCTGTTCTTTTTATTTCTGACCGGACCGGTCCGGTCCCCACCGGATCGGTCCTGTTCCATCCGGATCAGTTGGGTTTCTGGTCCATTTCTCTTCATTAACGCACAACTTCTAAACATCGTAACTTCTTCACCGTAGCTCGGATTGAGGTGTCATTTTTTCCAGTGTTCTTGTAATTTAGAGCTATTCAACTTTCTAGTTGGCCCCACCTCCGCACTAAGGCTGAAAAATTATGAAAATGCCCTTCAAATCTCCATTTCTTGGTTTCTTTCACTGTTTTGAGTTCTCATTCGCACTAACTTGCATGAAATACCTATAAAGCACATGAGAAATACACAAAACAAGAAATACTTGCCAAAAGAGGTTAGTAGCATAAATACGAGACAAATCCAAGCTATTTACACTGCACGAGATCATAAAAATACCGAAATTAAGGGGATAAATATGAAGAATGTGTGCCTAATCAGTAAGATACAAATTTAGTGTCTTTTTTTTATATTTTATTTTGTTGAGCAATATAAAACATGTAGGTATTTATTATATTGATGCTGGTTGGGTTGCAGGTACTGTTCCAAAATTACTGCGGACCACAATTAAACAGTTGGTCGTGCTTCGCTTAATTACTTTTAAATTTAATAATTTGGATCAGATTGCATGTTCCTTTTCCCTGCTTGAAAGCTCCCCTAACTTGCAGAATTTGGAGATCCACGTGAGAATGGTTAATTGCATGTTTTTTTTTTCTTGAGGTTTGTTTTGGTTTGGGGTGAAATGATTTCCACATGGGTGACATGTAATACTTTAAAAAGTGTTTATATATATTCCTAAGTCAAAACAATTTGTTCATGCTATAATCATGCATTTCGAACAAAAAGTGAACAAATTTCTAAACTATGTGAAAATTATTTTTTTACCATTATACATTCAATTAGCTAAAAAAACATTTCATATAGAAACAAAGGGAGCCTTAAAAAGGATGATTTCAAAGTAATTTGGTTTTTCGATTCATTTTCCTACATGCCTCAGTAGTAAAGGACAAAGTCAATGAAGCAGTTATAAATTATCTGGAGTCTTGGGACTGCTTGGTGAAGACACTTGACCGACTTCAAAAGGCAAATATAAAATTCATTAAAGGTTTGAGGGAAGAACCGCTTATTATAAAACTTTTACTTGCTCACTCTCCTTTATTAGAAAGGATGCTAATTGAGCTGAGTAGTGAAATTAGTCTCAGTGAGGCATTAAGGATTTTAAGAGTTGATGAGCTTCTCTCGAGCATCAACGAGGGAAAAAATAATATTCTAAAACTCAACTTCAGTGGCTATGGGAGTAGGCCTGTTTTGGCCCCCTGTTTATCTTAAAGTTGACTTCTTATAGCATTTTCATTATGTCATAATCAATATGGATATTTTTTATTTGGTTGTTGATAAGATATGGCCAAACCTACACAAGTTGCTATTGTGTAGAGCTCGTAAGGTCCAGTTTGGGATTAATTATTTTCAGTGAATAATGAATTATAAATTAATTGCAAAGCCATTATTTTCATCATTGCTTACTGAAAAAATTTCTAGCATTCTCTTGTTACATACTATAGAACTACGTTCTACATACTATTCCCTTGTAACATCGAAATAATACAACTGGAAACATGACTAACTGCTTACCACACTTTATTTTGTGATGTTTTTCAATAGAAGGATGTAATCTATATGTATTCAACTATGCTGTGATGCCATTTATTCAAACTAATAACTACCTATTGGGATATCATTCCTGTAAAAGATAAACAATAAGAAATGTTAAAAATTAATTATCACCTACTTTTACAAACTGACTTAATAATTATACATGATATAATGTAGGTATGAGAAACACCCCAAAGCTACCTGTGAAAAGGGGGTAGCCAAGCAATGGCATTAAATAACAATGATGAAAGAACACCACAAAGGTAACGTGAACAACCTCAAAATCTAATCTAATATCTATTCTATTAAAACTTATAATATGGAAGCTTCAATTAATTTCCAAACTCATTTAGGCTTCCATGTGAATCTCGCTTCTTTATTTATCTCCGAGCCTTTTGCCTCCGTCTATTTCCACTTATATGTGTTCTTGAAAACCAATCGAATAGAAAAATCTAAGGTCATTATGTTCCTTTCTAATTCCTACTTGTAACGACATATTTCTCATGTTCGTTATCTTACAGTTATATAGGTCGTACGCCACTACAAAAGGCACGTCTCTTCACGATCTCATTTGACGGCCTATATTCGAATTATGGGAATCAAGCATTCAACAACTCCATCACGTGATCACATCTTACTCAACGACTTCACATTCCACGATTTGAGGCACTTTATGTAAGTGGTATGCAAGATAAGTCAAAACAATGATATAATGAAAGATATGAAAGTTCATGGGCATTTTGGTAATTTTACAGCCACCGTACTATAACAACCCTCACTTTTGAGAAACATATTTTATATTAATTTACTATGTGAAGTAATTATATAAAATGTTGGAAAATGGAGTCAATATAAATTGACTGAGTTGAAAGATAATATTTACTAGATTGTTGCATATTTACTGTATATGTATGTAAATATCATCATGTTGCGTTTCATATTGTCGTGTGCTTTAAATGACATTTATGGTTTAAATGAAACCGGAACTTGAAATGATTTATTAAATTTCCGGATTCCAATTTAGAGGGCGTAGTTACTCTCGAAATGTGCGAGATACTCGAAATAAGTACCCATTGTATTTTTGGGTTTCAGGCACTTTTGATTTGTTTTAACATAAATGTGTAGTTGTGAGTCAATTTAGTGTGGTATTAACCATTTAAGTTGGGAATTTAGACTAAAGTCAAGATTTATTCTTGCTAAGACTTACATTTCTCTTAAGTGTGTATTACTAAACCTAGAGAGATAGAGAGAAGAAGAAAAATGTGAAGAAAAGAGGAGAAAAGAGAGAGATTGGAGATTTGGGATTTGATCTTGCTTTCATATTCCAAGAATCTGAGATTTCAACCTCAAGGCAAGTTTTATACTTGCTAATATATGATTTAAGATGAATAAGTTATGTGATTGTTGTGTATGTGAATCAAATGAACAAATATGGATTTTATGGATTTGAGGTGTTTTAGACCTAATCATAGTTTAAATTGATGATTATGTGGAGTATAGTAGTTGATAAAAATGTAGGATGGTTTTGGGTAGATTAATGGTGCTTGATGTGTGGAAAAATGGAGGAGAAATTGGTTTTGGGGAAAACTAGGGTTCATAACCCGTAGCCCTATTCTTGGCTGATTCGCAGGGGCGAATCGATTCGCCCTTCTTACGAATCAATTCGCTAAGGGGTCAGGTTACAGGTCTGGGGAACCGAATCGATTCGGGTTAAGGCCGAATTAATTCGGTTGAGGCCGAATTAATTCGGTTGAGGCAGAAACTTGGATTCTCCATCCGAATCGATTCGCTTTTAGGCGAATCAATTATCTGTATGGGTGTCACAACCCGCCTAAAATAATAACGGGTGGCCAGCCCTATACTATATTAAATCAGGAGTTTCAGATGGTCCAGTCTCAACATCAACTGTCGGTACTATACAATATAGGACTAACTGCCCAAAATCACATAAGCGGGATATGAAAATTAAAAAAAAAAAAAAGCAACAGACAACAAACCAACACTATAACACTAGCACCAAAGAAAAGAAAGATGCATGAAAGAACTAAGATAAATGAAATGCTAGAAATAAAATGAACTAAATAAATACAACCGAATGTACTACACAAAGTAGACCCGAATAAGCTGTCGGGTCACAGCCAATACAATAGCTGAAATGGAATAAATATAAACATGTATATAAATATCCCTTGGGTACAAACCCGATATACAACATGAATCCTACCTAGAATTTTAAAGAAGTAGGAAGCGGCTACATGAAACATCCCGCAACAGTCCGCACCTGTCACGGCTCCCAAGACTCTGGATAGAAAGTCATCCGGCATCCATGCGGTAGGATACCTGTGGTAATATATATATATATATACAAGGAGGAGAGAAAAGTAAACGGGTCAGAGCCCCGAATGTGAAAAATATTTAGCAAGTGTGTTAACCGTGCATAATAATTACCGGCGAACTTATTTCATAATTAAAGTGAGACCGCACCCTCGTGAAACCTCAACTCACCTCTCATCTAAAGGCGCGCACCTATTCGCGTCCTCAAGTTTTATTTAAATTACCCCCAATGTTATTAGGACAACCTAACTTATCATAGGCCTAGCCTATACCCACGAGATCTACCTTCCCGTCATAATCTA
Organism: Sambucus nigra; assembly: GCA_949130495.1. NCBI lineage: Eukaryota > Viridiplantae > Streptophyta > Magnoliopsida > Dipsacales > Adoxaceae > Sambucus > Sambucus nigra. The sequence continues at coordinate 232,930,906 of OX422215.1, forward strand.
AGGATCCGCCCTTTCTAATCCTACTAGATTATGATTACAACAATTATGCCATAATAGGCTAAATGGATACCGATTTATAATTACATGAATTATAATTCTTAATACGTTACCCCTATATATATATACATACATATATATATATATATATATATATAGGCTAAAATATAAGAATTTATTTTTATTTCATGCACATGGAATATTGGCAAAACTTCTCTCTAATCTCAAAATTGTACTACGTTTCGTGCGCGGGGAGTCTCGCAAAGCGAAATCCAAACAAGGAACCACCCCGTTACACTACTCCTGACAAGGTCAAGACCAGAGATCCGAGATGCCACAGATAGAATTACTTCTCTCAAATCTCGACATGGCACTGCGTTTCGTGCGTGAGGTGTCTCGCAAAGCGAAATCCAAACAAGGAATCACCTCGTTACACTACTCCTGGGCAATGTTGATCCTAGAGATCCATAATCCTTAACATACAATTTAATACTACCATTACTGCTAAACTTTTAAACTACAAGAAGAAAACAACTAAAAATCTCCAACAATGTCCTTGGGATGATGTAACCGAAGTATTCCTCAAATACGATACATCAACCCCCAATAAATCTGGTACACCATAGTCATCCAAGATGTACCCCATAGAAATACCATATCCTTTCATTTAGGATATATAAATATATATATAGGTATTTTATTCTCACCATATATATATACATGCCATCATCCATACCCATGACCAAGTGTACACACCATATATGATGTACAACGGCCATGCACATATAATACTCGGCTATATATAGCGCCGATAAAACTGCATCACTGCTATCATCTTCCCAGAGTCCGGCTCACGTAACAACTGGGGACCACCTGGTGGGGATCAACGACACCCACCTCGTGGTAACACACACACACGACGTCCCGGGAAGCGGTCATAGTTCCAACCGGCAATGAGACGAAACATACCCACCACGTCTCACCCCAAAATATATATATCTATAGTATAATAACACAAGGGACGACTATGACCAGGGGAATATCCACACCCTGCTCTATATGCCAGGATGCTCACCCTCTGCGCGAAAACTTCCCAATGATAGCATGAGCGGGGTATGCTTAACCACATAAGTATATATATCGCTCACATACGCAATATACATACATCCATATGATCCCATCATATGCTCCAATATAATAAACCATCATATACGGTTTATATATCCATACCATGTATGTCCACGACATAAGATACATCCATATTTTCATAATCATTCATAGATATATATACATATATTCACACATCGCTATATCATTATATATACAAACTAATTCTCATTCATATGTATAAGATATATAAACCCGGCTATAAGTATACATAATCCTCAATATACAAGCCGTCACCCCAATTTCCATTAAATGTACCTCGATATGTGAATACAATCCCTCACTTGAAACATATTCAATCATTTTTCCTATGATGAATAGTCTCCCCAAACCATATGTATATATCTATACATATATATTAAACATTAGGCTTATCACCCAAGAGTTTGTGTAGGAATCCCTCACTACACATTTCATCCATAACCAAAAGTACATAATTACCTCAGTACTATTTAACCATAGGCACACACATGACTTAATAGTCTAAAACCTCAATTTATTCCAACCTCATTTCAAGTATTGGAATCTCAGTGGTCATATCCCCATGATTACGTGTAAACTAATCCTACTAGAATTTATGCTACCGCTTATTCTAGTCGATAGTACGATCCCAAAGCGTTCTCAATGTCACCTATGGTTCGAATAAGTCTCGGTAATCCTTACTCCTATTGAGTTATCAATTGTTCCTTAGACTGAACATTTCTATCTAAGGATATGAGACCCCTTACTCTTAAAGAGCATGCAACCACTCTCTTCCATTTGGCCCCAAATTATATCTTAACCATATCCTATCCTTATAAGGATTTGACATAAATGTCGGCCTAGAAATTTCACAACATACATGGATATTTCTTATCCAATGATTCCAAGAAGTTCCCACTATCGGATACTAAGTGAGAAACCCCCTATAAGTCACCAAAAGATATCTCTTACTTTATAAGAGAGAACCCCAAATCAACAAACCCAACCAAAAAGGGCTAGAAGTCATCTTAGGAAACCCATAAAACAACCCATTAAGGAAGCCCCTAAGAATAAACTCCAAAAGAAAAGGGGTAGAAGAAATCCAAGTTTTGGGCTAAGAACAGGGGACCGGTCGACCGGTCCCAGACCCCCGGTCGACCGCGGGTCCATATTTTGCCTACGGAGAAAATGCAGTAGGCTTTTCCCTTAAGGCGCGGTCGACCGGTCCCCAAACCGCGGTCGACCGGCCATACCAGTTAAGCTGGCCGATTTCCCTTTCTCTGCAAACCCACGAAATTAATACCCTAAAACTTTCATTCTAATCCCCAATCTTTCATCAAATCATAATTTTAAGCCCATTAATCAACCCAAAGTTGATCCCAACCATTTCTAATCCATTAAATCCATATTTAAACATTGTTTTCAAGATTTAAACCCAAAAATCTAGGTTTTGGTATTTATACCCAAAAATCCATTTCTTTACCCTACCAATTATGAAATGAAATACACAAATAGCTATTTAGCAAGATTAAACACTTGCCTCAGATTTGTAGAGGTTGGATCGTCCTCGATGTCGCGGTTGGGCCGAAAATCTCCAAGCTTTTCTTCCTCTCTCTCTCTTCCTTTCTTCCTCTTTCCTTTCTTCCTCTCTCTCTAGGGCTTTTTCCCCTTTCTCTCAAATGAGAAATGGATTAATCCGTAAGCCTCCAAATCCTTTAAAATAAAATCCCAATTTTAAATGTTAATACACACTTTAAATGACTTGTTTACTCCAATTCAAGTCAAAATAGCTTAAAAACATTCCGGAGCCGAAATAAGACCCAATGACAGTCATTTTGACTATCTCGACCCTTCCGGGATCGATGGTACCCGCAAAAATATCATCCAAAATACTTTAAAATATTCTCTATTTTTGGGCCTCAAGTCCCAAATTTTGAAATTCCCCAATTTAATTAAATTTTACTTTCCCAAAATTTAATTTCTCAGTCTCCAAAAATCGAGGGTTGTTACATACTTCCCCCCTTACAAAAATTTCGTCCGCGAAATTTAAGACATGCCTAGGACCTCAATATCATCTAGTCCTCACATCAATCCTTAGGATCACTATACTGATCCTTCCTGGTTCTCATATCGAACCATACAGTTTTAAAGCAACTACTACCCAGGGCGCCCATACACCCCGTATTCGAGTTTTCACTCGTAAAATTATGATCAGGCTCCATTAGCCACAAAACATAATATTACCTTCAACAATATGATCAATAACGACATACTAAATATATAGACATTTAAAATTTCCCAATGGTAGAACTCTCCTCAATTCCTGACACTAGCCACCTTCGTACGGGGGAGGTCTCGCAAGCGAAATCCAAACAAGGAACCCTCCCAATACACTACTGTGTAGCTAGGTCGGGGATTGAGATTAGTTGAACCAGGGTTAAGGTTTTATAAAAAGTTTTTCTTTCATATTTTAGATATTGCCCGAGGGCCAATACAATAATCCGATGTAAATATATTCCGCGTCTTTCGACACGCCAAACAAATACCTTATGTTTAAAACACAAGGCCTCAACAAATACAATACTCTAGCCAATACCTAGTTCTCAAAACTAACACAACTATGAGCTAAACTATCCGCTTCACCTAAGTTTACCAAACTCTGAACCTCTCAGTTATGAAATTCCTATACATCATATCAACACTTATGTGTAAAAATAAATCCTTCCCTCAATGGGGTACTTCCCTACGATTTCGTTATGAAAAGGTATATCATCTCCAAAGATGACATATAAAGGCCACTCTTGCTCACTTCCTCCTCTAGGAAAATTTCATACACCCTAGCGGTATAGCGGCTAGCTACTCATCCCACCTCACACGCGGCGTTCCCAATATCGCACAAGCGTAACTTAAACCCAAATAAAGGTATTCTACCTTATAGTTCCATAACCCAATGGTTTCCCCTCGTCCTTGAATCTCAACTCAGGGTCCTCAACTTCTTCCAGGAAAATCATTATCCCTAAGCCTATTTCTTCACAAGAGAAACATCTTCCTCAAAACCCTTCCTAACCATAATGAAGGGCAAGGCGCGATTGCAACTGCCGAAAACTCCCTCCGTCCTACACAACGAAACTGAGCCTCCAAAGGCATTCTCCCTCATCCTAGAAGGCGATACTCCTAATATTGGGACAACTCCACCTACCTCACCTCAGTAAGAGTCACCAACATTAGGTTTCCCAACGAAGGTTAACAGATTATCAATCTAAACCTCTCAAGGACTACACTACATGCCTCTCCTCGGGTTTACCTTACTAGGACCAAGATTCGCCAATCGAGTAAATTTTCCTTTCTTACTCGACTTCCGATAAATCACCTCGAACCACTGCTAGAAATCTCATCAATAACTCCTCCGAAACTGGGAAAAACAAATACCCCCGATTAAAGCGTACCCAAAATATACTATTGGTATGGTACTTCTAATCTTATCCTTTCCTAGACGACAAAATCTAGGCGACGTCTGAAACGAAACAAGAGCAACTGTTATCAGAACACCAATCAAATGAATATACTTCATAGAAGAAAACAACGCAGTGAACACAACAGTCCTATTTATAGGGCTTTATGTCAAGAACGTTAACGGAAGAATAGATAACTCGCACAGATCCTAAGGACTCTAGAACCTGATGCTCTGATACCATCTGTCACAACCCGCCTAAAATAATAACGGGTGGCCAGCCCTATACTATATTAAATCAGGAGTTTCAGATGGTCCAGTCTCAACATCAACTGTCAGTACTATACAATATAGGACTAACTGCCCGAAATCACATAAGCGGGATATGAAAAAAAAAAAAGCAACAGACAACAAACCAACTCTATAACACTACCACCAAAGAAAAGAAAGATGCATGAAAGAACTAAGATAAATGAAATGCTAGAAATAAAATGAACTAAATAAATACAACCGAATGTACTACACATAGTAGACCCGAATAAGCTGTCGGGTCACATCCAATACAATAGCTGAAATGGAATAAATATAAACATGTATATAAATATACCTTGGGTACAAACCCGATATACAACATGAATCCTACCTAGAATTTTAAAGAAGTAGGAAGCGGCTACATGAAACATCCCGCAACAGTCCACACCTGTCACGGCTCCCAAGACTCTGGATAGAAAGTCATCCGGCATCCATGCGGTAGGATACCTGTGGTAATATATATATATACAAGGAGGAGAGAAAAGTAAACGAGTCAGAGCCCCGAATGTGAAAAATATTTAGCAAGTGTGTTAACCGTGCATAATAATTACCGGTGCACTTATTTCATAATTAAAGTGAGACCGCACCCTCGTGAAACCTCAACTCACCTCTCATCTAAAGGCGCGCACCTATTCGCGTCCTCAAGTTTTAGTTAAATTACCCCCAATGTTATTAGGACAACCTAACTTATCATAGGCCTAGCCTATACCCACGAGATCTACCTTCCCGTCATAATCTAAGGATCCGCCCTTTCTAATCCTACTAGATTATGATTACAACAATTATGCCATAATAGGCTAAATGGATACCGATTTATAATTACATGAATTATAATTCTTAATAAGTTACCCCTATATATATATACATACATATATATATATATACATATATATATATATATATATATATATATATATATATATATATATACACACACATATATATAGGCTAAAATATAAGAATTTATTTTTATATCATGCACATGGAATATTGGCAAAACTTCTCTCTAATCTCAAAATTGTACTACGTTTCGTGCGTGGGGAATCTCGCAAAGCGAAATCCAAACAAGGAACCGCCCCGTTACACTACTCCTGACAAGGTCAAGACCAGAGATCCGAGATGCCACAGATAGAATTACTTCTCTCAAATCTCGACATGGCACTGCGTTTCGTGCGTGAGGTGTCTCGCAAAGCGAAATCCAAACAAGGAACCACCTCGTTACACTACTCCTGGGCAATGTCAATCCTAGAGATCCATAATCCTTAACATACAATTTAATACTACCATTAGTGCTAAACTTTTAAACTACAAGAAGAAAACAACTAAAAATCTCCAACAATGTCCTTGGGATGATGTAACCGAAATATTCCTCAAATACGATACATCAACCCCCAATAAATCTGGTACACCATAGTCATCCAAGATGTACCCCATAGAAATACCATATCCTTTCATCTAGGATATATAAATATATATATAGGTATTTTATTCTCACCATATATATATACATGCCATCATCCATACCCATGACCAAGTGTACACACCATATATGATGTACAACGGCCATGCACATATAATACCCGGCTATATATAGCGCTGATAAAACTGCATCAATGATATCCTCTTCCCAGAGTCCGGCTCACGTAACAACTGGGGACCACCTGGTGGGGATCAACGACACCCACCTCGTGGTAACACACACACACGACGTCCCGGGAAGCGGTCATAGTTCCAACTGGCAATGAGACAAAACATACCCACCACGTCTCACCCCAATATATATATATCTATAGTATAATAACACAAGGGACGACTATGACCTGGGGAATATCCACACCATGCTCTATATGCCAGGATGCTCACCCTCTGCGCGGAAACTTCCCAATGATAGCATGAGCGGGGTATGCTTAACCACATAAGTATATATATCGCTCACATACGCAATATACATACATCCATATGATCCCATCATATGCTCCAATATAATAAACCATCATATACGGTTTATATATCCATACCATGTATGTCCACCACATAAGATATATCCATATTTTCATAATCATTCATAGATATATATACATATATTCACACATCGCTATATCATTATATATACAAACTAATTCTCATTCATATGTATAAGATATATAAACCCGGCTATAAGTATACATAATCCTCAATATACAAGCCGTCACCCCAATTTCCATTAAATGTACCTCGATATGTGAATACAATCCCTCACTTGAAACATATTCAATCATTTTTCCTATGATGAATAGTCTCCCCAAACCATATGTATATATCTATACATATATATTAAACATTAGGCTTATCACCCAAGAGTTTGTGTAGGAATCCCTCACTACACATTTCATCCATAACCAAAAGTACATAATTACCTCAGTACTATTTAACCATAGGCACACACATGACTTAATAGACTAAAACCTCAATTTATTCCAACCTCATTTCAAGTATTGGAATCTCAGTGGTCATATCCCCATGATTGCGTGTAAACTAATCCTACTAGAATTTATGCTACCGCTTATTCTAGTCGATAGTACGATCCCAAAGCGTTCTCAATGTCACCTATGGTTCGAATAAGTCTCGGTAATCCTTACTCCTATTGAGTTATCAATTGTTCCTTAGACTGAACATTTCTATCTAAGGATATGAGACCCCTTACTCTTAAAGAGCATGCAACCACTCTCTTCCATTTGGCCCCAAATTATATCTTAACCATATCTTATCCTTATAAGGATTTGACATATATGTCGGCCTAGAAATTTCACAACATACATGGATATTTCTTATCCAATGATTCCAAGAAGTTCCCACTATCGGATACTAAGTGAGAAACCCCCTATAAGTCACCAAAAGATATCTCTTACTTTATAAGAGAGAACCCCAAATCAACAAACCCAACCAAAAAGGGCTAGAAGTCATCTTAGGAAACCCATAAAACAACCCATTAAGGAAGCCCCTAAGAATAAACTCCAAAAGAAAAGGGGTAGAAGAAATCCAAGTTTTGGGCTAAGAACAGGGGACCGATCGACCGGTCCCAGACCCCCGGTCGACCGCGGGTCCATATTTTGCCTACGAAGAAAATGCAGTAGGCTTTTCCCTTAAGGCGCGGTCGACCGGTTCCCAAACCGCGGTCGACCGGCCATACCAGTTAAGCTGGCCGATTTCCCTTACTCTACAAACCCACGAAATTAATACCCTAAAACTTTCATTCTAATCCCCAATCTTTCATCAAATCATAATTTTAAGCCCATTAATCAACCCAAAGTTGATCCCAACCATTTCTAATCCATTAAATCCATATTTAAACATTGTTTTCAAGATTTAAACCCAAAAATCTAGGTTTTGGTATTTATACCCAAAAATCCATTTCTTTACCCCACCAATTATGAAATGAAATACACAAATAGCTATTTAGCAAGATTAAACACTTGCCTCAGATTTGTAGAGGTTGGATCGTCCTCGATGTCGCGGTTGGGCCGAAAATCCCCAAGCTTTTCTTCCTCTCTCTCTTCCTTTCTTCCTCTTTCCTTTCTTCCTCTATCTCTAGGGCTTTTTCCCCTTTCTCTCAAATGAGAAATGGCTTAATCCGTAAGCCTCCAAATCCTTTAAAATAAAATCCCAATTTTAAATGTTAATACACACTTTAAATGACTCGTTTACTCCAATTCAAGTCAAAATAGCTTAAAAACATTCCGGAGCCGAAATAAGACCCAATGACAGCCATTTTGACTATCTCGACCCTTCCGGGATCGATGGTACCCGCAAAAATATCATCCGGAATACTTTAAAATATTCTCTATTTTTGGGCCTCAAGTCCCAAATTTTGAAATTCCCCAATTTAATTAAATTTTACTTTCCCAAAATTTAATTTCTCAGTCTCCAAAAATCGAGGGTTGTTACAATGGGGTGAATCGATTCGGCCCAAGGGAGAATCGATTTGGATATCCAGCTATTTTGAGTTATTTTTCTAACTCAATTTTTATCCTTTTCTTTTAGTCTTATGAAATAGGAACCTTCTTGTATGAAGTAAACTTAGTGTCCTAGAGTCTTATATTGGGAAGGCAAATGCCTTATGTTAGAATGGGAAAATTAGGACTTATTTGGGGATTATTAAATAGAAGATTAGGTGTTCTTTTACCTTAATTAGTTAATGTAATATTTCGAGATTGTAGAAATAAATAATTGAAGAGTATTTCTCACATTATTGGGAGATGCTAGTCTTAGTGGTTGATAATAACACACTAAAATGTTTGGAGAATAAATTAAGGGTTTATGATTCATTGAGCTTATAATGATCGCGTGAATTACGTATGGCTCCGGATAAAATCTGATGTATCTATTAAAATGGAAATGAAAATGGTAAATAATAATTTACTTAAACACACATCTCTAAATGCTATCATAAGGGAAGTATGCGCATGAGGTGAAGTCCCCTAGCTAGTGAATGTAGGGTGAATATAGTCCTCGGCCATATGACCGGTCATTATGTATGTTGAATTTATTGTGCGATGTGGGGTAATTTCGGGTATGGTTATGACTCACTCACAGGTATATGGCCACTTCCAGACGTTGTGTTAGGATGCCCAGGTTTTCTTGGCTGATAGGCCCTGGAAGATGATAGTATTTTAAGGGGCGCACATTGGGAAAACCTGGACGGGCAGTCTTAGTATCGTTATATATAGATGAATATAGCTATTCTTATTCAAGTTGGACTTGATTTATGATAAATGCCATAAAGAGAAACTAACTGTGATTATGTTTCATAATGAAATATGGAACGATGAAATGAAACAGTGTAAAGGATGGAAATTTTTAATTAACGATATTCATTCAAATCCTCTTGCATAACTAAATAAAACTTATGATCATTTAATTACCTTAGTTTATGCTTTGAGATTGTGTAGGTAGATTCTTATCTTTATCAATCAGGATTACCTATTCATAATTGTCATACTCTTTATTCATCTAGTGATCATATAAAACCGGGCCTTGACCCGTTCATATTTCTTATTGTGCATGAATCTTATATTCGCTCAGGTGCTCCGCTGTAAGGACGCCCGTACTGACTTTCCTTTCTAGTGTCTTGAAGTTGCAACACCTTGCGGACGTTGTGGGACATTTTATTGTAGACTCCTTCATTTTTGAACTCTAATTATGTTCGGGTCATTTACTCGGGCATGTGGCCCAAGATTTTGGATTTGCTTACTGTAATGTATTATGTAACTTAATTAAATTGTTGTAACTATTTATAAGAGACTGTTAACCGACAGCCTATTCGGTTATTGTTTTATGTATGTATTGTTCAGTTTTATTCTTGTAGATTTCATCCACCTTATTTTTAAATTGGATTGTTTAAATGGTTTCCTTAACTTATAAAATTAAATTTTTGGCAACCCATTTTTCTGAAATATTGGGTGGTTATCCCGTATACTTATTGTATTATAGTGATGTTGAGAATGGTCCATCTATGAATCCTATTATTATTGGAGTATCTGGCTGGCCACCCCTTACTTTGGTAAGCGGGTTGTCACATATGGTATCAGAGCATCAGGTTCTAGAGTCTTTAGGATCTATGCGGACTTGTCACGTTCTACCGTAGCATTCTTTAATAGAGAGCTTAATGTTAGGACTGTTTTGTTGCTTATGTTTGCGATTTTCTGCAAGATAGATTGTTTTATATAGTATTTTAACTCTATTGTTTCTTCATCTTAGATGCTGCCTAAGAGAGGTCACCCCGCTAAAAGGAATCGAGTTGTAGAAGAGGAGGTAGGTACTCCACTGCCACAACCGGGAACTATAAATGCTGCTGAAGTAGCAAATATTGTGGCCCAAGCGGTCAACGCAGCGATGACTGTTATGGTTCAACAATTGCCATAATCTCAATAGCAACGAGCTCAAGAGGTACAAGATCCCGCGGGACCTTCTCCGTGGGAGAGAGTTAGCGAATCCTTTTTAAAGGGTCATCCCCCGAAATTTCAAGGAGGTTCTGATGTTATAGTTGCAAGTCAATGGAAAAAGGATATGCAACATCATCTTCACATGGTGGAGTGTAGTGAGGAAAGAAAACAAACCCTTGCTACTTTTAAATTAGTTGGAGCTGAATTACATTGGTGGGAGTCGATGATTACGCCAGAGCAGAGATATTCTATGACCATCAATGATTTTTGGGTTCTATTTGATCGAAAGTATTTTCCTCCTGTAGTTCAAAGGGAGATGAGAAGAAAACTTCAGGATGTGGTGCAAGGACAGTGTTCAGTCGCGGAGTATGAAGAGGAATTAACTCGGTTAACTAGTTTTGTTCCTGATGAATTGACTTCGGAGGAGAGGAGGATATCCAAATTTATTGGAGGTTTGCACTGGAGGACACGACAACATCTGCTGGGTAATCCATCTTTGTAGGCTTTTGGAGATGTGATGAATGCAGCGTTACTCCATTGTCAGGAACATAGGTTATATGTTAAAGGTAGTAAGAAGGCTTCAGTTTTGGGGCAAATTGGGAAACCCGGAGGCAATGGGATAGGAGGAGGAGCATTTACCTCGTCCCAATCTTCGGGAAATAAACAAAAAGAAATAAACCACCAGCAAGGGGACTTGTCTAAATGGCAGCGTTTTGGTGGATTCAATGTTGGTGGCATTAATATTTGGCACGGTCAAGGTGCCCCGCAACAGCAACAAGCAGGTCGGGGTGGTAATGGGGGTAGAGGCCATCCAGGCCAAGGTGTTGGGAAGTTTAGAAATAACCGGGGCTGAAATCAGGAGAACATGATGAATCGATGCTTTCAATGCGGAGAGTCGGGTCATTTCAGGAGGGCGTGTCCTCAGTTGATTGGGGGAAAAATTCCTAGGATCCCACAACAGCCACAGGCTCAGTTACCACCACAAGTGCCTAATCCAGTTGTCCCTCCACAACCGGGAAAACTACAGTATGGTCGTGTTTACAACATTCAGGATGCTATTCTTCCTCTGTCCCAGCCAGCGCCGCCAGCTATTGAGGGTAAGTTCCTCATTCATGGGCACATGGGTTGTGTATTATTTGATACGGGTGCAACACACTCGTTTAATTCTAGAAGTTTTTCTCAGTTTACAGAGTTGATTAAATCTGCAGAGAGTACTTTCAGTAGTCTTGAATCTTCTATGGGTGATGGTTCACTCATTTTCTTTGTTTGTAAACAAATAGGAATAAATCTTGGTAACTTGTGTTTTGAGGCCGATTTACTCGTCCTTGATATGGTCGGATATGACGTAATCCTGGGTATGGATTGTCTAGTGAAGTATTGTGCGATAGTTAATTTTTATGGGAAGAGTATAGTTTTTGCCATTCTGGGGCAAGAAATGTTTTTAGTGGCTATGCCTCGTTCAGAAGGAGGTTCTAGCAGTTACTTGTATTGTATCGTGGAGGAGACTTCTCGAGATGTAGTCATTTCCTTAGATTCGATTTCGGTTGTTAAATATTTCCAAGATGTTTTTCGGGAAATATCGGGTTTGCTTCCGAGTAGGGAGATTGAGTTTATAATCGATTTAGCATCGGGAACGAGATCGATCTCTAGAGACCCGTATCGTATAGCTCCTGTTGAGATGAGGGAGTTAAGGGATCAGATTCAGAACTTGCTAGAACAAGGGTTTATTAGGAGAAACACATCTCCGTGCAGCGCTTCGGTGTTATTTGTGAAGAAAAGGGACGGTTCTCTCCGGTTGTGTGTTGACTACAAAGAGTTGAATAAAGTCACCATCCGAAACAAATACCCGTTGCCTCGAATTGATGATTTGTTTGATCAACTTAGGGGAGCATCGTACTTCTCTAAAATAGATTTGAGGACGGGGTATCACCAGTTGCGGATACAGGAGAAATATGTGTCCAAGACTGTGTTCCTAACGAGATATGGGTCCTATGAATTTTTTGTTATGACATTCGGACTAACCAATGCTCCTGCCGTGTTTATGGACCTTATGAATAGAGTGTTTCGAGACTTCCTGGACCAGTTTGTCATCGTGTTCATTGATGATATTCTAGTTTATTCTCAAATAGAAGCAGACCACGCTAGTTATTTTCAGTTGGTCTTGCAGACATTGAGAGATAACCAACTGTATGCCAAGTTCGAGAAGTGTGGTTTTTGGTTGCAGGAATTACAATTTCTGGGTCACATTGTGATAGCCCAGGGTATTTCGGTAGAACTAAGTAAAGTTATTGTGGTGAGAGAGTGGGGTTAGCCCACGACATCTACCGAGATTCATAGTTTTCTGGGTTTGGCTGGTTATTACCTCTGGTTTATCAAGGGTTTTTCTAAACTTGCTAGCCCTTTGATAAATTTAACCCAGAAAGGGGTAAGGTTTGTACGGGATGATTTTTGTCAATTTGCTTTCGATGAGCTGAAAGGTAGATTGACTTCTGCTCCAGTCCTTACGTTACCCAGGCCAGGATTGGAATATTTAGTCTTTACCGACGCATCTCTACAAGGGTTGGGAGGTGTACTTTAACAAGAACGGCGGGCTATTGCTTATGCTTCTCGCAAGCTAAAGCCCCATGAAAAGAATTATCCGGTGCATGATTTGGAACTTGTCACAGTTGTTTTTGCCTTGAAGGTTTGGAGGCATTATCTCCCGGGGGAGAAATTTAGTCTTTTCACGGACCACAAATCGTTGCAATATTTGTTTTCCCAGAGAGATTTAAATATGAGATAACGCTGGTGGTTAGAGTTTGTGAAAGACTACCAGTTTGACATCCACTATCACCCGGGCAAGGCGAATGTGGTGGTGGATGCTTTGAGTAGAAAGCCCGAGGGGTAGTTAACGGAGGTATGGAAAGCCAAATGGAAGGAGCTTAGTCAGGAGGATGCGGTTGCTAGGGAATTTATGTCGGTGTTGATTGTTACGCCTACTATTATGGCAAAGGTGGTGGAATCTCAAGGAAGGGATAAAGGTTGTCAGGACCGTATACGCCAATTGTTAACCAAGGGAGCGGAATCCTACTCAATAAGTTTGGAGGGTGGATTACATTTCCACGAGAGACTCATTGTCCCGGACGAAGCGGATTTAAGACAGGACATGATGACAGAATCTCACGGGTCTAAATTTTCAGTGCATCCTGGTGGGGACAAAATGTACCAAGACATGCGCCATAAATACTGGTGGGAGGGCATGAAGCGGAATATTTTTGAGTTCGTTTCCCAATGTACTACATGTCAATTGGTCAAGATAGATCATCAGCGATCGACGAGATTATTGCAACCATTAGAGATACCGGTGTGGAAGTTGGAAAGTATATCGATGAACTTCATCACGGGATTGCCAACGTCACAAAGTGGCAACGATTCTATTTGGGTTATTATTGATCGTTTGACTAAGTCGGCACATTTCCTACCCGTACGCACCGATCATAATACTGCTCGTTATGCCCGACTGTTTATTGCGGAGGTTGTTAGACTCCACGGGGTGCCAATATATATAATCTCCTACAGAGATAATATTTTTGTTTCCCACTTTTGGCGAAGTTTCCAAGAGGCTATGGGAACCGAATTGAAATTGAGTACTTCTTATCACCCTCAAACAGATGGGCAGACAGAAAGAGTCAACCAAATGTTGGAGGACATGCTCTGAATGTGTGTGCTTGATTTCAAAGGTGTTGGGAACAATATCTCCCTTTGGTCGAATTTGCTTATAATAATTCGGACCAATTTACTATTGGGATGGCACCCTATGAAGCACTTTATGGCCGGCCTTGTAGATCACCCACTTGTTGGTTGGAGGTGGGGGATAATAAATTTCTTGGACCGAAAATGATCCAGGATACTTCTTCCAAGATTGAACTCACTCGGAATCGCATCCGAATAGCTCAAGATCGCCAAAAGAGCTATGACGATGTGAATAGAAGGCATGTAGAGTTGGAAGTTGGAGATCAAGTCTTGGTGCGAGTATCGCTAATGCAAGGCATAAAGCGCTTTGGGAAGAAAGGAAAGCTTGCGCCGCGCTATGATGGACCTTTTCCCATTATTTCCAAGGTAGGTCCAGTGGCATATCAACTTGCCTTACCAGAACACTTACAACAACTCCATGATGTGTTTCATGATTCCTCTTTGAAAAAGTATAAGAGGTGTGAAGGAGCCCTTTGACATATTCCTTTGGAGGATATCAGTTTTCAACTCGATATTTCATATGAAGAACAACCGATTACAATCTTAGAGCATAAAGAGCGTAAATTGAGATCGCGAGTGGTACCCTTGGTGCCAGTCCAATGGGGTCATCACGACGCCAAGGAATCAATGTGGGAGCGTGAGGACGATATGCGAGAAAAGTATTAGTATCCCTTCTTGCAAGGTACGCCTAAATTTTGATGGCAAAATTCCCTCATAAGGGAGGAGTATGTAACAACCCTCACTTTTGAGAAACTTATTTGATATTAATTTACTGTGTGAAGTAATTATATAAAATGTTGGAAAATGGAGTAAATATAAATTGAATGAGTTGAAAGATAATATTTACTAGATTGTTGCATATTTACTGTATGTCATGTTGCATTTCATGTTGTCGTGTGCTTTAAATGACATTCATGGTTCAAATGAAACTGGAACTTGAAATGATTTATAAAATTGTCGGATGCCAATTTAGAGGGCGTAGTTAGTCCCGAAATTTGTGAGATAGTCGAAATAAGTGCCATATTGTATTTTTTTGGTTTCGAGCACTTTTGACTGGTTTTAACATAAATGTGTATTTGTGAGACATTTTAATGTGGTATTAACCATTTAAGTTTGGAATTTAGACTAAAGTCATGATTTAGTCTTGCTAAGCCTTACATTTCTCTTATGTGTGTATTACTAAACCTAGAGAGATAGAGAGCAGAAGAAAATTGTGGACAAAAGAGGAGAAAATAAAGAGAGTGGAGATTTGGAATTTGATCTTGCTTTCATCTTCTAAGAATCTGAGATTTCAACCTCAAGGAAAGTTTTCTACTTTCTAATACATGATTTAAGAGGAATAAGTTGTCTGATTGTTGTGTATGTGAATGAAATGAACAAAAATGGATTTTATGGATTTGTGGTATTTTAGCCCTAATCATAGTTTAAATTGATGATTATGTGGAGTATAGTAGTTGATAAACATGTAGGATGGATTTGGGTAGATTAATGGTGGTTGATGTGCGGGAAAAAGGAGGAGAAATTGGTTTTGGGGGAAAACTAGGGTTCACAACCCGTACACCCATTCTTGACTGATTCGTAGGGGTAAATCGATTCGCCCTTCTTGCGAATCGATTCACTAAGGGGTCAGGTTACAGGTCTGGGGACCCGGATTAATTTGGGTTAAGGCCAAATCGATTCGGTTGAGGAAAAAACTTGGATTCTCCATCCGAATCGATTCGCTTTTAGGCGAATCGATTCGCTGCATGGGGCGAATTGATTCGGAAATCCACCTGTTTTGAGATATTTTTCTAACTCAATTTTTATCCTTTTCTTTTAGGCTTAGGACTTAGGAACCTTCTTGTATGAAGTAAACTTAGTGTCCTAGAGTCTTATATTGGGTAGGCAAATACCTTATGTTAGAAGGGGATAGTTAGGACTTATTTGGGGATTAGTAAATAGAAGATTAGGCGTTCTTTTCTCTTAATTGGTTAATGTAATATTTCGAGATTGTAGAAATAAATAATTGAAGAGTATTTGTTCCATTATTGGGAGATTCTAGTATTGGCGGTTTATAATAACACCATAAAATGTTTGGATAATAAATAAAGGGTTTATGATTCATTGAGGTTATAATGATGGCGTGAATTATGTATGGCTCCGAATAAAATGTGATGTATTTATTAAAATGGAAATGAAAATGGTAAATACTATTTTACTTAAACACACCTCTCTAATTGATATCATAAGGGAAGTACCCTCATGAGGTGAAGTCCCGTGGCTAGTGAATGCAGGGTGAATATAGTCCTCGGCCATATGACCGATTATTATGTATGTTGTATTTATTGTGCGATGTGGGGTAATTTCGAGTGTGGTTATTACTCATTCGTAGGTATATGGACACTTCCTGACGTTGCGTTAGGATGCCCAGGTTGTCTTGGTTGAAAGGTCCAGGAAGATGATAGTCATTTAGGGGCACGCACAGTGGGAAAACCCGGATGGGCGGTCTTAGAATCATTATATATCGATGAATATGACTATTCTTATTCAAGTTGGACTTGATTTATGATAAATGCCATAAAGAGCAAATAACTGTGATTATTTTTCATAATGAAATACGGAACGATGAAATGAAACAGGGTAAAGGATGGAATTTTTTAATTTACGATATTCATTCATATCCTCTTGCATAACTAAATAAAACTTATGATCATTTAATTGCCTTAGTATATGATTTGAGATTGTGTAGGTAGATTCTTATCTTTATCAATCATGATTAACTGTTCATATCTGTCATACTCTTTATTCATTTGGTGATCATATAAAATCGGGCCCTGACCCGTTCATATTTCTTGTTATGCATGAATCTTTTATTTGCTCAGGTGCTCTGCCACAAGGACTCCTTTACTGACTTTCCTTTCCAGTGTCTTGGAGCTGCAACACCTTGCGGACGTTGCGGGACATTTTGTTATAGACGCCTTCATTTTTGTACTCTAGTTACATTTGGATCATTTACTCGGGCGTGTGGCCGAAGCTTTTGTATTTGCTTACTGTAATGTATTATGTAACTTAATTAAATTATTGTAACAACTTGTAAGAGACTGTTAACCGATAGCCTATTCGGTTATTTTGTTATATATGTATTGTTCAGTTTTATTCTTATAGAATTCATCCACCTTATTTTTAAATTGTGTTGTTTACATGCTTTCCTTAACTTATAAAATTAAATTTTTGACAACCCGTTTTTCTGAAATATTGAGTAGTTATCCCGTATACTTATTGTATTATTATGATGCTGAGAATGGTCCATCTATGAATCCTATTATTATTGGAGTATCGAGCTGGCCACCCATTACTTTGGTGAGAGGGTTGTCACACGTACGGAGGTACGGTCAATTGGAAAGTTGAAGATCTTGATGCCACGAAGATAGTGGAAGAAATGGCACTTCAATCCGAGCTACGGTGAAGAAGTGATGGCCCTTTGAAAATGGAGAAAATTCTGAGAAAAAACCTTATGGAGAATGTTGTGTATTTTAAGCCCCAAAACCAGCGATCTATCGCGAACCGAAGGCTGAATCGGTTTCGCAAAATTTTACTAAGATATCAATTTTCTGAAAAAAAAATTGATTTTTGAAAAAGAGCGTGTTCAATGGAGAAGTTTTATAATAAAATGTCAGTTTTTGACCGGACGAACTATGCTTACTAGAAAGACTTCATGAGATCTGCTTTAAAATCCATAATTGAAAGTGTCTGGATTTTGGTTGAAAAACGGTGGACACCTCCCTTCGTCACTGTTGAAAACGTGACAAATTTAAAATTTGTCACTGCATGGACTAAAAAAGAATTTAAATTGTAATCTTTTAATTCTAAGGGTTTAAGTGCTATTTCCGGATTCGTCACTCCTGACGTGTTCTAATGGATAATGACGTGCACCACATCAAAATAGGCATGGGATGTTTTGTAACTTACCCATGAAGGAACTAATGATGTGAAGGAGTCTAAATTGCAAAATTTAACAACTCAATTTGAGACCATCACCATGCTTGAAACTGAATGTTTTGATGATTTTTATGTTAGGATGTCTGATATTGTTAATACTAGCTTTAATCTTGGTGAACACATTCCTAATGCTAGAGTTGTTAAAAAGATTCTAAGATCTCTGCCTAAGTGTTTTATCCCTAAAGTCACTGTGCTAAATTCTATGTTTAATTTAAATAAACTAAAATTGGAAGAACTTGTAGGAGACTTGTAAACGTATGAAATTGATATGTTTTCTAAATCTGTCAAGCATAAAGATAAGGGAATTTCACTTAATGCCCAGGAGAGAAAGAGTGAGGGGTTGAAAAGAAAGAGAGTTGAGTCATCTAGAAAGAGGGAGATAAACACATATGATTCTGAATGTGACTTTGATTTAGATGATTTGGCCCTGTTTGCAAAAAAATTCAAGAAAATTTGCAAATTCAAGAAAAATGGTAATTTCAAAGATAAAAAGAATTTTGAGAAAAATAAGGTTGAAAAGAAAGATGAAAGAGATTTTAAAGATCCTCCTAAGAAAGATAGTGAAAGATGTTATGAGTGCGACGGTAAGGGTGATAGAGCTTTTGAGTGTGCTACTAGGCTGAAAAGAGAAAAGGGGAAAGTTGTCCTTAATTCTACCCTTAGTGATGATAGTGAGGTCGAGTCGGTGAACTGTGGAGATGAGTCACCCCATGAGTGTAACTTCACTGCATTCATGGCTAGTCATGTGAGTACCTCCAGTGCTTCTCACGACGATGAGGATGATGCTTCACAGGGACACCTCGACAGTGAGAATGAAGAGAGTGAGGGGGAGGATGATGCAAGTGAGAGCGAGTGTGATCTTCAACACGCCCACATTGAGTTATATTCTGAGTCATTTGAAACCAAAAAGCGTAACAAAGCATTAGTTCTTATAATCACCGCCTTAGAGAAAGAGTTAAGATTGTTTGGAGAGAAAGATAGAGACATTGTGAGAATAAAAAGGAGAGAAAGGAAAACCTTGAGAATATAAGATGTTTTGAGTGTGATGGGATTGGGCACAAGAACTTTTAATGTCCCACTAGACTTAGGGAAGAGGGCAAGAAAGTTTCCATGCCCACTACCCTAAGTGATAGTCAGGATGAGAATGAAGATGAAAATGTGATCCGAAAAGATTTTAGAAAGTTATTTATCGAGACCATGGAAACAAAAAGGTCAAATAGGATCCTAGGTCTTCGTATTTATGAGTTGAAGGAAGAGAATGATGTGCTAAAAAGAGGAAAATGTGACTTTACCAATACGGTGTCGAGTCTGACGACATGTGTATCCCATCTCGGGGATGATCTCGAACAATCACGGGAGGTCCAAGTTTCATTAGAGAATGCATCTGAGAAGGTTCATAAGATGTTTCCTTACCCCGTTTTGAATAATGGTAAGCATGCTGGAAAAGGACATGACGGTGCATTATCTAATTTTAATGCGCCTGAGCCTATCTCCACTTTGGTGAGTGAGTCTCATGGGTGTCCGTCTAGGAAAGCTCATCCCAAAATCCTTGATAAATTAATTCCTAGACTGGTTTATATTTTCTGCCACTACAAGAAGCGATGACATCTTAGGTAGTTTTGTTGTAAGTTGGGTTTTGTGCCATATCATGCCACATCACACATTCATGCACATACACCCACACATGATACTTTTCTTGCACATAATGACATAGAGTTTTCACATATTCACGAGCAAGTGAAGTTTTTTTATCAATACTAAACATGATCTAATGGATTTGGTTCAAAAGATGTCACCTTCTTTGGAAAACTCCACCGTTCATCCTGGTTGAGGTCTTGTCATGTTTGCTAGCATAGGGTGATTTTCATGATGTATCTTTTGCCTATTGCTAGCATGTATCATTATTTTGTTTTTATTCTTTTTGCTTTTTACATTTCTTTAAAAAATCCAAAAAGATTTTCTTTTAAATTTTTTTTAGAAAAGCTCAAAAGGATTTTATTTTGATAAAATTTTGAAAAATCAAAAAGATTTTTGTATTTTATTTTCACCTTTTATGGATGAGCATTTAAGATAGCCGAGTCACAATTTCATTACATTTATCCATGTGACTGTTTAATAGAGATTTGAGACGCTACATCATGTCATCTATGTGCTTTACACTGTTTGGAATCTTTGAGGTGTGATTAGTGATATCTTCCTACATTTTTTACTCCTATCTCCTTTATTGCACACATGCACGACTATATTTGATTATTTTACTTGTCTATCACCTATTGGCTTGAGTGTTTCCATCTCAATTATGTTTATACAATGTACAATATGCGATAAAACTTGACAAGATTAGAATGCATGTTAAAACCGTTTGGTGAGACTATGTGTTTATTTGAGAACGACGAAGGGCTGCGAAAGGTTCATTTAGCCTTTGTGAATTCTAAGTCACCGTTAAAACGGACCTAAAAATTGAGGAATTTTATTATTCGAGGTCCAAAGAGGTTAAAAGAGCCCGAAAAAAATTTAAAGGCAAGAAAAAGCAATTAATGCCAAATATGGGCCATTAGGTTTCACCATCAATTCTCCAAAGTTTGAGAATTTAGATCACCTCTATTCAAAATATAAATTTGAGGGAGTTTGGTTGGAGAATTTAAAAGGGTTTGCACTTCCTTGAATGTCCTAAAAAAGCATGAAATCATTTTGGACGTTATTGGTGTGGAAATCACTTTCATCTTTGATTTATTGATTTGATTGAGTCAATGTCTCATATTTCCATTTTTTTACACCAAAGGAAGGTTTTGATTTCATTCGTTAGGAGTATTTGATATTCATTTTGCACATATGTTATGTTTGTATGCATTCATTTTTCGATCAAATTTGATCACACCCCTACATTTACGCTATCATCGACTTGGTTGTTTTGTGTTCATTCATGGTGTGGTTATTAATTTGTATATTTTGTGTTCAAAATTTTGAAAAATTCAAAAATAGAAGTTTCTTACCTTCTGACATTCTCCATTTACATTTATTTCTGCTTCTCATATCTGTCTATTTGGGGATATAATAAAGGGGGAGAAAGAATTATCATATTTTGGGGGATTTTTGAGATGTTGAAATTTGTTTTAAGTTGGTATCTATGTTTATCTCATTACAAACTCGATATGTCACTTGGTATTTGCTTTATCTCATGTGTGTAGGTACTACATTGATGATCATTGAATTACACACCCTGATGAGAAAAGATTTGAAGATTTGAAGAACAAATGATGAAGACTTATTCATTTGTATCTTTCCAATTTTGGGTTCATGGGAGGGTAGATTTGTATAGGCAATTTGTTATTTGATAATTCTGATATTTTTATGTATGTATCGGCATAGACATAGGGGGAGATTTGTAAGGACATATTTCTCATGTTCGTTATCTTACAGTTCTGTATGTCGTATGCAGCTACAAAAGTCACGTCTCTCCACGATATCATATGATGGCCTATATCCAAATTCTGGTAATCAAGCATTCAACATCTCCATCACGTGTCCCACATCTGCCTCAACGACTTTACATTCCATGATTTTAGGCACTTTATGCAAGTGGTACGCAAGAGAAGTCGAAACAATGAAAGAAGGTAAGATATGAAAGTTCAAGGGCATTTTGGTAATTTTATAGTCACCGTTCGGAGGTCCAGTTAACTGAAAATTTGAAGAGATCAACGCCACGAAGATACTGGAAGAAATGGCACCTCAATCCGAGCTACGGTTAAGAAGTTATGGCCCTTTGAAAAAGGAGAAAATTCTGAGAAAAAACCTTATAGAGAATGTTGTGAATTTTAAGCCCCAAAACAAGCAATCTATCGCGAACCGAAGGCCGAACCGATTCAGGGGGCAAATCGGTTCGAGGTACCTACTAAATCGGTTCAGGGTACCTGACACTGGCAAGAGTTCCAAAGTTTTAAAATTCCTTTTGGTTTCCTTATAAAAGCCAACTTCGGGGGAGTTATTTTGCAAGGCTTGGAAAGATGATTTTGAGAGTTCTATTTGCTCTAGTCTTCATATTTTTTAGTCCCAAAACTCATGTTTTGATTCACACATCATTAAAAATCCTTTGTGAATCCTTTTGAAACCCAACAACACAAATTTGGTTTTGTTCATACTTGTGGAGATGCCGTTTATCTTCTTCATTGTTGCTCACCTGGAGTTCCTGGGGGAGATTCCAGTCGACGACGATAGAACTGACACCTGCGGATATTTCTGTGTCACACTTGTTTTTCATTGTAATCCATGTAACTTTATATTACAAATTATAGTGAAAAATAAAAAGGTTTTGCCCCTTTGGGGGATTTTTCCTCATGTGTGTGTTTGAATGTTCTTGCATGATTTCATCATCTTCAATCTCACCTAGATGCATGTTTAGAATTTAATTGAGAAAAAAATGAGTTTAATTAAATATTTTCTTAATTTGAATGCACGCGCACTCTCGTCACTACTCTCTCCCATTAATGCCTCTTTCTCTCCCTTTCTTTAATTCGCTACCACCCCTACCTATTCATTTCTTCAATAATATTTATGTTCAAATCTATCAGTAGCTTCCTCAACTACATATTTAATTACTCTGATGATGCTTCTAGGTTAAATCTCCCGTTAACCTCCTAACATTGGTATGTCAATGATTACCACGTTCACTTAACCTCCTAAGTTTTAAACAGGCTTGCCCTATATGCTTGGCTTTTTGACATGCCAATTCTTTTAATAGTTTCCCTAATTGCCATCAAAGGTAAAGCAAAACACAGTGGATTGGTGTATATAGTTGAAGATCAGTGAGATTAAGTTTGTATTCTCGGGTCTACATGTTGACAATATATTGATAGTCAACAGTGACCTTGATTTGTTACGGTCTACCAAGAACTTTCTTTCTCAAAACTTTGAAATGAAAGAAATAAGTGAGGCATCCTACGTGACCGGGATATAAATATTCAGGGATATATCAAGTGGATGGTTAGGATTGTCTTAGAAACATTACATTAACAAAGTTTTGGAGAGATTTACAATGGATACTGGTGGTTCTGTCATTATTCCCTTTATAAAAGGAGACAAATTAAGCTTAAGTCAATGTCCCTGGAATGACATAAAGCGAGAACAAATGGGGAAATATCCTTATGCTTCTGTTGTAGGGAGTTTGGTCTATGCACGGGTTTGCACTAGACCTGACATTTGTTTTATAGTAGGAATGCTTGGAAGATACAAATGTAATCTAGGTCTAGATCATTGTAAGGCTGCAAATAAAGTGTTAAGGTGATTTCAGGGGACTAAAGATCACATGCTAAAATTTAAGAGGACTGATCATTTTGAGGCAGTCGATTATTCAGATTCAGATTTTGGAGGATGTTTAGACATCAGAAAAAGTACTAGAGGCTACATGTTCTTTCTTAGAGGAGGGGGATTTCGTTGAAGAGTGCAACACCAACTGTTATTGTGTCATTCACCATGGAGACTCATCTAGTAACATGTTTTGAGGCTACGAATCATGGATTATGGTTGTGAACCTTCATTTCAAGGCTTAATATTATGTTCACTATAACTAATCCTGTGAAAATTTATAGTGATAATGACCTAGCAATCTTATTTTCAAAGAATGATAAATCCACTAAAGAAACCAAGCACACTGAGATGAAGTATTTATGAGTGAAAGAAGAAGTTCAGAGAAAGACACTGTCTATTCAACACATTAGTACGAGTATTAATACATCAGATCCGCTCACTAAAGCACTGCCTATACAGACCTTTTTTGGAACATGTTGAATTGATGGGTATTGAGCATAATGTCTATATTATGATTGTGGCTTTTTTGGTGTTTGATGTGCAAAGACACCATGTTGTGATATTATTTTCGGAATATTTATGTTTTTGTCTTGCAATATTAGTTACATGCATGTTATTGTCGGTATATGTGACAAAAATAATCTCCCACAAGACATTTACGGAGCATTAGAGAGTAACCTAACTTATAAACTTTTATTAAATAAGCCATCAATGTTGTAGTACATGGAAGGAAACATGCTCTTGAATTAGTGTGCAACCGTGATGACTCACATTAGTTATTAGTTCAAATAAGGTATGGGAAACCATGATCTAATATTATTCCAATATATATCGGTCTCATGTTACTCGATAAATCATTGGATTGTTATTTGGACCAAGTAGGAGAATGTTATATTTTAATTATAATTTCAAAATTAAAATAAAACCTACAATTATGTTGTCCCAATAACAATCCGAAATTTGAAGAGCTTTATGGAATAATTAAAGGTTTATTGGGAAACATCAAGAGTTTGATTTGATGGCAAAACAAAATAAAAGATTAATTAGCAGACTCTTGGGTCCTCTCTCTACCTTTAAATAAGTTGTAGTCTCCCCATCATTGTACACACTTTTGGCAATTTCGAAATTTAAAGAGCAAGGTGAGAAAACTTAATTCTCCATTGAAGCACACTTGGAAGGGTTCAAGTCTATTACAAATTCGGATTAATTTAGGCTCAAATTCAAGACCAATTCAGGCAACAAAGCTTAGTTAGAGGTCAAGACAGGAGGTGATACGAACCATGGTACATGCCCTTATAATCCCTTTTTGTAGGAAAATTTAGATATGAACTTATATGAGATTAAATGTCCTTATTAACATGCATGACTTGTTATAATCGACTCTAGATTATTGTCCATGCCTCAAATAATAAATTAATTTTTTTTATTTATGTTTAGAACACCAGGTAACCCACTTGTATAACCCTTGGGGTTAAACAAAGTTATATAAACACAAATTTTTTGTAGTGTTTCATGAAAATGGGTTTTCACCTTTTAGAATGTAAAACTACATATACCTATATTTTCTTTTTATTTATTTATTTTATCTTTCATTCTTCCCACTTTTCTCCTAGGAAAATAAATTACGTGCAAAGTTGGAAAGATTTACTTAGGACAATGTCATTAGTTTACAATAACAATGCTATAGTTGCCTTACAATAACATTGTAATTATTTAAACGACTATCTAATTTGCCATTTTTTAAATATCTCTAATGGTTCGTTTTTCAATCGTTGGGACTTTTCGGTTAAATTACTCGAGGACATTTTTGTCTAATTATATATTACTGAAACTATTAATAAGGTTGATTTGCTAGAAATGGTATTAAACACTATGATGAAATATGATAGGATTGGAGGCAATAATTAAGTTGCGAAAAGGACTGCCACCCCACAATTCTGGAAACATGAAGCCAATGTTAGGTTCGAATCTCAATAACTTTTATCATTAGTCACTACACCAAAACTGTGGACTTGTCACGGTTATTGACCATGACAAGTCCAACTTATCAAGGTCAATGACCGTGACAAGTCTGGGGTGGCAACTTATTTGTTATGAAGTTGTCATGGTCTTTGATCGTGACAAGTTCTTTGACCTTGACAAGTTTTTATCACAGTCAAAGATCGTGACAAGCCTGTGACAAGTTTGTGACAAGTTTCTTTGTCATGGGCTTGCCACGATTTTTTACCATGATAATTCTGGGCATAATTTAAAAAAAACTGCTGGGTAGTGTGGCCACTGCCACTGCCCAGCAGTTTATTTGTACCCGTTATAACAAAATTGTACCCGTTCAAACAACATATATATTCAAATAAAATAAAAATCATATACCAAATCAAGGAATTTATAATCCATATCCAAATAAAATAGAAATGCAAATATCCATCATATCCAAACCAAATTGTACCAAAATCAAAAGAATATAATACAATCAAATTTTCAAAATCAAAAGAGATAGAAATAATGTCAATCTTCAGCAGGTCGGAGGAGGAAAGATGGTCACACAACATATGAATTCACCCCCCAATATAATGAATGCCGCATTGTTCACGTAACCACACATGTGAGTTCTCCTTTCCCTCCACCACATGCTTGATGCGCACTCTTGGCTCATTGTCTTGGAGGGGACGTCCATGAACCGATATACCCAGGCGGACGTTCAGATCCCTCAACCCCCTCGCTATTACCAGGTTACAATATATGTCGAGTAGATGAATGCTTGACCAACGGAGTGTTGACATAGGCCGCTCGACGGGGGTCACGATGGGAAATGGATCATAATATAGCATCGAGTCCGTGCGTATTGGCGATGAAGCATTGTCATCAATGTCGGTATCCTCGTCCTCCTCCTCTACCACCTTCTCCTTCCCCTTGCCCTTGCCCAACTAGCGCTTCATGAAGGCGTACATATCTAGGATTGTCGCCTCTAACCTTGATAGCTTATCATCCTGATAGTCCACCTTATGGGACAACCAGTTGTTGCTCGTCTCCATGCCAATGATCTTGGAATTCCCCATCCGCGATCTCACCCCCTAGTCCTCCCCTTTTAATTCGGGACGAGTGCGTCCATAGTCAAAGATGTTTTGTCGTCATCAGACTGCAACCCATGAACTTCCTTAAGCGTTGCCCGAAAAAATAAAAAGTACACGATTAGTCAATTATGTAAAGAAAAAAATTATAACATAATTGAAAAATTAAACATTCATAACTTACAATGGTGTCTGCGATGCTCGGGGCCACCTACTTGTACTTCTCCTTTTTCTTTTGAATTTCCACGTAGGCATCTAGCCTATGCGGCCTACCCCCAGGGCCACTCCCCGTCTCCTGAAAGAAAATAATACAAAATTAGTAAGTAATGCAAAATAATGCTAAATTATAATAACAAAAAATATGGAAAATTAAAAACTTACCATCCCGTGCTCCACCTCGGTGTAAGACGTCCGTCCGGAGTAGTGAACATCCAACTTTTTCGCCCAATTCTCCCTCCACGATTGGTGAGATGTCAATTGCCGCTCATTGGTCTCATTATCGATAAATTTCTACCACTGTGCCAATGAGATTGGCTCCTTGGGAGGGACGATTTCACGGAGTCTTAGAATGGACTCTTGGGTCTTCCCAAAGTACCATGCCAATAAATTCATCTTACATGTCTTATATTGATCCCTCAATTGATCCAATGTGGGGTTGCGGAGATATGCCGGCAGGCCGAATTATTCCTGTCAAACAAATACAAACCATCCTGTAAGTAATTATTACAGTTATAAATATAAATATAAATATTAAATATTCAACCTGTAGTGCCCCCCAGATGTTCATCTTGAGTTCAATTGGAACGGCCCTTCAATCAGTGTACCCCGAGTCGTCAATTGCCTTCAACAACTCTAGCGCTCTAACTAATAATGTCGTCTTATTCTCGACGACGACCCCTAATTTTCCCCATTTTGGGGGCCTACTGGTCGAGGAGTCCTCATCGCCTCCGCTATCGAGTCCTGATGAAGTCATTTTCTGCAAAAAAAATTTATTATTAGTACAAATATGTATATGTTATTTGAATTAATGCTCAAATCCGATAATAACAATACATACGAATACCAATATCAATTTATACCAATACCAATATCAGTTTGTACCAATTTCAATTTATACCAATATCAATACCAATATCAATATCAATTTATACTAATACCAATACCAATACTAATTTATGCCAATTTCAATTTATACCAATACCTGCTTAGCATTAAAATGATATTTGTGCTTAAATTGATGAAAATTCTAATTAACATATTCAATTGGTTATTACAAGCATTAAAATGATCAAGTACAAATTAATAAAAGAAAACATTAAATTGTCTTCCGATAATAGTCAAGCAATAGAACAATGCAGTCACTGGTCATTACAAATAATTTAATACTTATTACAAATCAAAAAATTATTTCAGATTTGGGTTATCATAAAAAATGGATTGATATTCAGTAGGTGCAGCCAAGTCACCGACACTACTTCTTAGATGCTTTGGCACATGTAGTACGATTGACCATGGTTAGTTGTTGATATACTCTGAGTAAAACATATATCCTACTTGTTGAAGGTTGTTGTGAAGGTTGCTCGGGGACAAAAGGAACTTTTGGTTCCCCGTGAAAAACCAACTTCGATAACTATCTCGCATACCCCATCTTAAGAAATGTAGTTCAATTGTTTTCCACTCAAACACTTTACCATTCTTACACCTAGCACACGGACATGAAAACTCTTCATTATCATGGCATCTCTTTGCATATTTTACAAATTCATTAGCACCTCTCCGAAACACATCCCCTAATCTATTTGTCTCACCCATCCACTCTTTGTATTTAGGATATCCCATCATAGCTACTACAAAGAATCACCTATTATGGGTAAAATAGCATAAACAAAAGTGTGAATATTTAGTTCCCATTAGTATAAACACATATTGAATGCGTACACATAACGACTAGAAGGCTAGCTTCGATGGATAAATTTATTCGTGCATTCAAATTCAAATTTAATTTTAATTTGAAATTGAAATTACAATTCAATTTATAATATTGATTCCTATTCCAAAACTTCAAATTCTATATGTCTTACTTATATTTGATTTTTAAATTTCAAATTAAAAATCAAATTCAATTTATAATATTAATTCCTATTATTTCCTCCATCTTCTCTAAAGGGTGATTGGTCCTATCCCACTCAAGACCGCATATTTCTGTAATATACTTAACAGCTCAAGCACATTGTTCCAATTTGAGGAAAATTCGGCAGCATATCCCTATAGTTCTCCAAGTACATGACGTAGATTAGCAAGTGTGAGATTTATTTCAATTTATTAATTGAAATAACACTTAAAATTGCATCATCAAGTATGTACCCAGAGAACATTAAGATACGACTGCAGTACTTCCTCCAAAAGTAACAAGTTTAAGCCATTGAGAATATTATTATACAGAAACTATGGAGTCACAAAATGTTCAAACGGGACAATTCGAGAGATCTTATTACACGGGTAATGACTCTCGAATGGGTCTAAGGGATATTGAATGTGTACGCATAAGAATTAGAAGGCTAGTATATATGCGCAATATATGTAATTTCAAGTATGTTTCATCTAATTATCATAAGTTCGTGGTCGTGCAACTCTCGAACGGGTCATGACACAAAGTAATTTTAGAAAAAAGTTGAAAACTCTCCCTCCCCCATTTGTACAATAATCCAGTGGTCGTGCCACTTCCAAAATTAACCAACCCAATAAATTAAGAAAATATAATTATTTAAGGATTTATTAGTGTGAATTAAATTAAAGATTTAAAAAAAAATTAAACAACCAACCTCCATATCCAACCACATCCGTCCAACATAATCCAACAGCAACAACAAACCAACAAATGTCTATCCCATACTCCTTCTAATTCATCTACTCAATTAATTAATTTCCAATAGTATAAGAAATCAAATACATATGACTAATTATCTTCAATCCCTAAATAATAACACCCAATCAATATTAACAATTTCTAACCAATTTCAAACCTAAATAAGAATACACAAACAATATTCATAATGTCAAATTAATTTCATTCTCTAAACAATAAAATTCATTCAATATTAACATGAGATTTTAGGTATTCTAGGCGAACTCATCCCCCCTTCCTTCCCACCCCCTACCCCCTCACACACATATTCACACACACACACACACTTCCCATCCCCTCCCCCTCCCCCCTCACTTCCCCCCAACCACACCAACCCACCCGCACACACACACACACAAATAAGGGTTCTACACACATATATAATGGAAAGAGAGAGGGAGATAAAAATGTACCTTAGAGATAGAGAGAGGGAGAGATAGAGAGCAACCATGTGAAAGAGGGGAAAAAGGAGGGAATGGAAACGATGGGAAAAAAGGAGGGGGTAGGGTTTTTTATTGGCAAAGTTGTCATGGACCGGTCAAGGTCTTTGACCCTGACAACTTTATAAAGTTGTCACGATCAATGACCGTGACAAAAATTGCGTATTTTTTTATTACGGTCGATGACTGTGACAAGGTTGGCCGGCTCAAAGCTGACAATTTGACCTTTTGATAAAATGAAAGAGGAATATACATTATTTTGAATGAATTTGATAATGTGCTAAATTGTCTTTTATTTGTGTTAAAAACAATGTCACTATGTTCGTGGTTCGTATTGGTACGCAGTACAAGGTACGAATATTTGATGCACTATCCTATTAGGTGCGTGGTATGCCGGGGATATACTTAGTCGGAACGCTATTTCGGGTCGTAATTCATTTTAAGTCTATATCCGATTCGTTGTTTGTAATTAAAGTATAATATGTACTATTATGTTCAGTAGTGTGATATAATAATAATAATAATAATAATAATAATAATAATAATAATCATAATAGTAATAATAATAATAATAATAATAATAATAATAATAATAATAATAATAATAATAATAATAATAATAATAGTAATAAACATTGTGAAATAAATTATCTAATAATTTTTTTTGTAGTTGCACCTGTACTAAAACCAGCATGACTTGTAAATGTAAAGTTTATGTTGATTAAGAAATGCAGTACTAATGTAAAAAAAAACTTAATTTAGGATTGTGTTAAATGCACCCTTATTTTTTCTTGTCCGCACCACATCATGTTTTAAAATGATAAAGAAATAGGATGCCTATTGCACGACCCTTGATTTAGATTTTTTGTGATACACTCCGCACTATATTCTATACATTGTGCACTATTTGCTTATGCATTGTACACTGAAACATTATTTTTTTTTCTTTTTTAGTAATTTGTACATTAAAACGTCGTCACATTAAGTCCCCAAGATCACGGACAACTTAATTATTGAAAGAAATAAATAAAAGTCCATATGCGTTAAGAAATGTAATCCATTGTAATAACTACATTTTTTTAAAGAGTAATGCAATCGGGACTAAACATCGGGTTAAACACCGGTTGCTGACGTGTAAAGCAACCCGGAAAAAAAATACAATCATGCTATTCACTTTGAGCGGTTCTACTATAACCGAAGATCCGACTTAATATCCGTTGACTGAATGATGTGTAAAGACAATTATAAAATGAAAAAGTTGACTACAAAGCAAATGGGTGAAACTGATTATACCCGGTATGCACCACAAAATAGTAACCAACGAAAACTCACATACCCCATAATTGTTATCATATATGATACAAAACAAAACAAATGCCCAGTAAATGCTATCTTCTGTTTCCTCCCAGTAGAAACCCATTAACTTCTATCACATTATCACATCTGGGAGCAAAACAAAAGCCAACAAAACTTATGAAGTTCCAATACAGTGATACCCATCTCAACCAAAAAAAAATTACAAAAAATAAAATTACAAAGACACCAAAAATTATAGTGTCAATATACTTAATACAGCCACAACAACTAAATTTAAAAATTAAGTGAGTAACTGCTTTCTCCATTTTCATTTGAACTTTGATCAATTCTCATTTGCATTCCATCATTCATTTCATTAACTCCATTCCAAAATGGATAATATAAATCCTGAAAAAATCCATTATTAGAATTTGACAAAAATAATGAACCTCCATAAATTTTGCATTAGTGTAACAATCTTGGTATTGTTTATCAATCTTATATCTAGATACACATGGAATTGAGGCTTTGAATGTATTAAAGTCTTGTTGGCTCTCCATTTCAACCTTACTTCGCAAAGCATTCTCGTATTGTTCAACAAATTGTTTAAGGGTGGTCTTTGAATTTACATACCCATCAAAGAAGGAATTCATACTCCCACTTCTTTGAGTGGTAGACATCCCGGCCCAAAATGTATATTTAACACAAGTGGGAAGCCATTGACGCCTCTGACTATATAGCCCTATCAACCAGTCGTTCTCTTCGAGGCTAAATTTTTTAATAAATCTATGACAAATTGTTTCAAATTCAAAGACAGTGAGAGAATCATAAATCACACATTTTAAAGAATTATTCATGGACTCATATTGGGCATACCCTTTTAATTTTTTCGGTAATTCCTTCATAATGTGACATAAACACCACCTATGTCGTGAGTTTGGAAAGGCAATTTCAATGGAATTTTTCATGGCTTTATCTTGATCAGTTATGATTGCGTGGGGAGCGTGGCCATCCATGCAATAAAGCCATCAAGTAAATGTATTTGTATCCTCACTTGATATCAACTTACATCCCAACACTATTGACTGGCCATGATGATTCACCACAACAAAAGGGACAAAGGGTATGTCATATTTGTCGGTAAAGTACGTTGTATCGAATGTGATAACATCCACAAACTCCTCATCTGCCGCCCTACTTCTAGCATCCGCCCAAAATAAACTCTTCATTCTCCCCTCGTTATCAAAATCCATGTCATAATAGAACTTATAATTATTAGCCTGCATTTTATGAAAGTAGTTTTGAACGGCTAAAGCATCTCCCTCTCCAAGTCTCAACCTTCTCACCATGTCAATATAATTATAGCAATCCTTGATAAAAAAAAATGACACATTCTCATTCCCACCGGCTTCCACTACACATGCACTGAAATTTTTATTAGGTCTTATACCGACCCTGTCATTAAGTTAAAGTCTCCTTTTCACCACTTTAGTTGTTACCCGATTAGCCTTAAAATATCGTGATTTCTCCCGGCTCACATGATGTTTGTGGTCAAGGGATACACTTTTAATCATCCATTTCCTATTAGAACATAACACGACATTAATTTTCTCACCACAATTATCTCGATAACTTGGTGGCAATTTGAAGGAATTTTTACTCGTACTTTCTTTTTTTCCCTCTCGAGTGCAATCAAAACTAACCCATCGTACAACACCATCATCCCCTCTCTTTGAAGTCCTCTTCTTCACTGAAAAACCTTTTTAATAGCCATATTTTCTATAATACATGATGAATTGCTTTTTGTGTGCGTCGTTGTTTGAAAAAGCACTTCAATCAAAACCTCAATTACCTACAAATATATAACAAACTCAAGTGTAGAGTGGTAAGTAAGGATGTCAATCCTAATCTAAGGTGTGAACATGCTAAACATGAGAGGATTATAAATATAATTCACTTGATTCCTTCTTTTTTTTACTTTTGGGTTTTTCTATTTTTTTTTCTATTTTTCAAATATTAAAACAAGTAAGTGAGGTGAGGTGAATTAACTCTAAACTAATATAAGAGATGAAATTAACAAACTAACTAGTGTGCCAAATAAGAATTAAGTAATAAGAATTGAGATGAACTTAAATTTGAGAAATATTCAAGGAATGAAACATAACCACCACTTTATCAATTAAATGTGTTAATTATTATAGTATACTAGTTTTCCAAATATTAATTCATCTTATCAATTAATTCTCATCATCTGACAAAACAAACTAATATAATTTGGTTAATCTAATTACCATTCCCACAACTCAATTGAATAATTGATTTAGAAGTATTATATCAATCACTCACTAGAATAGATTCATATAATAAATCTTAAATCAAACAAAATTTTAATGAATGAGTATAATAAAATATAATATAATCTAATTAGTGGTCAAACTATCTCTAGATTGAATCCACAAATTAAGAGTATATTAGATGTTAATCCTTTCTCAAGGATAGTTTACCATTTCTCAATGCATAAACTCAAGTAGGAGTGAAAAGAAAAATTAACTAAATGAAACAAAGTAGACTAGATTAATTTATACATTCAATTAATTATATGAGGATTCATTTCACTCCTTGAATGGAGTGATTAGCCAACCATAGTCACAATTCAATTATTAACAATCTAATAAAACTTACTAAAACAATTAAAGAGAAAGATAGAAGATATTTAAACCAACATATAGTAGAGAAGAAATTGCACTTATATTCAATCCAATCTTCACTCAAGTGTGTACAATTTTTCTCTACTAATTTTTTTTCTCTCTAGAATTCACAAATTTTTCTATCTTTATCCTCTAGCTTTTTTTTGTCTAATTGATGATGAGTCCCCCCTTAATGGGGGTCTTGAGTCTTCTTTTATAGTAGATGCATGACACACATGGAGTTAAGGGGTATTTTTGGAAGATTCTTGGTGTAGGATAAAATGGGGAGAGGTTTTTGGAATATAGGTGGGGGTAATTTAGGAATTAGAAAGGAGCATGTGGTTATGATGAGGTCATGTGGAGAGGTGAGGTGTGAGGATATAATCTAATTTGGTCAGGGGTTATTTTTGAGAAAAAGGAATAAGTTGGTTTAAGTCACATGGGGCTTTTTGGACATATTTGTTTTAAGATTGGTTTGGCACTTGGCGGGTCACGTTTTTGGGTTGGGAGGTTTGGCATTATTTTAAATGGGTATGGGTTAGTTGGATGACCGGACATGGGTTCACGGGTTGAGTGTAGGGATTGGATGGAGGGAGGTTTTGGTTACGGACTTGAGGGTCAGGTCGAACTCGGGGTAGGTTCGGGTTTAGCAGTGGTAGTCGAGGGCCTGAGCTGGA
The DNA here is from genome assembly GCA_949130495.1 of Sambucus nigra. Taxonomy (NCBI): domain Eukaryota; kingdom Viridiplantae; phylum Streptophyta; class Magnoliopsida; order Dipsacales; family Adoxaceae; genus Sambucus; species Sambucus nigra. The sequence goes on from OX422215.1 coordinate 232,965,802, forward strand.
TCAGCGGGAACGAGGGGCTCGCTGTGGGGAGTCGCCGGAGGCGGACTAGGGGTCTGTCGGTTTATGGCTGGAGGGGCACCGCCGCAGATGGGTATAGAGTTTTATTTGGTCGCCATGGCTACGGTTGAGGTTCCGGTGCCAGATCTGCTATGGGCGCGGGTTTGGGTTTTGATATTGGGTCGAGAGTTGCAAGGGGAGAGGTGTATGTGATGGGATGGTTGGTAATGGAGGTGAGAGAGTGGAGAGAGGTAGGTGTTTTGGTGATGGATGATGAGAGAGAAAAAGTTGTTGGTTGGAGGTTGAAGATGACATGGGGAGTGATACTGTGTAGTGAGGTACATGCGACTAGGTGTGTGTGTTAAAGAGGTGTTTGTGTGTATTAGGATGTAGGATAAGTTTGTGTGTGTGGGAGGGGGGGGGGGGGGTAGATTTGGTGTAAATGGGTGTAAGAGGGTTTTGTGTGTGTGTGTTTAATTTGGACACCTAAAAAAATTAATAAAGACTCAATTAAAATAAAATAAAAATAAAAATAAAAAATAAAATCTAACTAAAAAAACAAACTAAAGAAAATAAAAATATTAAAACTAAAAAAATAAAATCCTAAGCTTATATAAAAACTAAAATAAAACAAAAAGAAATAAAAAATGAAAACAAAAATCCTAAAATATAAAATTTAATAAACTAAAAATAAACTCCTAAAACTAATCCTAATAATAATAAAAAAAACTAAAAACTAAAATAAAAATCAAAATAAAATTATACTAAATAAAAATAAAATTGAAAAATAGAAAATAAAACCTAGAAAATACTAAATAAATCTAAAATAAATCCTAAAAATAAAAATGACTCACATTAAAAATAATAGAAAGGGACAAACAAAACACACACATGGTTTAGGGTAGGTTTAGGGACAGTTTAGGGTAGGCTAGGATAGTGGACCAGGGTATTTAGCTCCATAAAACGTGCATTTGCCTCGATATATAGCTTTTGACACCGCAAACAGACATTTGACCTACAAGATAAACATTTAAGCGCATAAGACCCATATTTCCGAGAATTAGCAACTAAAGTACATATATTTGGGATATAAATTGTACAGTTTTGGGTGCTTATCACACCACCCCCAAACAGAGCGTTGCTAGTCCTCGAGCAATAAGATAGAGAGAAAGAGAAAGATAAGTAACCAAAAGTGTACCACTTTCACGGGCACTTACGATTGCACTTAGCATGTGCAACAAGCCTTTAAACCTATAGGTTGCCCTACAGGATGAGTTGTGTCTCGTGAGGGTTTGCAGGGAATATACCCTCAAAATTCTTTATTTGCAAAATGATTTATTGAAAGGCAGTCAATCTCTTATTAGACGTAGAATAATCGCACAATCCATCACATGAGAAAATATTTTCAGCAATACAAGCTATAATGTATAAAAATTATAGCTAAGTAAATACTCACGACATATCCTTCCTAGAACTGAACGTGTGTAGTGTGAATCGGTCAAAATGGGTCGAGTATCACAAGAGTAATTCCTAGATTTCCTTTTCGGAATCAACGTTTCAACTTCAAATCTCACGGAATATATCTCTCTCAAATGAACTCTCGATATTAGGGTCAGTGTATCGCTCTTGTGTGTGAGGAGGTGAGTAAATGTAAGCAAGTTCAAACGTCTCACACACACATAAGAAAGAACGAACAATAAGAAAGAAAATTGATCTCATGAAAGAAAATTGATCTCATGAAAGAAATGCTAATCACTATAGTGAGAACGTCGAGTTATTCACCACGTCGACTTTTATTTGCCTGAACACCTAAGGGAAATATGGATGTATATGGGTAAGGGGGAAATGAAATGAGGTAGGATGGGATGAGATGATGTAGAATGTTGATGTATGGATGAGTAATGAGTGATGGATGTGTAATGGATAAAAGATGGATGCGATATGTGAGAAGAGTGTATACACTTTATCACAAAATGTCGTTATTTTACAACTAACTACTAACTGCAGACTCTCATTCTTTTCTTTTCTCTATTTTTTTTATTTTTCTTTTCTTTTTCCTTTTTTTTTCTTTTTTCTCTTTTTGCTATTTTTTCTATTTTTTATGTTTTTCTTTTTTTTTTGTTTTTGTTTTTTCTCTCTCTTTTCAAACCAACGATGAAGACATTTAACATTTGAAATCACACTCTTTTTCTCAAAATAATGGATGATATACGAATGGAATGGGGTGTGTATATGGATGATGTAGGGAATATATGATGTGGGGAATATGGAAAGGCATGGGAATGTAATGGGAATATGATATGGGGAAAAGTGGTAGGTGTATGGATGAAAATCTAGTATTCGGGACAAATTTCAAGACACGCGTTTCTTACAACTCGAAAATGATGTCGTTTTCAGTGATCAACCAAAATTTTATGAAAGATAATGAGATCATACAACAATTAAAGTGCGGACCCAAAGGAAGTTGAATCAACTTATGACTCGGAGATTGCGTAAAACACTCAAAAAGGGTGAAAGGCACAAATCTCACAAGCTAAAGTCTCTACTAGTGATCCTTAAGGTTCTCTTTAGAATTGTAGTACTCCTCAACTCTAAACTGTATTGACGTGATAAGTGCGCAAATTTTTTTGAGTCTAGAAATTCATTGTGCAAAATGCCTTCCTATGTATTACATAAGCTATTTATAAAAATATATTCTCTAGATTGATTCCTAGACTTTGAAAGATGGATGATTGAAAATTCACATCAATGAATGCGATGAAAGAAACTGCACCAAATTTTAAAAATCAGGTTCAAAAATCATAATTTTTCAAAAGAGGTACGATTTTGATAAAATTCCCCACCCCCAAACAAAAAGGAACATCGTCCTCAATGTTAGATAAAATGATTTTTAAAATTGAGAGCATAAGGTAGGAAAGAGTATACCAGAATGAACAGCTAATGAAGTGGAAAAATATCACCAAGATGAAACCTGAATAAATGTTTGAGATAGCAAAATACGTACAGGTCTATGAGCATGAAAGAAAATTGGGTGGTGTGAAACACCACCCCCAAACAGGATAAGACTCATACTCAGAGAAAGCCGATTGCCTCCCGGTAGCGCAAAGTCTAACGTCTTCAGCCAGACCAATGGGAACTCACCCAAAAAGAGATGATAAATGAGGAGAGAACGGGGTAGAAAAATCGGGGATAATAATCACACCCAAACAAGATTGAATGGCCAGTCTTCATAAATGGGGTCAACAAGGTCAATCTGTTCTATGTGAGTGGAGCCTAGCTCCAAGAAGGGCTTCAAGCATTGACCATTAACCTGAAAGAGGCTACCATCCTTGGGATTTTGCACGGTGATGGCACCATAAGGGGTAACTGACTCAACAATGAAGGATCCAGACCACCTGGTTTTCAATTTCCCGAGAAAGAGATGCAACCGAGAATTATACAACAAAACTTTTTGACCATCAAGGAATTTCTTGCGCATGATGCTTTGGTCATGGATCCACTTCATCTTGTCCTTATATTTCTTGGACAAATCATAGGCGTCATTTCTGATTTCCTCCAATTCATTAAGCTGCAGCTTTCTATGGACACCGACCTCATCAATATCAAAATTAAGGGTTTTGACGGCCCAATAAGCATGATGTTCAAGCTCAATAGGAAGGTGGCAAGGCTTGCCGAAGACTAAGCGATAATGAGACATGCCAATAGGATTCTTGTAAGCAGTACGATATTCCCACAATGCTTCGTTCAAGCGTAAGGACCAATCTTTCCTATTAGGATTGACGGTTTTTTCAAGAATTTGCTTGGTCTCGCGATTGGAGACCTCAACTTGACCACAAGTCTGTGGGTGGTCAGAGAGACCAACCTTGTGGGTAACACCATACTTTTTGACAAGGTGGTCAAAGAATCGATTACAAAAATGTTTACCCCCATCACTAATGATAGCTTTGGGGGTTACAAAACGCATGAAGACATGATCTTTGAGAAATTGGACCACAACTCGATGGTCATTGGTGCGGTAGGCAATTGCTTCGATCCCATTTGGAAACATAGTCAATAGTAACTAGAATATACTGAAAACCATGAGAGGAGGGAAATGGTCCCATGAAATCGATATCCCACACATCAAAAATTCCAACAATGAGGATGGGTGTGAGAGGCATTATATGTCGACGAGAGAGACGCCCAGAGTGTTGGCAATTGGAACAAGACTGGGAATATTGATGGGCATCGCGAAAAAGGGTACGCCAATAAAAACCACTTTGCAAATTTTTTACGACAGTTTTCTTGGAGCCAAAGTGGCCTCCATAAGCACTATTGTGGCAGAAGGACAGAATACTGAGTTGTTCACACTCGCGAACACAACGACGAATGACTTGATAGGGTCAATACTTGTAGATAAACGAGTCATCTCAAGAGTAAAACTTCACATTTGCCATGAATTTGGATCGATCCTATTTCGACCAATGATTCGGAAGTTGATCGGTAACAAGAAAGTTGACAATATCAGCATACCAAGGCGAGGTGGAGATGGAAAAGAGTTGTTCATCGGGAAATGACTCAGAAATGGGAACATGATCATAGTCAGACGTGACGGTAATGCGAGAGAGATGGTCAGCAACAACATTTTCACAACCTTTCTTATCGCGAATTTCAAGGTTAAACACTTGGAGTAAGAGAATCCACCGTATCAATCGTGGTTTGGAATACTTATTATGAAGAAGGTGCTTAAGAGCAGCATGGTCAGTATACACGATGATAGGACAACTTATGAAATATGAGCGAAATTTATCAAGAGCAAACGTCACCGCTAATAACTCCTTTTCGGTGGTCGTGTAATGAAGTTGAGCATTATGCGGGGTTTTGCTAGCATAAGAGATGACATGTGGGCGCTTGTCAACTTTCTTTCCAAGCACGGCACTAAGTGAAAAATCAGAAGCATCACACATGAGATCAAAGGGAAGAGACCAATTGGGAGGTTGCATGATAGGAGCAGAAGTGAGGTCAGCTTTTAGGCGCTCAAAGGCGGAAACACATGCTTCATCAAAGATGAAAGGGACATATTTGGATAAAAGGGTTTTCAAAGGTCGCGCGATTTTAGAAAAGTACTTAATGAAGCGCCGGTAGAAGCCCGCATGTCCTAAGAAGGAGCGAATGTCCTTAACAGACTTAGGAATGGGGAGTGAGGAAATCAAGTTGACTTTTTCTTTATCGACCTCAATACCGGAGCTGGAGATAACATGACCTAAAATAATACCCTTTTTTACCATGAAATGGCATTTTTCCCAATTTAGGACCAACTTCTTTTCTTGACAACGCTGAAGGACCATAGTGAGGTGAGATAGGCATTGTTCAAACGATGAACCAAACACAGAAAAATTGTCCATAAAGACTTCGAGAAAACGCTCTACAATGTCACTGAAAATACTAGTCATACACCTTTGAAAAGTCGCAGGTGCATTGCAAAGGCCAAAAGGCATACGAGATTACGCAAATGTGCCAAATGGACAGGTAAAGGTAGTTTTTCTTGGTCTTTAGAGGCTATGGGAATATGGTTCTACCTAGAATATCCATCAAGGAAGCAGTAGTAAGCATGTCCTGCCAAGCGTTCAAGCATATGTTCAATGTATGGGAGAGGGAAGTGGTCTTTGCGAGTGAAAGCATTGAGCTTTCTATAATCAATACAAACACACCAGCCGGTTTGTATGCGGGTAGGCATAAGCTCATCGTCACTATTTTTTACACCGGTGACTCCAGATTTTTTCGGCACCACATGAATGGGACTAACCCATTGGCTGTCGGAAATGGGGTAGATAATACTAGCATCAAGCAATTTTAAAATTTCAGCTCGAACGACCTCTTTCATTATCGAATTGAGTTGGCATTCTGGCTCATGAGAAGTCTTGGCATTCTCCTCTAAATGAATGCGATGGCTACAGACATTGGGGCTGACACCTTGAATGTCGAAAATGGTCCACCCTAAAGCAGTGCTATGTTGAGTGAGAGTGTGGACCAATTGCTCTTCTTGATCCGGTGTCAAGTTAGAAGCAATAATGATGGGGTGATGTTGGTTTGGGCCTAAGAAAGTATATTTCAACTCAGCAGGTAATGTCTTAAGCTCCAAACTAGGTGGTGGCTCAAGAGAGGCATCAGACTCAGATGTAGAAACAGAGTCCGAGAGAATTTCGGGATACGGGTTGACTGGTTCATCCACAGAAAGAAGAGTATTGACAAGGAGAGGCTCAACTGGAGGAGCCCAAGTTGAAGTGTCTAGCAGTGGTGTAGAATCTAACAAGGCATTGACCTCGGAGATGGAAGAATCAATATCAAAGTCGGACCCAAAGTGAGACAAACATTGGTGGATAGGATCTTCTGGGTAGGTGGTATCCAACATCTCTTAGACTAAGGAGTCAATCATGCAAACCTCATCAATGGAATCAACATCGGACGGTTGTTGTATGAGGTGGAAAATATTGACTTCGACGGTCATGTTGCCAAAAGAAAGATTCATTGACCCATTTCGACAATTGATGAATGCATTGGCAGTTTCAAAAAAGGGGCGACCCAAAATGATAGGAATATTGGTTGGGTCGGGAGCAGGAGTGTCTAAGATGATGAAATACATAGGGTAGTAAAAGTAAGACACTTTCACCAAAACATCTTCAACGATTCCTTTAGGCACTTTCACAGAACGATCTGCAAGTTGAAGAGTGACCCGTGTAGGTTTCATGTTTTGTAAACCTAACTCAAGGTAGAGAGAGTAAGGTAGAAAATTAACACTAGCTCCAAGATCAAGCAAAGCCCGAGTAGTGAACTTATCTCCTAACATGCAAGAGACAGTGGGACGACCAGGGTATTTATATTTCACAATACCATTCTCATTGATGAGGGACGTGGCTTGCTCAGTGACAAAGTCATCACGAGGCACATTCGTCCATTGCTTGACAGTACACAAGTCCTTCAAGAATTGTTCATAAGAAGGAACTTATTGAATCACGGTGAGGAATGGAATGTTTATGTGAACATTCTAAAAAATTTGCTTGATCTCATAAAATTATTGACCTTTCTTCGTTGGTGCCAACCTATGAAGTGGTGGCCTCAGTAGGTTTAGAGGCATTCTTATCGGTGGATTTATGGGGAGATGGGACCTTAGGGAGTGATTCTAACGGGCAGTGCTGGGCGGATGGGAGTGGAACATCACAGAGAGCATCAACACCATTGTTAACCTGTTTATCGGATCGTAGAGTACTCAACGCTTTCATGTCCGCTTGGTATGTGGGGGGAGTGGAAGGGGATCCAACCTCATAAGACGACTCATTTCCATTACCCTTAGGGGTAGGAATGGGTTGACTCGGAAAATGACCTTTCTCTCGCTCGGACTCAAATTGATTAAGACGTTGCTCAAGCCTTTGGATGGCTTGAGTCTGTGCTTGCATGGTTTGTTATTGAGTCGAGATAAATTGAGTGATAAGATTCTCGATAGAGGAGGTGGATGATTGAGGTGCAGGAGCATAAGGGGGTTGGGGGACCAACTCTCAGTTAGAACTAAGCGGCTAATAATACTCGTAGGACGGAGGTGGGACAGGGACAATTTGATGATTGGGGTGGGACAATCCTCCTTGGGGGACAAAGGATGATGGATAATTTTGTTGGTGGTAAGGATAATGGTGGTGTTGGATAGGAGGGCGATGTTGCCTTTGCGGGTTTTGATGAAACCCTGGTGGACCTCCAATATGTTGTTGTGGTTGTGATGGAGCAAGGTGATTGCCGTACTTATAAGACAAATAGGGATGGTTCCTATTATTCGGATTGTAAGTAAAAGACGGTGGTGCGGGTTTCCTAGTGGTATCAAAGGCACATGCTTGGGCTAGAGTGGGTTCGGGATCATCTTGAATGAGGGGGCACAAATGAGATAAATGATCATGACTTAAACAGACATGACAAGAAGGACTAGACTCATTGACGTTCATCACTTGTTTAGAAAGAGAACAACTGAGAGCATAAGCAGTCTTAGTCAAAGTATTTAAGACATGGAGCAAGGTTTTAAAATAAGGATCATTTTTAACCTCATAAGTGCTACCAACTCGTGGTGGCTCGGATCTCGAAAATTCATTGGTGCCCTCCCAATCTTGGGAATCATCTCCTAATTCAAGGAGAAAATTGTAGACGGCAGTGGGAGTTATGTGCATGAATTTGTCTTTGTGCATGGACTCAATCATGGTGCGAGTGAAAGGAATGAGACCATTGTAAAAACTATGGACGAGGTGACTCTTCTCGAGACCCTGATGTGGGCAACTATTGATATAGTCTTGAAAACGGCCCCATGCTTCACAAAATTGCTCGGTTGGCTTTCTGTGAAAATCCTGAATGGCTTGGCGCATCTCCTTGGTCTTACTTATGGGATAAAACTTGGACATGAACTTCTTCACAAGTTGTTCCCATGTATGGATAGAATCCGGTGACAAGGAATGTAGCCACATGGATGCTTTTTCATGGAGAGAAAATGGAAACAAGCGAAGACAAACATTTTCCTCATCTAAGTTTTGATTTTCGAAAGTAGCACAACCCGTGAGAAATTTTCACAAGTGAGTATATGGAGACTCACGTTCAAGACCATGGAAATTGGGAAACATGGAAATGGTCGCCGGGCGAATTTCGAATTGAGCCGCCGGGGTGGGTGGAAGAATTATGCAAGATGGTGGGGTAGCCGTTATCGGGGCAAAATAGTCCCTTAAGGCACGATCTTCAGCCATAGTGGGTGGATGAATGGTGGGAATAGAGATGTCAACTCGACGACAACTCGAAGTGATCGGTGGAATGGAAGAAGAAAGGTGAACACTTGGTTATCGTAACGTGGATGAGACAGGAGAAAGACTACGGGAATGAATTAATCGATGATTAACTTGTTTCCACGTGGGCATGCAAAGAGGGATTTGTTTTTGGTTTTTTGTATTTTTTGGAAAATAAAATATTTTTGGAGTTTTACTTTTGTTTTGGAAAGAAAGAAAATATTTTTTTGAGTTTTTTATAAAAATAAGAAAAAAAATATTTTTTGATTTTTTTGGAAGAAAAAGGGTGGGGGGAAATTTGGACTCTAAGAATTTGGATGAATTCACTAAAACGGACTACCGAAAAAAGGAACTGGACACACACAAGCGAAGGAAAAAATCCTTAAGAGCACATAACCAATTATTTATCTTGAAATTTAATGAAATGGGTAGTCAAATTTTAATGAAATCCGCGGGCGATAAAAATCACAGAATTAATATGAGTGATCGCCTATTGCAAAATGTATGTTCCTACTTTAATCACAAGATGCCAAGAGGCTTGCCACAGAGATTCGCCACAAGGTTACTACAACAAAACGATCGGTCGGTACAACACTAGGGACATCACAAACCCGTTTTACTGGGCGGTCGTACTTAAAACCTGGTTTCCCTAGACACTTTCGTGCCGCAAAGCAAACCGTTCGAGGGTTTTCCCGATGGAGAGGACTCTATGGGCTATCCTACAAGTCAAAATGATCAAAAAGGGGTCTACTAACATCGTATCCTATGGGGCTATCTAGTTGATTGATTTTAAATTAGTGATGACTAGGGTAGCACACAAAGGATAAGTGATTGAGTTGGGTGATGAAATCCCTTCTCGTGAGTGACCGGGCGTAGGTCTTAGTCAATTTAATTCATCATTCCATTCAAAATTAAATGCAAGAATTAAATCACACAAGAGCAAGGAGGATCACACAAGATATGAACTCGCTAACAAGAGGGCGCGAGGGTTTAGAAATGTACCTCCCACGGTTTTTAGGTCATGGTGTGCCGAAAATGTTGAGTCGACCGGGGGGAGAATACGTCAATCTCAATCGGCCCCGGGAGTCCTACCGACCCAAGGTAGAGAGGCTTCTAAATTCTTGCCTTTGGACGCCCTCTCTCTACCTTGTCCGATTTCCCTATCACGCTTTCTTCAATTATTACAATTTTAAATGGAAATAAATGGTGTCTCTATGCACCGCAACACAAGCCAAATAATAAAGTACTAATACAATCCTTCTAATAAAATGCAAAAATGTACTAAAAATGAAAAAAAAAATGCAATCAAGTGAATCACAAAATTGAATCCGCTCCGAGTGCTTCACGCTCCCAAGCCCGACAACGGCGCCATTTGATAGAAAGAACTTTTGTGTGTATAATTTCGTCGTTGCTTGAAAAGTCCTTCTAGTCAAAACATCAAATACCTACAAAATATAATAATCTCAAGTGTAGAGGTAAGTAAGGGTATCAATCCACTTTCAAGGTTGTAAAGCTAGAGACAAACTCAATTGTAATTCCCTTTTTATTTTATTTTTGGGCTTTTTACTTTTTCTACTTTCTTTAGCTTTTTTAAATATTAAAACAAGTAGGTGAGGTGAGGTGAGGTGATTAACTCTAAACTAATATAAGAGATGAAATTAACAAACTAACTAGTGTTCCAAATAAGAATTAAGTAATAAGAATTAAGATGAACTTAAATTTGAGAAATATTCAAGGAATGAAACTTAACCACCACTTTATCAATTAAATGTGTTAATTATTCTAGTATACTAGTTTTCTAAATATTAATTCATGTTATCAATTGATTCTCATCATTTGACAAAACAAACTAATATAATTGGGTTAATCTAATTTCTATTCCCACAACTCAATTGAATAATTGATTTAGAAGTATTATATCAATCATTCACTAGAATAGATTCATATAATAAATCTTAAATCAGACAAAATTTTAATGGAGTACAATAAAATATAATATAATCTAATTAGTGGGTCAAACTATCTCCAGTTTGAATCCACAAATTAAGAGTATATTAGATTTTAATCCTTTCTCAAGGATAGTTTACCATTTCTCAATGCATAAACTCAAGTAGGAGTGAAAAGAAAAATTAACTAAATGAAACAAAGTAGACTATATTAATTAATACATTCAATTAATTAAATGGGGATTTATTTCACTCCTTGAATGGAGTGATTAGCCAATCATAGTCACAATTCAATTATTAATAATCTAATAAAACTTACTAAAATAATTAAAGAGAAAGATAAAGAGATTCAAACCAACATATAGTAGAGAAACACTTGCACTTATATTCAATCCAATCTTCACTCAAGTGTGTACAATTTTTCTCTACTAATTTTTTTCTCTCTAGAATTCACTAATTTTTCTATCTTTATCCTCTATCTTTTTTTTTCTCTATTTGATGATGAGTCCCCCCTCAAATGGGGTCTTGAGTCTTCTTTTATAGTAGATGTCAGGCACACATGGAGTTAAGGGGTATTTTTGGAAGGTTCATGGTGTAGGATAAAACGGGGAGAGGTTTTTGGAATATAGGTGGGGGTAATTTAGGAATTAAAAGGGTGTATGTGATTATGGTGAGGTCATGTGGAAAGGTGACGTGTGATGATATAATCTCATTTGGTTAGGGGTTATTTTTGGGAAAAAGGAATAAGTGGGTTTAAGTCACATGCGGCTTTTTGGACATATTTGTTTGGAGATTGGTTTGGCACTTGGCAGGTCACGTTTTTGGCTTGGGAGATTTGGCATTGTTTGAAATGGGTGTGGGTTAGTTGGATGACCGGACATGGGTTGACGAGTTGAATGTAGGGATTGGATGGAGGGAGGTTTTGGTTACGGACTTGAGGGTCAGGTCGAACTCGGGGTAGGTTCGGGTTTAGCAGTGGTAGTGGTGGGCCTGAGCTGGATCAGCGGGAACGAGAGGCTCGCTCTAGGGAGTCGCCAAAGGCGGACTTGGGGTCGGTCGATTTCAAGCCGGAGGGGTACCGCCGCAGATGGGTATAGAGTTTTGTTGGGTCGCCGTGGCTATGGTTGAGGTTCCGACGCTGGATCTGCTATGGGCGCGGGTTTGGGTTTGGGTTTCGGTATTGGGTCGAGAGTTGCAAGGGGAGAGGTGTATGTGTTGGGATGGTTGGTAATGGAGGTGAGAGAGTGGAGAGAGGTAGGTGTTTTGGTGATGGATGATGAGAGAGAAAATGTTGTTGGTCAGAGGTTGAAGATGACATGGGGAGTGATAATGTGTAGTGAGGTACATGGGAGTAGGTGTGTGTGTTTAAGGAGGTGTTTGTGTGTATTAGGATGTTGGATATGTTTGTTGTGGGGGGGGGGGGGGGGGGTGAGATTTGGTGTAAATGGGTGTAAGAGGGTTTTTTGTGTGTGTGTTTAATTTGGACAGCTACAAAAATTAATAAAGACTCAATTAAAATAAAAATAAAAAATAAAATCTAACTAATAAAACAAACTAAAGAAAATAAAAAATAAAAATATTAAAACTAAAAAAATAAAATCCTAAGCTTATATAAAAACTAAAATAAAACAAAAAGAAATAAAAAATGAAAAATCTAATAGAAAAATGAAAACAAAAATCCTAAAATATAAAATCTAATAAACTAAAAATAAACTCCTAAAACTAATCATAATAAAATAAAATAAAATAAAAACTAAAATGAAAAACTAAAATAAAAATAAAAATAAAATTATACTAAATAAAAATAAAATAGAAAAATAGAAAATAAAACCTAGAAAATACTAAATAAATCTAAAATAAATCCTAAAAATAAAAATGACTCACACTAAAAATAAGAAAAAGGGACGAACAAAACACACACATGGTTTGGGGTAGGTTTAGGGACAGTTTAGAGTAGGGGTGGAAGCGGTACGGGTTTTTATCGTACCGTACCGTTTTGGTCCGAAAAAAATGGTTTTGGTTTCATATATTAAAATACCAGAAACCGGTCTTACCGAAACCGAAATTATCGCAAAAAAGTTGGTTGATTTTGGTTTTAATATTTAAAAAATCGATTTACCGAAATTACCGTACCGAATTTTATGACACTAGAAAAAACCGTACCGAAATTACCATACCGTACCGAATTTACCGAAACCAGAAAAAATTGTACCAAAATTACCGTGCCGTACCGAATTTACCAAAATTACTGTACCGAATTTACCAAAACCAGAAAAAGTTGGTTTTGGTTTTAATATTTAAAAAATTTGGTTGGTTTTGTTTTTGGTTTTTGAGAACTTTTAGTGTTGTTTACCGAAACATAAAAAACCGAAACCGAAAACAAAAAAAACCCAGAATTTATCGAAACCAGAAAAAATCAGAGAAAACCAGAATTTACCGAAACCAGAAAAAAATCGAAATTACCGAAAAAACCGAAATACCAGCCGATTTGGTTTTGGTATTGATTTTGGTGTACCGGGTGGTAAACTGGTACGGTTTGGTTTTACCATCTAGAGTTTGGTTTTGGTATTGGTATCTACTACTTATCGACCAAACCGTACCGCTTACACCCCTAGTTTAGAGTAGGCTAGGATAGTGGACTAAGGTTCATAAAACATGCGTTTGCCTCGATATATAGCTTTTGACACCGCAAACGGACATTTGACCTACTAGATAAACGTTTAAGCGCATAAGACCCATATTGCTGAGAATTAGCAACTAAAGTACATCTATTTGGGGTATAAATTGTACAGTTTTGGGTGCTTATCAATACACCAACATATCATCAATAGTGTCAAATGTCATTCCAACTTTAGGCTCAGTCAAGTTTTCTTCTTGAATTTCTTTATTTTTATCTTCCTCATTTTTTTCAATACCTTCTACTTCTTCATTATACTACTCAAGTCAATGCTAGGATAGTTTTGAGAAAATTTATAGTCCATCCCTATTAGATTTTAACAAAACAAAGCAAAACTTTTAAAAAAGAGAAACTGAAACTTGAGAAAAAAAAATATTTACCTTATTTATTTTTTTGAAATACTTGTTATAATATACATATTCTATAAAAAATACTTTTGAAAAACTGAATATAATTTATTAACTCTTATAAAAGTCCTGGAATTTAATATTTAAATAAATACATAAACGAGATGAACCAAATTAAAACTTGCCTTGAGGAGTGTTGGTGATGATGAGTGTCCTCCCATTTGATTCTTACTTGACAATGGTTGATGATGTCCCACGATTTTCCAATTTTTTTTACTAATGGGGTTGTAGAAGAAAAGGTAGAAAAATATATTTTGTTGGTTTTTATGTCCGGTCACAAAACTCTCTTTAGAAAAAGTAGATTTTTCTTCTTGGTTTATTTCCAGTTGGTTTGCCAGTTGGTTCAGTCTACTTGCTTTCGGTAAAAAAAAATAGGTAGAATTGAATTTTTTTTAATTAAGTTTTCATGAGAGAAAAAAAGGGCTCATGGATGGAATAAAGCTTAGATAGCACAATCCCTACATTTAAACTCATTTCTCCATGAAAAATAAACCATTGAGAAGAGAACAATTCTCTATTTTAATTCAATGTCATACTAATCTTTACATGATAGGATAAAAATGAAAAAAAATCTTTCTATATAAGAGCATAATTTAAAAAGAAATTGTTTTATTTCTAAAATAATAATTTCCATTTACGAGCACAAATAAAAATAAAAATAAATCCTTTCATAACCGAATAAAAACACCAATTGAAAAAAAATATTATTTGGTCTTTGACCTCCATTAATTATGGTGCATATCACATTACCAAAATTTAACGTAATATTTTTTGGGGACAATTAATATTTAATCCCTAGGAGCTAAGTGCATTTTGCAATTAGTCCACCTTATTTTTTTATTTTCCAGTAAATCCATTATCTAGGTTTTTGACAAATTGTTTTAAGGTTTAGGATAAGAGAAAAAATAGTGTTTGCGAGTGGAACAAAATAAAAAGGTTTGGCCTAATTGTTTTTTCCCATAAACTCTGAAGATGTAATATTAGAAAATAAAATATTTATTATATTTATTTTTGAGTAATTAAAATATAATAAGTATTTTATTTTTAAAGATTACATCTTTAAAGTTTACGTTATTAAATAATTAGTCCAAGCCTTTTTATATTGTTCCACTCACAAACAATATTTTTTCTCTTATGTTAAAGTCCAAGAAAAAAATAGACAAAAATATAGATAGTGGACTTACTTGAAAAAACAAAGATGGATTAAGTACAAAATGCACTTAGCTTTTATGGATTAAACATTAATTGTCCACAAAAAATATTACGATAAATTTTGATAAAAACATATACACCATAATTAATGGAGGCCAAAGGCCAAATTATATTTTTTTCAATTGGTGTTTTTATTAAGTTATGGAAGCGTTTATTTTTATTTTTATTTGTTCTCGCACATGGAAATTAATTTTTTATTGGTATTATTTTAGCTATAAAAGTTTTTTTTGTTCTTTGATTATGCTCTTATATAAAAAGAAATTTTTTCCTTTCTATTTTCTCATGTAAAGATTATAATGGCATTGAATTAAAATAGAGAAGTGTTCTCTTCTCAATGGTTTGTTTTTCATGAAGAAATGGGTTTAAAATGGAGGGACGGTGCTCTAAGCTTAACACCAGTTGTGAGCACTTTTTTCGAGTCCTGATATTTCCACCAAAAAAGTTTATCCAAAACACCACATAAAAATTAAATACGCACTTAACTAATAACACCCAAAAGTATTGTACCTTATTATTCTTTCAAAACGTATAAAATACCCCAAAATAATCTAAAAATTACACACAATCAAACACCACACACTCTAAAACACCACAAAATCTCAAAACTCTTCAACTCCAAAATAACCTAGCTATTTCACCTTGTTCATTTGTCCCTAAAACTACATTGCAATGGTTGAAGAAAAGAAAGTTAATATTGATGCTTCCCAAAAGTTGAACATTTAATGCTCTCTTGATTATTTTGAGGTATTAAAACACCTCTACAAAGTATATAATGTCTAAAACTATTTGTAAAATGAAGATTAAGATTAAAAAAATCTGGGATTACTGGACTTACGGCCCCTCGTCATCGTAAGTGATGAGTAGTTTCGATAGAATGTAATCGTAACCTATTTCTCCACGGTTGGAAGTGGCCGTGAAAATAGGTGGCAATCGGCCTTGGTAGTGGATTACAATGGGAAGCAATCGAAACAAATAAAACCATGGTGATATGCAACCGAAATGAACTCACATACGGTTAACTTGGATTAGGTTAGACCAACGCAACGGTGGATGTCACACTCGCTCTCGATAAAGGGTGTACATTCGAGGCAGAATATATTTATAATGCCCAAACATATGAGGTAGACTTAGATTCTGAATGTGAGGCCATAACAAGAAGCCCTAAGTTCAAATGGTTCATCGACCAAATAGGGTTGAAGTATGACACCAGAGTAGTCATCACGAGGAAAGTTTTAGAATATGTACAACAATGAGGAGACCCCTCATTACATTTAGTAGGGGCGGATTGGGAGGTTGATCAAGAGGTATACCTCTGAAGTGGTATTTTCAAAATCATTTATATGGCCATATTTTATTTTCAAAATCATTTATATTACATCATATATATACTTTAATCACATAGTATATATATATCCTCGAATATATATATGGCCATAATTGCAAATTACATCTAACAATGACCATTAATCCCAAAGATTCTCTCAAAGAGTCAAAATCATGCATTCATCTACGCATGATACTAAATCCAAAGTATTCCCAAGCATTCATTAAATCCCTACCCCAGATCGTACACTAAACTAATCCGAGGTTCCTTATTTCATCCCAGGGTTTATTTTGGCCTCAATACCATTATCTAGGAGTCCTAATATTCTATCTAGTTACCCCGATAATAATCTCCAAAACAATAGTTTAAATCTCCCTAAACTTTAAAAGGAGAAAACCTCAAAAGTCTGCCAGTACCGAATCGGTTCGGCCTGTCCGAATTGATTCGCAGGGTACCGAATCGATTTGGCCCGTCCGAATGGATTCGAAATGGTTCTACTTTCAAACTGTCTCTTACCGAATCGATTCGGCTTGTCCGAATCGATTCGGCCTGTCCGAAAATCCCAATTCTGCTTAGGGCTTTATATATAACCCCAAACCCAAAATTTAATCCACTCATCATTTAAACTATAAGTCGGATTTGTTCCTACCGGCCTAAAGTTTTCATCTCTCATCAAATTCTTTAGAGGTCCTAACATTATTTTTGGGAACCCCTAATATTTATCTCCAAATAATCCTAGCGTTAGTTTAGGATAACTATTTCCATCTCGGACAGCTTTCCGTAGAAAAATCATTATAAATCCAAAAAAAATCAGAAAAATACGCGGTCGGCGCCCACGCTACCGCGTCGAAGAGATATACAAATTTCATTTTTTTGACCAAGAGCCGAATCGATTCGCCCTGGCCGAATCGAGTCGGTTAAGTCGTAGGTCACTATTCATCATCTTTAAAAAAATTCCAAACCTCCATTATTCTCCATTTTTGTTGTTTCTAAGCTCATCCAATAACTCATTAAACATCTAATCTATGTTTTAAAACTAACACATCAATTTATTTGGGGTATTAAACTATTTCTCTTAGATTTAAAACCTAAAAACATTAAAGCCCCAACTTATGATTTTAACCCATTTCAATCCATTTCTTTACTCCATTTAGATGGATTTAACACTAGAAATCATTAAGAGTTTACATTTCATCAATATGTAAACTCATATCCAAATTTTCCCAAATTTATTTTAGGGTTCTACCAAATAAGATATGAAATAAATGCATAATTGAAATAAAGCAAGTAAACACTTTCTTGGAGGATAAAATCCAACGGCCTCAAGCCGAATCCCGCGGAGTTTTGCCGGAGTTCCTCCCTCTTCTCCTCTTTTCTCCTCCTTCTCTGTCTTTTCTCTCTCTTTCTTTCCTTCTCTTCTCTTTTCTTTCCCTTTCTCCCTCTTTAAATAAGAAGAAAAGGGTTTAATCCCTTAAAACCCCAAAAATGACTCGTTTACCCAATTACGAGTTACTTTTACCTTTAAAATTACCCGAAACTCAATTTTGACAATCGGACACTCTTTTCCGACTATCTCGGCCATTACGAGAATCATGGCACAGTCGAAATTTCCATCCGAGGTACTTGACCGCAAATCACTATTTCAACCCAAAATAAATAAATGCGAGTTTTCCAATTAAAAATCTTACCTCGTGTCGCTTTACTCAACGACGACATATAATTAAATTATTGCGACCTAGATAGTCCCAAAAATAATCACAACATCCTTCGAAAATCATTTAATCCTTCGAAAATCCCAAAAATTACTATTTAGGGAAATTTCCCAAATCGCCAATTTATATTTAATTATGGAATTTAATTGTCTCCAAAAGGACAGGTTGTTACATACTCCCCCCCTTACAACGGAATTTCATCCTCGAAATTCAGACACAACCTACACCACCAATCCTAGGATCACTCCAAATCCTAATACCTCAAAGGGAAATGACACTAACCCAATGGTTCCCAGCCTAATAACATATGGCTACCACGGTCGTAAAGTGACTCCAATAGCGTCACATAGCACTCGTCATTTCTAGTGCCTAACGGCATAAACTTCAAATTTATATACTAAACCCCTTCTACTTCAGGCAGTATATAAAACCAACTAACTAAGGTGCCCATACACCTTTCTAACCCGTGCACATCTGCACATCCATCGTAAACGTCTGACATGTAACACTCTTTCCCAATAAGGGTCTCCTTTCCTCGGTGTAATACTCACACATGGGTCCTCCCAACCCGCGAAATTCAATTCTCCTAACCTCGGCGCCACTAACCCTACTAAACTTACATCCTAAATAATACTAAGGTCTATGCAATATCCTACCTACGCGAAACTAATATAATCCTAAGTATGTGCCTAGTGCCCAAGGCCTCTCTCAACTCCTGACATTTGCTTGGTTTCATGCGTGGGAAGTCTCGCCAAAGTGAAATCCAAACAAGGAACCCTCTCGTTACACTACTCCCTCGCGTTGTCGGTCATAGAGATATAGCGACCCAAGGGACACCAGCGGGACATCCTAAATCTTGCCTACGCTAAACTACGAACGCATTTCTACTATCTTATCCTTCCGCCCATACGGAAGGAAACCTAACCAATCGAAGTGCCCACTTTCTGTAAAAGTGTCACGTACATCATACCCAAAAAAAATCTCCTCAAAATTTGCCTTTTCATCAAGGCTAACTATTATCCTCAAATCAATTTCTCTAAGTCCTACTCCACCCACCCACTTGTGGTGAAAGTACTACTTTAGTGCTTTTCCATAGCATAATATTTCCATAAGTATATCATCATCATGTGGCTCATAGCCTATAGTGGTTCATCCACACTATAAGATTTTTCCACAAAGCCGGCATCCTTGCATCCTATAACAGCTCTCCACTCCCGATGCTGTTAAGAGTCATGTGTGGAGCGTCTCACAAAGCGAAATCCAAACAAGGAACCCCTCCACACAATGACACTTGACTTCGTCGAACATGGAGTTCCGTTATTTCAAACATGCAACCGGGATAACCCTATTCCCTATTCTAACAAAGAGGTGATCTAAACTCCTATCTCTAACTAAGAGTCACACCACCCTGCGCTCGCACTAATTTTTAAGTCCTTGCACAAACAATAATGAGCTTAATCCTACAGCTCAACCTCAAATCATATCTATAAGGTCGCCACATACTCAAATCACGATAAGGAAACCTCTGCTCATCGAAGTTCCATTCACCCATAACAATAAAGGCGAACTCAACCTGTATCTAGAAGAGATATCTCAACAATAACCTGTTCCCTCCAGGAACCATGGACACGATAGTCTTGCCATCATTAGCCTGCTATCGTTCCAAAATTACCAAGTACATATATACTCATCATAACACTATACTCGTATAGACATATAAAACGAGTATCAAAACCCATATATATATATATATATATACAATATATCAACACCCGCCTCTATGGCGAATGAAGGAAAATAAAACTCCGCTATTGCGGACAACACATAGGCATACATGATATAATGTTATCGATACCACCACAAAGATCAAATTACACACACGAGTCTAGAGCTAACTAATACCGTGACTTTATCTAGCCACGCCAAATATACCTCCCTTATTGAGGCTGAACTCATAACAACAACTTAACCTCGCTCCTTAAGATCATCTTACTAGTCCTCTTAACTTCTCCGTTAAAAGGAAACTCCACTACGAGCTTCAACCTTAAAGCTACAACTAAGCCCCACCTCCTGCCGCCATCCAAGCTCCGTACATGATTCTCGAACGAGCGCACAAATGATTTACATAATCTTATACTATGGAAGGAGAAAAAAATCTCACAAGAGAAATCAACAATCCTAATCCTGAGGCTCTATATCAAATCGAGAGCGACGCTGAAAGCGTAGTACATCCGCACAGATTCCTAAGGACACTAGAACCTGATGCTTGATACCATCTGTGACACCTCGCCTAATGGGATACCGGGCGATCACTCCTATATCAAATTAAAACAGGAGTCTCATATGGATCATTCTTAGCATCACTGTCAAAAATCCATTTAATTACTAATAACCTATTAGGCCGGTGTCAAAATTTTAACTTTACTACTCTTTTGAACAATTACTAAATTAAAACATCCACACAGATTTTGCGGAAATGAAACTGAAATGAAATAAAATAACCAAACACTCGGTCAAAATATACAACCATACCAAATGATGTTCTAAAAGAATAAATAAATGCAATTGGACCATTAGCCCGAATTTTTATACCATACCTCCTATCTAGATTACAAGAATGGAAGAGGCTATCAAAACCTGCACACATCCACAGCTGCTGCAGCTGACGTCTGACTCGAAAGAAGTGTCATCCAGGCCTGTGTCTGAACACCTATATATATATATATATATATATATATATATATATATATATATATATATATATATATATATATATATATATATATATATAATATAGAAAGAAAGGAAAAGTAGATAAACGGGTCAGAGCCCGATTTGTGAAAATATTTAGCAAGTGCATAAATGCTTTATTTTTGAAAATATGTTTTATCTCATATTTAAATTGGTATCGCACTCCCATGAGATACCCCTCACCTCTCCACTAACAGTGCACTCCTAACGCATCCCTCTAAACACCCTAGTCAAGCTACCTTGCTAAACTAGTCTATCACCCAACTACTATCAACCCTAGATAGTCCAAGTAATGTACTAAGCGCTAAACTTCACCCCAGTATCAACGCTATGCCATGTTCGTGCGTGGGGTGTCTCGCAAAGCGAAATCCAAACAAGGAACCCCCCCGATACACTACTATGCGGCACGGTCGATCATCGAGATCCGCCAGTCCCTCAGTACAGAAAGATATATATAAATATATATACCATAAGATTTAATAATATTAGAGCACTAAGGATTAAACTTCTCCCCAGTCTCAACACAATGCCATATTCGTGCGTGGGGTGTCTCGCAAAGCGAAATTCCAAACAAGGAACCCCCCGATACACTACTACGCTGCAAGGTCGATCATCGGGATCCATTAGATCCTCGGTACTCGATTCATCCGTATATATTCATTTTACCATAAACATCCGGATCTATCCCCGGGACTGAGGATTCATATACAAAGTATTTATCAATACTTTTCATTCTTATCTCAAAACTTTCCATTTCCCTTCTCATATCCAGGAAATGTATTTTAAAAGCCAATTCATTATCATGAATTGCTTTAACAAATCATATAACTTTTGAAAGCCAGTTTTATTATCATAAAAATGCTTTTCCGTTTCAAAATATCACATTTCCCTTTTTATATTCAGGAAATGTATTTAAAAGCCATTTTATTATCATAAAAATGCTTTTACCATATCATACGCTTCCACTTCCCTTCTTCCATCCGGGAAGTGTTACCGAAGCCAAAACATTTATCCCATTTCCCTTCTTCCATCCAGGAAATGTAAATTAAAGCCAATTTATTATCATAAATTTCTTTAATAATATAATATAACGCGTTCTAAGACCGCCCGTCCTGGTTTCCCCACTGTGCGCGCCCCTAAATGGCTATCATCTTCCAGGGCCTATCATAAAGACAAGATGGGATCCTATAATGCAAGACGTCGAGAAGCTTCCATGTGCCTACGGGGTAGCCAAGACCACACCCGGAATCTCCTACCCATCGCAGAAAAATACATATCAACAAACGTTCACATGGTCTATAGGACTATATCCACCCTGCGTTAATTTGTCAGGGGGCTTCACCATACGCACGCAACTTCCCTTATGATAGCGATTTAGAGAGGTGTGTATCCTCATTTTTATCATTTATGAAAATCATTTGTCTTTTCATTTTGAAAACATTCATATTTTATTTTCAAAATCTTTTATATTACATCATATATATACTTTAATCACATAGTATATATATATATATATATATACCATATATTCATCCTCGAATATATATATGGCCATAATTGCCAATTACATCTAACGATGACCATTAATCCCAAAGATTCTCTCAAAGAGTCAAAATCATGCATTCATCTACGCATGATACTAAATCCAAAGTATTCCCAAGCATTCATTAAATCCCTACCCCAGATCGTACACTAAACTAATCCGAGGTTCCTTATTTCATCCCGGGGTTTATTTACCCTCAATACCATTATCTAGGAGTCCTAATATTATATCTAGAATCCCCGATAATAATCTCCAAAACAATAGTTTAAATCTACTAAAACTTTAAAAGGAGAAAACCTCAAAAGTCTGCCAGTACCGAATCGGTTCGGCCTGTCCGAATCGATTCGGCCTGTCCGAATCGATTCGCAGGGTACCAAATCGATTCGGCCTGTCCGAATCGATTCGAAATGGTTCTACTTTCAAACTGTCTCTTACCGAATCGATTTGGCTTGTTCGAATCGATTCGCCCTGTCCGAAAATCCCAATTCTGCTTAGGGCTTTATATATAACCCCAAGCCCAAAATTTAATCCACTCATCATTTAAACTATAAGTCGAATTTGTTCCTACCGACATAAAGTTTTGATCTCTCATCAAATTCTTTAGAGGTCCTAACATTATTTTTGGGAACCCCTAATATTTATCTCCAAATAATCCTAGCGTTAGTTTAGGATAACTATTTCCATCTCGGACAGCTTTCCGTAGAAAAATCACTATAAATCCAAAAAAAAAAACAGAAAAATACGCGGCCAGTGCCCACACGACCGCGTAGAAGAGATCTACAAATTTCATTATTTGACCAAGAGTCGAATCGATTCGCCCTGGCCGAATCGAGTCGGTTAAGTCGCAGGTCACTATTCATCATCTTTAAAAAAATTCCAAACCTCCATTATTCTCCATTTTTGTTGTTTCTAAGCTCATCCAACAACTCAATAAACATCTAATCTATGTTTTATAACTAACACATCAATTTATTTGGGGTATTAAACTATTTCTCTTAGATTTAAAACCTAAAACCATTAAAGCCCCAACTTATGATTTTAACCCATTTCAATCCATTTCTTTACTCCATTTACATGGATTTAACACTAGAAATCATTAAGAGTTTACATTTCATCAATATGTAAACTCATATCCAAATTTTCCCAAATTCATTTTAGGGTTCTACCAACTATGATATGAAATAAATGCATAATTGAAATAAAGCAAGTAAACACTTGCCTAGAGGATGAAATCCGACGGCCTCAAGTCGAATCCCGCGGAGTTTGGCCGGAGTTCCTCCCTCTTCTCCTCTTTTCTCCTCCTTCTCTTTCTCTTCTCTCTCTTTCTTTCCTTCTATTCTCTTTTCTTTCCCTTTCTCCCTCTTTGAATAAGAAGAAAAGGGTTTAATTCCTTTAAACCCACAAAACGACTCGTTTACCCAATTACGAGTTACTTTTACCTTTAAAATTACCCGAAACTCAATTTTGACAATCGAACACTCTTTTCCGACTATCTCAGCCATTCCGAGAATCATGGCGCAGTCAAAATTTCCATCCGAGGTACTTGACCGCAAGTCACTATTTCAACCCAAAATAAATAAATTCGGGTTTTCCAATTAAAAATCTTACCTCGTGTCGCTTTACTCAACGGTGACATATAATTAAATTATTGCGACCTATATAGTCCCAAAAATAATCACAACATCCTTCAAAAATCATTTAATCCTTCGAAAATCCCAAAAATTACTATTTAGGGAAATTCCCCAAATCGCCAATTTATATTTAATTATGGAATTTAATTGTCTCCAAAAGGACGGGTTGTTACATGAAGGTAGACCCATCCTCATCTCCAAGAGTCTGGACCTAAAACATAAGGAAGAGCTCATTGGTCTTCTCAAAGAATTAATTGATGTGTTTGCCTGGAAGCACACGGAAATGCTAGGAATAGATCCAGAGGTGATCTCTCACAGACTGAATGTTCTTGACACACCATAACCCAGTTACTTATAATTGAGTTTGAAAGTCAAAGTGAGTCAAACCATAATTGCCTTAACTAAACTATAAACACTAGTATCCTTTTTTAGTAACAACATGAAGCCATAAAACTAAAAACTTTTCAAAATTTTAAAGTAATTATGCCTATTCAAACTTGCTCAAAAGATAAGTAGGATTAAATTACCCCTTTTTAACTTGACCAAAATTAAGGTTTTATGCATCCCTTGCTAACCCCACCCGACGTCCTAGATTTGGCACTGACATTACAATACCTACAAAAAAAACATAAACATAGGAATTGTGAGCAAAATAGCTCAGTAAATGCATCACTAATACACTCATGCATAAAATTAAATGAAATAAATCATATCTATGTAACAATATATAACATCTCAACATCTCTTGGCTTTTAATATTCCATAAGTTCTCAACATCTCATGAATTTCAAGAATCCATAACATCTCAACATCTCATGACTTTTAATAAGCCATAATATCTCAGCATATCTTGGTTCTTAATAAGCCATAACATTTCTTGGTTGTCAATAAGCCATAACATCTCTTAGCTGTTAATAATCCATAATATCTTTTGGCTGTTAATAAGCAATAACATATCTTAGCTGTTAATAAGCCATAACATCTCTTATAATACATACACATCATATCCATAATCAATTCAGTAAGTACAACATATCATAACCATAATCAACTCAATAAGTACAACATATCATATCCATAATCAACTCGGTAAGTACAACATATCACATATATAATCAACTCAGTAAGCACAACATTGTATATCTATAATCAACTCGATAAGTAAAACATATCATATCTATAATCATCTCAATAAGTACAACATCTCATATATATAATCAACTCAGTAACTACAACCTATAATATCCTTAATAATCTTAATAAGTACAACATCTCATTTTTATAATCAACTCGGTAAGTATAACATGTAATATCCATAATCATGTCAATAAGTACAACATCTCATATTTATAATCAACTCGGAAATTACAACATATAATATCCATAATCATCCCAATAAGTACATATGTCATATCCCTAATTAACTCGGTAAATATAATATATCACATCCATAATCATGTATAAGTACATCTTACCAGTGAGTACACTCACCTTGGTTGTTTGGCACTTGTTCAGCCGGTTCTCCTTCCATTACTATAATTCTTACATTATTAGTATCATCATAAGAATACTACGAATCCAAAGAATCACTTAAACTTAATTCAATTCATAAGCATCATGTTATCATATTCAAATGATTTATCATAAATGAAGTCTCATCAAATTTCATGTTAAGATATTTAACATATCCAATTCATAGTCCAAATATACTTTAATTCATTCTTGAAAATACAATTCTTATCTTATTAGGTTCTTTCTAGAGCAATATATGCACATTTCTTTATTACAAAACAAATTGCCCCTATAAGCTCCTCTATTGTTTATTCAACTTCCAAGAATTTTCATAATTTTTATATGTCATAATTTTCCATGATATTCCCCAAAATTTCAATAAACATATTGAATAATACAAAATTAAATTTTCATAATTTTTAGAGTACATTTCCTATGTCAAGCAAATCGTCAAACACGTGGCATGCATACTTACACTTTCGAGGCAAATTCTCTACCTACACTTCAAACTATCCCCCAAGATTCATTTCTTAGTATTTTTATGTATTTTTTCGACATTTTATACTAATATATGTTGTCTAACATCTTCAACTGGAATATCTTGATTTCGATAAGTATTCCATGATTTATGTCATTTTTACCACAACTAGGTGGGAATAAAACATTAAGGCATAACTGAACATTTTTAAGCATACATAACCTCCTCCTCGGGCATCAATCATGGAAACATATACTAAACATGTTTACATGATATACAAGAATTTCCTACATCAAAAATCTTCACGAGAAGGGAATTCAAATCTGGGACTTTAAAGTAAACATTTGTTATCCTAACACGCGTTCTTACATATATTCTTAAGCCATCCCTATTTTAACACAATTTGGCAATATGGATATCATTCAAATCTTTATCAGAATCAGAAAAAAAAATATATAATGTGTAGAACTCATTCATTTGACCAATTTTAACAAAGTAGTAATTACCTTATAATATCTCCTTGATTTATAGTAATTTTCTAAAACAATTATTCCTTAACTGACTTTTTCTCTCTCGATAAGCATATTTCTTCCCAAGCTTCTCATTTCACATGTGGAAGAATATACAAATATGATTTATAATAAGGAAATACATTCTAATGGGTCCAATGGAACTTATACTTGTGCCTACATACGATTGGTTGGACAAGAGGTCTAATAAGATAATTTCACTAATGACAGATTTGTCCCGCCTTGATAAAAATACCATAACTCCCTATTACGGACCCCGATTTATTCCAAATTTGCGTCTACTTTTAGATAACTTAGATATCTAAAGCTTTAATAATTTTTTGTTTTACCAAAATCATAAAATTAGTACGCCTAATTTGGGCTCGAACAGAAGAGTACTAATTTACTCAAAATTTCATAACGTTCACATTTGGCGACCCAACAATGCCAATTTCGCATCAATGCTCTAGTTTAATTTTATAAACATAATGATGCATTATAAACATATCTTAATAATTAATTTAACCACATGACTAATCATATGCACTAAACATGTTATCCCCGATCATACGCTTGATTAACATCTAATGTAAACAACACATATATCACATGAGTATGCATCCCCTAAACATGATTTATCATAATTATATCCGGGTTGTCATAGTTATTCCCAATGCTCTTCCGATAAGGCAAGAAACACGCATGTACAAATCTAATCTCGACCTGAAGATAAAAGCGGGGGTGGAGAAGTTGTTGGCAGCAGGGTTCATCAAGCCTATCTAGCATCCTGTGTGGCTCTCTAGCATAGTATTGGTGGAAAATAAAGAAAAGAGATAAATTCGAATTTGTGTGGATTTTCCTGATTTGAATCGGGCATGTCCCAAGGAGGAGTTTCCTTTTCCAAGCATAGATAACTTAGTCGATGCTACCGCAGGCCATGCGATGTATAGTTTCATGGATGGGTACAACGGATACAATCAGATTAAGATGGATCCAGTGGACGCAAAAATGAATGCCTTCTGCACGCCATTAGGGAACTTCCACTACGCAGTCATGCCATTCAGGTTGAAGAATGCTAGGGCCACATACAAACGGACCATGATGGAAATTTTTCATGATCTATTTCATGAGATCTAGAATTTTATGTGGATGATCTAGTGGTGAAATCTGAGAAAGAAAGCAAGCACATGCAGGACCTCTGGAGAGTGTTCGAGAGGTACCGCATGTACAAGATGCGGATGAACCCCTCAAAGTGTGCTTTCGGGGTCAAAGAAGGAAATTTTCTTGGATTTATTGTGAATAGGTAGGGGGTGAAAGTAGATGTAGAAAAAATGGAAGCCATAGTGATGATGCCACCCCCGAAGTGTCAGAGGAAGCTTAAGAGCTTCTTAGGAAAGGTATTCTATTGAGGAGGTTCATACCTGCACTAGCGGAAGTGACTCACCCATTTACACCCTTGCTGAAGGAAAAAGACAAGTGGACCTAGGGGGTGGAGCAAAAGAAAGCATCTGAGAAGATTAAAGAAATTTTAGCCTCTCCATCCACGATGATCCCACCCGAGGTTGGAGCACCACTGTTGCTCTACTTCATCTCAACAGCAAGTTCCATAAGGGCACTCTTGGTTTTCTTCGCTCAAAAGTTGAGACATTATTTGCTAGCCTTTACAGTTCATATAGTCACTAAGTGTGGCCCTATCAAGTACCTCCTAGTGCAGACAGTACTTGTAGGATGAGCTGCAAGATGGTTTTTGATTCTGTCATAATATGATTTATAATACATAGTGCCTAAAGCCATCAAGGGTCAAGCATTAACAGATATGTTAGCCCATTTTACAAGTGGAAACTTTGAGCCCCCTAGTGAAGAGTTACTAGGGGATAATTTCCAAGCAAGCATGGTGGAAGACTTGGAAAAGTTAGCGATTGAGTTCGATGGCTGTAGCACCCAAGGCATAGGAGGTGTGGCATCTTACTCTCGAACAACAAGGAGAATATCACCATATCTTTCAAATTAGACTGCAAATGCTCAAACAATAGGGCTGAATATGAAGATCTTATTTTGGATATGTTGGAAGCACTCCGGAGGGGAGTTAGAGTATTGTGCATACGGGAGGACTCTAACTTGGTGGTGAAACAGGTTAATGGGTAGTTCACACTCCAAAATGCTAACTTAGCACCCTATAGATACATAATCCAGAGGTTGTTGGGACAATTCTTGGAAGTAACTATTGAGAGACATGCAAGAACAATGAACACGCTTTAATACCCCATATTTTTATGACTTTTAATTTTGGGGATTTATTAAATTTAATTAGAAATATTAATTTAATTTTTAATCCGGAAAATCATTTAAATACTTACTAGCGTGATGAGAGTTAGTAATTATTGGAATTTTGTTGTAAGTTACTTTATGAGTAAAGTAAGAGGTGTATTTAAATTTAGTAAAATTATCACGAGAATTTAAATTGATATTTTTGGAAATTTATCGGGACGCCCTTGTGTCGTGTCGGGATTAAATTTGGACTATTAAAAGTGAATAAATTATAAGTCACCCGTATGGTCATTTTGAGTGCGTCAATATTTTCGGAAGGGTAGAGATAGTCAGAATAATATACTCGGGGGTTTAGTTTGGGTCTCGGGGCATTTTTAGGCCTAATTAACATCCCGGGAGGGCGTTTTGGACATTTTACATTTTTGGGCATGAAAACCCACCAAAATACTAAGAGTATATCAAATGGTAGGAGCCATCTTCTAGGGTTAGAACAAACATAAACCAAAGACGGCCATTGGAGAGGAAGAGGAGAAGTTTTCCAAGGAGTTCTAGGACAAGAACTCCACCGTTTGCACTGCCGTCGCCGCCAAACGTTAGATCGCGCAACGAGGAACACCACCACACCAATCTCTCCACAAAATCTGAACCTAAAATTCCCAGGCAAGTATCTATCTTGCTCTATTTCAGTTAATGCTTCATTAATATTAGTCTAGGATAGATTGGGACTAGTTTTTGTGAAAGAAAAACCTATTTTGGAGACTTGGATTTGCATGATGTATAGGCTAGAGATGTATTCTGGAAACTAAACTCACATGTAGAGGTTGAACCACGAAATTATAGTAAATTAAGAGTATAAAATCTGGTAAAAGAATGGGAAGAAAGTAAACAAAGAAAGCATTAGGGTCCTTGATATTTCTATGGATAATGCCCCATTTAATTCATTTTTCATTATGGAAATCCGCATGCCAGACGTAGAATATCACTTATTTGAGGATATAACACTTGTAGTATAAATTATTTGGAGTTTGGTAATCAAATATATTGATTTGGATGAGTTTGGAAGAAGAAACCCGTAACTGGAAATTCTGCAGATTTGCCATACCTGCTTGATCGATCGATCGAACCCAGACCATCGATGGATCGATGGATCGATCGACCCCTCCTGGAAGACTTATATTTTACTTTTTGAATGATCAATTTCAATTTAAGTGAATAGTAATCTTTGGTCATTTCTATTAAAACATTTTGGGATATATAGAAGACTAGTAGGACCTTAGAAATATATGGAACCATTAATGTAAGACGAGATTAACATTTCACGGGGGTGTTTTACATATAAGGGACAATAGGAACATGTGTTAAAGGGTGAGACTTTTAAAGAAGTTTCGTTGTAAAATAAATAATCACCTATTGAAGTTACACTTGGGGAAATAGGAATTCACGAGTGTTATGTAGTAAGTCGGAATAATTTCATAATTGATAATTAGAGACAAACCGTTATACGTGATAACCTCGTAATGTGTAATAGGGATAAATATCATAATTATGGGCCGTGAGAGTGTACCTAAATTTGATATTGGAATAGTAGTATACATATATGACTGTATTTATGCATATACTATATACGCGTGAAAATCATGCCCGCGCTACTTGCTATCCCTGAGGTTACCGCGCTGGGATAGTCTTATCTCGATGGGACCATTATGGGGGATATTGACTCGTACCCTAGAACATAGAAATCCTTGGTACAAGCTATCGGATCGATAGTCAGACGGTCCTAAAATACATGAGGGTATGTGCTGACCTCTTAGTGACTTGGATCTATGCTTTGCCTCAATTTGTATGTGTTTTGTGCTAATACAGTTCGAGAGTGATTCCGAACTAGTATTTCCCCTTAGTACGAGTGATATGGGGACTGGATAGTAGAGTATTCCCGCACCATAAATTTATGTGGTGTGTCGTAGAATATATATATATATATATTTAAACCTGGAATTTGGGAACTATCTACTGTGACTATGGTAAGTAAGAAATGAATAATTATTTCAACTTGGGATTTAGTGTTTGAAAAGTATGATTACGTTACTGGGAAACTTTATAATCAAATGAGGGTTATGTGAGAACTTTGATTTTAAATAAAATTAACACCTATGACACCCCGCCTAATTAAATACCGGGTGATCAGTCCTTTATTAAATTATAACGAAGGTGAACGGTTGGTTCATTCTTAGCATCACTGTCGCAAAAATAACTTTTCCAATTAAACACCCTAAATAATTAAGCTAAGTGACAAAACCATTTTTTAAATTTAAATTTCCAAGTTTAATTTAAAACCAATATTAAAAACCTTACATAATCCATGTTTTTAAAAAAAATCACACAACAATCTGATTGGAAAATATAATCCAAGCAATTTAAACATTCAACTAAATAAGTCGAACATTAAAACTTAAAGGAAAAACATCCTGATAATAACCATTCCAAAATGTAAATACTTGAACTAAACAAATAACAATCTCTGATAAAAACAACTGAATAATGGAAAAGGGCTACACATGCCCAACTGGATAAAATAGAACGAGAAGTGGAATCAATAATGAGGTCGTCTAAACAAAAGGCCTGCAACTCCCACCTAATCTGCAGCACGTTCCATCCAAAGAACCCTATGCAAGACGCCCCTATGGATGGGCACCTGTAATATATACGTATATATACAAGAGAGAAGTGAAAATAGGAAACGGGTCAGAGCCCGACTGTAAAACAGTTTAAAATTCAGTTTAGCAAGTATTTAAAATGCTTACCGACTAATGCAACAATCATATTAGTGCGGCACTTCGTTGATAAATTATCACCTCTTTTCTAATGTTCACACCTATCGCACTAATACTCCAAACAGTTTATCTTATCATAAATTTCTCATAAGATTTCATGCCGACAATTTCTAATGTTGAGAAAGTTAATTTTATTTAAAAGCAAAGTTCTCACATAACCCTCATTTTGATTATAAAGTTTCCCAGTAACGTAATCATACTTTTCAAACACTAAATCCCAAGTTGAAATAATTATTCATTTCTTACTTATCATAGTCACAGTAGATAGTTCCCAAATTCCAGGTTTAAATATATATATTAAATACTCATATAATATATATATTCTATGGCACCCCACATAAATTTGTGGTGCGGGCATACTCTACTATCCAGTCCCCATATCACTCGTACTAAGGGGAAATACTAGTTCGGAATCACTCTCGAACTATATTAGCACAAAACACATACAAATTGAGGGGAAGCATAGATCCAAGTCACTAAGAGGTCAGCACATACCCTCACGTCTCTTAGGAACGTCTAACTATCGATCCGATAGCCTGTACCAAGGATTCCTATGTTCTAGGGTACGAGTCAATATCCCTCATAAAGGTCTCATCGAGATAAGACTGTCCCATCACGGTAACCTCAGGGATAGCAAGTAGCGCAAGCATGATTTTCACACGTATATAATATATGCATAAACACAGTCATATATGTATACTACTATTCCCATATAAAATTTAGGTACACTCTCATGGCCCATAATTATGATATTTATCCCTATTACACATTACCAGGTTATCACGTATAACAGTTTGTCTCTAATTCTCAATTATGAAATTATTCCGACTTACTACGTAACACTCGTGAATTCCTATCTCCCTAAGTGTAATTTTAGTAGGAACTTATTTATTTTACAACGAAACTTCTTTACGAGTCTCACCCTTTAACACATATTCCCATTGTCCCTTATATGTAAAACACCCCCGTGAAATGTTAATCTCGTCTTACATTAATGGTTCCATATATTTCTAAAGTCCAACTGGTCTTCTTTATATCCTAAAATGTTTTAATAGAAATGACCAAAGATTAATATTCTCTTAAATTAAAATTGATCATTCAAAAAGGAAAATATAAGTCTTCCAGGAGGGGTCGATCGATCTACGACAGGTGTTCGATCGATCGATCCATCGATCGGTCGATGGTCTGGGTTCGATCGGTCGATCAAGAAGGCATGGCAAATCTACAAAATTTCAAGTTACGGGTTTCTTCTTCCAAACTCATCCAAACCAATATATTTGATTACCAAACACCCAATAATTTATACTACACGTGTTATATCCTCAAATAACTGATATTCTACGTTTGGCATGCGGATTTCCATCATGAAAAACGAATTAAATAGGGCATTATCCATTGAAATATCAAGAACCCTAATACTTTCTTTGTTTATTTTCTTCCCATTCTTTTACCAGATTTCATACTCTTAATTTACTGTAATTTCGTGGTTCAACCTCTACATGTGAGTTTGTTTTCCAGAATACATCTCTAACCTATACATCATCCAAACCCAAGTCTCCAAAATAGGTTTTTCTTTCGCAAAAACTAGTCCCAATCAATCCTAGACTAATATTAATGAAGCATTAACTAAAATAGAGCAAGATAGATACTTGCCTGGGAATTTTAGGTTCAGATTTTGTGGAGAGATTGGTGTGGTGGTGTTCCTCATTGCTCGATCTAACGTTTGGCAGCGACGGCGGTTCAAACGGTGGAGTTATTGGCCTAGAACTCCTTGGAAAACTTCTCCTCTTCCTATCCAATGGTAGTCTTTGGTTTATGTTTGTTCTAACCCTAGAACATGACTCCTACCATCTGATATACTCTTAGAATTTTCGTGGATTTTCATGCCCAAATATGTAAAATGTCCAAAACGCTCTCCCGGAATGTTAATTAGGCCTAAAAATTCCCCGAGACCCAAACTAAACCCCCAGGTACATTATTTTGAC
The DNA here is from genome assembly GCA_949130495.1 of Sambucus nigra. Lineage (NCBI taxonomy): Eukaryota > Viridiplantae > Streptophyta > Magnoliopsida > Dipsacales > Adoxaceae > Sambucus > Sambucus nigra. The sequence goes on from OX422215.1 coordinate 232,999,371, forward strand.
TATCTCAATCCTTTCGGACACATCGATGCACTCAAAATGACCATACGGGTGACTTATAATTTATTCACTTTTAATAGTCCAAATTTAATCCCGACACGACACAAGCGCGTCCCGATAAATTTCCAAAATTATCAATTTAAATTCTCGTGATAATTTTACTAAATTTAAATACACCTCTTACTTTACTCATAAAGTAACTTACAACAAAATTCCAATAATTACTAACTCTTGTCACGCTAGTTAGTATTTAAATGATTTTTCGGATTAATATTAATGTAGGATTGATTGGGACTAGTTTTTGTGAAAGTCAAACCTATTTTGAAGACTTGGATTTGCATGATGTGTAGGTTAGAGATGTATTCTGGAAACGAAACTCAATGTAGAGGTTGAACCACGAAATTACAGTAAATTAAGAGTATGAAATCTGGTAAAAGAATGAGAAGAAACTAAACAAAGAAAGTATTAGGGTTCTTGATATTTCTATGGATAATGCCCCATTTAATTCATTTTTTATGATGGAAATCCGCATGCCAGACGTAGAATATCACTTATTTGAGGATATAACACTTGTAGTATAAATTATTGGGAGTTTGGTAATCAAATATATATGTTTGGATGAGTTTGGAAGAAGAAAAAACCAGTAACTCAAAATTCTACAGATTTCCATACCTGCTTGATTGATCGATCGAACCCAGACCATCGACCGATCGATGGATCAATCGATCGAACACCTGACATAGATCGATCGAACCCTCCTGGCTGACTTATATTTTACTTTTTGAATGATCAATTTCAATTTAAGTGAATAGTAATCTTTGGTCATTTCTATTAAAACATTTTGGGATATAAAGAAGACCAGTAGGACTTTAGAAATATATGGAACCATTAATGTAAGACGAGATTAACATTTCACGGCGGTGTTTTACATATAAGGGACAATGGGAACATGTGTTAAAGGGTGAGACTCATAAAGAAGTTTCGTTGTAAAATAAATAAGTACCTACTGAAATTACACTTGTGGAGATAGTAATTCACGAGTGTTACGTAGTAAGTCAGAATAGTTTCATAATTGAGAATTAGAGACAAACCGTTAAACGTGATAACCTGGTAATGTGTAATAGGGATAAATATCATAATTATGGGCCATGAGAGTGTACCTAAATTTGATATGGGAATAGTAGTATACATATATGACTGTGTTTATGCATATACTATATACGTGTGAAAATCATGCCCGGGCTACTTGCTATCCCCGAGGTTACCGCACTGGGACAGTCTTATCTCGATGGGACCTTTATGGGGGATATTGACTCGTACCCTAGAACATAGGAATCCTTGGTACAGGCTATCGGATCGATAGTCAGACGGTCCTAAGAGACGTCAGGGTATGTGCTGACCTCTTAGTGACTCGAATCTATGCTTCGCCTCAATTTGTATTTGTTTTGTGCTAATACAGTTCGTGAGTGATTCCGAACTATTATTTCCCCTTAGTACGAGTGATATGGGGACTGGATAGTAGAGTATGCCCGGCCACAGGGGCCCAGCCACAGGGGCGTCTTGCATAGGGTTCTTTGGATGGAACGTGCTGCAGCTTAGGTGGGAGTTGCAGGCCTTTTGTTTAGACGACCTCATTATTGATTCCACTTCTCGTTCTATTTTATCCAGTTGGGCATGTGTAGCCCTTTTCCATTATTCAGTTGTTTTTATCAGAGATTGTTATTTTTTTAGTTCCAGTATTTACATTTTGGAATGGTTATTGTCAGGATGTTTTTCCTTTTGGTTTTAATGTTGGACTTATTTAGTTGAATGTTTAAATTGCTTGGATTATATTTTCCAGTCAGATTGTTGTGTGATTTTTTTTTAAAAACATGGATTATGTAAGGTTTTTGATATTGGTTTTAAATTAAACTTGGAAATTTAAATTTAAAAAATGGTTTTGTCACTTAGCTTAATTATTTAGGGTGTTTAATTGGAAAAGTTATTTTTGCGACAGTGATGCTAAGAATGAACCAACCGTTCAAATTGGTTATAATTTAATAAATGACTGATCACCCGGTATTTAATTAAGCGGGGTGTCACACACGCACCCCGACGTGCTAGGTACTATAGCGTAAAAGGAAGACGTGGATGAGGCAGAAGCCACGATCACAGTGTGGCAGACGACAGTGCCTACCACAGTGAAGTATTTGTTCCCAAGCAATGAGATAGAAGACTAAAGGCACCTAGTTGTGAAGAAACTATAGATAAGAGAGGGGACGATGAAGATGTTGGAGTTAGCTAACTACCACCTTCTATACGGAACACTTTACTTCAAGATCCATGGAGGGTTCTTATCAAGGTGTGTCGGAGAACAAGAATCTAAAGAGAGGTTGACCGAGATACGTGAAAAGCATTGCAGGGACACTTATATATAAATTTACCACCGATTGCAGGGGGAAGGGATACTATTGTCCCACCATGGGCACAGAGGCTTCTCATCTGCAATTGGGTTGTTTAAAGTTCCAAACTCATTTCGACCATCCAGGAGAATCCAATTTTATGGAGGCCTTTGAAGATTAGAGGCAACCGTACATAGAGTATCTGAAAGACGGTGAGTTACCCACGGATAGAGAAGATGAAATTTATCTCCGAAAGAGGGTAGCCCATTTCTACTTGGTGGAAGGAGAGCTATATAGGAAAGGTTATAATGAGAAGGCACTTAAGTGCATAGCTAAGGAAGATAAGGAGAGAGTGTTGAAGGAAGCCCATGAGCCCTCCCACTTGGGAGGTGCCAAGCTATATGATAAGTTGATGACACTGGGGTATTATTGCCCAACCATGGAGGCTGATTCCATTGGTTATATTAAGAAATGTAGAGTGTGCTAAGTACATGGAAACATGGTGCGTGCCCCTTCTTTCAGATTGCAAAGCCTAGCATATCCCTACCCATTCCACACATAGGCATTTGATTTGGTGGGCAAGATCAGCCCAACCTTTCATGACAAAGCTTTCATCTTTGTAGCTACGGAATTATATACTAAGGGGGCAGAGGCCATTCCTCTAACAAGGGTGACTGCCCAAGTGGTAACCCAGTTTATCAAGGAATATATCATATGCAGGTTTGGTATACCAAGGTGATTCTGACGGATAATGGGAAATAATTTGTATGCAATGAGATGGCTGTACTCACTAACAAGTATACAATTGTGCATAATAGCTCAACCATCTCTTATCCAAAAGGAAATGGCCAGGCAGAGGCCACCAATAATACCTTGATCAATATCTTGAAGAAGATGTTGGAAGACATGCTAGGGGAATGGGATGAGAAGCTACCCATGGTGTTATGGGCCTACCTCACTTCGAAGAGAAAGCCAATCGGGTTTACTCTATTCTCACTTGTGTATGGGATCGAAGTTGTCCTACCGATGGAACTAGCAGTACCCTCACCTAGGGGTTGCTCTAAGAAATGGACTCATCCCTGACCCACGGCACGTGCAGATGGAGGTGTTGGATGAACACACAGATAAGGCAGGGGAGAACTTCAAAGTTTACACCCAACAGTTGTCGAGAGCTTATGAAAACCTAGTCAAGCCGAGAGAGTTTCAAGTGGGAGACTTGGTCCTCCGAGCATCTGATCATCACCTTCACAACATGTCTACATTGAAGTTCAAACCCAACTGAGAAGGCCCCTTTTATGGTGAGAGGGGTAGGGAAGTCAAAATACTGCCAGATTTCGGAGTGAGAGAGAAATTGCCTCCAATCCATGAATTACAAATGGTTAAAGAGGTACTATGCCTAGTTTTGCTAAATTTTCATTTCTGTAATAGAATCTGAGAGGTTTGCTTTCATACCAGAAAAGTTCTTTTTTTTGGTGAAAAATTATAGAGCAATACCATCTTTTAAAGAGTACACAATAGCAAATAAATGAATAACAACATTTTTTTTTATCATCGTTGACGTTTGTTTGATTACTTACCTACTATGAAGTAGACCCAATAGAATATTCTTTTTAAAAATGACCTATACTAGGCTAGAAGAGGGTTCATGAAAAAAGAGAGGAACCGTGCTCATTACACTTGGGGGGTGCATCCATCCTAAGAGAAAGTATATTGAGCAAAGTCTTCCCAGACATAACAAACAATTTTTATTTTTTTGTCACCTAGCCAATGGGAGGACATCCTCTAAGTAATAATAAAAAATAAAAAATAAAATTAGCCTAGAGAGCAAGGTTTAACCTCTGTTCTCAAAGAAATTCTTTAATTTGACTAGTTCAACAAAAATGTGTAGGAGGGGGGCCAGCCCCCCCCCCCCCCCCCCCAAGTATTTTTTAGACCATGAAAGCTCTTAAGAAAAATATAGAGCAAGGACCCCATAGACTAGGGGTCAGTTAATTAAAAAAAAGAGAAGAATCAGTTATCATTTTACTTATTCTATTTGAAAAAGATTCTTTTGAAATAGAACCTAAGGGAAGGAGGTGGGGTCACCCCCCACCCCACCCCCCCTAAAGCTATTGCTTATAAGCACAAATAATAATATGTAGGATCATCCCCACAGATAGAGGGGGGTAACTCCAAAACAATAACTTACCCAAATAACATGCAAACACCCCATAGTCATAGGGGGTTGCGCTTAAAAGAACAATGTATATTGTAATACCCCGTAATTTTTATGACTTTTAAAATGGGTTATATTTTAAATAAATGGATTAATTAGTTTTTATTATTAATTAATTCATTCGGGTTTTATCCGGACGGTGGATATTAAAATGGATGATTCTGAATATTACTTAAAGATATTAAGGTAATATATTAATGTGATGTCATTGATATGACTGTATGATATAAATTCGGTAATTTATATTTTTTAGTCAGACGCGGTATGGGACGTGTCGGGACTAGTTTATTAAATTAAAAAGGAAATTTATTTTCTATCGATCTAATAGTCATTTCGACTGCGTCGTTGCGTCCGGAAGGTTCGAAATAGTCAGAAAAGTCTATTTGGATGTTAATTTTGAGTCTCGGGTCATTTGGGAATGAATAGACAACCCGAAAGGGCATTTTGGTCATTTTTCTAGGGGGATGAATAGTGATTTCGGATTTGTAACTATTATAAGTATTGGTAGATTAAGTGAATGGGAGTTATTCATCTCATCTTCACAAATAAGAGAAGCCATCTTCGTAGAGATAGTGTAAAAGTGCTTGGAAAGGGAAAAGCTACTTGGGAAGGAGAAGAACAAGAACCAAGGTTCACCACCACCAACCACCACCGGAGTTTGACCGGAGAAGGGACAACCAACTGAGATAAACTACACCAAAGGATCAGACCTACACTAAAGGCAAGTGTTTGATAATGGCAATTTAAGTTTGTATATTGTCCATGTTAGAATAGTATGAAAAGAGAAGATGATTCTTGTTTGGAAGTAATAATGGGGCCATTAAATGGATTTCTAAAAACTAAAATGATACAGGAATCTAACTCATGTTTTAGGATGAATATAATCCACGAAATAATCATGAATCTATGGAAGAAACTATGAAAACCATTGATGTGTTCTTGAGGTTGATATGTCGATAAATTTCTGGAAATAAGGAGATAAACATGCTTTTTAATCCAAACCCTTGATGATTCTAGGATGTTTAGAGTACTGGAAATTGTTAATATATGTTGGCATAGCATGTAGTAATAATTATAACTCATTTTGGAGGTTAATATGAAGGTTTGAATGAGTAAAAATGGTGAAACCCGTAGTTGCAGAAAATGCAGAAAATCAGGCCTAGACCTGAGGGATCGATCGATCGACCCCTGCCTTCGATCGATCGACCTCCCCAGAATTCCTATAGTTATTTCTTTTTAAATGTTGATTCTTATCCCAAAACTTTTGTGGATCTTTGGTGATCATTATTTGGATATTATGGGACTTAGAAAATATCAGTAAACCCTTGATAAGATTTGAATTAAGTTGATTTGGATTCAAGTGATTAAAATGTTGAAAATTATATCGAATGGAATTTCGGGTGCTAGATTCAATTGTTAAATTCTAAATGGAGATGTATGAGGATTAAAGATAGGACCGTAGGGGTGATTTAATATAACACCTGGGTATCCTTAAGTTTACAAGAGGGTTTAATCCTAAGTGAAAGAATATGTGTTTATAAGAGATTTGAAACTATCGGTTTTAACCCTAATTGAAAGGAGAGTTTAATTCGTAATAATTCGGGAGAAATAATGTTATGGACCAGTAGGATATTAGTGACTTCTTACTGAATATATGTTGAGGAAAAACTTATTTGAATCTTGTGTATTGAGTGAGGGTAGCCTTAGGGTTACAATTTCAACATCAAGGACTGAGTTTAGACTCATTATTAATTATGCAAGGATTGAGTGTAGTACAAGAGAGTAGTGGTATGACTCCTGGATAGAGATGGGGGTTTAGAACACTTTTGATTTAAAGAAGTATGAGGATTATCCCGATCGCATAGTTGTAGTTTTCGGACCTCCTCGATCGACAAAGTTAAGTAGTAGTGTATTGGAGGGGTTCCTTGTTTGGATTTCGCTTTGCGAGACGCTCCACGCATGAACCTTAACGACGTCGGGAGTGGAGAGATGTTATAGTATGTGAGGATAATTAATTTATGAAGTATAGATATGATATATTAATACGTGGAATTTAAAAGAGATATAATGCTACGTATGGGAAATATCTTAGGGTAGTGATAATTACCTTATTGATATTATATTATAGGTATGATAATACCTATTTGATTGATTGATGATTTATGTGTATGACATACCTAGTTTACTTGCTATCGGTGGGAGGTTTGCGCGTGAGGGCAGTCATATCCTGATGAATCCATGGGATCTTTGATTTGTCGCTCGAGAACATAGGTCTATGAAAGACTTATCGGGGAGTTGATAAGTCCGCTGACTGTGGGTGCGTAGGTATGTGCGTGACCCATGGATATGAGAACTATGTTCGCCTCCAATTTGTTTGTTGTTGTTTGTGGTTCGTGGAATCTCACCGAACCTTTTGTCCACTATTCGGCGACCTGCGATGATGGGACATGATAGCAGAGTAATGCATTGCACTGCAGCTGTGACTCGGGGTGCCGTAGTATATATGAATATATATATAATGGATTAAATGATTGAATGGATATATTGTGATTAAATCTATCTACGGTGATAATTGTAGATAACGGTGAATAGAGAAAGATAATGGGATTAAGTTAATGAATGTTTATGCTTATAGAATTGAAAAGCTTCACTCATGTTAATGAGAAACGATTCATATTAATGAGTAATGATTCATGTTAATGAGAAACTAAACATATAAAGAAGAGATGTAAAGGAATAATAATGTGATGTATGGTATGGGACATACGGGGATTATGATATGGGAATAGATTTATAATATGGAGACTAGAAAAGAGGAACCATTAACTAGGAGGTTAATAGGAAACGTTAAGTGTGCACTCTAGTTGAGAGGTGAGAATTGCAAGTGAGAGTTGGATCTAACATGTACATAATAAATGCTTTATTGCACTTGTTAAATACTTGCTGTTTTAAAAATAACCTACACATTCGGGCTCTGACCCGTTTCCTTGCATATTTTCTCTTCTATTGTATCTCTATATCAGGTGTCCAGCAACAGGGACGCCAACCATAGTTGATTGTGACAAGGTATGGAGCTATGGAAGTTTTGCTTAGACGCTTATCATCTTTTTGATTCACACTATTCTTAGTTAGGGAATGTCGCCCAAAGGATTCAGTTATCTTTTCTATCAAGGTCAAATTCTGTTGTATTCGGGACTTTTTAATACATTTATCATTGTTGGAATTATTGTAAAGGATTTATATTATTTGGGAATGTTTATTCCAATTGCATTTAAATTCTTTTGTGTTATTATTGTGTTACCAGTTTTGTAGAATAAAATGTGTTGAGTTATTCTTAAACTGGAAATGGATTTTGTTAAATTTAAATTTGGAAAGTTTTTAACACCAGCTTAATTGGGTATTGGGTGAGTTGTAAACGTTTTCGATAGTGATGCTAAGAATGAGCCAACTGTATATTCTGTTTTAATTTGGTATGGGACTGGCCACCCGGTATTTAATTAGGCGGGGTGTTACATATATATGTACATAACTGGCTCAGATTAATGCAAGTACCCCAAAGTTTATGGGGTAACCTAAATTAACCAAATGCTCACTGAAAATTAGAGCAGGTCTTAGTTAACAAATGCCAAAAGTATAGATGGGGGCAAAGGAAAAGAAAAGTGTAAGAGAAACAGAACATCATTTTCTCATTTATAAATGATCAGTTCTTTACACTTGGAAACCAAAAATACTACAAGGGAAGAACTAGCCTATCCACTAGAAATGACAAAAAACAAGTCGTCGCGAGTGAGGGCGCCAACATATGATGGACTAGCCTCTCTCAAGAACTCCTCCTCCAGTCTAGACAACTTGGCCTTATCCTCCTGGTCACCAGACTCAAATATGTCAAGACGGGACTAAAGTGATGCAATTTGAGACTGAAGCGATGCAATCCGATCTCGAATCCTCGTAGCCTCAGCCTGTCGTTGCTCGATCTTAGAATATATGAATGTGTGAAGTCTTACCATCTTCCAGAAAGAGAATGTTCAGAAAATGACGAACTCCAACATCAAGCCAATCTAGATGAAAATGATTGAACTACTGCAAATCACGAAGAGCATCCAAGAACAGCAAAGTAGGGGCGCTAATCAGGTCAGCAGGAGGCGTGGCTAAGAATCCATGAACACGGCTAGCATGAGCCTTCAGGTTGAACACCATGAGGCTATCAACATGAAGTACACTCTGAGGTGTGAATGTCTTAGAATGATTCTCTAATATCAAATCTAGGATCTAGCGCTCATGTGTCCTGAAGCGCCCTGCTCGCTCCTCACGCCACAGCCTACTCATAAAGGATGAATGAGCCTCTACCTCAGTGTCACCGTCAAAATGGCACGACTCTATCTCAGAGGGAAGAAATGAAGACTCCCCACCAGAATCATTTTCATCGGCTGTAGGAGTGGCCTTAGAACTATGACCCCTCTCATCCGCTACCTCAGTTGAATGGGGGATGTAAGGCTAGGCGCAAGAAATATCAACGAGAAATATCAATAAAACTCACAAGTTAGTAATTGGGCAATAGTAACATGGGTATGACAATCAAATACCTGAGCAGTGCACAGCGCAACACTCTCTGTGTGCTCGACAGATATCGGAGAATCCACCTCACTCACCTGGAAACAATGAAACAAGGGTGAAGGTAAGAGAACTTGCACAGTATAAGCAGGAGAAAAAGGAGAAATAGAAAAAGAGATAAGGTGTGCCAATATAATACCTCTCTCACAGTCATCTCTCCAATATGCTCCACAGTTGTCGGAGTAGCCGCCTCACTCACTTGGAAACAATGAAACAAGGGTGAAGGTGAGAGAACTTGCATAATATAAGAAAGAAGAAAAAGGAGAAACAGAAAAGGAGAGAAGGTATGCTAGTATAATACCTCTCTCACAGCCATCTCTCCGATGTGCTCCACAGTTATTGGAGCGGCTGCCTTGCTAGCTTGGAAACAATGAAACAAGGGAAAAGGTAAGCACACTTGCACAGTAAAAGAAATAAGAAAAAAAATGGGAAGTGGAAAATAGGGAAAGGTATGACAATTTAGTACCTCTCCTACAACTATATCCCCAATGCGTTCTGCAGTCGCTAGAATGATTACATCGCTAACCTGAGAGCAGAGATACAGGTAAGTGTTAGCGAACATTTGCACATCACTACACCAAAATGGTCAAATTGGCACCGTTTAAACGTCTAGACTTGTCATGGTCATTAACTGTGACAAGGCTGTGACAAGTGCTTGTCACGGTCAATGACCGTGACAAGTCCGTGACAACTCTTCTTGTCATGATCATTTACCGTGACAATGCTGTAAAGTTGTCGCGGTCAATGACCATGACATGTCCGTGATAATTCTATCAGTAAAAAAACCATCTCTCTTCTTTTTTTTCACACCCATACAATTCCCTCCATTTCTCTCTCTCTCTATCTAATGACTTCTCACTCTCGCTCTACAATTTTGGTATGTTTTCTATCTCTATTTCTCCCCTATTTATGTATATATGTGTGTGTATATGTGTGTGTGTGTATATATGTGTGTAAATGTGCATGTGTGTGTGTGTGTGGTGTATATATGCGTGTGTTGGGGGGGGGGGGAGGGGGAAGGGCTGGGGGAGGGGAGGGGGTGTATTTCGTGTATGTGTGTGTGTATATGTGTGTGTATATATGCATATGTGTGTATTTGTGCATGTTTGTGTATATGTCCGTGTGGTGGGCAGCGGCAGTTGGGGGGGGGGGGGGGTAAGGGGTAGGGCCCCTTATTTTAAATTAGTAAATTAATAATTGTATACTTTAATTGTTAGTTTAATTGATGAAAATAATTAATTGAGTAGATGAATTAAAAGGAGTACGGGATACACATTTGTTGTTGCCATTGTGGTTGGATTATAGTGGATTATTGTTGGGTTGGTTAATTTTAAAAGTACATGACTAGTGGATTATTGTCCATATGCGGGTGGGATTTTTCAAGTTTTTTTGAAAATTACTTTGTATATAAGAACAATATATATATATAGTATAATAACTAAATGAAGCATACTTGAAATTACATATAGTGCGCATAGATACTAGCCTTCTAGTTCTTATGTGTACGCATTCAATAGACCTTAGACCCGTTTGAGAGTCATTACCCCTGTAATGAGATCTCTCGAATTGTCCCGTTTGGATAGTTTGGGACTGCATAATTTCTGTATAATAATATTTTTAGTGGCTTAAAGTTGTTACTTTTGGAGGAAGTCCTGCAGTCGTATCCTAATGTTATCTGGGTACATACTAGATTGACAAGTGTGACTATTATTTCAATTGATCAATTGAAATATTACTCACACTTGCCAATCTACGTCATGTACTTGAAGAACTACACGGATATGCTGCCGAATTTTTCTCAACTCGTAATAATGTGCATGAGTTGTTAAGTATATTACAGAAAAATGCGGTCTTGAATGGGATAGAACCACTCACCCTTTAGAGGAGATGGAGGAAATAGAAATTTATATTACAAATTGAATTTGAATTTGAAATTTATAAATCGAATATAAATAAGACATAATTAAATGAAACATACTATAAATCTAAGTTTTGTTGATACTAATCCATGAATATACGCTTCTTACCTTTAATAGGTGATTAGTTGTGGTAGCTGTGATGGGATGTCCGAAATACAAAGAATGGATCGGTGAGACAAATAGAATGGAGGATGTGTTTCGCAGAGGTGCTAATGAATTTGTGAAATACGCAAAGAGATGTCATAATGATGAAGAGTTTCCGTGTCCGTGTGATAGGTGTAAGAATGGTAAGGTGTTTGAGTGGAAAATAGTTGAACTACATTTGTTAAGATTGGGTATGCAAGATAGTTATCGATTTTGGAGTTTTCACAGTGAATATAAAGTTCCTTTTGTCCCCGACTAACCTTCACAACAACCTTCAACAAGTAAGATAGATGTAGAAGGGGACGACGTAGATCATACTATGTTAGAGGATTTAGTTGATGATGCGTACGGAGTTTATAATGCATAGGAGAATGAGGTTACTGACGATGTAGAAGGTTTAAATGCTCGTGAAGATATCACGATAAACCTTGACTATTACTACCAAAGTTTAAAATTTAAGGCGACCCCACCGTTATACTATGGCTGTGAGAAAGATCAAACAACTTTACATGCCATGGTGGGTTTGCACAGTTTGAAGACGCAGTACGGTTTGTCTGGCAAAAGCGTGATAGTTATCTTGTTATGAAGAATAGTTTGAAAGGTTTGGGAATGAAGTATAAATCGATTCATGCTTGTGTGTATGACTGCATACTATATCGAAAGGAGTATGAAAATCACGATCGTTGTCCGGTATGCGATGAACCTAGATATGTCCAATCTACTAGTAAGGAAGGCACAAGCTCAAAAGTGCCTCAAAAAGTGTTGAAATATTTTCCCATTGGACCTATATTAAAGATATTTTTTACAGTACCATGGATAGTGGAGGCAATGACTTGGCATGCTAGGGAAGAAGTAAGGGGTAATCTCATGCATCATCCTATTGATTCCACAACCTGGAGGAGGATGAATTATGAGTATCCCGATTTTATTTGAGAATCGCACAACATTCGTTTAGCTATATCAATAGATGGTTTCAATATATTTTTAAATTTAAGCACCAATCAGAGTGTACGGCCAGTGATCCTTGCCCCACTCAGCCTCCCTCCTTCACAGTGTATGAGACCTGAATTTTCGATGATGGATTTTTTGATACATGGGCTAAAGGTACCAAGTGATGACATCGACGTCAACCTGGCTCCTTTGGTAGAAGAATTAAATAAGTTGTGGGAAGAAGGTGTGCAATCACTTGAATCTTTTAGAAAATAAGAGTTTACGCTGAAAGCTATGTTGATGTAGGCAATTCACGATTTTCCAGCTTATGGGACAATATTCGGTTGTGTAGTACATGGTTATTTGGGGTGTCCTATATGTGGAGAGGATAATGAATCTCTTCGTCTTTACTTTAGCTCAAAAAATGTATACCATTACCATATGAGGTTTTTAGCCCCGGCTCATAGTTTCAGATTTGAGAATGTTTCCATTTTTTTATTGGGCGGGGTTGAACATAGGCTACTCCCGAGACAAGTTTCAGGTTCAGAAATTGAAAGTAAATCTTCTGAATGTGGCCCTAATATGCCAAGTAAGAATCCCAAATTTAAGAAGACTCCAACTGGGAATGAAACTGAGACAAGAAAGGCATGGTCTAGGAGGTGAATTTTATTTTACTTGCCTTATTGGAAGAATAACTCGGTGCGCCATGTATTGGATGTGATGCATACAGAGAAGAAATTCCCTGAACATATTATGGGCACTTACCATGAGGGAGTCATTCGAAGGATGGAGAAAATACATGAAAAGACCTTAAATCGTTGAAACTTAAGCCACAACTGTGGTTAAAACAAGATAGTAGGGGAAGGACAATAATTGCCCCTGGTGCGCTTACTTTGACGAGTGGGGAAAGGAAGGTGCTTTTAAACACAATATATAATTTGAAGGGGCCATCCAGTTTTTCGTCCAACTTGCAAAGGATTATGAATTATGCTACTCATGATTTACATAAGTGTAAGTACCGCGATTGGCATGTGATCATACAATTGGTTCCTCTATTGTTTAAGCAGTGTTTATCCAAGAACAAGGATTTGTGGAGGGATATCATGTAAATTACTATTACCTTCTCACTCTTGTGTGAGAAGGTAGTCAATTGAGAACACATAGTGGCCGCAAAATTGGCGGTGACCGAAGGGATTTGCGTGTTGGAGAAGTACTTTCCCCTAGAATTCTTTGACATAAGTGTTCACTTATTGGTACACCTATGCGAGGAGGAAAGTACAAATGTATAGAACTTGGACATTTAATACAAGGCACTTACTTTATTTTGAGCGAGCGCAAAAGATAAAAACCTCGTTGAAGCTGAAATGACTTACTATGGTGTAATCCGAAATATATTTGAATTGGATCCAAAGCTATGCGATTCGTTCTTGGAGAAGTTGAGGGAGCAACACAAGACATGGAAGAAAAATATGCAGATCCAGTACTTTGGGAAGGCATGAGAGTTCGTTATCTGAATGCGTGAATCCTTCCCGCCGAAGGAGCCGATCTCATTGGAACAATGGAAAAAGTTCATTGACAATGAGATCGGGGAGCGATAATTGGCATCCCACCAATCGGGGAGGGAAAATTGATCAAAAAATATGGACATGCACTACTTTGGCCGGATGCCTCACGCCGAGGTGGAGCATAGGATGATGGTTAGATTTAATTTTTCTATAACTACAGAAATATATTATTCTGTATTTTTTTACTTTGCGGGGCCGATACTAATTTTACTTTATTTTATTTTAGGGGACAGGGAGTGGCCCTGGGGGTAGTCCACATAGGCAAGATACTTATGTGGCTATTAAGACGAAGAAGGGGAAGGATAAGGAGGTGTCCCCGAGCGTCGTGGCCATGATTGTAAGTAATCCGATAGCTTACTTTTTGTTAATTACATTATAATTTTTTAATTTACTTATTTTACTAATCATGTACTTTTTAAAAGCTTAAGGAAGTGCATGAGTCGCAGTCTGATGCTGACAAGGCATTTTTGTCCATAGACGCACTCAGCTAAGTTCTTAGCGCTAATCGCAAGGGGTGGAAAAGGGGGTGAGCTCACAGATGGCCAAATCTAGGATCAACGAATTGGAGACGAGCGACATCGGGTTGGCTCGAATGGTGGACTAGCATGACGTGAAGCTATCCCGTTTGGAGGTGACTGTCCAAGATATGTTCTCATTTATGAAGCATTCATTGGGAGGAAACCATAATGGGAAAGTTAAGGAAAAGGTGGTGGAGGATGATGTGCAAGAGGACGAGGTGCAGGATGACGAGGATGTGGACCTCACTACTTCATCGCCGACACGTGCGGACTTTGATGATCCACTCCCCTATTTGACTCCATTCGACCGATCGATGTCGACACTTGATTGGCCGAGCGTGTTTATACTGGACATATTTTATGGCCAGCAAATAAGACGGGAGTTGAGGGACCCAAATATCATCCAGGGTATGCCAATTCATGGGCTTCAAGACATCGAGTCTAAGGTGCTCGTCACGCATGTGGTATCTGGGAAGGAGAACTCACATTATGGTTGTGCGAACAATGTGGCACAATGTATATTAGTGGGTGTGTCAATTCGTATATCCTATAGCCTACTCACCTCCTCAGAGATAACCTTACCCCAGACATTTAGTGAATTTATTTGAATTGAATTGTTTTAAGTTATTACATTTGAATTAAATTTGGATTATATTGTGATGCATATTGTCTCCATTTTAATTGTATATTTGCATTATCTATATTTTATTTGGATATATGATGTTTGAATAGGTACAACGTTTCTATAATAGGTGCAAATATACTGCTCGGCAGTGGCAGTGGCCAAACTGCCTAGCAGATTTTTTTTCAATTCTCCCCAGAATTATCATAGTCATTGACCGTGACAAATTTTTAAACATTGTCATGGGTTTGTCACGATCCTTAAATGTGACAAAACTTGTCCAGGTCAAGGACCGTGACATGACCGTGACAAGTTCGTGACAAAAAAAGTTATCACCCCCAGAATTGTCACGCTCATTGACCTTGACAAGTTGAACTTGTCAAGGTCAATGACCGTGACAATTCGGAAGATTTGGTGCAGTGAATTATAAGTATATATATATATATATATATATATATATATATATATATATATATATATATATATATATATATATATATATACTAATAAAAAAATGTATAAGAAAACCAAATAGTTACTTGGATAGCTTCATCTGAAGTGCTAGCTGAGATCCTCGCAACAATAAGAGCCGAAATAGTAACAGGTTTCGCAGCTATGTTAGCCTGGTAACAAATTTTGAAAAATGAAGAAGGGGTTATACCAGTTAAAAGAGTGGTACATAAATAATTACTCTCACATATGGTACCTGAGTAATTTCCTCCACAACAGTTGAGGAGGGAGCTACAGGTGCTCCCGAAGGGGCTGCCTCCGCAACACTTGTTGCAAACGCAACGGATAAGGAAGCCTCCACAAGGATATCCTATAAATGAAGAGGAAAGAGTTAGAAAGTCAATTACCTCATGAAGTCAAGTATAAAGAAGAAAATTCAAAGACCCTGACGAAAACGGTTACTGGGAGGGGCACTATAACAGGCATCTTGCTGAAGGTAACAGGGCGAAGTGGCTGATATGCAACAGGGGTTGCTGGAGGAATAGTAGCAAGAGCCACTGATGAAGTAGTTCCAGGGGACATAGTAACACCCCACCTAATTAAATACTGGGCGATCACTCCTGTACCAAATTAAAAAAGGAGTCGCATATGGTTCATTCTTAGTATCACGGTCGAAAACCAAATTAATTACTAACAACCTATTAGGGTGGCATCAAAATTTTAGTTAACTAATCTTTTTAAACAATTTTCAATTAAAACATTCACACAGTTTGATTAAATAAAACTGAAATGAAATGAAATAACTGAACACTAGGTTTAACATAATATAACCATAATAAATGTCTCACTCAAAGGCGATAAAAGAATGAATAAATGCAATTGGGCATTATCCCGAGTGTTTGTATAGTACCTCCTATCTAGATTACAAGGACAGAAGCGCCTACAGTGAACCTGCATGCATCCATAGCTGCTCCAGCAGACATCTGACTCGAAGGAATTATCATCCTGGCATCCCTGTGTCTGGACACCTATATATATAATATATAGCAAGAAAGGGAAAAAATAGGAAAACGGGTCAGAGCCCGACTTGTAAAAATATTTTGCAAGTGCATAAATGATTTATTTTTTAAAATAGGTTTTATCTCATATTTAAATTAGTATCACACTCCCATGAGATACCCTTTACCCCTCTTCTAATAGTGCACACCTAACGCATTCGTTTAAAACATCCTAGTTAAGATACCCCGCCTAGCTAATCTAATTAACCCGTCTGTTAGAAACCTCGACAACCCAGGTACTAAGGGCTAAACTTCTCTCCAGTCTCAACACTTCACTGCGTTCGTGCATGGGGTGTCTCTCAAAGCGAAATCCAAACATGGAACCCCCCGATACACTACTGCTCGGCAGCATCGATCGTTGAGATCCATTAGACCCTCAGCACATGACGTGTATATAAGACTCATATAAACATACAATAATAATATATATATTCATACTAAACCTCCATATACATCGTCATATACATCCGGATCCAAATTTACCGGAAAGGGGAAAAATACACCTTATTAGGGTTTCACTGTATATGCGTGAGTTTACTACATAATGGCTTGTCTTCATATACAAACAATATACTATACTCATCAAGTATATAATTATACATATTGCACACATAAGTATAATAACCATCCTAGCGAGCTATAACTCGAGGATGCGGTCTCTCAATGCATCATCTTCCAGGGCAACACTCACATACCATTTTGGGGACCAGCGGTCGGACTAAATATCACCGACATCGTGGTCATAAGTCACAATGTCTGGGAAGCGGTTATAGTTCCTCCCCGATAATAAGATGAAACATACCCACCACGTCTCACCCCTAATAAAAATCACACAATATAAGAATGGACACTATGACTTGGGGACTATACGCTCCCTGCTCCTCAGGCCAGGGGCCTCACCCACATCGCGCAACTTCCCATGATAGCACTTGAGGGGGGTATGCTTCACATAAATATATATACCATTCACATATCGATATATATACATATCTGTATCATATCACATATATACCGTAATCACATCGTGTGTGTGTGTGTGTATATATATATATATATAATACATCATTCCTCAAATATATACATGGCTAAAATTTCCAATCTCATAATAATTTTTAAGTATTTTCCTACTTAAATATGCCTCACACCTTAATCGCTCTTAGGGATTTATATGTTCTCCAGCTATCCCGATTCATAATCGTATGATAAGTATACTCTCAACTTATCTTTAACCTATAACCCAAATTCCATCCTAGTCGCCTCGTAGGAGTTACTCATTAATTCCATATACACTTACTTTTTCCTACTCGCACGATTATAAGGCTATAATCCCTCGCTAAAATACTCCCTCAGGTGTCTCTCACTCCGAACATCCATAATTATATAAGTCTTGGAATTTTACCCAATTAATTCAAGGTATACATATCACTCCCATCATAATTATTTAAAAGTCTCCTCTTATTTTTCTGGAAATCCCAATTGTCTAATCCCTCAATTTATTTATTTTCTTCGAAAATATACCTTAGTTCCACACAATTATAACACCCTCCTAGCCCCCATAAGTTTCCCCCAAATGGCTAGTGATAATTTCCTAGATGAATACTTATTTCCTAAAATAAATAGACTAGGAACAAATAAGTTGGAATTTATCCAATATAATTAACCCTAGGAAAAATTGCCAAAAATCCTGAAGGGTCGATCGATCGACCCTGGATCGTCGATCGATCGATCGCCCCGGACAGCTTCTTCTCCGAGAAGTTGTTTCGGCCATTAAAGCTTCTCCCAAGCTTTTGTCTCCTCACCTAATGTCACCCAACCTCAATCAACTACATATAAACAAACAATAACGATTATAAACATCCTAGAACCCATTTACCAACAACAATTTTTGACTAAATCCTAAGTTTTCCAATTGTGATATTTTTTCGGGGTTAATCCGTTAAACTTTTCTGAAAACCCGTTTTGGTTCACAAAAACCCATCCCGAAAATCTTTGTAGTTTATCACTACCAATTACAACATGAGATTTATGCTTTAAATGAAATAAGCAAGTAAACACTTTCCTCGTGGGTAAAATTCGACGCGCTCGAGTTGAATCCCGCGGAGTTTGGCCGGAACCTCCCTTTTCTTTGTCTTTTCTCTCTTCCTTCCATCTCCTCTTTCTTTTCTCTCTTTTCTTTCCTTTCTTCTCCTTTCCCATGCTTTATATAGGGAGAAAAAGGGTTTATCCCTTATTAAACCCAAAAATTACTCATTCACTCAATTACGAGTTCCTTTTAATCCCAAAAATTCTCAGAGCCTATATAATACCCCCGGATACTCTATTCTAACTATCTCGGCCATTTCGAGACCAACCGCACAATCGGAATTTCCATCTGACGTACTTGACCGCAATTCACTATTTTAACCGAACATTACTTAATGCGGGTTCTCCTATTAAAATATCATCCTTTGTCGCTTTACCAAACGACGACATATAATAAAATACTTCGTCTCATTTACTCAATCCTAAAAGTAAATATAACCTACATCGAAAATCATTAAATCCTTGAAAACCTCAAAAATTACTATTCATGATTATTTCTAAAATTCCCAAATTGTACTTAATTATCAAATTTAATTTCCCATAAAAGTGCGGGGTATTACATACTCCACCCTTACAACGGAATTTCGTCCTCGAAATTCAGATACAACCGATGCTATCAACACTAATTTAGGATCGTTCCACATCCTAATGCCTCAAGGGAAATGGTACTAACCCAATGGTTCTCAACCATATTCTCATTCAACACTCACCTCTAACGAGGTTTATATGATACTATACTGCTACCACGGTCGTAAGGTGACTATAATAACATCATATTACACCCATTGTTTCTAATGCCCTAAGTAGAAAAATGAGTCTATAGCCACCGCTCTGACGTCCAACCATGATTCTAAACGTCCCCTCGTCTACATCTCACAACGTTCCTTCGGACCCATACAAATTCCCCTTATACTGCCTCACGGTATAATATTCAACTTATATACTATACTTCTTCTATATCAGACGGTATATAAAAACCAATTTACCAATGTGCCCATACACCTTTTTAACCTGTGCCTATCAGCACAACCATTGTAAACGTGACACACGTAACACTCTCTTTAAATATGGGCCTTATTTCCTCGGTGTAATACTCACACTTGGGGCTTCCCAACCCGCAAAATACAATTCTTCTCAAGGTTAATCAACCAATCTTCTTATATCGGCGCCACCAACTCTATTAAACTTACTCCGTAATAATCCTACGATCTATGTGTTAACCTACTCATGCGAAATGAGTATAATCCTAAGTATATCCCTAGTGCCCAAGGCCTCTCTCAACTTTCGACATTCGCTCGGTTTCATGCGTGGGACGTCTCGCAAAGCGAAATCCAAACAAGGAACCCTCCCATTACAATACTTCCTCGCGTCGTCGGTCACCGAGATATAACGGCCTAAGGCACACCAGCGGGACGTCCTAAATCTTACATCACTAATTTACCAACGTACTTGTACCACTCTATCCTTCCACCTTGGAAAAATGGAAACTCTAACTAATCGAGGTTCCTACTCTCTTCAAACATGTTATGAACCTCACAACCAAAACATACTATCTTTGAATTTGCCTTCTCACCAGGGCCTAGCTATAATCTCCAAACCAATTTCTCTAACTCCAGCTTCACCCACCTACTTGTGGTGAGAGGACCACTTTAGTGCTTCTGCATAGAACTTATATTTCCATAATCATACCATCATCATACGGCTCTCGGTCTATAGTGTTTTTTTTCCACAATATATGACTTATCGACAAAACCAACCTCCTTGCATCCTATAATATCTCTCCACTCCCGACGTCGTTAAGGTTCATACGCTAAGCGTCTCGCACTAACACTCGGTCCTTGTGCAATCAATAATGAGCTTAAACTCATAGCTCAACAATTACTTTGCATGCCTTAAATCGTCTCTAAAAGGTCGCCACACACTCAAATCATAATAATGAAACCTCTGCTTGCCAGAGTTCCATCTATCCATAATAACAAAGGCGAACTCAACCTGTATCCAGGTGAGATATCAAAACAATAACATGTTCCACTCTGTAACCGCGGACATGATATTCTTGCAAACATTAGCCTGCTATCGCTCCAAACAACGAAAAATATATTATACTCAGAAAAATACTACACTCGTATATCACACCCAGAACGAGTAATACAATCCAGATATATATTCAAAATATCAACACCCGCTTTTACAACGAATGAAGGAAAATAAAACTCCGCTACCGCGAAAAACACATATACATGCACTATATATAATGTTATCAATACTTCCACAAAGCTCGAATTACACACATGAATCTAGGGTTAGCGAAATACCGCGACTCTGTGTAGTCACGCCAAAAATAACTCCTCCATCTGAGGTGAAACTCATAGCAACAACTTCGCCAATCTACTTAGCTGCCCCAAATGGTCCTCGAACATGTTACACTTGTCCTGACTAAATCAAAATTACTTAACTCTATTTCTCATCTAGGCACCCTACTTTTGTCCTTTAGCTCCTACCGGGCAAGATAAAAGCGTGTGGTTATACACTTCCACATTGCAACATTCCTCCATCTGGCCACCCTGACCATATTAAAGTTATCAGTATCATCAAACTCTATAGCCTCGATCCTGACAATCACGTTCATAGTACCTTTAACCTCTTCGTTAAAAGGAAACTCTACTACCGTCTTTAACAACCCTATTTCAATGAATTCCCCGGGTGGATTTCCACCAAAGGGGTTCCACGAACATAAAGTTTCCATAAGGGTGAGGAACACTTTTATGACACAATCACTCTTCCGAAGGACTCTCTCTTCATTCTAACTACCTCACTTCGGTACAAGGTTCACTTCTGGATATCACCCTTTATTCACTGTAGGCCTCCGACCGATCCTTATGTGAATAATTCAGGAACTGCATTCTCTTCATATGTGATAAACCAAAGGAACAAACGGTTGTATCCATCTGTAAGATCCCTCTATGAGTTAACATCCTGCTCCCTTACACTGGTGACTATTGTTCCCACCATCTCAATATTGATCCTACGAGTGAAATTTTTTCCTCAAATTTTCACATATGGGTATTTCCACACCTTGCTCTAAGTCAAATCTTCTGAGACTTCTACTTCCATTGAGTAGTGCTACACTAACTTGTATAACTTACCTTAAGGGTATGGTCCTTATCGAAGACCTTTGGAATCATTTAGCTACACCATATAATTAAACTTTAACACCACTTCCTACTATAGCGATACGTGAACAATTATAACTACTATACCAT
This sequence comes from Sambucus nigra, assembly GCA_949130495.1. Classification (NCBI taxonomy): domain Eukaryota; kingdom Viridiplantae; phylum Streptophyta; class Magnoliopsida; order Dipsacales; family Adoxaceae; genus Sambucus; species Sambucus nigra. Next base: position 233,021,126 of record OX422215.1, read on the forward strand.
GGTAGTTATTGCAATAATCCTCGAGAATGCCACAAAAGGATTCACGTCTTCCACGGTCCTCAATCCCCACTTAACATACAGCTCCAACTAAGCCTCACCTCCTGCCACCTTCCTTGCTCTGCACACGAATCTCGAACGAGCGTGCAAAAGATTACTATAATCTCATAATATGGCAGGAGAACGAAATCTCACAGGAGGAATCAATAAACCTAATCATAAGGATCTATAACAAATCGAGAGCAACGTTGAAAGGATAGTACGTTCGCACAGATTCCTAAGGACACTAGAACCTGATGCTCTGATACCATCAGTAACACCCCGCCTAATTAAATACCGGGCGTTCACTCTTATACCAAATTAAAATAGGAGTCGCATATGGTTCATTCTTAGCATCACTATCGAAAATTAAATTAATTACTAATAACCTATGAGGCTGGCATCAAAATTTTACTTAACTAATCTTTTTAAACAATTTTCAATTAAAACATTCACACAGTTTGATTAAATAAAATTAAAATGAAATAAAATAATCGAACACTCGGTTTAACATAATATAACCATAATAAATGCTGCACTCAAAGGCGGTAAAAGAATGAATAAATGCAATTGGGCTTTAGCCCGAGTGTTTATACAGTACCTCCTATCTAGATTACAAGTATAGAAGCGTCTACAGTGAACCTGCATGCATCCACAACTGCTGCAGCAGATGTCTGACTCGAAGGAATCATCATCCAGGCGTCCCTGTGTCTGGACACCTATATATATATAATATATAGAAAGAAAGGGAAAAGAATAGGAAAACGGGTCAGAGTCCGAGTTGTAAAAATATTTTGCAAGTGCATAAATGCTTTATTTTTTAAAATAGGTTTTATCTCATATTTAAATTGGTATCGCACTCCCATGAGATACCCCTAACCCCTCTTCTAATAGTGTACACCTAACATATTCGTTTAAAACATCTAAGTTAAGCTACCGCCTAACTAATCTAATTCACCCGTCTGCTAGAAACCTCGACAACCCGGGTACTAAGGGCTACACTTATCTCATTCTCAATGCTGCACTGCGTTCGTGGGTGGGGTGTCTCGCGAAGCGAAATCCAAATAAGGAACCCCCCGATACACTACTGCTCGATAGCGTTGATCGTCGAGATCCATTAGACCCTTAGCACATGACGTGCATATAAGACTTATATAAACATACACTAATATATATATATATATATATATATATATATTCATACTAAAGATCCATATTCATCGTCATATACATACCGATCCAAATTTATCGGAAAGGGGAAAAATACACCTTATTAGGGTTTTCAGTTTATATGTGTGAGTTTACTACATAATGGCTTGTCATCATATACAAACAATATACTATACTCATCCAGTATATAATTATACTTATTGCACACATAAGTATAATAACCATCCCAGCGAGCTATAACTCGAGGATGCAGTCTCTCAATGCTATCGTCTTCTAGGGAAAAACTCACATACCATCCTGGGGACCAGCGGTTGGACTAAATATCACCGACATTGTGGTCATAAGTCACAACGTCTGGGAAGCTGTCAAAGTTCCTCCCGGGCAATGAGACGAAACATACCCACCATGTCTCACCCCTAATAAAAATCACATAATATAACAATGGACGCTATGACCTGGGGACTGCTTCCTTCTCCTCAAGCCATGGGCCTCACCCACATCGCGCAACTTCCCATGATAACACTAGAGGGGGTACGCTTCACATAAATATATATACCATTCACACAGAGAGATATATACATATCTGTATCATATCACATATATACCGTAATCACGTTGTATATATATACATATACAAATATTACATCATTCAAATATATACATGGCTAAAATTTCCAATCTCATAATAATATTTAAGTATTTTCCTACTTAAATTTTCCTCACACCTTAATCGCTCTTAGGTATTTATATATTCTCCAAATATCCCAATTCATAATAGTATGATAAGTATACCCTCAACTTATCTTTAACCTATAACCCAAATTCCATCCTAGTCGCCTCGTTGGAGCTACTCATTAATTCCATATACACTTACTTTTTCCTACTCGCACGATTATTAAGCTATAATCGATCGCTAAAATACTCCCTAGGGTGTCGCTCACTCCGAACATCCATAATTAAATAAGTCTTGGAATTTTACCCAATTAATCCAAGGTATACATTTCACTCCCATCATAATTATTTAAAAGTCTCATCTTATTTTTTTGGAAAGCCCAATTGTTTAATCCCTCAATTAATTTATTTTCTTCAAAAATATACATTAGCGCCACACAATTATAACACCCTCCTAGCCCCCATAAGTTTCCCCCAAATGGCTAGTGATAATTTCCTTGATGAATACTTATTTTCGCAAATAAATAGACTAGGAACAACTATGCTGGAATTTATCCCATATAATTAACCCTAGGAAAAATTTCCAAGATTCCTGAAGGGTCGGTCGATCGACCCTGGACCGTCAATCGATCGATCGATCGCCTGTAATACCCCGTATTTTTATGGATATCTATTTATGGGATTAATTGAATTAAATGTGAATTAATCGAGAATCAATTCAGATAAAATATTAACGAGATGTGAGTTAGTATTTGATTATAATGTGTATATAGGGTAATATATGAATATTGAATATTGAAATTGTCGCGAGATTGAAATACGACAATTTGGGAAATTTTGTTGGGACGCGCGTGACAGTCGCGTCAGGAATATAATTATTTGAATTAAAAATTAAATTTTATTTTTATCACCCGTATGGTCATTTTGAGTGCGCCAATGTGTTCGGAAGGGTCGAAATAGTCAGAAAATACTAGCCGGGGGTTAAGTTTGGGTCCCGGGGCATTATTGGGCCATACCAGTAACTTATAAGGGCATTTTGGTAATTTCAGGAACTGGGTAATTAAAACCCACGAAAATTAGAGTTAAAAATCTGACTTAGTCTTAAGCCACTAAGTCATTTCCAACCCCAATTTAGGTAGTGGGCTACGAGAGAAGTTAGAAACTTTAAAACTTGGCAAAAACCAACCCCATCTCCATTATCACCTTGAGAAGAACTTGTAGAGAGAGAGAGAAAGAGGAGAATTCTGCAGAGAGAGAGAGAGGACAGATTCAACCTTCAAGATTCAACCTCAAATTCAGAGAAAGATTAAGGCAAGTGGTTTAATTACAATTGATTCAATGCTATGCTTTTCCATGTTTAGGAATTATTGAATTTATCTTGGAAGATTGATATAGACCCATGAATTGGAAGGTTAAAACTATGAATTATGTTAGGGACTGCATGTAGTAACATTCTGGACGAATTATGAATTCAAAATTATGACCCTTGATGATCTAAAAACGGATTTAAGAAGAGATTTATTAATGTTCTTGAAAGAAATAGGAAACTAGGGTTCTTGATGAAGATTTGATCCAAACATAGCCCTTGGTTGATGAATTATTGGTTTTAGAACGTTAACATTGTTGTAGGATGGTTGTATGATGATATTATAATGTTAGAATAGAATTTCATGCATGTTAATGGTGTTTTGGGATGATTTGAAAACAGCAAAACGAAGCAGTCCGTAGCCATACCTGGTGCGTTCGATCGATCGATGTTCATCAGTCGATCGATCGACCACCATCGATCGATCGAAGGAAAAGGTCGATCGATCGACCTTCCCAGAATGAGTAAAGTTTTTCCATATTTAAATTTTAATGGTGTTAACCCTTGGAAAATATTATTGGAGACCTTATGAATACCCTTAAACTTAAGGAAGACCAGTAGGCATGGTCATGAAATTTGGACCTTAATTATAATCCAATTTGAGGAATTATTCTATAGCTAATGAAATTCGATAAGTGAGATAACATTTGGGTTAAAAGTGTAAATTTGAATAATTTAATGAAATGAGGTTCGGGGCAGAAGTAAGGAGCTTAGGAATAATCATGTTATATGTGGGAATAATAGGAACTTAATAATCTATTTAAGATAGGTTTTAAGTATAAGAAACTAGGACGTGTAACGTGTCGACAGTTTAAATTTTATATTATCGGGAAACGTAAAATATATAAAATTGGAATAATGGTATAAGGATGTAGAGTATACCTTTATTAATATTGAGATATCTAAGATGTGTGAATGCTTAGTATATGATTTTTAAGTGTATGACATACCTACCATACTTGCTATCACGGGAGGTTTACGTTCGCTTATGGACTTCTTATCCTTGTGTTGCCCGGATTTAGATTGGTACCTCGATGAACATAGGTCAGAGAAGGACTTATTGGGATGTTAATAAGTCTGCTGATCGTGGGAGCGTAGGTATGTGCGTGACCCATGTGATGTGACTGTGTTCGCCTCCATTGTTGGTGATGTTGTTATCTGAGAACGATTCCTGAGAGATTCGGAATGCGTGATCCTTATGTACGTGATGTACCGGGATGGATAGCAGAGTATGTGTGCACCACAGCTTAGTCTCGGGGTGCTTGTATTGTATATTTATGATGTGAATAATATACGGTTAAATGAAAAAGAATTGGCTATGTTAAATTGTGAGTATAGTTATTGTAACGTTATGAAAAGATAAAAGGGGACAGATATCAATAAATGGTTTTGTTAATAATTGGGAATTCGAGTATTAAAGTAGAACTCTCTATTTAATTATTAAGGTTGGAATTAAAACGTGAACCGAGTAGAAGTGTTAGAAACTCTTTTGAACTAGATAGTTATGAGAAAACACATGAATGGGTACAGGAACGTTAGGAGTGCACAGTTAGACGAGAGGTGAGTATTTCATGTGAGAGCACGTCCTAACATGTATTTTGCATTTATTGTTTTAAATGTTATTAAAGCACTTGTTGTTTTCAAAATACTCTCCACTTTCGGGCTCTGACCCGTTTGCTTTCAAATCTATTTTTGTAAAAACCATTTTAGGTGCCCAGCCACAAGGACACCATGCTTAGGTACCTCATTCAGGTGACGAGCTGTAGCTATTTGTGGAAGTTACAGGAATTTGCTTGTAGACGCTTCATCTATCTTGACTCTATATTCAGCATTTATCAGTTGTAGGGCATGTCGCTCATTTCTATTAGAGACATTTTATATTTCAGTTATTCAGACTTTGGTTTGTATTTATTCAGGTTACACTATTTTATTCATTTCAGTTGTGGGATTGTTGGGAGGAGTATTTCCTCCAGACTTATTATAAATTGTTGGTTATTCCATTACGACTTTGTGGTGTATGGTGATGTTATTTTACATTTCATTTATCGCATGTTAATCAGATTTAATTTAAAATTTGACATCTTACTTTTTAAATACTAGGTGGTTAGTAATCATTAAATGTTTTCGACAGTGATGCTATTAACTGAACCAACTTGACATTTTGAATTAATTTAATAAAGGAGTAGCTACCCGGTATTTAATTAGTCGGGGTGTTACAGGTGGTATCAGAGCATCAGGTTCTAGTGTCCTTTAGGATTTGTACGGCTTATTATGTTTCCGCTGAGCTTTCTTTGATGTAGAGCGCTATGTTTAGGATTGTTGATATCTTTGGTGAGATTGCGTTCTCCTGCTTTAATACATATGGTAGTGAATCTTATTTGCGATCGGGTGTATTCGTGTGCCGAACAATGCAGTACGTCAGGCGAAGACAGTTGGGTGAACAGCAGGAGGCAAACATATATTGAGGTAAATTGATTTATTTAAAGAAGGACGACCGTAGTTGAAGTCACCGATATTATGGCACGGAAGTCCTGGAAGATATAGAAGGCTAAGGCGCGACTTGAGACTTCCGGGTACGGCTATAGTAGAAATGGGCTCAAATTAGACACATCCAACAAGGTTGGAACGGGAGAGAAAGAATTAAATGTAACATTGAAGAGAACTAGCAGTAGCAATACTCGAAAGGCGAAGACGGCAGGTGCTAGCCAAACGAACGCAATGTATCCAAAGGCTTGGACTTGTGTCGGAGTATGGCCAATCGAGAGTGAAAATTTGAGGAAATTTTTTCTCTTGTCTCGTGAGAACGGAGTTCCAATGGGGAGAAACAATCCCCACACTTATAAGTGGAATGTGACGTCGAGAGAAGGCGTACACGAATGGTTTGACCATAAGTTCCTTGATCAAATGTTAAGGATGAAAACCGAATGTCGTTCTGAACTCACACGAGAGGTCTGGACAGAGGTCACTCTGTGAGAAGAAATAAAATTATTTAGTGAACCCTACATCGGGTGAAGTAGGTGAAACGGAGAAGGGGATATTAAAGGGAGAATTTACATAGAAGAATTGCTTGTCCTTCTGGCAAAATTCTGCTTGGACGGTTAAAGCAAATGGTATTGTCGCAGTGTTAATTTGGAGGTAAACAACCCCGGGTGGGGATATACCAGAATCGAGAACTTTATATAAAATAAGACTGGGGAAAACTGGTGTTGGAGAAGCACCACAATGGGAAGACCCAATGGAGAAACCGTTAAAATAATTCGATAGCAGAATTACTACCGAGCAATGGTAATTTCAATAAGAGAGGTGGAAAATTAGTAGCATGTTCCTTAGGGCCGTCAAAACTAAGGGAACAACAGAGATAGTCGTTTGAGTCGAGACTACCAATGTCCGAGAGATGGACCACCTTAACATGATTTGTGAAACAAAATATAAGTGGAGTATGTGTAGAGGTATTTCTGTGGGGAGTAAAACCCGTGCATTATAAAAAAAAAATTCCCGATACGAGAGTAGGGATCAAGGTATTATGCTTGGCGAGGGCAACAGTTATTGAAATATTCGGTTTGGGACAACATGTGTGGTAAGTCCAGAAACCATTTGAGCAGCCAGGACGATTGATAAGATAGAAGTATGAGTTACATCCCCAGATGATGATGCATGTCAATTGTGGCATGAATGAGTTGCTACATTTGTCATAATTGTTATTTTCACTTGAGAGTCAAGTTTAGTGAGTATATCAGTAATTTTATTATATTTAAGAACATTTTTCCCTGCTAGTGTGGGGGTTACTTTTATTGTCATCCGCGGAGGATGAATGGGTATATTGATAGCGGTTTATACTTTAATGAAATTTCTCGTTTTAGTGCTGTATTATACGAGTAGGATATGATATTATTTATGGTTTTATATATATGATTATACCGATAGTGTGCTGGTATTACAAGTTTATTGGGATTGCCACCTTGGGGTATTATGTTTTGTTCTGGCGAGGCCCCATCTGTGAGAGGGCCGGACTCGCAATTGTACTTTTGTATATAGGTATATATACATATTTATGAATATGTTATGATTTCAAAATGGTATAATGGTCTCGGATATTTAATCCCATTATGCGTAGGGATTTCATTATTATGAGTCGTATGTAATTGATTTACTAGTCAACAAAGAGTTAGTTGGTTTTTATAATTAACAATAAAGAGGTAGTAACAAAAAGAGTGCATTATTTTATTCCCCGTTAGAGATTTGTGAGTTTATATTCATAGTTGTGTGTCTGGGGACGGGATTTTGAGAACCCTGATTTTTGTTACATGGTGTACATGGAATGTGATTACCATCAGTGTCAAGAGAAAGTGTCATTCGAAAGGAGTTCCTTGTTTAAGTGTCATTGCGACAGAATGTAACTTTGTTGAGAAACGAGAGTGTAGGGGTACATATTATGGACATGGCTTAACGGATTCCGATGACCAACAACGTTAGGTAGTAGTGTATCGGGGGGGTTCCTTGTTTGGATTTCGCTTTGCGAGACACCCCACGCATGAAACTTAGCGTAAGATTGGTAGTAAGGAGAAGTGTGGCCCTTCGTTCATGAATTGGATACCTCTATAAATATGGGAGTACGTAGTTATAACGGGAAGTTACAAGGAGGAAATTATGTTGTAAGGCCATTAGAGCCAGTTGTTAGTAAATTACGATATAAGTACTAATAATGTTGGTTTTATCACGGCATGTTGAAGGACGCATTGAGGATAAGGAGGATTTAGGATTTCTAATTCAGAAGCGATTGAGAACGCCCAAGTGGTATAGCACCGTTGTATTTACAGTGACAATAAAGAGTTTGGGATTTGTATGAAGCGTATATAATGTTTAAAAACCGTATGGTTGGGTTATAAGGGGTATAGACATCTGGATTTACTAAAGTGTAAATCAAAGGAAGAGGGAACATGGATGAGTGAGATTATTACTTATGAGATTAAACGTCATAATAAAAGGTGTAAGTGGATATCATATGTCAGTGTAACACATTCAAATTTGGAGAAAAGGCAGTGGAAAGCCATTTAATAAAGGGATATCTCTTGAGAAGGCGAATAAATTATTATGAGAAATTTGGAGTAGAGTTACGATCAATCGAATGTTGGAGTAAATCAAGAATAAATAGAATGAGGATGTCAATCAGGTATAAAGTCCAAATATGCACAAAGTAGTGAAAAGGGTAAAGGTCCAAACTTTTGGTATTCGTCGGGAGAATAAGATCATTAAGTATCATTTAATGGGAAAATTTTATGTGAATATCAACATTGAAAGAGGTATAGTAAGTAGTAGAACAGTTGGGGTTAAATGATCAACCATATAATTTTGTATCAAGACGACGATTCCAAGAATGGGAGGGTCAAGTTGGAGAATTTTCTTGAGAGGTAGCCAACTTATTGATAAGTAATGAGTTCCTTCGATTATGTGGGACATGTTGTCCAGAAGGAGAGAAATTGTTATATTCTTGGGGTGATTTACACTATTAGATAGTGAACACGCTGGTACGTGGTTCGACGTAGTATTATTTAGAACTGGGATGAAATTCCCGAAATCCAAATTCCGGTGGGGTGACAATAAGTAGTGGTAAATAACGATCCAAACTGAGGGTTGTATCACCTATAACCCGAGGTACAGGCGGAAGGTGACTAACGACTGATGGATTGTATGAAAGAAATTTTGGATTCATTGCGATATTTTCAATTAAAAATCGAGTATAACTAGTGGAGTATATTGTAGTCATGAGGAGCAGATATTACCTAATGGTGGAGTTGGGGGAAAAGCACCCATATCTATTTTATAGTGAACAAGGTGCTTACAATTATTTTGTCCAACACCAACCGGCTGTAGTAGTTTTTCCTTATGTAATGGTCACAACGTCGGGAATAGAGATTCAAGGGTGGGCAAGAGTAGTCAGATGTGTTATTGATTCCTTCCAGAATGGGTGTTTCATGTTTTGATAAACGCGGGAGTTAATGCGTAGTGAGGTGCGGACTCATAATGATATTGAGATAATATAACCAATGAAGTATAAGGTATTTTTATTCGAATGTTGTTTAATAAGATCACAACGTGAGGTGCATTTATCGAAGATTATTCTGATAAGGCATCAAGTATGTTAAACAAGCTTATTGTGATGCGAGGGTTTTACTGATTTGGGCCTTTCTTAATAATTGTTTTGAATACTGGAGGATACCTAATTTTTCCAGGTGTGCCTTACTTTTCCGAATTTCGGGATGAAATTCTGTTATTAGGGGGGAAGTATGTAATACCCCGTATTTTTATGGATATCTATTTATGGGATTAATTGAATTAATTGTGAATTAATTGAGAATTAATCCGGATAAAATATTAACGAGATGTGAGTTAGTATTTGATTATAATGTGTATATAGGGTAATATATGAATATTGAATATTGAAATTGTCGCGAGATTGAAATACGGCAATTTGGGAAATTTTGTTGGGACGCGCGTGACAGTCGCGCCAGGAATATAATTATTTGAATTAAAAAGTGAATTTTATTTTTATCACCCGTATGGTCATTTTGAGTGCGCCAACGTGTTCGGAAGGGTCGAAATAGTCAGAAAATACTAGCCGGGGGTTAAGTTTGGGTCCCGGGGCATTATTGGGCCATACCGGTAACTTATAAGGGCATTTTGGTAATTTTAGAAATTGGGTAATTAAAACCCACGAAAATTAGAGTTAAAAATCTGACTTAGTCTTAACCCACTAAGCCATTTCCAACCCCAATTTAGGTAGTGGGCTACGGTAGAAGTTAGAAACTTTAAAACTTGGCAAAAACCAACCCCATCTCCACTATCACCTTGAGAAGAACTTGTAGAGAGAGAGAAAGAGGAGAATTCTGTAGAGAGAGAGAGAGGACAGATTCAACCTCAAATTCAGAGAAAGATTAAGGCAAGTGGTTTAATTACAATTGATTCAATGCTATGCTTTTCCATGTTTAGGAATTATCGAATTTATCTTGGAAGATTGATATAGACCCATGAATTGGAAGGTTAAAACTATGAATTATGTTAGGGACTGCATGTAGTAACATTCTGGACGAATTATGAATTCAAAATTATGACCCTTGATGATCTAAAAACGGATTTAAGAAGAGATTTATTAATGTTCTTGAAAGAAATAGGAAACTAGGGTTCTTGATGAAGATTTGATCCAAACATAGCCCTTGGTTGATGAATTATTGGTTTTAGAACGTTAAAATTGTTGTAGGATGGTTGTATGATGATATTATAACATTAGAATAGAATTTCATGCACGTTAATGGTGTTTTGGGATGATTTGAAAACTGCAAAACGAAGCAGTCCGTAGCCATACCTGGTGCGTTCGATCGATCGATGTTCATCAGTCGATCGATCGACCACCATCGATCGATCGAAGGAAAAGGTCGATCGATCGACCTTCCCAGAATGAGTAAAGTTTTTCCATATTTAAATTTTAATGGTGTTAACCCTTGGAAAATATTATTGGAGACCTTATGAATACCCTTAAACTTAAGGAAGACCAGTAGGCATGGTCATGAAATTTGGACCTTAATTAGAATCCAATTTGAGGAATTATTCTATAGCTAATGAAATTCGATAAGTGAGATAACATTTGGGTTAAAAGTGTAAATTTGAATAATTTGATGAAATGAGGTTCGGGGCAGAAGTAATGACCTTAGGAATATTGATGTTATATGTGGGAATAATAGGAACTTAATAATCTATTTAAGATAGGTTTTAAGTATAAGAAACTAGGACGTGTGACGTGTCGACAGTTTAAATTTTATATTATCGGGAAACGTAAAATATATAAAATTGGAATAATGGTATAAGGATGTAGAGTATACCTTTATTAATATTGAGATATCTAAGATGTGTGAATGCTTAGTATATGATTTTTATGTGTATGACATACCTACCATACTTGCTATCACGGGAGGTTTACGTTCGCTTAGGGCCTTCTTATCCTTATGTTTCCCGGATTTAGATTGGTACCTCGATGAACATAGGTCAGAGAATGACTTATTGGGATGTTAATAAGTCTGCTGATCGTGGGAGCATAGGTATGTGCGTGACCCATGTGATGTGACTGTGTTCGCCTCCATTGTTTGTGATGTTGTTATCTGAGAACGATTCCTAAGAGATTCGGAATGCGTGATCCTTATGTACGTGATGTACTGGGATGGATAGCAGAGTATGTGTGCACCACAGCTTAGTCTCGGAGTGCTTGTATTGTATATTTATGATGTGAATAATATACGGTTAAATGAAAAGGAATTGGCTATGTTAAATTGTGAGTATAGTTATTGTAACGTTATGAAAAGATAAAAGGGGACAGATATCAATAAATGGTTTTGTTAATAATTGGGAATCCGAGTATTAAAGTAGAACTCTCTATTTAATTTTTAAGGTTGGAATTAAAACGTGAACTGAGTAGAAGTGTTAGAAACTCTTTTGAACTAGATAGTTATGAGAAAACACATGAATGGGTACAGGAACGTTAGGAGTGCACAGTTAGACGAGAGGTGAGTATTTCATGTGAGAGCACGTCCTAACATGTATTTTGCATTTATTATTTTAAATGTTGTTAAAGCACTTGCTGTTTTCAAAGTACTCTCCACTTTCGGGCTCTGACCCATTTGCTTTCAAATCTATTTTTGTAAAAACCATTTTAGGTGCCGAGCCACAAGGACACCATGCTTAGGATCCTCATTCAGGTGACGAGCTGTAGCTGTTTGTGGAAGTTACAGGACTTTGCTTGTAGAATCTTCATCTATCTTGACTCTATATTCAGCATTTATCAGTTGTAGGGCATGTCGCCCATTTCTATTAGAGACATTTTATATTTCAGTTATTCAGACTTTGGTTTGTATTTATTCAGGTTACACTATTTTATTCATTTCAGTTGTGGGATTGTTGGGAGGAGTATTTCCTCCAGACTTGTTATAAATTGTTGGTTATTCCATTACGACTTTGTGGTGTATGGTGATGTTATTTTACATTTCATTTATCGCATGTTAATCAGATTTAATTTAAAATTTGACATCTTACTTTTTAAATACTATGTGGTTAGTAATCATTAAATGTTTTCGATAGTGATGCTATTAACTGAACCAACTTGACATTTTGAATTAATTTAATAAATGAGTAGCTACCCGGTATTTAATTAGTCGGGGTGTTACATCGTCCTGGACAACTTCTTCTCTGAGAAGCTGTTTCGGCGATTAACGCTTCTCCTAAGATTTTGTCTCCTCACCTAATGTCCCCCAACCTCAATCAACTACATATACACAAACAATAAGGGTTCTTAACATCTTAGAATCCCTTTAGCAACAACATTTTTTTACTAAATCCTAAGTTTTCCAATTGTGATATTTTTTCGGGATTAATCCGTTAAGCTTTTCTGAAAACCCGTTTTGGTTCACAAAAACACATCCCAAAAATCTTTGTGGTTTATCACTACCAACTACAACATTATATTTATGCTTTAAATGAAATAAGTAAGTAAACACTTGCCTCATGGATGAAATCCTACGACCTCGAGTTGAATCCCGCGGAGTTTGGCCGGAACCTCCCTTTTCTTCCTCTTTTCTCTACTCCTTCCCTCTCCTCTTTCATTTCTCCCTTTTATTTCCTTTATTCCACTTTCCCCTGCTTTATATCCGGAGAAAAAGGGGTTATCCCTTATTAAACCAAAAAATGACTCATTTACTCAATTACGAGTTCCTTTTAATCCCCCAAATTCTAGAAGCCTAAACAATACCCCCGCATACTCTATTCTAACTATCTCGATCATTCCGAGACCAACCACACAATTAGAATTTCCATCCGAGGATTTCTTAAATTCCCAAATTCACTTAATTATGAAATTTAATTTCCCATAAAAGTGTGGGGAATTACAAACATGAGGTCGCATAAGGGCCACTGGTGCTAGTAGGATTCACAGATGAAAGCTGCAAAGGAATAACAATATATAACATTTAGTAAGAGAAGCATAATTTGTGACTATCAAGGTTTCAAAGACTCCTGGAGGGAGTAAAAAACCTCTATGAAAAGGCCTCAGGAAGAAACAAGCATAGAATTACTCTCTCACCGGAAAGGATCACGATGTAGTGGGGGAGGTGAAGGATCGCTCGCCTCCACAGAAATAACCTGTGGAAACATCACAAGAGAAAGAATTAGTAAACAAGCCAATGATGAAAGAAGAAGAAAATCATATGCATAAAAGTCCCAAGTAAGGGAAGACTTATAGCAGTAGGATGCATAGTCTGATCATATGGAAGAGGCCTGGAAGCAAAGCTAGTCCCTGATGGAGAATACAGTGTCTCATCATCTATGGAAGACTCCCTCAAAACTGATAACAAAGCATAAGTATCATCACCACGAAAAAATCTAAGCCATCCACATCATTTGAAGAAGAACTATGATCATCATAGGAAGGTGTGCTTCCATAGTCAACTAGTTCCTTTTCCAATGATGGGGAGGGGGAACCAGCGGGTGAAACTCTGTAAGAGCCAGTTTCACTAAGTGAAGAACGTTTAGGTGTAGTACCTTTTGTAACCAAAATAGACGTGACTTGTGTCTTCTGAGAAGAGAAGACCAAAGCCTCATGACCTTGCTCCTTCACAGTCCAATAAGTCTCCTCTACCCCAAGATCATCGCTATCTGACCCTTGGTCCAGTGCGAAAGGAGCATCAACATCAGCATCGACCCACTTCTTCTTCTTGACAGCTCTAGTCCTCACGGGAGAAGGGGGTGGAGAGAGACAAACAGTAGTAGCAGTAATAAATTTTGATATATCCGCATCTGGATGATTTCCCTTACCCATTGCGGGAGCTTTTTCTTTTCCTTTACCTTTGGATTGGCCTTTAGATTTGGCAGAAGGCATCTCGGTCTACTGAGGCTGGGTAGATTCATCTAGAAGTGGATTTACTAGGATGGGATTAATATGCTCAACAGGTGTCCTAGGGGTGGTGCTAAGGTGCCAAATTTCTTTCTGGGTCCGTCTGATTAAGAACTGGGCTTTGACATACTTAAAGGGAGTGGTCTATTGGGGAGGCCCAAGCACGCAGTTCTGGATAAGGAGAACCTGTCGGTGCCAAAGCAAGAACCAAGAGGGAGTGAATGAATGAAGGTAATTATGGGAGGCACATACAATCCCCCCAAGTGATGTACTCTATGAATCATTCCATGAAAGGTAAAGTTTCTATATGCCTCTGAGAATAACTCTGAAGGTTCGTTGCACGAAGGGTAAAAAGGGATGTGAACAACCTGGTCGTAACCAAACTATTTTCTCGCTCTCTTTGACTGATAGAATTCAACACCTTAACCTAGATCTAACCAAGAAGGGAAGAGGACTAGTTATAGCATCACAACTACATTCATGTGTGGACAGGAAGACTCATAGTCAACATCAGATGGGCAATAAAAAGTGTCGCCGTCACCTAGGAAATAAAGCTAGCAAAAAATGCTGTCGGGCGTTTGCTGGAAAGGAAAAAATAGTAATCCTCAATATCATCAATCAAAGGACCCAGGGGTTTCACGAGGGCCTTCTTATGCCACCTCAGAAGACGAGAGGCATTGTTATGGCAGGCCTGTACTTCAGGGCCAAAATGGGAAAAATGCTCAAATAGGAAAGCCATCAAGATAAGAGAATTTGCGAATTTAGCAGCATCATAATGACCGTAATACCTCTCGACATATATATGGGCATGATCCAGCCATGAATAAAGAGAATCAAGAACTAATGAAATGACGCTACTGACCTCCCTCATGACAGCTTCACAGATAATTTAAAAAGGAGCTCACGGGGAGAGTCTTCAGATTTATCTGGGAATAAGAACTGATTCAGAAAAGTAATCAGGAAAGAGGCTAAATGCGAGGATGAGTGAAGCTTGGGACCATCTTGACTTTTGAGATCTCCGTTGGAAGTCCCCCCCTTTCGGCGATTTCTTAAAGTATCTGAATGAGTACCTTTGCCATTTAATGAAAGAGTGTTTTATAATACCAATTAGAATTATAGCCACATATTTCGAACACTTAGTGAGTTCCACCTGCAACTCTTCCACCATCTCCTGCTCAAGGGGATCCTCGTAGCCATCAGTAAAAACATTCTCCCCGAAGAAAGGTGGGGCATAAAACTCGTAGACATCCTCCAGAGTAATGGTAAACTATCCCCAACCAGTAACAAAAGTATGAGATTTCCTACTCCACCTAGACAATAAAAGTTTGAGGGTGGAATTGTATTTGTCCATAGTGCAAGACCTCAAACTATCAATGAAGGTAAGGAGGTCAAGTTACTTAAGGGTAGCCTTATAAAAAGGAACAATCAGAATATAGTTAACCCTTGCAGCCCACTCCTCTCCCCCCCCCCCCCCCCCCCCCGGACTTTGATTTCAATATTGGAGTATGGGAAGTCACCATAATCAATTCTAACTCTGAGAATAATGTTTAAAAGAATAATATGGGAATCAGTAGACTCACGTAACCCCACGTGGGGTCACTCGAGAATATTGGAAACAAACTTATCCTCAAACTGAGCAAGGGAAGCCATGGAATTATCACTTGGTCCAAAAAAGCGTGCACGACGATAGAGGCCAAAATACCTTCCCTGACAAGTGCACATATAATCTTCCCAAGCTTGAGAAGAAGATAAAGTGGTGGAAGAACTGCCGATAGACGTTGGTTCAAGTAAGGAGCCCACAATTGCAGATGGCCCAAATGAGGAACCCCCCATGCTCAATAAATCAGGAAAGAAACCCATAGTTCCAAAGTTCCTAGGAAAGGTAATCAGTCCTATATCAAATTAAACAGGTATCTCATTTGGGTCATTCTAAGCATCATTGTCGAAAACTTTTTAAAACTTACTAACCAACTAGTATTTAATTAAGCTGATGCCAAATTTTATCTTATGAATTCAATCGAACCCAACCAATATAATAGGAAACCAAAAATAACAATCACAAGAGAAAATATAATCATGCCATACAACTAATAAAAGGGTTAGTCTAACAACATCGACTATACAAGCAATCCACAAAGTGAAAGTATAAATGAGTATCGATACATGCCAAAACCGAATACAAAATTACAAGACCAATAGTACAATTGAAATGTCCATATCTAGAGAGATAATAAGATAGGCGTCTAATCAAATATCCCGCAGCATCCACATATACTGCAGCTACGCACCCTGTAGGAAGAATCAAGCCTCGCGCCTCTGTGATAGGACAAATAAAAGGTTTTGAAAAGGTTTTATAGCAAGGGTTATAGCCCAAATCATTTGAAAATATTTAACAAGTGAATTTAAATGCAAGAAATTAAAATGCAAGTATGCTCTTCATATTTAAGTGAGTGTCGTACCCTCTCTTGAGGACACCTCACCCCTCTACTAGTGTGCACGCCTAACGTAGTATACATTACCCACCAAGCTAACCATGTCGTAACTAGTCTTGCCACATATAATCCAGAACTTCCCCACTACACTAACCGAGTGAGTTTAGTATACGTTTTAAAAGTAATTAATGACACTAACTTATTTAATTCAATTCTCATGTGGTACCATATAACCGTTTCACAAATAATATAATAATTTCATTTCTCATCCTATATTATCTCGTATATAATTATACCATATATAGATACTCATCCTACAACATTCACACATACAAGTCATAGATATATACTATTTCCCCCAAGTAGGCACTCATCGTGTGTTCCCTAGATGCTATCATAATCGGGTATTCTTATCCACCCAAAACCCTGATACGGTTAGCTCCCCATTTCAGAAAATAAACAAAGAGTGTGGAGGTGGCCATAATTTCCCACGGTAGTGAGATCCAATCAGACACCATTCGTCTCACTCCTGAATTGAATGATATGACTTGGGGACTATACTCGCCCTGTATTCGCTAGCTAGGGGATTCACCCACATCGCGCAACCTTCAGTGATAGCACTAGAATAGGTATGCTTTACTATAGATATTATTCACACAAATATTTATAGATCATATATATACTACACATCACCATATATATATATAGAAATCCAGTTTAGCGGTGTACTATACCCAGACACAAGTCTAAAACATGCACGTCTATGGTCCGACTTCATTTCAATTAATTATACGCTAATTAATTTTCATTACCTGTGTGTCACCATACCAATTATACTCGAACTCGCCCAAAATTTATTATTTTCAACCCATCGTTCAATTTCATTCAATTAAGTCTACCCACTTAATTAACAAGGATTCAAATCACTCAATCATGAACCTTAATTCTTCAAATTAATTAATCGTCTAATTAATTCAAGGGTAAACATTCACAAATTAAAACCCTATATCATAACCAAAATTGCTGAATCACTAAATGCAGAAACTATGTATCTCAAAACACATAACATGTATGAATCAGGGGAAGAAGGGAATGTTACAGGGTTTAATAGGTCGTTCAAACGAATAACCATATCGTCCGAACGACAATGGCTCTCGTTTGAACGAGATACCAAGTTGTTCAAACGACCCTGGTATCATCTCTTTCTCTAATCTACCAAAAAAACCCAGTCCGCCGTTAAAATGTTTAAAACCTTCATTATATATATATATATATATATATATTTCTTCATCAAAAATTCCCCAGATTCATCCTAAATCCATATTGATATCATATTCAATCTAACCCCAACAATTTCTTCAATTAGGGCATCAAATTAATCAAATCTTAACACCTTTATAGATTTATAATTCATAATAAAAGAAATCCTCAATTTCTCATGAACACAAACCCAAACATATTAATTAATTCCCACCTCCTTTAATATGAATAGGTAAATGCAAATTAACACTTGCAAATTAAACCACTTGCCTTAATTTGTAGATCAAAGCCTTTGGATGAATATGTTGGATTGAATTCAAGGATCTCCTCTTGTTCTTGAAGCAATCTTACAAAACCCCCAAATTCTCTTCTAATGGCTCTCCTCTTATGCTCTCCACAATTTTAGTTTTCTAAAATGACTCTAAGTTGCCTCACCATTACACAATTAGGGTTAAAAACTCTCATGCCATTTTTGGACCTATGGGCCTCCTAAAACTGGCCCAAACTCTTTATTTGGAGCTCAATTGTGTCTAATTAAGTCCCGAAACTCAATATATACCTATGGCCACTCACTTCCAACTATTTTGACTCATCCGGACTCAACCGTGAACTCCAAATTGGCATCCAAATTAATTTATAACATTCTCCAAATTCCTGACCTCAAAATGGAACACAAAATAATCCAAAATATTTAATCCTCAATTCGCCAAATTCATAAATTCCTCAAATTTAAAATTTCTCAAATCATGAATTTAATTCCTCCAAATAAAATAAAATCGTTTTCTCCAAATACTTTATTTAATTAAAGGTCCTTGAATTTACGGGGTGTTACACCCCTGTGGTCAGTGCCTCGTGCGAGGAACCCCTCATATTCAAGTTGGTAGGCGAGGAACCCGAAGTCGCGAAGCCTCTAACGAGGAACTCATCACATGTGAAATGGCAGATGAGGAATGAATGGTTGTGAAGGCTCCTAATGAGGAACCTCTCGTATTCAAACTGGTAGTCGAGGAACCCGCAATCGCGAAAGCCTCTGATGAGGAACCCATTGTAGGCGAAATAGCAGACGGGGAACCCAAGGTTGTGAAGACTCCCAATAATGAACCCCTCGTATTCAAACTGGCGGTAGAGGAAATCCCAGTCTCAAAAGTCTCTGACGAGGAACCCAAGGTTGTGAAGATGCCCAACGAGGCACCCCTTATATTCAAACTAGAGGTTGAGGAACCCCTCATCACAAAGGCCTCCAATGAGGAACCCTTCATAGATGAAGACTAATACTAGGAACCCAAAGTTATCAAAACTCCCAATGGGGAAATCTTTTTATTCAAAGTTGCAGACGAAAAAGCCTCAGTTGAAAAACTGCCAATGAGGAACCTAGACCTAAAATCAAGCGAGGAACCAGTGGTGATTGGAACTTCACGCAAGGAACCCTCTGTGACAACCCGCCTACTAAAATCAGAGGTGGCCAGCCCGATACTCCAATAATCATAGGAATCATAGATGGGGCATCCTTAGCATCCCTGTCATTAAAATAATAGTACGAGATAACCACTAATTATTTTAGAAAACGGACTGTCAAATTAAATTTTATAAGTAAAACAAAAGCACTTAGACAATCCAACTTGCAAAAACGGTGGATACCAACAATCAACGGGTAAAAGAATGACAATTATACATAAAGTAATAACCGAATAAGCTATCGATTAACACACTAATACAGACAGGTTACACCGAGTATTTCAATTTAATATCACATTATAATGAATTAGTACAAAGCATGGGCAACACGCCCGAATAAATAACTGAACGTAACTAGATTACAATGAATAGAAGCGTCTATAGCAAATATCATACAACATCCGCAAAATGCTATAGCTCCAAGACAACTGGAATGGAGAGGTCAATACGGGCATCCTTACGGAGGAGCACCTGAACGGACAAGGAGTTCACGCAAAACAAAGAAATATAGACACGTCAGGGCCCGGTTTGATATGATTACCATGTGACTAAAATGTATGACAGTTATGAACGCAACTATCTCTCGCAATTATATCATAAAGTTCCTCACCTCTCAATCTAGAAGAACAACCTAGCTTAATATCAATGCTAATGCTCAATGATCATATAATCATGGGAGAACTCATCTACAGATACTCAAGGACACATCATTTCAATTATTCACCATATAAATACACAATTCCTTTTCTCTTTAGGAAATACATATATGGCAATTCATTTTACAAAATGTTTACCAATTCAATTTTAGCTCATTTCTTTCTATTTCCCTTCTTCTATCCAGGAAAAGTAATTAAAGCAAATTTATTATCATAAAATTCTTTTCCATATCACAACTTTTCATTTCCCTTCATCCATCCAGGAAATGTATTTAAAGCAACTTTATTATCATAAAATGATTTAACATCAATAATGTCCCACATTATTAGGAATAGTTATATTTCATATCATATATAGTTTCTAAGACCGCCCGTCCGGGTTTCCCCACTGTTCGTGCCCCTAAATGACTATCATCTTCCAGGGCCTATCATCAAGACAACCTGGGCATCCTATAACGCGAGACGTCGGGAAGAGGACATATACCAGCGAGTGAGTCATAACCACACCCGGAATTACCCCACATCGCTAAATAAAAATATAATAATCGGTCATATGGTTGAGGACTATATTCACCCTGCATTCATTAGCTAGGGGACTTCACCTCAAGCGTGCAACTTCCGTTATGATAGCGATTTAGAGAGGTGTGTTTACATAAATTATCATTTACGAAAATCATTTATCCATTTTGAAAACATTCACTTTTACATTCTCAAAAACAATTTATACTTAGTCATTAAGTACCCAATTTTAGAATGTGCATTTCTTATTCTTAAAATCATATTTTATTAATGACCTAAGACCCGAAGTGCCAAATATCCTCACACTAGTCTCCAAGAGTCCAAAACAATACCATAAATCATCAAAGTGAGTCTCCCTCAATAATAGTCTCCCAACAGTCCCAACTGTATCCTTTTTCCTTCTATAAATTTTAGGTGAACTTCCTATATCATAAGGAACATTAACCTCTATAAACTAACTTTTGGGGTAGCCTTAAATATCCCCATGCTAGCCTAGGAAATTTGTCTACCCAACACAAACCTCTAAAACTCTTCATTACTTCCTAAAGGAAGGTTACTAAACCTCGAACCTAAAAGAAAAGGGATAAAAATAAAACTAGAAAATCTCACAAAAATAGGGCATCCGAATCGATTCGCCCCTGATTGCGAATCGATTTGCCCAAAAATGAATCGATTCGATCAGTAAAACCAACATACTGTCCTACCCCAGATCGATTCAGCCTTAGTCCGAATCAATTTAGTCTCCTAGACCTATAACCTCCCCTGTAACCGAATCAATTCGCTGGGAGCCAAATCGATTCGACTGGCAGAAATGCCCAATTTGGGCTACGGGTTTAAGAACCCTAATTTTCCCAAGACCTCAAATCTTCAATTTTCTCCAACATCAACAACAACAAATTCTACCAAATCATTCCTACACTTCAACTAACTAATTTATTTCCTCAAATCAAATTAAACTACAAGATTAAGGGTTTAAACACCAAAATCATCAAAAACCCATAAATGGTTTAAATCTCCAAAAACTAAATATACATGCAATTTATCACATTAAATCATGATCTAGCAGGTAAGAAACATTCCTCAAGTCTGTAGTCTCAGATTCTCCTCCGGTAGTAACGATTTACAGCTCCAATCTTCCATTTTTCTCTCTTTTCTCCATTTCTCCCAAGATCTCTCCTCTCTCTCTCTCTCTCTCTCTATCTTGGCTTCTAACATAAGAATGAGAAATAAAAGGGGTTTGGAAGACTTATATGGGCCTTAAACATAAATTTCCCTCTTTTAAATGTTGATATACCATTAAAATGACTCACAACTACATAATTGAGTCATAACATGTCAAAAGTGCTCGGGACTCAAAAATACAACTTGGCACTTATTTTGACTCTCTCGACTATTCTAAAACTAACCGCACCCCCTAAATTGGCATTCGGAGTAACGTATAATATTTTTGTATTCCTACGTCATGTTATTTCATTAATTATGCTCAAATCTGAATATATGTCATAACCATCGTTTAAAGTACAACAACACAATATAATGCTATTTACCTTCTCATAACAGTAAATAAGAAAAACATGGTAAATATTATCCCTTAATATCATGGGAAATAATATGTACTCCAACTTTCTCTATTTTATAAAATTATCCCATTAGGGAAAATAATATAAAATAGTGGCTCAAAAGTCTGGGTTGTTACATACTCCCCCCTTAGAAGGGAATTTTGCCATCAAAATTCAGGCATACAGTATAACCATAATTAGAGTGTACTATTCTAAACTACCGTTCTTTCATGCTTAGCAAAATCCTCAGTATTATGGTGTCCCCATTGGACTTGGACTAAGGTCGTCACTATCGATCTTAGTCTACATTCTTCGTGCTCTAAAACAGCACCTAGTCATTCCTCATGAACAGTCGATCCTAACTCTTTGAACAACAGAAGAAAATGCGTACCTAACTCGGCACAAGTTGCCTTTCCTCCGGAATCACATTATACCCTTCCTAGGGAATAACCGCACTAACACTTAATCGCTTAACCCCAACACTACTTAACTTGTATTCGCGTTGGCGTAGCCCTTGAAAGTATGCGACTCAACGAGCCCATCGTCAAAGAAGCATTCATGGACTCTTCCAAGTCCAAAGAAATTATTGTCCGCTAGTTCCATCCAAAGGGCAGGCGAACTACTCAACCAACAACACAAGTCCACAGATGTGCCATACCTATAGAAAAAGAACAATCCAAATTATTGTATGAAAATTCGATCCATAAAATCTACTGCTCCCATCCTTCCTTTAATCCAACACGGACATTCAAGGTATGCCTTCCGACATTTGGTTAAACTTCTCCATTCGTTCAACCACTTACGGGTGGTAGGTTGTACCCAACTTCACTTTGGTTCCCACCACTTCCTGGAAACTTTACCAAAACTTTGACACGAAAATCTGGTCTCGATCCAACACTATATTGATAGGTACGTCATACATTTCCATAGCTTCATCGTAAAGATCTAGGCGTACTCCTTCATAAATAGTCCGCCCACATTGGCCGAAAAAGCAGCGATTTGGTCAAACGATCAACAATTTTCTCAAATAGGATCATAACCATAGCGGTGCCCGCAATTCAATGAAAATGTCCACGAATATACCCTTCCTCGTTTCACCACTACTCTCTTCACCCTAGTAGGTGAAATAGTCAATCACGGACATGAATGCTCTTTCTATAGCGTCCTCTTGGTTAGGCTTGTTCTACGTGGCTTTCCGTGCCTTAGATAGTCTCCCCCACGGGTTTTTCTACTCGATGCATCTGCTACCCCACTCGCATTCCCTTAGTGATAATGAATATCTAATTGATAGTCCTTTACGAACATTAAACACCTACTCTGCCACCAAAACAACATATTACAACAACTTGTTGTTCGTAAAAAGACCAAATTTCCTGCCTAGGAAGTAGTGCCTCTATTTCTTTAAGGCGAATACTACCGCTATGAACTCTACATCAAGCGTGGGATAATACTTCTCATGAGGTTTAAGTTTATGAGACACATAAACAATGGGTCCATGCTCCAGTATTAATACTTCCCATTCCTGGCAGAGACTCATTCGTTAAATTCACTCTCGATCTTAACAACACAAGTGCAGGAGTAAAAGTCAGCTCATCCTTTTAACTCCTCGAAAGTTAGGTTACCGATGTAACGCTCTGACCGAGTGGTAAAAGTGTGTTCGTGTGAGGACACAATCGTTGTGTGTTTCGCCACCGCGATGCAAAGAAAACCTAAGCTACTACTACACTTGACAAGCAAGCAGAGCGGTAAGTCGGGTATTGAAAGAATTCCACAGGGAGTGATTGAATTTTAGATGTTAATTGTTTAATTACTTCAGGAATAAAAGTGTAAAATAAATAAATGAAAAGGTGATGGTTGGTTGTTGTGAATAAATAAAAAGAGAAGTTAACGCTAAATTAAAGGAAAGCGAGGGTCGGGATCGCATACACACATTCACGGGCTAAACAACTACTAACTAGAGTTAAGGCTCGAAAGCAATTTAATCGAGCATATCCAATTAAGCATAAACATCACACAATAAGTAATTTAAGCCAAAGTTGCGAGATTGAACATTTAATGGAAAATGGTCGCACGCGGATTAAATTCGGATTGTCGCTATAAACACTAAAGTTGCGTGACAAATAAAGTTAAATGCATAACAATCCAACTTTAATACACGCGGTTTCAATTAAACGCGATTTTGCACGAAACCTAGTTTTCGGAGCTCGGGGCCCGAAAATGGCGAAAATGAAATCCCGACCCTATTTATCTAAGGGTGCATGGTGAGTTAAACTAAATTATGTGAATTAGACCAGGAAAGCAATAATTAAAGCATGTAAACTAGTTAGAAATCATGGAAACTAAATTACAAGGCAAGGAAAGATGAAGAACAAACTATATTAATGGAGAGGAAGTGAATAGTTCAATCTTACAAAACCACATGGGTTGTCAATCCAAGAAGAAGAGAAAATGAACTCTCCAAACCAAACCCTAACTAAAACTATCTATTTCAGAATATGAGAGTCTCCATTTATTACAACAAAAACTATCTTATATAGTAAGTTGGAATAAAAGAAAAGAAGAAAGAAAAGAAAGAAAATATCTGCAAGAGAAAACAGGGGATCGATCGATCGACCCATGTGGTCGATCGATCGACAGTGTAAATCGTGGCAAAAATAAGAAGGCTCGATCGATCGACCCTCAGGCTCGATCGATCGATCAAGCAGTGGCAGCCTGCAATTTCCCTTGCATTGGCATACAATCCATCTCCGCTCAAATCGCCGTAACTATGTCGTACGAACTCGGAATCACGCACCGTTCGCGGTCACGCGAAGCTAATGAGGAGAGATACAACTTCCGTGAGGATGTTGGGCCAGGTGCCCATGCTGTGAAATGACCGGATTGCCCTTGAACGTGAGGTTGCGTACGAAAATTGCGCGGAATGCGTCCGGATCCCATACATGGTACCTAAATACCTACAAAAGCCCAATTATACCTCATATAGCATGTTAACAGTATAAACCGAGGTTGTCTGGTTAACGGGATTAAATATAGCGATTAAGGCACCCGAGGGGGCTAAAATGCGTAGGTTCGACGGATGAAAAACGCAATATTTGCGTCGTATCACACCCCCTAACTTACACATTTCTAGTCCCTAGCAATGAAATAGGATGCAACAAGAAGAACAAGTAAACCAACACAGGAGAGAGTACAAAAGTATGGTATAAAATCAATAAAAAGATAAGGCCACTTTCGCAGGCGATTCGATTGCATTTAGCGCATGCAATAAGCCGTTAAACCCCTAGGTTACCCTAGTGGACGAGTGTCGTCTCGTGAGGGTTTTCAGTGATGGAACCCACAAACATCATAAAGTTTCCTCAAAATATGCCCAATCAAGTAAGACAAACTCATCCGTGCGAACAAGATTTCAACATGTTATTAGCATAGCAAACGAATTCGCATGAGAAGTCCGTAGTTATTAACATTATCGAATGCACCTCAATGAATTGAAACTCTAACATGTGGGAGGGGAGTGAGCATATGCAAAGTATGATTTGGCAAAAAACTTAAATAACTCGGATACTAAATATCAAAGCATGCATAAAAGTCAATCCTCACGGGCATTACACTCATCAAATGAATTCACTTGAAACAGGGAGGTAACACACGGGACATGCGGGCATAAGGAGTAAATGTAAATGGAAACTAGGCCGCACACATGTCACAAATGAAGAACGCTATATAGGAAATAAAAGTTGCAATCTCAGTGAAAGGATACCGCACACTAAAAGAGGCGAAATGCATTTTCACAGATTATCAAAACTATTTAAACTTTTGAATTACATCAACCTAAGATCACATAGGACTTGTAATAGGGTTGTAATGTAGGATAGGCTAGGGTACGAAATGAAGGAATGTATGTACGGATTCAAAGTGTTCGGGATGAAAACTCGGGATAATGGAAAAATGCGGGCAATATCAAAAATTAGACAAAGATGTCCAAACGAGCATTAGATATAACAATCGAGAGAGTAATCAAAGCTTATTGAAACACTACAAACAATATAAACAACTTTCTCTTTCTTTTTCTTTTCTTCCTTTTTCTCATTTTTTCTCTTTTGTTTTCAACTTTCTCTTTTTCACTCTTTTTCTTTCTTTTTCTTTTCACTTCTTACTCTTTTCATACTCAAATTGCAACCACACAACAATAATAACATTCAATTCCAAGCAACAATCCAAACAAGGGTATATAAGGTAATATATATGGTATAAAACTCCAATTTGTAGTTGGATATGGGATTTTGGGTAGTGAAAAGAAAGGCTAGTATTTAGGCTCAAGTGGGATGACTAGGGAACATATAAAAGGTGAGGTCAAGGTCATATGGGCGATAAAACAAAGATGGCCTATGATCATTTCACAAAGTATACGCAATTCTCGAGTCAAAACAATATATGAAAATCATGCTCAAGTAACACATTTCAAGGATGAACTCAATTAATGAACGGTCAATGAAAGAATAAAGAGATTACCAACGACTGTAACGTTTTCAAAGAGGAAAGAATAGTGTATACACTCACAAATGAAGATAAGTCTCTAATCTCACTCGGTGTAAGTATATACAATGCAAGAAAAGCATACCGAGTTATAAAAATCTTAAACCAAATCAATATAACAAGAATGGTGCATGTGCTCACAGATTAAAGTTTAATTCATGAAGTTATTCATAATATAAATGATTTAGGGACTAAAATCTAATAACTTCTAAAATCGAGAACATGCATCGTTGAATTGTCTATTTGATCGGGCAATTATTAAAATTTATCACCGAAAACAAGGCAAAATGCCCAACAAAGGAGAAAAAAGAAAGAAAATATTTTTGAAAATTTTTAAATTTTTCACAAAAACATGCTTTGTAACTAAATTGTAATCAAATCCAAGGACTAAAAAGCAAAATGGATAGAATATCCTACACCTCCTAACTTAAATGTTGCATTGGCCCCAATGCGCCCATTAAAGAACACAACACAAAGCGAGGAAAAGAATGATATTACCCAAATGTGGAGCGATCTCTATAAGTACAAGTCCAAATGAAGCTGCAAAACAAGTTAGTACAAAGCATATGAAGAATATGTACCGATGTATTAAATTAAGAGAAACTATGTCACAAGTCACAATAATATAGAGGGGCTGAAGTGCAAATACTAGATAAATTGATGGTGAACTTTTTGATTTTATAAAATGGAAGGTCACACACATCAAAATCCAATAAACAACCACAAACTATATTTTCATTTCTCATTTCATAAGTTCAATACAAAATCACTTAATACATTACAACTAGTGAAATAAAAATAAAAATAAAAATAAAAATAAAAATAAAAATAAAAATAAAAATAAAAATAAAAATAAAAATAAAAATAAAAATAAAAATAAAAATAAAAATAAAAAATAAAAAGTAAAATATAATATCCGATCCCGGAATACAAAAATAACCCAGTACAGCAACAGCCTAGTGGCCGGAACCACTAGGATCAGAGGGGTCCTGAAAATGAGGAGGCAATGGTGTGTCGGAATCACTGCGCTGCAGATAAAGATCTCTCATCATCCGCTGCATCATCCAGTAATCATGTCTGTGCTGTGCCCTCGCCTGCCTCTGCACGGCCCACTCCTGCCGCTGCTAGGCATAAAACTGCTCTTGCTGAGCCTGCTGCTGGTCCAGGCGGGACTCCCAAGTCGCCCACCTGAGCTGGGTCTCCTCCCAGCGCTGGTCCTGCACGACCTGGAATGCCGCAAAGCGGGCATCATCCTCAGTGTGTGGCGCGTGAGAACCCTCACCCATCTCCATCTCACGTATCTCATCCTCCTCATCGTCCGGCAAGTCAGCCATCTCTGCCCTCTGTCTCTTACCCGCCGGTTGCCCCCACTTGTGCTTTAGCATTTTCGAGATGTTGTCCTTAGAGAGAAGCCCGAGTGGGTCATGCTTACGGTCAGCGTCCATCTTCGGGCAACCGTGTGAAATACAAATCCTCGTGATGAGGGCAGGAAAGGGAATATCTCCATGCAATCTCCTTCGCAGTCGCACACATCATGTCTAGAAAAATACTGGGCAAGCTGATACTGCCCAAGCCATTGATCATCGTGTAGATCAATGCGGCATGCTTGTGACGAACCTCAGACCGGTTGTTCGTCACCATGAAGGAATGAACATTGATGTAGTGTAATAATCTAGGCAAGTCCTCCATCACAGCCGAGCGGAAAACACCCTTCTTCCACGCCTCGCCCGGTGCAAGGGCCTCTATTAATGTCCCTCGGCCGAAAATAGTCCCATCAAGAAAACTGACTGAATCCGCGGGGAGAGGAACATCCATAAAATCTGCCAAATCTGATATGCTGAAGGGAATCCTCACCCCACGAACCATGGCCTCGTATGTAGTCGGCCCACTGCTGCTCTTTACCTCCACTAACGTCGCGTAGAATATTCGGGCCAATTCCTCGTTGACACGCCCGTTAGTAGCAAGAAAGGCCTCCCACCCCTGACGGCGCAACAGAACACGCGTGTCCCTCGGTATCTCCTCAAGGACCCACGCAAAGTGAAAACCAAGCGGTCACTCGGATGTATGAAAGTGCGCACGGAACCAATCCTGCTCCTGCTCGCAGCAGAAACCATCAACGCCCCCGGCGGGCACACACCTAGTAGACGAGTATTTCTTTGGTGCCATTTCAACCTACAAAACAGGAATTACACAATACAAAGCAAAGTGTAAGCACAATTTATGGTTAGTAGTGTAAAAGTTGAAATGGTGGTGCAAGTGCGCAAAACCGAGGTGAAAATATGCAACATTGCGATGAAGAATGTCGGAATGCGACAAGGCATGAAAATCACCCAAGTGTGCGTCAAAAATTGGATTGAAATATGTTTTAGGCATTTTGACGAACACTTGGCGTGCGCAATGTGCGTCAAGGTTGAAAATACCGATTTGAACCAACGAAATCACCCCACTCATGAACAAAACAACAATGCAGCAATATAAACTTGTTCATGAGCGGATTTATATCAAGAATCATGAAAAACAAGGGTTGGAACAACAAAAAATCAGGGGCAAACAACCACATTCAAACATATGTCAATCTAGGGTTTAAACATGTAATTAGTGACACAAATCAAACAAAAGCTACAAATTCATGTAAAAGTAATGTAGATTATACCTTGAATATGTAGAATTTGGATGAAAATGGAAGAAATGTGTGTGGGGAAAAATCTAGGGCACGAACCAGTTTGAGAGAGGAGAGGAGAGAATAAGAGAAAAGAGGTAAAAAAGTAGCAGCTCTCGGCTTTAACCTGCTCGATCGATCGATCGAGCCTGGCCTTCGATCGATCGATAAAGCAGGGCCAGGCACACTGCATCCTTTTTAAAATGGGGGGGAGGGGAAATTGCAAATAAGGGATAAATATGGGGTCTAAATATAAAATAACTATATATATATATATATACATAAAAATATGAAATATAAATAGAAAAATAAAAATAAAATAAAAATAATTACACATAGGCATACATATACACACAAAAAGGCCTATGCTAAAAAAAATAAAAATATGTACAATGAGCAACACACACGCATGGTCACGACAAAATGAAAAATAAAAGAAAATAAAAAAGAAAAACAAATGCAAATGCGTGAGAATGTGCGTGTGAAAAACAAAGAAAAAAAATGTTTTTGCGACTTTTTTGATTGTTTTCTTAAAAAATGCGTGCCGGGATGCATAGTATCCGCAAATTCAAGTCCGTTGAACCTACAAAAGAGGTAGAACCAAGCATACAAAAAGAAATAAAAATAGATTAACTAATTATATTAGGCTAAAATTAAGAAAAACTAAAATGAAGAAGTTAGTATATACAACCTACACTTAGGATGTGCAAT
This sequence comes from Sambucus nigra, assembly GCA_949130495.1. Classification (NCBI taxonomy): domain Eukaryota; kingdom Viridiplantae; phylum Streptophyta; class Magnoliopsida; order Dipsacales; family Adoxaceae; genus Sambucus; species Sambucus nigra. The sequence goes on from OX422215.1 coordinate 233,051,084, forward strand.
TAACTATATACCAAAAGTTTAACCTTTTAAGGGTCCATCCAAAACACAATTTGAATTTGGCGGATCAACGGTGGACCCTCCCGAACATGCATGCCTCCCGGAAAATAGGAATTCCGTTTGAACAACGGAAGGCATGTGGGCGGTGAAAGAAATGAACCATCGCCAATTTGAAATTCTAGGTGGACGATGGTGGATTTGGATAACAAGGGGGAAAGGTACACCTGAGGTCCAAGAAAAGTTAACTCATCTCCCAAAGATTTTTCAAATGGAATGGGAGATGGTGCACACGTCGGGATACCATCCATCGAAAACAAGTCCGGTAAAGAGTCCTCATCGGCAAAAAGTGTAGAAGTTTTAATTTCTACCGACTCATAGGAATCAACCAAGAATTCTAATGGTTCGATCACGAAAAACGAATATGGTGATGAAACAAATTCAATCTCAATCGACTCATCGTCGGAAGGAAATTGAATTTCGGGGGAGAAAGATGCACACTCGATGAGAAATTCTTCGAAACATTTAGGTGAAACACAAGTTTCCACCTCCTCGTTGTTTTGTGCATAAGAATTCATCTCATCGCAAAGTGCACCAAGTCTCATTCCAGCATCATTTAGGCTTTCCAAACCTTGGGAGTAAAGAAGCAAAGTTTCTTCCAAAGTAGGCTTCCTCGGCTCAAGAGCCTCGGACTCCTCAGTTGGTTGAAACTCGTCTTCGAAAGTAATGAAATAAGAATCGTCATTGGATTCGAATAATGAATCCAACTCAAGCTCCCAATAACAATTTTCATTCTGATAAATGTTTTCAAGTCTTTCAAACTCAAGAAACTCTTCAAAATGGAAAACTTGAAAACTATCCCCAAAGTAAGAATCATTAGAATGATCGTAATAACTATAATAGTAGGACATGATTACCTCGTTGTTTGTAGATGGAGAATCCAAGAAAGAAAGTGAGCAACCGCGAATCAAAGTTTCTTAGCGCTCAAATATGCTATCCTGCAAAAAAGGTTAAGACAAAGAATACAAATACAAAAGGAAAAATACTACGAAATAATAAAACAATTACTATCTAAAACACACTCCCCGGCAATGGCGCCATTTTGATCGAGCGGTAAAAGTGTGTTCGTGTGAGGACACAATCGTTGTGTGTTTCGCCTCCGCGATGTAAAGAAAATCTAAGCTACTACTACACTTGACAAGCAAGCAGAGCGGTAAGTCGGGTATTGTAAGAAATCCACAGGGAGTGATTGAATTTTAGATGTTAATTGTTTAATTACTTCAGGAATAAAAGTGTAAAATAAATAAATGAAAAGGTGATGGTTGGTTGTCGTGAATAAATAAAAAGAGAAGTTAACGCTAAATTAAAGGAGAGCGAGGGTCGGGATCGCATACACACATTCACGGGCTAAACAACTACTAACTAGAGTTAAGGCTCGAAAGCAATTTAATCGAGCATATCCAATTAAGCATAAACATCACACAATAAGGAATTTAAGCCAAAGTTGCGAGATTGAACATTTCATGGAAAATGGTCGCACGCGGATTAAATTCGGATTGTCGCTATAAACACTAAAGTTGCGTGACAAATAAAGTTAAATGCATAACAATCCAACTTTAATACACGCGGTTTCAATTAAACACGATTTTGCACGAAACCTAGTTTTCGGAGCTCGGGGCCCGAAAATGGCAGAAATGAAATCCCGACCCTATTTATCTAAGGGTGCATGGTGAGTTAAACTAAATTATGTTAATTAGACTAGGAAAGCAAGAATTAAAGCATGTAAACTAGTTAGAAAGCATGGAAACTAAATTACAAGGCAAGGAAAGATGAAGAACAAACTATATTAATGGAGAGGAAGTGAATAGTTCAATCTTACAAAACCACATGGGTTGTCAATCCAAGAAGAAGAGAAAATGAACTCTCCAAACCAAACCCTAACTAAAACTATCTATTTCAGAATATGAGAGTCTCCATTTATTACAACAAAAACTATCTTATATAGTAAGTTGGAATAAAAGAAAAGAAGAAAGAAAAGAAAGAAAATATCTGCAGGAGAAAACAGGGGATCGATCGATCGACCCATGTGGTCGATCGATCGACAGTGTAAATCGTGGCAAAAATAAGAAGGCTCGATCGATCGACCCTCAGGCTCGATCGATCGATCAAGCAGTGGCAGCCTGCAATTTCCCTGCATTGGCATACAATCCATCTCCGCTCAAATCGCCGTAACTATGTCGTACGAACTAGGAATCAGGCACCGTTCACGGTCACGCGAAGCTAGAGAGGAGAGCTACAACTTCCGTGAGGATGTCGGGCCAGTGCCCAAGCTGTGAAATGACCGGATTGCCCTTGAACGAGCGGTTGCGTACGGAAATTGCGCGGAATGCGTTCGGATCCCATACTTGGTACCTAAACACCTACAAAAGCCCAATTATACCTCATATAGCATGTTAACAGTATAAACCGAGGTTTTCTGGTTAACGGGCTTAAATATAGCGATTAAGGCACCCGAGGGGGCTAAAATGCATAGGTTCGACGAATGAAAAATTCAATATTTGCGTCGTATCACGCACTATCTAAGAGAGGCCTCACCTTATCCTAGCAACCCAAATTACTCGAGATCCCATACTTCTTCTTTCTAAGGACCTAATCCCGCTTAGAGTTAACCCACAAACCTACTCGTGGTCAACTCCCTATCGCCTTCCTAAAACAACGTCACCTGCCCTAAGGGCCTTACGTCCTAATAATCCTAAGGTCGATATATATCCTAATAAAGTCATGTAAATATTATACTAATAATATCCCTAGTGCTCGAGACCCTTCTCGACTCCTGACATTCGCTCGGTTTCATGCGTGGGACGTCTCGTAAAGTGATCCAAACAAGGAACCCTCCTGTTACACTACTACCTCACAACGTCGGTCATCAAGAAATAATGGTCTAAGACACATGATCAGGAACACTAAAATTCTAACTCGTAACCCTACTAATACGATTCTACTTCTATGTCTTTCTATTTCAAATAATTGAAAATTTTAACTAATCGAGTGCTTACTTTCTGTAAGGTGCTACAAATGCCTCATCCCAATATACATGCATACATCTTTTTAAATGGCCTTCTCATAAAGGCATAACCATAAGTCTCAATCCGACTTTCTTATCTAGGTCTCGCTCACATCGATCAGAGGAGAGAACTATTCACAGTGCTTCTATTTCGCACTTTAATAGCCCTTTAATCACTCAATCATGTGATTCTCGGCTAAACCTTCCAACCCAGCTTTCTAACAACAAAAAGAAATAAAGAAAAGAAAAAAATGCAACATCTCTCCATTCCCAACGTCGTTAAGGTTCATGCGTGGAGCGTCTCGCAAAGCGAAATCCAAACAAGGAACCCCTCTGATACATTACTACTTAACTTTGTTGGTCGTGGAGATAAGGCAACATCATACATGCAAAAAAAAATTCTTACATACCTTAAACCATCTCTATAAAGTCTCAATCTTGTATCCAGGCGAGATATTATAGAACAACTAGCTCCATTCTAGAACTTCAAATACGATAGACTCGCAATTTATTCGCTTGCTATCGCTCCAACCAAACCAAGAATATTTCCACTCGTATAATACATATAATACGAGTAGCACATACAACACATATACTTTTAAAGTATCATCACTATCCTTATAACGAGTGAAGGAAAAATATAGAACCTCCCTACCACAGAAGTCATATAGATACACTCTCTATAATAACATCGATACTAACACAAGCTCGATTTACACACCCGAATCTAGGGTTAATACCACACTACTCCATCTTATCATATAGAATGCACCACCCTCAACTATGGTGGAACTCCCGCCAATATTCTTGCCAATCACCCCGGGCCAACACTAATGGTTGCCAGACACAGTATTCTAGTCTTATCTGAACCAAACTACTTCCCTTAATGCCCCGACTAGGCATCCTATTCTTGCCCTTGTTCTCCAATCAACAAGGTCAAAATGCGTGGTTCTACATTCCACGTCAAAATCGTTTCTCCATCTCTAGCTACCCTGGCGATTACCTACGTAGTTCCCTTAACTTCCTCAATAAAAGAGAACATGCTACCGGCCTCCCCTGCCTTAGTTTAATGAGTCTTCCCCAGATGAATATCCACCAATGGGGTTTCATGAACACTATTTCTTCAGAAGTGTTAACAACACTTATTCGTGAGCCTATCATTCCCATGAAGGGCTCTTTCTTCCTTGCACCTACCTTATTTCGATGCATGGTTTCCTTAACCATACCATTTTTTATTCATGGTCAGCCTCTGACTGAACCTTGTGTGAATATTTGAGAATCTACCTCCTCATCATTCATGACGTCCCAGAGAAACTCACTATTGAAAATGTCTAACGAGTTTCTCCATGGGTAAAACCTCCTGCTCCACCAAAATATGGCGACCACTATTCCTTCCATTTCAACATTACATCAACGGGCGAAAAATTTCCTTCCATTCTTTGCATTTGGGCACTTCTATACCCCTCTCTAGGCCAAAGCTCCTAGGCCTTATATTTCCACCGAATGAGATTCCACTTCCTCCATCTGACTTAACTTCAACATGCGGTCCTTGTTAAGGGCCTTCTCAACTTAAGTTTAGCGTCGCTTTAAATTACAAGCTTAGTACCACTCTCTACTTATAACGGTACTTGGAAAACTATATCTACTATACTTAGTAGTCGCGGTAGCAATATAACACTACACCAAAATGGCCAAATTGTCACCTTTCAGCCGGCCACCCTTGCCAAGGTCATTGACCGTGACAAAAAATACGCATTTTTTGTCATGGTCATTGACCTTGACACGACCGTGACAATAAATTGTCACGGTCAATGACCGTGACAAGTCCGTGACAAATTTACTTGTCACAGTCATTGACCGTGACAATTCTTTAAATACTTGTCACGGTCAATGACCTTGACACGACCGTGACAATATTAGTAGCAAAAACCCTTTCCCCCTTCTTTTTTCCCTCCCGCGCCGTTCCCTCCCTCTCTCTCTCTCTCTCTCTCTTCCATTTATATATATGTTTGTGTGTATATATATGTGTGTATGTGTGTATATATGTGCGTGTGTGTTCATGTGTGGGGGGTGGGGCAGGGTGAGGGTAGGGGTAGGGGTTAAAAATGTAAATAAATAAGTAATTTTCTATAAATTTCCAAAAATAATATCCAAAAATGTAAATGTAAATAATATCCAAAAATGTAAATTTGTAGTAATTGTCATCCGAAGTTGCTAAAAGCATCCGAAGTTTAAAAAGCATGAAAAATAAAAGACCTTAAAACGTTAAAACCTTAAAACGTTAAAAAGTTTCCAACCCTTTCCTCACTCGCTGAACATATTGTGGGTACTTGCCTTGGGGGGAGTCATTCGAAGGATGGAGAAAATGCACGAAAAGACCTTAAAACGTTAAAACTTAAACCACAACTATGGTTGAAAGAAGATAGTAGGGGAAGGACAATAATTCCCTCTTGTGCGTTTACTTTGACGAGTGAGGAAAGGAAGGTGCTTCTAGACACAATATATAATTTGAAGGGACCATTTACTTTTTCGTCCAACTTGCAAAGGATTGTGAATTATGTTACTCATGATTTACATAAGTGTAAGTCCCACGATTGGCATGTGATCACGCAATTGGTTCCTCTATTGTTTAAGCACTGTTTCTCCAAGCACAAGGATTTGCGTAGGGCTATTATGCAAATTAGTATTACCTTCTCCCTCTTGTGTGAGAAGGTAGTGAATCGAGAACACATAGTGGCCGCAAAATTGGCTGTGAACGAAGCGATTTATGTATTGGAGAAGTACTTTCCCCCAACATTCTTTGACATAAGTGTTCACTTGTTGGTACACCTATGCGACGAGGCACTTCTTTGTGGTCCATTTTTTCATTAGGCTATGGTTGACACAAGAGGTAATTATAATGAAAACAGTCATTATATAAGGTTACATTACACTAAAATTTTACCAATAATATAATTAATTTATCTATATTCTCAGCTCCTAAAGATGGGTGATGCGACATCAAGGCTTGATCGTCTAGCCACTTGACCCTTGTTCGTGGCACAAGAGTACAAAAAGTATCGATTGAACGGTTACATTTTCGGCGCTAAAGTGTACGAGGAAAGTACAAATGCACAGAACTCGGGAATTTCATACAAGGATCTTACTTTCTTTCGAGCGAGCGCAAAAGATAAAAACCTCGTTGAAGCTGAAATGACTTACTATGGTGTAATCCAAAATATATTTGAATTGGATTATATAAGCTTCAAAGAGGTTGTATTTTACTGTGAATGGGTAAGAGTTGAGGATAAAAATGCTTGTAAAGTTGATCCTGTCACCAATTTGATCATGGTTGACTTGTCCAAGTTGAAGAGCAACGACCACGTGAGCGATGAGCCGTTTGTTTGTGCATTTCAAAAGGTTAAGCAAGTATTTTACTCGGAGTATATCAACAATGAGCCATGGTCAATTGTCCAACACGCGCTAAGGCCTCTAAATAGTAGTGTGGATGACTTGGCTGCTCCTACCGAATATCAATCCATTTTTGATGATAACCCGAATTTGAAACAATTTTTCAATTTGTAATAAATATTTCAATTTGTACCGAAACATCCATTTTTAATGCTTTTACTTGATCTGCACTTTATCATTTTCACTCTTGTGTAGTGTGCGTGTGTGGAGAGGAGATTAATGCATAAATATTTCAACTACATCTAAGTTTTGTTTATACTAATCCATGAATATACGCTTCTTACCTTTAATAGGTGATTAGTACATAGTTATGTGGGGTGTCCTATTTGTGGAGAGGAGACAGAATCTCTTCGTCTATCCGAACACTAAGAAATGTCATAATCCTATGGAGCGATGCTCTGCAAATTCCTCCCAACCGTTATGTAGCCAAACATCACCAGTTGAAGTTGTCAATTCCACTTTCCATACCCCACCACTTGGAACTTATAGCAAAACATGGGAGACCATTGAAAGGTATAATTGACAACTTCAACTGCTGATTTTTGGCTACACAACGGTTGGAAGGAATTTGCAACGCATAACTCCATAGGATTATGGTATTTCTTAGTGTTTAGATATGAAGAGAATTATAATTGACACGATTGCCCGGGGTACATTAGTTGGAAGGAGTTGCCATATGAGCTCAAGTTATCTGTTTGAGTGACATTACAGGTAATGTATTTATATTTATATGTCAATTTCTATTTCGATTTCAATTACGATTTATATTTATCGATATTTGAGGGGCGGAAACTAATTTTACTTTATTTCAATTCAGGGAACAAGAAGTGGCCCTAAGGGTAGGCCACATATGCTCTATACTTATGTGGCTATTCGAACGAGAAGGGAAGGATAAGAAGGTGTTCCCGAGCGTCGCGGTACAAAATCTCTTTTCCATGCAAATAGTTTGTAGATTTGAGATAAAATGATGGTGATGTTGTTTCTTTTTAAATAGTTTCTTATTTGAATATATATTTGCATTATCTTTAGTTTGTTCGGATATATGATGTTTGGAACAGGTACAACGTTGCTATAACGGGTACAAATATACTGCTGGGCAGTGGCCATACTGCCCAACAAATTTTTTTTAAATTCTGCCCAGAATTGTCACGGTCATTGACCGTGATAATTTTTTTAAAAAGGGTAACGGCTTTGTCACGGTTTATAACCGTGATAAACGTGTCACGGTCATTGACCGCGACACGACCGTGTCAAAAAAAGTTGTCTCGCCTCGAAATGTCACGGTCATTGACCTTGACAAGTTGGATTTGTCAAGGTCAGTGACCTTGACAAATGGGAAGATTTGGTGTAGTGTAAGATAATGCTACGAAGGGAGTGACGTCCAAAGAGGCCCTCATCACCGACTATAACTTACAGTTCTTAGTAATCCTATCTCATGATGCCTTCCTAACGGCCTTCCCTGACTTCCTTCCTCATTCGACTTACGAATCTCACATGAACGCACAAAAGATTTTATGAGTTCTTACTCTACAGCAGTAGAATGAAACCTCATCAGAGAAATAAACGTTCTTAATCCTAAGGCTCTATAACAAATCAAGAGTAACACTGAAAACATAGTACGTCCGCATAGATTCCTAAGGACACTAGAACCTGATGCTCTGACGCCATCTGTGACAACCCGCCTACTAAAATAAGAGGTGGCCACCCTGATACGCCAATAATCACAGGAATCATAGATGGTCCATGCTTAGCACCACTATCGTTAAAATAATAGTATGAGATAACCACCAATTATTTTAAAAAACTAACTGTCAAATTAAATTTTATAAGTAAAAGAAAATAACTTAGACAATCCAACTTGCAAAAACGGTGGATACCAACAATCAACCGGTAAAAGAATGACAATTATACATAAAGTAATAACCGAATAAGCTGTCGGTTAACAGACTAATACAAATAGGTTACAACGAGTATTTACATTTAATATCACATTATAATGAATGAGTACAACGCATAGGTAACACGCCTGAATAAAGAACTGATCGTAACTAGAGTACAATGAATAGAAGCGTCTATAGAAATATCCTACAACATCCGCAAAATGCTATAGCTCCAAGACAACTGGAATGGAGAGGTAAATATGGGCATCCTTGTGGAGGAGCACCTGAACGGACATGGAGTTCATGCAAAACAAATAAATATAGACGGGTCAGGGCCTGGTTTGATATGATTACCATGTGACTAAAATGCATGACAATTATGAATGTAACTGTCTCTCGCAATTTAATCATAAAGTCCCTCACCTCTCCATCTAGAAGCACAACCTAGCGCAATATCAATGCTAATGCTCAATGATCATATAAGCATGGGAGAACTCATCTACATATACTCAAGGAGACATCATTTCAATTATTCACCATCTAAATACACAATTCCTTTTCTCTTTAGGAAATACATATATGGCCATTCATTTTACAAAATGTTTACCAATTCAATTTTAGCTCATTTATTTCAATTTCCCTTCTTCCATCCAGGAAAAATAATTAAAGCAAATTTATCATCATAAAATGCTTTTCCATATCATAACTTTCCATTTCCCTTCTTCCATCTAGGAAATGTATTTAAAGCAACTTTATTATCATATAATGATTTAACATCAACAATGTCCCACATTATTAGGAATAGTTATATTTCATATCATATAATGTTTCTAAGACCACCCGTCCGGGTTTCCCCACTGTTCGCTCCCCTAAATGGCTATCATCTTCCAGGGCCTATCACCAAGACAACCAGGTCATCCTACAATGCGAGACGTCGGGAAGCGGCCATATACCAGCGACTGAGTCATAACCACACCCGAAATTACCCCACATCGCTAAATAAACATATAATAATCGGTCATATGGCCGAGGACTATTTTCACCCAGCAATCATTAGCCAGGGGACTTCACCTCACGCGTGCAACTTCCGTTATGAGAGAGATTTAGAGAGGTGTGTTTATGTAAATTAACATTTACGAAAATAATTTATCCATTTTGAAAAGATTCACTTTTACATTCTCAAAAACCATTTATACTTAGCCATTAAGTACCCAATTTTAGATTGTGCATTTCTTATTCTTAAAGTCATATTTTATTAATGACCTGAGACTCGAAGTGCCAAATATCCTCACACTAGTCTCCAAGAGTCCAAAAAAATACCATAAATCATCAAAGTGAGCCTCCCTCAATAATAGTCTCCCAACAGTCCCAACTGTATCCATTTTCCTTCTATAAATTTTAGGAGAACTTCCTATATCGTAAGGAACATTAACCTCTATAAAATAACCCTTGAGGAAGACCTAAATATCCCCATGATAGCCTAGGACATTTGTCTACCCAACACAACCTCTAAAACTCTTCATTACTTCCCAAAGGAAGGTTCCTAAACCTAGAACCTAAAATAAAAGGGATAAAAATAAAACCTGAAAAATCTAACAAAAACAGGGCATCCGAATTGATTCGCCTTGGGACGAATCGATTCGCCCAAAAAGGAATCGATTCGGTCAGTAAAACCAACATACTATCCTACCCCAGATCGATTTGGCCTTATTTCAAATTGATTCAGTCTCCCAGACCTGTAACCTCCCCTGTAACCGAATCGATTCGCTGGGGAGCCGAATCGATTCGACTGGCAGAAATGCCCAATTTGGGCTGCGGGTTTAATAACCCTAATTTTCCCAAAACCTCAAATCTTCAATTTTCTCGAACATCAACAACAACTAATTCTACTAAATCATTCCTACATTTCAAGTAACTAATTTATTTTCCTCAAATCAAATTAAACTACAAGATTAAGGGTTTAAACACCAAAATCATCAAAAACCCATAAATGGTTTAAATGTCCAAAAACTAACTATACATGCAATTTATCACATTAAATCATGATCTTACAAGTAAGCAACATGCCTCAGGTTTGTAGTCTCGAATTCTCCTCCGGTAGTAATGATTTCCAGCTCCAATCTTCCATTTCTCTGTCGTTTCTCCAATTCTCCCAAGCTCTCTCTTCTCTCTCTCTCTTGGCTTTTAACATATGAATGAGAAATAAAAGGGGTTTGGAAGACTTATACAGGCCTTAAACATAAATTCCCCTCTTTTAAATGTTGATACACCATTGAAATGTCTCGTAATTACATAATTGAGTCATAACATGTCAAAAGTGCCCGGGACTCAAAAATACAACTGGGCACTTATTTGACTCTCTCGATTATTCTAAAACTAATCACACCCCCTAAATTGGCATTCAGAGTAATGTATAATATTTGTGTGTTCCTACGTCATGTTATTTAATTAATTATGCTCAAATCTGAATATATGTCATAACTGTCGTTTAAAGTACAACAACGCAATAAAACACAATATAATGCTATTTACCTTCTCATAACAGTAAATAGGCAAAACACGGTAAATATTATCCCTTAATATCACGGGAAATAATATTTACTCCAACTTTCTCTATTTTATAAAATTAGCCCATCAGGCAAAATAATATAAAATAGTCGCTCAAAAGTCTGGGTTGTTACCCCCTCTCTGCCAATAGAGACCTTAACTAAATTGGATTAAAAAATAGCCTCTGTAAAAGAAAAATCCTTTGGTCGCAAGGAGCCTAGGGTGACGTCGTCAACTAAAAATGAAATATAAGGGACTAAAGTGACAGAATCACCTTGGGCGGTGGTTATTGTGGTGGTTCCATTGGCCACCACTATAGATATGGAATTAGAGATAGGTAAATAGCCTATCATAATTGGAATGTCGGTGGCATCAACATCAGTAATAGGCAATGATGAAGCCATTGATGATATTTTTAAGAAGCTTGAAAGAAAAAGTTATGAAGTCCTTAGAATTTCTCTCACTAGAAAACTCAAATCTTTGTGAATGCTTTGAGAAGATGGTAAACATAAAATCTTTTATTCAAAATATTAGTTTTTATATGAAAATGGGAAAACGTGTGAGAATACCAAAAGGTTGGCAGATTTTTTTCCCCAAATGATGAGATGACAGTTGCCATGCTGACACATGGCTTTTCGAGACCCCACTACCTAGAATGAAGGGATGGTACATTTAATGACCATAGGAATGATGATGAGGAACCCTAGGTTCCCTAAAAAAATTATTATTAAAAATTGATTTTATGGCGTACAAAGTCCTTTAGTCTGCCCAACACAAAAGACTTTGCACGAGGGACTAATCTAGCAGGGTGTGTCAAGCCTACCCAATATATATTTTTGGTCGAGGGACACTGAAGGTCCTCCCCCTCAACTTTCAAAAAATATCATGGTGAGGGACCCTCAAGGCCCACCTCCTCAGCTTTCAGAAAATATCGGGGCGAGGGGTCCTCAAGGCCCTCCTCCTCAACTTCCATAAAATATCAGAGTGAGGAACCCTTAAAGCCCTCCCCCTCAGCTTCCAAAAAATCTTGGGTGAGCAACCCTCAAGGTCCTCCCCCTAAACTTCGACAAAGTCTTAGGTGAGGAACACTCAAGTTCCTCCCCCTCAACTTCCTGAAAATAGGCCAGGATGAGGGAGAGGCTACCATGTGAAACCCCTCATCATGAAAGCCATTCTTTTATAAAACAAAAGTACTAACCCTTACTTCTTGTATATATAGCCCAGTTGAGCAAGCAGGGCTCAAATGGGGAAGTTGGGATCTCTTTGGAGTTTTGGCTTGGCGGATGAGGAACAAGGTTTATTGAGCAATATCAACCACTTAGCACTTTAAGATTGAGAGAATACTAGTAGAAAGACCCTAGAAGTCACTCAAGTCCTTACACAGCACACTCAATCACAACTGAAATGAGTAACCAAGAGGTTGCTTACCAGAAATGATTTTTTGTTATAAAAAATGATTTTAGAGAAGGGGGTCCTCTAGACCCCCACTCTCAACAGAAATAATTTTAGATGATGTGGTCCTTGAGGCCTCCCCTCTCAAGTTTAGAAAGTTTGTACCATAAGTTACCCTTTTGAAAGATATTTACGAAATCAGATATTTTGTCTTCAAGCGCAGACATATTTTCTTTTTGAATTTGTTTTGCACCAAGTGGCACTTGTCTGAGGGGACACGCGGTTGCACACATGTAGGAACAATTGGTACACGTTAGACCTTTTCCCTCACCAACCCTCTCAATTTTGTCACCCAAAAGTTTTAAATCAACCATAGTGCCCAAGTATAAATAGGATCCCTGGGCAAGGTCAAGTAAGAATCATAACTTAAGTTCTACTATTACTCTCACACCAGAACCTCCTAGTATTATCTCCCTGCTCTCTCTAGTGCTAAGTGCTTTGTTCTTTCACTCCCCACTGACAGCCATCACTCTCAAGAGTTTCTTTTGGGAAAAGTTACCATTATTGTTATGAAGTTCATCTTCTTGTGGGGTGTGAGATCCAGCTTGAGTTCCATTGTTACCAAAAGGAGAAGGTTTTACTAGAAGCTGCTCCAGAAGTTATTGAGAACCTTAAAGGCTGAGTTCATTGAATTGGGCCACGCCTCACCCAATTCAGCATTTTACTAGACCTCAATCACACTATCCTCTTACAAAAGGTTTTTGGTTATTGTGTCTTGTTGAATAAACATATATAGTAATTTTCAATTGCCAAATAAAAATTTATTTAACTAATCAGTGCATGTACTTTGTGTTATATTGCATATACTTTGTAAATAAAGCATGTACTTTTGATTACAATGAGTTTACTTTATTTCATTACCTTTAATTTGAAGAATCCATACATGTACTTTGTTCATAAAGCGTGTACTTTTGAACAAAGTACACGCATTTTAATCAAAGTACACGCCATCTAATTTCAGTGTTATGAAACAAATTACACGCATTTTAATCAAAAGTACACGCTTTATGAACAAAGTACATGTATGGATTCTTCAAATTAAAGTACTTTGTTCAAAGTACACGCTTTGAACAAAGTACACGCTTCAAAGTACTTTGTTCGTCATCTACTTTATTGAACAAATTAGCAGAGACAATGAACTGTAATAATCCTTACGTGCATTTTAATCAAAAGTACACGCTTTACGAACACCCAACAGACAACCCTGAAATTAAAATAAAACAAATATACAAATTAGTATTATGTGAATGAAATTGGTTACAAATATACAAATTTGTACTTTATAGAAATGAAGTTTTTGCTTACATATTATACTGCTTAGGGAATTCATGATCTCTTATTAGGTCAAATTTGAGACCACTTTCTAGCAAGAAATCTATTGTTCTTTTTTCTTGTTCTGTCAATGGGTCATCACCAATTGTAAACTTATTTGGTGTACCTTCATCAATCGTTCTCCGAGTTTCTAAAACCGTTTTTTCAACGTTTCTGCTTCAGTCTTCAATACGTACAATATTTTTTGGAAGACAGAAAACTGTTAAGAGGATAAATAGTGAGTGTATACAAATAAAAAAGTATATATAGATTAAAGAGTGAAAATTACACGCACAATATTAAAGTACACATGCTAAGTATTTGTGCATTTCACGTGCATTTTAAGATATAATGCATGTACTTTGATACTTTGGTTGATTATTTGCAATTAATGCAAAGTACTTGCATTATATGGTAAAATACACGTGAATCATAAATGTATAGGTGACATGACTAATTAAGTTTATGCTCTAACCATTTTTTTTCGCATCATCAAAGTATATTATGTTTTTTTCCATGTCCAGTCGAAGGGAATCCATATGGATTACTTTCTTTTGGTCTCTGTATATCGTAAGTAATGTGAAATGTCCTACATCATGTCTTAGTACAATGAATAAATTAATACAACTTCCCAAGTATTGAAATAAATATCTGTATAACTCGCCCTTCTTATTGACTTAATTTTTTCTACAAACTTCTATCTGAAAAAAAATTATAGCCACTGTGTTAATAAAAAAAGTGTATGATTGTGATTCACAAAGAATTCGGTTTAATTTTCCTTACCCAACAATAATCAGAAAAGGATTGTGAGGGGAATAGCCCTTTCTTTGACAATTTTAACCTGAATACTTCACTAAAGGAGATTATTATTTATTTCACTCAATATAAAATGATGAGGATATGATAATGTTGAAATTTAATAGATGTCTAATATTTGGTTTACATACATGGCTTGATATTTCTTGATTCTTGAGTACTTTAACAAAATCTTCCAATGGGACATATGAAACCAATCCTTGGTAAATAAATTCAATTCCTTTTATATAGACAATAACAATTATGTAATAAGAATAACATTATTCTCCAAGCTCTTCAATTTTATTCTTCGCAGCTTCATTGAGGTATTTGTATGCATTGACTGCTTCAATCTCTAAGTGAGTTTCTTTAAATTTTTGGGCTATTGTTAGCTTGTCAGTTCTCAGCTTTCTCAGCTTCTGTTTTTTAATTGGGGGATTCTTCTCTGTTTCATTGGAATCTTTTTTATCCTTTTGTCCTCTAGTAACAGGCCCCTTTATTTCGGGTATTTCGGGGGTGGCCTGTAGTATCTTTATTTCATCTTGATAAATGTAATCATCTTCTCTCCTGGATTCTCTTGAACATCAAGGCATGTACAATATTTAAGTTCAAAATTTTTTCCACAAGTTTTGTATTAGTGTTTTCCTGATAGATTTAAAAAAGGAATGTAAGATTGTAAGCATTTTTTGATAACCATAAATTCAAAGAATTTCATAATTAAACAATGTAAAACGTGTATAGTTTAATTTAAGTATTGCACCTATTTTGATAAAATGTGTGTACTTTCATCAAAATTTACGTGTATTTTATAAAATACACACATGTACTTTATAAATTAACTGCTCATACTTCATAAAAAAGATCACGTCCTTTAAAAACGCGTGTACTTTTAAACATTACGTTTACTTTTAATGTGCGTGTACTTAATACATAAAAGTACACACATATTGGATTGAACAAATTCAATTTCAATGTGCGTGTACTTTATGAATTTGCATGTACTTTTATTAAAATACTTCTTGTACTTAATAAAAACTGCTTCTACTTTATTGATACTTGTTCACTTTTTTTCATTTTTGATTCTTCAAGAATTTTCTTCACCTCTGAAATTTTGTCATTGAGAGATTTATTATTGGTTTCCTGATATATAAAAAGAATGTTAGACTATAAGCATTATTTGATAAACATAATGTCAAAAAACAATGAATATAAATTGAAATAAATGAAACAAAAGATAAAGAACAACATTAATAATTGCGTGGACTTTATGAAAACTGCTTGTACTTTATTAAAATATCATTATTCTATAATATAAAAATGTGTGTAGTTTAATTCAAGTACTGCGTGTATTTTTGATAAAACATGTCTACTTTCATCAAAGTACTGCGTGAATTTTGCTAAAATGCATGTGCTTTATAAAATAACTGTTTGTACTTTATAGAATAATGATGTTTTCACTTTGAAAATTAATCAAAAATAATTGTTCAGTTTTTTGCGCTTCTAATTCTTGAAGATTTAGCCTCAACATCACCATTTCAAGCTCACCATCTCTCGAATTTTGGAGTACATTTTCTTGAGATTTTTATTTATCTCAAATAGATAGGCATTCATTTGATCCAAGATTCTTGATGATTCAATTGGCTTATTCAATGATTCTTACAATTGTATAATTCTTTCTGAGTCACTCATTGTTTCTTAAACAAGTTTTTTATTCAAAGATTTTTTTAACTCAACAAGTTGGGCATTTTTCACCTCCGACTTAGGCATTTTTCACCTCCAACTTATTGAGTAACTCTTTTTCTTTCAAAAGTTGGGAATTTTCCACCTCCCACTTCTTTATTTCCTCACGTGTTTCCTCAAGTTGACGACTATCTATCTCAAACTGTACATTCAAAATAATAAGGTTGACACTCTCCACCTCCAAAGACTTCACCTTCTTTAGTGCACAATGAAGGTCTTCAGCTGCTTTAGATAGTTGTGCATTTTTTTCAACAACTCCATTTTTAATGCAGCATTTTCTCCTCTAAATTCACCTTCTCATCATTATCAGAATCTATTGATTCAAAATTTTCAGCATCTGCTGGTTCATAATTACAAACATTCTCAAACATTTCAAAATCCATTGATTCAAAATTCCCAGTATCTTTTGGTTGATCATTTCCCTTCCTTTTTAAAAGATTCACAAAGTTTTTAAGGGGAGTCTTCCAACCTGACAAAAAGGCATTGTCATCACACTCTTCAGCAACTTTTTTTGGTGATGAATTAATATGTATATAATTTTCTTCAAAAATATTCAAAGAGAAAGTGGGATCTTCGCATTGAGTTTTACTCTTTTTAATGCCCTTGTTGATAAGAGATATCATTCTCAGAAAACCACTCTTTCAAAGATGACAAGATCCATCGAAGAATTTTTAGTGTCTTCTCTTTATTCTCTTCAACAGGTTGAATAATATCAAAATTCTCACATACCCAATACTGTGATTAGCACCGATAAAAAAGTGAGTTGGGCCTAATCTAAGCGGGCCTAATATGGGTCGAATCTCTATTGGGTCGGGCTGAATATGGGCCAAACCTGTTTTGGGTCAGGCTTGGGCTGAGGTGATCCATTTATTTTGTCTTTTTCTAAACTTGTTTTTTTTTTGGTGAAAACAGGAAAATTAAGAAACAGCAACAAAGAACAACAACCTACACAGCCTAGAACCCATCTTCCTTCATCTCCTCATCAAGCATCCTCAGGAATTCTTCCGGTGCTTCGTCATACTCTTTATATATTTCATCCATATCCCTCGCAACTTTTACCATAAAATCCGCCATAAAATTTCTAGCTCTTGGAATGTGCACGATATTAATTTTCAAGTCTTTTATCAGCTCCTTGCAGTCTTCAATAATGTTGGCCAAACTGTGATTCTGGGTATTCTCTTGGTTGATGAGGCTTATGGCATCAAGACAATCATTCTTTAGGCATACATTCCTCCATTTCTTCCTTAGAGCAAGGTTCAATCCATGGAAGATTCCTTCTAGTTCCGCCCGCAGCGGGCTGGCGGTCCCTTGGAGTTTTTCGGTAAAGCCCAGGATCCAGTCACCATCTTCATTTCTAACCAATCCACCGAATGAGTCCATACCACTCCCATGGTCAAAACCACCGTCCGTATGAATGATGTAACGACCTGTAACGGGAAACGGTTCAGAAGTTAGTATGTTGTGGTTTTCCCCACAAGCCTTTGCCCGCATGGAAATACATGCTTCGAAAACATTTTTTGTAAAATTCATAACAATGCGGGCAACTGTTTGTGGAGACTCATCAATATTATTAAAAATGTAGTTATTCCTAGATTTCCAAATATACCATAAGGTACTAATGAAGGCAGTGTACCTTTTATTGTTTGAGTTACCCCAAACGTTACAGTTAATCCAATCATTGACATTACCAGTTTGGTTAAGATCAAAGGAATGGTCGAAACCAAGTATGTGCCAAATCTCCCTAGTGTGATAGCAGTCCCTAAAAAGGTGTTCAGTGTCCTCAAGCAGTCCACACCGTGGGCAGTCCCCATTTGTTGTAAGGCATCTTCTAACACGTTGCGCATTTGTAAGTATTTTACCATGGAGTAAGGTCCACAAAAACGTACATAACTTTGGCGGGACATTTAATTTCCACAACTTTTTCCAAACTTCCCAAGGTTGGTTTTCCAGATTTTTTGTAGCAAGGTAATGATAGCATGTTCCAATTGTGAACTCACCCTTTTTGCTTAATGACCAAGATGGCTTGTCTTCACGATGACCAATACGGGGGAGAGGGATGTTTAAAATATCGTTCTTAATGTCAGAGTTAAACTTATTATCAATCATATTACCATTCCATTTCCCGTCCTCGCCAATAAGCGTGTCAACATTTTCATTAATACAATTTCCCGGTTGTTCCACAGGGTTAATAACACACTTTCCAACCCACCAATCATTAAGTATGTTAATACTCTTACCATTCCCGACATTCCATTTTATGTTTTTCACAAGAGTTTCACGACATTTAACAATACTTTTCCAAGTATGTGATGACTTATTACATTTCTTCCACCTTCTAGGGTTTTGATTAATTTTATATTTATTTCTTAAAACATCCGCCCATATAGATTTGTCGTTGTTCACAATTTTCCAACCCAATTTCATGACATTAGCATGGTTATTTAACGCAATCTTTCTTAGACCCAGACCTCCATTAGCTCTGGGACTACACACTTTATTCCAGCTAACAATGTGAACCTTCCCCTTTTCATTATCGTTAGTTCCCCATAGGAAGTTCCTATTAAGTCTATCAATCTCATTACAAGTTTTAACCGGAAGCATGATGTTTTGCATATTATAGTTAGGGATGGTAGATGTAACAGTTTGGATTAGCGTTTTTCTACCTGCTAGGGATAGTAATTTGGATTTCCAACCCGAAAGTCTTTTCTGAATCTTGTTGACGATGTCTTTAAAGTGGGATTCCTTTTTTCTACCATGGATTAATCTATTACCAAGATAAATTCCTAAATACTTAGTAAGACTCATGCCCAGCAAATGGCTAATGTTTAGAGCCTCCCCCTTGGATAAATTAGGGGACGCAAAAATTTTAGATTTAGAATAGCTTATTTTTTGTCCAGAAACATGACAGAATTCTTCGAGAGTATCACTGACAGTTTGACATGAAAGTTTATCATTTTCGGTGAAAAGAATGATGTCATCAGCAAACAGAAGGTGAGTAATGCGGGGACCTCCAGGTGAGGCCCTTATACCCACCCATTTATTACATTTAACTTTATCTAATATCATAGCAGACAAATATTCCATGCACATAACGAATAGATAGGGGGGGAGCGGGTCTCCCTGTCTGAGGCCTCTAGTCGGATTAAAACTAGGGAGGGGGGCACCATTCCATAAAATAGATGTGGTAGTATTTTTGACACAACTCATGATTAGGCTGCATAAATCTTTGTCAATATTGAACCAGATTAGGACTCCCTCCAGAAAGTCCCAATCCACTCTGTCATAGGCTTTTTCCAAATCAATTTTTATAATGTAACCCCCCAGGTTACCTTTAGTGTTCATTAAAGTGTGGATAATTTCTTGGGTGACAGTAACATTATCAGAGGCTTACCTCCCAGGAAGAAAACTCGCTTGGTGGGGGCTAATGTTACGGCTAAGAATCGGTCTAAGTCTGTCAACCATAATTTTGGCGAGGATTTTATAAGAAACATTGCAAAGAGTAATAGGTCTAAATTGAGAAATATTTTCAGGATTATCCACTTTTGGAATAAGGGTAATAAAGCTATTATTAAATTCCTTTGGAAAATACTTCTCCCTAAAACATTTTTGGCAAAAATCGAATATGTTTGTCGCAACGGTTTTCCAAAAATGTTGGTAGAAGATCGGTTGGACACCATCCGGTCCAGGAGCTTTAAGAGCTTTCATACTAAAAGTATCTTTCTTAACCTCCCCCAATGAAATTGGGGTAGTTAAGAATATGTTGTCGTCCTCCACTAATCTCAATATATCCAAATTACGCAATTGACTTTGAATATCATAATTAAATTCAGCTCTGAATAATTCCTTATAATATTGGTTTACATGATTAGAAATGGTCTCATCATTATCAATCCAATTCCCATTTATATTAAGTTTTTTAATATAGTTCCTCCTTCTCCTAATAATAGTGGAAGTATGAAAAAATTTTGTATTCCTATCACCTTCATTTAACCACTGGATTCTTGACTTTTGTTTCCATAAGCTTTCCTCATGTTTGAGAATGTTATTAAATTCAGTCCGAAGATTGTTTTCAAGTATGGTAAGGTTATGGGAATAGCACCTCTCTTGGGCCTTCTGAATGCCACTTAGTCGTCTAAGTGTACGCTTTTTATTTTTAAAAATGTTACCAAAGATGTTTTCATTCCAATTCTTAATATTTTTAGTGCATAGCTGAACATTCGTAAAGAGATTCGCATTATTAACCCAATTACATTTAACAATATTATTGAAGTCTTCCCTGTCAAACCAGCAAGCAAGAAATCTGAACGGCTTCGGTAACAAGCAGTGTTTAGACATACGTTCCGTTCTGATGATTATAGGGCAGTGGTCGGATGCGTTCCGGGGAATGTTCTCAACGCTCGCATCAGGATGACTCAGGTTCCACTCCGCATTGGCCAAACCTCTGTCCAGCCTGATGAGAGTGTTAGCTAAACCCTTCCTGTTATTGGTCCAAGTCAACTTAGGTCCCGAACATCCCATATCAGTAAGCTTGCATTTATTCATATTCTCCAGAAAGCTGTTGGTTCTATTATCCTGCTTTTGATTCCCAAAACATCTCTTCTCAGACTCATCCACATGATCATTGAAATGACCCGCCACCAACCACGGCATATTAATATTCTCAGAGATATCAAATAGGTTATCCCACAATTTTCTGCGCAGTCGCGGAATAGGGCTCGCATATATCGCAGAAAATACCCACTCCTCATAGTTATTTTTGGTAACCAGCAGATGGATGGCTTGCTTAGTAATAGAGAGGGTCTCCATGGTAATAGAGTTTGGGTTCCAAGTAACCCAGATACCCCCAGATCTACCCTCAGGTTCAGAAACTTCCCTATTAGTGAGCCCAAGACTGTCGAAAAACCCAACCAGGTTTCCACTAGGTATTTGAGTTTCAAGAATGACAACAATGTCAGGATTGTATATCCTTTTCAGTTCCCTAATAGTAGGTTTAAAGAGAGGTTTACCAGCCCCACGACAGTTCCATATAATAGAAATCATTGATGGAGTATTTTGGATGAGAGAGTCTATGTCACTGATCTTCCACATGCACGAATTAGCAATTTCTTGGTGTACCTGTACGTCTCTGTGCTTCTCCTCCATAATTGCTATGAATATCTTCTCGGTTCCCCATTCCTGTTCCAAGGTGTTGATTATGACCTTGGTTTTGGATATTTTCCAATTTACTTGGCAGATGGCTGCTTCCTCCACATTCTCTACCAAATTGGTTAAGACTTCCCCCTCTGTCAGAATTAGGTTTTGTATTTGCACATCCCCTAAGAAGGCGAGAGGAAATGGGAGGATCATTTTCGGTTTGGTTTGTAGTTGTATGTTCCTGGGCGTCAGTGGTGTCAATGGCTGTATTCTCGCTATTTAAGTTTTTTCCACTATGGTTCTGTGTTACCACAGGCGGTGGGTCACATATCTTGTGGAGGACGCCAACCGTACAGCTATCCATCTCAGTCATTGACAAAGAACTGACAGGGTCGAGACAAGTGGCCGAGATTGGATGGTTTCTCCCAATGCTACTGTTTGCCGTCAGACCCACTTTGGACACAAGATTATCCTGTGCTAGTGGCGTGTATTTGTTTACTAATTTTCTCTTGGATATCGGTTCACGAGTTGAGCCAGTCTTTCCATTTAATTTCCTTACGTCACTTCCATTTAATGCTGTACTTTTGTTGGCCACAGATGGCGCCTCGGTTCCCTTCCATTGCATATTTCTTGTACTTGCGTTTTCTTTCCCATTTGGTCTAACATTTTGATACTGTACCCTGTCATTTCCATCACTGCGGAGAGCAGTAAATCTGTTTTTATTTCTTCCAAAATTGTCCTTAGTTCCATTTGAACTTACTTTGTTCCTCTCGTTCCCATATTTCCTATTTCGTTGCACTAACATCCATGGGCCAAACTGCTCTTGATTTTTATCCACGTCAACAAGGTTACTGTCATGATTTTCCCCACTTGGATTTCTTTGTGCGTATCCGTTATCAGCAGGCCTGTCCGGTGCACCATTGTTTCCGGCCGTTAGTTTCTCCGATGACTCCATTGGAGCCTGTTTAGGTGCATGTAGTGGGCAGAACTCAGTTTTGTGCCCAATTTTGCCACATTTAAAGCATATATATGGTAGGAATTCATATTCCACTCTATATTTTCTGCCATCTAGCATATAACATGGGATTAGAGGCTTCGCAAGATCCACTTCGATACAAATTCTTGCATATTTCCCCCTGGTAGAAGAGACGGAGTTGAAGTCTGTTTTAATTGGTCTTCCCAGTTTGCTGCCAATTTGGAAAAGAGCTCTTTCATCAAACCACTCAATAAGTAGGCGGGGCAGTCTAACCCACAGGGCTATAGTGACATGATTTTCTTCTAGCGGGTTAAAGTTTGGAACCCATTTCCGGACAATTACGTAGTGATTATTGATCACCCAAGGTCCACCTGTTAGAACATTATAGTAATCTTCTTTCATCATAAACTTGAAGAGGAAGTGTCCTTCCTCTAAGTCCACGATTTCATAGTCTCCCTGTAGATTCCAAAGTGAAGGAACCCTAGCATTCAACACTTTGAAACCAATATTTCTACCAAGGAGACTAACAATTACACTGTCACTCCACTTTTTTCTTAGCTTTTCCACGTGCTTCTGTGGGATAGAGATCACAGGACATAATGGGTCTTCCTCTTCCACCGGTTTGGCATTGAGGTCCATGGGGCTAGCGATGTTATCCTGCACTTCCTCCATGTCGTCATCGGACCACGAACAGTTTTCACCATCAAAGAATATGTCTGCATTTTGCTTCTTACTCACCACTTCCTTATATGATAACATCTTTTTAGGTTGATCAGCAACCTCACAGCCATGTTCCGTATGTTTTTGGGCTGGAATAGTAGAGCTATCATCCATCATCATATTTGCATTTGTCTCAGTCATATTTGGGCTGTCCACCATAACAGTATTCGTATTCTTGTAGGTTTCCAGTTCCATGTCAACGAGGGTTTCATGGTTGTCTTTTTGTTTCTTTGTACTTCTTAGAAGAAGATCTTCTTCCTCTTTTGAGTCACTGGTAGTCAGGGGTGGGAGGGCTCTACCACTTCTGCCCCCCTCCAATAAGGAAGCTTCCAAATGCATAGCCTGAGCACCAAGCATGGTGTAGATGGAGGTCTAAACAGTAATATAGAGCGTAAACAGTAATTTTTTTCTGGGAACAAATAATGACTGACTCTTCTAAACTTGTTATTTTCCAAGTTTTCCAATAGATTAAAATTTAAACAGTTTAACCCAACCTGGACCAACCTCTACCCGACGATCCAATTTTTGACCACTCCAACATCTCCCCAAACCCAAATTTAAACCGGAACCGACCACCACCTGCCAAATTATTTTTCGGCAACCTTTACCTATTCAAAACCGTCGGCAGCTAAACCTCCTTTCACCATCTCAGCTACCTGTCGGTGCCCATCTACTGCACCCATATATCATCGGTGCCACAGCTTACTTCGACCTACCATTAATTCCGGCAGCCATAGCTGATCTAAAGCCGACCATAACCTCCAGCTCCTACTACGGTTGTTGGCTAACATTCAGGCACTAATAGAGTGTGAGAACTATTTTGGCTAGCATTCAGGCACTAATATTATGCCTGATTTGGACGCTGATATTGGAGATTAGTATTGATACAAAAGGAAATCTCCAAAGTATCAACTGCAACTGCAGACGAGAAGTAAAAGAGGTCTCCAAAGTAAACGGCTAAAATTTAGGTTGAGATAGAGAACAAGTTATTGATACATGATGGTTGGGTTCAAATAAATTTGGACCTGTATTTGTGGCAATACTTTTAAAATATGGGCCTCATATTAATTCATACTTCTAAAATATGGGACTCATATTTTAGGTGTTTAGACTAATATGAGTATTTTAGTTAAATGGGCTGATATTTAACTCTGCTAACTGTGATCATGCAAAAAAAACATGACATTAATAATTGTATTATCTAGATTTCATAATTGGAATATCACATGTACTTTCAAAGTACACATGATATTTGTGATATTTATAAATTACACGCGTGTAATTGGTTGGAGTATCACGTGTACTATGAAAGTACACGTAATATTTACAAAGTACACAATGGCCAAATAAATTACCATGCGTATTTTATAAATATCACGTGTATTTTGAAAGTACATGTGATAATTATAAAGTAAAAGGAGTTTAATTTATAAATATCACGTGTATTTTGAAATTACATGTGATATTTATAAAGTATAAGGAGTTTAATTTGTAAATATCACGTGTACTTTGAAAGTACACGTGATATTTAAATGGCCATGGTCAAATAAATTGAACATGTACTTTATGAATATAACGTGTACATTTAAAGTAGACGTGATATTTATAAAGTACATGTGAACCCAGGATTTCACACAATTTTTATATTTTGCTCACCAATAGGGAAATGACACATCTAGATGATGTGCTAGGTTTTGAACTTGATGTTTTGTTGAGTGAATTGATGATAAACCCATGCACAGTAGATGCCCAATCATATTTATTCATGTAATCAATATTGTTGATGTACGGTGTCAAAAATTCTCCTAATGTGAAGTTTGAGTTGCAGAAAAACAACATTGTCATGAAGTGAAGACAAACAAGTTTTACAAAATCGATAATGCCCTCATCTGTGTCCAACTCTACAGATTTCTTCAAATCGTTATTTATTTCTGACTTTCCAATTTTTTTAGCTTTGAAGTATCGGGCAAGGAATTCAAGTTTTTGAGAAGTAGCCAATCGCTTTTTCGGATCTATTGATATTTGCCCCTCAAGCATTGGGATCCCAAATATTTTACTTATATCTTTTGGGCTTATTTCCACCCTACTCTTCATCTCAAAACTCCTCATTTCCATTTTGTACAACTTGATAATGGATATATAATCTTTATCGATTTTTTTGTGCTACATTTTTAATACTTCCTCTATGTAGTAGGCATTGAAAAGCTCCCAGAATGGAGTCTTCTTAAGCAGTTCAATAGGCCTATCATTTATTTTATTTTTAATGCAGAAAAATCATGAAAAAAACTAACAACATTCGAGCTATATTGGTTGTGTTTATTCACAGCATGTGTAGATTCCACAACCACTCTAGCACTGTTTGAAGAACATTCTGCAGAACTGCTATTCTTGTTGTTCTTTCCTTTTCTTGACCTCATCTTCATCCACATTCTAATAGTCTAAACACATAAAATTTAAATTACAAACCTATAATGATTCATTACATGTACACAAAATAAAATACACGCTAATTTGGAATAAAATACAAGCTCAAACAATAAAGTACATGCGTAATTAACAAAAGTACAAGCAATATTCTCATAAACACTCCTTATAAATCTCAACAAAATACATGCTAACCAAGGTAATACCTATCACTCGTTACATGGTAATACCTAATACATGTTGTTCGACAAGTTATAAATCAAGATTGTTTGTTCTTAACATATTCAGAAAATAAGTGACATAATAGATCCATGGTAAACGCGGAAACATTTTCAAAACCTCTTAAGAAATATTGCTCAATTCGTTTTTTTAAATCCTTCGCTCTCGATCCAATTACTTGAAGCATTTGTATATCAAAAGTAAACTTAATATCTTCATAGTAGTGGAAAAAACCAAGTAACCTTTTTTCTCTATCATTGATGCGAAGCAGAAAATGAATTTCGTCATCATAAGTAGTTTTGACTGTCAATGTGAAAAGTTTTGTATTGTTAAGATGTTCAAAGGTGCAAACAACAATTTTGTAATTGAACATGCTTGATGGTATGATTACTAAACAATAACATAACCATAATACTTCTTAAAAACAATGGAATATCATTTAAAATGCCGTTGGATTGGACCACAATAACATAGGATCTATTAAATATGGAGATGACATATACACTAAATAGAGTACATGCATAATACATAAAAGTACATGCACTTGGATTGAACAAATTCAATTTTAATGTGCGTGTACATTATGAATTTGCATGTACTATTTGAAAGTACACGCAAATTCATAAAGTATACACACATAATACATGACTTATACAAATACAACACCTAAATTCATAAAGTAGATGCAGTCCTAAATAAATGTTGTTGGCATAGACCGCAATTAATATAGTACCTACACAAATACAAAGAGTATGTAAGATCGATTAAATATGGAGATGAAATATATATTGTATAGAGTACACGCATAGTACATAAAAGTACATGCATATTGGATTGAACACATTCAATTTCAATGTGTGTGTACTTTATGAATTTTGCGTGTATTATTTGAAAGTACACGCACATAATACATAGCTTGTATAAATACAACACCTAAATTCATAAAATAGATGGTGTCCTATATAAATGTCGTTGGCACGGACCACAATTAATATAAGAGTTATACAAATACAAAGATTGTGTTTTGCATTTAAAATCAGGGGAACAAATGTATTTTTTCATATCATGAACAAGAATAATGTGATTTCATCAGTCCATGTGTAATGTCTACAAATTTATACATATGAGAACAAATATTATATAATAAAATAAGGAAAAATTTATATAAAACCTAAGGACACAAAAACAATGCATGGAATATACAACAAAACATTCAAAAAACAAGGACAAACAGGTGATATCAGAAACAAAATGCTAAGAACAAAACATATACAGAGTGTATGGTATAATCTTAAGAAAAAAACTTAAGAACATATATATGAGCATATATCCATACTTTTTAGTGTTGTTTTTAAGAATTTGATTGAGAATGTGAAATATTTTGTAGAACTTTAATGATTAGGGTTTTGATCGCTTGAATTTCTATGAAGTGTGTTTGTTTTGGAATTCAAGGGTAGTTATAGGTTGTTGTTAGACCAAATTTGATTGATAATGAGAATCGTGTTGGGGTTTCGATCAAATAGACAATATGGTTAGGGTTTTGATCGAAGAGACGATACCTTGTTTTTGGCGCTTTAATTTCTTTGAAGTTTGTGTTTGTTTTAATTCAAGGATATTTATGTGTTGGATCTAATCATTCAAATTTGTTGGGCTTGGTTTTTTTGCCCAAAATTGTTAGTCCAAGGACTAGACCATAAAAGGCCATTTTTGTGTTTAAACATTTCAAGGGTCTCCATAAAAAAATCATTACAAAATATTTTTTTTGTTATTTTAAAAAAATAAGTCAAACTATGTGAGTTTTTAAGCTGTTAAAAACTAACATAGTTTTATAGCCTTTTGTTTTAAAATGGCAAAAGAAATTGGTTTGAGCTTATTTTTTTTGTGGGATTTCTGAAATGCTTAAATACCACACAAAAAAATGAACTCAACTTTTTTTTTACTATTTTAAAAAAATTGTCCGCGCAGGTGGTATATATATTATATATACATATATATATAATATATATATAATTTCAAAAACTTAAATAATTAACAAATCCTTCAAAGGAGAAACAAAAAGAATGCACCTTATAGTTTCTAGTCACACTTGTGTATTTGTTCTTGATATTATTCCTGATTTCTGGAATGAAATAATAAAAAAGAATTGGGCAAATCGATGATAATACATGGTGGAGTTTCTTATAATCAAGAAAGATTCTATTAAAAAAAATTACCAATCTAATGTACCTAATTTATAAATATAAAATTGGTGTCTCTTCATCTCATCTCTTAAATTTTAAATAATTTAATGGGGGAGTAAATTGGATGAGTCACGTGACGAAACTATTTTAAGGAACAAAAAAAACAATTGGACAAATTGATTATAATAGATGGAGAAGTTTCTTGAAATTTTAGTTTAGAAACAACACATATTCTATTAAAAAAAAGTTGTCAATCTATTATATCTAATATAATATATAAGTATGAAAAAAATATAAAAATGATGTCTCTTCATCTATTCTCTTAGATTTCAAAAAATTCAATGAGAAAGTAAATTGGATGAGGTTGTATCTTAATCTCCTCTCTTAGATTTTAAATAATTTAATAAGAGAATAAATCTATATATCTCTACAAAAATTGTAGACCCGAATCCTCTGAGGATGACACGTGGCAGATATATTAAATATTATTAGAGGTATACAAATGCATTAATGATTTGTAAACATAAAGGCATACTATTTCCTCTCTCTTCACTTTCACCGTTTATAATTCCAAGACTGAGATTTTTTAGAATACAAATGGTTGATTCTTCGTATACACCTGCATTTAAAAGGAGTTATTTCCCTAACCCTTTGTATCTTAAATGAGACAAAGAAAGAGAGTATATTTGAAGTCGTGGTGTGGGTATTTGGTTATCTATTCTCAACTTAGTTGCCATTCCTTCATTGTTGTCTGACTAGTATACTTCTATTTATAGTTGCATTCTCTATTTATTTCTTATCTCTAACTCTCCATATCTATATATCTATATAAAATAGGAGTCCAACATAAGGAGAATGTGACACGTGGCTCCTTTCTTTAATATATCCAACTTCATATTAAGTTTGTTGAATAGAGATCCCGTCCAGGTACGTATCTATTATCTCTTATTTCCATGTCCCTCTCTCTCGCGAAGTGTTAGATATCCAAGAGATCCATATGGGTAAGATCAAAAGACGGATCTGTTCGGTTTATATCTCATAATGTAAATTATCAGTGAGTATACCCATATGCTGGGTTCAGTGTAACTAGTTTATCCCTCTTACTTCCATTCAATCCCTAATTACCAGCATGTATATTTTCATCATTTCTTATACATAGACATAGATGCCATCATTGTCAACCTTTACTAGAGTTAAGGCCATCAGAACAAGAAGTAAATCACATATAGTCGATGTTGGATTTGTTAACGATTAAAGATTCAGGGTCATCTGAAACAAAAAGTTAAGGCATAGATGTAGGAATACTATATGGGTATTATTACAAACATCAAACTGACTGTTGATGTTGGATTTTGAATATTTGTTTAACTGATACGTTTTTTTTACATTTAACATTTCATTGTTAAATTGTGACAACCCGCTCAAAATAATAAGGGGTGGCCAATCCTATACTACATTAAATCAAGTATCTCAGATGGAACAGTCTCAGCATCAACTGACAATACTAAATAATATAAGGCTAACTACTCGAAATTATTCAAAGAGGGTGCCAAAAATTTAAAACTTTTATTTAACACCGAAAGAAACCAACCATGCCATAAACAATCAACAATACTACATCTAACTATGATGAGTGATACATGCAAACTCCGATAATATAAAATAGTACAATACAATGTACAATAAAATCTCAACAATGAAATACCCGAATAAGCTGTCGGGTCACGGACAATACAATAATCTGAGGAAGAAAATATAAAAGTGTTAATATACAACACTTGAGTCTAGACTCAATATACAAACTGAATCCTAATCTAGATATACAATAGATAAGAATCGACTAAAACAAAAGTCCACAACAGTCCGCTACTGCTACAGCTCCAAGAATACACTAGATGGATAAACATCAATGGCTTCCTTGTGGAGGAACACCTAAAGTAATACAATATATATACAAGGTAGGAGAAGATATAAATGGGTCAGAGCCCGAGTTGAAAACATTTTATAGCAAGTGAATTAAAATGCATAATAATTATAAATGCGTTATGACATGATTAAGGTGGAGTCGAACTCTCTGTAAAATCCAACTCACCTCTCAACTAAAGCGTACGACTAAACGTATGCACGTGGTCTCCAAATAAATGCCCAAATATAATTAGGCAAATAAATATAACTAGATCCCAAAATAAATATTTAATTAAGATCATCTAACTTATCTCACAATCTACCCTTATCTAAATTCCATCTAAAACATTTCTTTAAATTTTTAATGTCATTGTTCTCTTTATATTTGTTTATTTTGAACATATAAAGTTTACATAACCATCCTCATAACAACATCATCACAATACATCAACATTATCTTACTAGAATTTCATATATTGTAGTTATGCCTTTATTTGGCATGTAATCATATATATATGAGTTATTAGCATCTAAGTGCTACGTACTAAACTTCTCCCAGTTCTCAATACTGTACTGCGTTTCATGCGTGGGACGTCTCGCCGAAGCGAAATCCAAACAAGGAACCCCCCGTTACACTACTCCTGACAGTATTGATCTTAGAGATTCATTATGCCCTCAATGCATGATGCAGATAACCCAAGTTCTTATTACTCCATTTTTAATTAATTATTATTCCCAATTCTCAATAGTACACGGCATTTCATGCGTGGGACGTCTCGCCAAAATGAAATCCAAACAAGGAATCCCCCGTTACACTACTCCTGGCACTGTCGAACGTCGGGATAGGTGATATAGATATAAATATGAGCATTAAGGACTAACTTCTCCCCAACTTCCAACATTACACTGCGGTTCGTGCGTGGGACGTCTCGCCGAGGCGAAATCCAAACAAGGAACCCCACCGATACATTAATCCTGGCAGTGTTGGTCGTTGAGGTCCATTATGCCCTCAATACTTAAGTACAAGCATAGTCAACAATATCAAAACCATCCAATCGAGCTATAAATTGAGGACGTAGGCTCATATTTCTATCATCTTCTAGTTGCATATCCACGTAGCAAACTGGGGCCACCTGGTGGGGTTCAACGACACCCACCTCGTGATCAACTCACGCACACAACATCCCGGGAAGTGGTCATAGCTCCTAACCGGCAAGTGAGAACGACACATACCCACGACTTCTCACCCCCCAAACAAATATATATATCTCATAATAATCACCATGAATGACTATGACCTGGGGAATATCCACACCCTTCTCTTAGAGCCAGGATGCTCACCCTCATCGCATGCAACTTCCCAATGATAGCAAGGAGGGGGTATGCTTCACTATATATATATACCATCACATAAGGTATACATACATCATCACATCATATAAAGATACACCATCATATAAGGTATACTTGTCACATTATTTTCATATTTATTATAAGCTCTTAGGCGCGGTAAGATTAATGTCATTGTTTAGTATATTTCCCTCTTGATATACTAATCGTCAATTCTCACACATCTTCCCCACTTAGTATACACTATACTATTTCTCACTTGAAGCTCACATATCGCTTATATTTGAATTGTCTCTCAATTCTATTTAAGTTAAGGATATTCTTTATCCTAATTCACCTCAATTAGCATTTCTCCTTGTCTAAGACATCTCCCAGATCAATCATCATTAATGATATTTCTATATCCGTATGCACATTTACGGATATATAATTCTCCATCCATAATAGGGTTCAATTTATTTTATGAACCTTTCAATTATCCCCTTTGG
Source organism: Sambucus nigra (assembly GCA_949130495.1). Taxonomy (NCBI): domain Eukaryota; kingdom Viridiplantae; phylum Streptophyta; class Magnoliopsida; order Dipsacales; family Adoxaceae; genus Sambucus; species Sambucus nigra. The sequence continues at coordinate 233,082,712 of OX422215.1, forward strand.
GATTAGATCCTAAGGTCCAATATCTCTAAACTTATTCTCATTCTTTCGATAAATTTAATTATTACCTCCAAATCGAATCTCCAATCAAGATGGGCTTCCCCACTTGGAATACACTAAAATCTCTGATCGGTATTCCTCAAATTAAGTCTATATGACTCCAATAATTCCTTATAAGGAAAACTCTCTAAAATTCTCCAAAACATACTCTATATAACTCCTATAGAGGTTCCCAATCGATAACCTCGAACAAAATGGAATGAAATTCTCCCTAGAAAAACATCCCTAAAAAATCACTGTTTTCGAATAGATTTGGGACAATTATGAATCGTTTCGGCCCAGCGAATCGATTCGACCTCCAAGGCGAATCGATTCGAGTCATTAGATCTGGGACTCTATCTCAGGCCGAATTGGTTCAGCTAGGGTCCTAATCGATTCGGTCCCTCAGACCTGGGCACCTGCATATTTTTGAATAGATTCGGCTAGGGGGCCGAATCGATTCGGCCTACCTGGAGACTCGAAAATGGCTACTTTTTAGTAAGCTAAAAACCCCAAAATTCATTTTTATCATCTTCTCTTCATTTCTCTTCAACCCAATCACAAATATAACATCAATATTCATCCTAGAATACATTTAAACTAATTTCAATCATCAAATCTAAGATTATACCCAAAAGTTAGGTTTGGATAAACTAAACCTAAAACCCATAAATTTGATCCATAAATCATGAAATAAATGTACACAACAATTATTTAGCTAGTTTGATCACTTGCCTCGGTTTTGTAGGGTCTGATCCGTCCTCGAAATCACGTAAATGCCAGAAGTCTCCACTTTCTCTCTCTTTTCTCCTTCTTTCTCTTCTTCTTTCTTCTTCTCTCTTTCTTTCTTTCTATTTCTCTTTGTCTCTATGGAGAATAAATCTCCCGTAGGCTTTTTAAGCCTTATCTCCCAATTGTACACATCTTTAAATGATAATACACACTTTAAATGACTCAGTAACTTTAATTCGAGCCAAACGAACTTAAATCATTTCAAAACCTAAATAGACCCCAAGTACAGTTATTTTGACTTTCTCGGCCCTTCCGGACACAACTACACCCTCAGAATCGCCATTCGATACACTTTCTAACGACTTCAAATTTTGATCTCAATTGCCAATTTAATTTTTCTCCAACTAAAATAATATTTATTTCTCCCAAAATAAATAAATCATCGCCTCCAAGACCTCGGGTTGTTACAAACTTCCCCACTTACTAAAATTTCGTCCTCGAAATTTAGCTAAGCCTAATTCTCCAAAGCTCAACTAGTTCCTACCACACTCATCCCCACTAATCCTATCTCCAAATCTCTAACTTCCCACGGCGAATTTATTTTAATTTATTTTAAGTTGTATAAAATCAATCCATTAACCACTAGGGCGCCCATACCCCCTTTATTCGAGCTTTTTTGCTCGCACCAATCATAATGAGGCTTCATTTGCATCTAATATTCCACAATTCCATAAATATAAATAATACTAACATATTAATAGTGTAAAATTTTTGAATGGTCCCAAGAAATAACTCCTCTCAATTCCTGACATTCTCCACTTTAATGCGGGGGACGTCTCGCAAAAGCGAAATCCAAACAAGGAACACTCCCAATACACTACTATGTAGCGACATCGGGAATTGAGAGTTTGTTAAATCCGGGCTAGAGTTAAAAAATATTTTGGTGAAAAATCATTTTGACATGGCCCAAGGCCTAGAAAAAGTTTTATTTTGAAAATAGCTTATTTAAAAAAAAACGGTTTATGTCATACGACATTTTATATAAAGTGCCTCATGTCCAACACAAGGTCTTATCAATCATCATACATATAACAACATATAGCTCACAAAAATTAGCATAGTTATGAGCTAAAATTTTCCTACGTCCCATCAACCCGCAAATTCTGAACTCTTTTCAGAAACAACATCTTATATCATTTTAACATATTGCCATTTATAAGGCTCATCCATATCTGGAATACAACAATTGTATAAGTCTATCACGACTATATAAAAATAAGTAGCTTTATCATTACTACTTATCACACAATAACCATTCTTACATTTACCACAAGGTTTATAGCTCTCTTTGAGCATATCACAAAATTATCTATTCTCTCAAAAGATAATAACATAAGAGCCTAACTTGCTCAAAATTCCCTTTAGGGTCATTACATACATAGTAGGGTTATTTCACTACCATCTAGTCAATATCTCTCATACGATATTCCCAAAACATCATATAGTAATGGTTGATACCAAATTTAATCCGCTGACATGGCCCAATTGAGTGAAGACATCTGGCAATCTACGTGGCAAATAATAAATACTTCCGAGGAACCATACTACAACGAGGAACACTGCTTCCCCGAGGAACTCATACGCTCCGAGGAACTCATACGCTCCGAGGAACTCTTGAGCACCGAGAAGCTCAGGCGGTCCAAGAAACTCAGGCGGTCCCAGCTGCACCTCGAACAAAGCATTAATAACAGGATAACCAACAGTTTGACTCTTCATTAATGCTTTATCATTCAGACGTACACGTTTAAGGGGCATTTAATGTATTACCCTTTCATATGTACATCATTTAATGTATTACCCTTTAACATTATAGCCTCAGGGCTATAAATACATTGTACAATCCTCATTAGAAGGGAACCGAAATTTCTTAATAGAACTTGTAATCGAGAATTCCCAAACACTCAGTAATAACATAATAGTAGGCGTAGGCCATTCTTATAAGGCTGAACCACTTTAAAATTCTTTGTCTCATTTATTTATCTGTGATTGAATAATTAGAGTGATCTAATTTTTTTACATCAACAGATTGGCACCGTTTGTGGGAAACGACTGGTAATATCGTTTTTCACCAAAAGCAATCCATTACAAAAGGCTGACATTCCGAAATCCAGCAATCGAAATGCTGTAACCCCTCCAAATACATCTGCTCCGCCAAATATTCTAGATCTGGCTGGAATAATGACAAATATGGCTCAGGGCCAGACCGTCATGCAAGAAACAATGCGACAACTCATACAAACCCTCCATGGCGGTGCACCAACCCATTCAGGACTGCGGAGTATTCAAAGAAACACCCGTGCACCACCCTCACGCACTAGGCATACCAATTCATATGGCAATGAGGAATCTCAAGATTTTTCTTATCAACCTGGACGAACTTCGTCAGTGCGAGCCACAGATACAGAACAACATATGACTCTTTCTCCAGAAAGGACTAGTGCGTTAGAGAGGTTAAGAAGGGTATCACCTTTTGATTGATTAGGACTTAGAAGAAGTAGAAGTCCTCCTAAAGTCGTATCGAGGAGTTTTCGACGACCATCAGATTTAAGGGAAGGATCTTCCCAGTCGCGACTAGCTGCTCGTCAAGATAGATCTCAGGAAGCAACATCAACGCGATCAGCTGCTCGAACCAATAGGCTCGAAGAAGGAAATGATGCATGGAAAGGCTTTATTCAAAGGCTCGAGGATAGATTAGGGGAAATGGATAAGGCCAAGAACCCTCTACAATGAACCTTTGTTCAAGGAACACCTTTTATCCAGTCAATTGTAGATTTTCCAACACCATCAAAGTTCAAAGCACCTGTTGTGACTCCCAAGTATGATGGAAAGACTGACCCTGTCCTTCATATAAAACAATACCAAGCTGCAGTCGACATCTATGCTGTTCCAGACAAGATGAGATGCAGGGCATTCTCGGGAACTCTTACCGGATCTTCTCAAATATGGTATAATAATCTTCCTCGGGGTAAGATCTCAACTTTTCTTCAACTGGCCGAGTTATTCATTGGGAATTTCTGTTTTGGGGCAAAGCCAGTTAAACGGGTAGCACATTTGTTAAGTGTTAGAAAAAAGGCTGGTGAGAGTACCAGAGATTAAATAACTCGTTTTAATAACGAGAAACTAGAAGTCATTGATTATGAGGAGAAGACAGCGATTACCGCCTTGATGAGTGGACTACTCCCAAACAAGTTGTACTACACCTTGGCCAAAGATCCACCTAGGACCATGTCAGACCTGATGGGAAAAGTGTCCAAGATTATGAATGCCGAGGAGGCTATGGCTGCGAAGAAGAATATGGATGCCAAAGAAACCAAGGTGGAAGGTGATAAAGCTAAGAAGAAAGAGCATAAGAACAATGGTAATGAAAAACATCCAAAAAGTAGGTCGGTATGGGATGTAATAAAGAAATATGATAATTATACTCCTTTGAAGAAGGATATCAACCATGTTCTAGAAGAAATTAAGAACAACGAGGAGCTAAACTGGCCAGAGAAAATGAAGGCAGACCCTGACAAGAGGAATAAGGCGAAGTATTGCAAATTCCATAAAGATCATGGCCATATGACCAAGAACTGCATAGCTCTTCAGAATGAGATTGAAATACTCATTCAACGAGAGCTATCAAATTATGTTGATCATGGAAACGAAAGAAGAAATAACGACCGAGCAAGAGATAGGTCTAGATCTCCTCGTCGAGAAGAGGAGAATAAGAAAAGAAACCATGAAGTTGATCCAGAAGACGACCCCGATCTTCCTAAAAGACCAAGGCAGCCAGAACGAGAGGTATTTTCGATACGCTTTGGGTCATTTGACTGTAATGTTATTACAGGTGGAGATGCAGGAGGAGGAGACCTTACTGTAGAGAGAAAAGCTTACCTCGGTGAGGCTCAAGCTTGCTCGTACATTCAGCGAATAAATCTAGCTGAGGAGGATCGCCGAGAAAGGTGAACAAGGAGAAATTGGTCATCGGTTTTTCAAATAACGACCTCGCAGGAGTTTTGTATCCTCATGATGACCCATTGGTGATCAAAATGAGGATGAAGGAGGTTATGATTTCAAGAGTACTGGTCGACAATGGTAGCTCGGCAGACATCATGTTCTACTCATGCTTCGATAGTTTAAACCTAAAGCTATCTCAATTGGAGCCTTATCATAGACCCCTCATCGGTTTTGCTGACGAAAAAGTATTTCCACTTGGGACGATCAAGTTGGATATATTCATTGGTACGTGGCCTGCTTGTCGGACAGAAAGAATACGTTTCTTCATGATGGATAAGAATGTCCAGTCATCATACAATATAATCATGGGAAGAGTAGGATTGAAGAAGTTTGAGGCCGTACATCTACAGTACATCAATGTTTAAAATTTCCAACAAATTTTGGAGTAGGAGTTGTGAAAGGTGATCAGAAAGTAGCTCGGGAATGCTATTATTCATCCGTCGAGCAAGAGGAATTGGAGGAATCAAGGAAAAAGACTATTACTTATCAAGTGGAAGAAGGGATAAAAATTGAAACATTGGATCCTAGAGATGAGTCGCAACTTGTGAAGGGTCAAGTGGTGGAAGCTACTGAAAACATCATTCTAGACGACGGACACCCTGAGCGAACTACTCAAGTAGGTTCGTCGTTGGAAGCCTCATTAAAACATGAATTGATAACTTTCCTTAGAAGCAGAAGACAAACTTTTGCATGGAGTCATGAAGATATGCCTGGGATAGACCCAAAGTTCTTATGTCACGAACTCAATGTGAATAAGGAGATCAAGCCTGTGAAGCAGAGAAGAAGAGTATTTAGTCCCAAGAAGAATCAAGCTATACAGGAGGAAGTCGAGAAGCTCCAGAAAGCTTGCTTCATTGAAGATGTTAAATATCCAGATTGGTTAGACAATGTGGTGATGGTAAAGAAGAAAAATAATAAGTGGAGGATGTGTGTAGACTTCACCGACCTCAACAAAGCATGCCCAAAGGATCACTTTCCATTGCCCCGAATTGATCAACTGGTGGATGCTACCTCGGGACACGAGTTGTTGAACTTCATGAATGCTTATTTTAGCTACAATCAGATCAAAATGAAACCTGAAGACAGGAAGAGTACTTCTTTCATTACCCCTAGGGGAACTTATTGTTATAATGTTATGCCTTTTGGTTTGAAAAATGAAGGTGCGACATATCAGCCGTTGATGAACAAGGTCTTTGATGAACAAATCAGTTGCAATATGGAAGTCTATGTTGACGACAAGCTAACAAAGAGAAAGAAAGTTGCCGATCATCTAGTTGACTTAAGTCAGACTTTTGACCAGCTAGATAAATATCAAATGAAGTTGAACCTGATGAAGTGCATATTTGGAGTACGAGAAGGCATATTTCTCGGGTACATTATCAATCAATGAGGCATTGAGGCAAATCCTGAAAAGATCAAAGCTCTTTTAGGGCTACGATCTCCAACGACGAAGAAAGAGGTGTAAAGTCTTACAGGACGAGTAGCAGCACTCAACAAATTTGTGTCACGAGCAACTGATAGATGTCTCCCATTCTTAAAGACACTCAGAAAGACTTTTGAGTGAAATGATGAATGTGAGAAAGCTTTTCAAGACTTGAAGAAATACTTGGGAGCACCTCCACTGCTGTCTAGGCCGGTGATGGGAAAAACATTGTATTTGTACCTTGCAGTGTCCGAGAATGCAGTTAGCTCGGCGTTGATCAGAGTGGAGAATGGAGTGCAAAAACTAATTTACTACACAAGTAAGGCCTTCCGAGGAGCAGAGATCAGATATCCAAGGCTGGAAAAGTTAGCACTGGCGTTGATTGAAGCGAGTAAGAGAATGAGACCATACTTCCAGGCTCATACCATAGTCGTATATACTGATATGCCATTGAGGCAAGCCCTTTATAAACTAGAAAAATCAGGGAGATTGATGTACTGGGCAATAGAGCTCGATGAATATGATATAGTCTATGAACCCAGATCATCGCTAAAAGGGCAGGCTGTAGCAGATTTTATAGCAGAGTTCCCCTATCCTGATACCCCCGAGGAGAAAAAGTTGCTCGCCGATCAACCTGTGGATGTTACATGATCAATAAACACAAGCTCAGACCAACTCCGGTTGGTAAAAGGGCAAGTGGATGTTACAAGATCATCAAATTCGAGCTCAGACCGATTCCGATTGGTAAAAGAGCAAGAAGAGATGATCGACGAAGAGCAAAAAATATCCGAGGAGGATGAAAGGAAGCAATAAATATTTCACCGAGGAACTCTGAATGATCAGAAATTTGAAGACGAGTTACCTATATGGAGGTTGTATGTAGATGGTTCATCTTGCACTACAGGATATGGCGCGGGGATAGTTTTGAGCACTCCGGACGAGGTCGACATGGAATACGCCCTGCGTTTTCAATTCAAAGCTTCCAACAATGAGGCTGAGTATGAGGCCATGATTGCAGGACTTAGTTTGGCAAAAATTACGGAGGCGCAGCAGGTTATATTCTTCAGTGATTCTCAATTGATCGTAAACCAAATGATGGGAGTGTATGCAGTCAAAGGAGAATTAATGATCAGATATCATGCAAAGGCGAAGAAGTTAGTATCAGAATTTACTGCTATTCAGCTTGTCAGGATACCAAGAATGAAGAATGCAAGAGCAGATGCCTTAGCTCGACTAGCATCAGCTACTCGTACCGAGCTCCAGAGAACAATCCTAATTGAAGTTTTAGCTGGTCGAAGCATAGATGAAGATCTGATGATGAACTTTATTACCCTTGATTTAGGACCATCTTGGATGGATTCCATCAGGGCATATATTGAGGAAGGAGAATTACCAATTGACAAGCTCGCGGCCAAAAAAATAAAATTTAAAGCTGCTCGGTACGTATTAACTAATGGTATTTTATATAGACGAGGAATTATGGCAGTTTGCAGAGATGTGTACATCCCTCCGAGGTGAAAGAATTGATTGAAGAGATCCATGAAGGGTCCTGTGGAGCCCATGTAGCAGGTCGGATGCTTTTGTAAAGGGTGATGACGCAGGGATACTACTGGCCGACGATGAGAGCTGATTGTATAGCCTATGCCAAGAAATGTGACAAGTTCCAGCGCTTTTCCTCCATCCGAAGAACTCCACAAGCATTGTTGACACCCATAACTTTCCCTTGGCCATTTTCCACGTGGGGAATTGATTTGGTTGGGCCACTGCCAACGACCCGAGGAAGGTTCAAATACCTCGCCGTCGCAGTGGATTATTTTACTAAGTGTGTAGAAACTGAGCCACTCATTGATATGACGTACGAGAAGGTGTACCAATTTGTTTGGAAAAACATCATTTATCGATATGGTCTTCCTCATGCTTTCATCACAGACCATGGAACATAATTTGATAACGAGGAGTTCATCAGTCAAATATTTTGAAGGTCCACTCAGCACCAGGCCATCCTCAAAGCAATGGGCAAACTGAAATGACAAACAGAACACCGTTAAATGGTTTGAAGAAAAGACTGGATGATGCAAAAGCAAACTGGATCAACGAGTTACAGTCAGTACTGTGGGCTTACCGAACTACTCCCCGAGTAGCAACTGGAGAATCACCATATATGTTGGCGTTTGGAAGTGAAGCTGTTATACCTGCCGAGTTGGGTCTCCCAACACACAGGGTACTGAATTTCAACTCCCCTGTCAACGACTTAATGAGAAGATTGGATTTAGACATGCTCGAGGAAGTTAGAGAAGAAGCAGCCATTAGAAATGCTACTTACCAGCAGCGAACAACTTTGTTCTATAATAAGAGGGTGAAGAAGTGCGACTTGAAAGAAGGAGACTATGTGCTGAAAAAAGTAATTCAAAATCACAATAAGCTGGAGGCAAACTGGCATGGACCATACTGAGTTACAGAAGTTGTTCGACCAGGAACATACCGAATAGCAACTCTAGAAGGGGAGGAGTTTAAGAATGCATGGAACGCAAAGCACCTGCAGAAGTATTATCAATGATGAATAAAATGAAGATATTCTGCCGAATTCTTTCTTTTTATTGAAAGTTTTTTGGGGAATAGTGCTATCCACTACTCGGGGCAAAACTCGGCAAAGCTCAGACTACTCAAATTTTTTCTCGAAAATGCCAACTAAGGTTGGTCGAGAAACCAATATTCCTCTGGGAAGTAAAGCTACCAATATTCCTCCGGGAAGTAAAGCTACCAATATTCCTCCGGGAAGTAAAGCTACTTGTATTCCTCCGGGAAGAAAAAAATTTGTATTCCTCCGGTAAGAAAAACTTTGTATTCCTACGAAAAGTAGAACTATATGTTTCTCGGGAAATAAAAGTATTCCTAAAAATGCCAACTTATGTCGGTTAGGAAGTAAATATATTTTTGAAAATGCCAACTTGAGTTGGTCGGGAAGTAAAATTATTTCAAAAAGACTAACTATGGTTAGTCGGGGATAAAAACCCACCAACTGTAGTTGGTCGACAAGGAAAACTTACCGACCTTGGTTGGTCGGAATCATTTAAGAGAAAAATCTACTAACTATGGCTGGTCGGGGATAAAAACCCACCAACTGTAGTTGGTCGACAAGTAAAATTTAACGACCTTGGTTGGTCGGAAAAATTTTAAACATTTTTTATACAAAACATATTATTAAGTGATCGAGCAACATTTTTTATACTTATTATTAAGTGATCGAGCAACATTTTTGATACTCGTAATTATTACTAAGTTGGTCGAGAAATAAAATATTGTTTTTGCCAAATGACTACCATAAATTCAAGCTATTCGACAATAAGTTGATCGATAAACTACACAATATTGTTATCTTTTTAACAGAGACACATGCACAAATATAAAGTGTTTGATAATTACAAGACAATAGCAATTAAGATTTGCAAACAGAAATGAAAGTCTTTCATTGAATTCAAAATAAATTACATTAATAATGAAATGAAAGTTATATTGACATTGAAATGTATACTAACTACTACATCAAAATTCCTATTCTACTGGTCTTTTCCCCTCTGCTTTTGACACAGGTTCCTCGCCAGCAGGCGGATCATTTAAAGCCAGAGGAGAATTTATAAAGTTGAGATCCTTCAACATCCTGACATTCATCACGGATGGTTGATCTAAGAGGTGCTCGGGACGAGATATCTTGGCATTTGAATGAAGATTAAAATCACCGAGATATTTGGAAATCAATCTCCAAGGAATGGACCGAGCAGGGATCCAACTCATATCCAGTTTGAATGGAGTCACAGGCAGGTCGAGCAGCCCAGGATCATGATAGTCCCACAGGAAATGAACTTGTTCGAGTTGTAGCACACCTAGGGCATTCAACCAGCCTTGCTTGTAGCCCTCATTATTGGCATTCTGGATACGATCGTCCAAGTGGTATAGTGCTTCGTTGTATCCAGCCATCCAGAACTCCCTGGGCTGTTTGTGGAATTGATATGTTAGTCTCTCCAGCTGCTCGTGGAGATTTTTGACGAAGAGCTCTTTGTTCTCCAATATAGATTTCTGCTCAGAGAGTTGCTCTTCCAAGTCCCTGATTTTTTTTTACATTGCAGCCAAAGCCTGGTTCTTTGCCATCAGCTGGAAGGCCTGGTTTTCTAAGGCAGACTGAGTCCTCTGTTCCTCGACAGGAATCTGAGCTGCTCTTGCTCGTCCACGAGTTGATGTAGAGGGGCCAACTCTCTTTAAGGTTTCCAACTCATCCCTCAAGTTGGCGTTCTCGACCTCTAAGAATGAGAATCCCTCATCGATCACTGGGATTAAGGCTTTTGAAGAAGAGGCTGCAGACTTCAACTGTGATAGCTCTTTCTGCAAGTTATTGTTCTCTTGCTCCAGCAACTCGGCAATCTGTCTGCATTCCTCGACCTCACCTCTCAAGGTTCTCTCCCTCACATCATACCCAGCAAAAAGCTTCTCGTAGCCCTTGTCGACAATGATCTACTGGTACTTCTTCTCATACCCCTCATGCAACAGGGCAGTGGATTCTTTGTATTGTAACTGAAGGTCTTCGAGGGTGCCTTAGAGATCCTCGATCATATCATAATAGGACACATTATTGGCCACTGCTCGATCAAGAAGACACTTCAGGTATTGGTATGCTTCAACTGCCTGTTCTGAAGCATCTTGGTCGAGGATGTCGACAACTTGTGCTGCACTCAGGTCTGTGTGACCAGCCTTAAAGTATTCATTACATTATCGCAACAAATTTGTATCATGGGCAGATAACAATTCCATCCTGGCCAGAAACTAACAAAGAAAGAAAGAGCAATCATCAATAATAAGTACAAGCAGAGTATGAATGGAAGATAGACAAAAGTATGTAAAAAGTACAAGTTTTATTAGATCATAGTTCAGAGTTACATGTGCTGGGTTACATTTGATAAAAGAAAAATAAAATGTAAAGATAAACCCGAACAACTCGACACCTTTTCCTTGTCTCCCAAAACCTTCTCGGGAGGCTGGGATGAGGAAGTAGGTTACTCGGAGGGAATGGATAGTTGATCGGGGAGCACTGGCAATTGCTCGGAGGAAGTAACAATTTGCTGAAGTTCCTCGATAGTAGGCTGAATAGCTGAGGGATGATCTCCCATCACCATAGAAGACTCTTCGGAGGCAGCTTCGTCCTCTTCTAAGTCTTCAGGAGTTGGAGGGGGACCAGGGTTGTGTTGTTGATAGAGCTCGAAATTTTCATCCACTTTCATCTCCTGAAGAGCAGCAACCCATCCATCCCTAAAGTATTTGAGGCTGCTATAGTCCACTTACGACACCATGGCAGCTAATCCCTTGTTCCACCCCTTGCCCAGCCAGCGCTGAAGGACTTCTTCACAACCATCTTTCTCTTCAGCTTCTCCGAGGAAAGAAGGTTCTCAGCAGTCTTCAATTTATTTTCAACCTCCTCCTTCTGCCGACTTACTTCCTGAAGTTGGCATAACTTCTCTTCAGCAACCCTGAGCTTATCCTCAAGCTCCCCAGCAGTTTTGAGCTTCTCTTCGAGCTCTTTATTTGCCTTCTCCAGGGCATTCATTTTTTTCTCCAACTCTTTGGAGACTTCAACAGCTCGAGCTTTTTCTTGCTCGGTGGAGTCAAGCTTCTTCTCCCAGACAACCTTGTCAGTGGCATATTTTTGGCGAGAATTGTCCAAAGACTTGATAGATTCTTCCAGAGCTCCCTCCACACTGGATGAGGAGCATGAAGCTTTAATTGCTTCATCCTTCTTTAGAATTATATTAAAGCAGCTCGTCAACTGTGAAAGTAAAAAGAAAGCAAGTCAGAAACAGAAATGATAAGGGAAATATGAAAAGTTCAAAGTAAGAAGACCTACAGAAGCAAGGTGGCGAGCAACTAATGAAGTGACCATGTCCCGAGTAAGGCTTTCTTTAGTAACTTGGACCTCGAGAATGATCCAGGACTTTACCGAGCTCATGGCAGAGCTCGGGGGAACAAAAGTTGGAACCCAAGTTCCAGTTGCTGGGGGCTGAGTAATGGTGTCAGCCAAATTGATCGAGGAGCTCTTCTTCAGCCTCCTCGGGGGAACAGGAACAGATTAAACTAAGGAAGAACCCTTGGTCAGTGATATTACAATCACCTCTCCAGGAGCAGCAGACCTTCTCGGAGCCACTGCGGGCTTCTCGACAACCTTCACAACAGCAGCCGAGGAAGGTGCATCATTCTTCTTTGTTCCCTCCCCTGGGACATCAACTTTACTCCTTTTTGCCTCTCCAGAAGCAGAGGCATGCTTCTCGAAGAGAGTGGGAGGTCTTCTCTTCTTCATTCTTTCACTCAAAGGGACGTGAGATTCAGGTGAAGAACTGGTGGAAGCTGGTACTGGCTCTGCGTCACTTATTACTGGACGAGCAGTAAAAGAGGTTGTGCAACTCTTGTACTGCAACAGATATGAGGCTGATCTAATGTGCTCGTCGGCAACACTCTAATGCAGACTCCAGATAAGTTTCAAGTGCCTTATATTAACATCTGCTTCTTTTGGGCACTTTCTTTTGCTATCAACTGCAAATAAATAAACATTGCCATCAGTGACACATTTTATCAAACACAAAAGAAATATGATTTTAAAATAAGTAAAATGAAATAAAAAGAACCTATCCCATTGCCATAAGGAGGGCATCTGGGACCCTAGTAAACCTCATCTCGAGTTAATGGAGGGTGCTGCCAATTTTTTATGACACTCCCGTGTTCAAAATAATCCCTATTGGCATCAGGGAGATTGACTACTAAGGCTCTATTTAAAAATCTAGTTTTTAAATAAAAAATGTTATCATTAACTGCCCATCTATAGCAATACATGATTTCTGGAATTCCTATGCGAGTTCCACGGACTTGATTTAATTTATGAACCCCATTAACTATTCTCCATGTGTTGGGGGCTATTCTTGCAGGAACAACGTCAAAATATTGACAAAATTCCAGATATAGAGGATTTGGTGGAAAATAAAATCCACACTCAGCAATAAAGAGGCTGGGGAACCAATGTCCCTCAGCCAAATGGAAATAGTCAGAAGGCTCAGAAAGCTCTTCCAAGACAACCCAGGAGGGAATAGAAAAATTAGAACGAAATTTATCAAGAGATTCAACAGGGTAAACCATGATGAATAAAAGAAATGAAGAAGAAGGAAGAAAATCTTACAGAAAAAGAGTGGATCTGATGACAACGAACGATGGAAGAGATGAATACACAGGAGAGAATGAGACGACGGAAAACTCGAAGATACAAATTTGAAAAGGTAGAAGACGGTGTGAGTATCTGTGAAGTTTAAATACCTTGCCTTGGGAAATGGTAAAGTAATGATTACAAAAATAAACAATTACGCTACCGGCGGCTACAGGAACAAAAAGGGCTCGGCAATCGAAGCGAGAAGAAACGATTACTCTACCGGCGGCTAAAAGGACAAAAAGTACGCAGAGATCGAGGCGATTATGAAAATTCAAAAAAGCATGATTCTACGAATTTGGAAAGAGAAATAAATACAAGGGAAACACTCCTAAAAATCAGGAAGACTATTTAAAGCTATCATATTCCGAGAAAGAATGTTCCACACTCCTCAAATTTCAAACTATGAAACTAGGGGGCTTCTGTTGATACCAAATTTAATCCGCTGACATGGCCCAATTGAGTGAAGACATCTAGCAATCTACGTGACAACAATAAATACTTCCGAGGAACTCAAACGCTCCGAGGAACCATACTACAACGAGGAACACTGCTTCCCCGAGGAACTCATACGCTCCGAGGAACTCATACGCTCTGAGGAACTCTTGAGCACCGAGAATCTTAAGCGGTCAGAGAAACTTAGGCGGTCCGAGCTGCACTTCAAACAAAGCATTAATAACAAGATAACCAACAGTTTGACTGTTCATTAATGCTTTATCATTCAGACACACACGCTTAAGGGGCATTTAATGTATTACCCTTTCATATTTACATCATTTAATGTATTAACCTTTCACATTACAGCCTCAGGGCTATAAATACATTGTACAATCCTCATTAGAAGGGGATCGGAATTTCTTGATAGAACTTGTAATCGAGAATTCCGAAACACTCAGCAATAACATAACAGTGGACGTAGGCCATTCTTATAAGGCTGAACCACTTTAAAATTATTTGTCTCATTTATTTATCTGTGATTGAATAATTAGAGTGATCTAATTTTTTTACATCAACAGTAATTATCCCATTCATAAAGGAAAATTAACTTACATCACCCACCTCTAGTCCGATTGCCCTTCCTCATTAATGGGCTCCCAAATAAAGTCCACGGGTCTAAAATGACCTCGAATCTATTGTAGGGGTTGCACTTTCAAACCTTCATCAAAACATGGTCCTTTACCTCTTTTAGGACAATCTCTCTTTCTATGGGCTATTTCTTTACAAAAGAAACATCTACCCGAAATTCTTCTCAGCCCACTTTGAGGAACAAAACGTTGTTGTGACTCTCTATAGTCAAACTTATGCCCACTCACATTACTGGCACTCTGATCGCCAAACTTACTTGATGAACTCGAATCACCAAAGTTCTTAACCTCTTGCGAACGAAGACGATATTCATGACACTTTAATAGTGTTGTATTCACTACCTCGATGAAAGTCACTAACTTGGGACTCTCGAACAAATGCTGCCGAATTATCCAATCTAAACGTCGAAAAAACTTTGATATACATTTTTCTCTCGTATTTACCTCATCAGGTACTAATTTCGCCCATCTAGAAAAATCTTCCCCATATTCTGCCACCATTTTATTACCTTCAAAAATCTTCGTATTCCGAGTCGGGGAAGGAAAATACCTTCGATCAAAAAGTTCCCAAAATTCTATTATAGGTAAAGTATCTCTCTGTTCAGATGTGGTGACAGACTCCCACCATTGAAGAGCTGCACCCGATAACTTAAAGGTGGCTAAAAATTGCTTATGCATCTCACTACACTATTCTTCCATTGACTTGCAGCCATTGCATCAACTCCCCCTGCAAACTCGGGAGGATGCCCCTTACTAAAATCATCCTTCACTCTTTCCCATAAAGACAGTCCTAAATGGGGTTTGGCTGCTTGAACGGCATGTTGTTGCGCCATCGTGGAAATGGCAGCAGTTACTGCGTGTGCCATAATATTGGCAACTTCATCTGTAGTCATGTTCCTTTGAGGCATTTGGGGTTCCACATCCCCTTTATTTTCCCTGACTGAATGAGCTCTCTTCGGTGGCATCTGAAACAAGAACAATTGTATCAAAACGCCTTTCAAATATTTTCATATCATAGAAAGATATGGACGTGTGAATACAACAATCCTAATAATAAGGCTCTACATCAAGAACGCTTACGAAAAATCATAGTAACGCACACAGATCCTAAAGACACTAGAACCTGATGCTCTGATAACATCTGTGACAACCCGCTCAAAATAATAACGGGTGACCAACCCTATACTACATTAAATCAGGTATCTCAAATGGCACAGTCTAAGCATCAACTGACAATACTAAATACTATAAGGCTAACTACCCGAAATTATTCAAAGAGGGTGCCAAAAATTTAAAACTTTTATTTAACACCGAAAGAAACCAACCATGCCATAAACAACCAACAATACTACATCTAACTATGATGAGTGATACATGTAAACTCCAATAATATAAAAGAGTAAAATACAATGTATAACAAAATCTCAACAATGAAATACCCGAAAAAGCTGTCGGGTCACAGACAATACAATAATCTGAGGACGAAAATATAAAAGTGTTAATTTACAACACTTGAGTCTAAACTCAATATACAAACTGAATCCTAATCTAGATATACAATAGATAAGAATCGACTAAAACAAAAGTCCACAACAGTCCGCTACTGCTACAGCTCCAAGAATACACTAGATGGATAAACACCAATGGCTTCCTTGTGGAGGAACACCTAAAGTAATACAATATATATACAAGGCAGGAGAAGATATAAATGGGTCAGAGCCCGAGTTGAAAACATTTTATAGCAAGTGAATTAAAATGCATAATAATTATAAATGCATTATGACATGATTAAGGTGGAGTTGAACTCTCTGTAAAATCCAACTCACCTCTCAACTAAAGCGTACGACTAAACGTATGCACGTGGTCTCCAAATAAATGCCCAAATCTAATTAGGCAAATAAATCTAACTAGATCCCAAAATAAATATTTGATTAAGATCATCTAACTTATCTCACAATCTACCCTTATCTAAATTCCATCTAAAACATTTCTTTAAATTTTTACTGTCATTGTTCTCTTTATATTTGTTTATTTTGAACATATAAAGTTTACATAACCATCCTCATAACAACATCATCACAATACATCAACATTATCTTACTAGAATTTCATATATTGTAGTTATGCCTTTATTTGGCATGTAATCATATATATATATATATATATATATATATGAGTTATTAGCATCTCAGTGTTAAGGACTAAACTTCTCCCAGTTCTCAATACTGTACTGGGTTTCATGCGTGGGACGTCTCGCCGAAGCGAAATCCAAACAAGGAACCCCCCCGTTACACTACTCCTGACAGTATTGATCTTCGTGATTCATTATGCCCTCAATGCATGATGCATATAACCCAAGTTCTTATTACTCCATTTTTAATTAATTATTATTCCCAATTCTCAACAGTACATGGCGTTTCATGCGTGTGACGTCTCGCCGAAGAGAAATCCAAACAAGGAACCCCCCGTTACACTACTCCTATCA
Organism: Sambucus nigra; assembly: GCA_949130495.1. Taxonomy (NCBI): domain Eukaryota; kingdom Viridiplantae; phylum Streptophyta; class Magnoliopsida; order Dipsacales; family Adoxaceae; genus Sambucus; species Sambucus nigra. The sequence continues at coordinate 233,099,766 of OX422215.1, forward strand.
TTGTCGATCGTCGGGATAGGTGATATAGATATAAATATGAGCATTAAGGACTAACTTCTCCCCAACTTCCAACATTACACTATGGTTCGTGCGTGGGATGTCTTGCCGAGGCAAAATCCAAACAAGGAACCCCCCGATACACTAATCCTGGCAATGTTGGTAATTGAGGTCCATTATGCCCTAAATACTCAAGTACAAGAACAATCAACAATATCCTAACCATCCAACCGAGCTATAACTCGAGGACGCAGGCTCACATTGCTATCATCTTCCAGTTGCCCATCCACATAGCAAATTGGGGCCACCTGGTGGGGTTCAACGACACCCACCTCGTGATCAACTCATGCACACAACGTCCCGGGAAGCGGTCATAGCTCCTAACCGGTAAGTGAGAACGACACATACCCACGACTTCTCACCCCCAAAATAAATATATATATCTCATAATAATCACCATGGACGACTATGACCTGGGGAATATCCACACGCTGCACTTTGAGGCAGGATGCTCACCCTCATCGCACGCAACTTCCTAATGATAGCAAGGAGGGGGTATGCTTCACTATATATATATATATATATATATATATATATATATATATATATATATATACACCATCACATAAGGTACACATACATCATCAGATCATATAAATATACACCATCATATAAGGTATACCTGTCACATTGTTTTCATATTTATTATACGCTCTTAGGTGCAATAAGATTAATGTCATTGTTTAGTATATTTCCCTTTTGATATACTAATCGTCAATTCTCACACATCTTCCCCGCTTAGTATACACTATACTATTTCTCACTTGAAGCTCACATATCGCTTCTATTTGAATTGTCTCTCAATTCTATTTAAGTTAAGGATATTCTTTATCCTAATTCACCTCAATTACCATTTCTCCTTGTGTGAGACATCTCCCAAATAAATCATCATTAAGGATATTTCTATATCCGTATGCACATTTATGGAATTATAATTCTCCATCCGTAATAGGGTTCAGATTATTTTATGAACCTTTAAGTTATCCCCTTTGGGATTAGATCCTAAGATCCAGTATCTCTAAACTTATGCTCATTCTTTCATATAAATTTATTTATTACTTCCAAATCGAATCTCCAATCAAGGTGGGCTTCCCCACTTAGAATACACTAAAATCTCTAATCGGTATTCCTCAAATTAAGTCTATATGACTCCAATAATTCCTTATAAGGAAAACTCTCTAAAAGTCTCCAAAACATACTCCATATAACTCCTATAGAGGTTCACAATCGATAACCTCAATCAAAACGGAATGAAATTCTCCCTAGAAAAAGATCCCTCAAAAAGCCCTGTTTTCGAATCGATTCGGGCCAATGCCGAATCGATTCGGCCCAGCGAATCGATTTGGCCTCCAAGGCGAATCGATTCGGGTCATCAGACCTGGGACTCTGTTAGGCCGAATCGATTCGGTTGGGGTTCGAATTGATTCGGTCACTCAGACTTGGGCACCTGCATATTTTCGAAACGATTCGGCTAGGGGGCCGAATCGATTCGGCCTACCTGGAGACTCGAAAATGGCTACTTTTTAGTAAGCCAAAAATCCTAAAATTCATTTTTATCATCTTGTCTTCATTTATCTTCAAGACAATAACAAATATAACATCAATATTCATCCTAGAATGCATTTAAACTAATTTCTATCATCAAATCCAAGAGCTACATAACAAATCTAAGATTATACCCAAAAGTTAGGTTTGGATAAACTAAACCTAAAACCCATAAATTTGATCCACAAATCATGAAATAAATGTACACAACAATTATTTAGCTAGTTTAATCACTTGCCTCGGGTTCGTAGGGTCTCATCCGTCCTCGAAATCGCATACATTCCAGAAATCTCCACTTTCTCTCTCTTTTCTCCTTCTTTCTCTTCCTCTTTCTTCTTCTCTCTTTCTTTCTTTCTATTTATCTTTCTCTATATGGAGAATAAATCTCCCGTAGGCTTTTTAAGGCTTATCTCCCAATTGTACACATCTTTAAATGATAATACACACTTTAAATGACTCCGTAACTTTAATTCGAGCCAAACGAACATAAATAATTTCGAAACCTAAATAGACCCCAAGTACAGTCATTTTGACTTTCTCGACCCTTCCGGACACAACTACACCCTCAGAATTGCCTTTCGAGACACTTTCTAACGACTTCAAATTTTGACCTCAATTGCCAATTTAATTTTTCTCCAACTAAAATAATATTTATTTCTCCCAAAATAAATAAATCATCGTCTCCAAGACCTCGGGTTATTACATAAATGTAAATGGTTGGTGATTTGTAGTTCACTTAACATTTCAATTGCTTCTGTGGTATTCTAGATTTATGAGTTTATTATGATTACAAGTGAGATTTTTGTATTCTGATTTCTGGGTTTGATTAAATTTTTCATTTTGGTCGAGTTTTGAATGTGTAGATGTGTTTTCATGTTGGTTTGCAATATTGTGTTTGTTTTTGTGTATTTTTTGCAAGATCATTATGTTGCAATTTGTAACTGTTGGTGTCTATGAATGGGTTGATATATGGGAATTGTACTTTATGATGGATTGAAGGTGGAGGTAGATAATAGATTCTGAATTTTTTTAACAATTATCATTTTTCTGTTGTTTTTCTGTAGTTATTTTAAGTTATGGGTTTGGATATGTCAGAACGGTGGAAAAGAGTTGGGTGTTTGGAACTGATAAGTGTTTGGTGGAAATAGTAATACTCTTATTTTTAGAATATAAAGGACTAGGAGAGTTGTTGGTGGTGGAAATCTGATGGTGGAGAACGTGAAGGTGATGGGCAATCGGAATATAAAAATATCTAAATCTACAGCGAACTATGAAGGAAATATAAAACTAAAAATATAATCATTTAGAAATACGAAGGGAATATAAAAAATTCTATATAAAAAAAAATCTACAAGGAACTACGAAAGAATATAAAAATATCCCCTACAATTTGATGAGCTTTCATAATTTTTTATTAGGGTAATATTTTATAAATAGTTCAGATATTTTTAAATTTCTATAGATTGAAGTTTTAAACAAAATTTGTGTTAAACATTACTGTACAATTTCTTAAATAAATTTGAAAAGATTAATACTTTTATTTTTATTTATATATTCAATCTCATTTAATTGTTCGAATATATTGTGTGGCACCAGACAAAAATAATAATTTATTGTTTGGGAAAAAGTAGGCCACGCATCACGTGGACTACATGCTAGTACTTATATTAAATTAGTGCCAATATGTCGTTCATAGATGTGCAGGCACAATATAAACCAATAGATCCAAATATGATTTTTCATCATTTCAATTGGTTTATAATTTGCTTATAGAGACTGTATGTGCTTTATTGTTTATTTGTTAGATGTTTATTTGTAATATGTATTGTGCCTGTATGGCAAAAAGAGTCGATGGATATTTTGTATTCTGTTAACCAAGCGATTGCTGAATTGGAATAATGATATGATACGATGTCCAACTTTTATGCATACATGATTTAGATTCTGGAATGACTTTTTGATAGCAAGATTTTGGATTGTGGGTGATGGGGGTTAAATCTATATCTATATAAGAAGGTGGAAAAGCCCCACCTGTGGCAAAAGAACACAACAATCTAAAATCAATTTAAAAAGTATTTAGGTTCTATGATTTCTTGAACACGTTCTTCCTTAATATTAAATAGTTTATTAAATTTCTTATAAAAAATTTGTAATTGTATTGTATTTTTTTTCAAAATTAAATCTCATTTAATTCTTAAAATTAATAAATTCAGTCACGTATCGCGTGACTACATACTAATTAGATATAAATCACGCGATGAAATTATTTTAAGAGATACTATATTTATATTTGAATATTAAATAGATATTAAATTAGATTAGATTAGATTTGTGCATATTTTACGCTCTAAACAAACATTTTTAACCATCAGAATTCTTATACCCTATGCCCTTTAAGACTGCTTTTACTCCCACGAGTTTTATCACTTTCCAAGACAAAGACAAGACTTAACCATTAGTTTTTTCACTTCCCAAAGCAACCATTAATTATAGCTGCCCATCAATCATTTCAATTAACTTTAAACTCATTATTTTTACAACTCAGCATTTAGCTTTCTCTTGTCTAAAAAAACATTTAGGTTTCTCTCTCAAAATCTATATAACTAGTTGAAAACCCGTGAGATGCGCGAGTTAAACCTTCTACAACTCGGCGAGTTATAAGTTAGTGTCGAAAAAATAGCTGAAGAACTGCAAAAACGTAAAAGATGCTAAAGGAAAAAAGAAAATCTATTAACATACCCATTTCTCATCTAAAATTCAATAGTTATTAAAAGTAATGTAAAATTACAACTAAAAGCATATAGTGACAATGGGTAAAAATATATAACATGCCCATAACAATGTCTTTAGTGGTTATAAATAAAAGTATATATTGTTACTCTTTGTAATGATGGAGAAATAAAACGGCTAATGAGAATTAAAAAATAAATAATTTGTAAATAAAATTGGTTTATCATGGGCACTAAAATTAAACTAAAATAAATATATAACCTAATATAACTTTGTCAAACTCTAGCAATATACTAATCACCACGCAATTCCAAAGCAAGAAAAAATTAAACAATATTATATAAAATGTATATTGATGCACATCTGTTGAGTGAACAAATACAAAATATTGAAAACTGCGTATTTGTAAATACCAAGGTTCTAAAAAATGCAAGGCTTTATCAAGGCGTGGAGGCCAAACCTTAAACCTTAAAAGTCTAGGTGGCACTTAGGCATAAAAAGGCGTGAAACAGCGTTTAGGCCTTCTTAATATATTTTAATATTTTTTAACCATGACAAGGCTATTAAAATGCTAAAATTGTAGATATCATAAAAATATGTACTAAAGCATTATTGTTTTTAGAAAAAAGTGCGGCTTAATGGTTTTACCAAGAATAAGGCGTAAAAATCTTAAGGCGAGCCGTTTCTCCCAAGCCTGAAGCCTAGGCTGGTTTTTTAGAACAGTCGATAAATACAAATAAACAGATTATCAATTAAAATTTATGCTAAAATAGTACCTAATTAGTAAAAAAAATTTGATACCACAACGTTGGTAGGGGTGACAATTTTAGAAACGATACGAAAAAACGACATGAAATTGACACGATATGTCATGTTCGTGTCGTGTTTTTTGACTGGAAGTCGTGTCGTGTCGTGTTCGTGTCTGAATTATTAGTCGAGTCGTATCGTGTTATCGTGTTTTTTATGCGTGAAATTTATGAAATTCTAGTATTCCTGTTGTGTCATGTCGTGCCGTGTTGTTTTTTATTCGGGTTGTGTTCGCGTCAACTAAAAAAAAACTGTTAAAAAAACTAGGATTTTGATAAAAAAAAAATCAAATTTAAAGGTTACCTCATATTATTTTCAAATATGAGGGTAAGTGTGCAATTAATTAAAAAAAGGAATGTGAAGCGAAAGATATACCTTTCAATAATGATGGAATGTGAAGCGAAAGATAGAGACACTGAAGGGACCGAGACAATGTTTTTTTATAGAAGAAGAAGAAGAGAAAGAGGCAAAAGCTGGAGTCTTTTGGAATAATTTTATTAATAACACGTGGATACCCTCAAATGAGCTCAACATTAACCTCATGTTAATCATTTTAGAATATAAAAACTCTAGTCCCAATCCGTGTATAACTGCCACCTGTCATCTGAATTTAATGCAACACTTAAAAAGGTTCCTTCTTCAATTTCATCTAAGCCAACTAATTGATTATCTCTCAGTCCCTTCATCTTCCCTCCCTAATTATTCATCCGTCTGTACAGTGCACCTACCATTAATCATACAGACTGTACAGTAATGTTATCCCCTTCGTATGCCATGGCTACAGTATATATGATGAGTGGATTATTTCACTCTCTGCTCATTTTCATCTTATCCTCAGACAAAGTAAGGTATGATCCATTTCATTCTCCTCATCTGCAATAGAAATCTGGGTTTATTTTGTATTTTTCTTCCATCAAACTAATTACAAGTAAAATAGTAATATTTTCTTTCCAAACAACTTGTTTGTATTTTTGTCTATGTGATTGATTGATGTCGATTTTCTCTGTTTGTCAATCTGTGTAAACAAATTAATTTTATTAGTAAAATAATGTATTTTGGGTTTCCCATTTGCTTCAGAAATTTAGCTCATTAGTCAAAACATTGTTGTTTAAATTTAGCTCCATTTCATTCTCGGCCACGCATCGCGTATCGCGTGACCTTCATGCTAGTAATAAAATAAAATGCATCTCCTTCGTTTCTATATATAAAATAAAAAATACTTTCTTCCTTTTCAAGCCTACCAATGTCAACTGACGAACCATCAACAACGACGACCAAGGACACGAAACAGTACCGATGGTGCAAAATAAGGAAGACAGAAATGTAAGATTCTTTTTTTCCCTTCTTTTTGTTGTACACTTGTCTTTCCAATGATTTTGTAAATTGTTCTTTCTTTAAACCAAAGTTGAAAGGAATGCTCGACCCCGTTAGGTGGGACGATAGTGTAACTATGGTTAAAACAACTCTGAAATGTGCTAATAAAACTCACAATAGTGTGAAAAAGTATTTGGAAATGGTCTTAAAGGACTAAAAAAATGTATTATAACGACTTTAAAACATGTTAAAATGACTCTAACATGCCTGTAATGTTATATGACTTAAGTAGTGTGTTTAAATTACTTCGAAACGAATGTGTGAAAATGTCTCCGAATAATATGTTTAAATGACTGTGAAATGTGTAGTAATGTGTTCAAATGACAATGATATGTTCTTAAATAGCTCAGAAATGTGATACAGTTACTTTAAAAACGTGTTAGAATAACTCCAAAGTGTGTTAAATGACTTGATGCACACTTTGATTTATGTTTAGACTACTCTATTATTTGTTTCAATTACCATTAAAAGTATTGAAATTGAATTTGCATTTTGTATCATACATGATATCATGACATAACTATTAACTAAGCTCCAAAATTTAGCTTTACAATATGTAACGTGAAGGAGTTGCGGGGTTACTTTCGTCACTTAAACATGATAGCATGACACATGACTAGGATGACTTAGGTAAAATGGGGACCTATAACAAATTGGATAAATGATGGAATCAGATGTTAAGGTATCTTATAAATGGGGAGAAGATTATAATTGACTTTCATATTCACTTCACTACTTTTGAGGAATGGTAACTATTTGACAATTTTTTTATATATTTTATTTTTATTATTTTTATATATGAATGTATAAAAAACTATACTCTGTCCCAATGGTTCAATGTTCTTAGAGCATCCACAGTGGTGGCAGAAGAAGATAAGAAATTTTGTAACTTTACAGAATTGGATGCTTGCAGTAGTAGGTGAAAAAGAACAAATTGTGTACAAGAATTTATAAGTGTTCTCCAAATTGAGATAATTGTTACAAATTTCATGACGGCTTCTATGAACTTCATTTGTTCGTAGCAATTGATACGAATAAATGAATTTCGTATCAACTATTAATAATCACTTTTACTATATATTCGGGTTCTTACGAACTACATTAATGTTCATAAGAATTTCTTACAAACTAATGTAGTTTGTATAAACTATTAAGACAAAAAAGCTTTTTAACTTCTTGATCAATCACCACTGTATGAAGCTTCTCTCATGAAAGGAAAATCCACCTTTTTGGATTTGTAAGGTTACTTGTTCAATGCATCCACCACCGTGATGCTCTTACAGTACCAAAGATCAACAAACCAAAGAAATAAATAGGGAGCCAAAATTGAAAAGAGGACAAGTTGTGAGTTTTAGTTCAAACTATTTACCCTGTTTGTTACAAGTTATATTATCTTTGAATTGTTACCTTCTCTTTGAATTTTCAGAATGGCGATGGCAGAAAAGGAAGAAAACCTATGATATCACAGAAGATAGGGTCAGTGAGATGCCAAGAAACTTAATAGACTGTATCCTAGAGCGCATGAATATGCATTGTTGATACCAAAATTAATATGCTGATGTGGACGAATAGTATGAAGACACGTGTCAATCTACGTGGCACAATAACAGCGAGGAAGATCATTTACTGAACAACCATGGTTGGTACCGAGCAACGAGAATACACCGAGGAGCTCTATCATGCCGAGGAACTCCATCCGAGGAACTCCATCATCCCGAGATACTCTAAGCACTCCGAGGAACTCTTGATCAACGAGCAACTAAGGCGGTCCGAACTGCACCTCGGTCGTGTCATCAATTATCAGACGGACAACTGTTCAACTATTCATTAGATTCTTGACGCACACGCTGCATTAAATGTATTACCCATTCATATGTATATCATTTAATGTATTAGACCTTTCATGTACAGCCTTGAGGCTATAAATACCTTGTATCAATCCCATTCAAAGGGACGAGAATTTCTTGAGAGAACTTGTAATCAAGAATTCCACAAACACTCAGCAATAACATAACAGTGGACGTAGGCTTTATTCCTAGCCGAACCACTTTAAAAATCTTTGTCTTATTTATTTATCTGTGATTGAATAATTAGAGCGATCTAATTTTTTACATCAACAGATTGGCGCCGTCTGTGGGAAACGACTGTTGTTATCGTTTTTCATAAAAATCATTTGTCACCAATGGCAGATAATCCAGAATCCAGTAATCGAAATGCTGGAAATATTGGAAATCTTCCAAATCCATCTGCATCTCCAGATCTAGCCGGAATTATGATGAATCTGGCTCAGGGACAAACCGCCATGCAAGAATCTATGAGGCAACTCCTTCAAACTCTTCAAGGCGGTGTACCTACTCATTCAGGGCAAAGGACTGATCATGGGCAATCACGATCCAGACGTATTGGGTCATATCGCAATGGGGAATCCAATGATTCTTCTTATCAACCTGGGCGAACTTCATCAATACGAGCTACGGATACAGATCAACATATCTCTCTTTCTCCGGAGAGAACTAGCGCTTTAGAAAGATTAAGCAGGGTGTCTCCTTTCAGTCGGTTAGGACCAAGGAGGAACATGAGTCCACCTAGGGCTCCATCAGGAAGTTTTCGACCACCACCAGGTTTGAGAGAAGGATCTGCACAATCACGACCAATTACTCGTCGAGATAAATCTCAGGAAGCTACGTCAGAGCAATCAGTTGCTCGGACTAAGCGGCCCGAGGAAGGGAATGAAGCATGGAAAGGTTCCATTCAACGATTGGAGGATAGACTGGGAGAAATGGCTAAGGCGAGGAACCCCTTACAGAGAACTTTTGTTCAAGGGACACCTTTTGTGCAAGCCATTGTGGATTTCCCTACACCGTCGAAATTCAAAGCACCTGTAGTGACCCCCAAGTACGATGGAAAGACAGATCCCGTACTTCATATAGAACAGTACCAAGCTGCTGCAGATATCTATGCTGTCCCCGACGAGATGAGGTGTAGAGCATTCTCGGGAACTCTTACCGGATCTGCACAGATATGGTACAATAATCTTCCTCGGGGTAAGATTTCAACTTTTGTTCAGTTAGCCGAGCTGTTTATTGGTAATTTTTGTTTTGGAGCAAAACCAGTAAAGCGAGTAGCGCACTTACTAAGTGTTAGACAAAAATCAGGAGAAAGTACTAGAGATTACATAACTCGTTTCAATAACGAGAAGTTGGAAGTCATAGATTATGAAGAAAAGACAGCAATCACTGCTTTGATGAGTGGTTTGCTGCCTAACAAGCTATACTATACTCTGGCCAAAGATCCGCCTAAAAATATGTCGGAATTGATGGCAAAGGCCGCCAAAATCATGAATGCCGAGGAGGCTATGACTGCGAAGAAAAATATGGATAAAGAAGTTAAAGTGGAGGTCGACAACTCTAAGAAGAAAGATCAGAAAGGTAATGGTGGTGACAAATATTCCAGGAATAACAGGATAAAGTTGGAAGCCCTAAAGAAGTATGATAATTATACTCCATTGAAAATGGGTATTAATCATGTTTTAGAAGAAATCAGGAATAACGAGGAAATCAAATGGCCAGAGAAACTGAAGACAGATCCAGACATGAGGAATAAGACCAAATATTGCGAGTTTCACAAAGATCATGGCCATATGACCAAAAATTGTATAGCCCTTCAGAACGAGATTGAAACACTCATTCGAAGAGGAAAATTATCAAAGTATGTAGATCGCAGAAGTGAAAGGAGGAATGATGATAGAACTAGAGAGAGATCTAGATCTCCTCGTCGTGCAGAGGAGAAAAAGAGGAGGGCCCATGAAGAGGATCCAGATGATGACCCCGATCTTCCCAAGAAGCCAAGGAAACCTGAACGAGAGGTATTTTCCATACGTTTTGGATCATTTCATTGTAACGTTATTACAGGGGGAGATGCAGGAGGAGGAGACCTTACTGCAGAAAGAAAAGCTTATCTCGGAGAGGCTCAAGCTTGCTCATATATTCAGCGAATAAACCTGGCCGAGGATGATCGTCCGAGGAAGGTAAACAAAGAGAAGCTAGTAATTGGTTTTTCAAAAAACGACCTGGCAGGTGTTCTTTACCCTCATGATGATCCTTTGGTGATCAAAATGAGAATGAAGGACGTGATCATTTCAAGGGTGTTAGTAGACAATGGTAGTTCGGCAGATATCATGTATTATTCATGCTTTGATAGCTTGAATTTGAAATTATCCCAATTAGAACCTTATCACAGACCCCTTCTGGGTTTTGCTGGCGAGAAAGTTTTTCCACTTGGGACGATCAAGTTGGATATACTCATTGGAACTTGGCCTGCTTGTCGAACAGAAAGAATACGCTTCTTTGTGATGGATAAGAATGTGCAGTCAGCCTACAACATCATCATGGGAAGAGTTGGATTGAAGAAGTTCGAAGCCGTTCCTTCTACAGTACATCAATGTTTGAAATTCCCAACAAATTTTGGAGTTGGAGTGGTGAAAGGTGATCAAAAAGTAGCTCGGGAATGCTATTATTCGTCGGCCGAACAAGAAGAACTAGAAGGATCGATGAAAAAGACTACTACTTACCAGGTGGAGGAAGGTACAGAAATTGAAACTCTTGATCCCAGGGATGAATCTCAACTTGTAAAAGGACAGGTGATGGAATCTACAGAAAATGTTATTCTGGACGACGAGCATCCTGAACGAATAACCCAGATAGGTTCATCGTTGGATATGTCAATAAAAGAGGAGTTGATAACTTTCTTGAAGAATAGGAAAAATACTTTTGCTTGGAGTCATGAAGACATGCCAGGAATAGATCCAAACTTCTTATGTCATGAACTCAATGTGAATAAGGAGATTAAACCTGTAAAGCAGAGAAGAAGGGTGTTTAGTCCCGAGAAGAATCAAGCCATACAAGAGGAAGTCGAGAAACTCCAGAAAGCTCAATTCATTGAAGATGTAAAATATCCAGATTGGTTGGCAAATGTGGTAATGGTAAAGAAGAAAAACAACAAATGGAGAATGTGTGTTGATTTTACTGATCTCAACAAGGCATGTCCAAAAGATCATTTTCCATTGCCCAGAATTGATCAACTAGTGGATGCTACCTCGGGACACGAGCTACTCAGCTTCATGGATGCTTATTCTGGCTACAACCAGATCAAAATGAAACCTGAAGACAGGGAAAGCACTTCTTTTATTACCCCTAGGGGAACTTATTGTTATAATGTTATGCCTTTTGGTTTAAAAAATGCAGGTGCAACATATCAGCGGTTGATGAACAAGGTTTTTACCGAACAAATCAGCCGCAACATGGAGGTCTATGTCGATGACATGCTCACTAAAAGCAAGAAAGCTGCTGATCATTTGATTGACTTGAGTCAAACTTTTGATCAATTGGATAAATATCAAATGAAGCTTAACCCGACGAAGTGCACCTTTGGAGTACGAGAAGGAATGTTCCTCGGATACATCGTCAATCAGCGAGGTATTGAGGCAAATCCAGATAAGATCAAAGCTCTTCTAGGGCTGCGATCTCCGACGACGAAGAAAGAAGTGCAGAGTCTTACCGGACGAGTTGCAGCGCTCAACAGATTTGTATCTCGAGCAACTGATAAATGCATACCATTCTTCAAAACACTTCGAAAAACCTTTGAATGGAATGAGGAATGTGAAAAAGCTTTTCAAGACTTGAAGAAATACTTGGGAGCACCTCCACTGTTTTCAAGACCAATAACAGGAGAAAAGTTGTATTTGTATTTGGCAGTATCAGAGAACGCAGTCAGTTCAGCGTTGATCAGATTGGAGAATGGAGTCCAAAAGCCAATTTATTACACAAGTAAGGCTTTCCGAGGTGCAGAAATCAGGTACCCAAAGCTAGAAAAATTGGCATTGGCACTAATTGAAGCAAGTAGAAGAATGAGGCCATATTTCCAAGCCCATACCATCATCGTTTATACTGATATGCCATTGAGACAAGCCCTCCATAAGCCAGAAAAATCAGGGAGACTGATGTACTGGGCAGTAGAACTTGGTGAATATGATATTGTGTATGAGCCCAGATCATCATTCAAGGGGCAAGCTGTAGCAGATTTTATAGCAGAATTCACATACCCTGATACCCCCGAGGAGCAAAAGGTCCCTGCTGATCTACCTGTGGACGATACAGGATCAACAGAAACATTTGCTGACCTACCTGTGGATGATACAGGATCAGCAGAAATAGGTCCAAACCAACCAAGGTTGGTAAAAGGGTACGAACAGATGATTGACGAGGAGCGAAAGATACCGGGGGATGATGGGAGAAAACAGCAGATATTTTATCGAGGAACTCTGACAGATAAGAAATTTGAAGACGAAATACCTACATGGAGATTATATGTAGACGGATCATCTTGCACAGCTGGTTGTGGAGCAGGAATTGTTTTGATCACTCCAGACGAGATTGAAATGGAATATGCTTTGCGATTCCAATTCAAAGCCTCTAATAATGAAGCGGAGTATGAGGCCATGATAGCAGGTCTTAGTCTAGCGAAGACTATGGAAGCACAACAAGTGATGGTATTCAGTGATTCTCAATTAATTGTGAATCAGATGATGGGAATATATGCGGTTAAAGGAGATTTAATGATCAAATATCATGCAAAGGTGATGAAATTGTTGACAGAATTTGAGGCCATTCAATTGGTGAGAATACCGAGGATGGAGAATGTACAAGCAGACGCACTGGCCCGACTAGCATCAGCTACTCGTACCGAGATGCGAAGAACCATACCGATTGAAGTATTAGAAGGTCGGAGCATAGATGAAGATCTGACAACGAATGTGATTACCCTTGATTTAGGACCATCTTGGATGGATCCAATCAGGAAATATGTTGAAGAGGGTGAATTGCCGGAGGACAAACTTGCTGCCAAGAAACTGAAGTATAAAGCTGCTCGGTATGTATTAACTAATGGTATTTTGTATAGACGAGGAATTATGGCAGGTTTGCAGAGATGTGTACATCCCACCGAGGTGAAAGAATTGATTGAAGAAATCCATGAAGGATCTTGTGGAGCTCATGTAGCAGGTCGAACACTTTTACAAAGAGTGATGACACAGGGATATTACTGGCCGACAATGAGGGCTGATTGTATAGCCTATGCCAAGAAATGTGACAAGTGCCAACGTTTTTCCTCCATCCGACGAACTCCACAAGCATTGCTAACACCAATAACTTCCCCTTGGCCATTTGCCATGTGGGGAATTGATTTGGTTGGACCACTGCCGACCACCCGAGGAAGATTCAAGTATCTCGTAGTTGCAGTGGACTATTTTACTAAGTGGGTGGAAGCTGAGCCTCTTATCAATATGACGTACGAGAAAGTATACCAGTTTGTATGGAAGAATATCATTTGTCGATATGGTCTCCCTCATGCTTTCATCACAGATCATGGAACACAATTTGATAATGAAGAATTTGCTGCCTATTGTCATCAATCGAACGTTTTGAAGTTTCATTCAGCACCAGGCCATCCCCAAAGCAATGGACAGACTGAAGTGACGAACAGAACATTACTAAATGGGTTGAAAAAGAGGCTAAGTGAAGCTAAAGCAAATTGGATTAATGAGCTCCAATCAGTATTATGGGCCTACCGAACAACTCCCCGAGCAGCAACTGGAGAATCACCATATATGCTAGCATTCGGAAGTGAGGCTGTGATACCGGCCGAGTTGGGTCTCCCAACGCATAGAGTGCTGAATTTCAACTCTCCGATCAGTGACTTGATGAGAAGAATGGATTTGGACATGCTCGAAGAAGTAAGAGAAGAGGCAGCTATTAGGAATGCTGCTTATCAACAACGAACAGCTCTGTTCTACAACAAAAGGGTGAAGAAATGCGATTTGAAGGAGGGTGATTATGTGCTGAAGAAAGTCATTCAGAAACAGAATAAACTGGAAGCAAACTGGCATGGACCTTACCGAGTTGCAGAGGTTGTTCGACCTGGAACCTACAGAATAGCAACTCTAGAAGGAGAGGAATTCAAGAATGCATGGAATGCTGAACACCTGCGCAAGTATTATCAGTGATGTAAAATATAAAGTATTTCCTTCATTATGAATAAAACGAGGATGGTTCACCATTTTCTTTCTGTTAAAAGTTTTTCGGGGAATATTAGCGTTGAACACTACACTGCTTGACAAGAAGAAGACTGCTCTACGGAGTCATGCTCTACGGAGCCATGCTCTACGGAGTCAAGCTCTACGGAGCGCTCTACGGAGCAAAAGTGCTATAAGTAGCCAACCTCCTTTGGTTAGGAGGATAAGCTCTACGGAGCGCTCTACGGAGCAAAAGTGCTATAAGTAGCCAACCTCCTTTGGTTAGGAGGATAAGCTCTACGGAGCGCTCTACGGAGCAAAAGTGCTATAAGTAGCCAACCTCCTTTGGTTAGGAGGATAAGCTCTACGGAGCGCTCTACGGAGCAAAAGTGCTATAAGTAGCCAACCTCCTTTGGTTAGGAGGACATGCTCCAAGGAGCCAAAAAGTTCGAAAGAACCCTACTACTCCTTTGATTAGGAGGTGTAGACCAGCATGATCAACTACGGTTGGTAAGACTTTATATACTCTCGCATTACAGCTTATGTTGGTCGGGAGGTAACATTATTACAAAAAGTTCTTTAAAGAACAAAATATTCCAAACTGTACCAAGTATGGTTGGTCGGGGATAAAAACCCACTAACTGTAGTTGGTCGACGAGGATAAAAGTATTGACCTTAGTTGGTCGGACACATGTTTATATTTGAAAATTGAACCAAGTATGGTTGGTCGGGGATAGAAACCCATCAACTGTGGTTGGTCGACAAACATTATTTATCCACCTTGGTTGGTTGGAAACAATTTTGAACAATTTATGCTTATTATAAATTCTAATTTGGTTGATGAACCATATAATTTGCAAACAGAAAAATAGCTATTGGCAAAACAGAAAATGAAATTCTTTCATTAAGATAAAAATGTATTACATGTTACATGTATGTGCTAACTATTACATTAAAGATTCCTACTCTATTGGTTTCTTTCCTTTATCCTTTGAGACAGGTTCCTCGCCAGCAGGAGGATCCTCTAGACAAAGAGGAGAATTAATAAAGTTCATGTCCTTCAGCATTCTGACATTCATTATTGTAGGAGTGTCCAACAGGTGCTCAGGACGAGATACTTCAGCTTGAGAATGAAGGTTATAATCACCAAGATATTTAGAGATCAAACTCCGAGGAATGGAACGAGCAGGAATCCATGCCATATCCAATTTATAGGGAGGAACAGGCAAGTCTAGCAATCCAGGAGCATGATAATCCCATAAATAATGACCTCGTTCCAATTTTAATACACCCAGGGCGTTCAACCATCCCTGCTTATAACCTTCGTTGTTAGCATTTTCAATGCGAGCATCCAAATGATAAAGAGCTTCATTATAGCCTGCATTCCAGAACTCCCGAGGCTGTTTATGGAATTGGAAAGTTAATCTATCTACTTGCTCGAGAAAGTTCTTGATAAGAGCATCTTTATTATTCAGATCAGACTTCATCGCAGCCAATTGATCCTCTAAAGATAAATTTTTCTTAGACAAATCAGACAGAGCACGATCCTTAACATTTAGTTGGAATGCTTGAGTTTCCAGAGTAGATTGGGTGCGAGATTCTTCAACACTACGGCTAAGAACTCTTGATCGGCTCCGAGAAGCAACTGGAGAACTTTGCTCCTCGACGATTCTTCCTCGTCCCCGAGAACTCCTTCCTCGTCCCCGAGCAGTCACAGGAATAATAGACTTTTTCAAGTCATCCAACTCTTGCCTTAGTTTGGCGTTTTCAACCTCTAGAAACGAAAAACCTTCATCAATAACTGGTACTAATGCAGTGGAAGAGGAGGCAACGGATTCATATTGAGCCAATCTTTTCTGCAGACTATTATTTTCTTGTTCCAGGATCTCGGCAATTTGTCGGCAGGCTTCAACTTCACCTTTTAGGGTCCTTTCCCTAATGTCATATGCAGCAATGATCTTTTTATGACCTGTATCAGAGGAAAGTTGTTGATATCTATTTTCATATTCCTCGTGTAATGAAGCCATCGATTCATTGTGCTGGCCTTGGAGATCCTCTAAGGAACAATGCAGCTCTTCAATCAAGTCATAATAAGCGACATTGTTAGCTACAGCTCGGTCGAGTAAATTTTTCAAGTACCGATAAGCCTCAGTCGCCTGTTCTGAAGCATCATGACCAAGAATGTCAGCAATTTCAGAAGAACTAAGGTCTGTATGACCAGCCCTATAGTATTGGTGACATTGCTGCATCAGCTCGGTATCATGAGAAGAGATTAGTTCCATTCTAGCAACAAACTAAAGACAAGAAAAAGACAACAATCAACAAAGAATCATCAATAACGGCGATGAGTAAAGAAGTATTTTATTAGATCATAAAAGGAGTACAGTGTTCGATTACAAATGATAAAAGATAAGAATGATACCGAACAACTTCACACCTTTTCCTTGTCTCCCAAGACTTTCTCGGGAGGCTGGGACGAGGAGCTCGGTTGCTCGGTGATAACAACAGCTTGATCAGCAGAAATCTTCTCGGCAGGAAGAGGCATAGAAGAAATATCCTCAATGACAGAGGGTTGAGAAGCAGAAATTGGGACATCCACAGCCATGGAAGATTCATCTGATGCAGGTTCATCTTCTTCTTCTTCCACAATTGGTGGAGGAGGACCAGGGAGATGCCGTTGGAATAGCTCAGAATTGTCTTGGATTTTTAGCTCTTGTAGAGCAGCTACCCAACCGTCATGGAAGTATTTCAACTCCCCATATTTGACTTGAGATGTCATAGCTGCAATCCCTTTATCCCATCCTTTTTCCCAACCAGCACTGAAATGTTTCCTAACTGCAACTTTTCTTTTCAACTGCTCCGAGGAGAGTTTGACATCCAATTGTTCTTTCTGGATTTTGATGTCTCGCAGGATAGACAGTTCTTCTTCTGCCTTCTTCAGTTGGTCATCGCACCTTTGCTGATTGACCTCTAAGCTTTTCACCTTCTCCTCCAAATTCTTGGAGGTTTCAGCCATCTTTATCTTATCAGCCTCAGCTGCAGCCAATTTTTTCTCCCAGGCAGCTTTCTCCTCGACGTACTGCTGGCGAGATTCTTTCACAGATTGGGCTAAACCCAAGAGGGCATCGTCAACATCGGACGAGGAACTAGAAGCTTTAATAGCTTGATCTTTCTTCACGATGGTATTGAAACAGTTCACCAGCTGAAAGATAAGAAAAATAATAGAGTCAACACAAATACAAGAGTTCAGGAAAAAGAAAAGAAAGACCAAAGGTATGAGAAATTTACTGAAGAAAGATGGCGAGCAGCTAGGGATGTCAGTGTATCCCTAGGAATCTTTTCATCAACCCCGAGAACCTCGGGTATAACTGAGCTCGTTGAAGAGCTTGGAAGAATGATTTTTGAAATACTACTACCACCAGCGGGTAGAGAAGATGCAGTTCCAGCAAGATTAACCGAGGATGATTTCCTCAATCTCTTCAAAGGAGGGTCAGCAGCATCAACCAAGGAAGAGGTCTTGGTCGGAGAGATTGTAATTACATCAGCACTAGCATTTTTCTTGCTCGGGGCCACTGGGGGCTTCTCGGCAACTTTGGAGGAACTAACATCTAATTTTTTAGTCCCCTCTGGGACATCAATTTTACCTTTCTTTGCTTCAACAGCAGAAGAAATTTCACCAAATAGAGCAGGAGGAGCTCTTTTCTTGCCCATTCTCTGAGATAGGGGAATATGAGAATCTGAAGATGAACTTTCTGGTGTTGAGGCTGGTTCAATAGGGCGAGCAGTATAAGAGGTTGTGTAGCTCTTATACTGCAGCAAATATGATGCAGATCTAATATGCTCGTCTGCAATCGTCTTATGCAAATTCCAGATAAGTTTTAAATGCTTGATATTCACTTCCGACTCTTTTGGAGTTTTTCTTTTACTATCAACTGCAAATAAATACATAAATCTCAGTCATACATTTTGTCAAACATGATGAAAACGCAATTTCATAAGTAAAATAAAAATGAAAAATAAACCTATCCCATTGCCGTATGGGGGGCATCTGGGACCGTTGTATACTTCATTCCCAGATAAAGGCGCGTGTTGCCAATTTTTTATGACCAACCCATGCTCAAAATAATCTCTATTTGAATCAGGGAGGTTAACTACAAGGGCTCTATTTAAAAACCTAGTTTTTAAATAATAAACATTATCTAAAGTGGCCCATTTATAGCAGTACATGATTTCTGGGATCCCTATACGAGTCCCATGAGTTAGATTTAACTTGTGCACCCCGTTAATTATTCTCCATGTATTGGGGGCTATTTTTGCAGGAACAAGATCAAAATATTGACAAAACTCAAGACATAATGGGTTTGGGGGAAAAGAAAAACCACATTCAGCAATGAAAAGACTGGGGAACCAATGTCCCTCAGCCAATCGAAAGTAATCTAAAGGCTCAGAAAGAACCTCTAGAATTACCCAAGAAGGAATGGAAAAATCAGAACGAAATTTCTCAGCAGATTCAACAATATAAACCATATTGAATAAAAGAGATGCAGAAGAAAGGAAGAAGATCTTACAGAAAGAAAGGAGATATGTTGACAACGAACGGAAACAATGATGAACACACAAGAGAGAGGAAGAGAATAGAAAACTTGAATACAGAAAAATGGAAAGTGTAGACGACGGTATGGTTACCAAAGGAGTTTAAATACTTTGCATTGGGAAGCGGCGAAAGAAATGATTACTAAAAAGAAACTACTGAACTTCCGGCGGCTAAAAAGACAAAAGTTGCACGAAGATCGAAGCGCTTGTAAAAAAGGCGGAAACTGCGAAATGAGAAGGAAATTTGAATACAATGCTCCTAAAACCCAGGAAGGTCATTTAATACTACCATATACCGAGAAAGAATGTCCCATACTCCTCAAAGTTCGAAATATGAAACATTGGGGGCTTCTGTTGATACCAAAATTAATATGCTGATGTGGACGAATAGTATGAAGACACGTGTCAATCTACGTGGCACAATAACAGCGAGGAAGATCATTTACTGAACAACCATGGTTGGTACCGAGCAACGAGAATACACCGAGGAGCTCTATCATGCCGAGGAACTCCATCCGAGGAACTCCATCATCCCGAGATACTCTAAGCACTCCGAGGAACTCTTGATCAACGAGCAACTAAGGCGGTCCGAACTGCACCTCGGCCGTGTCATCAATTATCAGACGGACAACTGTTCAACTATTCATTAGATTCTTGACGCACACGCTGCATTAAATGTATTACCCATTCATATGTATATCATTTAATGTATTAGACCTTTCATGTACAGCCTTGAGGCTATAAATACCTTGTATCAATCCCATTCAAAGGGACGGGAATTTCTTGAGAGAACTTGTAATCAAGAATTCCACAAACACTCAGCAATAACATAACAGTGGACGTAGGCTTTATTCCTAGCCGAACCACTTTAAAAATCTTTGTCTTATTTATTTATCTGTGATTGAATAATTAGAGCGATCTAATTTTTTACATCAACAGATGATGTTGTAAAAATAAGCATCCTGTCAAAAAAGTGGAGGTACATGTGGCTGTGCATCCACAACTTGTGCTTGATGAGCAGTTTTTCTAAAGGATAAACAAAAATATGCAATACATTCGGAACGAATTTGTGAGGATAATTTATAAAATTCTTTTACTTCACAATGGTCCTGTTCTGAAATTTACTATCTAAATTCAAAACATTCAATTCAATCATATGTGAGATATGGATCAGTGGATACTAGTCTTGTCAAGAAATGGTATAAAAGAATTAACCGTTAATAATTCCTATCGGGAACCCTACAAACTACCTTCATACATTCTTTCTTGCTCCAAGTTGACACATTTGAAGCTATGTAATTGTATATTCAAGCCACCACTTGCATTTGGAGGATTTTATACTCTTATTAGTCTTTTTCTTGAAAACATCTCATTTTCTGGCAATACTTTCGAAGCACTACCCATTCGACTCCAATGATTATCCTTAAGTAATTGCACTGGTTTGGAATATTTAAGAATCCATGCTCTAGAACTCTATTGGATTGTTATCGTGAGCAGTCATAAATTTTATTGGCAATGTTTGGACATCAATAAAAACTTAACATCTGTGTATGTTGCACTTCTGAAAAAAGTGGAGCATGCAGGGGAAGATAAAGCCGTCAATTTACTTAAGTTTCTTGGCAGTTTGCTTAGAATTAAGTTGCTTTGGTTGGATGGTTTTTCACTTGAGGTAAGATACAAATTTAGTGTTTTCTTAATCATGTTGAGCTATATGAAACATGTAGGTATTTATTATATTGGTGCTGGTTGTAACGAAGTTTTTGGCTGCAGCTTATGTTCCAAAATTATTGCAGACCATAATTAACCACTTGTTGGAGCTTCGCTTTTTTATTTTTAAATTTAATAATTTGGATCAGATTACATGTGCCTTTTGCCTTCTTAGAAGCTCCCCCAACTTGCAGAATTTGGAGATTTGGGTGAGAATGGTTGATTTCTCATTTTTTTTCCTTTCTTGAGGTCCTTTTTGGTTCGGGGTGAAATTATTTCCACACGGGTGACAAGTAATGCCGTATTTTTTTTATATATTTCGAGTAAAAAAAATTATTCCCGCTATGATCATGCATTTCGGACAAAAAGTGAACAAAATTCTAAACTTAAGTGAAAATGTTTTTTTATCATTATACTTTCAATTAGCTGAAAAACGTTTCACATAGAAACAAAGGGTGCGTTAAAAAGGAAGATTCCAAACTAATTTGGTTTTTTGATTCATTTTTCTAGAGGCCTCAGTAGTAGAGGATAAAGTCAATGAAGTAGTTATAAATTATCTGGAGGCATGGGACTACATGGTGACGACACTTGATCGACTTCAAATGGTGAAAATAAAATGCATGAAAGGTTTGAAGACAGAACTTCTTTTTATAAAACTTTTACTCTCTCATTCTCCTTCACTCGAAATGATGCTAATTGAGCTGAGTTTTGAAATTGGTGTCAACGAGGCGTTAAGGATTTCAAGAGAGTTGATGAGCTTCTCTAGAGCATCAACGATGGGAAAAATAATATTCTAAAACTCAACTTCAGTGGTTGTGGGCCCCTGTGTAACAACCCGAGACTTTAGAGATGATTATTTATTTATTTTTGGGAGAAATAAATATTATTTTATTGGAGAAAAAATTAAATTGGCATATGAGGTCAAAATTTGAAGTTGCTAAAAAGTGTTTCGAATGGAGATTCTGAGGGTGTAGTTGTGTCCGAAAGGGTCAAGAAAGTCAAAATGACTGTACATGGGGTCTATTTAGGTTCCGAAATAATTTAAGCTCGTTTGGCTCGAATTCAAGTTACCAAGTCATTTAAAGTGTTTATTATCATTTAAAGATGTGTACATTGGGAAATAAGGCTTATTAAGCCTATGGCATATATAAATATCCTTAGAGAGAAAGAGAAATAGAAAGAAAGAAAGAGATAAGAAGAAAGGAGAAGAGAAAGTGGAGATTTCGGCCCAATACGCGATCTCGAGGACGGATCAGACCCTACGAACTTGAGGCGAGTGATTAAACTTGCTAAATAATTGTTGTGTACCATTTATTGCATGATTCGTGGGAGAAATTTATGGGTTTAAGGTTTAGTTTATCAAAACCTAACTTTTTGGGAAAACCTTATATTTATAGTGTATAAATAGATTTCAGGTTAGAAATTAGTTTAAAAGTGTTTTTGGATGAATATTGATGATATATATGTGATTGTGTTGAAGAGAAATGAAGAGAAGATGATTAAAATGAATTTTGGGGATTGTAGGCTAAATAAAAGTAGTCATTTTCGAGGTTTCTGTTGAGCCGAATCGATTTGGCCCCTTACCGAATCGTTTTGGAAATATGCAGGTGCCCAGGTCTGAGTGACCGAATCGATTTGGCATGAGACAGAGTCCCAGGTCTGATGACCTGAATCGATTCACCTTGGAGGCCGAATCGATTCGCAGGGCCAAATCGATTCGGAATTGGCCCAAATCAATTCAGAAACAGGGTTTTTGAGGGATGTTTTTCTAGGAAGAATTTCATTATGTTCTGTTCGAGGTTATCGATTGGGAACCTCTATAGGAGATATGTGGAGTATGTTTTGGATATTTTAAGGAGTTTCCCCTATAAGAAATTATTAGGGTCCTAATGACTAAATTTGAGGTATACCGATTAGAGAATATGGTATAATCTAAGTGGTGAAGCCCACTATCATTGGAAATTCTCTTTGGAGATAATTATTTAATTCGCTTGAAAGAATGAGAATGAGAATGAGTTAGAGATAATTGATTTTAGAATCAAATCCCAAATGGGATAACTTTGAAGGTTCATATAATTAATTGAACCATATTATGGATGGAAAATTATAAATGCTAATTAATAGGCATACGGATATAGAGATATCCTTAATGACGATTGAATTGGGAGGTGTCTCACACAATGAGAAATACTAATTGAGGTGCATTAGGATAAAGAATATCCTTAACTTAAATATAATTCATAATTAGAAGCGATATGTGAGCTTCAAGTGAGAAATAGTATAGTGTATACTAAGTGGGGAAGATGTGTGAGAATTTACGGTTAGTATATCAAAAGAGAGAGATATACTAAATAATGATATTAATTCAACTACGCCTAAGTGCGTAATACGAATATGTAAATGATGTGGTAGGTATACCTTATATGATGGTATATCTTTATATGATGTGATGATGTATGCATACATTATGTGATGGTATATACATATATATATATATATATATATATATATATATATATATATATATATATATATATATATATATATATATAGTGAATCATACCCCCTCCTTGCTATCATCGGGAAGTTGCTCGCGATGAGGGTGAGCATCCTGGCTCGATGAGCAGGGTGTGGATATTCCCCAGGTCATAGACGTATACGGTGATTGGTATGTGATATACATTATTATTTTGGGGGTGAGATTTCGTGGGTATGTGTCATTCTCACTTGCGGGTTAGGTATATGACCGCTTCCCGGGACGTTGGATGTGTGAGTTGATCACGAGGTGGGTGTCGTTAAACCTCACCAGGTGGTTCCCAGTTTGCTACGTGGTTGGGCAACTGGAAGATGATAGCATTGTGAGCCTGCGTCCTCGAGTTATAGCTCATTTGGATGGTTATTATATTAGATGTGGTTAGTTATTCGGGTATCGAGGGCATAATGGACCTCAACGACCAACAATGCCAATAAGTAGTGTATCGGGGGGGTTCCTTGTTTTCATTTCTCTTTTGCGAGCCGCCCCACGCACGAAGCTCAGTGTAATGTTGGGAAGTGAGGAGAATTTAGTCCTTAATGCTCATAATTATATATATATAGTATATCTCGACGATCGACAGTGCCAATAAGTAGTGTATCGGGGGGTTCCTTGTTTGGATTTCGCTTTTGCAAGACGCCTCACGCATGAAACGCCGTGTACTGTTGAGAATTGGGAATAATTAATTAAATTTGGAATAATAAGAATTTCGGTTACATGCATCCTGCATTGAGGGCATAATGAATTTTGATAATCAATACTACTAGAAGTAGTGTATCGGGGGGTTCCTTGTTTGGATTTCGCTTTGCGAGACATCCCACGCACGAAACGCAGTGCAGTATTAAGAATTGGGAGAATTTTAGTCCTTAGTACTTAGATGTTAATAACTCATATATAATAATATGTATATTGATGTCATAACTAGAATATGATAAATTCTAGTAAAAGAGGAATGTTTATGAAATGTGAATATGTTGGTATGAGAATGGTTATGTAAACTCTATATGTTGAGTAAATGAATGAATAAAAGAGAATTAATAACATTAGAAATTATAGTATATGATTTAGATGAAATTTAGATAAGCGTAGATTAGGAGATAGTTAGATTTATTTGCCTAATTAGAATTGGGCGTTTATTTGGAGATCACGTGCATACGTTTAGTTGCGCGCTTTAGTTGAGAGGTGGGTTGAACTTTTATGGAGAGGACGACTCCACCTTAATCATGTAATAATGCATTTATAATTATTATGCATTTTAATGAACTTGCTATAAAATGTTTTCAACTCGGGCTCTGACCCGTTTGTATTTTCTCCTCCTATGCATATATTCTATTACTTTAGGTGTTCCTCCGTAAGGACGCCATTGGGGTTTATCCATCCGGTGTAATCGTGGAGCTATGGTAGTAGCGGGTTGTTGCGGCACTTTGATTTAGTTGATTCCTCTCTATTGTATATCTAGATTAGGATTCAGTTTGTACATCGAGTTTATACCCAAGTGTAGTAGATTTGCACTTTTATATTCTCTCTCTCAGATTATTGTATTGTCTGTTACTCGACAGCATATTCGGGTATTTTACTGTGTACATTGTGTTGTACTCTTTTATACATTATTGGAGCAGATGTGTCTCCCTCATCATAGTTAGATGTGTATGGTTGGTTATGGTTGTATGGTTGGTTTTATGTTGGTGTTAAATAAAAAGTTTTAAATTTTTGGCAATCCGCTTTTAATAGTTTAGCCTTATATTATTTAGTATTGTCAGTTGATGTTGAGACTGTGCCATTTGAGATACCTGATTTAATGTAGTATAGGGCTGGCCACCCGTTATTATTTTATGCTGGTTGTCACACCATGTTTATCTTTTACTCTATGAAGTCTTCTTATATTATTGGGAAAATATGGCCGAACGTACACAAGTAGCTATCGTGTAGAGCAAGGTCCAACTTGGAATTGATTATTTTTAGTGGATAGTGAATTATAAATTAATTGCAAAGCCATTGTTTTCATTATTGCTTACTGAAAAATTCTACCGTTCTCTTGCTACATATGATTGAACTACATTCTACATACTATTTATCTTGTAACTCAGAATCAATAAACCTGGATACACGACCAACTGCTTACCATTTTGTGATGTTCTTTTTCCAAATTTCCATTAGTGAGGTATGTTATGCTACCATTTATTCAACTAACGGTTTCTTAAAATTAAAAAAGAAAACTTAAAAGACATAAACTAAAAGAAATGTTTATAAAAATAAACCCTTAAACAAAAACAATGTTTTGAGATTCAATGTTGCTGTCGAGAGCGGTTGCTGGGATGGGGCAGAAGGAGGTGGCCACAAATGGTGGTTGGTGGAGAGAGAAGGCGCTGTCGGGGTTGCTGGGCGGGGAGGTTAGGGGGGAGGGGGAGAGAGGTGTTTTTTGAATTACGGTTTAAATATTTTTTAAAGATTTTAATTTTTTTAAACAATGTTTTTTAGTTTGTCTTTTACGTTTTTTTTTTAAAAATTTTAAGAGATTTTTGGGTTTTTTAAATCATTTTAATTGAAAATGCCATGTGGTTTTGAAGTTTTGTATTAAAGTCTATTTTTTCAAACAAATTTGTATTTAACTCTAAATTTGCCAATTAATAATGTATTAAAGTTAAATTCAACACTTTCTTTCATTACGCATTATTTTGATATATACAAGGAAGAGTGAGACAAGTGCAGAGAGAGGTGATAGAAATTGTAGAGAACGTGTTGGGAAGGAAGACACATAATCGGGTCACATTGCATGCCTCACTTAACTCAACCCATGGATGTTACCTGGCCTAATTTATGGGACTTGCCGAATATATGGGGTCATTTTTTTTTTGTTATCAAATATTGTGGTAATTGAAATAAGGGAAGGACACCTCTTTATTTTATTTTTTATATTTTTTAGAGTTATTTGTGTTAGGTCATTTTGACATCAAATTGTCTCGTGTTAAAATTATAAATCATGGTATCGTGCCTTGTCATGTTAAATATTTTTTTATTCGGGTTATCATGTGTTTTTGTTTAATTGAGTTTAAATTTAAGAAATCATGTTAGACATGTCGTGTCAGGTCGTTTTTTATACCGGTTGTCTTTGTGTCAAATAATTTTTTTGCCACATCGTGTTGTATTCGTGTAAAAAAAGTTTTGTCGTATTGTTATGAAACCTGACACAAAAACAGGAATCACCACCATTACCTAACATTACATTATTAATTGTCAAGTATAAGGTATAATTATTTTTCATTATTGTATGGTCTTTGAAAAATGGTTACTTTCAAATATGCCCTTGTAATAATGGGATATTACTTACTATTTAGGTCGCGTAGTCACAAATAATTAAAAAGTCAAACTAAATGAATGCTTTTAGGTTGATTACAAGAAAATATTATTCTTACGACCTTTTTCAAAATTGACATTGTGACAATTTAAAAAAAATTGTCACAAAATAAATACTATAATTAATTTAATAATAGTATTTTGATAAAGTTTCAAGTAATTAAAAAAATTAAATTGTTATGACATATTTGTAAATAGTGTCATATAATAAAGTAATTTATATGACTCTTTTTAAATAGTGATAATTAAGAGGTGGTCCTAATTTAATCACGTGAGTGACTTAAACTCCATCACGTGGGTAAGTTTAACCCTAATCCATGTTTTTTTAATTGTTGCAGGAAGTCCTTTATATCGTTACGGTGGCTAGGATTTGAAATTTGTTTACCGTTTTTCCCCCTTCAAACTTCAATTCAAGGCCGTATTAGTAGTTTTGTATGATCAATGTCTTTTCTTTGAAATCGAAGATTATTGAAGCTATTGATAGTCATTTTTTTCAAATTGCAACTAAATTCGTTCTCAGTTTGTGAAAATTGATTCAAGGTATTGAATGTTTCTTTGATCAATTAGTTATCTTCGAAATAAAAGATAATTGAAGTTTATTAAAATCTATTTTTTTTATTTGAATCCACATTGTCTATCTGTGTTTAGTAATTGAAGAAATTTAAAGTCTTTTTTAGAAATTGAAGGCAGGTCGTGTGTCGGTTTGTAATAATTGAGTCAATGTTATGCAAATTTATGTCAATTTTATGGGTTTTTCATTTTGATTGTATATTTAAGTTAATAATACGTAATTTGATTTTTTTGTTTGAAACGACTATGTTTTTCATTTTTTTTAATTTGCAATTGTATAGTTGATTTGATATATTTGTTGGCATGCCCTAATTTCATGTACTTAGCTTTGCAAGTTGTAATTAAATACATGTATCATGCAATTGTCTTGATTTTTTTGTTCTATTATTTTTTTTAATTGTATATTGAATCTTTTTAGTAAATTGATATATCATTTTGTGTTTGAATTTGTACGTGACAAGCTTCTTGTATTAATAGTTAGTATAAATATAACTTGTTTCATCTGTTTATGTTTATTTGTTAATAAGATTTGTGTAATATAAATAAAATGCATGAATTCTCTTGATATTGAAGTTAGTGTCGCTCTCTCTTGAGGACTTACTCACCCCTCTACTATTGTGCACACCTAACGTTCCTTTTTATAATCCCCTAATTAGACTACCCCGTTTAACTATCCTTGTTATAATTTCTCCTTTCAACCACCCTACTCAAACCCGGGTATGCTTAAGATATGATTTATAAGTTATTAATCACATTAACTTAGCTACTCATTTTTCCTTTTTAAATCCATATAACATTCACGCCCGTTATATTATTAATACAATCCACTTCATGTATGTAATTGCCCATATATAACTATTTATCCCCTTATATACGTAAAACCATATTACAACATTCACACATATGTTAAATATACATAATTCATCCTCCCGAGCATTACCTCAGTGGATATATTCTCTAAAGTGTTATTAGCCCAGGATACTCAGTCCCACCTATAGTTTTGAGACAACTATGGTACACCGAATCGGAACGTAAATAACAAACGTAATGGAGGCGGTCATATTCCCTCAAGTACGAGGACATCATTTCAATGCCCCACCTCTAAAATTGGACACTATGACCTCGGGATATACTCGCCCTATTCCTCAAGCTAGGGGATTCACCCACATCGCGCAACATCCCTTGATAGAACTAGAGTATATAATTTATATAAATATCTAGTCACTGATATTTATAAGCACACAATATATACATACTATCACACATCGTACATATATAATAATTAATTCTCGACTTTATCGTGTACAAATACCGTAGCACTAGCCCAAAATCTCGAGTCTGTGGTTCGACTATAATTTAATTAATTAGTTTCACTTTAGTTAATTATCTTAAAATAGTGTCGCTCAACTATATTACCCGGATATTTTCCCTTGGTCTGAAATTAATACTTAGGAGTTGTTATCCCAAAATTTATCCACAATGTATCACCCACATCGCACCCCCCAATACAATTATATTTCCCATAATTGTTAGGAAATTTATTCTTAAATTTATTTTTCCGTAAATAAATACTTTGAAATTTAATCCTTAAATAACCTCTCCCTATATATTAAAACTGGCCGACCTGCCAAAAAATTGGGGCCGTCAATCGATCGACTCCCTGGGTCAATCAATCGATCGACCAGATACCTATTTTCTTCGAGTTATCTGTTTCCTCCATTGTTAACCTAACCAAGCTTTTAGTTTCACTCTCAGTATTCTCCGATCACAATCAAAAATATTTTCACGTGAAAACAGGTTATAATCACCCTAGAAACCTTAATGCAACAACTAATTTCTATGAACTCCAACTTTTTTCGATTAGAGTTTTATCCATGTTTCAAACATCCAATAAAATTTTACATCTCTATTATCGAAAATTTAACATTGATTCTTATAGGATTTAACATACAATTCATACTTCTATACTCCATAATCATAAAACACACTTAATTTCACCCTTAATCTCATCGGAGTATTTCATTCACCGAAACCCAATTTCACAGGAGTACCCATCCAAAAATGGATTTTCAATTCACCTACTACAATATGAATTCAGTATTAAATTTAAAAATCACACCAAGTTAACCACCTGCCTTTTTTTGGGTTCGTAGAGTCTGATCCGTTGAGGAAGAGAAAGGTTTGATGAAGAATACCCAATTTATTCCTTGTCTTGTCTCCAAAAGATCCCCACTTGCTCTTCCAATTGCTCCCTCTAGCTTTCTCCCAAACTCTTAGGTTTAGGTTTGTGTTTTTCTACCATTCGACACTTTTAGATTTAGGTTTAATACACTAATCCCGTTTTTAGTCTAATGGGTCAAGCCTCAGTGACCCGAACACCACTGTGTGGGCCCGATTATGCCTAAAAACGTCCCGAGACCCAATTACTACCCCTCGGTACTCTTTCTCGACTATCTCAGCCTATTTGGACTCAACCATGCACTCAGAATTGTCATCCTAATTAATTTACTAAAAGTCCATATCTCACACCCCAAATTAGTCTATACCCGACTTCGGGTTGAGATAATACATGCCACGTCACTAATATATGTTATGACGTAAATAAATTATTACTGTTCACTTAGTCACTTAATTTCCTAACTATTAACCATTTAATACTTTTCGATTAATATTTAAATAAATATTACCGTAATTAATTCAATTAAGTTACGACACGCAAGTAATTTAAAATTTACCCGAATTAATTAAGTATTTAAATGCACAGAAATACAGGGTGTTACATACTCCCCCCTTACAAAGGAATTTCGTCCCCGAAATTAGGACATACCTTCGATGAATAACTCTAGATACTGCTCTCGCATATCCTCCTCCCTCTCCCACGTACACTCGTTAAATTGTGATGACCCCACTATACTCTAACTAGGTGTACTATCTTAGACCACAGCTTGCGCTCACTACAATCAAGAATAACTTTAGGTACTTCCTCCTATGAGATGTATAGATGCAAGTCAATCTCCTTGAGTGGAATGTGCCAGAAATCCCTCTGGCTCCTCCGATATTTCTTCAGCGATACCACGTGGAACACATTATGTATCCGCTGAAGATGATCTCGCAAACCCAATCTATAAGCTACTTGTACCACCTTCTCAATGATAGGGAAAGGACCCACACACCGTGGTGCTAGCTTCCCCTTCTTAATGAACCTCATCAATCCTTTCATTGGAGACACCCTGACCAATACCTGATCGCCAACCTCTAACTCCACATGTCTACGAGAAGCATCATCATAACTTTTCTACCTATCCTGAGTTATTCGAATCCGTCCCCGAATCAACTTTATTATGGCAGTCGTCTATTGGATCATCTCTGACCCCAATAGCTTATTATCCCCCACCTCTAACTAATAAGCGGGCGAACGACAAGGTCTCCCATAAAAATCCTTAAATGGTGCCATGCCGATCGTAAACTGGTAAGAGTTTTTATACGTAAACTCTACCAAAGGAAGGCATCACTCCCATACTCACCCAAAGTCAAAAATGCACATCCTGAGCATGTTCTCTAGCATCTGATTAAATCTCTCAGTCTGCCCATCCGTCTATGGGTGGTATGCGGTACTCAACCGTAACTCAATGCTCATGGCATCCTGAAATATCTACCAGAAGTGGGACACAAAATTCTTGTCTCTGTTGGACACAATGTTAATAGTCACCCCGTGTAGCTTAAGTATCTCCGCTATGAACAGCTGCATGTATTGCATCATCTAAAACTCTATGCGAACAGGTATGAAATGGGCTATCTTGGTCAATCGATCCACAATCACCCATATCGAATGGTGACCCCTCTGTGATATAAGTAACTCCGTAATGAAGTCCATGGAGATACTCTCCTATTCCCACACAGGAATCTCCAGCGGCTGTAGCATCCCTGGAGGTCTCTGATGATCAACTTTCACAAGCTGACATGTGGTGCATTTCGAGACAAACTCTACTATGTTCCGTTTCATCCCTATCCACCAGTACTGCCTCCTCATATCCTGGTACACCTTATCCTCGTCGGTATGTATTGCAAACCTCGAACCATGGGACTCTATCATAACCGCATGTCTTAAATCCTCATCATCCGGCACGGCTAACCTCCCATTAAAGCATAGGCTCCCTCCAAACTAACCGAATAACACTCTGCTCCCTCGGCCAGTAACTGACGTATCCTCTCCAGACATATCTGATCCTCGACCTGCTCCCTCATAACTCGCATGATAATCTCGGGAGAGATAGATAAATTTAATATATATGCCCTAGCTATATCATCATTGTGTCGAAGATCCATCCACTTCGTCTTCCAGACCTCTGCAAACTCCCCAGTGCTCCTCCAACTCAACACCTCTGCTATGACGTCGGCCTTAACAGGATGATATTGGGTATCAAACTTCAAATCCTTCACGAATTCTAACTACTGCCTCTGCCTCATGTTTAGATCTTTCTGTGTGAAGAGATATTGAAGTGGCTTGTGATCCGTGAGTAGAGTAAACTGCTCTCCCAAAAGATAATGCCTCGATATCTTTAAAGCAAAAATGACCAATGCCAACTTCAGGTTGTGTGTGGGGTAATTCTTCTCATGGGGCTTAAGCTTCCGAGATGCATAATCTATAGCCCTATCCTCCTGCTGATTCAATAGCCCTTAGACCCGTTCGAGAGTCATTACCCCTGTAATGAGATCTCTCGAATTGTCCCGTTTGGATAGTTTGGAACAACATAATTTATGTATAATAGTATTCTTAGTGGCTTAAAGTTTTTACTTTTGGAGGAAGTTCTGCAGGCGTATCCTAATATTCTATAGGTACATACTGGATTGTCAAGTGTGACTGTTATTTCAATTGATCAATTGAAATAACACTCAATCTTTCCAATCTACATCGTGTACTTGGAGAACTACGGGGATATGCTACCGAATTTTTCTCAAATCGTAACAATGTGCATGAGTTGTTAAGTATATTACTAAAAAATGCAGTCATGAATGGGATATGACCACTCGCCACTTAGAGGAGATGGTGGAAATAGAAATTTCTATTATAAATTGAATTTGAATTTGAAATTTAAAAATTGAATATAAATAAGACATAATTAAATGAAACATACTATAAATCTAAGTTTTGTTTGTACTAATCCATGAATATACGCTTCTTACCTTTAATAGGTGATTAGTTGTGGTAGCTGTGATGGGATATTCGAAATACAAAGAGTGGATGGGTGAGACAAATAGATTGGGGGATGTGTTTTGCAGAGGTGCTAATGAATTTCTGAAATATGCAAAGAGATGTCATAATGATGAAGAGTTTTCGTGTCCGTGTGCTAGGTGTAAGAATGGTAAGGTGTTTGAGTGGAAAACAGTTGAACTACATTTGTTAAGATGGGGTATGTAAGATAGTAATTATAATGAGACAGGGAATTTAGGATGTGGTTGACACAAGAGGTAATTATAATTAAAATGGTTGTTATATAATGTTACATTACACTCAAATTTTACAACTAATATAATTAATTTATCTATATTCTCAGCTCTTAAATATGGGTGATGTGACATCAAGGCTTGCTCGTCTAGCCATTGGACCCTTATTCATGGCACAAGAGTACAAAAAGTATCGATTGAACAATTATGTTTTTAGCGCTAAAATGTACGAGGAAAGTACAAATGTACAGAACTCGGGCATTTTATACAAGGCTCTTACTTTTTTTCGAGCGAGCGCAAAAGATAAAAACCTCATTGAAGCTGAAATGACGTACTATGGCGTAATCCGAAATATATTTGAATGGGATTATATAAGCTTCAAAGAGGTTGTATTTTTTACTGTGAATGGGTAAGAGTTGAGGATGAAAATGCTTGTAAAGTTGACCATGTCACGAATTTGATCATGGTTGACTTATCCAAGTTGAAGAGCAACGACCACGTGAGCGATGAACCGTTTGTTTGTGAATTTCAAAAGGTTAACCAAGTGTTTTACTCGGAGTATATCAACAACGAGCCGTGGCCAATTGTCTAACACGTGCCAAAGCGTCTAAATAGTAGTGTGTATGACTTAGCTGCTCCTACCGAATATCAATCCATTTTTTATGATAACCCGAATTTGAAACAATTTTTCAATTTGTAATAAATATTCCAATTTGAACTTTATCAATCCATTTTTAATTCTTTTAATTGATTTTCACTTTATCATTTTTACTCTTCTGTAGTGTGCATGGGGGTGGGCAGTAGGGGTGGGGGTGGGGATGTTTCGGATTTTTAGTAATTGTACATATTATGAGCAAGTTGCCGTTGCTTTGGAATTCAGAATTGAGGTGTTAAACAACAACAACTCATTTGGATTTTTAGTAATTGTACATATTTGCATGTCTTCTTCTAATTCATTTTGATTTGTACTAATAACAACATTTTTTTAGAGCAAATGTCTCCTTCAGGTATTAAGGCGAGGATGATGATGTTGGATATGATGAAGTCATCTGGGCTCAGTGGTAGGGGAGGCGACGAGGGCTCCTCGGCCCCTAGGTTCCCCAAATATGGAAAATTAGGGATGGCCATAGAGAATATGACGGGGCTATTAGCGAGATCCCTCAAGAAGTTAAAGACGGTCATCGACCCGGGGTACACTAGTTGGAGGGAGGTGCCAAATGAGCTCAAGTTAGATATTTGGGTGGCACTACAGGTAATGTATTTATATTTATATTTATATTTATATGAATATTTCAATTTCAATTTGATTTTGATTTTGATTTCGATTTCAATTTCATTTTATATTTATACTTCTTTGCAACTAACATTGTATTTGTTCGATAGGAACAATTCAGCCTGGATCCGAAGCTACGAGATTCCGTCTTAGAGCAGTTGAGGGAGCAACAGAAGACGTAGAAGAAAAATATGCAGACCCAATACTTTGGGAAGACACGAGAGTCCGTTATCAGAATACGTGAATCCATCCAGCTGAAGGAGCTGATCTCATTGGAACAATGCCAAAAGTTTATTGACAATGAGACTACAATTGGCATCTCGCCAACCGGGGAGGGAAAATCAGGCAAAAACGATGGATGTGCACTACTCCGGTCGGACGTCTTATGCCAAGGTGGAGCATAAAATGATGGTAAGATTTAATTTTTCTATAACTACAAAAATATGTTATTCTTTATTATTTTACTTTTGGGGGTCGATACTAATTTTACTTTATTTTATTTTAGGGCATAGGGAGTGGCCTTTAGGGTAGGCCACATGCTCGATACTTATATGGTTATTCGGAAGAAGAAGGGGAAGGATAAGGAGGTTTCCCCGAGCATCGCGGCCACGATTATAAGTAATTCGATAATTTACCTTTTGTTAATTACGTTATCATTTTTCAATGTACTTATTTTACTAATCATGTTCTTTTTATCATTTCGGGTAAAACTTAAAGAAGTGCATGAGTCAAAGTCTGATGCCGACAAGGAATCTTTGTCCAAAGACGTACTCATCCAAGTGCTTGGCACTGATCACAAGTGGAGGACAAGGGGGTGATCTCACGGGTGGAAAAATCTAGGATTATCGGATTGGAGACGAGCGACACCGGATTGGCCCGAATGGTGGGCTTACATGACGCGAAGTTGTCCCGTTTGGAGGCGACGATCCAACATATGTTCTCATTCATGAATCGTTCGTTGAGCGAAAACCGTAAAGGGAAAGGGAAGGAGAAGGTGGTGGAGGAGGAGGTACAAGAGGACGAGGTGTAGGATGGTAAGGATGTGGACCTCGCTGCTTCATCGCCGACACGTGCGGACTTTGATGATCCACTCCCCTATTTGGCTCCCTTAGACCTAACGATGTTGACACTTTGTTGGCCAAGAATGTTTATACTGGACATATTTGATGGCCAACGAATAGGGACGGGATTAAGGGACCCGAGCACCGTCCAGGGTATGCTAGTTCATGGACGTTAGCTTCAAGACATCGAGTCCAAGGTGCTCATCACACATGTGATACCTAGGAAGGAGAACTCCCCATTATTGTTGCGCGACCAATGCGATAGGATGTATATTAGTGGGTGTGTCAATTCGTATATCGCGTGGCCTACTCACCTCCACAGAGTTAACCTTACTCCAGACATTTAGTGACGTTATTTGAATTGAGTTGTTTTAAGTTGTCACATTTGAATTATATTTGGATTATATTGTGATGTATATTGTCTCTATTTTGAATGTATATTTGCATTATCTCTATTTTATTTGGATATATGATGTTTGAACAGGTACAACGTTGCTATAATAGGTACTAATATACTGCTGGGCAGTGGTAGTGGCCAAACTGCCCAGTAGATTTTTTTTCAATTCTGCCCAGACATGTGTGTTTTCAAACGACCGTGTCAATTCAGGGGCTTGTATAGTCACTTCAGTGACATGTGTGTTTTCAAAAACAATAACCTCTTCATGGGTTTCAAATAAAGTGGGTCTTTTATTCTTAACCTCTTCGGGAGGATGATTAGGGCATGATTTTTCATTTGATCTCCAGTTCTAGGGAGCAGAGTCTTTGGAACCTATAGGTCTTACATGCTTCTGGCGTGCAAGATATTCATTTGCTACTTATGTCAATGTTTGTCCCACTAGTACATCAATTCTTGCGAGCACATTTGAAGCGGGTACATGAGACTTGATTACTTTTGCAGTATCATTGAATGCATCAAGTAATTTATTTGCGATTTCCTAATGATGCAATATCCTTTTCACTTCATGCTCACATTGAGAAATACGGGGGTCTAGATGATACAAAGTGAAAGTGTTCCATGTTAATTCTCGTCATTCTTCAGGAACGGACTGTACTTCTGTTACATTCTTTCCTACCCCTAACAGCAGGAAGAGTGTCTCATCAAAATGACAATCGGCAAATCTAGCGGTAAATGTATCACATGTCAATGTCTCAATATAACGAATGATTGATGATGAATCATAACCAACATATATGCCCAAACGACGTTTGGGACCCATTTTGGTATGCTGGGGTGGGGGATGGGCACATGCACTGCACAACCAAATTTATGCAAGTGTGATATATTTGGTTGACATCCAGACACAAATTGAAAATGTGAAAATGGGTGAGAAGCAATGGGTCCCCAAGAAGAAACTAGGATTTTGGATTGCATAAGTAAAGGTCGCGCAATAAGTTGCAAACGTTTAATTAAAGATTCGGCTAAACCATTTTGAGTGTGGACATGAGGGGACTGGGTGCTCAACATCAATTCCTTGTGATAAACAGTAGTCATCCAAAACATGAGAAGTAAATTCTCCTGAATTATCTAAACGAATGGATTTAATGTGTTTATCAGGAAAATGTGCTCTAAGTTTTATGATTTGAGCAAGTAATTTTGCAAAAGCCAGATTATGAGTAGTTCACAAACAAACATGTGACCAATGAGTGGATGCATCAATTAAAACAATAAAATATTTAAAAGGTCCACTGAAAGGGTGGATAGGTCCAAAAATATCCCCATGAATTCTTTGTAAAAAGGATGGAGACTTGGAAGCAATTTTGAGAAAATATGGCTTAGTGATTAATTTAACTTGAGAACAAGGGGTGAAAAAATGATCATCGGGTAAGGTAAGTTGTTTATTTTTTCACGAGTTCCCGTATGAGTTATTTATGATTCGATGCAACATGTTTGATTCAGGATAACCCAATCGATCATGCCATAATATTAAATTATAACGATCATTGAGCTTCCGGCTCATGACAGTATGTGATTCTACAACATTAATTATTGCATGGTATAACCCCATGGATAATGCAGGCAATTTCTCTAGTGTGAGCTTCTGGCTTCCAACACTAGAAGTAATGGGAAGGAACTATTTATTACCTTCATTACATGTTTCAATATGATACGTATTCACTCTTATGTCCTTAAAACTCAATAAATTTCTTCTGGGATTTCTTGAGTATATATCATTATTTATGAATAAGTGGGCACCATTAGGTGACACCACGTGGGCTCTTTCGGAGACTTCAATTATCTTAGAGGGACTAACTAAAGAAAAACTTATGGTTTTTCAAAATGGTGTGGGTTGTCCCACTATCTACCAGTCAACAATCGCCACTTGCGCTTACTTTCGGATCCATACCTTTAACATAAATAAATGTAAATTTAAAATCAATCCACCAATCATATAAGCATAAAGAAATTATCAAAACCATTCCATTAACTACAAAATTCTCAAAATAAAGATATTAGGTAAAATTGTCTAAGCTCTAATGATAAACTACTAATGTCTCAGTAGAAAAGATGAAGCAGATAAATAAATAAAGCATAATCATTTAAGTCTTCAGGACCGTCTTAGGTGGTTCTCCAAGTACGTTATCAAATGCCTCATCATCAATAGCATTTCCACCCTCATCTTCAAAGAAATCATTAAAGTTGAGACCAGTGTCGTCAAGTTTCCAACGGTCTTCAGGACCTTCCACAATGTTTGTCTCCACTTTCTTTTTCAAGGCTTGATATCTTTCAACCAATTTCTTGGATGAACGACGGGTACGAGTCCAATGTCCACTTCGGCCACATATATGGCAAATATCATTTGGATCATGTGTATTTGACTTATGATTCCCTTTATTGTTATGATTATTCCACTTCTGGTGGTTCTTGAATTTTGTATTTTGTCTATGGTCTTGATTATGGCAGCCACCTCTCCTGGAGTTTCCACGACCCCACAGTATATTTCCTTAGCCTTTTTCATTATTCTGAATAGAGTTAGCATTCACTTCAAGGAGTGCTACAGATCTAGTGGGTCTAGATGTATGATTCTTCATCAGTAAGTCATTGCTCTGTTCAACAACTAGGAGACATGAGATTATTTACGAGTACCTTTTAAACACTCGCTCTCGATATTGCTGTTGCAGGGGCACATTCGAGGCGTGAAAAGTTGAGAATGTTTTCTCCAACATATCTGCATCCTCTGCCTTTTCTCCACAAAGATTTAGCTTGGAGGTAATCTTGAACTTAGCAAAATTATATTCAGACACAATCTTGAAGTATTGAAATCTTAAGTTGAGCCATTCATGGCGTGCACATAGAAGTATGACCAATTTTTGGTGGTCATATCGCTCTTTCAGGGAGTTTCATAAATCAAGAGGATCTTTCACCGTTAGGTACTCACTTTTCAAATCATTGTGTATGTTATGCCTAAGGAATATCAGGGCCTTAGCTTTGTCCTGCCGGGACATGGTATTTTCTAGTGTTATTGCATCACAAAGATTTTAAGCTTGGAGGTGGAGTTCAGCATCTTGAGACCAATTAAGATAATTTACCAAAGAAATTTCAAGTTCTTCAAATTCGAGTTTAATTATATTTTACATTTTTAAACTGTTCAATAAATAAATTGCAATCAGAAATATGTAATGCATAATAAAGAAAAATTAATAATTCAATATTGATTGGAATATCGTGTGTGTGATTAGGACTTTAAGACCTTGATTCAATAATTAGAACTTCAGGTCCATTCTATTTATTTGTTGGAACTTCGGATTAATACATAAAATAATTGAACTTTCGGTCAATTTTATTGAGTGTAAGGACTTTATTTACCCTATTGTATCAAAACTTCAGGTTTGATCATATTTAAAAAAAATATTTGGAACTTCAGGTCCAAATTATAAATTATCTGGGGGCATTTAATGTCCCTAACTCTATGATAAAAATAATCAAAACTTCGAGTTTTGATTGAGGGTATATATTATTTGGAACTTCAGGTCCAAATTACAAATAACGATTCAAGTCCCAAATTTAAAGGTAATTGAGAACTTCATGGCCAATTACTGGAAACTTCAGGTCCCCAAAATAAAAACTTCAGGTTTGATTATCGTGTCCACAAAAAAAATTGAACATCGAGTGCGAACTTCAGGCCACAAAAATTTAAATAAGAATTGGAAACTTTAGGCCCCAAGATATATTATTAAATAACTTGAGGTCTCAAAATTTTAATTATTTATTCACACAATGAACACAAATATGTGATATGTACGAAGCAAAGTTAAAATAAAGTGGACCAAGGCGACAATTTGGTCAAAGAAATGAAAAAAAAAATAACTTCAGAAAAACAATATTCTCATAGAAAACAACAATCTTAAATACTCAACAAGAAGAGGTTTGAAAAATATACAAAGCATCGGAGTGGAATATTAAACAATATTACCACCGTCAAACAACAACAGTGCCATATGATGAACAATAGTAATCATAAAAAAATAAAAGAGAGGGCATTCATGTTCATAGCGAAGACTTATAAAACATAACATATAGGAATAGTACATCCCCAAATTCAAAAGTTCAAGCAACGATTTTTTTTATTTTGGAGGTATTCTCAAAGCTAGATTACTAGAATTACTTTGAGGGTGATATGACGGATTTTTTGTTCCATCAATAGTTTTATAGTACAATATAATGTAGGCATAAAGATATAAGTATGTAGCTACAGTAGTGATATCATACCAACGTACCTTATTCCACTGTTGAAAAAAAACTTTTCGGTTGAACTAATTGGTAGGGTGACAATAAAACAAAATTTAGATGGATATTCGTGCTGATAACGTGTTAAGAGAAATAAGGCACATAGAGAATTTTAGAGGGAGGAAGAGTTCTTATTAATTGGTGTCAAACAAATTGGGATGGGGGGGGGGGGGGGGGGGGGAATCACCCCTTATTTATTGTACAAGTTGGTAGAGTCCTAATAGGAGTGGACATCCACTTAAGTAGGATAAATACAATATTTATAACATTTTCATTATTATCTGTAATGGTTTGTTTTTCAATCAATGGGTGCTATCGGTTAAATGACTCGACTTGAGAACATTTTCGTCTAATTGTACATTACTGCAACTGTTAAATGGTTGATTGGCCCAAAATGGTACTAAACACTAATGTCTCGTTTGATGCATCGTATAAGCGGGCCAAATATTTTAGATAAGAGTTTGGATAGGATAAGGATGAGCCGAATAAGACTTTAATAATCCTGCATTTGGAACAGTTCCGAATATAATAATACAATCCTGAGTTTGAAATGCCCCGGATAGGATTAATTTGTCTTTAGTTTTTTTAAAAATACCCTTATTTTATATTTAATATCAAAGAGGCCCCAACCTGATTGACTTTGTTCTATTTTGTTGTTGGTTACATATTTTAATTTGACGTGGGATGTTAAAAAATGTGTAATACCTATCCTTTTTTCTGACCCTGCCAGACACACATTTTGTAGTGTTTGTAATTAACATGGGTGCATTTGAAACACCACTCAATGTGTGTTTGACACATCAGTAGGGTCATAATAAAGGGTCAGGAAAAAGAGTCTCCCTAATATTACTCTAAAAAAATCACATGATGGGATGATTATAATGAGGTGGACCTGTGTATTTGTATATATAATTTCTACACAATTAACCATTATCACTCACTCACCTACAACTATCTTGATAAATAGCAACAAGTCTACTAGTTCTACTGGAATCACGTATCATATGTTTAAGATTCCAACACTAAGCGAAAGAAATCTAACGCAGGGGAAGAATGAAAAGTTAAAAAAAAGGTTCCACGTGATCAGAAAATAAAGTTGCACATGATACAAGAATATTTACATAACAAAACAACAATAAAGAAGAAGAAGAAGAAGAAGAAGAAGAAGGGTATCTGATTAAGAGAGAAAAAAAACCATGGATGTTTGATTGAGGATATGAAAACGAGTGAGTCGTATATTTGTATTGTTGAGAGTCCCACTTGATTTGGATTCTTTTAAGATAAAAAGGGCACGACAGTCAATTTAAGTCAAGGGTAACACTGAATAATTTTATACCACTCAGGAGGTGGGATTTTGTTACCCCACTCATTGGGGGATAAGGAGCTCACTTGGGATAACTTATCCCATCTTAAATTCCATCCTAAACTACACCAAACATTTTATATAATAATTTTACCCAATCCGATACACTTATACAACGCATCAAATGAATCTCAATAACTTTTATCATTGCTTCCTTTCTGATAAGATGCAAAGGGAATGTATATTGTTTTGAATGAATTTGATAATGTGATAAATTGTCTTTGAAGTGTGTTAAAACAACTCTGAAATGTGCTAATATAATTCATAATAGTGTACAAATATTTTTGGAAATTGGCTAAAATGACTCAAAAAAATGTATTATAACGACTTCAAAATATGTTAAAAGGACTCTGATATGTCTATTGTGTTATATGACTTAGTTGTGTGTTAAAAGATTTTGAAAAGAATGTGTGAAAATGACTCCCAACAATGTATTTAAATGACTGAACAGGGGTGGATCCAAAAACTTTTATTAAGGTGGGCGGAAAATATACATTTTAAAAAAGTCCCATTAATAATGTTAAAAATTACTTTTTATCCAACAGCTGAGAAACTATTAAATTAAACTCAACTTTTATTACAAAAGATTTACAAGAAAATATATTGTGGAAGACCTTTATTTAAATTATTTAAGCATACTACAAGAAAATTACTAATATTATTAGGTGTTCTTTAACATTTGAGTAAACAATTATCTAATTTTACTTTACATTCTGTATATATAAAATTTTACCATAAAAATGGACACCACGAGTACAGCTACTCTCCTTTATTAATTGGTTTATTGTTCTATAAGTTTGTATTTTTTTTACATTTTCTAGCATTTACACTTTCCACGGTAACTTCAGTTGGTCAAAGTTATAGAAATAAAACTTAACCCCAATATATTTATTCCTAACTATTCTTAACCCTACAAATTAAGGTGGGTAGTTTCCCACCTTAAGCTGGCTATAGATCCACCCAACTGTGAAATTTGTTAAACCGACTTCAAGTAATGTGTTAAAATGGCATCGAAATATGTTAAAATGACTACGAAAAGTTCTTAAATGGCTCGAAAATGTGATAAACTTACTTCAAAAACATGGTAGAATAACTCTCAAATCAGGGCCGACTCTGAAATTTTAGGGGTCCTGGGCGAACAATTAATTTGGGGCCTTTTATATTATTTTTTTAAAAGAAAATGTGTTCTTCTCGCATTTTTCGATGCAGAACTATCAATTAAGTCATCAAAATTTATTGTTTATCAAAATCAAAATCTTCTATATTTTGATGTTCGACATCTATTTTTTTGTTTATTAAAATATTTATTTAATGAACCTGCTATTTTTTATGTTTCTTCTTCAATTTGTTTTTGTCTTTTTCTTTTTTCGTGACTGGAGGGATATTTTCTAGTAGACATCTTCACACAACAACAAGTGTAATTTGCAAAAATAAAAATTAATCACAAGATTCTCAATAATATTGACAAGAAATATTAAAGAAAAATGCTAAAGAGGAACAATAGAACCTGATTTGTAACCAATTTGAGAGCAATCTAAAATTTTAATTTGTAAATGTCCAAATAACAAATTGGAATCTACAAAAAAGAAACACAAATATTAGTACTAAAATTAACTAATTTATATAGTGGGATGTAACAAAGCAATGAATAATATATTCTTACACAAACAAGCTCCAACCAATCTCCAATCAAGCCCTAACTTTCTGAAATTGAAGAAATTGAAACCCTAGATTTTTAACCCTTATTTTGACGAGGTTAGTTCAAGTAAAAAAAAGGAAGGGGAGGGGGCGTCTAATTTTTTTGGGGTGGGGGTGGGGTGGGGGGTTGCCGAAAATTACTTTTTTTTAGGGTGGGTGGGGAGTGGGACAGTGGCGGCTAAGGGTTTTGGGGTGGGGGTGGGGGGGTGGGGGGTAAGAGAGGATTTATTCTTGCTTTGGTTAGTAGAGAAATAGAGTAGTGTGAGTGAGAGAGAAGAAGAGAAGAAGAGTGAGAGAAGAAAGTGGGTGAGAGATATGGGAGAGTTAGGGTTAGAATAGAATAAGTAAATGGGTTGGGTTCGGTTATGATGGTGGGTTTATTTTTTAGTGTGTGTGTGGGTTATTATGTTGTTGTTGGGTTTAGTGTATGAGTTTGTTTTAAATAGAACAAATTTATTTTGGGGGGCCTTTTTTTAGGTGATAACTCTTTTTTTTCATAACTAATTTTTTTGGGGGGGACTTTTTTTTACAATTAATTTTTTTTAAACCAAATTGTTTTTATACCTAATTTTTTTTCTCAGAAGGGGGCCAAATTAATCGGGGGCCCTAGGAGGCGGCCTAACCCGCCTATGCCTAGAGTTGGCCCTGCCCCAAATATGTTTAATGACTTGATGCACATTTTGATTTATGTTTAAACTACTATATTATTTGTTTCAAATTACCATGAAAAGTATTGAAATTGACTTTGCAATTTGTAATCACGGAAGATATCAGTACATAACTATTAACTAACCTCCAAAATTTAGCTTTACAAAATGTAATTAATGTTACTTTCATTACGGGGTTACTTTCATTACTTAAACATGATAGCATGACCTGTGACTAGGATGACTTAGGTAAAATGGGGACCTACAACAAATTGGATAAATAATGGGATCAGAGGCTATGGTATCTTGTAAATGGGGACCTATGCCTAATGCTCCCTTTTTTAAGAGCTACTTTGAATGAATTACTCACTAAAGGGGAGATGATTATATTTTGGTATCATATTCACTTCACTACTTTTGAGCTATGGTAACTATTTGAAAATTATTTGTTATATATTTTATTTATATTTTTTGAATATATGAAAAAATAAAAAACTATACCCCATAGATAAACAATTGTGTTATTTGGGTTTTGACCCCCATTAATTCTTTGTAATTGATTGTTACCCCCATAACCCCAAAATGACTTTTTGCGGCACAAAATTTGTATTAAAAAGTATTACCAAGTGTTTTTTGCAAGACTGTTTTCGTCGTTAAAAGTCATTTTGGGTGTCAAATACCAACAAGTGTAAATGTTGTGGGCCTAAGTCAATATCAAAGAATTAATCGGGTCCAAACTCCAAATAACCCTAAATAATTACTTAAATATCAAATCCCTTGCAGTCAAAGCTTCAGTGTTACTTATAGGACCAAAGTTGGACGAAGCAAAGTAAGAAATAGGGTAGCCAAAGGTGAAAAGAGAACTAGTGATGAGTTTTAGTTCAAAATATTTACCCCGTTTGTTACAAGTTATATTATCATTGAATTGTTACCTTATGTTTGAATTTTCAGAATTGCGATGGCTGAAAAGGAAATCTATGATTTCACAGAAGATAGAATCAGTGAGATGCGAAGAAACTTAACAGACTGTATCCTAGAGCACGAGACTTATGCATGATGTTGTAAA
The DNA here is from genome assembly GCA_949130495.1 of Sambucus nigra. NCBI lineage: Eukaryota > Viridiplantae > Streptophyta > Magnoliopsida > Dipsacales > Adoxaceae > Sambucus > Sambucus nigra. The sequence goes on from OX422215.1 coordinate 233,144,383, forward strand.
AACAAGTATCCTGGAAAAAAATGGAGGTACATGTGGGTTGCTCATCCACAACTTGTGACAACCTGCACTCTGAAATAAGGGGTGGCCAGACCGATACTCCGACATATACGGTAAACGTGGACGGAAATCATTCGCAGCACCACAAATAAAGTAAGAGTAACCGAGAAAACCACCCAATAATTCGGAAAACGGGTTGTCAAAACAATTTATGCAATTAAAAGTGAAGTTAAAAAAAAAACGATTTAAACAACCCATTTTAGAACAATAGTGGAATTCAAAGAAACATAATTTAGATACATCTAAAACCACTATACAAGGAGAGAACCGAATATGTTGTCGGTTCACAGCTACACAAAAGTAGTCACAACAGTTAGATATAATGTTTTTACATTCATTATACAATTACAAGTTTGGGCCACTCGCCCGAGTGACAGACCCGATCATAACTAGATATCAAAAGAATGACGGCGTCTAACAAAACATCCTGTAATATCCGCAATTTCATACAGCTCCTTTAAAAGCAAAAGAGTAGAAATATCAACACGGGCGTCCTTGCGGAGGAGCACCTGGGCGGATACAATAACAAACACAACGTAGAGGAAAATGGACAGGTCATGATCCGGTTTATATATAGTTCCCAGATGAACAAAAAGCATGCTAGATATGAATTGTTAATTATGACAAAGGAAAGCAGAATCTAACAACCTAAGCATGAATACTAATAAGACAACTAACATGACATGCTTAAATAAAATATGCAGGAAAGGAAGATGATGCAATGATTAAATTAAAAGCTTCTATTAACCAATTTCCACTTTAACCCAGTTTCAATTCCTTAATAGGAATACACTAATCATTATTTCCTCATTTATTCCAATTCCCAATTCTTAGCAGGAAGGTAATTATCAATAATATCATTTAGTGGAAATTATACAACCCTCAAGTCCCACTTGAGTTTAGAAAAGTCATATTCTTATACATATAACGATTCTAAGACCGCACCTCCGAGTTTCCCCACTGGGCGCGCCCCTAAATGACTATCATCTTCCAGGGGCCCATCAAACAAGGCATCCTGGGTACCTAACGCACGTCGGGAAGTGGCCATATGCCTGCGAGTGAGTCATAACCACACCCGGAATTACTTCACTAGCGCAGAAAAATACATATAATAAACCCGCATATGGCCGAGGACTATAGTCTCCCTGCATTCACTAGCCAAGGAACATCACCTCATGCGCGAGCTTCCCTTATGATAGCATTTAGAGAGGTGTGTTTAAGTAAATTAGCATTTACTATAAAAACCATACTTTTCCTTTTCATTAACATTTACATGTTTCGTTTGTTTGAAACCGTTATCATAGGATAATTCATTTTATTATCATCCTAGGTTATGCTTAGAATAAATCTCCAAGGGATCATATTATTTTCCCGAGCTTAAGGTCTCATATGCCTCAATCAAGCCCCTAAGTCTCCAAGTATGGGCCAACAATTTCCATCCATATTTTTGGATGCACGAAGAGAAGTGATGCCTTAGCATCACTTAGGACAACCCCTCCCCCGGACTTAACCCCAAGTGAAACCCATTCAACACTAGGGTGACAACCAACTCAGCTAGGACTCTAAAAGCCAAGGTTTACTTCATTCAAGAAGAGTCCTAAGTTCCTAGGGGAAGAAAAGGGATTTAAAACCAAAGTAGAAAATTTGGTTAAAAAAACAGGGGACCGGTCGACCGGTCCCAAGACCGCGGTCGACCGCGTCTCAAATTTTAGCTTTCGAAAGAAAGCAGAAAGTCCATTTCGGGTGGACCGGTCGACCTATGGTGGAACCGCGGTCGACCGCGTCCTTATTTCGTGCCTATTGAAAGAAAACAGTGTGCCCTCCTCCGAAGGCCCGATCGACCGGTCTGAGAGACGCGGTCGACCGGCCATAGCAGACCTAGACCTTTCTCTCCTATTATCTTCAAAACCCAAAATCAATAACCAACCCCAAAATCAACCAACTACATTTAATGACTACTCAAAGATCATAAATGCTCCCAACCACATTTTTCCACCTCAATCAACAATCTAAATCTATCAAAGATGTTGATACCCATAAATCCAACCAAAAACCACAATTATATAACATCAAGACTATACATAACTAACCATACTAATTATTCATCTTAAACCATATAATAGCAAGTAGAAAACTTGCCTTGGGGCTTCAATATCAAGCTTGGTTGAAGAAGGAAGCAAGATCAAACCACAAATCTTCAAGATTTCCCTTTTCTCTCCAATCTTCCACTCTCACTCTCTCTCACTCTAGGTCTAGAACACTTAGGGCAAATAAGAGGAAATGGAAGACTTGGAGAAAACTAAACGTGGCTTAAGATTAAAAAGTCTCCAACCTTTAAGTGATAATACCGCAATAGTTAATTTCTAATACGCGATATGCCAAAACCAGTCAAAAGTGCCTAAAATCCCAAAATACAATATGGCACACATTTTGACTGTATCGTACCTCCCGGAACTAACTACACCCTCCAAATTATCATTTGGAAATTTCATAAACCATTTGAGTTCCGGTTCCATTTTAATTCAAATTGCCATTTTAATTTCCATGACAAAATAAAACACTATATGGTAATAATCACTTACCCACATGGTAATAATGAAACTTAATTGTAAATATTAACTTATTTCATCAAATTAATACTTACCCACACCCGGTATTTAATATAAGCAACTACCCAATATAGCAAATAAATATAAAAAAATGGGCTCCCAAAAGCGAGGGTTGTTACACAACTTATGCTTGATGAGTAGTTTTTCCAAAGGATAAACAAAAGTGAGCATTATCCAGAACGAATTTGTGAGGATCGTTAATAAAATTATGTTACTTCACAATAGTCATGTTCTGAAATTTACTCTCTACATTCCAAACATTCAATTCAATCATATGTCAGATATGGATCGGTTGATACTAGTCTTGTCAAGAAACGGTATAAAATAACTAACCGTCATTAATTCCTACCAGGAACCCTACAAACTACATTCTTACGTCCTTTCTTGCTCCCAGTTGACACATTTGAAGTAATGTAATTGTATATTCAAGTCACCACTTACATTTGGAGTATATCATACCACTACACCAAATCTGCCCATTTGTCAAGGTCATTGACCTTGACAAATCCAACTTGTCAAGGTCAATGACCGTGACATTTCGAGGCGAGACAACTTTTTTTGTCACGGTCGTGTCACGGTCATTGACCTTGACACAAAACTCGCATTTTGTGTCACGGTCGTGTCGCGGTCAATGACCGTGACACGTTTGTCACGGTTTATAACCGTGACAAAGCCGTGACCCTTTTTAAAAAAAAATTCACGGTCATTGACCGTGACATGTCCGTGATAACTTTTTGTCACTGACGTGTCACGGTCAATGACCGTGACAATTCTGGGCAGAATTTAAAAAAAATCTGTTGGGCAATATGGCCACTGCCACTGCCCAGCAGTATATTGAAATTGAAATTGAAATTGAAATTGAAATTGAAATATTCATATAAATATAAATATATTACCTGTAGTGCCGCCCAAACAGCTAACTTGAGTTCATATGGCACCTCCTTCCAACTCATAAAACCCGGGCCGATGACCGTCTTTAGTAGCTCGAGGGATCTCGCTAATAGCTCCGACTTGTTCTCGACGGTAATCCTAAATTTTCCATAATTGGGGAGCCTAGGGCGGAGGAGCCCTCGTCGCCTCCGCTTCCACCGAGCCCAGACGACATCATCATAAACAGCATCATCATCTTCGCCTTAATATCTGAAGGAGACATTTTTGCTGTAAAAAATGTTATTAGTACAGATAAAAAAAAATGTTAATAGTACACATACACACACCCCTACCCCACCCCCACCACACACACGCACACGTCATGCCACTTTTAAAACTAACCAACCCAACATTTCATCAATTAAAGTATACAATTATTAATTTACTAATTTACAATGAGGGACAATCCTACTTTCATATGAAATTGGCACTAATTATTAATTTACTTGCATCTAAAACTATACAATTAAAATTACAATTAAAGCTATACAATTTCTTAATGAAAGATATACAATTGTTAAAATTGCCCCTCCACACCCCCACACCCCACCCCCCACCCCCGCCCCACCCCTTGCCCCCCTCCCCCCGCCACGCACACACGCACACACCTACGCACACATACACACCCCACCCCCACCCCCCACCACGACCCCCACCCCACCCCCTCCCCCTCCCCCACCACACCCCACCCCCACTACCCCCCTCCCCCACCACACACCACCATACACACACCTACGCACACACACACACCCCACCCCCACCACCCCACCCCCTCCCCCCACCACGACCGTGACAACTACATTTATTGTTTATCAATAAAATTATGACATGAGATAATTATAATTGGAGAATAAATTTCATTATCATAAAGGGATAAATCCAACCAAGTACAGAGATTCTACAAATTAAAGTGAGAATTAAATTTAAGACTTTCTAACAACATGCATGTGTATGGATTCTACATAGTTGGGCACGAAAGTAACTAATGATATTCCTAAAAACATACAATTGGCAACATTTTGTGAATTTACTAAACTTTATATAATATTATCAAATTCTGTTAAAAAATTATCTAGGGTTTTACCTAATTGAATTAATTTCATGAATAAAATTATTATCAATTTAAATATTTATATAATTAAATTTAACATATGAATTCTAGAACTTTTCTAACATTTACACAATTTTAACTATCACTAACATTTACACCATTCTAACTATCACTAACATTTACACATATATATACACACATACACATATAAATATACGCACATATATATACACACATACACATACACATACATATAGAAATGAAAGAGAAAGAGAGGAAAAAAAATATACCTTAGAGAGAGAGAGAGCAGAAATCGCGGATGAGAGAGAGGGGGAAAACCAAAAGAGGTGGGAAAAAAGAATCCTAGGGCTTTTTTTGCTGCAAAGGTTGTCACGGTCGTGTCACGGTCATTGACCGTGACACAAATCTCGCGTTTTGTATCACGTTCATTGACCTTGACACGACCGTGACACAGAATTGTCACGGTCTTTGACCGTGACAAGTAAATTTGTCACGGCCTTGTCACGGTCAAAGACCGTGACAATTCTGTGTCACGGTCGTGTCAAGGTCAATGACCGTGACACAAAACGCGAGATTTGTGTCACGGTCAATGACCTTGACAAGGGTGGCCGGATGAAAGGTGACAATTTGGCCATTTTGGTGTAGTGTACTCTTATCAGTCTTTTTCTTAAAAACATCTCATTTTCTGGCAATACTTTTGAAGCACTACCCACTCGACTCTAACGTTTATCCTTAAGGAACTGCACTGATTTGGAATATTTAAGAATCCATGCTCTAGAACTATATGGGATTGTTGTCGTGAAAAGTCATAAATTTGATTGGCAATGTTTTGATATCAATAAAAACCTGAGAAATGTGTGTATTGCACTTCATAAAGAAGTGGAACATGGAGGGGAGGGTAAAGTCATCAATATACTTAAGTTTCTTGGCAATTTGCCTAGAATTAAGTTGCTTTGGTTGGACGGTTTTTCAATTAATGAGGTAAGATACAAATTTAGTGTCTTTTTTTATATTTTATTTTGTTGAGCAATATGAAACAAGTAGGTATATATTATATTGATGTCGGTTGGGCTGCATGTACTGTTCCAAAATTATTGCGGACCACAATTAAACAGTTGGTCGTGCTTCGCTTAATTACTTTTCAATTTAATAATTTGGATCAGATTGCATGTGCCTTTTGCCTGCTTAGAAGCTCCCCTAGCTTGCAGAATTTGGAGATCCATGTGAGAATGGTTGATTGCATGTCATTTTTTTTCTCGAGGTCTGTTTTGGTTTCGGGTGAAATGATTTCCACATGGGTGACAAGTAATACTTTAAAAAGTGTTTATATATATTCCTAAGTCAAAACAATCCACGCTATGATCATGCATTTCGTACAAAAAGTGAAAAAATTTCTAAATCTATGTGAAAATGATTTTTTTACCATTATACTTTCAATTAGCAAAAAAAAAAATTTCATATAGAAATAAACGGATCCTTAAAAAGGATGATTTTAAAGTAATTTTGTTTTTCGATTCATTTTCCTATAGGCCTCAGAAGTAGAGGACAAAGTCAATGAAGAAGTTATAAATTATCTAGAGGCTTGGGATTTCTTGGTGAAGACACTTGACCGACTTTAAAAGGTGAACATAAAATTCATGAAAGGTTTGAGGGAAGAACTCCTTGTTATAAAACTTTTACTTGTCACTCTCCTTTACTGGAAAGGATGCTAATTGAGCTGAGTAGTGAAATTAGTGTCAGTGAGGGAGTAAGGATTTCAAGAGTTGATGAGCTTCTCTCGAGAATCAACGATGGCAAAAATAATATTCTAAAACTCAACTTCAGTGGCTATGGGAGTAGTCCTGTTTTGGCCCCCTGTTTATCTTAAAATCGACTTCTTATAGCATTTTGATTATGTCATAATCAATATGGATATTTGTTTATTAGGTTGTTGAGAAGATATCACCAAACCTCCACAAGTTGCTATCGTGTAGAGCTCATAAGGTCTAGTTTGGGATTGATTATTTTCAGTGGATAATGAATTATAAATTAATTGCAAAGCCATTATTTTCATCATTGCTTACTGAAAAAATTTCCAACATTCTCTTGATACATACTATAGAACTACATTCTACATACTATTCCCTTGTAACTTCGAAATAATACAACTGGAAACATGGCTAACTACTTACCACACTTCATTTTGTGATGTTTTTCTACAGAAGGATGAAATTGATATGTATTCAACTACGCTATGTTGCCATTTATTCAACTAACAACTACCTAATGGGATATCATTCCTATAAAAGATAAACAATATGAAATGTTAAAAATTAATTATCACCTACTTTTACAAACTGACTTAATAATTATACATGATATAATGTAGATACGAGAAACATCCCAAAGCTACCGTGAAAAAGGGGTAGCCAAGCAATGACATTAAATAACAATGATGAAAGAACACCACAAAGGTAACATGAACAACCTCAAAATCTAATCTAATATCTATTCTATTAAAAGTTATAAAACAGAAGCGTTAATTAATTTCCAAACTCATTTAGGCTTCCATGTGAATCCCTCTCCTTTATTTATCTCCGAGCCTTTTTCCTCTTTTTATTTCCACTTATATGTGTTCTTGAAAACCAATTGAATAGAAAAACCTAAGGTCATTATGTTCCTTTCTAATTCCTACTTGTAAGGACATATTTCTCATGTCCGTTATCTTACAGTTGTGTATGTCGTACGCCGCTACAAAAGGCACGTCTCTTCACGATCTCATTTGATGGACTATATCCTAATTCTGGGAATCAAGCATTCAACATCTCCATCATGTTTCCCACATCTGCCTCAACAACTTCACGTTCCACGATTTTAGGCACTTTATGCAAGTGGTATGCAAGAGAAGTCAAAACAATAAACGAAGGCAAGATATTAAATTTCAAGGGCATTTTGGTAATTTTAAAACCACTGTCCGGAGGTTTGTTCAACTGGAAAGTTGAAGATCTCAATGCCACGAAGATACTGGAAGAAACGACACCTCAATCTGAGCTACGGTAAAGAAGTTATGGGCCTTTTGAAAATAGAGAAAATTCCATGAAAAACCCATATGTAGAATCTTGTGTATTTTAAGCTCCAAAACCAGCGATCTATCGCGAACCGAATGTCGAACTGATTAAAGGTACCTGTCGAAACGTTTTGGGGTACCTGACGCTGGTAAGAGTTCCAAAGATTTAAAATTCCTTTGGGTTTCCTTATAAAAGCCAACTTCGGGGGAGGTATTTTGCAAGACTTGGAGAGACAATTTTGAGAGTTCTATTTCCTCCAGTCTTCATATTTTTTAGTCTGAAAACTCATGTTTTGATTCACACATCATTGCCAAACCTTTGTGAATCCTTTTGAAACCCAAGAACACAACTTTGGTTTTGTTCATACTTATGGAGAAGCTGTCTATCTTCTTCATTGCTGCTCACCTGGAGTTCCTGAGGAAGATTCCAGCCAACGACGATAGAACTGACACCTGTAGATATTTATGTGTCACACTTGTTTTTCATTGTAATCTGTGTAACTGTATATTACAAATTATAGTGAAAAATAAAAAAGGTTTTGCCCCTTTGGGGGATTTTTCCTCACATGTGTGTGTTTGAATGTTCTTGCATGATTTCATCATCTTCAATCACACCTAGATGCATGTTCAGGATTTAATTGGGTAAAACTGAGTTTAATTAAATAATTTCTTAATTTGAACGCACACGCACTCTCTTCAAATTTGTATCAGAGTCAATTACACAACTTTACCATGTAATTTTTTGCAAATTTTTTCTATAATATCAATTTTCTGAAAAAAAATGATTTTTGAAAAAGAGCGTGTTCAATGGATAAGTAATATAATAAAATGCCAGTTTTTGGCGGGACAAACTATGCTTACTAGAAAGCCCGCATGAGATCTACTTTAAAAGCCATAGATGAATGTGTCTAGATTTTAGTTGAAAAAGGGTGGACACCTCCCTTCGTCACTATTGAAAACGTGACTAATTTAAAATATGTCACTGCATGGACTGAAGAAGAGTTACTTCACCGCATTCGTGGCTAGTCATGTGAGTACCTCTAGTGCTTCTCACAATGATGAGGATGCTGCTTCACATGGACACCTCGACAATGAGAACGAACAGAGTGAGAGGGAGGATGATGCAAGCGAGAACAAGTGTGATCTTCAATATGCCAACGTTGAGCTATACTCTGATTCATTTGAAACCAAAAAACATAACAAAGCGTTAGTTCTTATAATCACTGCCTTAGAGAAAGAGTTAAGATTGTTTGGAGAGAGAGAGAGAGAGAAAGATGTTGTGAAAATAAAAAGGAGAGAAAGGAAAACCTTGAGAAGATAAGATGTTTTGAGTGCGATGGGATAGGACACAAGAAATTTGAATGTCCCACTAGACTTAGGAAATAGGGCAAGAAAGTTTCCATGCCCACTACCCTAAGTGATAGTGAGGATGAGAATGGAGATGAAAATGTGATCCTAAAAGCTTTTAGAAAGTTATTTGTCGAGACCATGGAAATAAAAAGGTCAAATAGGATCCTAGGTCTTCGTATTTATGAGTTGAAGGAAGAGAATGATATGCTAAAAAGGGAAAAATGTGACTTAACCAACACGGTGTTGAGTCTGACGACACGTGTATCCCATCTCGAGGATGATCTCGAACAAGAACGGGAGGTCCAAGTTTCGTTAGAGAATGCATCTGAGAAGGTTGATAAGATGGTTCCCTACCCCATTTTGAATAATGGTAAGCATGTCACAAAAGGTCATGGCGGTGCATTCTCTATTTTTAATGCACCTGAGCCCATCCCCACTTTGGTGAATGAGTCTCATGGGTGTCTGTCTAGGAAAACTCACCCCAAAATCCTTGATAAATTAATTCCTATACTGGTTTATGTTTGCTCCCACTGCAAGAAGCGAGGACATCTTATGTAGTTTTATTCTAAGTTGGGTGTTGTTCCATATCATTCCACTTCATAGATTCATGCACATACACCCACAAATGATACTTTTCTTGCACATAATGATAGAGAGTTTGCACATATTCGCGAGAAAGTGAAGTTTTTTATCAAGACTACACATGATCTAATGGAGTTGGTTCAAAAGAAGTCACCATCTTTGGAAAACTCCACCGTTCTTCCTGGTTGACGTCATGTCATGTTTTCTAGCATAGGGTGATTTTCATGATGTATCTTTTGCCAATTGCTAGCATGTATCATTAGATTGTTTTTATTCTTTTTGATTTTAATATTTCTTTAAAAAATCCAAAAAGATTTTCTTTTAATTTTTTTTTAGAAAAGCTCAGAAAAAATTTATTTTGATAATATTTTGAAAAATCCAAAAAAGATTTTTTGTATTTTATTTGCACCTTTTATGGATGAGCATTTAAGATAGCCGAGTCACAATTTCATTCCATTTATCCATGTGACTGTTTAATAGAGATTTGAGACGCTACATCATTTCATCCATGTGCTTTACACTATTTGGAGTCTTTGAGATGTGATTGGTGATATCTTCCTACATGTTTGACTCCTATCTCCTTTATTGCACACATGCACGGCTATATTTAATTATTGTACTTGTCAATCACATATTGTCTTAAGTGTTTCCATCTCAATTCTGTCTATACAACGTACAATATGCGATAAAACATGACAAGATTGGAATGCATGTTAAAATCGTTCGGTGAGACTGTGTGTTTTTTTTAGAACGGGGAAGGTGTGCGAAAGGTTCATTTAGCATTTGCGAATTCTAAGCCACCGTTAAAATGAACCTAAAAAATTCAGGAATTTTATTATCCGAGGTCCAAAAAGGTTAAAAGAGCCCGAAAAACATTTAAAGGCATTAAAAAGCAATTCATGCCAAATATGGGCCATTAGGTTTCACCATCAATTCTCCAAAGTTTTAGAATTTAGATCACCTCTATTCAAAATATAAATATGAGGGAGTTTGGTTGTAGAATTTAAATGGGTTTGCACTTCTATGAAAGTCCAGAAAAAAGCATGAAATCATTTTGGATGTTACTAGTGTGGAAATCACTTTGAGCTTTGATTTGTTGATTTGATTGAGTTAATTTCTCATATTTCCATTTTTTACACCAAAGGAAGATTTTGAGTTCATTCGTTAGGAGTATCTGATATTCATCATGCACATATGTCAAGTTTGTATGCATTGATTTTCCTATCGAATTTTATCACACCCCTACATTTACACTGTCATCGACTTGGTTGTTTTATGTTCTTTCATGGTGTGATTATTAATTTGTATATATTGTGTGCAAAATTTTGAAAAATTCAAAAATAGAATTTTCTTACCTTGTGACATTCTCCATTTACATTTATTTCTGCTTCTCATATATGTCTATTTAGGGACATAATAAAAAAGGGGAGAAAGAATTATCATATTATGAGGGATTTTTGAGATCTTGAAATTTATTTTAAGCTGGTATCTATATTTATCTCATTTCAAACTCGATATGTCACTTGGTATTAGCTTTATCTCATATGTGTAGGTACTACATTGATGATCATTGAATTACACCCTGATGAGAAAAGTTTTGAATATTTGAAGAACAAACGATGAAGACTTATTCATTTGTGTCTTTCCAGTTTTGGGTTCATGGGAGGTTAGATTTGTATAGGCAATTTGTTATTTGATAATTTGGATATTTTTATGTATGTACCGGCATAGACATAGGGGAGATTTGTAAGGACAAATTTCTCATGTTCATTATCTTACAGTTGTGTATGCCGTACGCCTCTACAAAAGGCACGTCTCTTCACGATCTCATTTGATGGACTATATCCAAATTCTAGGAATCAAGCATTCAACATCTCCATCATATTTCCCACATCTGCCTCAACAACTTCACGTTCCACGATTTTAGACACTTTATGCAAGTGGTATGCAAGAGAAGTCAAAACAATAAAAGAAGGCAAGATATTAAATTTCAAGAGCATTTTGGTAATTTTAAAACCACCGTCCGGAGGTTTGGTCAACTGGAAAGTTGAAGATCTCAATGCCACGAAGATACTGGAAGAAACAACACCTCAATCTGAGCTACGGTGAAGAAGTTATGGGCCTTTGAAAATGGAGAAAATTCTAAGAAAAAACCTTATAGAGAATGTTGTGTATTTTAAGCCCCAAAATCTGCGATCTATCGGGAACCGTAGGCCGAACCGGTTCAGGGACGAACTTGTTTGAGGTACCTGTCGAAACATTTTGGGGTACCTGACGCTGGCAAGAGTTCCAAAGTTTTAAAATTCCTTTTGGTCTCCTTATAAAACTCAACTTCGGGGGAGTTATTTTGCAAGACTTGGAGAAACGATTTTGAGAGTTCTATTTCCTCTAGTCTTCGTATTTTTGAGTCCTAAAACTCATGTTTTGATTCACACATCATTGCCAAACCTTTTTGAATCCTTTTGAAACTGAAGAACACAACTTTAGTTTTGTTCATTCTTGTGGAGAAGTCGTCAATCTTCTTCATTGCAGCTCACTTGGAGTTCATGAGGGAGATTCCATCCGACGACAATAGAACCGACACCTGTGGGTTTTTTTGTATCACACTTGTTTTTCATTGTAATTCGTGGAACTATATATTATAAATTATTGTAAAAAATAAAAAGGTTTTGACCCTTTGGGGAATTTTTCCTCACATGTGTGTGTTTGAATGTTCTTGCATGATTTCATCATCTTCAATCACACCTAGATGTATGTTTAGGATTTAATTGGGAAAAATTGATTTTAATTAAATAATTTCTTAATTTGAACGCACGCGCTCTCTCTTCACTACTCTCTCCCATTAACGCCTCTTCCTCTCCCTTTCTTTAATTCGCTACCACCCTACCTCTTCATTTCTTTAATTATAATTGTGTTCAAATATATCAATCGCTTCCTCAACTACTTATTTAATTACTCTCGTGATGCTTCTAGGTTAAATCTCTCGTTTACCTCCTAACATTGGTACGTCAATGATTACCACGTTCACTTAACCCCCCAAGTTTTAAACAAGCTTGCCATATATGCTTGGCTTTTTGACACGCCAATTATTTTAACAGTCTCCCTAATTACCATCAAAGGCAAAGCAAAACACAGTGGATCGGTGTATATAATTGAAGATTAGTGAGAGTAAGTTTGTATTTTTGGTTCTATATGTTGACAATATATTGATAGTCAACAGTGACCTTGATTTGTTACGGTGTACCAAGAACTTTCTTTCTCAAAACTTTGAAATGAAAGAAATGAGTGAGGCATCCCTATATGATCGGGATAGAAATATCCAGGGATAGATGAAGTGGATGGTTAGGATTGTCTTAAAACATTACATTAACAAAGTTTTGGAGAGATATACAATGGATACTTGTGGTTCTGTTATTATTCCCTTTATTAAAGGAGACAAATTAAGTAAAGTCAATGTCCTTGGAATGACATAAAGCAAGAACAAATGGAGAAATATCCTAATGCTTCTATTTTAGGGAGTTTGATGTATGCACGGGTTTGCACTAGACCTGACATTAGTTTTGCAGTAAGAATTCTTGGAAGATATAAAAGTAATCTAGGGCTAGATTATTGGAAATCTATAAATAAAGTGTTAAGGTGATTTCAGGGGACTAAAGATCACATGCTAACATTTAGGAGGACTGATCATTTTGAGGCGATCGATTATTCAGATTAAGATTTTGGAGGATGTTTAGACATCAGAAAAAGTACTAGCGGAAATTTTTTTTCTTAGAGGAGGGGGATTTCGTTGAAGAGTTCAACGCCAACTGTTATTGCATCATCCACCATGGAGGCTGAGCTAGTAGCATGTTTTGAGGCTACGAATCATGGATTATGGTTGCGAACCTTATTTCAGGGTTTAATATTATGTGCACCATTACTAATCCGATGAAAATTTATAGTGATAATGCATTGGCAATCTTCTTTTCAAAAAATGATAAATACACTAAAGCAACCAATCACATTGAGATGAAGTATTTATGAGTGAAAGGAGAGGTTCAGAGAAATACATTTTCTATTGAACACATTAGTACGAGTATTAATACATGAGATCATCTCATTAAAGCACTTCCTATAAAGACCTTTTTTGGAACATGTTGAATCGATGGGTCTTGAGCATAATGTCTACATTATGACTGTGGATTTTTTTGCGTTTGATGTGCAAAGACACCATGTTATGATATCAATAAAGTTATTTTCTGAATATTTATGTTTTTGTCTGGCAATATTGGTTACATGTATGTTATTATCGGTATATGTGACAGAAATAATCTATCATGAGACATTTACGGTGCATTGGAGAGTAACCCAAATTATAAACTTTTATTAAATAAGTTATCAATGTTGTAGTACATGGAAGGAAACATGCTCTTGAATTAGTGTGCAACTATCATGACTCACATTAGTGATTTGTTCAAATAAGGTATGGGAAACCATGATCTAAAATTATTCCAATATATACCGATCTCATGTTACTCGATAAATCATTGGATTGTTATTTGGACCAAGTGGGAGAATGTTAGATTTTAATTATAATTTCGAAATTAAAATAAAACCTACAATTATGTGGTCCCAATAACAATCCAAAATTTGAAGAGTTTTATGAAATAATTAAAGGTTTATTGGGAAATATCAAGAGTTTGATTTGATGGCTGAACAAAATAAAAGATTAATTAGGAGACTCTTGGGTCCTCTCTCTCCCTTTAAATAAGTTGTAGTCTCCCCATCATTCTACACACTTTTGGCAATTTCAAAATTTAAAGAGCAAGGGTGAGAAAACTTAATTCTCCATTGTAGCATACCTGGAAGGGTTCAATTCTATTACAAATTCGGATTAATTTAGGGTCAAATTCAAGACCAATACAGGAAACAAAGCTTAGTTAGAGGTTAAGACAGGAGGCGATATAAACCGTGGTACATGCCCTTATAATCCCTTTTTGTAGGCAGATTTAGATATGAACTTATATGAGATTAAATGTCCTTATTAACATGCATGACTTGTTATAATCGACTCTAGATTATTGTCCATGCCTCATAGAATAAATTAAACATTTTTTATTTATATTTGGAACACTATGTAACCCACTTGGACAACCCTTGGGGTTAAACAAAGTTATATAAACACAAATTTTTGGTAGTGTTTCCTGAAAATGGGTTTTCACCTTTTAGAATGTACAACTACATAAACCTTTATTTTCTTTCTTTTTTATTATTTTATCTTTCATTCTTCCCACTTTTCTCCTAGGAAAATAAATTACATGCAAAGTTGGAAAGCTTTACTCAGGACAATGTCATTAGTTTACAATAACAATGCTATAGTTTCCTTACAATAACATTGTAATTATTTAAACAACTATCTGATTTGCAATTTTTTAAATATCTCTAATGGTTAGTTTTTCAATCGTTGGGACTTTTCGATTAAATTACTCGTGGACATTTTTGTCTAATTATACATTACTGCAACTATTAATAAGGTATTAAACACTATGATGAAATATGATAGGATTGGAGCCAATAATTAAGTTGCTAAAAGGATTGCCACCCCACAGTTCTGGAAACATGAAGCCAATGTTAGGTTCGAATCTCAATAACTTTTATCATTAGTAACTACACCAAAACTGTGGATTTGTCACGGTTATTGACCATGACAAGTCCAACTTATCAAGATCAATGACCGTGACAAGTCTGGGAATGACAACTTCTTTGATACGAACTTATCACGGTCTTTGATCGTGACAAGTTCATTAGACTTGTCACGGTCCTATCACGGTCTTTGACCTTGACAAGTTTTTATCACAGTCAAAGATCGTGACAAGCCTGTGACAAGTCAAAAAAAAATTATCACAGTCAAAGACCATGACAAGTTTGTGACAAGTTTCTTTGTCATGGGCTTGTCACGATTTTTTACCGTGACCATTCTGGGCAGAATTTAAAAAAAAAACTGTTGGGTGGTCTGGTCACTGCCACTGCCCAACAGTTTATTTGTACCTGTTATAACAAAATTGTACCTGTTCAAACAACATATATATTCAAATAAAATACAAATCATTTACCAAATCAAGGCATTTCTAATCCATATCCAAATAAAATAGAAATGCAAATATCCATCATATCCAAACCAAATTGTACCAAAATCAAAAGAATATAAATACAATCGATTTTTCAAAATCAAAAGAGGTAGAAATAATGTCAATCTTCAGCAGGTCAGAGGAGGAGAGAAGGCCACACAACATATGAATTCACCCCCCAATATAATGAACGTCGCATTGTTCACGCAACCACACAGGTGAGTTGTCCTTTCCCTCCACCACATGCGTGACGCGCACTCTTGACTCAATGTCTTGGAGGGGACGTCCATGAACTAGCATACCCAGACGGAAGTTTAGATCCCTCAACCCCCTCGCTATCGGCAGGTCACAATATATATCTATTAGATGAACGCTTGACCAACCGAGTGTTGACATAGGCCACTCGACGGGGGTCACGATGTGAAATGGATCATCATATATCACCGAGTCCGTGCGTATCCACGATGAAGCACTGTCATCAACACTGGAGTCCTCATCTTCCTCCTCTACCACCTTCTCCTTCCCCTTGCCCTGGCCCCACTAGAGCTTTATGAAGGCGTACATATATAGGATTGTCCCCTCTAACCATGATCGCTTATTGTCCTGATAGTCCACCTTACGGGCCAACCCGTTGTTGCTCGTGTCAATGCCAATGATCCTAGACTTCCCCACCTGTGATCTCACCCCCGACTCCTCCCCTTGCAATCTGGGCTGCGTGCGTCCGTAGCCAAAGATGTTTTGTCATCATCATACTGTGACCCATGCACTTCCTTAATCTTTGCCTAAAAAAATAAAAAGTACATGATTAGTCAATTACGTAAATAAAAAAATTATAACATAATTGAAAAATTAAACATTTATATCTTACAATGGTGTGTGTGATGCTCGGGGTCACATCCATGTCCTTCTCCTTTTTCATCTGAATTTCCACATAGGCATCTAGCCTATGCGGCCTAACCCCAGTGCCACTCCCCGTCTCCTAAAATAAAATAATACAGAATTAGTAAGTAATGCAAATTAATGCTAAATTATAATAACTAAAATTATAGAAAATTAAAAATTTTCCATCCTGTGCTCCACCTCGGCGTAAAACGTCCGTCCAGAGTAGTGTACATCCAAATTTTTCGCCCAGTTCTCCCTCCACGATTAGTGAGATGTCAATTGTCGCTCATTGGTCTCATTATCGATAAATTTCTGCCACTATGCCAATGAGATTGGTTCCTTGGGGGGGGGGGGGGGGGGATAGTTTCACGGAGTCTCAGAGTGGACTCCCGGGTCTTCCCAAAGTACCATGCCCATAAATTCTTCTTTCATGTCTTATATTGACCCCTTAATTTCTCCAACATGGGGTCGCGGAGATATGCAGGCAGGCCGAATTATTCCTGTCAAACAAATATAAGACATCCTGTAAGTAATTATTACAGTTGTAAATATAAATATAAATATTAAATATTCAACCTGTAGCACTCCCCAGATGTTCATCTTGAGGTCAATAGGCACGGCCCTTCAATCAGTGTACCTCGGGCCGTCAATTGACTTTAACAACTCTAGCGATCTAACTAATAATGTCATCTTATTCTCAACGACAGCCCCTAATTTGCCCCATTTTGTGGGCCTATTGGTCGAGCAGTCCTCATCACCTCCGCTACCGTCTCCTGATGAAGTCATTTCTGCAAAAAATATTATTATTAGTACAAATATGTATATGAAATTTGAATTAATGCTCAAATACGATAATAACAATACATACCAATACCAATACCAATACCAATACCAATACCAATACCAATACCAATACCAATACCAATACCAATATTAATTTATACCAATACCAATATCAATTTATACCAATTTCAACTTATACCAATACCAATATCAATACCAATACTAATATAAATTTATACTAATACCAATACCAATACTAATTTATGCCAATTTCAATTTATACCAATACCTGTTTAGCATTAAAATTATATTTGTGCTTAAATTGATGAAAATTCTAATTAACATATTCAATTGGTTATTACAAGCATTAAAATTATCAAGTACAAATTAATAAAAAAAATTAAATTATCGTCCGATAATAATAGAGCAATAGAACAATACAGTCACAAGTCATTACAAATAATTTAATACTTATTACAAATAAAAAAAATCTTCAGAGTTGGGTTATCATAAAAAATGGATTGATATTTGGTAGGTGCAGCCAAGTCATAGACACTACTGCTTAGACTCTTTGGCGCATGTAGTATGATTGACCACGGTTAGTTGTTGATATACTCCAAGTAAAACATCTATCCTACTTGTTGAAGGTTGTTGTGAAGGTTGCTCGGGGATAAAAGGAACTTTTGGTTTCCTGTGAAAAACCAACTTCGATAACTATCTTGCATACCCCATCTTAACAAATGTAGTTCAACTGTTTTCCACTCAAACACTTTACCATTCTTACACCTAGCACACGGGCATGGAAACTCTTAATTATCATGGAATCTCTTTGCGTATTTCACAAATTCATTAGCACCTCTGCGAAACACATCCCCTAATCTATTTGTCTCACCCATCCACTCTTTGTATTTAGGATATCCCATCACAGCTACTACAAACAATCACCTATTATGGGTAAAATAGCATAAACAAAAGTGTGAATATTTAGTTCCCATTAGTATAAACACATATTGAATGCGTACACATAACAACGAGAAGGCCAGGTTCGATGGGTAAATTTATTCGTGCATTCAAATTCAAATATAAATATAATTTTAATTTGAAACTAAAATTCAATTTATAATATTAATTCTTATTTCAAAATTTCAAATTCTATATATCTTATTTATATTTTATTTTTAAATTTCAAATTAAAAATCAAATTCAATTTATAATGTTAATTCCTATTATTTCCTCCATCTTATCTAAAGGGTGATTGGTACTATCCCATTCAAGACTGCATATTTCTGTAATATACTTAACAACTCAAGCACATTGTTCCAATTTGAGAAAAATTTGGCATCATATCCCTATAGTTCTCTAAGTACATGACGTAGATTCGCAAGTGTGAGTGTTATTTCAATTTATTAATTGAAATAACACTTAACATCGCATCATCTAATATGTACCTAGATAACATTAAGATACCACTGTAGTACTTCCTCCAAAAGTAACAAGTTTAAGCCAGTGAGAATATTATTATATAGAAACTATGCAGTCCCAAACTGTCCAAACGGGACAATTCGAGAGATCATATTACACGGGTAATGACTCTCGAATGGGTCTAAGGGATATTTAATGTGTATGCATAAGATATAGAAGGCTAGTATCTATGTGCACTATATATAATTTCAAGTATGTTTCATTTAATTATCATAAGTTCGTGGTCGTGCAACTCTCGAACGGGTCATGACACAAAGTAATTTTAGAAAAAAGTTGAAAACTCCCCCTCCCCCATTTGTACAATAATCCAGTGGTCGTGCTACTTCCAAAAGTAACCAACCCAATAAATTAACACAATATAATTATTTAAGGATTTATTAGTGTGAGTTAAATTAAGGATTGTAAAAAAATTAAACAACCAACCTCCATATCCAACCACATCCGTCCAATATAATCCAACAGCCACAACAAACCAACAAATGTGTATCCCGTACTCCTTCTAATTCATCTACTTAATTAATTCATTTCCAAAAATATAAGAAATCAAATACATATGACTAATTAGCTTCAAGCCTTAAATAATAACACCCGATCAATATTAACAATTTCTAACCAATTTCAAACGTAAATAAGAATACACAAACAATATTTATAATGTAAAATTAATTTCATTATCTAAACAATAAGATTCATTCAATATTAACAAGAGATTTTAGGGGTCTGAGGCGAACTCGCCCCCTGCCCCCTACCCCTTGCCTCCCCACCCCCTACCCCCTCACACACACATGCACACACACACACATGCACACACACGCACACACACATGCTTTCCATCCCCTCCCCCTACCCTCTCACTGCCCCCCAACCACACCAACCCACCTGCACACACACACAAATAAGGGTTCTAAACACACATATACACACATTTAATGGAAATAGAGAGGTAGAGAAAAACGTACCTTAGAGAGAGAGAGAGAGCAACCACGCAAGAGAGGGGAAAAGGAGGGAATGGAAATGGTGGGAAAAAAAGAGGTGGTAGGGTTTTTTACTGGCACAGTTGTCACGGACCGGTCAAGGTCTTTGAGTGTGACAACTTTCTAAAGTTGTCACGGTCAACGAACGTGACAAAAAATGCATATTTTTTTATCATGATCAATGACCGTGACAAGGCTGGTCGGCTGAAAGGTGATAATTTGACATTTTGATAAAATGAAAGAGGAATATACATTGTTTTGAATGAATTTGATAATGTGCTAAATTGTCTTTGATTTGTGTTAAAAACAATGTCACTGTGTTCTTGGTTCGTATTGGTACGCAATACAAGGTACAAGTATTTCATGCGCTATCCTGTCAGGTACGTGGTATGCCGGGGATATAACGCTATTTCGGGTCATAATTCATTTTAAGTGTATATTCCATTCGTTGTTTATAATTAATGTATAATATGTACTATTAAGTTCAATAGTGTGATATAATAATAATAATAATAATAATAATAATAATAATGATAATAATAATAATAATAATAATAATAATAATAATAATAATAATAATAATAATAATAAACATTGTGAAATAAATTATCTAATAATTTTTTTTGTAGTTGCACATGTACTAATACCAACATAACTTGTAAATGTAAAGTTTATGCTGGTTAAGAAATGCAGTACTAATGTAAAAAAAAAAATAGGATTGTGTTAAAGGCACCCTTATTTTTTTCTTTTTTGCACCACATCATGTTTTAAAATGATAAAGAAATGGGATGCCTATTGCATGACCCTTAATTTATATTTTTTGTGATACACTTCGCACTATATTCTATACGTTGTAAACTATTTTTTTATGCATTGTACAATGAAACATTATTTTTTTTCTTTTTAGTAATTTTACATTAAAACGTCGTCACATTAAGTCCCCAAGATCACAGACAACTTAATTATTGAAATAAATAAATAAAAGTCCATATGCGTTAAGAAATGTAATCCATAGTAGTAACTACATTTTTTTAAAGAGTAATGCTATCGAGACTAAACATCGGGTTAACACCGGTTGCTGACGTGTAAAGCTATCCAGAAAAAAATACAAGCATGCTGTTCACTTTGAGCGGGTCTACTATAACTGAAGAACCGACTTAATATCCGTCGACTGAATGATGTGTAAAGTAACAATTATAAAATGAAAAAGTTGACTACAAAGTAAATGGATGAAACTGGCTATACCCGGTATGCACCACAAAATAGTAACCAACAAAAACTCACATACCCCATAATTGTTATCATATATGAGACAAAAAAAACAAATACCCAGTAACTGCTATCTTCTTTTTCTTCCCAGTAGAAACCCATTAACTTCTATCACATCTGGGAGCAAAACAAAAGCCAACAAAACTTATAAAGTTCCAAAACAGTGATACCCATCTCAACCAAAAAAAAAATTACAAAGTCACAAAATACCCTACATTGAAGCCACAAAAAATTACAGAGTAAAAAAAAATTACAAAAAATAAAATTACAAAGTCACCATAAATTATATTGTCAATATACTTAATACAACCACAACAACTAAATTTATAAATTTAGTGAGTAACTGCTTTGTCCATTTGCATTTTAACTATGATCAATTCGCATTTGCATTCCATCGTTCCTCTCATTAACTCCATTCCAAAATGGATAATATAAATCCTAAAATAATAAATTATTAGAATTTGACAAAAATAATGAGCCTCCATAAATTTTTCATTAGCGTAACAATATTGGTATTGTTTCTCAATCTTATATCTAGTTACACATGGAATTGAGGCTTTGAAGGTATCAAAGTCTTGTTGGTTCTCCTTTTCAACCTTACTTTGCAACGCATTCTCGTATTGTTCAACAAATTATTTAGGGGTGGTCTTTGAATTTACATGCCCATCACAGAAGGCATGCATACTCTCACTTCTTTGAGTGGTAGACATCCCGGCCCAAAATGGATCGTTAACACAAGTGGGAACCCATCGATGCCTCTCGCTATATAGCCCACTCAACCAGTCGTTCTCTTCGAGGCTAAAATTTTCAATTAATCTATGTCAAATTACTTCAAATTCAAAGACAGTGAGAGAATCATAAATCACACATTTTAAAGATTTCTTCATGGACTCATATTGGGAATACCCTTTTAATCTTTTCATAATTTCTTCATAATGTGCCATAAACACCACCTATGTCGTGAGTTTGGAAAGACAATTTCAATGGAATTTTTCATGGATTTATCTTGATCAGTTATGATTGCGTGGGGAGCGTGGCCATCCATGCAAGAAATCCATAACGTAAAAATTCAAGTAAATGTATTTGTATCCTCACTCGATATCAACCCACATCCCAACAATATTGGCTGGCTATGATGATTCACCCCAATAAAGCAGACAAAGGGCATGTCGTACTTGTTGGTCAAGTACGTTGTATCGAATGTGATAACATCCCCAAACTCCTCATATGCCTACCTACTTCTAGAATTCGCCCAAAATAAACTATTCATTCTCCCCTCGTTATCAAAATCCATGTCATAATAGAAATTAGAATTATTAGCATGCATTTTACGAAAGTAGTTTTGAACGACTAAAGCATATCCCTCCCCAAGTCTCAACCTTCTCACCATGTCAATATAATTATAGAAATCCTTGATAAAAAAAGGACACATTCTCATTCCCACCGACTTCCACTACAAACACACTGAAATTTTTATTAGATCTTATACCGGCCCTATCATTCAGTTCAAGTCTCCTTTTCACCACTTTAGTTATTACCCGATTCGCCTTAAAATATCGTGATTTCCCCCGACTCACATGATGGTTGTGGTCAAGGGATACACTTTTAATCATCCATTTTCCATTAGAACAGAACACGACATTAATTTTCGCACCACAATTACCTCGACAACTTGGTGGCGATTTTAATCATCAATGATAATACCAGCTACCAGCTTCTCATTGGGAGGGTATGGATGCATACCCATGCATAGTATCCTCCACCTACCATAAGTGTGTGAATGCCAATATCTGAGGCACATAGATCATTATTAAAGAAACATAAAATTCCTTTACTGTTGAGGAGGCCCATATGGTGGATGCGACATTCTATATGAAACTCGACGAGGAAAGAAAGAATTATGAAAGAAAGCTAGAAGAGAAGCAGGTGGTTAGAGGAAGTGCCCAGCCAAAGAAGTCTGTCTATGATCGTCTGGGGGGAGGGGGATCCCCTACATAGCAAAAGGTAAGAGGAAGGTGGATGAGGTCGTCAAACCTCCTCGAACTTCTAAAAAAGTGTTCTTGCCCAACGAGAAAGTTATTTATCATTTATAATGGTCTGAGTGAGCGGTGTTCCGGGATGAGGGCACCGCCCTGGTACTATAATGTTTTGTTGTAGATGAATCCCATATCATTGAGCACATTGAGGGATCAGAGGAAGCTCCAGAATGTATGAATTATGAACCCAAGGAATAACTACAAGAGTTAGAGGAGATCAACCTTGGGGTAGAAGGGGGCGAAGGTAGACCCATCCTCATCTCCAATAGTCTGGACCCAAAACAGAAGGAAGAGCTCATTGGCCTTCTCAAAGAATTCACCGACGCATTTGCCTGGAAGTACATGGAAATGTCAGGAATAGATCTAGAGGTGAGCTCTCACAGATGGATTGTTCTTGACACACCCCAACCCAGTTACTTATAATTGAGTTTGAAAGTCAAAGTAAGTCAAACCATAATTGCCTTAACTAAACCATAAACATGAGTATCTTTTTTTAGTAACAACATGAAGCCATAAATTAAAAACTTTTCAAAATTTTAATGTAATTATGCCTTTTCAATCTTGCTCAAAAGATAAGTAGGATTAAATTACCCCTTTTTTAATTTGACAAAAATCATGGTTTTATGCATCCCTTTCTAACCCCACCCGACCTCCTAGATTTGGCAGTGACATTACATTACCTGAGAAAAAACATAAACATAGGAATCGTGAGCAAAATAGCTCAGTGAATGCATCACTACTACACTCGTGCATAAAATTAAATGCAATAAATCATATCTATGTAACAATATATAACATCTCAACATCTCTTGGATTTTAATATTCCATAGCATCTCAACATCTCGTGACTCTCATGACTATTAATAAGCCATAATATCTGAACATATCTTGGTTGTTAATAAGCCATAACATCTCTTGGTTGTTAATAAGCCATAACATCTCTTATAATACATACACATCATATCCATAATCAACTCAGTAAGTAAAATATATCATAACCATAATCAACTCAATAAGTACAACATATCATATCCATAATCAACTCGGTAAGTACAACATATCATATATATAATCAACTCGGTAAGCACAAAATTTTATATCTATATTCAACTCGATAAGTACAACATATCATATCTATAATCAACTCTAAAAGTAAAACATATCATATCTATAATCATCTCAATAAGTACAACATCTCATATATATAATCAACTCAGTAAGTACAACCTATAATATCCATAATCATCTAAATAAGTACAGCATCTCATCTTTATAATCAACTCGGTAAGTACAACATGTAATATCCATAATCATGTCGATAAGTACAACATCTCATATTTATAATCAACTCGGCAAGTACAGCATATAATATCCATAACCCTCTCAATAAGTACATTTCTTATATCCCTAAGTAACCCGGTAAATATAATATATCACATCCATAATCATGTATAAGTACATCTTACCAGTGAGTATACTCACCTTGGTCACTTAATAGGTTTTTCCCCTTGCCTTTGTTTTGCACTTGTTCAACCGGTTCTCCTTCCCTTCCTATAATTCTTACAATATTAGTGCCATCATAATAATACTACCAATCCAAAGAATCACTTAAATGTAATTCAATTCATAAGCATCATGTGATCATATTCAAATGATTTATCATAAATGAAGTCTCATCCAATTTCATGTTAAGATATTTAACGTATCCAATTCATAGTCCAAACATACTTTAATTCATTCTTAAAAATCCAATTCTTATCATATTAGGTTCCCAATACAAAAGACGAGACATCATTTCAAATTTTCTAGAGCAAGATATGCCCATTTCTTTATTACAAAACAAATTGGCCCTATAAGCTCCTCTATCGTTTATTCAACTTCTAAGAATTTTCATAATTTTTATATGTCATAATTTCCATGATATTCCACAAAATTCAAATAAACATATTGAATAATACAAAATTAAAGTTTCATAATTTTTAGAGTTCATTTCCTATGTCAAGCAAATCGTCAAACACGTGGTATGCATACTTACACTTTCGAGGCATATTTTATACCTACACTTCAAACTATCCTCCAAGATTCATTTCTTGGTATTTTTACATATTTTTTGGATATGTTATACTAATATATGTTTTCTAACATCGTAAAATGGAATATCTTGATTTCGATAAGTATTCCATGATTTATACCATTTTTACCACAACTAGGTTGGAATAAAACATTAAGGCATAGCTTAACATTTTAAGCATACATAACCTCCTCCTCAAGCATCAATCGTGGACACATATACTAAACATGTTTACATCATTTACATGAATTTCCTACATCAAAAACTTCACTATAAGGGAATTCAAATCTGGGACTTTAAAGTAAACATTTATTATCCTAACACGCGTTCTTACATATATTCTTAAACGATCCTTGTTTTAACACAATTTGGAGATATGGGTATCATAAAAATCTTTATCAAAATCAGAAACAAAAATATATCATGTGTACAACTCATTCATTTGACCAATTTTAACAAAGAAGTAATTACCTTATAAGATCTCCTCGATTTATAGTAATTTTCTAAAGCAATTCTTCCTTAATTGACTTTTTCTCTCCCCATAAGTATATTTCTTCCCAAGCTTCTCATTTCACATGTGGAAGAATATACAAATCTGATTTATAATAAGGAAATACATTATAATGGTTCCAATGCACTTATACTTATGCCTACATACGATTGGTTGGACAAGAGGTCTAATAAAATAATTTCACTAATGAGAGATTTGTAACGCCGTGATAAAATTCCCATAACTCCCTAGTACGGACCCCGATTTATTCCAACTTTGCGTATACTTTTAGATAACTTAAATATCTACAACTTTAATTTTTTTTGTTTTCCCAAAATCATAAAATTAGTACGCCTAATTTGGGCTCGGACAAAAGAGTACTAGTTTACTCAAAATTTCATAACGTTCACTTTTGGCGACCCAACATCGTCAATTTCTCATCAACACCCTAGTTTACCTTTATAAACATAATGATGCATTAGAAAGATATTTTCATGATGAATTTAACCACATGACTAATCATATGATCTAAACATGTTATCCCCGACCATACACTCGATTAACATCTAATGTAAACAACACATATATCACATGAGTATGCATCCCCTAAACATGATTTATAATAATTATATCCGGGTTGTCACAGTTCTTCCCAATGCTCTTCCGATAAGGCAAGCAACACGCATGTACAAAGATGATCTCGACCTGAAGATAAAAGCGGAGATGGAAAAGTTGTTAGCAGCAAGGTTCATCAAGCCTATCCAGCAACATGTGTTCCTCTCTAGCATAGTACTGATGGCAAAGAAAGACGAGCCAAATTCAAATTTGTGTGCATTTTTGCGATTTGAATTGGGCATGTCCCAAGGACGAGTTTCCTTTGCCAAGCATAGAAAACTTAGTCGACGCTATCGCAGGCCACGCGATGTATAGTTTAATGGATGGATACGTTGGCTACAATCAGATTAAGATGGATCTAGTGGACGCGAAAAAGACTGCCTTCCGCATGCCATTAGGGAACGTCCACTACACAGTCATGCGATTCGGTTAAAGAATGCCGGGGCCACATACCAAAGGATCATGATGGCAATTTTTCATGATATATTTCATGAGATACTATAATTTTATGTGTATGATCTAGTGGTGAAATCAAAGAAAGAAAGCAAGCACTTATAGGACCTCCGGAGAGTGTTCGAGAGGTACCGCATATACAAGATGTGGATGAACCCTTCGAAGTGTACTTTCGGGGTCACCGCGGGAAAGTTTCTGGGATTTATTGTGAATAGGTAGGGGTGAAAGTAGATGCATAAAAGATCAAATACATAGTTATGATGCCACCCCCGAAGTGTGAGAGGCTAAGGTATCCTACCTGAGGAGGTTCGTACCTGCACTAGCCGAAATGACTCACCCATTTACACCCCTGCTGAAGGAAAAATCCAACTAGACTTAGGGGGAGGAGCATAAGAAATCAATTGAGAAGATTAAATAAATTTTAGCCTCTCCATCCACGATGATACCACCCGAGGTTGGAGCACCGTTGTTGCTGTACTTGATCTCAACAGAAAGTTCCATAGGGGCACTTTTGGCCCAAAAAAAAGGAGTAGAAAATCCAGTGTACTACTTGTCAAGAGTTATCTTAGTAATAGAATCTAGATACACCAACGTGGAAAGGTACTGCCTTGCCTTGGTTTTTTTCACTCAAAAGTTGAGACATTATTTGCAAGCCTTTACAGTTCATATAGTCACTAAGTATGGCCCTATCAAGTACCTCCTAGTGCAGACAAAACTTATAGGATGAACTGCAAGATGGTTTTTGATTTTGTCATAATATGATTTATAATACATAGTGCCTAAAGCCATCAAGAGTCAAACATTAACAGATATGTTAGCCCATTTTACAAGTGGAAACTTCGAGCCCCCTAGTGAAGAGTTACCAGGGGAGAATTTCCAAGCATGCATGGTGGAAGAAATGGAAAAGTGGGCAATGGAGTTCGATGGCTGTAGCACCCAAGGCACAGGAGGTGGGGGCGTCTTACTCTCAAACAACAAGGAGAATATCACCCTCTCTTTCAAATTAGAGACATGCAAGAACAATGAATAGGCACCCCGATGCGCTAGGTACTATATCATAAAAGCTAGACGTGGATGAGGCAGAAGCCACGATCATAGTGAGGAGAACGACAGTGCCTAAGTCTTTATTCCCAAGCAATGAGATGGAAGACTGGAGGGACGTAGTTGTATAGCAGCTATAGATAAGAGAGGGGATGATGAAGATGTTGGAGTTAGCTAACTACCGCCTGCTACAGGGAACACTTTAGTTCAAGGTCCATGGAGGGTTCTTAGCAAGGTGTGCAGGAGAACAAGATTTTAAAGAGAGGTTGGTTGAGATGCATGAAAAGCATTGTGGGGACACAAATATATCCTTTACCGTCGGTTGCAAGGGGGGAGGGCTACTATTGGCCCACCATGAGCACAGAGGCTGCTCCTCTGCAACAGGGTTGTTTAAAGTGCCAAACTCATTTCGAACAGCCAGGAGAATCCAATTTTATATAGGCCTTTGAAGATTAGAGGCAATCGTACATAACATATCTGAAAGATGGTGTGTTTCCCATGGAGATAGAGGATGAAATTTATCTTCGAAAGAGGGTAGCCCATTTCTACTTGGTGGAATGAGATCTCTACACGAAAGGTTATAATGAGAAGGCACTTAAGTGCATAGCCATGGAAGACACAGAGAGAGTGTTAAAGGAACCAATGAGCCCTCCCACATGGGAGGTGCTAATATATATGATCAGTTGATGACGATGGGGTATTATTTTGCCAACCATAGAGGCTGATTCCATTGGTTATGTTAAGAAATGTAGAGCGTGCCAAGTACATGGAAACATGGTGCATGCCCCTTCTGTCAGCTTGTAAAGCCTAGAAGCTTCCTACCCATTCCACATATGGACATTAGATTTGGTGGGAAAGATCATCCCAGCCTTTCATGGCAAAGCTTTCACCATTGTACCTACGGAATTGTATACCAATTGGGCAGAGGCCATTCCTCTAAGAAGGGTGACTGCGCAAGTGGTAACCCAGTTTATCAAGGAATATATCATATGAAGGTTTGGTATACCAAGGTGATTCTCACTGATAATGGGGAATAGTTTGTATGCAATGAGATGGCTCTCCTCATTGACAAGTATAAAATTGTGCATAATAGCTCAACCATATCCTATCCAAAAAGAAATGGCCAGGCAGAGGCCACCAATAAGACCTTGATCAATATCCTGAAGAAGATGTTGGAAGACATGCTAGGGGCATGGGATGAGAAGCTACCCATGGTGTTATGGGCCTACCTCACTTCGAAGAGAAGGCCAACGGAGTTTACTCTATTCTCACTTGTGTATGGGACCAAAGTTATCCTACCAGTGGAACTAGCAGTACCTTCAACTAGGGTTTATCTAAGAAATGGGCTCATCCCTGACCCACGGTACGTGCAACTGGAGGCATTGGATGAACACAAAGATAAGGCAGGGGAAAACTTCAAAGTTTACACCCAATAGTTGTCGAGATCTTATGAAAACCTAGTCAAGCCCAGAGAGTTTCAAATGGGAGACTTGGTCCTCCGAGCATATTCTCATCACCTTCGTAGGATGTCATTAGTGAAGTTCAAAACCAACTGAGAAGGCCCCTTTATGGTGAGAGGGGTAGGGAAGTCATAATACTTCCAGATTTCGGAGACAGAGAGAAATTGCCTCCAATCCATGAGTTACAAATGGTTAAAGAGGTACTATGCCTAGTTTTTCTAAATTTTCATTTCTGTAATAGAATCTGAGCGGTTTGCTCTCATACCAAAAAAGTTCTTTTTTTGGTGAAAAAATGATAGAGCAATACCATCTTGTAAAGAGTACACAATAGCAAAGAAATGAATAGCAATATTTTGTATCATCGTTGATGTTTGTTTGATTACTTACCTACTATGAGGTAGACCCAATAGAATTATTTTTTCAAAAATGCCCTATACTTAGCTAGAAGAGGGTGCATGAAAAAAAAGAGGAACTTTGCTCATTACACTTGGGGGGTACATCCATCTTAAGAGAAAGTATACTGAGCAAAGTCTTCCTAGACATAACAGACAGTTTTTATTTTTTTGTCACCTGGCCAATGGGAGGACATCCTCCAAGTAATAAAAAAAAATAGCCTAGAGAGCAAGTTTTAACCTCTGTTCTCAAAGAAATGCTTTACTTTGAAAATGTGGAGGAGGGGGGCCAGCCCCCCCCAGTATTTTGAGACCATGAAAGCTCTTAAGAAAAATATAGAGCAAGTACCCCATAGACTAGGGGTTAGTTAATTCAAAAAAAAAAGAGAAGAATCAGTTATCATTTTACTTATTCTATTTGAAAAAGATTCTTTTGAAATAGAACCTAAGGGAATGAGGTGGAGGCCACAGTAAATACTGGCCCATGAGAGATAGGCTAGATCAAAAGCCTACCATCCATAAATATTTGGACCCGGGGGACAGAAATCCTCCTTGAGGGGGAAACCCTGAAACAATAGTTGTAAGAAAATGATGTGTCCTTCTAATAGAGGAGAGGCTAAGAAATACATGACCCTGAGAAATAAAAAGTTCCAAAGGATATAATCTCTAAAAACATGGTAATACAAAAAAAGGAGGGAGCCAAGAGAATAAGCAGACCTTTGAAAATGAGGTAAACAAGGGCTCGACTATAGAAGTGCCTGCCGCAGAAGATTAAATGGCAGGGCTAGAAGGCATAATCCTCTCCAATCAGAAATAAGTAGGGACCACAAGAAAAAAAGATTAAAAAAAAGAATAGTGAGATTGTCCATATAAAGAAAGTCATAGAAATACCTGAGCAGAACTTGAGGTCATAGAAGGGACAGATGAAAGCTGCAAAGGAATAACAATATATAACATTCAGTAAGAGAAGTGTAATTTATGACTATCAAAGTTTCAAAGACCCCAGGAGGGAGTAACAAAACCTCTCTGAAAAGGCCTCAAGAAGAAATAAGCATATAATTCCTCTCTCATCGAAAAGGAGCTTGATGTAGTGGGGGAGGTGAAGGATCACTCACCTCGGCAGAAGTAACTTGTGGAAACATCGAAAGAGAAAGAATTAGTAAACAAGCCAATCATGAAATAATAAGAAAATCATATGCATAAAATTCCCAAGTAAGTGAAGACTTACAGCAGAAGGATGCACAGTCTGATCATATGGAAGAGGCCTAGAAGTAGAGCTAGTCTCTGATGGAGAATACGGTGTCTTATCATCACTGGAAGACTCCCTCAAAACTCATAACAAAGCACAAGTATCAGCACCACGAAAAAATCTAAGCCATCCAATTCATTTAAAGAAGAACTATGATCATCCTAGGAAGGTGTGCTTTCATAGTCAACTAGTTCCTCTTCCAAAGAGGGGGAGGGGGAACCAGCGGGTGAAACTTTGTAAGAGCCAGTTTCACTAAGTAAAGAACGTTTGGGTGTAGTACCTTCTGTAACCAAAATAGATGTGACTTGCGTCTTTTGAGAAGAGAATCCCAAATCCTCATAACCTTTCTCCCGGACAGTCCTATAAGTCTCCTCTACACCAAGATAGTCCGTATTTGACCCCTGGTCCAGAGCGAAAGGAGCAGCAGCATCAGCATCGATACCGTTCTTCTACTTGGCAACTCTAGTCCTCATGGGAGAAGGGGGTGGAGAGAGAGCAACATTAGTAGAAGTAATAAAGTTTGATTTATCCGCATTTGGATGATTTCTCTTACCCATCGTAGGAGCTTTTACTTTTCCTTTACCTTTGGATTGGCCTTTAAATTTGGCGAAAGGCATCTCGGTCTACTGAGGCTGGGTAGATTCATCTAGAAGTGGCTTTACTAGGAGGTGTCCTAGGGGTAGTTCTAAAGTGCCAAACTTATTTCTGGGTCCATCTGATTAAGAACTGGGCTTTGACGTACTTAGTGGGAGTGGTATATTAGGGAGGCCCGAGCACGCAGTTCTGGATAAGGAGAACCTGCCGCTACCAAAGCAAGAACCAAGAGGGAGTCAATGAAGGCAGGTAATCGTGAAAGGCACATACAATCCCCCCAAGTGATGTACTCTATGAAGAATTCCGTGAAAGGTAAAGTTTCTTCATGCCTCCGAGAATAACTCTAAAGGTTCGCTGCACGAAGGATAAAAAGGGATGTGAACACCCTGGTCGTAACCAAATTGTCTTCTCACTCTCTCTGAGTGATATAATTCAACACCTTGACCTAGATCTGTACAATAAGGGAGGAGGCCTAGTAATAGCATCGCCACTACATTGATGTGTGGACAGGTAGACGCATAGTCAACCTCAGAAGGGGAATAAAAAGTGTCGCCATCACCTGGGAAAGATATCCAGCTAAAAATGCCACCGGGCATTTGCTGTAAGGGAAAAAATATAACCCCTCAATATCATCAATCAAAGGCCCCAGTAGTTTCATGGGGGACTTTTTATGCCACTTCAGAAGATAAGAGGCATTGCTACGGCAGGCCTGTACTTCAGGGCCTAAATGGGAAAATGCTCAAAAAGGAAAGCCATCAAGATAAGAGAATTCGCAAATTTAGCGGCATCATAATGATCATAAGACCTCTCGACATCTATATGGGAACGATACATCCATGAATAAAGATAACCAAGAACTAATGCAATGAAGGAACGGACCTCCCTCGCGACAGCCTCATAGCTAATTTAAAAAGGAGCTCAAGGGGAGAGTCTTCGAATTTACCTGGGAATAAGAATTTACTCAGAAAGTTAATCAGGAAAGAGACTAAATGCGAGGATGAGTGAAGCTTGTGACCATCCTAACTTTTGAGATCTCCGCTGGAAGTTCCACCCCCCCTTTCGGCAGCTGCTCAAAGTCTTTGAACGAGTACCTCTGCCAGTTAATGAAACATTGCTTTGTAAGACCAATTACATTTATAGCCACATATTTCGAACACTTAGTGAGTTCTTCCTACAACTCTTCCACCATCTCCTGCTCAAGGGGATCCTCGTAGCCATCAGTAAAAACATGCTCCCCGAAGAAATGTGGGGCATAAAACTCACAGACATCCTCCAGAGTAATGGTAAACTTTCCCTAACTAGTAACAAAAGTATCAGATTCCCTACTCCACCGAGACAATAAAAGGTTGAGGGTGATTTTGTATTTGGCCATTGTGCAAGACCTCAAACTATGAATCGAGGTAAGGAGGTCAAGTTCCTTAAGGGTATCCTTATAACAAGGAACAATCATAATATAGTCAACCCATGCATCCCACTCATCTGGGGTAACGCCCCTCCCCAACTTTGATTTCAATATTGGAGTAATGGAAGTCACCACAATAAATTCTAACTCTAAGAATATAGTCGAAAAGAATAATAGGGGAATTAGTAGACTCGCGTAATCCCACGTGGGGTCGCTCAAGAATATTGGCAACAAACTTCTCTTCAAACTAAGCAAGGGAAGCCATGAAATTATCACTTGGTACAAAAAAGGGTTCACGGCGATAGAGGCGAAAATGCCTTCCCTGATGAGTGCCCATATAATCTTCCCAAGCCTAAGAAGAAGATAAAGTGGTGGAAACTTCCGATAGTTATTAGTTCAAGTGAGGAGCCCACAGTTGCAGATGGCCCAAACGAGGAACCCCCCATACTCAATAACTCGGGAAAAAAACCCATAGTTGCAAAGTTCCTAGGCGAGGAACCCCCTTGTGACACCCCACCTAATAAAATACCGGGTGATCAGTCGTATATCAAATTAAACAGGTATCTCATCTGGGTCATTCATAGCATCATTGTCGAAAACTTTTTAAAACTTACTAACCACCTAGTATTTAATTAAGCTGATGCCAAATTTTATCTTATGAATTAAATCGAACCCAACCAATATAATAGGAAACCAAAAATAACCATCACAAGAGAAAATCTAATCATGCCACACAACTAATAAAAGGGTTAGTACAACATCGACTATACAAGCAATCCACAAAGTGCAAGTATAAAAGAGTATCGATACATGCCAAGACCGAATAAAAAAGTACAAGACCAATAGTATAATTGAAATGCCCCTATCTAGAGACAGGATAAGATAGGCATCTAATCAAATATCCCTCATCATCCACATATACTGCAGCTATGCACCCTGTAGGAAGAATCAGGCCCGGCGCCTCTGTGGTAGGACACCTAAAAGGTTTTGAAAAGGTTTTATAGAAAGGGTTAGAACCTAAAACATTGGAAAATATTTAGCAAGTGAATTTAAATGCAAGAACTTAAAATGCATGTATGCTCTTCATATTTAGGTTAGTGTCGTACTCTCTCTTGAGGACACCTCACCCCTCTACTAGTGTGCATGCCTAACGTACTATACATTACTCACCTAGATAACCATGTTGTAACTAGTCTTGACACATATAATCCACAACTTCCCCACTACACTAACCGAATGAGTTTAGTATACATTTTATAAGTAATTAATCACACCAACTTATTTAATTGAATTCTCATTTGGTACCATATAACCGTTTCACAAGTTATATAATAATTACAATTCTCATCTTGTATTATCTCGTATATAATTATACCATATATACGTACTCATCCTACAACATTCACACATACAAGTCGTAGATATATAATATTTCCCCTAAGTAGGCACTCATTGTGTGTTCTATAGATGCTATCATAATCGGGTATTCTCATCCACCCAAAACCCTGATACGGTTAGCTCCCCATTTCAGAAAAATAAACAAACACTGTGGAGGTGGCCATAATTTCCCACGGTAGTGAGATCGAAGCAGACACCATTCGTCGCACTCCTGAATCGAATGCTATGACCTAGGGACTATACTCTCCATGTATTCGCTAGCCAGGGGATTCACGCATATCGCACAACCTCCTCTGATAGCACTGGAATAACTATGATTTACTATAAATATTATTCACACAAATATTTATAAATCATATATATATACTACACACCACCATATATATATAAATCTAGTCTACTGGTGTAATATGCCCATACACAAGTCTAAAACATGTACGTCTACGGTCCGACTTCATTTCAATTAATTATACGCTAATTAATTTTCATTACCTTGGTGTCACCATACCAATTATACACGAACTCGCCAGAAATTCAATATTTTTAACCCACCGTTCAATTTCATTCAATTAAGCCTACCCACTTAATTATCAAGGTTTCGAATCACTCAATCATTAACCTTAATTCTTCCAATTAATCAATACTCTAATTAATTCAAGGGTAAACATTCACAAATTAAAACCCTAGATCATAACTAAAATTGCAGAATCACTAAATGCAGAAACTGTGTATCTCAAAACACATAACATGTATGAATTAGGGGAAGAAGGGAATCTTACAAGGTTTAACAGGTTATTCAGACCAACAACCATGTTGTTCGAACGACAATGGCTCTCGTTTGAACGAGATACCAGGTCTTTCGAACAACCCTGATATCATCTCCTTCCTTAATCTGCCCAGAAAACCAA
Source organism: Sambucus nigra (assembly GCA_949130495.1). Taxonomy (NCBI): domain Eukaryota; kingdom Viridiplantae; phylum Streptophyta; class Magnoliopsida; order Dipsacales; family Adoxaceae; genus Sambucus; species Sambucus nigra. Next base: position 233,179,635 of record OX422215.1, read on the forward strand.
GTCCGTCGTTAAAATGTTTAAAACCTTCATTCTGTACAGATTTCTTCATCAAAACTTCCCAGATTCATCCTAAATCCATACGTATATCATATTCAATCTAACCCCAACAATTTCTTCAATTAGGGCATCAAATTAATCAACTCTTAACACCTCTACAGATTTATAATTCCCAAGCAAAGAAATCCTCAATTTCTTATGAACACAAACCCAAACATATTAATTGATTCCCACCTCCTTTAATATGAATAGCTAAATGCAAATTAACAATTGCAAATTAAACCACTTGCCTTTGTAGAGCAAAGCCTTTGGATGAATATGTTGGATTGAATTCAAGGATCTCCTCTTGTTCTTGAAGCAATCTTCCAAAATCCCCCAAATTCTCTTCTAATGGCTCTCCTCTGAACCTCTCCACAATTTTAGTCTTCTAAAATGACTTTAAGTTGCCTCACCCTTACACAATTAGGGTTAAAAACTCTAATCCCGTATTTGGACCTATGGGCCACCTAAAACTGGCCCAAACTCTTTATTGGGCCCTCAATTGTGTCTAATTAAGTCCTGAAACCCAATATATACCTATAGCCACTCACTTCCAACTATTTCGACCCATCCAGACTTAACCGTGCACTTTGAATTTCCATCCAAATTAATTTATAACATTCTCCAAATTCTTGACCTCAAAATGCGACACAAAATAATCCAAAATATTTAATCCTCAATTCGCCAAATTAATATTCCTCAAATTTAAAAATTCTCAAATCATGAATTTAATTCCTCCAAATAAAATAAATTCTTTTTCTCCAAATATTTTATTTAATTAAAGGCCCTTGAATTTATAGGGTGTTACACCCCTGTGGTCAGTGCCTCGTGTGAGAAACCCCTCATATTCAAGTTAGTAGTTGAGGAACCCGTAGTTGCGAAAGCCTCTAACGAGGAACCCATGACAGGTGAAATGGTAGACGAGGAATCCAAGGTTATAAAGGCTCCCAATGAGGAACCTCTCGTAATCAAACTGGTAGTCGAGGAACCTGCAATCGCAAAAGCCTCTGACGAGGAACCCATTACAGGCAAATCAGGAGACGAGGAACCCAAGGTTGTTAAGACTCCCAATGAGGAACCCCTCGTATTCATTCTGGAAGTTGAGGAAATCGCAGTCGTGAAAGTCTCTGATGAGGAACCCATCACATGTGAAATAACAGATGAGGAACCCAAGGTTGTGAAGGTTCCCAACGAGGAACCCCTCATATTCAAACTGGCGGTTGAGGAACCCCCCATCACAAAATCCTCCAACGACGAACCCTTCATAGCTGAAGACTCATACAAGCAACCCAAAGTTGTCAAAACTTCCAATAGGGAAACCTTTGTATTCAAAGTGGCATACGAGAAAGCCTTACTTGAAAAATTGCCAATGAGAAACCCAACCCAAAAATCAAGCAAGCAACCGATGGTGATTGGAACTTCACGCGAGGATCCCTCGCTGCTAATAGAGACCATAACTAAGTTGGATTCAAAAATCGCCTCTGTAAAAGAAAAAGCATCTGGTCACAAGGAGCCTAGGGTGATGTTGTCAACTAAAAATGAAATATAAGGGACTAAAGTGACAGAATCACTTTCGGTGCTGGTTATGGTGGTGGTGCTAGTGGCCACCACCATAGATATGGACTTAGAGATAGGTAAAAAGCCTATCATGATGGGAATGTCTGTGGCATCAACGTTAGTAATAGGTGATGATAAAGCCATTGATGGTATTTTGAAGAAGCTTGAAAGAAAAAGTTATGGAGTCCTTAGAATTTCACTCACTAGAAAACTCAAATCTCTATGAATGCTTTGAGAAGATGGTAAAAATAAAATATCTTATTCAAAATATTATCTTTTGTATGAAAATGTGAAAACGTGTAGGAATACCAAAAGGTGAGAATATTTTTTTCCCCAAATGATGAGATGATAGTTCCCATGCTGACACATGGGTTTTTGAGACCCCAAAACCTAGAATGAAGGGACGATACATTTAATGGCCATAGGAATGATGATGAGGAACCCTAGGTTCCCTAAAAAAATTATTATTGAAAATTGATTTTATGGCATACAAAGTCCTTTAGTCTGCCCAACAAAAAAGACTTTGCATAAGGGACTAATGTAGCAAGGTGTCTCAAGCCTACCCAATATATATTTTGGGTCGAGGGACCCTCAAGGACCTCCCCCTCAGATTCCATAAAATATTGGGGTGAGGGGCCCTCCCCCTCAGCTTCCAAAAAATATCATGGCGAGGGACCCTCAAGTCCCTCCCCCTCAGCTTTCAGAAAATATCGGGGCGAGGGATCCTCAAGGCCCTCCCCGTCAGCTTCCATACAATATTAGAGTAAGGAACCCTCAAAGCCCTCCCCCTCAGCTTCCAGAAAATCTTCGGAGAGCAACCCTCAAGTTCCTCCCCCTCAGCTTCCAGAAAGTCTTGGGTGAGTAACCCTCAAGGTCCTCCCCCTCAACTTACTAAAAATAGGTCAGGATAAGGGAGAGGCTACCATGAGAAACCCCTCATCATGAAAAGCTATTCTTTTATAAAACAAAATTACTAACACTTAATTCTTGTATAGATATCCCAGTTGAGCAAGCATGGCTCAAATGGGAAAGTTGGGATCTCTTGGGAGTTTTGGCTTGGTGGCTGAGGAACAAGGTTTATTGAGCAATATCAACCACTTAGCACTTTAAGATTGAGAGAATACTAGTAGAAATACCCTAGGAGTCACTCAAGTCCTTACACACCACACTCAGTCCTAATTGAAATGAGCAACTAAGAGGTTGCTCAGCAGAAATGATATTTTGATATAAAAAATGATTTTAGAGAAGGGGGTCCTCAACCCCCCCTCCCCCCCCCCCCTCTCAACAAAAATTAATTTAGAGGAGGTGGTCGTTGAGGCCTCCCCTATCAAGTTTATAAAGTTTGTACCATAAGTTACCATTTTAAAAGATAATTACCAAATCACATATTTTGTCTTCAAGTGCAAATATATTTGATTTTTGACTTTGTTTTGTACCAAGTGGCACTTGTCAGATGGGACACACGGCTGCACACATGTAGGGACAAATGGTACATGTCAGACCTTGTCCCTCACCAACCCTCTCAATATTGTCACCCAAAAGTGCCAACTCAGTCCTAGTGCCCAAGTATAAATAGGACATGTGCAAGGTCAAGTAAGAATCATAACTCAAGTCCTACTATTACTCTCACACCAGAACCTCCTAGTATTCTCTCCCTGCTCTCTCTAGTGCTAAGTGCTTTGTTGTTTCACTCCCGACTGATAGCCATCACTCTTAGGAGTTTCTCTTGGGTAAAGTTACCATTATTGTTATGAACTTCATATTCTTGCAGGGACTGAGGTCCAACTTGAGTTCCATTTGTGCCAAAAGGAGAAGGTTTTACCAGAAGCTGCACCCAAAGTTATTGAGAACCTTGAAGGCTGAGTTCATTGAAGTGGGCCACGCTTTACCCAATTCAGCATTTTACTAGACCCTAATCACACTACCCTATTACAAAGGGTTTTTTAGTTATTGTGTCTTGTTGAATAAGCATATATAGCAATTTTTAATTGCCAAATAAAAAATTATTTAATTAATTATTGCTTGTAATTTATGTTATATTGCGTGTACTTTGTAAATAAAGCGTGTACGTTTGATTACAATGAGTGTGCTTTATTTCATTACCCTTAATTTGAAGAATCCATGCACGTACTTTGTTCATAAAGCGTGTACTTTTGATTAAAATGATGTAACACCCTGTAATTTTAAGGATTTAATATTTAGTTATTTTTAGGAGATATAAAAATATTTAAATTGGAGAAACTTAAATTTATGATTTGGAGAATTTATTTGAGTGGAAGAATTATTTATGATTGGAGACTTTAAGTTTAATTGTCCGAATTAATGTGTGTCGCATTTTGAGGTTGAAAATTGGAAATGTCAAAAAGTATTTTGGATGATAATTCTGAGTGCGCGATTGAGTCCGGATGGGTCGAGATAGTTAGAAAAGAGTGCCCGGGGGTAGTAATTGGGTCTCGGGGTATTTTTGGGCATAGTCGGGCCCACACGGGGTGATTTGGGTCATTTTAATTAGGCCCATATGACCAAAAACGGGATTAAGTGTTTTTAACCTAATTGAGGGACTAGGAACAACATATAGAAAATTCCAAACCTAGGGTTTGGGAGAGGATTAGAGGAAGGTAATCAAGAAGTTAATTGGGGATCTTTTTGGAGCCAAATTAAGGGACTAATTTGGGGTGTTCTTCATCAACCATTCTCTACAACAACGAATCAGACCCTACGAACCATTCCAAGCAAGTGGTTAACTTGTTGTAATGTTTAAATTGTGATATCCAATTCATATTTTAGTGATGTGTAAACTAAAATTCATTTTGGGGATAAATGGGTACAAAATGGGGTTTTTGTTAATGGAACAATTGAATGAGATTCAAAGTAAGAATTAGTTGTGTTATATATATCTGAGTATAGATATCTGATTGGAATGAGAAACTCGAAACATAAATGGTGGAATTTAAATATGGACTTGGGATTATACCATAGGGATTTGTGTTCTTGAGTGGGTACAGATTCGTATGGTCAATGATGCTAAAAGGTTTAGATGATGTTTATAGTTCATGATAGATGTAATAAGAGGAATAATAGGATGGTTTGAGGTTGGGATTTGAGAAAACAAACTTTAGTTTTTCATCAATGACCGAATAGTAGGATGGAGAAGACGAAGTCTGGGACGATCGATCGATCGACCCAGGGGGTTCGATTGATCGATGATGCAGAAATCTGGGCAGTTCGGCAAGGGAGTGCGACACTAACTTATATATGAAGCGCATTCATGCATTTTAATTACTGCAGTTAATTCACTTGCTAAATATTTTCAAAATGTTTTGGGTTCTAACCCTTGCTATAAAACAATTTTCAAAACCTGTTAGGTACCCAGCCACAGGGACGCCAGGATTGATATTCTATTCCAGGGACACGGAGTTGCGGCATATGTGGATGCTAGCAGGAGTTTGGATAGACGCATTGTTTATTCATTCCTAGAGTAGGAATCATTTATCAGTTTTAGTTTTATTTAGGGCTTGTCGCCCAGTCTTCTCAGTACAATTTTCAGATGTATTTATTCAGGTGTTGGATGGTTGTATTGGATTATTCGCTTTGGTGGACGATGGTTTATTCGGAAAATTATTTAATTAATTATTCAGTTGAGTTTTATTCATTTGTGTGAATGGTTTATATTTATTCTTGCATGTACTGTTTTGTTAATTAAAAAGTTAAAATTTGGCACCAACTTTTGGAATACTAGGTGGTTAGTATGTTTTAAAAAGTTTTCGGCAGTGATGTTAAGGATGAACCAACTGGGATTCCTGTTTTAATTTGGTATAAGACTGATCACCCAGTATTTTATTAGGCGGGGTGTCACAGATGGTATCAAAGCATCAGGTTCTAGTGTCCTCAGGATCTGTGCGACTTTTCACATTTCGGCTTAACAATCTTTGATATAGAGCCTATCATAGGATTATTGTATTCTTATACGTATGCGCATTTACATTCTTCTGCCATTTATTTTATTTGAGGGTGAAGTCATACGATTCGATTCTCATTTTAGATGCCGCCCAGGAGAGAGAGAGCAGCTAGGGCAGCAGGGGGGTGAGACTAGAGAGGCTCATCAAGAGTAAGAGTTACCACAACAACTGCCAGAGATGATTTCGGCAGCACAAGTAGCTGAATTAGTGGCGCAGGCAGTTGAAGCAACAATGATCGCTATGGCAAGGTACTTTCCATGAGATTAGCCACAAGTGTTAGTGGCGTCAGATGTTTAGGCTCACGCGGGGCCGTCGGGGTGGCAGCAAGTACGAGAGGTTTTCATAATGGGCATCCACTAGAGTTTCGAGGGGGTTCAGATGTAGTGCTAGCGTGTTAAGAAAGAGAGATATCCAGCGTCACCTACGCATGGGAGATTGCGATGAGGTGAGGAAGAAAATGTTATCCACTTTTAGTTTAGTGGGAGGAGCGCTACAGTGGTGGGAGTCGATCACCACAGTTGAGGAAAGGGATACACTAGCTATTGCAGATATTATGGTGCGGTTCGACCGCAAGTATTTTTCCTCCAGCGGTTAAGACCAAAATGAGGAGAAAATTTAGTGAGGCAGCTCAGGGAGGCCGGTCAGTGGCCGATTATGAGGAAGAATTTACTCGGTTGGCAAATTTTGTACCGAATGAGGTAAGCGATGAAGAGAGAAAGGAAGTAAGGTTTGTGGATGGGTTAGTCTGGAGAGTCAAACAACATTTTATTGGTAATCCCGCATTAGTAGCTTATACTGATGTCATTAACGCATCACTTCTGCCCTGCCAGGAATATCGCTTCCATGTTAAAGGAAGCAGGAAGGGAGTGGAAACTAGCCAGTCGGATAAAGCAGGAGGGAATAGTACTAGTGTGGTATCCCAGCTGCATACAGGGGGAGATAAGGGGTAGGGTTTTCGACAGAAAAATCATGCCAAATGATTTAGAACTGGAGGCTATCGACAGGATGGCCAATAATTCTAACAAGGCGACATGGAAGAAATCAATGGCAGGGTGAATGTATTAGAAGGTGTTTCGTTTGTGGGTAAGCGAGACACATGAAGAGAGATTGTTTAAAGCGAGGCAAGGGTCAACTACAGGATGAGGTCCTGGATGTACATCCACTACAGCAAGTCATGGGTGCATACGGGTATGGAGAAGATGCTCCGGAACCCAAGGATCAACCGTTGCAGCTGGAGTATGGAGGTAATTATTTTTACCCTTTGGGCATGGGGTATTTTTTCGAGTGACAAGGAGGATGTCACAATATAAGACTTATTATTTTCACTAGATTTCGTGGGTGAGTCGAATTTAGTGGGTGCGTTGGCTATAGCAGCCATAGTATGTGAATAAACTTTCCGTGGGGTTACGGAGTTCTCTGTTGTCCTTCACGGGAGAGTGGAAGTGTACATTGAGTGAAGGTTTCAATTATGATAAGAGTTACTAATTTCGAGAATTATGGGAGTAGGGTTGATAATATTTCCTAAATATCAGCTGGATGGCAATGGAATTGAACTATTGTGGGTAGTCGGGCTAAGTTTTGGTGTTCACGACACCAGGGTATGTTGGGTACTAGGTATCACCTGAGAGGGCGTTTAGCCTATGTATATGCGTGTATATATGTTATATTGTGTGGTGCGATAGACACAAAGTGAGGTCTTGTGTCACGACCCCGACCCAAAAATCGTAGGGAACGAGTGTCTTGACATGCCACCAAGGCATCCAATATTCTGGCGTCAAAATTTTTCTTTTAAAATATATATATATAGCGGAAGTATAATCACATGGTTATGAATCGTAAAATACTAAAAGTGAAGGAATTACATCATCAGAGCTTTCTAAAGGAAACTTCATTTATATTAAAATATCCAAGAGTTACAACTTGACAGAAATTTTAAAGCCTTTTAATTAAAGAGCCAAACATCCTTTATCTAATAAAACAAAGTTCTACTTAATGTAACAAAAAGAGCTCTAAAAGCTAAATCTTCAATATAGTCCCCTTATGTTCCATCCGCTTTCCTAATTATTTTCTGAAAAATGGTTAATTGTAAAACATCAGCTAAAAGCCGAATGAGATTCAATCTCCAAATATTCCAAGGTTTTCAGAAAATAGATACCTATTCAATTTAGAACATGAGGTATATACATAGAGATAGGAATTTCAAGTAATATATATAAAGTAAATTACAATATATATATTCAGAATAAACAGTTCAGAACAGAGCAGATGAAATAATTGAGCATGTGTCAATTATTCAGTTTTAGTGGCCATGTACGCTCTAATACCCAGACATATAGTGTTACCAAATGTTTCCACCCAGTAACATCACAGACAAATAATCATGATTTATGGAACAACGCCTTGTTTAGGGCACACCAGCGATAAACCAGCTGAGAAGGTACCACCCAAATATTTCCACCCGGTAGTCAAGGCCAACATAGTAAGAGAGTTTCCATAGGCCGAATCAATAATTTTAGAATTCAAATCAGATGTTTATATGGAGAGATATAAACATATAACAAATGATGGAATCATCGGTATTAGATGCATTTTGAGAATAAAAGCATTTAACAAAATATACATATTTTTCATTATATAATATAATCAAAATGTGCAAGAAATTGCATAGAGTACTCACCTAAAATAGCGGTCGAAATTATAGATAACGATTCTTCGATCGCACGTTAATCTAACAAATACGATAAAGGTTTAAGTATATGTTGTAAACAAGGTCCAGTCTACATATTGTATTTTAATAGTCCATTTTCTTAACTTTTAAAACTTATTGATCGTAATTAAAGGATTCAATTCATAGTTCTTCCTAATCAGTCGGTTCCCAGTAGAGATGGAGGGTCACAGGGGCACCGCTTATATACCATCTCCTCTAGATAGAACATTTCCAGATTCATTCCCAGTAGAGATGGAGGGTCATAGGGGCAACACTTAAATACCATCTCGTCTAGACAGAATTTCACCGGGCCTGACTTTGGAATTACTTAAATGGGATTCAATAATAACGAGCAATTACTTTTAAAAAATCATTTTTAAAAGCGTATATACAATTTCAAACAAGTTTACATGAAAATAAAATCAACTTGGATTTCTTCTAAATTTTAATTTTTGATTAGTGAAGTCCTTAGTGTATTTTACCAGCATAACTACTAAGTAAAGCTATAAAACACAAAATTAAAAGTATAAAAATATATTATTACATTTAAATAAAATCATACCTACGAAATGAATACTTTCTTCGAAATTATAGAACTCCTTCTTAAGATATTTAACAAGCTTTCTATCACTATTTCTTACTATAATTCTCAAGGAATTAATGTGAGTTTCAAATGAACCCTAAGGCCCTATTTATAGGTTTCCAAAAGTATTACGCTGTTGACACGTGTCTAATGACTATGCATTTTGGATTGGTGATTCAACACCGAGGTGTCGTGATCCGGAGTGGTCTTGAACTGTTAATATCACCAAATGATGACAAGTGTTTTAGCTCTCTCTCTACAGATGACATGTGGAAGGTGGAAGTGACCAGCACGTGGTGGAAAGGTGATAAGGGTATAGGGGTCATTTCACACATGAAGGGTATTTTGGTAATTTAACACTATATATTTTTAATATTTCTTAGATGTCCTTGAAAATATTTTATTTACAAAATGGCCCATTTTATATTTTTATTTTAGTCCTTAAAGTTTCATAAAATTCTATTTTCTACCCCAAAACTTATTATTTGCTTTAAGATATGTCATAAGACTTCGATTTGATCCAATTTACAGTTGATTCTTCGTAATTAAAAATGGGGTTTGTTATATTGATAGCCAATAATACCACATATCTAATAATACAATATTTATAAGATAATAACTAACACAAGAGTGTAAAAACAAACTATATAAAAGTGGGGTCATTACATCCTACCCTCCTTATAAAAAGTTTGGTCCCCAAACTTTACTTACATTAATTTTCAAAAAGGTATGCGTGACACCCCGCCTAATTAATCCCGGGTGATCAGTCCTAAATCAAGTTAGAACAGGTTTCTCATTTGGTCCATTCTTAGCATCACTGTCGTCTTATTAAATTACTAACCACCTAAGTGAGAAAAATAGACTGGTGCCAATTTATCTTTCATTATTTAAACAAAAAACCCATGCGGAAAAATAAAACAATAAAACAATCACAGATAACTGAAATAATCATCCACAAGTAAGAATAATTAACCGAATAAACCATCGATCCAAATAATAAATCCCGTAAAGACAAGAATGAACTCCCAACAAGTCTAATACAAATAAACGGAATGTGAGCAACATGCTCGAATAACTAATCATGAATTTCTACATTAAGAATGAAGAATGAGGCGTCTATCAAAATCCCACAACATCCACATATGCTGCAGCAACGGATCCCTGGAATTGAGTCAAGGCTGGCGTCCCTGTGGCCGGACACCTAAAAGGTTTTGAAAATAGATTTATAGCAAGGGTTAGTACCCAAAACATTTGGAAAACATTTAACAAATGATTAACTTGTAGTAATAAATAAATACGCATGCTCTTCATATTCTAGTTAGTATCGCACTCTCTTGAGGACTTCCTTACCCCTCCTCTAATGTACACTACTAACACTTTAATTAAATTACCGAGTTATTCATCTCATGACTAGATAATTCACAAAGTTCCTTTATACCCACCCTACTCTAACTGAGTATATAGTGATTATGATTTTTAAGTTATTAGTAACATCAACTTAACTAAAACATTTCCCTTTTTAAATTCATATAACTTCGACACTTGTTATACATATGAAACAACTCATATTTTTCATTAATAACCCGTATATAATTAATTATCCAATTATATACTTATAATCATATTTCAGCATTCACAATCATACTGTAATATATTTAACAACTTACATCCACCCGAGTAAAATACTCACATAATGTAAATTCTATAAAGTGCTATCCCACTAGGTACAATCACATAGCCTAGTTATCCCAAGTCAGAATTTCACACCAACTTGATAAAAATAAATAATTGGAGGCGGTCATATTCCTTCCCTGAAAGTGAGATGTCCCTCACCCATATAATGGACGCTATGACCTCGAGAATATACTCACCCTACTCCTCAAGCTAGGGGATTCATCCACTACGCGCAACCTCCCCCTATAGCACTATAGTATAAAATATCTAATCACTGATATTAATGTACACACCATATATATATACTATCACATCCGTATATATAAATATAAAAGTCCCGGCTCTACCGTGCGCTAAATTTGTAACATAAGCCTATTAAAATTATTAAGAGTTTATGGTCCAACTCTAAATATTAATTAAATTTCACCTTAATTAATTAAGTTACTTTTGGTGTCGCCCCCACCATAAATTTGGACTTACTCTCGTAGCCCAAAATAAATTTACCCGAGTCAAAATCCCCGACTCTAATTTATTAGCCTCTGTCTAATTAAATTATTACATTTCGATTTCGCTCAACCAATATCCCCGGACTCGACAATAGCTCCGTATTTCATCATGACGTGACAACCAAATTTTCTGCCTCAAACCTTAATTAATTTATCTACAATTAATTAGATTTAAACTCATGTATTTAATTTCTCAATAATTAATTACATAAGATTTTTATATGAATTTCCCCTTTTATATAATTAACTGGCGAAACTGCCAAGTTCTGACGACCGTCTATCGATCGACCCCAGACCGTCGATCGATCGATCGAACAGGTCTTTGTCTTCTTCGCGAAGGCAGGGCAGCCATGGACGAATTTACTTAAACCCTAATCTCTTCTAACATGAATTATAAGCCTTCTTATCACAAGTACATATCAGAAACCTTATTAGGATCCCCCAGAAAGTCCACAACAATCATCAATTCGTCCATAAACTACTGATTTATAATTTTGGGGAAAAATCTATCTTTATCCTTAAACACATTTACACCCCAAATTTCTTCATCAAACTCGTTCTAATTTATCCGGATATTATTCTAACAGATACACATCAATATTCCAATATCAGATTTTTACATAAATCCTCATAAATTTTGGCAAATCAGATTAATATTTTCTTTTGTTTTTCAAAACCCCATGTTTATGCCATGAAACCCCAAAACGAATTTTAAATCATTACCTCACACAAATATGAATTGAAAGATAGATTTAATACTATTGCAAGTTATTCACTTGCCTTAGGTTTCGTAGTGTCTGAATTTGAGATGGATTCCAAGGTTGAAGATGACTTTTGTTGGCTCTTTTGAGATCCCCAAATGGCTTTGGCTGCTGTTAGGGTTTCCTAACCCTTTAATTCTTCTCTCTAATTAAGCTCAGCCATGCCCTTACTTCTTTTTATTAGGTTAATTACGCAAATCCCGTTTTTTGACTAATGGGCCAAGCTCAAGTGACCTAAATGCCACCGAGTGGGCCCGACTATGTCTAAAAACGTCCCGTGACCCGTTTACTACCCCCGGGTACACTTTTCCGACTATCTCGGCCCATCCGGACTCCACTGTACACTCAGAATTTGCATCCGAATTAATTTATAAAAATACTTATCCCTCACCCAATATAGTCTATACCGACTTCCGGATGTGATAAGTACATACCTCATCATTAATACTCGAAACAACGTAATTACATTATTACTATTCACTTAGTAAATAAATTTCCCTAAATATATTATTTTACCATAATTAATTCATTAAATTACAACACACTAGTAATTTAGAATTTCCGAATTAATTAAATTTTAAATGTACCAAAAATACGGGGTGTTACAGTATGGATATCGCTCATTTATCTCATCTTCCCTCTCCCACGTTGCTTCTTCAACGAATGATTCCGCCATAATACTTTAACTAGTGGAATAACCTTGGTTCGTAATATTTGATCTTTATGATCCAAAATTTCCACTGGATGCTCAATGTACGGTAAATCTTCTCTAACTTGAAGAGGCTCATAACTTAAGATGTGTTTTGGATCTGGGACATATTTCTTTATCATTGATATGTGAAACACATTATGTACACTAGAGATTTTCGGTGGTAAGGCTATTTTATACGCAACAAGTCCTATCCTTTCAAGGATTTCAAAAGGTCATATGTATCTTGGGCTCAATTTCCCTTTCTTCCTAAATCATATTACTCCCTTTGCAGGCGATACTCGCAAGAACACATAATCTCCCCTTTGGAATTCTAACTGTCGGTGTCGATTGTCAACATAACTCTTTTGACAGCTTTGAGCGGTTCGAAGTCGGTCTTGTATTAATTTCGCCTTCTCTGTTGTGATCTGAATCAATTCTGGTCCCAACAATTTTCTTTCCCCAACTTCTACCCAACATGTAGGGGAACGACACCTTCTACCATAAAGTGCCTCATACGGAGCTATTTGAATACTTGCTTGATAGCTATTATTATATGTGAATTCCACTAACGGTAAATGATCATCCCAATTCCCTTTTAAATCAAGTGCACATGCCCTAAGCATATCCTCTAAGGTTTGAATAGTTCTCTCTGATTGTCCATCCATTTGAGGATGAAAAGCAGTGCTAAAATTCAATTTTATTCCCATGGCTTCTTGTAGGCTTTTCCAGAAGCGAGACACGAATCTAGGGTCACGGTAAAAAAACAATTGAAATTGGAGTTCCATGAAGCCTAATAATTTCCCGCACATACAACTTAGCTAACTTCTCTAAAGAATGGGTAATCCTAATGGCAAGAAAATGAGAAGATTTAGTTAACATATCAATTATTACCCAAATAGAGTCATTACAATTTGAACTCCTAGGTAAACCTATCACAAAATCCATAGTAATATGTTCCCATTTCCACTCAGGGATAGGTAGGGGTTGCAATAATCCTGATGGTTTTTGATGTTATGCCTTTACTTGTTAACAAACCAAACACTGAGATATAAATTTTGCTATCTCCCTCTTCATGTTATTCCAGTAAAATACTTCTCGAAGATCCCTATACATTTTTGTACATCCGGGATAAAATGTGAATCTTGAGTAATGACTTTCCTCCAAAATTTGCCTTTTTAGTTGGGCATCACATGGCACACACACTCTATTTTCCAACCTCAATATATCATCTCACATCCCAAATTCAGTTCTCTTACCTTCGATGACTTCTTCTCTAATCTTCTTCAGTTGTGGGTCATTTACTTGTGCAATTTTGATCCACTCCATCAATATGGGTTGTACTTATAAGTTTGTAATTATTCCTCCTTTGTTATAGATACGTACATCTATTTCCATACTTCTCAAATCCCTTAACAGTGCTTCCTGGCTTGTAATAAGACATGCCAAATTTGGTGTAGACTTCCTACTTAAAGCATCAGCTACTACATTAGCTTTCCACGGGTGATAGTGAATATTTACATCATAATCCTTCATCAATTCTAACCACCTCCTTTGTCTCATATTCAACTCTTTTTGAGTAAATATATACTTCAAACTCTTATGATCGGTATAAATCTCACAAGTCTCACCATACAAATAGTGCCTCCAAATCTTAAGAGAAAAAATTACAGCTGCTAATTCTAGGTCATGGGTTGGATAATTCTGCTCATGGGTTTTTAACTGTCTCGAGGCGTAAGCTACTACTTTTCCATTTTGCATTAGCACACATCCCAAACCATTTTTAGAAGCATCACTATAAATCACAAATCCCCGTGTCCCGGAAGGAATAGTCAAAATTGGGGCAGTTACTAATCGATTCTTAAGTTCTTGAAAACTTTTCTCGGCTTCCTCAGACCATTCATATTTTACCTTCTTTTGTGTTTACCTAGATAGAGGTTTGGCAATGCTAGAAAATCCTTCAATAAATCTTCGGTAATAACCTGCTAATCAAAGGAAACTACGAATCTCACTCACATTAGTTAGTCTGGGCCAATCTAATATAGCCTCAATCTTTTGAGGGTCAACTGACACTCCCTCTTTGGATATGACATGTCCTAGAAAAGAAACACTAGGCATCCAAAACTCACACTTCTTTAATTTTGCATATAATTTCTCTTTCCTAAGGATTTGTAATACCGTCTCTAAATGCATTTCGTGTTCTTCAATACTTTTGGAATAAATAAGGATGTCATCAATGAAAACAACCACACACTGATCCAAATATTTCCTAAACACTCTATTCATCATATCCATAAAAGCGGTTGGTGCATTAGTTAATCCAAATGGCATTACAAGAAATTCATAGTGACAATATCTAGTACAAAAAGCTGATTTTGAAATATCATCATCCTTAATCTTCAATTGATGATAGCCTGACCTAAGGGCAATCTTAGAGAATACTTGTGCACCTTCTAATTGATCAAACAAGTCATCTATACGAGATAAGGGGTATTTATTCTTCATGGTTACCTTATTGAGTTCACGATAATTTATACATAGTCTCATTGTCCCATCCTTCTTTTTCACAAATAACACTGGAGCACCCCAAGGCAATATACTTGGTCTGATAAAACCCTTGCCTAAAAGGTCTTCTAATTGAACTTATAACTCTCTTAATTCTAAAGGTGCCATGCGATATGGTGGTTTTGAGATTGGTATAGTTTCAGGAATAAGACCAGGTAAATTATCAGGAAAAACATCCATAAATTTCTTAGCAATAGGAATATCTTCTAATCTAGGCTCTATCATCTCCAAACTGGTAACAGTTACAAGAAATCCTTGACATCCCTTCTTAAGAAAACTATAGGCTTGCATTTCAGAAATAATACACATCGGAGATATGATGCCAGTTCCTTCAAAACTAAATTTAAGTTGGTGATGAATTTGGAAAGTAACACTCTTCTCAAAACAGTCTACCTTAGCATGATGTGATGCTAACCAATCCATCTCCAAAATCATTTCAAAATCTTTAATGTCTAAACTATCAAATCAACAAAAAGTTTATGACTATCAATATCTACGGGGCAAGCCTTGTATACTAATTTACCCATAAATAACTCACCCAAAGGAGTAGAAACATGTATGTTATGATTCAAGGGTTCAGGTAATTTATGAAAACGATTTAATACATGTATAGATATGAACGAATGGGTAGAACCAGGATCTATCAAAGCTTTAAAAGGTTGTGCACATATAGAAAGTGTACCTGACACTACCGCATTAGAAGCTTAGGTATCAGAAAGTGCAAAAACTCTACCCTGTCTGTCTTGATCCTTCTTTGCACTTGAAGGCTTTATCGGAACCCTTGTTGGGTTTGGGCAGTCTTTTATCTGATGTCCTTTCTGTCCACATCTAAAACAAGCTCCTGAATCCTTATAACAAGGTCATCCTCTATGCATCTTTCCACATTGCTGATATGTCTGGTTATTATACTGTTTGTAATCACTAGATCCCCCAACATTGGATGTGTTCCTAAAGAAATTTATATTATTCGGGTTCTTTCCTTTTTGTTCCCCAAACTTCCTCTTTCCATCTCTAATTCGATTGTACTCATCACCATCCCTCTCAGCTATTGTAGCCCTAGTCACGACATCAATATATGATGTTAATTTCAGGATGGAAATTCGACTACGAATATTCAGCCTTAACCCACGCTGAAACTTCTTCGCTCTTAAAACATCAGTTGCTACAACATGACGTGAAAAATGAGATAACTCAGTAAACTTTGCCTCATATTGACTAACCGTCATATTCCCTTGCACCAAACTCATAAAGTCAGCTGCCATTTCGTCTTTCACCATTTTCGAAAAATATTTCTCATAAAATATTACTAAGAAATCATTCCAACCTATGTAAGTATTCCTTTCCCCGTGTATTCTCTTAGTCATTCTCCACTAATGTTCGGCCTCCCCTTCTAATATAAATATTGCAAATGACACCCTTTGTTCATCAGTACACTTAAGAACATCTAGTATCTTTTCCATCTGCATTACCCAACTTTCTGCTTCGGTGGGGTTAGGAGTACCTTTAAAAGATGGAGGATTCAACTTCTTGAACTGTTCAATAGTACATCTACTTAGTTCAAGATTGTTTGGTACTCCATTGTTCACCTGCTGCTCCACAATCTTTGCCAGACTTTCAATTGCCTTGTATGCACCTTCCAGTCCTTTTATACTCGAATCACTAGTTCCCATTGATGATCTTCTCTTGGTCATTTTCTACAGTCATGGCCAAACGTAAGATCTACTGTACTATATCAATATTGAAAACTAAAACACCAATTATAAATAATATAAAACATAGGGAGGATTATCACATAAATTAGATTTTTAATACTATCTCCTAAGGATGGAAACATAGAATCTATAACATTCGAAACCTATGCTCAGTAGTCTACGAGTTCATAACCTACGCTCTGATACCACCTCTGTCACGACCCCGACCCAAAAATCATAGGGAACGAGTGTCTTGACATGCCACAAAGGCATCTAATAATCTGGCGTCAAAATTTTTCTTTTAAAATATAAATATAAATATATATATATATATATATATATATATATATATAGCGGAAGTATAATCACATGGTTATGAATCGTAAAATACTGAAAGTGAAGGAATTATATCATCAGAGCTTTCTAAAGGAAACTTCATTTATATTAAAATATCCAAGAGTTACAACTTGACAGAAATTTTAAAGCCTTTTAATTAAAGAGCCAAACATCCTTTATCTAATAAAACAAAGTTCTACTTAATGTAACAAAAAGAGCTCTAAAAGCTAAATCTTCAACATAGTCCCCTTATGTTCCATCCGCTTTCCTAATTATTTCCTGAAAAATGGTTAATTATAAAACATCAGCTAAAAGACGAATGAGATTCAATTTCCAAATATTCGAAGGTTTTTAGAAAATAGATACCTATTCAATTTAGAACAAAAGGTATATACATAGAGAGAGGAATTTCAAGTAATATATATAAAGTAAATGACAATATATATATTTAGAATAAACAATTCAGAACAGAGCAGATAAAACAATTGAGCATGTGTCAATTATTCAGTTTTAGTGGCCATGTACGCTCTAATACCCAGACAGATAGTGTTACCAAATGTTTCCACCCAGTAGCATCACAGACAGATAATCATGATTTCTGGAACGACGCCTTGTTTAGGGCACACCAGCGATAAACCAGCTGGGAACGTACCACCCAAATATTTCCACCCGGTAGTTAAGGCCAACATAGTAAGAGAGTTTCCATAGGCCGAATAAATGATTATAGAATTCAAATCAGATGTTTATATGGAGAGATATAAACATATAACAAATGACGGAATCATCGGTATTAGATGCATTTTGAGAATAAAAGCATTTAACAAAATACACATAGTTTGCATAATATAATATAATCAAAATGCGCAAGAAATTGCATAAAGTACTCACCTAAAATAGAGGTCGAAATTATAGATAACGAGTCTTCGATCGCACGTTAATCTAACAAATACGATAAAGGTGTAAGTATATGTTCTAAACAAGGTCCAGTCTACATATTCTATTTTAATAGTAATTTGTTTCGAAGGATTACTAAAACCATTTTCTTAACTTTTAAAACTTATTGATCGTAATTAAAGGATTCAATTCATAGTTCTTCCTAATTAGTCGGTTCCCAGTAGAGATGGAGGGTCACAGGGGCACCGATTAAATACCATCTCCTCTAGACAGATTATTTCCGGATTCATTCCCAGTAGAGATGGAGGGTCACAGGGGCACCACTTAAATACCATCTCCTCTAGACATAATTTCATTGGTCCTGACTTTGGAATTACTTAAATGGGATTCCATAATAACGAGCAATTACTTTTAAAAAATCATTTTTAAAAGCGTATATACAATTTCAAACAAGTTTACATGAAAATAAAATTAACTTGGATTTCTTCTAAACTTTAAGTTTTGATCAGTGAAGTCCTTAGTGTATTTTACCATCATAACTACTAAGTAAAGCTATAAAACGCAAAATTAAAACTATAAATATACATTATAACATTTAAATAAAATCATACCTACGAAATAAATTCTTTCTTCAAAATTATAGAACTCCTTCTTAAGCTATTTCCCAAGCTTTCTATCACTCTTTCTTACTATAATTCTCAAGGAATTGGTGTGAGTTTCAAATGAACCCTAAGGCCCTATTTATAGGTCTCCAAAAGTATTACGGTGTTGATACGTGTCTAATGATTAGGCATTTTGTATTGGTGATTCAACACCGAGGTGTCGTGATCCGGAGTGGTCTTGAAGTGTTAATATCACCAAATGATGACAAGTGTTTTAGCTCTCTCTCTCTACAGATGACATGTGGAAGGTGGAAGTGACCAGCACGTGGTGGAAAGGTGATAAGGGTATAAGGGTCATTTCACACTATGTATTTTGGATATTTCTTAGAGGTCCTTGAAAATATTTTATTTACAAAATGGCCCATTTTTTATTTTTATTTTAGTCCTTAAAGTTTCATAAAATTATATTTTCTACCCCAAAACTTATTATTTGCCTTAAGATATGTCATAAGACTTCGATTTGATCCAATTTACAGTTGATTCTTCGTAATTAAAAATGGGGTTTGTTATATTGATAGCCAATAATACCACATATCTAATAATACAACATTTATAAGATAATAAGTAACACAAGAGTGTAAAAACAAACTATATAAAAGTGGGGTCATTACATCTTGTGTTCTCACATTTTATCCCGGTAAGTAGGCGTGTTTACTAAAGTGAATCAAGGTGGTTAAATTTATTTTCGAGCAGGAAGGGATAGCTCGGGGTTTATTTAGCGCAAGAACTAGCGATAGTAAGGGCGCGGTATTTTATGTTGTCTTTGGTAGCATAAAGGTAGGTGTATATATTTTTGTGCTAGGAGACAAGTATTTTGGGGTACGTGCTATGGACTGAGGGTCTAACGGATCTCAATGATCGAAAATGTTTGGTAGTAGTGTATCGGGGGGGTCCTTATTTGGATTTCTCTTTGCGAGATGTCCCACGCATGAAACTTAGCATAACGTTGGAAAATGGGGAGATGTTTGGTCCTTAGTCCATGGGTTGGGTACCCCGGGCAGTATGTATATATATATATATATATGTGATATGACTCCGGTTTAAAGTTATATTACGGGTTACAACTAGCATAGTCGGGCAAATTTCGTGCGGTAAAGCACGGGGATAGGGTGTATGGGCACCCGGGTTAATTAAGGCAACTTTTGTGCGGTCAAGCACGGGTAAGGGTGTATGGGCGCCCTGGTTAATTAAAATGCGTATTTATGTAATTTATAGTTAGAAGCGGGAGGGATAGATATAGCGAGCTTAGAGGCACATGACTATAGAGTGATATTTGAAGCTTGGAGCACTACGCTTATCTTAATTTCGAGGACGAAATTCCTTTGTAAGGGGGGAAGTATATAACACCCCGTAATTTTGAGGATTTAATATTTAGTTATTTTTGGGAGATATAAAAATATTTAAATTGGAGAAACTTAAATTTATGATTTGGAGAATTTATTTGAGTGGAAGAATTATTTATGATTGGCGACTTTAAGTTTAATTGTCCGAATTAATATGTGTTGCATTTTGAGGTTGAAAATTGGAAATGTCAAAAAGTATTTCGGATGACAATTATGAGTGCGCGATTGAGTCCGGATGGGTCGAGATAGTCAGAAAAGAGTGCCCGGGAATAGTAATTGGGTCTCGGGGTATTTTTGGGCATAGTCGGGCCCACACGGAGTGATTTGGGCCATTTTAATTAGGCCCATATGGCCAAAAACGGGATTAAGTGTTTTTAACCTAATTGAGGGACTAGGAACGACACATAGAAAATTCCAAACCTAGGGTTTGGGAGAGGATTAGAGGAAGCTAATCAAGAAGTCAATTGGGGGTCTTTTGGAGACAAATTAGGGAACTAACTTGGGGTGTTCTTCATCAACCATCCTCTACAACAACATATCAGACCCTATGAACCATTCCAGGCAAGTGGTTAACTTGCTATAATGTTTAAATTGTGATATCCAATTCATATTTTAGTGATGTGTAAACTAAAATTCATTTTGGGGATAAATGGGTACAAAATGGGGTTTTTGTTAATGGAACAATTGAATGAGATTCAAAGTAAGAATTAGTTGTGTTATATATATCTAAGTATAGATATATGATTCGAATGAGAAACCCTGAACATAAATGGTGGAATTTGAATCTGGACTTGGGATTGTACAATAGGGATTTGTGTTCTTGAGTGGTACGGATTCGTAAGGTCAATGATGCTAAAAGGTTTAGATGATGTTTATAGTTCATGATAGATGTAATAAGAGGAATAATAGGCTGATTTGATGTTGGGATTTGAGAAAATAAACCTTAGTTTTTCGTCAATGGCCGAACGGTAGGCTGGAGAAGACAAAGTCTGGGACGATCGATCGAGAGTTCGATCGATCGATGATGCAAAAATCTGGGCAGTTCGGCTAGTTTGTTATGTAAAGGGAAGTTAATTAGAAATTTAAGTTCCATACATTAATAAGTGATAAATAATTATGAAACACATATTCCTAGAAATTTTGGGAGAAAGTAATTGGAGCTAGGGAGAATTTATATGGGGTACTTTACGGATGGATTTTAGAAATTGTATTCCAAAATAGTGAGATACGGATCAAGTGAGCAAGTCCGAATATATTGGTTAAGCGACCCCAAGGTAGTGAATTAAGTTTGGAGATAAACTAATTAATTTAGAGTCGGGATATAGACTCGGGGAATATTTAATTTTGAGCTAAGTAATCGAGCTCGGGTATAATGGTAGGGTGACACCAAGTATTAAATTAATTGATGCGTTAATTAATATAATTAGAGTGGGAATGTAGACTCAAGGAAATATTACGTTATGGGCCAAGTGAGAGAGTCCGGGAATGTTGGTTGAGTGACATAAAGTTATAGATTAATTAATGTGTAAATTAATTAAATGAGCATCAGACCACGGACTCGGCTTAGTATTAATTAATTAATGTGTAAATTAATTCAATGAGAGTCAGAACACAGACTCAGCATAGTATTAATTAATTAATGTGTAAATTAATTAAATGAGAGTCGAACCATAGACTCGGATTGGTATTAATTAATTGATGTGTAAATTAATTAAATAAGAGTCGGACCACAGACTCGGATTGGTATTAATTAATTAATGTGTAAATTAATTAAATGAGAGTCGGACCACAGACTCGGATTGGTATTAATTAATTGATGTGTAAATTAATTAAATGAGAGTCGGACCACAGACTCGGATTGGTATTAATTAATTGATGTGTAAATTAATTAAATGAGAGTCGGACCACAGACTCGGATTTGTATTAATTAATTAATGTGTAAATTTATTAAATGAGCGTCGGACCACAGACTCGGATTGGTATTAATTAATTAAAGTGTAAATTAATTAAATGAGAGTTGGACCACAGACTCGGCTGAGTATTAATTATTTAATGTGTATATTAATTAAATCAGAGTCGAATCATAGACTTGGGCAAATTTCATAAAAATTAATGTGTAGAGTAATTATATTATACTCGAACCATAGACTCGGGGAAATATTATATTAACTGAGGTGAAAATTAAATATAGTAGAGTCGGACCATAGACTCGGGAGGATGATAAATTATTAAGTGAGAAAATTAATTAAGTGAGTCGGGATAGAGACTCAGAAAATTTCAGGCTAGTGTTACAGATCTTTAAGTACATGGTAAAGCCAGGGTTTGTATTATATATATATGGTGTGTATTTATTGTTTGTGCTATTAAATATCAATAATTAGATATTTATTTAATTTATATACTCAAGTGATATCAAGGGAGGTTGCGCGATGTGGGTGAATCCCCTAGCTTGAGGAGTAGGATGAGTATATCCCCAGGTCGTAGCGCCCGTCATATGAGTGAGGGATTTATCTCACTTTTAGGGAAGGAATATGACCGCCTCCACCAAGTTTATATTTTGGGCCAGGTTGGTGAGAGATTCCAACTTGGGAAACTAGGTTATGTGAGTACACCTAGTGAGATAGAACTTTAGGGGGCATCATCCGGCGAGGGTATACTCGGAGGGATGGATATATGTAGGATATATGTGTGGATGCTTTAGTAAAGGTACGTATATAATGGTATTAAATATTATATGCGGGTAATAATAATGTGGGTGAAGTATTTACTTTATATAACTTGTGACACAGTTATATGCTATTATTTAAGAAGGAATTAATTAATTTAATAGGTGAGACAACTTATAATTCATGAATAATTATACTCGGGTTAGAGTAGTATGAAAAGGAAAGGTTATACCTACAGGAATATTGATTTTTCCCAGCATAAATTAAATGCCGAAAAAGCACTAAAAATGCCGGTAACGCTTTTTGCTGCACTTTTTGCGGCATTTCTACAAGTGCGGTAATAGCCAATGTGGTAAAAGAACAACGGCATTTTAAAAAATGCCGCGAAAAGTTAGCGGCACTTATAGCGGCATTTCCACAAGTGCGGTATCCAATGTGGTAAAAGAACAACGGCATTTTAAAAAATGCCGCGAAAAGTTAGCGGCACTTATAGCGGCATTTTCACAAGTGCGGTAGCCAATGTACTAGTTGGATGAGGTAGTACAACTAGGTTGCGTTAAGGTAACCGTTAGGTGGGCACATTAGTGGAGGGGTGATAATGTCCACAAGGGAGTGCGACACTAACTTATATATGAAGCGCATTCATGCATTTTAATTACGTTAATTCAGTTGCTAAATATTTTCAAAATGTTTTGGGTTCTAACCCTTGCTATAAACCTATTTTCAAAACCTTTTAGGTGTCCAGCTACAGGGATGCCAAGATTGATATGCTATTCTAGGGACACGGAGCTGCGGCATATGCGGATGCTAGCAGGAGTTTGGATTAGATGCATTGTTTATTCATTCCTAGAGTAGGAATCATTTATCAGTTTCAGTTTTATTTAGGGATTGTCGCCCAGTCTTCTCATTACAGTTTTCAAATGTATTTATTCAGGTGTTGGATTATTGTATTGGATTATTCGCTTTGGTGACCGATGGTTTATTCGGTAAATGATTTAATTTATTATTCAGTTGAGTTTTATTCAGTTGTGTGAATGGTTTATATTTATTCTCACACGTACTGTTTTGTTAATTAAAAAGTTAAAATTTGGCACCATCTTTTGGAATACTAGGTGGTTAGGATGTTTTAAAAAGTTTTCGACAGTGATGCTAAGGATGAACCAACTGGGATTCCTGTTTTAATTTGGTATAGGCCTGATCACCCGGTATTTTATTAGGCGGGGTGTCACGAATGCGTGTAATTTGTTTCATAACCCTTACGTGCATTGTTTGTATAGTTATCATTGTGTATACCTTACGTGCATTGTGGTCTGCGCCAGCGGCAATACACCATTTTGGTGTAATACATATAATAAACAATAACCAATATAAAATGAAACAAATTACAAATATGGTATGTATTTGAATCGATTTATAAAAGGTGTCTATCCTTTTTGGAGAAGAACTATTCTGAAAAAAGAATTTCACTTAGTACATTGCTCGTGTTTTAGCATTTCAGGGTCTTAAAAGCATTATTACAGTTCCTTGTCTATTCTAATTTGTTCAATGAAGTAGAGGACGAACACCCAACAGTCAACCCTGAAATTAAAATAAAACAAATATACAAATTAGTATTATGTGAATGAAATTGGTTGCAAATATACAAATTTGTACCTTATAGAAATGAAGTTTTTGCTTACATATTATATTGCTTAGGGAATTCTTGATCTCTTATTTGGTCAAATTTGAGACCACTTTCCAGCAAGAAATCTACTGTTCTTTTTTCTTGTTCTGTCAATGGATCATCATCAATTGTAAACTCATTTGGTGTACCTTCATCAATCGTTCTCCCAGTTTTTAAACCGTTTTTTCCATGTTTCTGCTTCAGTCTTTAATACGTACAATATTTTTTGGAAGACAGAAAACTGTGAAGAGGATAAATAGTCAGTGTATACAAATAAAAAAGTATATATAGATTAAAGAGTGAAAACTACACGCATAATATTAAAGTACACATGCTATGTATTTGTGTATTTCACGTGCATTTTAAAATATAATGCATGTACTTTGATACTTTGGTTGATTATTTTCAATTAATGAAAAGTACACGCATTATATGGAAAAATACACGTGAATCATAAATGTACGGGTAACATGACTAATTAAGTTTAGGCTCTAACCATTTTTTTCGCATCATCGAAATATAATATGTTTTTTTCCTTGTCGTCTGGTCGAAGGGAATCTATATGGACGACTTTCTTTTGGTCTTTGTATATCGTAAGTAATGTGAAATGTCCTACGTCATGTCTTAGTACAATGAACAAATTAATACAATTGCCCAAGTATTGAAATAAATCTCTGAATAACTCGCCATTCTTATTGACTTCATTTTTTCTACAAACTTCTATCTGAAAAAATTATAGACATTGTGTTAATTAAAAAAAGTGTATAATTGTGATTCACAAAGAATTCAATTTAATTTTCCTTACCCAACAATAATCAGAAAAATTGTGTGAGTGGAATAGCCCTTCCTTTGACAATTTTAACCTGAATACTTCACTAAAGGAGATTATTATTTATTTCACACCATATAAAATGGTGAGGATATAATAATGTTGAAATTTAATGAGTGTCTAATATTTGGTTTACATACTTGGCTTGATATTTCTTGATTCTTGAGGACTTCAACAAAATCTTCGCATGGGACATATGAAACCAACCCTTGTTAAATAAATTCCCTTCCTTTTATATAGGCAATAATAATTATATTATAAGAATAACATCATTCTCCAAACTCTTCAATTTTATTCTTCGCAACTTCATTGAAGTATTTGTATGCATTGACTGCTTCAATCTCTAAGTGAGTTTCTTTAAATTTTTGGGCAATTATTAGCTTGTCGGTTCTCAGCTTTCTCAGTTTCTGTTTTTTAATTGGGGGATTCTTCTCGGTTTCATTGGAATCTTTTTTATTATTTTGTCCTCTAACAACAGGACCTTTTATTTTGGGTATTTCGGCGGTAGTATCTTTATTTCATCTTGATAAATGTAATCATCTTCTCTCCTGGATTCTCTTGAACATCGAGGCCTGTACAATCTTTAAGTTCAAAATTTCTTCCATGAGTTTTTTATTAGTGTTTTCCTGATAGATTTAAAAAAGGAATGTTAGATTGTAAGCATTTTTTGATAACCACAAATTCAAAGAACATCATAATTAAACAATGTAAAACGTGTGTAGTTTAATTTAAGTCATGCGTCTATTTTGATAAAATGCGTGTACTTTCATCAAAATTTGCGTGTATTTAATAAAGTACACACGTTTACTTTATAAATTAACTGCTCGTACTTCATAAAAAAGATCATGTCCTTTAAAAATGCGTGTACTTTTAAACATTACGTGTACTTTTAATGTAAGTGTACTTAATACATAAAAGTACACACAAATTGGATTGAACAAATTCAATTTCAATGTGTGTGTACTTTATTAATTTGTGTGTCCTTTTATTAAAATACTATGTGTACTTAATAAAAACTGCTTTTACTTTATTGATACTTGTCCAGTTTTTTTTCAGTTTCGATTCTTTACGAATTTCTTCATCTCCGAAATTTTGTCATTGAGGGATTTATTATTTTTTTCCCAATATATATAAAGAATGTTAGATTATAAGCATTATTTGATAAAAATAATGTCAAAAAACAATGAATACATATTAAAATAAATGAAACAAAAGATAAAGAACAACATTAATAATTGCATGTACTTTATGAAAACTGCATGTACTTTATTAAAATATCATTATTCTATAATATAAAATGCGTGTAGTTTAAATAAAGTACTGCATGTATTTTTGATAAAACACATGTACTTTCATCAAAATACTGCGTGAATTTTGCTAAAATGCATGTACTTTATGAAATAACTGCTTGTACTTTATAGAATAATGATGTTTTCACTTTGAAAATTAATTAAAAATACTTGTTCAGTTTTTTTCGCTTCTGATTCTTCAAGATTTAGCCTCAACATCACCATTTCAAGCTCACCATCTCTAGAATTTTGGAGTACATTTTCTTGAGATTTTTATTTATCTCAAATAGATAGGAATTCATTTGATGCAAGATTCTTGCTGATTCAGTTGGCTTATTCAATGATTCTTCTAATTGTATAATTCTTTATGAGTCACTCCTTGTTTCTTAAACAAGTTTTTTATTCAAAGAATTGTGTAACTCAACAAGTTGGGCATTTGTCACCTCCAACTTAGGCATTTTTCACCTCCATCTTATTGAGTAACTCTTTTTCTTTCCAAAGTTGGGAATTTTCCACCTGCAACTTCTTCATTTTCTCATGTGTTTCCACTAGTTGACTACTATCTATCTCCAACTGTACTTTCAAAATAATAAGGTTGACATTCTCCACCTTCAAATACTTCACCTTCTTTAGTGCACAATCAAGGTCTTCATCTGCTTTAGATAGTTGGGCATTTTTTTTCAACAACTCCATTTTCAATGCAACATTTTTTTCCTCCAAATTCACCTTCTTAGCCTTATAAGAATCTATTGATTCAAAATTTTCAGCATCTGTTGGTTCATAATTACTACCATTCTCAAACATTTTAAAATCCATTGATTCAAAATTCCGAGTATCTTTTGGTTGATCATTTCCCTTCTTTTTTAAAGGATTTACAAGGTTTTTAAGGGGAATATTCCAACCTGATGAAAAAGCATTGTCATCACATTCTTCAGTAGCTTTTTTCGGTGATGAATTAATATGTATATGATTTGCTTCAAAAATATTCAAAGAGAAAGTGGGCTCTTCACATTGAGTGTTACTCTTTATAATGCCCTTGTTGATATCAACTTCACTTGACATTGCACGGTCCGTACTAGCTGCTTTATTTGTAGTCTCCTTCTTCAAATTTACTGAAGCGATATCATTCTCATAAAACCAATCTTTCAAAGATGACAAGATACATCGAAGAAATTTTTGTGTTTTCTCTTTCTTATCTTCAACAAGTTGAATAATATTAAACTTCTCACATACCCAATACTGTGATCGTGCAAAACAAATATGACATTAATAATTGTATTTTCTAGTTTTCATAATTGTAATATCATGTGTACTTTCAAAGTACACATGATATTTTTTATATTTATAAAGCACACGCGTGTATTTGGTTTGAATATCACGTGTACTAAGAAAGTACACGTAATATTTACAAAGTACACAATGGCCAAAGAAATTACCATGCGTATTTTATAAATATCACATGTATTTTGAAAGTATAGGTGATATTTATAAAGTATAAGGAGTTTAATTTATAAATATCACATGTATTTTGAAAGTACATGTGATATTTATAAAGTATAAGGAGTTTAATGTGTAAATATCACGTGTACTTTGAAAGTACACATGATATTTAAATGACAATGGTCAAATAAATTGAACGTGTACTTTATGAATATCATGTGTACGTTTAAAGTACACATGATATTTATAAAGTACATGTGAACCCAGGATTTTAAATAAAGTACATCTGTGACAACCCGCTATCTGAAATAAGGGGTGGCCATCCCGATACTCCGATAATACAGGAATCATGGGTAGATATCATCCTCAGCATCGCAACAACATAAAGAGTATACGGGATAACCACACAGTATTTCAGAAAACGGGTTGTCAAAAATTTTAGTGTTACAATTTAAATAAAGCATTAATAACAACCCATAATAGAAAAGAAGGGTGGAAACTCCCACAAGCATATATATATATACCAACCATAATAAGGGAAGGACCGAATGAAATGCCGGTCAATAGAATTCATTCAATATACAATAAGTTCCATGTGTTACATAATACATTCATTATACAATTACAAACACTGGGGCCACACGCCCGAATAAGGACTGATCATAACTAGAAAACAATGAGGAAGGCGTCTACATAAAATGTCTCATGATATCCGCAAAATGTCACGGCTCCTCAAAACACTGGAATAGGAAGATCATTACGGGCGACCTTGCGGTGGAACACCTGAGCGGATATAATATATATATGCACAACAAGAAAGAAGAACCGGTCAGAGCCCGATTTTATGTGATCACCACATAAATGACAAGTATGACAATGATGAACAGATAAGCATGGATGATAAAGATAATATTCTAGCATGGTAACAATGAGATAGATTTAAGACAATTAAATGATTATAAGGGAAGAATCGATTACATATACAATTAAGAATACTTATCAACCGTTTTCATCTCTCATTCTTTTCATTTTACCCCCTTTCCATTCCTTATTAGGAATACAATTATTATCATGTGCTCTTTATGGCACTTGTCTCAATTGTATGCTCTTTGTGGCATATACTTTGCTCTTTGTGGAATTAATGTTCCATCGAATCCAACTCGATAATTAGAATAGTTTTAAGCATATATATATATAACGATTCTAAGACCGCCCGTCCGGGTTTCCTCACTGTGCGCGCCCCTAAATAACCATCATCTTCCAGGGCCTATCATAAGACAACCTGGGATCCTATCGAAACGTCGGGAAGCGGCCATATGCCTGCGGGATAGTCAAGACCACACCTGGAATCTCCTACCCATCGCCGAAAAATATAAACAAGCGCTCATATGGCCTAGGACTATATCCACCCAGCATTCATTAGCTAGGGGGCTTCACCTTACGCACGGACTTCCCTTAAGATGGTATTTAGAGAGGTGTGTATCATCCATTTTATTAATTTCCATTACTTGATTTAGTAAATTATCATTTACTTTGTCCATTTTACATTTTATCAAATGCATTATGGTTATCCGGAACTATGCGTGCTTAACATCTTTGTAATAATCTCGAAGATCATATAAACTCCCAAGTTATTTTCCAAACCTCCTTTTTAAACTTCATATAAACCATCATACTTCAAATAAATTTCTAAAGTCTCCAAATAGGACTTAAAAATATCCTAGATTTCTATAATATATACGAGGGAAGAAATGCCTAAACATTACTTTGAACACCCCTGGACTGAACCGATGAACCCATTCTAGTCTAGGGTATCGACCAAACTTGACTAATACTCTAGGATCCTATATTTACTTCATTCAAGAAGGTCCTTAATTACTAATCCTACAGAAAAGGGTTAAAATTGAAAAAGAAAAGAAATTGAAAAAGTGCAGGGTTCCCGAATCGATTCGGCCTAGCCGAATCGATTCGGCCAGAAAATATGGGATCTTGTATAATTGTCGAATCGATTCAGACCATCCGAATCGATTCGGTCAGGAAGATTGGGTTACTGCATAATTGCAGAATCGATTCGGACCAAGCCGAATCGATTCGATTCACCCAACCCTCGAAACTGTCTAGCAGCGAATCGATTCGGCCTGGCCGAATCGATTCGGTTCTGCAGAAATTCTTAATTTTGCTTATGGAGTCTTGGACTCCAATTTCATCCCAAACTCTAATCCATTCAAACCAACTCATTTATTGTCACCAACACAACATAAATTCTACTAACTACCATCATAACCATCAACAATCATCCAAATTATTCTTCAATGATTCAAAACCAACAAATACACAAAAACCCTAAACTAGTTAAACTATGATCAATACACCATTATCATAACAAATAATTTATCTTAAACCACAAATAGCAAGTAGTAAACTTGCTCAAACCAGCAAATGAAGACTTTCTTTGTGTAGAAGTAAGAATTTGTCCTCAATCTTCAATTTCCTCTCCTTTCTCTACTCTTTCTCTTCTTCTCTCAAGCTCTCTCTAGGTTTAGGAGTGAAATTAGGGAAATTAGAAGACTTAGTAAGACTAAGTCGTGGATTTAGTCAAAATCCCAACTTAATTGATCAATATTGCGATAAAATAACACGCAACTACATATTTAAGGTATAATCAGTCAAAAGTACCAAAAATCTCAAAATACATTATGGCACATAATTTGACTATCGCACGTTCCGGACTCAACTACGGCCTCCAAATTATCATTTGGACAGTTTATAATTCAATTTAAGTTTCGGTCTCATTATCAAGCCAAATATCATTTTAATTCTTATGATATTATAAAACATAACATGGAAATATTCACCTATAGTTATGGTAAATATGCAACCTCATAGAAGATATTAACTTTTCTACATTAAATTAATACTCAATCCATAACTCAACATTTTATATCTAATCACTTTTTTTTTTTTTTGGTTACTATCTAATTACCATATCTAGTAGATAAACATAAATGTGTTCTCATAAGCGAGGGTTATTATATACTCCCCCCCTTATGAGGGAATTTTGTCCCCAAAATTCAAACGTACCTTATAAGAAGAGATGTGGATACCTCTCCCGCATGTTATCCTCACACTCCCACGTTGATTCTTTCGCATTGTGATGACTCCATTGGACTCTCACCAAGGGCACCACACGGGACCTCAACTTGCGCTCCCCATACTCAAGAATAGCAACTGGTTGTTCTTCATATGAAACGTCGGGTTGCAAGTCAATATCCTCGAAAGGAATGTGCCAAAGAGCACCTTCGCATCTCTTATACTTCTTCAAAGAGGAGACATGGAATACATCGTGGATTTGTTGTAAAGGCTCCGGCAAGGCCAGTTGGTACGCCACGGGACCAACTTTTGCAATGACTGGGAAAGGTCCAACAAAACGAGGCGCAAGCTTCCCTTTCTTCCCAAAATGCTTAATTCCCTTCATTGGTGACACTCGCACCATGACTTGATCTCCAATTTCCAACTCCACGTGTCTTCTACCTGCATCGGAATAGCTCTTTTGACGGTCTTGGGCTATCCGAATGTGATTTCGAATGAGTTCGATCTTTGAAGAAGTGACTTAGATCATTTCAGGTCCAAGAAATTTGTTATCACCCACTTCCAACCAACAAGCGAGCGACCTACATGGCCGACCAAAAAGAGCTTCATAGGGCGCCATTTCAATGGTGAATTGGTATGAGTTGTTATAAGCGAACTCAACCAATGGGAGGTATTATTCCCAACCACCCTTGAAATCAAGCATGCACATACGGAGCATATCCTCCAACATCTGGTTTACCCTTTCAGTTTGTCCATCTGTTTGAGGATGATAGGAAGAGCTTAACTTCAATTCGGTCCCCATCGTCTGTTGGAAACTTCGCCAAAAGTGGGACACAAATATTTTATCTCGGTCGGAAATAATATTTAAAGGTACCCCATGAAGTCTAACGATCTCATCGATGAACAATTGGGCATAGTGAGCGGTATCAAAATTCGTACGCACGGGCAAGAAGTGTGCCGATTTAGTCAAGCGATCGACAATCACCCAGATTGAATCATGACCCCTTTGTGATCTAGGTAAGCCCGTAATAAAGTCCATCAAAATGCTGTCCCATTTCCACACTGGGATCTCCAACAGTTGTAACAAACCTGTCGGTCGCTGATGGTCGATCTTAACCAACTGACAAGTAGTGGATTGGGATACAAACTTTGAGATATCCCCCTTCATATCGGGCCACTAATACTGATGGCGCATGTCTTGGTACATCTTGTCCCCACCCGGATGTACCGTAAATTTTGACCCGTGAGATTCCGCCATCACCGCTCGTCTCAAGTCCCCTTCTTTCGGAACAATAAGTCTTCCATGGAAGCGTAGTCCACCTCAGAACTAATCGAGTAGGACATCGGTGTATATGTTCTTGGCAACTCTTATCTCTTCCCTGGGCTTCCACAATTTTTGCCACAATTGTAGGAGTGACGGTCATGACTGACATGAATGCTCTCAAGACCGCATCCTCCTGACTGAGCTCCTTCCACTTAGCTTTCCATACATCAGCTAAGCCTCCCTCGGGTTTCCTACTCAAGGCATCTGCTACTACGTTCGCCTTTCCCGGATGGTAATAAATATTGAATTGATAGTCTTTCACAAACTCCAACCAACGACGCTGACGCATATTCAAATCCTTCTGGGAAAATAAATACTGTAACGATTTGTGGTCCGTGGAAAGACTAAACTTCTCCCCCAAGAGATAATGACTCTATATTTTTAAGGCAAAGACAACTGCGATGAACTCTAAGTCATACACCGGATAATTTCTTTTGTGAGGCTTTAGCTTACGAGAAGCATAAGAAATAGCCCGTCTTTCTTGCTGAAGAACACCTCCTAACCCTTGAAGAGATGCATCGGTGAAGACTAGATATTCCAATCCCGATTTTGGCAATGCAATGACTGGAGCCGAAGTCAACCTATCTTTGAGCTCATCAAATGCAGCCTGACAAGAATTGTCCCAAACAAATCTCACTCCCTTTCTAGTCAAATTCGTCAAAGGGCTAGCGATTTTCGAAAAGCCTTTATGGGACCAACGGTAATAACCCGCTAAGCCCAGAAAACTACGAACCTCAGTGGGTGTCATGGGCTGACCCCACTCCCTTACTGCAATCACCTTGCTAGGAGCCACCGATATACCCTGGGATGACACCACATGACCCAGAAACTGAACTTCCTTCAACCAAAAGCCACATTTCTCAAACTTCGCATACAATTGGTGATCCCTCAATCTCTCCAGGACCAACCGTAAGTGAGTAGCATGGTCAGATTATGTCTGAGAATAGACTAAGATGTCATCGATGAATACAATAACAAATTGGTCAAGGAAATCTCGGAACACCCTATTCATGAGATCCATAAATACATCAGGGGCATTGGTTAGTCCAAAGGGCATAACCAAGAATTCATAGGATCTATATCGGGTCAAAAACGCAGTCTTGGATACATCTTGATCCCGTATCCTCAATTGATGATACCCCGTCCTCAAATCGATTTTAGAGAAGTACGACGCTCCCCTAAGTTGGTCGAATAAATCATCAATGCGAGGAAAAGGGTATTTATTCCGGATGGTGACTTTATTCAACTCCCTACAGTCCACACATAACCGGAGAGAGCCGTCTCTTTTCTTCACAAACAATACCGGAGCACCCCATGGCGACGTACTGCGCCTAATAAATCCCTGCTCCAATAGTTGCTGAATTTGATCTCTCAACTCCCTCATTTCCACAGGAGCCATACGATATGGATATTTCGCAATAGGTCGAGTTTCCGGAGCTAAATCTATTACAAACTTAATCTCCCAACTTGGAGGTAATCTCGGTATTTCCTGGAAAACATCTTCAAAATCTCTAATAATCGGAAGAGAATTCAGGGGAACAACTACATCCCTAGATGCATCCTCCGCAATACAATATAAATAATCACTCGTACCTCCTTCCATACAAGGCATAACAACCAAGAACATTTCTTGTCCCGAAATCGCGAAAACTATGCTCTTCCCGTAACAATTTACTATCGGGCGGTATTTCACTAGCCAATCCATACCCAATATTACATCATACCCGACCATGTCAAGGATGAGTAAATCGGCCTCAAAGCACAAGTGACCAAGGTTAATCCCTCTGTTTTTACAAATAAAGAAAATCAATGAACCATCACCCATAGAGGATTCAACGCTAGTGAAAGTACTCTCTGCAGATTTTATCAAATCTATAGTTTGTGCAAAACTCCTAGAAATGAAAGAGTGTGTAGTGACCGAATCAAATAGTACCCGACCCATGTGCCCTTGGATGAGAAACTTACCCTCGATCGCTGGCGGTGCCGGAGGGGCTGGAGGAAGCATAGCCTCCTGAATATGGTAGACCCGTCCATACTACAGTTGCCCCTGCTGTGGAGGAGAAATCGGATTAGGCGCCTGGGGCAGAAACTGGACATACTGCTGTTGTGGAGCCCTAGGAAGATGCCCTCCAACCAACTGAGGACATGACCTCTTATAATGTCCCAACTCCCCTCACTGAAAACATTTATTTGTCGCGTTCTCCTGGTTCCTTCCTTGATTGTTTCTGAACTGCCCCGCACCTCGGCCCTGCTGGCCTCTGCCTCCATTCCCACCTCTACCTCCTTGTTGTTGTGGTGGTCCACCCTGACCTGGCCTGTTGTTATTACCACCCGCATTAGAACCACCAAAGTGTTGGCGTTTAGACAAATCCCCTTGATGGGGGTCCCTTTCTCTCTACTTACTCCCCGAAGATTGGGACGAAGAAGATGTCCCCTCTCCAATCCCATGACCTCCAGGTTTTCCCACATTCTCCATCGCTACAGCCTTCTTATTATTTTGCACAAATAATCTATGCTATTGACAATGAAGTAAAGCAGTATTCATCACATCCCCAAAGGTTAGTAAAGCCGGGTTTCGAAGCAAATGTTATTTTATTCGCTAATGTAAACCTCCCACAAATTTGGAGATTCTCTTCTCTTCTGGAGTCACTTCATCCGGCACAAAACTTGCTAGCCGGGTGAACTCCTCTTCATACTCTGCCACGGATCTCTCCCCCTGAACTACGTCTTGAAGCTTCCTTTGCATCTCCCTTTGAACTGCGGGAGGGAAATACTTTGCATCAAACAAGGTCCAAAAATCAGTGATAGACATCGTATCCCTTTACTTGGGTGTAGTCATTGACTCCCACCAATGTAAGGCCGATCCAACAAGCTTGAAAGTAACAAGGATTTCCTTTTTCTCCTCACTATATTCTACCATTCGAAGATGGCGTTGCATGTCTTTCTTCCACTGATTTTCCCTTATCACATCCGAACCTCCATCGAATTTTGGGGGATGGCCTTTCAATAAAGACTCTCTAACTCTTTCCCACGGAGAAAGTCCCGTAGGAACTTGTGCCTCTCATCCCCGTGGTTGATCTTGTGGCATTTTTTGTACCACTGCAGTCATCGTTGCATTAACAGTTTAGGCCACTATGTTTGCCACATCAGCGGCACTGATATTCCCCGGGGGTGGCAGTGGAGGACCAACCTCATCCTCTACAACAATATTACGTCGAGCGGGACGTCCTCTCTTAGGCGGCATCTGAGATAGAGAAATGATAGAGTTAGAATATTACATAAAACGATCTATCTAGCAGAAGATCGCAAACATAAGCAACAAAATAGTCCTAACATTAAGCTCTATGTCAAAGAACGCTACGGTAGAACGTGACAAGTCCGCATAGATCCTAAAGACTCTAGAACCTGATGCTCTGATACCATCTGTGACAACCCACTATCCGAAATAAGGGGTGGCCAGCCCGATACTCCAATAATACAGGAATCATGGATAGATATCATCCTCAGCATCGCAACAACATAAAGAGTATACGGGATAACCACATAGTATTTCAGAAAATGGGTTGTCAAAAATTTTATATTTACAATTTAAATAAAGCATTAGTAACAACCCATAATAGAAAATAAGGGTGGAAACTCCCACAAGCATATATATATATATACCAACCATAATAAGGGAAGGACCGAATGAAATGCCGGTCAATAGAATTCATACAATATACAATAAGTTCCATGTGTTACATAATACATTCATTATACAATTACAAACACTGGGGCCACATGCCCGAATAAGGACTGATCATAACTAGAAAATAATGAGGAAGGCGTCTACACAAAATGTCCTGTGATATCCGCAAAATGTCACGGCTCCTCAAAACACTGGAATAGGAAGATCATTACGGGCGACCTTGCGGTGGAACACCTGAGCGGATATAATATATATATGCACAACAAGAAAGAAGAACCGGTGAGAGCCCGGTTTAATGTGATCACCAGATAAATGACAAGTATGACAATGATGAACATATAAGCATGGATGATAAAGATAATATTCTAGCATGGTAACAATGAGATAGATTTAAGACAATTAAATGATTATAAGGGAAGAATCGATTACATATACAATTAAGAATACTTATCAACCGTTTTCATCCTTCATTCTTTTCATTTTATCTCCTTTCCATTCCTTATCAGGAATACAATTATTATCATGTGCTCTTTATGGCACTTGTCTCAATTGTATGCTCTTTGTGGCATATATTTTGCTCTTTGTGGCATTAATGTTCCATCGAGTCCAACTCGATAATTAGAATAGTTAAAAGTATATATATATATATATATATATATATAACGATTCTAAGACCGCCCGTCCGGGTTTCCCCACTGTGCGCGCCCCTAAATAACCATCATCTTCCAGGGCCTATCATAAGACAACCTGGGATCCTATCGAAACGTCGGGAAGTGTCCATATGCCTGTGAGATAGTCCAGACCACACCTGGAATCTCCTACCCATCGCAAAAAAATATAAACAAGCGCTCATATGGTCTAGGACTATATCCACCCTGCATTCATTAGCCAGGGGGCTTCACCTTCCGCACGGACTTCCCTTAAGATGGTATTTAGAGAGGTGTGTATCATCAATTTTATTAATTTCCATTACTTGATTTAGTAAATTATCATTTACTTTGTCCATTTTACATTTTATCAAATGCATTATGGTTATCCAGAACTATGCGTGCTTAACATCTTTGTAATAATCTCGAAGATCATATAAACTCCCAAGTTATTTTCCAAACCTCCTTTTTAGACTTCATATAAATTATCATACTTCAAATCAATTTCTAAAGTCTCCAAATATGACTTACAAATCTCCTAGATTTCTATAATCTATACGAGGGAAGAAATGCCTAAACATTACTTTGAACACCCCTGGACTGAACCCTAGATGAACCCATTCCAGTCTAGGGTATCGACCAAACTCGACTAATACTCTAGGATACTATATTTACTTCATTCAAGAAGGTCCTTAGTTACTAATCCTAAAGAAAAGGGTTAAAATTGAAAAAGTGTAGGGTTTCCGAATCGATTTGGCCTAGCCGAATCGATTCGGCCAGAAAATATGGGATCCTGCATAATTGTCGAATCGATTCGATCAGGAAGATTGGGTTTCTTCATAATTTCCGAATTGATTCGGACCAAGCTGAATCAATTTGGTTCACCCACCCCTCGAAACTGTCTAGCAGCGAATCGATTCGGCCAGGCCGAATCGATTCGGTTTTGCAGCAATTCCTAATTTTGCTTATTGAGTCTTGGACTCCAATTTCATCCCAAACTCTAATCCATTCAAACCAACTCATTTATTATCACCAACACAACATAAATGCTACTAACTACCATCATAACCATCAACAATCATCCAAATTATTCTTCAATGATTCAAAACCAACAAATACACAAAAACTCTAAACTAGTTAAACTATGATCAATACACGATTATCATAACAAATCATTTATCTTAAACCACAAATAGCAAGTAGTAAACTTGCCTCAAACCAGCAAATGAAGATTTTCTTTGTGTATAAGTAAGAATATGTCCTCAATCTTCAATTTCCTCTCCTTTCTATACTCTTTCTCTTCTTCTCTCAAGCTCTCTCTAGGTTTAAGAGTGAAATTAGGGAAATTAGAAGACTTAGTAAGACTAAGTCGTGGATTTAGTCAAAATCCCAACTTAATTGATCAATATTGCGATAAAATAACATGCAACTACATATTTAAGGTATAATCAGTCAAAAGTGCCAAAAATCTCAAAATACAATATGACACATAATTTGACTATCTCGCACGTTTCGGACTCAACTACGGCCTCCAAATTATCATTTGGACAGTTTATAATTCATTTTAAGTTTCGGTCTCATTAACAAGCCAAATATCATTTTAATTCTTATGATATTATAAAACATAACATGGCAATATTCACCTATAGTTATGGTAAATATGCAACCTCATAGAAGATATTAACTTTTCTACATTAAATTAATACTCAATGCATAACTCAACATTTTATATCTAATTACCATATCTAGTAGATAAACATAAAATGTGTTCTCATAAGTGAGGGTTATTACAATAAACCCATGCACGGTAGATGCCCAACCATATTTATTCATGTAATAAATAATGTTGATGTACAGTGTCAAAAATTCTCCTAATGTGAAGTTTGAGTTGGAGAAAAACAACATCGTCAATAAGTTGAGACAAACAAGTTTTACAAAATCGATAATGTCCTCATCTGTGTCTAACTCTACAGATTTCTCCAAACCATTATTTATTTCTGACTTTCCAATTTTTTTTAGCTTTGAAGTATCGGGCAAGGAATTCAGGTTTTTGAGAAGTAGCCAATCTCTTTTTTGGATCTATTAGTTTTTTCCCCTCAAACATTAGGATCCCAAATATTTCACTTATATCTTTTGGGCTTATTTCCACCCTACTCTTCATCTCAAAACTCCTCGTTTCCATTTTGTACAACTTGATAATGGATAGAATATTTTTATCGATTTTTTCGTGCTGCATTTTTACTACTTCCTATATGTAGTAGGCATTGAAAAGCTCCCACAATGGAGTCTTCTTAAGCAGTTCAATAGGCCTATCATTTATTTTATTTTTAATGCAGAAAAATCAAGAAAAAAACTAACAGTATTCGACCTATACTGGTCGTGTTTATTCATAGCACGTGTAGATTCCACAACCACTCTAGCACTGCTTGAAACAAATTTCCGTAGAACTGCTATTCTTGTTGTTCTTTCCTTTTCTTAACCTCATCTTCATCCGTATTCTAATAATATAAACACATAAAATTTAAATTACAAACCTATAATGATACATTACATGTACAAAAAATAAAATACACGCTAATTTGGATTAAAATACAGGCTCAAACAATAAAGTACATGCGTAATTAACAAAAGTACATGCAATATTCTCATAAACACTTCTTACAAATTTCAACAAAATACATGCTAACCAAGGTAATACCTATCATTCGTTACATGGTAATACCTAATACATGTTGTTCGACAAGTTATAAACCAAGATTTTTTATTCTTAACATATTCATAAAATAAGTGATATAATAGATCCATGCTAAACGCGCCAACATTTTCAAAACCTCTTAAGAAATACTACTCAATTCGTTTTGCTAAATCCTTCGCTTTCGATTCAATTACTTGAAGCATTTGTACATCAAAAGTACACTTAATGTCTTCATAGTAGTGGAAAAAACTAATTAACCTTTTTTCTCTATCATTGATGCGAAGAAGAAATTGAATTTCGTCATCATAAGTAGTTTTGACTGTCAATGTGAAAGGTTTTGTATTGTTAAGATGTTCAAAGGTGCAAACAACAATTTTGTAATTGAACATGCTTGATGGTGTGATTCTTAAACAATAACATAACCATAATACTTCTTAAAAATAGTGGAATATCATTTAAAATGCCGTTGGACTGGACCACAATAACATAGGATCTATTAAATATGTAGATGACAAATACACTAAATAGAGTACACGCATAGTACATAAAAGTACATGCACTTGGATTGAACAAGTTCAATTTCAATGTGCATGTAAATTATGAATTTGCATGAACTATTTGAATGTACATGCAAATTCATAAAGTATACACACATAATACATGACTTATACAAATACAACACCTAAATTCATAAAGTGGAAGCAGTCCTAAATAAATGTCGTTGGCACAAACCATAATTAATATAGTACCTATACAAATACAAAGAGTATGTACGATCGATTAAATATGGAGATGAAATATATATTGTATAGAGTAAACGCATAGTACATTAAAGTACACGCATATTGGATTGAACAAATTCAATTTCGATGTGTGTGTACTTTATGAATTTTGCGTGTACGGTTTGAAAGTACACGCAAATTCATAAAGTACACGCACATAATACATAGCTTGTATAAATACAACACCTAAATTCATAAAGTAGATGCAGTCATATATAAATGTCATTGACATGGACCACAATTAATATAAGAGTTATATAAATACAAAGATTGTGTTTTGCATTTAAAATCAGGGCAACAAATGTATTTTTTCATATCATGAACAAGAATAATGTGATTTCATCAGTCCATGCGTAATGTCTACAAATGTATACATATAAGAACAAAAATATATATAATAAAATAAGGAAAAAGTTATATAAAACCTAAGGACACAAAAACAGTACATGGAATATACAA
This sequence comes from Sambucus nigra, assembly GCA_949130495.1. NCBI lineage: Eukaryota > Viridiplantae > Streptophyta > Magnoliopsida > Dipsacales > Adoxaceae > Sambucus > Sambucus nigra. The sequence goes on from OX422215.1 coordinate 233,220,169, forward strand.
CAAAACACTCAAAAAACAAGGACTAGCAGGTGATATCATAAACAAAATGCTAAGAACACAACATATACAGAGTGTATGGTATAATCTTAAGAACATATATATGAGAATATATCCATACTTGTTAGTGTTGTTTTGAAGAATTTGATTGAAAATTTGAAATGTTTTGTAGAACTTTCACGATTAGGGTTTTGATCGCTTGAATTTCTGTGAAGTGTGTTTGTTTTGGAATTCAAGGGTATTTATAGGTTGTTGTTGGATCAAATTGTATTGATAATGAGAATCGTGTTGGGGTTTTGATCAAATAGACAATATGGTTAGGGTTTGATCGAAGAGACGATACCTTGTTTTTGGCGCTTTAATTTCTTTGAAGTGTGTGTTTGTTTTAATTCAGGGGTATTTATGTGTTGGATCTAATCGTTTAAAATTTTTTGTGGCCGATTTTTTTGTCCAAAATTATCAGTCCAAGGACTAGATCGTAAAAGGCCCTTTTTGTGTTTAAACATTTCAAGGGTCTCCATAAAAAAATTAGTACAAAATATTTTTTTGTTATTTTAAAAAAATAAGTCAAACTATGTGAGTTTTTAAGTTGTTAAAAACTGACATAGTTTTATAACTTTTTGTTTTTAAATGACAAAAGAAATTGTTTTGAGCTTATTTGTTTTTGTGGGATTTCTGAAATGCTTAAATACCACACAAAAAAATGAATTCAATATTTTTTCACTATTTAAAAAAAATTATCCGCGCAGGTGATATATATATATATATATATATATATATATATATATATATATATATATATATATATATATATATATATATATATATATATATATATATATATAATGCCTTAAACTTAAATAATTAATAAATCCTTCAAAGGAGAAACTAAAAGAATGCACCTTATATTTTTTAGTCACACTTGTTTATTTGTTCTTGATATTATTCATGATTTCTGGAATGAAATAAAAAAAATAATTGGATAAATCAATTATAATACATGGTGGAGTTTCTTGTAATCAACAAAGATTCTATTAAAAAAAATTGACAATCTAATGTAACTAATTTATAAATATAAAAATGGTGTCTCTTCATCTCCTCTCTTAAATTTCAAATAATATAATGAGGGATTAAATTGTATGAGTCATGTGACGAAACTATTTTAAGGAACAAAAAAAACAATTGGAAAAATTGATTATAATAGATGCGGAAGTTTCTTGCAATTTTAGTTTAGAAACAACACATATTCTATTAAAAAAAGTTGACAATCTAATATACCTAATATAATATATAAATACGAAAAAATATAAAAATGATGTCTCTTCATCTATTCACTTAGATTTCAAACAATTTAATGAGAAAGTAAAATTGATGAGGTTGTCTCTTCATCTCCTCTCTTAAATTTTAAATAATTTAATGAGAGAATAAATATATATATATATATATATATATATATATATATATATATATATATATATATATATATATATAAATTGTAGACCCGAATCCTCCGAGCATGACACGTGGAAGATATATTAAATATCATTAGAGGTATTCAAATGCATTTATGATTTGTAAAAAGGCATACTATTTCCTCTCTCTTCATTTTCACCATTTACATTTCGAAGACTGAGATTTTGAAGAATACCAACGGTTGATTCTTCGTATACACCTTCATTTAAAAGGAGTTAGCCCTTCGTATCTTAACTAAGAGAAAGAAAGAGAGTATGTTTAAAGTCGTGGTGTGGGTCTTTGGTTATCTGTTTTCAACTTGGTTGACATTCCTTCATTGTTGTCTCCCGTCAACTGGTATACTTCTATTTACAATTGCATTCTCTATTTATTTCTTATCTCTATCTCTCCATATATATATATATATATATATATATAAAATAGGATTCCAACATAAGGATAATTTGACACGTGGCTCCTTTCTTTAATATCTCCAACTTCATATTAAGTTTGCTGAATAGATATCCCGTCCACGTACATAGCTATTATCTCTTATTTACATGTCCCTCTCTCTCCCGAAGTGCTAGATATCCGAGAGGGCCATATGGGGAAGATCAAACGACTGATTTGTTGGGTTTATATCTCAGAATGTAAATTACTAGTGTGTATACCCATATGTTGGGTTCATTGTAACCAATTTATCTCTCTTACTACCTTTCCATCCCTAATTACCAGTGTGTATATTTTCATCATTTCTTATACAAAGACATAGATGCCATCATTGTCAACCTTTACAGAAGTTAGGTCCATCGGAACAAGAAGTAAATCACATATAGTCGATGTTGGATTTGTTAACGATTAAAGATTCAGGGTCATCTGAAACAAACAGTTAAGGTATGGATGTAGGAATACTATATGGGTATTATTACAAACATCAAATCGAGAGTCGATATTGGATTTCGAATATTTGTTTAACTGATACATTTTTTTACGTTTAACATTTCATTGTTAAATGTAAATGGTTGGTGATTTGTAGTTCATTTAACATTTCAATTGCTTCTGTGGTATTCTGGATTTATGAGTTTATTATGATTACAGGTTAGAATTTTGTATTCCGATTTCTGGGTTTGATTAAATTTTTCATTTTTGTCGGGTTTTGAATGTGTAGATGTGTTTTCATGTTGGTATGCAATATTGTGTTTATTTTTGTGTATTTTTTCCAAGATCATTATGTTGCAATTTGTAACTGTTGGTGTCTATGCATGGGTTGATATATGGGAATTGTACTTTATGATGGATTGAAGGTGGAGGTAGCTAATACATTCTGAATTTTTTGAACAATTATCATTTTTCTGTTGTTTTTCTGTAGTTATTTTAAGTTATGGGTTTGGATATGCCAGAACGGTGGAAAAGAATTGGTTGTTTAGAACTAATGAGTGTTTGGTGTAAATAGTAATACTCTTATTTTTAGAATACAGAGAACTAGGAGAGTTGTTGGTGGTGGAAATCTGATGGTGGTGAACGTGAAGGTGATGGGAAATCGGAATATAAAAATATCTAAATCTACAGGGAACTACGAAGGAAATATACAAATATAAATATAATCACTTAGAAATACGAAGGGAATATAAAAAAATCTATATAAAAAAATCTACAGGGAACTACGAAGGAATATAAAAATATCCCCTACAATTTGATGAGCTTTCACAATTTTTTATTAGGGTAATATATTATACATAGTTCAGGTATTTTTAAATTTCAATAGATTGTAGTTTTAAACAAAATTTGTGTTAAACATTACAGTACAATTTCTTAAATAAATTTGAAAAGAGTAATACTTTTATTTTTATTTCTATTTTCAATCTCTTTTAATTTTTCGAATATATTGTGGGACACCAGACAAAAATAATAATTTATAGTTTGGGAATAAGTAGGCCACGCATCGTGTGGCCTACATGCTTGTACTTATATTAAATTAGTGTTAATATGTCGTTCATAAATGTGTTTCATCATTTTAATTGGTTTATCATTTGCTTATAGAGACTGTATGTGCTTTATTGTTTGTTTGTTAGATGTTTATTTGTAATATGTATGGTGTCTGTATGGCAAAAAGAGGCGATGGAGATTTTGTATTCTGTTAACCAAGCGGTTGTTGAATTGGAATAATGATATGATACGATGTCCAACTTTTGTGCATACATGATATAGATTCTGGAATGACTTTTTGATAGAAAGATTTTGGATTGTGGGTGATGGGGGGTTAAATCTATATCTATGTAAGAAGGTGGAAAAGCCCCACCTGTGGCAAAAGAACACCACAATCTAAAATCAATTTAAAAAGTATTTAGGTCCTACGATTTCTTGAACGCGTTCTTCTTTAATATTAAATAATTTATTAAATTTCTTATAAAAAATTTGTAATTATATTATATTTTGTTTTCAAAATTGAATCTCATTTAAATCTTAGAATTAATAAATTCAGTCACGTATCACGTGACTGCATATTAATTAGATATAAATCACGTTATGAAGCTATTTTAAGAGATACTATATTTATATTTGAATATTAAATAGATATTACATTAGATTAGATTAGATTTGTTTACGGTCTAAACAAACATTTTTAACCATCAGAATTCTTATACCCTATGCCCTTTAAGACAACTTTTAATCCCACCAATTTTATCAATTTCCAAGACAAAGACAAGACTTAACCATTAGTTTTTTCACTTCCTAAAGAAACCCTTAATTACAGCAGCCCATCAATCATTTCAACTAACTTTCAACTCATTATTTTTACAACTCAACGTTTACCTTTCTCTTGTCTAAAAAAACATTTAGGTTTCTCTCTCAAAATCTATATAACTAGTTGAAAACCCGTGCGATGCGCGAGTTAAACCTTATACAACCTCGGGCGAGTTGAAAACTCGCGCGATGTGATAGTTATACGTTAGTGTCGAAAAATAGCTAAAGAACTGTAAAAACGTAAAAGATGCTAAAGGGAAAAAGAAAATATATTAACAGCCCCATTTCTCATCTAAAATTCAATAGTTATTAAAAGAACTGTAAAATTACAACTAAAAGCACGTAGTGATGAGACAACCCGCCTACTAAAATAATAGGTGGCCAGCCTAATACTCTAATAATCACAGGAATTATAGATGGTCCATTCTCAGCATCACTGTCGATCAAAATAATAGTACGAGATAACCACCAATCATTTTAGAAAATGGACTGTCAATAAAAAGAAAATTTGTAAATAAAAGAAAACACTTAGACAATCCCATTTGCGAAAAAAGTGGATATCAAAAATCGATGAATAAAGAACGACAATTGAATAAATAATCACCGAATAAGGTGTCGGTGAACAGACCAATATAAATAGTTACACCGAGTATTACATTTTCAATATTTACAATATAATAAATGAGTGTAACACTTGGGCAACACGTCCGAATAAATAAACTGAACATAACTAGAGTACAACGGGAAGAAGCGTCTAAACAATAACCTACAACATCCGCAATATGCCGTAGCTCCATGACAACCGGAATGGAAATGTAAATACGGGTGTCCATACGGTAGAGCACCTGTACGACAAAGAGTATACGCAAAAACAAAGAAATATAGACGGGTCAGGGCCCGGTTTGATATGATTCCCATGTGACTAAAATGCATGAGAGTTAAGTGCGTAGTTCTCTTGCAATTAACAATAATAATTCTCACCTCTCAATCTAAAAGCAACCTAGCGCAATATAAGTGATGATGCTCAAGTTAAACAAAGAATATAAGTCTAACTTCTCCCCAGTCTCAACACTATGCCCTTATTCGTGCATGGGGTATCTCGCAAAGCGAAATCCAAACAAGGAACCCCCCCCCCCCCGATAAACTACTACTAGGCAAGGTTGATCGTCGAGATACATTAGACCCTATTCTAATTAATTCAAATACTAAAGGTTAACTTCTCCCCAGTCACAACACTATGCCCTTATTCGTGCGTGGGGTGTCTCGCAAAGCAAAATCCAAACAAGGAACCCCCCGATACACTACTACTAGGAAAGGTTGATCGTCGAGATACATTAGACCCTCAGTACATTTGTTAATATATACACATAAATTAGAGGTCTCATCTACAGCTACTCAAGGATATATAATTAAATCCATTCACCATCTAAAATATAATTCCCGTTTCTTTCTTTAGGAATCTATATAAATGGTACAACATTTGATCAAATGTTTACCATACAATTTCATCATATACACTTATTCATTTCATAGTTCCATTTCTTATCAGGAAATATAATCACAGTTTTTATGCTCTTTGTGGCATTTTATCTCAATTATACACTTTGTACAAATCCCTTCCTTATCAAGAATATAATCGTTATCATATGCTCTTTGCGGCATTTCATTGTGATCTTTATGTCACCTCATCATGCTCTTTATGTCATTTATCATACATCAAGTCCAACTTGATTTAGAATAGTTATAATTATACTTATATAACGATTCTAAGACCGCCCACCGGACGCACCCCTAAATGACCATCATCTTTCAGTGCCTATCAATTACGACACCTGGGCACCTATACGTAATATGTTGGGAAGCAGCCATATGCATGCGGGCTAGTCATAATGACACCCAAAGTTACCTAACCATCGCTGAAAACATAACATAAACGCTCATATGGCCTAGGACTATATCCACCCTGCATTCGCTAGCCAGGGGGCTTCACCTCACGCGCAAACTTCCCTTATGATGTCATTTAGAGAGGGTGTTAACCATAAATTTACATTTATGAAAACCATTACTTTTTCCTTTTGAAAACATCCAATTTTAAATTCTCAAAATCATTTGTACTTATTTATTAGTACCACATTTAATAATATTCATTTCTTATTCTTAGAGTCATATCTTATTAATGACCTAAGACCCGAAGTGCCATTATCCTCTACTAGTTTCCAAAAGTTCATACAATTTCATGAACCCTCAAAATGAGTCTCCCTCAAGGAGTATCTCCCAAAAGTCTCAACATTAAGGTTTTCATCTCCAATTTATCTTTTGATTAATCTCCTACATCATTCGGATATGAACCTACGCAAACTAGCCCTTGGGGTAAGCTTAAACATCATCCTAGGGCATTAGTCTACCCAAAACCACCCTTTAGGACTCCCCATTACTTCCCAAAGGAAGGTCCCTAAACCTTGGACCTAAAAGAAAAAGGGCTAAAAATCAAACTAGGAAAAAATCCCATAAAAATAGGGGAACTGAATCTATTCGCCCCTTGGGCCGAATCGATTCGCCCTTGCGAATCGATTCGCCAAAAAGCCGAATCGATTCGGTGGGTAAAAATTGACTTTCTGCAAAAGCCAAATCGATTCATCCCCAACCCGGATCAATTCAGTTTTCCCAGACCTATAAGTTTCCCCTTATCCGAATCGATTCGCCCTTTGGGACGAATCGATTCGGTCCTGCAAAAATGCCCAATTTGGGCCACGGGTTGTATGAACCCTAAATTTCAAATACCCCAAATCCTTGTTTTCTCCCAACATCAACAACAACAATTGTTCCCAAATCATTTGTACACAATTACTAACTAAGATTTTTACCTCAAATCAAATAAAAACATAAGATTAAGGGTTTAATCATCAAAATCAATAAAAACCCATTTATGGTTTAAATCTCCCAAAACTTAACTATACATGAAATTTATCACATTAAATCAATATCTAGCAATTAAGAAACTTGCCTCGAGTTTGTAGTCTCGGATTCTCTTCCGGTGGCAACGATTTTCAGCCTCAAATCTCCATTTCTCTCTATTTTCTCCATTTCTCCCAAGCTCTCTCTTCTCTCTCTCTCCTTTGGCTTCTCTCATCAGATTGAGAAAATAAAAAGGGGTGGGGGATTTAACCGGGTCTTAAAATATAAATGCCCTCTTTTAATTGCTAATACACCATTAAAATGACTCGTAACCACATAATTGAGCCATAACACCCCGAAAGTGCCCGAAACTCAAAAACACAACTTGGCACTTATTTCGACTATCTCGACTATTCTAAAAACAATCGTACCCCCTATTATGGCATTAGAAAAAACGTGAACTATTTTTATGTTCTAATTTCATTTTATTTTATTAATTATATTCCAATTTCAATATGAGTCATAACCGTCGTCTTACATATAACGACGCAATAAAATACAACATAATGCTATTTACCTTCTCATACGATAAATAGACAAAACATAGAAAATATTATCCCTAAATATCACGGAAAATAATATTTACTCCAACTATCCCTATTTTATAAAATTACCCCTTCAGGCAAAATATTATAAAATAGCCGCTCAAAAACCTGGGTTGTTACATACTCCCCCCCTTAAAAGGGAATTTTGCACTCAAAATTTAGGCATATAGTATAACCATATAAAGGTATACTATACTAAACTATCGTTCTATCAATATTAACAAACCCCTTTTGTACCTGGGCTAAGTCCATTATTATTCTATCTCAGCCTACATCCTTAGTGCTCTGCATAGCACCAAATCGTTCTTCATGAACTATCGATCCTACTATTCTACTACAAAAGGAAATACGTACTCACTTCTATTCGCATTGGCGTAGCCCTTAAAAGTATGCGGCTCAATTAGCCCAAATACTTCGTTAAAGAAATATTCCCGGACCACTCCAAGTCCAAGAAATATATTGTCCTCTGGTTCCATTTCAACAAACAGGCGACTTTGCTCATCCGTCTACATTAGGCCTCACACACGGCACCATACTTATAGGAAACGATCCGAACTATTGTGTAGAAATTCAATCCAGAAAAACTACCACTCCCATTTGCATATACTTGGCGAAAGGGGATATCCAATTGATAGTCCTTTACGAACTCCAACTTATTGCTCGTGAAAAGACCAATTTCCTGCCCAGGAAGTAGTGCCTCTATTCCTTTAAGGAGAATACTACCATTACGAACTCTAAATCAAGCGGGGGATAATACTTCTCACAAAATTTAAGTCTATGAGACGCATGAACAATGGGTCCATGCGCCCGTATTAAATACTTCCCATTCCCAACAAAGACTCGTTCATTAAATCCACTCTCGATCTTAACAACACGAGTGCAGGATTAAAAAGTCAGTTCATAATTTAACTCCTCGGAAGATAGGTTACCGACATAATGCTCTATCTAAAAGAGGCCCCACCATCTATGGCCTACCGTTCTGAATCACTCGAGATTCCCTACTTTTTCTTCATTCTAGTTACCTATTCCTACTTCGAGTTAACCCACAACTTATTGTGGTCAACTTCCTACCGCCTTCCTAAAGCCACGTTACATGCCCTAAAGGCCTTACATCCTGATAATCCTTAAGTCAATCTATCTATCCTAATCTAGGCGTATAAGTATTATACTAATTATATCCCTAGTATCCAAGACCTTTCCCAACTCTCGACATTCACTCGGTTTCATGTGTGAGACGTCTCGCCGAAGCGAAATCCAAACAAGGAACCCTCCCGTTACACTACTACCTCGCATCGTCGAACGTCGAGAAGTAACGGTCTAAGACACATTATCCGGATCACTATAATTCCCAACATGTAATCGTCCTAATTCCTTTCTACTTCTAAGTCTTACCATTACAACAAAAAATGAAAATATAACTGATCAAGCGCTTACTTTATGTAAGACGCTACCAATACTTTATCCCAATATACACACATACATCTTTTGTAGATGGCCTTCTCATTAAGGCATAACCATAAGTCTCTATTCGACTTTCATATCTTAGTCTTCCCCACATCGATCAGAGGAAAAATTATCATAGTGCTCATATATCGTACATCAACTTAGCCCTTAATCACTCATTTATGTGATTCTTGGCTAAACCTTCCAATCCAACATCTCAACCAACAGAAAAATAAAAGAAAGTAAAAGAAATAAAGGAAGATATAGCATCTCTCCACTTCCAACTTCGTTAAGGTTCACGCGTGGAGCATCTCGCAAAAGAGAAATCCAAACAAGGAACCCCTCCAGTGCATTACTACTTAACTAGTTTGGTCATGGAGATAAGGCAACATCATACACACGTAAAGAAAACAAACAATCAAACAAAACAAATAAAGCAAAACAAAATAAATAATGAAAATGAAAACTACCTACACACCATGAACCACCTCTATAAAGTCTCAATCCTATATCTAAGTGAGATATTATAGAACAACTAGCTCTTTCTCTAGAGCTAGAAATAGGATATCCTCGCAATTTATTTTCTTGCTATCGCACCCACCAAACTAGAAACATCTCTACTCGTATATTACATATTATACAAGTAGTACATACCACACATATACTTAAAATATAATCATTCACCTTATAATGAGTGAAAGAAAAATATAGAACCTCCCTTCCAAGGAAGTCATATAGGTATACTTACTATAAAAATGTCGATGCTACCACAAGCTCGTTATACACACCTAAATCTAGGGTAATACAATACTACTCCATCTTATCATAGGGAATGCTCCACCCTCAACTACGGTGGAAATTCCCACCAACATACTTGCCACTATCTGGCTACTATCAAATGGTTCTTAGACACATCATTCTAGACTTAACCGAACCGATTACTTCCATCTCTAGCTACCCTAGAGATTACTCGCATAGTTCCCTTAATTTCTGCAATAAAGGGAACATTCTACTGGCCTCCCCGACCTTCGTTCAATGAGTCTTCCCCGGGTGGATGTCCACCGATGGGGTCTCATGAACGTTACTTCTCCTGAAGTGTTATCAACACTTACTTGTGAGCCTATCATTTCACCAAAGGGCTCTCTCTTCTTCATAACATCCTTATTTTGGTGCACAGTTTTCTTAACCGTAACACCCTTTATTCACTGTCAGCCTCTAACCAAACCTCGCGTGAATCCTTAAGAATCCTACCTTCTCATCATTCCCGACATCCTAGAGAAACTCGCTATTGAAAATATCTAACGATTTTCTTTGTGAGAAAAACTTCTTGCTCCACCAAAATATGGCGACTATCATTTCCGCCACTTCAACCTTACTCCTATTGGTGAAAGATTTTCCTCCAATCTTCACGGCACTTCTACTCCCCATTCTAGGCCAAACTCTTGGGCCTTATATTCTCACCAAATGAGATTACACTTCCTCCATCTAATCGAACTTCAACATGTAGTCCTCGTCAAGTACTTCTCATCTTCAAATCAATGGCGCTTGGAATCCCAAGCTTAGTACCACCCACTACCGGCAGCGACACTTGGAAAACTATATCCACTGTACATAGTAGTCATAGTAGAAATATAAGATAATGCTACAAAGGAAGCGACCTATAAAGTGGTTCTCATCCCCGACTACAGTTTACAGCTCTTAGTAATCCCGTCTCATGATGCCTTCACAACAGCCTTCCTTGATGCCCTTCATCTGACGACTTACTAGTCTCATATGAACGTGCAAAGGATTTTCGGGGTTCTCTTTCCATAGCAGGAGAATGAAATCTCACAAGAGAAATCAACGATCTTAATCATAGGGCTCTATAGCAAATCAAAAGAAACACAGAAGACGCAATACATCCGCACAGATTCCTAAGGACTCTAGAACCTAATGCTCTGATACCATCTGAGACAACCCGCCTACTAAAATAATAGGTGGCCATCCCAATACTCTAATAATTACAGGAATCATAAATGGTCCATTCTCAGCATCACTATCATTAAAATAATAGTACGAGATAACCACCAATCATTTTAGAAAATGGACTATCAATAAAAAGAAAATTTATAAATAAAAGAAAACACTTAGACAATCCCATTTGCAAAAACGGTGGATATCAAAAATCGATGAATAAAGAACGACAATAGAATAAATAATCACCGAATAAGCTATCGGTGAACAGACCAATACAAATAGTTACACCGAGTATTACATTTTCAATATTTATAATATAATAAATGAGTGTAAAACTTGGGCAACACGCCCGAATAAATAAACTTAACATAACTAGAGTACAACGGGAAGAAGCGTCTAAACAATAACCTACAACATCCGCAATATGCTGTAGCTCCATGACAACCAAAATGGAAATGTAAATACGGGTGTCCATACGGTGGAGCACCTGTACGACAAAGAGTAAACGCAAAAACAAAGAAATATAGACGGGCCAGGGCCCGGTTTGCTATGATTCCCATGTGACTAAAATGCATGAGAGTTAAGTGCATAGTTCTCATGCAATTAACAATAATAATTCTCACCTCTCAATCTAAAAGCAACCTAGCGCAATATCAGTGATGATGCTCAAGTTAAACAAAGAACATAAGGCTAACTTCTCTCCAGTCTCAACACTATGCCCTTATTCCTGCGTGGGGTGTCTCGCAAAGCGAAATCCAAACAAGGAACCCCCCCCCCCCCCGATACACTACTACTAGGAAAGGTTGATCGTCGAGATACATTAGACCCTATTCTAATTAATTCGAATACTAAAGGTTAAATTCTCCCCAGTCACAACACTATGCCCTTATTCGTGCATGGGGTGTCTCGCAAAGCAAAATACAAACAAGGAACCCCCCGATACACTACTACTAGGCAAGGTTGATCATCGAGATACATTAGACCCTCGGTACATTTGTTAATATATACACATAAATTAGAGGTCTCATCTACATCTACTCAAGGATACATAATTAAATCCATTCACCATCTAAAATATAATTCCCGTTTCTTTCTTTAGGAATCTATATAAATGGTACAACATTTTATCAAATGTTTACCATACAATTTCATCATATACACTTATTCATTTCATAGTTCCACTTCTTATCAGGAAATATATTCACAGTTTTTATGCTCTTTGTGGCATTTTATCTCAATTATACACTTTGTAAAAATCCCTTCCTTATCAAGAATATAATCGTTATCATATGCTCTTTGTGGCATTTCATTGTGCTCTTTATGTCACCTCATCATGCTCTTTATGGCATTTATCATACATCAAGTCCAACTTGATTTTGAATAGTTATAATTATACATATATAATGATTCTAAGACCGCCCGTCGGGCATGCCCCTAAATGACCATCATCTTCCAGTGCCTATCAATTATGACACCTGGGCACCTATACGCAATACGTCGGGAAGCGGTCATATGCCTGCGGTCTAGTCATAACCACACCCAAAGTTACCTAACCATCGCAGAAAACATAACATAAATGTTCATATGCCCTAGGACTATATCCACCCTGCATTCGTTAGCCAGGGGGCTTCACCTCACGCTCGAACTTCCCTTATGATGTCATTTAGAGAGGGTGTTAACCATAAATTTACATTTATGAAAACCATTACTTTTTCCTTTTGACAACATCCAATTTTACATTCTCAAAATCATTTGTACTTATTTATTAGTACCACATTCAATAATATTCATTTCTTATTCTTAGAGTCATATGTTATTAATGACGTAAGACCCGAAGTGCCATTATCCTCTACTAGTCTCCAAAAATTCATACAATTTCATGAACCCTCAAAATGAGTCTCGCTCAAGGAGTATCTCCCAAAAGTCTCAACATTAAGATTTTCATCTCCAATTTATCTTTCGGTTAATCTCCCACATCATTCGGATATCAACCTACGCAAACTAGCCCTCGGGGTAAGCCTAAACATTCCATTTAATCCTAGGGCATTAGTCTACCCAAAACCACCCTCTAGGACTCCCCATTACTTCCCAAAGGAAGCTCCCTAAACCTTGGACCTAAAAGAAAAAGGACTAAAAATCAAACTAGGAAAAAATCCCACAAAAACAGAGGAATCGAATCGATTCGCCAAAAAGTCGAATCGATTCGGTGGATAAAAATTGACTTTCTGCAGAATTCGAATCGATTCGACCCCAACCCGAATCGATTCGGTTTGACCAGACCTGTAAGTTTCCCCTTATCCGAATCGATTCGCCCCTTGGGACGAATCGATTTGGTCCTGCAAAAATGCCCAATATGGGCTATGGGTTGTATGAACTCTAAAATTCCAAATACTCCAAATCCTTGTTTTCTACCAACATCAACAACAACAATTGTTCCCAAATCATTTGTACACAATTACTAACTAATATTTTTTCCTCAAATCAAATAAAAACACAAGATTAAGTGTTTAATCATCAAAAACCCATTTATGGTTTAAATCTCCCAAAACTTAACTAAACATGCAATTTATCATATTAAATGAATATCTAGCAAGTAGGAAACTTGCCTCGAGTTTGTAGTCTCGGATTCTCTTCCGGTGGCAACGATTTTCAGCCTCAAATCTCCATTTCTCTCTCTTTTCTCCATTTCTCCCAAGCTCTCTCTTATCTCTCTCTCTCTCTCTCTTTTGGCTTCTCTCATAAGATTGAGAAAATAAAAAAGGGATGGGGGATTTAACCGGGTCTTAAAACATAAATGCCCTCTTTTAATTGCTAATACACCATTAAAATGACTCATAACCACATAATTGAGTCATAACACCTCGAAAGTGCCCGAAACTCAAAAACACAACTTGGCACTTATTTCGACTATCTCGACTATTCTAAAAACAACCGTACCCCCTATTATGGCAATAGGAAAAATGTGAACTATTTTTATGTTCTAATTTTATTTAATTTTATTAATTATATTCCAGTTTCAATATGAGTCATAACCGTCATCTTACATATAACGATGCAATAAAGCAAAATATAATGCTATTTACCTTATCATACGGTAAATAGACAAAACATAGAAAATATTATCCCTAAATATCACTGGAAATAATATTTACTCCAACTATCCCTATTTTATTATCAGGCAAAATATTATAAAAAAGGCGCTCAAAAACCTAGGTTGTTACAAGTGACAATGGGTAAAAATATATAACATGCCCATAACAATAGTGGTTATAAATAAAAGTATATAGTTTTACTCTTTGTAATGATGGAGAAATAAAATGGCTAATGAGAATTAAAAAAAAATAATGTGTAAATAAAATCGGTTTATCATGGGCACTAAAATAAAAATGTAACCTAATATAACTTAGTCAAACTCTAGCAATATACTAATCACCAAGCAATTCCAAAGCAAGAAAAAATAAACAAAATTATATAAAATGTATATTGATTCACACCTGTTGAGTGAACAAATACAAAATATTAAAAAATGCGTATTTTTAAATACCAAGGTTCTAACAAACGCAGGGCGTGATCGAAGTGTGGAGGCCAAGCCATAAGCCTTAGAAGCCTAGGCGGTCCTTAGTCGTAAAAAGGCGTTTAGGCCTTCTTAATATTTTTTAACCATAACAAGGCTATTAAAATACTAAAATTGTACATATCATAAAAACATGTCTGAATATTTGTAAATTAAAATACGATTCGTGTTGTGTCATGTCGTGCAGTGTTGTTTTTTATTCGGGTCGCGTTCGCATCAACTAAAAAAAAACACCGGTTAAAAAAACTAGGATTTTGATAAAAATTCAAATTTAAAGGTTATCTCGTATTATTTTCAACTATGAGGGTAAGTGTGTAATTAATTAAAAAAAAGGATGTGAAGCGAAAGATATACCCTTCAATGGTGATGGAATGTGAAGAAAAAGATATAGACACTGAAGGGGCGGGGATAGAGTTTTTTTTTATAGAAGAAGAAGAAGAGAAAGAGGCAAAAGCTGGAGTCTTTTGGAATAATTTTATCAATAACATGTGGATACCCTCAAATGAGCTCAACATTAACCTCATGTTAAGCATTTTAGAATAGAAAAACTCTAGTCCCAATCCGTGTATGACTGCCACCTGTCATCTAAATTTAATGAAAGTTAACTTAAAAAGGTTCATTCTTTAATTTTGTCTAACCCCACTAATCGAATCTCTCTCATTCCTATTACAGTCCCTTCATCTTCCCGCCCTAATTATTCATCCGTCTGTACAGTGCACCTGCCATTAATCATACAGTCTGTACAGTAATGTCATCACTTTCATATGCCATGGTTACAGTATATATGATGAGTGGATTATTTCGATCTCTGCTCATTTTCATCTTATCCTCAGACAAAGTAAGGTATGCTCGATTTCATTCTCCTCATCTGCAATAGAAATCTGGGTTTATTTTGTATTTTTCTTCCATCAAACTAATTACAAGTAAAATAATAATATTTTCTTTCCAAGCAACCTGTTTGTATTTTTATCTATGTGATTGATTGATGCTGATTTTCTATGTTTGTCAATCTGTGTCAACGAATGAATTTTATTAGTAAAATAATGTATTTTGGGTTTCCCATTTGCTTCAGAAATTTAGCTCATTAGTAAAAACATGGTTGTTTAAATTGTGTTTTCCTACAAGCTTTTCATATTTCTGTCACTGATATTTTATTTGGGTATGCATAAGGTACTCTTTCTTTTCTTAACAATTACCCTTGCTATATACTATATACGATTGCTATATATATATAATAAAGCAGGAGGGTGTTTATATAAAACCTATATAAACAGATTTTGTATCTATTTATTTGGTCTTTGTTAATTGACGGTTCAGATTCAAAGTTGAATCTTATATCCCAACGGTTACAAATCCTCTTAAGAGAGGTTAACATTTGGATTAGTCATACCGAGAATTCGAACTCACGGGACTCGAGAAGCACTAGGAAAAAGTGTACGATTTAACTTTTATTTTACATTGAACGAAGTTAAAATCTTTTAAAATCTGAAATGATGGCACATGCTCTGACACACCCATGCCTTCATTGTCTAAAAATTTAGATTTAATCTAGGATATTTGAATCTAACGGTCATGAGTGATGAAAATTTGTGAAGGTCATTGGAACAAAGAGGTCATTTACACCTTATGAGTTCACAAGGCTCAAGAAAATGACATACGTACCTTATGAGTGCACAAGGCTCAATAAGAGAAGTAGAGAGAGAAAAGCAACATTGTTTATCTCACCAAAGCTTTTCCGGTGGGGGTTGAGTTGTGTATTTTGGGGATCAAAATTTCTCCCAAAGAAACACAGCTTTCTCACAAAAGCTTTTCTACAACTCGAAATCTCCATTAACTCAAAACTACCATTTATGTCACCTCTTCTCCATCGAAACCACCATATGAACCCCTAAACTGAAAATGAAAATGGAAATGTAAAGAAAACGGTGTGGGTTATCTGAACCGTGAATGGTGGAGAATATGTAAATGGGTTTCGGCCCTCTCTCTCACTCCGGGGTTTTGGTTCTCTCTTCTTTGCCTATTTCATCAGTGGTCGACACAACATACTTGAATATTGTTTATTTTTAGTTGGTTGTGAACTGATTTTTTGTTTGTTTTGGTAAGAGAACATATGGTTTATTTTAATGGTGTTTAGTTATTCCATGCTATCCTTTTTGGATTTCCAAGTTGGCATTGACGTTGGCTATTTTTGGAGCTTCATCTCACCTGAGCATGTATGTATTTTAATATTTGTTTATTTGAGTTTATGTCGATGTTTAAGCTCTCTCTTGATGATGGCTGTCGTTCGTGGTATAATTTGTTGATTTCATCCGTAGTGGACTTTGTGTATTACATCTCTCTCATAACCACATCAAATAGAAAGAAGATGAAAAAGGAGATGGAGAAGAGGTAAGTGGTGGTCCATTATTTTCTGCTGGTGGAGATGGATAAGAGTTAAGTGGTGAACCACGAGTTCTACAGAAGTAGTTCCTTTGTGTATAATACACTGTGCAGAGAGGTACTTTTTAGTTCATTATTTTTCCCTCATTTTGTTTTTGGATTCTATTTTTAATCTCTGTCGTAAGGTTTTTTGGGTTCGCTTTTATTTCTTGCTCTATTGTTGGCTATTTCCAGGATGATACTAGTGTAGCCATAGATCCAGTTTTGAAGCGGAGGAGGGCGTAGCGTACGACCAACTTACAAATCCAGTTTTGATGTTTATTTCTTTACACGATGAAGTTTACATTATGGGGTATCTATTTGGTAGATACAGTTTTGATATTTTTTCTCTGTTTAGAGGTTCAAGTTTATTTTATGTTTATATGTTGTTATTAATTTGTTTTTTTTTTGTCTATTTTCCAAGTAAATCCAGATGTGGGTGTATACAGCATGTCAGATTGAAAGTTTTATTAACTAAATGTTGATAGGAAGTTATGGATGGCTTTAATAAAAAGACCTCATATCTGTAAAAAAATGAAAAGAGTTCAAGCCTCGAGAAAAGCCCTTTGAATAGAGTGTCGAAACCAAATCTCATTTTTCTAAACTAATTAATGTTAACATGTCTTATTTTTCAAATGGTCAAATGCCCTTTACTGCATTGTAATTCCTGGTTCGAAAAGAAAAAGGGCACTAAACATAGAAAAAAGGTCTTTTCTTTCACCAATAGAGCCTGTTGGAAAACAAAATAAAAATAACTACAATTATTTTTATTTTCCACCTCTTCTTTCTTTCTATTTTATTTTTCTAAATTTTCACTTTTTAATTTCTTTGGTTTCAAGTTTACCTTTAGTGACGGGTGGTAGATATAACTCTATTAACCAAATGCATCAAAATTTATGGGTATTTAATTTTTGGCTTTGGATGTTGAATCTACAAAGAATCTTTGTTAGAGCATGTACAATGATGGGACTGAAATACAACAGAATTTGTAAGTTAACAAATTCGGATACAACAGAATTTGAAGTTCGTAGAATTCCCACGAATAAATAAAGTCCGTAGAAAGGATAAATAATCATTTTTATCATATATTTGGGTTCCAACGAACAAGAGTAGTCCGTATAACTTTCTACGAACTAATGTTGTTCGTAAGAAATATAAAATATACTTCCTACGAACAACATTAGTTCGTCGGAAGTCATTATGCAAATCCTTCCATTTCCACCACTGTAGAGATTAGGTAGAGAAAAGGTAAAAAACCCTTTTCATTTGGTAAAGTTACCTTTCCTACAACTCCTCCACTCCGGTTGCTCTTAATGTGTTTGAGAGTGATAGATGTTAAGTCTAATTAAGCTATTTTACATCCTAAGGTAGTGGTTTCATTCTGTCAATTAAATTGATCAATTGTCTAATCATTTTAATGGTCACTCTCCTAAAAGCTAATAGCAGGTCATTTGTATTCCCAAGGCAACTAATGATGGTATAATTTGAATATGTTACTTTAAAGGATTTGCAACATTAATTATATTTTCAAACCGTTAATAGTTAATAACTTGGTTTAGATTTTATTGCCTTTAAGAATAAATTTTTAATTAAAATTTATTTACATGAGTTTAAAAATATTATTTGGCCTCCTCATTTAATTTTACTGGTAAAAATGGGTTTTAATAATTATTTCATAACAAACAAATTTAATAGTTATTTTTAAGTTTTGTGAATATACTGACCACTTTTTTTAAAAATTTAACTCTTAGATCCACTTTTTTATATTGATGTTATTTAATATCAATAAATACTTTTAATTTTAAAGTGACGGAGTATGTGAATTAGAAATGATGTTTTTCTTAATGTGTTATCTCATCACACATGTAATGAATGATGGTGATACCCCACAACATATTATTAAATAATACACGCATGGAAAGAATCGTACGAAAAACTGCTCGAGCAATGGTTTGGGTCTGAACGATGAAATATATATATTAGGGTGGTGCTCTAGAAAATTTACTCAGACAAAACAATCTAATAAATGTGGCCAACTTGGTACTAAATGGCGAAAGGATGCAAGGGTTTCAATAATAGATAATTTACTCAGACAAAACAATCTAATAAATGTGGCCAATTGGGTACTAAATGGCGAAAGGACGCAAGGGTTTCAATAACAGACCGATGGACAATACAAAAAGATACACGAGGTAAAAAAAAAGATGATATGGGACAATATAACTAAATGGCATATAATATATATGAAATACCTGATTTACAAGGTCCCTGCCCTATAATCTTTCATACAAAATCAAAACATACTTCACTATAAAATGACAATTATCCATTTTTTTCTTTCGAAATAGTTTCTGTTTTTTAATGTTAATATCCTGTTACACAAAAATAAGTCCATACTTCATTATTTCCTTTTCTCCACAATATTATTTTTTATTGTCATCGGTATGAGAAAACTTAATGTGTCATAGTGTCAGTGTTAATCTGTTATTACCGATTAAGGTATTAAATTATTCTGAATCTTATATAGGTTGGCAATAGGAGCTCAAATAATTTTGAATCGTATTCGTTAAACTTATGGTTTAGCTATAAAAAAACATTAGGAGCTCGAATAATTTTTTTTTTTATTTTACCAAAATTATTGAGTCCTAATGATATTAAGAATTGAAGCGGGTGAACGCAATTCCAATCCGTTTTGTATTTATTGGTTTGGCTTTGCTATAATCCCAATTCGGAACGTTTTTTCAACCGTGCTTAGATTTAATCACCACGAGGAAATATTTGGATCATTTTTACAATCATGCCATCGGCACGGGTACACCCTAGTATATATATATATAGGCTACCTTGAATGTGTTTAGGCAATGAATGTAATAATATAAAACTTATTCTAATTAATCACTAATAACCAGAAAAACATTTTCAATCATAATTCTTAAAAAAAAATCTAAATAAGTCATTAATTACCTAATTTCTTTAATCAGTAAAAAAGTAATCCTACAAATGGGACAACTCACATGTTCTCATAGTAATAACTGAACCCGAATTTCAGGGCTGAAGACATACTCAACACCGACTCTGCTTTTGAATAGTCTGGAATAAGTATGTTTAGTTGTAACAGTCATACACCTACACCTATGACTCTTTTCTTTTTTTAAAGTTATCACTACTATATAATATAGAACACAGGTGTATATATATATATATATATATATATATATATATATATATGATAGGCTACATGTGCAATTAGAGCTACGAATAGTTAAATTCCTCCCAATTTCCCAAACATTGAAAAAAGAAACAAGAAAAAGTTGGGTTATATCCAATATAACAGAGGATATCCAATATTCCCTCGCATTCTTTCTTCCAGCCTTCCACCCATTGTCGATAACTCTGTAACTAATCCTAACCTATTTGCAACTAATTAGAAATGAAAAAAAAACACCCCTTACCTTTAACTAACTTAGTAACTAATAATAATGAATTCAATTTCTCAAAATTGGTCTTTCCTCTACTTATTTTCTCAAATCATGAAATCTTAAAATATGTAGCTTTGAGGGTTGTCCTTTTTCCTTTGGTTACCTCATAAATATTTTGGATTGTTGAATGAAACAATTTATAAATCAATTCTGTAATTCTCTTTTGTCCATATCTTCAATGTGTATTGCTTTGTTTATAAAAATACATTTTGATACTGACTTATATTTGAGTTTCATAGTCTAATATGATTATATCATATCTCTAACATGATGACTATATTCACGGGACTATTTGGAAATATGAAGTTGACAAATATGTTGCGGTAATTGAAGAAGGAAAAATTTACAAAATATCAAACTTCAAGGTCGTTGCTAACAATAGAGGATACAAGCCCGTTACACATTGATGTGTAATAAATTTTAAAACTGGCATAACTGTAGAACAATTGAATGACAAAATCCCAAATATTTCATTATATAAATTTGAATTCGCACAATACAATACACTCAGATACAAAATCGTCAACAAGGAGAATCTCACAGGTAAAACTTAAAAAATACTCAAATCTTTTATAAGATTATTCATCATTAACATACCGTATATTATACACATTACATATAATATAATTTGTGAGATCTTCTTTACATCATCATACAATACAAGACACATGGAAGTTACAAGTGGATAAATTTTATTCTTTCAATTAAAATCTTTACAATACATTACAATATCATTTTGACAAATATTGGAGAAATTATTTTGAGCTTTAGTAGTACTTATATTCATTATATTGGAAGTCGATATACACCGTTGGAGTTGAATGTCGAAAAAATAATATTGAGCTAGTTTTACTATACAACATCTAAAAGTAAAAATTTATCTAATTAGCTTATCATATTTCTTTAATTATTGCCAATTCATTTATTCGGCCACGCATCGCGTGACCTTCATTCTAGTAATAAAATAAAATGCATCTCCTCCGTTTCTATTAAAAAATAAAAAAAAATACTTTCTTCCTCTTCAAGCCTACCAGTGACAACTGACGAACCATCAACGGCAACGGCCAAGGACACGAAACAATACCGGCGGTGACAAAACAAGGAAGACAGAAACGTAAGATTCTTTTTTCGCCTTCTTTCTGTTGTACACCTGTCTTTCCAATGATTTTGTAAATTTTTCTTTCTTTAAACCATAGTTTAAAGGAATGCTTGACCCCGTTTGATAGGATGATACTGTAACTATGGTTAAAACAACTCTGAAATGTGCTAATACAACTCACAATAGTGTGCAAAAGTATTTAGAAATGGTCTAAAATGACTAAAAAATGTATTATAACGACTTTAACACATGTTAAAATGACTCTGACATGCCTGTTGTGCTATATGACTTAAGTAGTATGTTTAACTTACTTCGAAAAGAATGTGTGAAAATGACTTCGAATAATGTATTTGAATGACTGTTAAATGTGTAGTAATGTGCTCAAATGACTATGAAATGTTCTTAAATAGCTCGAAAATGTGATACAGTTACTTTAAAAACGTGTTAGAATAACTCCAAAATGTGTTAAATGACTTCATGCACACTTTGATTTATGTTTAGACTACTCTATTATTTGTTCCAAATTACCATTTAAAGTATTGAAATTCAATTTGCAAGTTGTATCAAGTATGATATTATTACATAACTATTAACTAACCTCCAAAATTTAGCTTTGCAATATGTAACGTGAAGGAGTTGCGAGGTTACTTTCATCACTAAAACATGATAGCATGACACGTGACTAGGATGACTTAGGTAAAATGGGGACTAACAACAAATTGGGTAAATTATGGGATCAAATGTTAAGGTATCTTATAAATAGGGAGAAGATTATAATTGTCTTTCATATTCACTTCACTACTTTTGAGCAATGTTAACTATTTGACAAATTTTTCATATATTTTATTTTTATTATTTGCATATATGAATGTATAAAAAAACTATACTCTGTCCCAACGGTTCAATGTTCTTAGAGCATCCACAGTGGTGGCAGAAGAAGACAACAAATTTTGTAACTTTACAGAATTGGATGCTGTGACACCCCGCCTAATTAACTACCGGGCGATCACTCCTTTATTAAATTAAATAAAGGTAAACAGTTGGTTCAATCTCAGCATCACTGTCGATAAAAATAAATTTTCCAATTTAACACCCTAAATAATTAAGCTAAGTGTCAAAACCATTTTCATACATACATTCCAAATTTTATTTTAAAGAAAAACATTTGTTTTATTAACAACATTTCTACAATTAAGAATCACACCACAATAAACCTGGAACACAAAGTCCAATTAAATATAATACATTCGTCAATCGAATGTCCACATATGAAGACTAAAGTCACCAATACAAACTGAATAAAACCCATAGTAATAATACTGGAAATAACTGAAATACAAATGTCCCAACAATAATGAAATAATGGAAAGGGCGACACATGCCCAATAAATGAGAATGCGAAAAGTGGAGTCAATAAGGGAAGCCGTCTACGCAAGTGACCTGCAACTCCCACCTAAGCTGCAACACGTTCCTCTCGAGGGATCCTACGCAAGACGCCCCTGTGGCTAGGCACCTGAAATATATACATATATATACAAGAGAGAGAGAAGAAGAAACGGGTCAGATCCCGAAAGTGTGTTTGATTTTAAAATACGTTTAGCAAGTATTTAAATTGATACAGGCCAATGCAACAACATATTAGTGCGTCACTCTCTTGAGAAAATACTCACCTCTCTTCTAATGTGCACACCTATCGCACTAACCTTCCCAACAGTTTCTTAACAATTTTATCATACTAACCTTTCCCAATAATTTAGCGTATCTTAACTTACTCATAAGATTTCAAAACCGAACAATATTTTTGTTAAAAAAATACTTCCAATTAGTAGCACTACTCTTGTTTTAGCTTTTGTTCATTTATACAGTTTCCCAGTGTCCTATTATACTTTCACAAAACAAGTACTTACTATTTGTGTCATCAACCATGTCCTACTTATCAAATCACAGTAGGGAGTTTCAAATTTCCAAATCTCATATATATATTAACTACTCGTATAATATATATAAATAACAGCACCCAAAATAAAACTATGGTGCGTGTATACTTCTATTATCCAAACCCCATACCACTCATATCAAGAGGAATACAAGTTCGTAATCACTCTCGAACTGTATTAACACATACACAAACAATATCGAGGCGAAGCATAGATTCCAAGTCTCTAAGAGGATGGCACATACTCGCGTCTCTTAGGACCGTCTGAACTATCGATTCGATAGCCTGTACCAAGGATATCTATCTTCTAGGGTACAAGTCAATATCCTCCATAAAGGTCCCATCGAGATAAGACTGTCCCACCGCGGTAACCTCAAGGATAGCAAGTAGCGCGGTATATTTTTCACATGTATATCATATATGTACACACAATCATATAAATATACCACAGTTATCATATTTAATATAGGTTCTTCTCGTCACCCATAATTATACCATTTATCCTGAATTTCACATTTATAGAATTACGTATAAGGTTTCATTCCTAGCCTTAACTCGAAGGGTTTTCTCACTTATTACCTGACACTCGTGGACTATATCCTCACAAATCTGAAATTCAGTAAGTGTCTTTATTAGGTTCCAATGTAACTCTCCTACGCACCTCACCCTTTAAATTCGTAAATTTACCAACCTAAAGTAAATATCCCATAAATACCATTCTCGTTGAAGATTAAAGGTCCCAACACTTATTCATATGCCCTACTGGTCCTCAATGTCTCCCAAATCATTTTATCAAGAAGGCCCAAGAATTTTATCACGACAATTTGAATTTAACTCATTTAAAGAGGGAATTAGGAGTCTGCCAGGAGGGGTCGATCGATCGAATCTTGGGGCTCGATCGATCGAACCTTCGATCGATCGAAGCTCTAGGCTCGATTGATCAATCAAGTAGGTCTGCAAAAATTCTGCAGAAACGCAGTTACGGGTTTCATCACCAAAATTACACCAAATCCATATTTTCAAGTTCCAATCGTCCCAGAATTCTACTACTAGCATTATAACAATATACCAGATGATTCTAACGTAAGGCATGTACATATACATCATTTAAACATGGATAATTAACCCAAAATTCCATCTAATCATCAAGAACCCTAGAGTTTTTCTTAATCAAGGTTCTAATCTGTTTTTACCAAAATTTCCTTTTAATATATCATCAAAATTTCGTGGGTTATATTCCTCTACATGGCAAGGATTCCAGAATTTCATATAAATCATTTCTACATGCATTTTCCTAACACAAATTGGGTGTTCTTCCATATTTATCATCTCTAATCAATCCTAAACCAATATGAAGATTGCATTAACGAAAATACTCAAGTTAAACACTTGCCTGGGATTTTTGGTATTCTGATTCACGGCTGATTTTGGTATGGCTGCGTTCCTCGTCTCGCGATCTACGCGGTGGTGGTGGGGGCGGTGCAAACCGGTGACTTTTTGGCCTTGAATTGCCTTGGAGCTCTCTCCTCTCTTCTCCAATGGCCGTCACTTGATTTCTGGATATTCTAACCCTAAAAGATAACCTAAATGGCTGATATAGGTTGCTGAATTTCGTGGGTTTAATTACCTAATTATGTAAAATGACTAAAATGCCCTCCCGGGGCACTAATTAGGCCTAAAAATGCCCCGAGACCCAAACTACACCCCCGGGTACACTTTTCTGACTATCTCGACCCTACCGGACGCGTTGGCGCAGTCAAAACGACCATACAGGAGACTTATAAAATATTCACTTTTTATTTAACAAATTTAGTCCCGACGTGGCACGAGCACGTTCCGACTTAAATTTCCGAAATCGTCATTTAATTCACTCATGACATTCAATATAACCAATATAATATATTACTTTGCTCATTAGTAATATTCAACCAATTTTCCATAATTACTAACTCTCGTCACGTTAATAATTATAACATAATTAATTTTCGGATTTTTATTAAATAAATCATTCACATTAAATTTAATAAATCCCCCAAATTAATATAGCATAAAAATACGGGGTATTACATACTTCCCCCCTAATAACGGAATTTCGTCCCGAAATTCGGAAAATAAGGCATACCTGGTAAAAACAACTCTGGATATCTCTCGCGTATATCTGCCTCACGCTCCCAAGTGGATTCCTCCACATTATGATGCTCCCACTGGACTCGCACAAGTGGAACTATCTTCGACCTCAATCTCCTCTCACTATAGTCTAGAATAGCCACTGGTCTCTCATCGTAAGAGCTATCAGGCTGTAAGTCGATCTCATCTATTGCAATGTGAGTATAGGCCATAACATCCCGAAGATATCGTCTCAACGACGAGATGTGGAATACATCGTGGATGCGATGTAAATGTTCTGGCAGTCCCAACCTGTATGCAACCGGCCCAATCCTCTCGATGATGGGAAATGGTCCTACGTACCTCAGAGCCAATTTCCCTTTCTTCCCGAACCTCATCACCCCCTTCATAGGAGATACATGCAATAACACTTGGTTTCCCACATTAAACTCCCGAAAGAACCGCTTCGCATCGGCGTAGCTCTTCTGCCTGTCCTGGGCTACCCGAATACGAAACCTGATCATCTCAATCCTCGCGGAGGTCTCCTGAATCACTTCTGGTCCTAGCAACTTGTTTTCCCCCACTTCGAGACAACAAGCTGGGGAATGACAAGGCCTTCCATACAAAGCCTCAAATGGGGCTATGCCAATCGTGAACTGATAAGAGTTATTATAAGCAAACTCTACCAGTGGAAGATGCAGCTCCCAACCTCCTCCAAAATCGAGAACACACATGAGTAGCATATCCTCTAACATCTGATTAGTACGCTCTGTCTGTCCATCTGTTTGTGGGTGGTAAGCTGAACTCAACCTCAACTCAGTACCCATAGCCTCCTGAAAGCTTTCCCAGAAATGTGACACAAAAATCTTGTCCCTATCAGACACAATATTCAGGGGCACCCCATGCAGTCTGATAATCTCAGCGATGAATAGCTGAGCATACTGACCCGTGGTATAATTTGTTCGCACAGGCAGAAAATGAGCCACCTTGGTCAAACGATCTACAATCACCCAGATAGAATCGTGGCCCCGCTGTGATGTAGGCAACCCTATAATAAAATCCATGGAAATACTCTCCCACTTCCACGCGGGTACTTCCAATGGTTGAAGCAATCCTGACGGTTTCTGATGGTCCACCTTTACCAGCTGGCAGGTAGAACACTTGGATACGAACTCGGCGATGTTCTTCTTCATCCCACTCCACCAGTATTGTCGCCTCATATCCTGGTACATCTTATCGCCTCCCGGATGTACTGCAAATCGGGACCCATGAGAATGAGTCATCACTGCATGACGTAATTCTGCTCCTTCTGGAACCACCAATCTCCCATTAAATCGAAAACCTCCATCAGAACTAACATAATAGGACTCAGCACCCTCGGCTAGAAGTCGTACAATCTGCCCCTGGCAAAACGGGTCTGTAGTCTGTGCCTGTATCACCCTCGTAACAATCTCGAGTGTGACTGACATTACGAATATGAAAGATCGTGCCACTGCGTCCTGGTGACCCAATTCCTTGCTTTCCAGATGTCCGCCGGCTCAACGCATCAGCAACTACGTTGGCCTTTCCCGAATGATATTGTATATCGAACTGATAGTATTTCACAAACTCTAACCACCTGCGTTGACGCATATTCATCTCTCGCTGAGTGAACAGGTACTGCAGTGACTTATGGTCTGTGAACAAACAGAATTTCTCCCCCAATAAATAGTGCCTCTATATCCTCAATGCGAAGATGACCGCTGCCAACTCCAGGTCGTGGGTGGGGTAATTCTTCTCATGCGGCTTAAGCTTGCGGGAAGCAAAAGCTATAGCCTTCTCCTCCTGCTGGAGTACACCTCCAAGTCCCCGTAAATACGCATCGGTGTAAACCAGGTACTCCACACGCGGCTTCGGTAACGCAAGGACTGGTGCTGAAGTAAGCTTGTCTTTCAGCTCATCGAAATCCAATTGACAAGCGTCATCCCAAACATATGGTACCCCTTTGCGAGTCAGATTCGTCAATGGACCCGCTATTTTGGAGAATCCATGAATGAATCTCCTGTAGTAACCGGCTAACCCCAAGAAACTACGCACTTCCTTCGGTGTCGTGGGATGTCCCCACTCCCTCACCGATGATACTTTTCTCGGGTCAACTGCAATCCCCTTCTCAGAAACAACATGTCCCAAGAACTGTACCTCTCCCAACCAGAATCCACACTTCTCGTACTTAGCATACAACTGATGCTCTCGTAGAGTCTGAAGAACCTGCCTCAAGTGCTTGTCATGCTCCTCCTCGGAGTGTGAATATATCAAGATGTCATCTATGAAGACGATGATAAACTGATCCAAGAACTCTCTGAATACTCGGTTCATCAAGTCCATGAAAACGGCTGGGGCATTTTTGAGTCCGAACGGCATCACCCTGGACTTATAGGACCCATATCTCGACAAGAAGGCAGTCTTTGAAACATCCTGCTCTCTAATACGTAACTGATGGTATCCCGACCTCAGATCTATCTTCGAAAAGAAGGTTGCTCCCCTCAACTGGTCGAACAGATCATCAATTCGAGGCAACGAATACTTATTCCGTATTGTTACCTTGTTCAACTCCCGGTAGTCCACACACAATCTCAGTGAACCATCTCTCTTTTTCACAAACAAGACTGGAGCGCCCCAAGGTGAGGTACTCCTACGAATTAAGCCCTGACCTAACAGCTGCTCTATCTGATCTCGTAGCTCTCGCATCTCTGCCGGATCCATATGGTACGGTGCGCGTGCTATAGGTCTCGTATCTGGTAATAAATCTATAACAAAGTCTATCTCACGACTGGGCGGTAGGCCTGGTATCTCCTGAAACACATCGGAATACTCCCTGACAACAGGGATCGAATCTAAGGGAATCACAACCTCCTTAGAGGTATCCTCCTCCATGTAATACAAATGAGCAAGCGAACCTCCCTCTGGGCGAGGCATCACCACTACAAACATCTCTTACCTCGGAATGGCAAAAACAATGCTCCCACCGAAGCAATCAATCATGGCTCTATAAGCTGCGAGCCAATCCATACCAATAATCACATCATGCTCGTGCATGTCTAAGACTAACATGTCTGCAGGTAATACCAAGCTACCAATCTCTACCCCCACTCCCCGGCATATAAAGAAAATAAGTGACCCACTCCCCAGTGGTGAGTCGACACACGTCACGGTGCTCTCTGCTTTGGCTAAAAACCCTAAGGCCTTCGCAAAATGCATAGCTATAAAATAATGTGTTGCCCCCGTATCAAACAAAACCCGACCCATAGTACCATGGATAGGAAACATACCCTCAATCGCGAGTGGTGCGTGTGGAGCTGCTGCCTGGTGGACATTATAGACACGTCCATACTGTAATTGTCCCTGCTGTACTGGAGCTGCTGGAATGGCTGGTAAGGCTGGCACCTGGGCTGGAGCTGGGAGGGTAGGTGGAAAAAGTGGTCTCTGCGGCTCATTACGGGCTCCCTGCTGCTGTGGGGCCCTATCGCCCTCTGGGCAATCCTGGCGCCTATGGACATGTTTACCGCACCCAAAGCATTGGACTTTGAAGTTACCTCCCCTCTGACCCTGTTGTCCACGGCCCTGCTGGCCTTTACCTCCACGCCACTGGCCCTATTGGCCCTGATGTGCACGTTGTTGGCCTTGCTGGCCCTATTGCTGTCCCTGTGGTCGGTGTTGGCCCTTCCTGAAACCCCCACATCACTGCCTAGAATCACCTGAACGGAATCTCTTAGCAGGGTCCCCCTGATGGGAACTCTGCTCATGCTGACGAGTCTGTCCATGAGATGGTGCCCCACTGGCACTATTACCCCCGGTCCTGCCCTGCTGGCTGGACTCTCCTACTCTCTTGCTTCCCTGCAGATGGAAGCGATGATCCTGGCAATGTAGCAATGCGACATTGAGTACATCAGTAAAAGTACTCAGGGATAAATTCCCAATAAGGTGCTGACGGATCCTCCAAGCTAACCCGTCGATAAAAAGCAAAATCTTCTTGCTCTCAGTAGGTGCCTCATCTGGCACAATTGTGAGAAGTCTCGTGAACTCCTCCTCATACTCAGCTACAGTAAGGTTCTCCTGCTTCAGATTTAGTAATTTTCGTCTCATCTCAGTCTGCACTGCGGGTGGAAAATACTTGCGGTCAAACCGCTCCCAGAACAACTGAATAGGGATCGTGTCCCTCTCCTCCAAAGTAGTAGTGGACTCCCACCACTGTAAGGCGGCTCCCACCAGCTTAAAGGAAGCCAATAATTGCTTTTGCACGTCAGTGCACTCATACATACGAAGATGCCGCTGGATGTCCTTCTTCCATTGGCTAACTGTAATAATATCGGAGCTACCTGAAAACTCAGGGGGATGCGCTTTCTGAAAAGCATCCCGAACCTGCTCCCATGCCGATGGAAGCTATTTTGGTACTGGTGCCACTGCCTGAACCTGGGGTGGAGCCTGCTGAATCACCGCTATTGCGGCATTCACCGCCTGAGCAACAATGGCGGCTACTTCGTTTGCATTCATTGTGCCTGGTGCCGGAGCTGCTGGCTGTTCGGCTTGGGCACGCTTATCTTTCAGAGCACGTCTCGGAGGCATCTGAAACGTGAACAAGTTTATTAGTCTACAGTTATCATCAAATCTCAAATAGCTTAAGACTTTAACGTAAAAGCAGGAATACAACAATCCTAAAAATAGGGCTCTATAGCAATAACGTTAAGCTGAAAGCGAAATAAGCCGTACAGATCCTATGGACACTAGAACCTGATGCTCTGATACCACCTGTGACACCCCGCCTAATTAAATACCGGGCGATCACTCCTTTATTAAATTAAATCAAGGTAAACAGTTGGTTCATTCTCAGAATCACTGTCGATAAAAATAAATTTTCCAATTTAACACCCTAAATAATTAAGCTAAGTGTCAAAACCATTTTCATACATACATTCCAAATTTTATTTTAAAGAAAAAAATTTGTTTTATTAACAACATTTCTACAATTAAGAATCACACCACAATAAACCTGGAACACAAAGTCCAATTAAATACAATACATTCGTCAATCGAATGTCCACATATGAAGACTAAAGTCACCAATACAAACTGAATAAAACCCATAGTAACAATACTGGAAATAACTGAAATACAAATGTCCCAACAATAATGAAATAATGGAAAGGGCGACACATGCCCAATAAATGAGAATGCTAAAAGTGGAGTCAATAAGGGAAGCCGTCTACGCAAGTGACCTGCAACTCCCACCTAAGCTGCAGCACGTTCCTCTTAAGGGATACTACGTAAGACTCCCCTGTGGCTGGGCACCTGAAATATATACATATATATACAAGAGAGAGAGAGAGAAGAAGAAACGGGTCAGAGCCCGAAAGTGTGTTTGATTTTAAAATACGTTTAGCAAATATTTAAATTGATACAGGCCAATGCAACAACATATTAGTGCGTCACTCTCTTGAGAAAATACTCACCTCTCTTCTAATGTGCACACCTATCGCACTAACCTTCCCAACAGTTTCTTAACAATTTTATCATACTAACCTTTTCCAATAATTTAGCGTATCTTAACTTACTCATAAGATTTCAAAACCGAATAATATTTTTGTTAAAAAAATACTTCCAATTAGTAGCACTACTCTTGTTTTAGATTTTGTTCATTTATACAGTTTCCCAGTGTCCTATTATACTTTCACAAAACAAGTACTTACTATATGTGTCATCAACCATGTCCTACTTATCAAATCACAGTAGGGAGTTTCAAATTTCCAAATCTCATATATATATTAACTACTCGTATAATATATATAAATAACAGCACCCCAAATAAAACTATGGTGCGTGCATACTTCTACTATCCAAACCCCATACCACTCATATCAAGGGGAATACAAGTTCGGAATCACTCTCGAACTGTATTAACACATACACAAACAATATCGAGGCGAAGCATAGATTCCATGTCTCTAAGAGGATGGCACATACTCGCGTCTCTTAGGACCGTCTGAACTATCGATTCGATAGCCAGTACCAAGGATATCTATCTTCTAGGGTACAAGTCAATATCCCCCATAAAGGTCCCATCGAGATAAGACTGTCCCACCGCGGTAACCTCAAGGATAGCAAGTAGCGCGGTATGTTTTTCACATGTATATCATATATGTACACACAATCATATAAATATACCACAGTTATCATATTTAATATAGGTTCTTCTCGTCACCCATAATTATACCATTTATCCTGAATTTCACATTTATAGAATTACGTATAAGGTTTCATTCCTAACCTTAACTCGAAGGGTTTTCTCACTTATTACCTGACACTCGTGGACTATATCCTCAGAAATCTGAAATTCAGTAAGTGTCTTTATTAGGTTCCAATATAACTCTCTTACGCACCTCACCCTTTAAATTCGTAAATTTACCAACCTAAAATAAATATCCCATAAATACCATTCTCGTTGAAGATTAAAGGTCCTAACACTTATTCATATGCCCTACTGGTCCTCAATGTCTCCCAAATCATTTTATCAAGAAGGCCCAAGAATTTTATCATGACAATTTGAATTTAAATCATTTAAAGAGGGAATTAGGAGTCTGCCAGGAGGGGTCGATCGATCGAAGCTTGGGGCTCGATCGATCGAACCTTCGATCGATCGAAGCTCTAGGCTCGATCGATCGATCAAGCAGGTCTGTGAAAATTCTGCAGAAACGCAGTTACAGGTTTCATCACCAAAATTACACCAAATCCATATTTTCAAGTTCCAATTGTTCCAGAATTCTACTACTAGCACTATAACAATATACCAGATGATTCTAACGTAAGGCATGTACATATACATCATTTAAACATGGATAATTAACCCAAAATTCCATCTAATCATCAAGAACCCTAGAGTTTTTCTTAATCAAGGTTCTAATCTGTTTTTACCAAAATTTCCTTCTAATATATCATCAAAATTTCGTGGGTTATATTCCTCTACATGGCAAGGATTCCAGAATTTCATATAAATCATTTCTACATGCATTTTCCTAACACAAATTGGGTGTTCTTCCATATTTATCATCTCTAATCAATCCTAAACCAATATGAAGATTGCATTAACGAAAATACTCAAGTTAAACACTTGCCTGGGATTTTTGGTATTCTGATTCACGGCTGATTTTGGTATGGCTGCGTTCCTCGTCTCGCGATCTACGCGGTGGTGGTGGGGGCGGTGCAAACCGGTGACTTTTTGGCCTTGAATTGCCTTGGAGCTCTCTCCTCTCTTCTCCAATGTCCGTCACTTGATTTCTGGATATTCTAACCCTAAAAGCTAACCTAAATGGCTGATATAGGTTGCTGAATTTCGTGGGTTTAATTATCTAATTATGTAAAATGACTAAAATGCCCTCCCGGGGAACTAATTAGGCCTAAAATACCCCGAGACCCAAACTACACCCCCGGGTACACTTTTCTGACTATCTCGACCCTACTGAACACGTTGGCGCAGTCAAAACGACCATACAGGTGACTTATAAAATATTCACTTTTTATTTAACAAATTTAGTCTCGACGTGACACGAACACGTTCCGACTTAAATTTCCGAAATCGTCATTTAATTCACTCATGACATTCAATATAACCAATATAATATATTACTTTGCTCATTAGTAATATTCAATCAATTTTCCATAATTACTAACTCTCGTCACGTTAATAATTATAACATAATTAATTTCCGGATTTTTATTAAATAAATCATTCACATTAAATTTAATAAATCCCCCAAATTAATATAGCATAAAAATACGGGGTATTACAGATGCTTGCAGTAGTAGGTGAAAAAAAACAAATTCCGTACAAGAATTTATAAGTGTTCTCCAAATTTAGAGAATGGTTACAAATTTCGTGACGGCTTCTGCGAACTTCATTTGTTCGTAGCAATTGATACGAACAAATGAAGTTTGTATCAACTATAAATAAACACATTTACTATATATTCGGGTTCTTACGAACAACATTAATGTTCGTAAGATTTTCTTACAAACTAATGTAGTTCATATAAACTATTAAGACAAAAAAGTTTTTTAATTTCTTTATCAATCACCACTGTATGAAGCTTCTCTCATGAAAGGCAAATCCACATTTTTGGATTTGTAAGGTTACTTGTTCAGTGCATCCACCATTGTGATGCTCTTACAGTACCAAAGCTAGACAAAGCAAAGAAATAAATAGGGTAGCCAAAGTTAAAAAGAGGACAAGTTGTGAGTTTTAGTTCAAAATATTTACCCTGTTTGTTTCAAGTTATACTATATTTGAATTGTTACCTTCTCTTTGAATTTTCAGAATGGCGATGGCAGAAAGGAAGAAATCAATGATATCAGAGAAGATAGAGTCAGTGAGATGCCAAGAAACCTAATAGACTGTATCCTAGAGCGTATGAATATGCATGATGTTGTAAAAACAAGCATCCTGTCAAAAAAGTGGAGGTACATGTGGGTTGCGCATCCACAACTTGTACTTGATGAGCAGTTCTTCCAAAGGATAAACGAAATAAGAATACATCCGGAACGAATTTGTGAGGATAATTAATAAAAATCTTTTACTTCACAATGGTCCTGTTCTAAAATTTACTATCTACATTCCAAACATTCAATTCAATCATATGTTAGATATGGATTAGTGGATACTAGTCTTACCAAGAAACGGTATAAAAGAATTAACCGTTAATAATTCCTATCGGGAACCCTACAAACTACCTTCTTACATTCTTTCTTGTTCATAGTTGACACATTTGAAGCTATGTAATTGTAAGCCACCACTTGCATTTGGATGATTTCATACTCTTATCAGTCTTTTTCTTGAAAACATCTCATTTTCTGGCAATACTTCCGAAGCACTACCCATTCGACTCCAACGATTATCCTTAAGGAATTTCACTGGTTTGGAATATTTAAGAATTCATGCTCTAGAACTCTATTGGATTATTATCGTGAACAGTCATAAATTTGATTGACAATGTTTGGAGATCAACAAAAAATACCAACTGTGTATGTTGCACTTCTGAAAAAAGTGGAGCACGTAAGGGAGGGTAAATCCGTCAATTTACTTAAGTTTCTTGGCAGTTTGCCTAGAATTAAATTGCTTTGGTTGGATGGTTTTTCACTTGAGGTAAGATATAAATTTAGTGTTCTCTTAATCTTTTTGAGCTATATGAAACATGTAGATATTTATTATATTGGTGTTGGTTGTATCAAGGTTTTTGGTTCCAGGTTCTGTTCCAAAATTGTTGTAGACCACAATTAACCACTTATTGGAGATTCGCTTTTTTATTTTTAAATTTAATAATTTGGATCAGATTGTTGTAACAACCCGAGGTTTTAGGATGGCAATTTATTTATGTTGGGAGAAATAAATATCATTTTTATTTGGGGAATTATCAAATCGGCATATGAGCTCAAAATTTGAAGTTGTTAGAAAGTGCTTCGAATGGAAATTCTGAGGGTGTAGTTGTTTCCTGAAGGGTCAAGAAAGTCGAAATGACTGTACTGGGGGTCTATTTAGGTTCCGAGATATTTTAAATTCGTTAGGCTCGAATTAAAGTTATCGAGTCATTTAAAGTGTGTATTATCATTTAAAGATGTGTATCTTGGGAGGCAGGGCTTAAAAGCCTACGGGAGATCAAATCTCCTTAGAGAGAAAGAGAAATAGAAAGAAAGAAAGAGAGAAAGAAAGAAAGAAAGAAAGAAAGAAAGAAAGAAAGAGAGAAGAA
Organism: Sambucus nigra; assembly: GCA_949130495.1. Taxonomy (NCBI): domain Eukaryota; kingdom Viridiplantae; phylum Streptophyta; class Magnoliopsida; order Dipsacales; family Adoxaceae; genus Sambucus; species Sambucus nigra. Next base: position 233,255,644 of record OX422215.1, read on the forward strand.
GAGAAAAGAGAGAGAGAGACTGGGATTTCCGACCATTACGGGATCTCGAGGATGAATCAGGCCCTATGAACTTGAGGCAAGTGATTAAACTTGCTAAATAATTATTGTGTACCATTTATTTCATGATTTGTGGATCAAATTTATGGGTTTTAGGTTTAGTTTGTTAAAACCTAACTTTTGGGTAAAATCTTAGATTTGTTGTGTAGATCATGGATTGGAGGTTAGAAATTAGTTAAAATGTGTTTTTGGATGAATATTAATGGTTTATATATGTTTGGGATGAAGAGAAATGAAGAGAAGATGATGAAAATTATTTTTGGGTATTTTTGGATTTGAAGAAATAGCCATTTCCGTAGCCCTTGAACAGGCCGAATCGATTCGGCCCCAACCCGAATCGATTCGGAATGTTCCAGCTTGACAGGCCTAAGTGACCGAATCGATTCAGATCCTAGCCAAATCGATTCGCCTAAGATAGAATCGCAGGTCTGATGACCCGAATCGATTCGCCTTGGAGGCCGAATCGATTCGCAGGGCCGAATCGATTCGGATTTGGCCTGAATCGATTCGAAAATTGGGCATTTGGGGGGATGTTTTTCTAGGGAGAATTTCATTCCGTTTCGTTCGAGGTTATCAATTAGGAACCTCTATAGGAGTTGTGTGAAGAGTGTTTTGGAGACTTTTAGAGAGTTTCCCTCATAAGATTTTGTTTGGGTCATATGGACTTAATTTGAGAAATACCGATTAGATAATATCGTATATACTAAGTGGGGAAGCCCACTGTTGATACCAAAATTAATATGCTGATGTGGACGAATAATACGAAGACACGTGTCAATCTACGTGGCACGATAGCAGCGAGGAAGTTCATTTCCCGACCAACCATGCTTCTTTCCGAGCAACGAGGATACACCGAGGAACTATAGCACACCGAGGAACTCCAGCGCACCGAGGTACTCTAGTTCTCCGAGGAACTCCTGATCAGCTAGCAGCTATGGCGGTCCGAGCTGCACCTCGGTCGTACCATTAATTTCCAGATAATCAACAGTTCAGATATTCATTGAATGCTTATATTCTTGACGTACACGCTGCATTAAATGTATTACCCTTTCATATGTATATCATTTAATGTATTGAACCTTTCATGTACAGCCTCAAGGCTATAAATACCTTGTATCAAACCCATTCAAGGGGACCGGAATTTCTTGAGAGAACTTGTAATCAAGAATTCTGCAAACAATCAGCAGTAACATAACAGTGGACGTAGGCTTTATTCCTAGCCGAACCACTTTAAAAATCTTTGTCTTATTTATTTATCTCTGATTGAATAATTAGAGCAATCTAGTTTTTTACATCAACAAATTGGCGCCGTCTGTGGGAAGCGACTGTTACTATCGTTTTTCGCAAAAATCATTTGTTATCAATGGCAGATAATCCAGAATCCAGTAATCGAAATGCTGGAAATGCTGGAAATCCTCCAAATCCATCTGCAACTTCAGATCTGGCTGGAATCATGACAAATCTGGCTCAAGGACAAACCGCCATGCAAGAATCTATGAGGCAACTCATTCAAACTCTTCAAGGCGGTGCACCTACCTATTCAGGACAACGGAGTGATCATGGGCAATCACGATCCAGACGTACTGTGTCATATCGCAATGAGGAGTCTAATGATTATTCTTATCAACCTGGGCGAACTTCATCGATACGGGCTACGGATACAAATCAACCTATATCTCTCTCTCCGGAGAGAACCAGCGCTTTGAAAAGATTAAGCAGGGTGTCTCCTTTCAGTCGATTAGGACCAAGGAGGAATATGAGTCCACCTAGAGCTCCATCAAGAAGTTTTCGGCCACCATCAGGTTTGAGAGAAGGATCAGCACAATCGCGACCAGCTACTCGTCGAGATAAATCTCAGGAAGCTACGTCAGAACAATCAGGTGCTCGGACTAAGCGGCCTGAGGAAGGAAATGAAGCATGGAAAGGTTCCATTCAGCGGTTGGAGGATAGACTGGGAGAAATGGCTAAGGCAAGAAACCCCTTACAGAGAACTTTTGTTCAAGGGACACCTTTTGTGCAAGCCATTGTGGATTTTCCTACACCATCGAAATTCAAAGCACCTGTAGTGACTCCTAAGTACGATAGAAAAACAGATCCTGTACTTCATATAGAACAATATCAAGCTGCCGCCGACATATATGCCGTCCCCGACGAGATGAGGTGCAGAGCTTTCTCGGGAACTCTTACCGGATCTGCACAGATATGGTATAACAATCTTTCTCGGGGTAAGATTTCAACTTTTATTCAATTAGCCGAGTTGTTCATTGGCAATTTTTGTTTTGGGGCGAAGCCAGTAAAGCGAGTAGCACATTTGTTAAGTGTTAGACAAAAATCAGGTGAAAGTACTAGAGATTACATAACTCGTTTTAATAACGAAAAGTTGGAAGTCGTAGATTACGAAGAAAATACAGCAATCACTGCTTTGATGAGTGGTTTGCTACCTAATAAGATGTACTACACCTTGGCCAAAGATCCACCTAAAACTATGTCCGAGTTGATGGAAAAAGCAGCCAAAATTATGAATGCCGAGGAGGCTATGGCTGCGAAGAAGAATATGGATAAAGAAGTAAAAGTGGAGGTCGACAAGTCTAAGAAGAAAGATCAGAAAGGTAATGGTGGTGACAAGCATTACAGGAATAATAGGACAACGTTGGAAGTCCTAAAGAAGTACGATAATTATACTCCATTGAAAATGGGTATTAATCATGTTCTGGAAGAAATCAAGAATAACGAGGAAATCAAGTGGCCAGAGAAACTGAAGACAAATCCCGATCTGAGGAATAAGGCCAAATATTGCGAGTTTCATAAAGATCATGGCCATATGACCAAAAATTGTATAGCCCCTCAGAACGAGATCGAAACACTCATCCGAAGAGGAAAATTGTCAAAAGTATGTAGATCGCAGGAGTGAGAGGAAGAATGATGATAGAACTAGAGAAAGATCTAGATCTCCTCGTCGTGCAGAGGAGAAAAAGAGGAGGGACCACGAAGATGATCCAGATGATGACCCTGATCTTCCCAAGAAGCCAAGGCAGCCTGAACGAGAGGTATTCTCCATACGTTTTGGGTCATTTGATTGTAATGTTATTACAGGAGGAGATGCAGGGGGAGGAGACCTTACTGCAGAAAGAAAAGCTTACCTCGGAGAGGCTCAAGCTTGTTCATATATTCAGCGAATAAATCTGGCCGAGGATGATCGTCCGAGGAAGGTAAATAAAGAGAAGCTAGTGATTAGTTTTTCAAAAAACGACCTGGCAGGTGTTCTTTACCCTCATGATGATCCTTTGGTGATCAAAATGAGGATGAAGGATGTGGTCATTTCAAGGGTGTTAGTAGACAATGGTAGTTCGGCAGACATCATGTACTATTCATGCTTTGATAGCTTGAATTTAAAATTATCTCAATTGGAACCTTATCACAGACCCCTTCTGGGTTTTGCTGGCGAGAAAGTTTTTCCACTTGGGACGATCAAGTTGGATATACTCATTGGAACTTGGCCTGCTTGTCGAACCGAAAGAATACGCTTCTTTGTGATGGATAAGAATGTGCAGTCAGCCTACAACATCATCATGGGAAGAGTTGGATTGAAGAAGTTCGAGGCAGTTCCATCTACAGTACATCAGTGTTTGAAATTCCCAACGAATTTTGGAGTTGGAATTATGAAAGGTGATCAAAAAGTAGCTCGGGAATGCTATTATTCGTCTGCCGAACAAGAGGAACTTGAAGAGTCAAGGAAAAAGACTACTACTTACCAAGTGGAGGAAGGTACAGAAATTGAAACTCTTGACCCTAGGGATGAATCTCAACTCGTAAAAGGGCAGGTGGTGGAATCTACAGAAATTGTTATCCTGGACGACGAGCATCCTGAACGAGTAACTCAGATAGGATCGTCGTTGGATGTTTCAATAAAACAGGATTTGATAACTTTCTTGAGAAACAGGAAGAATACTTTTGCTTGGAGTCATGAAGACATGCCAGGTATAAATCCAAACTTCTTATGTCATGAGCTCAATGTGAATAAGGAGATCAAACCTGTGAAGCAGAGAAGAAGAGTGTTTAGTCCCGAGAAGAACCAGGCCATACAAGAGGAGGTCGAGAAACTCCAGAAAGCCCAATTCATTGAAGATGTGAAATATCCAGATTGGTTGGCAAATGTGGTGATGGTAAAGAAGAAGAACAACAAATGGAGAATGTGTGTTGATTTCACTGATCTCAACAAGGCGTGCCCAAAAGATCATTTTCCATTGCCTAGAATTGATCAATTAGTGGATGCTACCTCGGGACATGAGCTACTCAGCTTTATGGACGCTTATTATGGGTACAATTAGATCAAAATGAAGCCAGAAGACAGAGAAAGCACTTCTTTTATTACCCCAAGGGGAACTTATTGTTATAATGTTATGCCTTTTGGTTTAAAAAATGCAGGTGCAACATATCAGCGGCTGATGAACAAGGTTTTTTCCGAACAAATCAGTTGCAATATGGAAGTCTATGTCGACGACATGCTCACCAAAAGCAAGAGAGCTACTGATCATCTAGTTAACTTAGGCCAAACCTTTGATCAACTGGACAAATACCAAATGAAGCTCAACCCGACAAAGTGTACCTTTGGAGTACGAGAAGGAATGTTCCTCGGATACATCGTCAATCAACGAGGTATTGAGGCAAATCCAGAAAAGATCAAAGCTCTTTTAGGGCTGCGATCCCCAACGACGAGGAAAGAAGTACAGAGTCTTACCGGACGAGTTGCAGCTCTCAACAGATTTGTATCCCGAGCAACTGATAAATGCCTCCCGTTCTTCAAAACACTGCGAAAAAGTTTTGAGTGGACTGAGGAATGTGAGAAGGCCTTTCAAGATTTGAAGAAGTATTTGGGAGCCCCACCGTTGTTGTCTAGGCCAATAACTGGAGAGAAGCTGTATTTGTATTTGGCAGTATCAGAAAATGCAGTTAGCTCAGCGCTGATCAGATTGGAGAATGGAGTCCAGAAGCCAATTTATTACACAAGTAAGGCCTTCCGAGGTGCAGAAATCAGATACCCAAAGTTAGAAAAATTAGCACTGGCATTAATTGAAGCAAGTAGAAGAATGAGGCCATACTTCCAGGCCCATACCATCATAGTGTATACCGACATGCCATTAAGACAAGCCCTTCACAAGCCCGAAAAGTCAGGAAGATTGATGTATTGGGCAATAGAACTCGGTGAATATGATATTGTGTACGAACCCAGATCATCATTAAAGGGGCAAGCTGTAGCAGATTTTATAGCGGAATTCACATACCCTGATACCCCCGAGGAACAAAAGGTACTTGCTGACCTACCTGTGGACGATACAGGATCAACAGGCACAGATCCAGACCAACCAAGATTGGTAAAAGGACTTGTGGATGTAGAAAAATCATCATATTCAAACCCAGACCAACTCCGGTTGGTAAAAGGGCGCGAACAAATGACCGACGACGAACGAAGGATACCCGGGGATGATGAAAGAAAACAGATGATATTTTACCGAGGAACTCTAACAGATAAGAAATTTGAAGACGAGTTACCTACATGGAGATTATATGTAGATGGATCATCTTGCACAGCTGGTTGTGGAGCAGGGATTGTTTTAAACACCCCAGATGATATTGACATGGAGTATGCCTTGAGATTCCAATTCAAAGCTTCCAATAATGAGGCTGAATATGAGGCTATGATAGCAGGTTTTCATTTGGCGAAAGTTATGGAGGCACGACAGGTAATTATTTTCAGTGATTCTCAATTAATTGTGAATCAAATGATGGGAGTATATGCAGTTAAGGGAGAATTAATGGTGAAGTACCATGCAAAGGCGATGGAGTTATTGGCAGAATTTGATGCTATTCAATTGGTGAGAATACCGAGGATGGAGAATGCTAGAGCAGACGCATTGGCCCGATTAGCGTCAGCTACGCGCACCGAGCTACGAAGAACGATACCAATTGAAGTATTAGAAAGTCAGAGCATAGAAGAAGACCTGATGGTGAATATAATAACCCTTGATTTAGGACCATCTTGGATGGATCCTATCCGGGCATACATTGAAGAAGGAGAATTACCGGAGGACAAACTAGCTGCCAAGAAATTGAAATATAAAGTTGCTCGATATGTGTTAACTAATGGTGTTCTGTATAGACGAGGAATTATGGAAGGTTTACAAAGATGTGTGCATCCATCAGAAGTCAAAGAATTGATTGAAGAAATTCATGAAGGATCTTGTGGAGCTCATGTAGCTGGTCGGACACTTTTGCAAAGGGTAATGACACAGGGATATTACTGGCCGACGATGAGGGCTGATTGTATAGCCTATGCTAAGAAGTGTGACAAGTGCCAACGTTTTTCCTCCATCCGAAGAACTCCACAAGCATTGTTGACACCCATAACTTCACCTTGGCCATTTACCATGTGGGGGGTTGATCTGGTTGGACCACTGCCGACGACCCGAGGAAGGTTCAAGTATCTCGTCGTGGCAGTAGATTATTTTACTAAGTGGGTGGAAGCAGAACCACTAATTGATATGACGTACGAGAAGGTATATCAGTTCATTTGGAAGAACATCATTTGTCGATATGGTCTTCCCCATGCATTCATCACAGACCATGGAACACAATTCGATAATGAAGAATTTGCTGCCTATTGTCATCAATCGAACATTTTAAAGTATCATTCAGCACCAGGCCATCTATAAAGCAATGGACAGACTGAGGTGACAAATAGAACATTACTAAATGGTCTGAAGAAGAGGTTAAGTGAAGCTAAAGCAAATTGGATCAATGAGCTCCAATCAGTACTATGGGCTTACCGAACAACTCCCCGAGCAACAACTGGAGAATCACCATATATGTTGGCATTTGGAAGTGAAGCTGTGATACCTGCCGAGTTGGGTCTCCCAACTCATAGAGTGCTGAATTTCAACTCCCCGATCAGTGATTTGATGAGAAGACTGGATTTGGATATGCTCGAGGAGGTTAGAGAAGAGGCAGCCATTAGAAATGCTGCTTACCAACAACGTACAACTTTGTTTTACAACAAAAGGGTGAAGAAATGTGACCTAAAAGAAGGGGATTATGTGCTAAAGAAAGTCATTCAGAAGCAAAATAAGTTGGAAGCAAACTGACATGGACCTTACCGAGTTACAGAGGTTGTTCGTCCAGGAACTTACAGAATAGCAACTCTAGAAGGAGAAGAATTTAAGAATGCGTGGAATGCTGAACACCTACGCAAGTATTATCAGTAATGTAAAATGTAAAGCTTTTCCTTCAGTATGAATAAAACGAGGATGTTTCACCATTTTCTTTCTGTTGAAAGTTTTTCGGGGAATACTAGTGTAATACACTACAAAAAGTGCTCTAAGGAGCCAAAAGCTCTAAGGAGCCAAAACTCCTTTGGTTAGGAGGCGCTCTAAGGAGCAAAAAGTGCTCTAAGGAGCCAAAAAGCGCTTTAAGGAGCCAAAAGCTCTAAGGAGCCAAAACTCCTTTGGTTAGGAGGCGCTCTAAGGAGCAAAAAGTGCTCTAAGGAGCCAAAACTCCTTTGGTTAGGAGGCGCTCTAAGGAGCAAAAAGTGCTCTAAGGAGCCAAAAAGCGCTCTAAGGAGCCAAAACTCCTTTGGTTAGGAGGCGCTCTAAGGAGCAAAAAGTGCTCTAAGGAGCCAAAAAGCGCTCTAAGGAGCCAAAAGCTCTAAGGAGCCAAAACTCCTTTGGTTAGGAGGCGCTCTAAGGAGCAAAAAGTGCTCTAAGGAGCCAAAAAGCGCTCTAAGGAGCCAAAAGCTCTAAGGAGCCAAAACTCCTTTGGTTAGGAGGCGCTCTAAGGAGCAAAAAGTGCTCTAAGGAGCCAAAAAGCGCTCTAAGGAGCCAAAAAAATACTCCTTTGGTTAGGAGGCGCTCTAAGGAGCCAAAAGCTCTAAGGAGGTGTACACCAGCATGATCAACTACGGTTAGTAAAATAAAAATATATTCTCACATTACAACTTATGTTGGTCGAAATTACAAAAAGTTCTTTGAAGAACAAAATATTCAAAAAATACACCAAGTATAGTTGGTCGGGGATAAAGACCCAATAACTGTAGTTGGTCGACGAGGACAAATTATTGATCTTAGTTGGTCGGACGCATTTTTATATTCGAAATTGAACCAAGTATAGCTGGTCGGGGATAAAAACCCATCAACTGTAGTTGGTCGACAAACATTATTTATCCACCTTGGTTGGTTGGAAACAGTTTGAACAATTTATATTCATTACTTTATTATTATTAAGTGATTGATCAATCTTGATACTTGTAAATTTTTATTATTAAGTTGGTTGATGAACAGCGCGATATTGTTATCTTTTTAACCAATACATAGATACATATGCATAAATATAAAGGTGTTTGATAAACACAAGACAATAGCAAAATTGGCAAACAGAAAATGAAAGTCTTTTCATTAAAAATCTAGAATAAATTACAAGTTACATAAATGTACTAACTGTTACATTGAAAACCTATTCTATTGGTTTCTTTCCTTTATTTTTTGAAACAGGCTCCTCGCCAGCAGGAGGATCCTCTAGGCAAAGAGGAGAATTAATGAAATTAACATCCCTGAGCATTCTAACGTTCATCACAGAAGGTGTATCCAAGAGATGCTCAGGACGAGACAATTCAACCTGAGAATGAAGGCTGTAATCACCAAGGTACTTTGAAATCAAGCTACGAGGAATGGAACGAGCTGGGATCCATGCCAAATCCAATTTGAAAGGTGGTACAGGCAAGTCTAACAATGATGGAGCATGATAATCCCATAAATAATGCCCTTGCTCCAATTTTAACACACCCAGTGCGTTCAACCATCCTTTCTTGTAACCCTCATTGTTGGCGTGTTCAATACGAGCATCCAGGTGAACAAGGGCTTCATTGTATCCTGCCATCCAGAATTCCCTTGGCTGTTTATGGAATTGGAAGGTTAATCTATCCAATTGTTCATGAAGGCTTTTGGCAAAAAGATCCTTATTATGCAGAGCAGATTTCATCGCTGTAAGTTGATCTTCCAAGGATAGATTCTTCTTGGACATTTCTGATAGGGCCCGATCTTTGACGCTTAACTGGAATGCTTGAGTTTCCAAAGTAGATTGGGTACGAGCCTCTTCAACGTTGCGACTAATAACTCTTGATCGGCCCCGAGAAGCAACTGGAGAACTTTGCTCCTCGATAATTCTTCCTCGTCCCCAAGAACCTCTTCCTCGTCCACGAGCGTTCCCAGAAACAGCAGATCTTCTTAAATCATCCAGCTCTTGCCTTAATTTGGCATTTTCGACCTCTAAGAAAGAGAAACCTTCATCAGTAACGGGCACTAGAGCAGTGGAAGATGATGCTGCAAATTCATATTGAGCCAACTTTTTCTGTAAATTGTTATTTTCTTGTTCCAGGATCTCGGCAATCTGCCTGCAAGCTTCAACTTCACCTTTTAAGGTCCTTTCCCTAATATCGTATCCAGCAATGATCTTCTTATGGCCTGTTTCAGAAGAGAGTTGCTGATATCTATTTTCATAAGCCTCGTGCAATGAGGCCATTGTTACATTGTGTTGATTTTGAAGATCCTCTATGGAACCATGAAGTTCCTCGATCAGTTCGTAATACGCCACATTATTGGACACAGATCTATCAAGCAAATCCTTCAGATACCGGTAAGCCTCAACTGCTTGTTCTGAGGCATCGTGACCAAGGATGTCGACAATCTCTGATACACTTAGGTCTGTATGACCAGATTTATAATATCCATTGCATTGTCGCATCAAGTCAGTATCAGGAGCAGATATCAATTCCATTCTGGCCAAAAACTAATAAAGAAGAGGAAGCAGGAATTAATAAATAAGAGCAGACAGAGTATCAACAAAGAAGAGAAACGAAGATGTATTTTATTAGATCATCAAAAAGTTACATTGTTCGATTACAAGTAAGGAAATATAGAAATGAGACCGAATAACTTCACACCTTTTCCTTGTCCCCCAAGACTTTCTCGGGAGGCTGGGACGAGGAGCTCGGTTGCTCGATGGTAACAACGGTTTGATCAGCAGGAATCTTCTCGGGAGGAGGAGGCATGGAAGAAACGTCCTCGTTGATAGAGGGTTGAGAAGCAGAGACTGGGTCACCCATAGCCATAGAAGACTCATCTGAGGCAGTCTCATCTTCTTCTTCTTCCACAATTGGTGGAGGAGGACCAGGGAGATGTTGTTGGAATAGCTCAGAATCGTCTTGGACCTTCAGGTCTTGCAGAGCAGCTACCCAGCCATCGTGGAAGTATTTAAACTTCCCATATTGGACTTGGGATGTCATTACAGCTATCCCTCTCTCCCATCCTTTCTCCCAACCAGCACTGAAATGTTTCTTGATTGCGACTTTTCTCCTCAACTTCTCCGAGGAGAGCTTCACCTCCAATTCCTCTTTTTTGATCTTGATATCTCGCAGGGTAGATAACTCTTCCTCTGACTTTTTCAGCTGGCCATCATATTCCTGATGTTTAACCTCTAAACCTTTTACTTTCTCCTCCAAATTCTTGGAGGTTTCAGCCATTTTCACCTTCTCAGCTTCAGCCACAGCTAATTTCCTCTCCCAAACAGCTTTTTCGTCAACATACTGTTGACGAGATTCCTTTAAAGACTGGGTCAAACCCAAAAGAGCATCCTCTACGCCAGACGAGGAGCTTGAAGCTTTGATAGCTTCATCCTTCTTCACAATATTATTAAAACAGTTCACCAACTGAAAGATGAGAAAAATAGCAAAGTCAACACAAAATGCAAGCTTTCAGAGAAAGAAAGAAAAATCAGAAGTATAAGAAATTTACTGAAGCAAGGTGACGAGCAGCTAAGGATGTCAGCATATCCCTAGGAATTCTCTCATCAATACCATGGACCTCGGGTACGACCGAGCTCATTGCAGAACTTGGAAGAGTGATGTTTGGAACATCAGTACCACCAGCAGGTAAGGAGGAGGCAGTTTCAGCCGGAGTAACTGAGGATGATTTCCTCAATCTCTTCAACGGGCGATCAGAGCCTTCAACCAAAGAGGTCTTGGTCGGAGAAATTGTAATTACATCTACAGGAGCAGTTTTCTTGCTCGGAACCACTGGGGGCTTCTCGGCAGCTTTAGAAGACCCAGCATCCACTTTTTTAGTCCCCTCTGGGGCATCAGTTTTACTTTTCTTGGCCCCAGCAACAGAAGTAACATCATCAAAGAGAGCGGGAGGAGCTCTTTTCTTACCCATCTTTTGACTTAAAGGAAGATGAGAATCTGAAGATGAACCTTCCGGAGTTGAAGCTGGTTCAACAGGGCGAGCAGTATAAGAGGTTGTGTAACTCTTATACTATAGCAGATATGAGGCAGACCTGATGTGTTCGTCTGCAATATTCTTGTGCAAACCCCAGATAAGTTTCAGATGCTTGATATTAACCTCTGATTCTTTTGGAGTTCTTCTTTTACTATCAACTGCAAATAAATACATATTGAGATATCAGTCATACATTTTGTCAAACATGATGAAAGCATAATTTCATAAATAAAATGAAAAATAAACCTATCCCATTGCCATATGGGGGACATCTGGGACCGTTGTATACTTCATTTCCAGCTAAAGGGGCATATTGCCAATTTTTTATAACCAACCCATGTTCAAAATAATCTCTATTTGAGTCAGGGAGGTTAACTACAAGAGCCCTATTCAGAAACCTAGTTTTTAAATAATAAATATTATCTAGAGTGGCCCACTTATAGAAATACATAATCTCAGGGATCCCAATACGAGTCCCATGAGTTAGATTTAATTTGTGTACCCCATTAATTATTCTCCAGGAATTGGGGGCTATTTTTCCAGGGACAAGGTCAAAATATTGACAAAGCTCAAGACACAATGGATTTGGTGGAAAGGAAAAACCACATTCAGCAATAAAAAGACTGGGGAACCAATGTCCCTCAGGCAATCGGAAGTAATCTAAAGGCTCAGAAAGAACCTCTAGAGTTACCCATGAAGGAATGGAAAAATCAGAATGAAATTTCTCAACAGACTCCACAATATAAACCATACTGAATAAAAGAGAAGAAAGGAAAAAGATCTTACAGGAAGAAAGGAGGTCTGCTGACAACTAACGAAGGAAAAGATGAACGCACAAGAGAGAAGGAGAGAATAGAAAGCTTGAAGGCAGAAAATTGGAAAATGTAGAAGACGGTATGGTTACCTAAGAAGTTTAAATACTTTGCATTGGGAAGCAGCGAAAGAAATGATTACCAAAAAGAAACTACTGAACTTCCGGCGGCTAAAAGGACAAAAATTGCACGGAGACCGAAGCGCTTATAAAAAATTCAAAAGAAAGGCGGAAGCCGCGAAATGAGAAGGAGATTTGAACACAATGTTCCTGAAACCCAGGAAAGTTATTTAATATTGCCATATACCGAGAAAGAATGTTCCATACTCCTCAAAGTTCGAAATATGAAACATTGGGGGCTTCTGTTGATACCAAAATTAATATGCTGATGTGGACGAATAATACGAAGACACGTGTCAATCTACGTGGCACGATAGCAGCGAGGAAGTTCATTTCCCGACCAACCATGCTTCTTTTCGAGCAACGAGGATACACCGAGGAACTATAGCACACCGAGGAACTCCAGCGCACCGAGGTACTCTAGCGCACCGAGGTACTCTAGTTCTCCGAGGAACTCCTGATCAGCTAGCAGCTATGGCGGCCCGAGCTGCACCTCGGTGGTACCATTAATTGCCAGATAATCAATAGTTCAGATATTCATTGAATGCTTATATTCTTGACGCACACGTTGCATTAAATGTATTACCCTTTCATATGTATATCATTTAATGTATTGAACCTTTCATGTACAGCCTCAAGGCTATAAATACCTTGTATCAAACCCATTCAAGGGGACCGGAATTTCTTGAGAGAACTTGTAATCAAGAATTCTGCAAACACTCAGCAATAACATAACAGTGGACATAGGCTTTATTCCTAGCCGAACCACTTTAAAAATCTTTGTCTTATTTATTTATCTGTGATTGAATAATTAGAGCAATCTAGTTTTTTTACATCAACACCCACTACCATTGAGTTTTCCATTTAGAGATAATTATGGAATTATGTGAAATAGTGAGAATGCGCTTAGTGATAGTGGATTTTAGAATCAAATCCCAAATGGGATAACTGTAAAGTTTCATATGATTAATTGAACCATATTATGGATTGAGAATAACAAATGCTAATAAGTGTGCATATGGATATTGAAAATGTCCTTAACGATGATTAACTTGGGAGATGCCTCACATAAATTAGAAATGCTAATCGAGGGGCATTATGATAGAGAATATCCTTAACATAAATAGAATTGAGAGACAATTCATAAATAGAAGCGATGTGTGAGCTTCAAGTGAGAAATAGTATAGCGTATACTAAGTGGGTAAGATATGTGAGTGATTGACGATTAGTATATCGAGAGGGAAATATACTAAATAATGATATAATTTAATTTACGCCTAAGAGCGTGTTACGGATATATAAATAATGTGATAGATATAACTTATATGATGATATATATTTATATGATGTGATGATATATTTATATCTTATGTGAATGGTATATGTACATAAGTGAAGCATACCCCCTCCTTGCTATCATTGGGAAGTTGCACGATGTGGGTGAGCATCCTGGCTCGATGAGCAGGGTGTGGTTATTCCCCGGGTCATAGTCGTCCATTGTGTTTTTATGTGATATACATTATATTTTGGGAGTGAAAAGTCGTGGGTATGTGTCGTTCTCACTTAACCGGTTAGGAGCTATGACCACTTCCCGGACGTTGTGTGTTTGGACACGATGTCGGTGATATTGAGTCCGACCGCTGGTCCCCATGAGGATATATGAGTGATGCCCTGGAAGATGATAGCATTGAGAACCTATATCCTCGAGTTATATCTCGTTTGGATTGTTATTATATTATTGGTGTCATTAGTTCCTTGGGTATCGAGGGCATAAAGGACCTCGATGACCAACATTGCCAGAAGTAGTGTATCGGGGGGGTTCCTTATTTGGATTTCGCTTTGCGAGACGTCCCACGAACAAAACACAGTGTAATGTTGGGAGTGAGGAGAAGTTAGTCATTAATTCTCATATATACATATATACATATATAGTATATCTCGACGATCGACAGTGCCAGAAGTAGTGTATCGGGGGGTTCCTTGTTTGGATTTCGCTTTGCGAGACGTCCCACGCAGGAAATGTCGTGCACTATTGAGAATTGGGAATAATAAATTAATTAATGGAATAATAAGAATTTGGGTTACATGCATCATGCATTGAGGGCATAATGAATCTCGAAAATCAATACTGTCAAGAAGTAGTGTAACGGGGGGGTTCCTTGTTTGGATTTTGCTTTGCGAGACATCCCACGCACGAAACCCAATGCAGTATTGAGAATTGGGAGAAGTTTAGTCCTTAGCACTTAGATGATAATAACTCATATATATAATTATATATGATTACGTAAATGACTAGAATATGAGAAATTCTAGTAAAGAGAATGTTTATGTATAGTGTATATGTTAGTAAGTGAATGTTTATGTAAACTGTATTTGTTAAGTAGGTGAACGAATAATTGAGATCAATAAGATTTGAAATTGAAGTATATGATTTAGATGGAACTTAGATAAGTGTACATTGAGTGATAAGTTATATGGTTTTAATTGAATATATAAATTGGGTTTAAGTTAGATCTACTTGCCTCGATAGATTTGGGCATTTATTTGGAGATCACGTGCATACGCTTAGTTGCGCGCTTTAGTTGAGAGGCGAGTTGGATTATTATGGAGAGTGCGACTCCACCTTAATCATGTCATAATGAATTTATAATTATTATGCATTTTAATGCACTTGGTATAAAATATTTTCACCTCGGTCTCTGACCCGTTTATATTTTCTCCTGCTATGTATATTGTATTATTGTAGGTGTTCCTCCTCAAGGACGCCATTGATGTTTATCCATCCAGTATAGTCGTGGAGCTGCAGCAGTAGCGGACTGTTGCGGTATCTTGTTATAGTTGATTCTTATCTTTTGTGTATCTAGAATAGGATTCAGTTTGTATATTCGGGTTTAGACCCAAGTGTTTTAGAGTAGCACTTTTATATTTTCTTTCTCATATTATTGTATTGCCTGTGACCCGACAACATATTCGGGTAATTTCCTTTATACATTATGTAGTACACTTTAATATTATTGGAGTTTGTATGTATCACTACTCATATTTAGATGTTGTAATGTTGGTTAATGGTTGCATGGTTGGTTTTAATTTGTGTTAAATGAAAGTTTTAAAATTTTTGACACCCTCTTTTTATAGTAATGGGTCATTAGCCGTGGTTGTTATTAGGATCGTCTGTAGATGCAGAGAATGATCCACTTGTGATTCCTGATTATTTTAGTATAGGGCTGGCCATCCGTTATTATTTTGAGCAGGTTGTCACAATTGCATGTATCTTTTTCCCATATAGAATCTCCCCAACTTGCAGAATTTGGAGATTTGAGTGAGAATGGCTGATTTATCATTGTTTTCCTTGCTTGAGGTCCTTTTTGGTTCGGCGTGAAATGATTTCCACACGGGTGACAAGTAATATCGTATTTTTTTTATATTACGATTAAAAAAAATTGTCCGTGCTATAAACATGCATTTAGGACAAAAAGTGAACAAAATTCTAAATCTAAGTGAAAATGATTTTTTTATCATTATACTTTCAATTAGCTGAAAAACGTTTCACATCGAAACAAAGGGTGCCTTAAAAAGGAAGATTCCAAACTAACTTGTTTTTTCAATTCATTTTTCTACAGGCCTCAGTAGTAGAGGACAAAGTCAATGAAGCAAGTATAAATTATCTTGAGGCGTGGGACTGCATGGTGACGACACTTGATTGACTTCAAATGGTGAAAATAAAATGCATGAAAGGTTTGAAGGCATATTCTTTTTATAAAAAATTTACTCGCTCATTCTCCTTCACTAGAAAGGATGCTAATTGAGTTGAGTAGTGAAATTTGTGTCAATGAGTCGTTATGGATTTCACTAGAGTTGATGAGCTTCTCTAGAGAACCAATTATGGCAAAAATAATATTCTAGAACTCAACTTTGGTGGCTGTGGGCCCCTATTTATCTTTTACTCTATTAAGTCTTCTTATGTTATTGAGAAAATATTGTAACACCCCGCTTAAAATAATAACGGGTGGCCATCCCTATACTACATTAAATCAGGAGTCTCAGATGGCTCAGTCTCAACATCAACTGTCAGTACTAAATAATATACGACTAACTACCCGATATCATATAAGCGAGATGTTAAAATTAAATAAAACATAGAACAGACAACAAATCAACACTATAGGACTACTAATAAAGGTAAAACACACACGAGTACGTGATAAATGAAGTGCTAGAATAAAAAGAAATGAGTACACCGTAAAGAAATAAACCCGAACAAGCTGTCGGGTCACAGACAATACAATAACTGAAATGAAATAAATATAAACATTTCTCACTATCCGTTGGGTACAAACCCGATGTCCATAATGAATCATATCTAGATTTACAAAGAAGTAGGAAGCGACTACTAACTAAATCCCGCAATAGTTTGCACCTGTTACGGATCCCAAGACTCTGGATAGAGGGCATCCGGCATCCATGCGGTGGGACACCTATAATAGTATACACATACATATATAGCAAAGAGAAATATAAACGGGTCGGAGCCCGAGTGTAAAAAAAATGTTTTAGCAAGTGTGTTAACCGTGCATGATAAATATAAATGCACTTATTTCATAATTAAAGTGGAATCGCACAACTCACCTCTCATCTAACGGCGCGCACCTATTCGTGTCTTGAAATCTTAATTAATTTATCCCACCCATAAGGACAACCTAACATACCATAGGTAGAGCCTATACCCACAAGATCTTCCCTCCTAACATACCCAAGAATCTAACCTTTTCTAATCACACTTAATTATTTTTACAAACATATATGCCATACTAGGCTTTATAAATTCCAGTTAACTTATTCATTCATCCAATTTTTATTACCATGCATATTAACATTAAGCTTTATTTTAAGAGTTTATTCTCTATTTAACATGTTCAATTTAATAAGGACAAAACTTCTCTCTACTCTCAACATTGTACTACGTTTCGTGCGTGGGGCGCCTCGCAAAGCGAAATCCAAACAAGGAACCCCCCCGTTACACTACTCCTTGACAATGTCGATCCTAGAGATCCATTCTGCCATACATACAATTCTACTATTGCAACTACTGAATTTAGATTACCATATAAGAACGACTCAAAATCTCCAATAATATCCTTGGGATGATGTAACCGAAATATTCCTTAAATACGATACATCCACCCCCATCAATCTAGTGCATCATAATCATCCCAAGATGTACTCCATAAAGACTCCATATCCTTTCACCTATAGGATATATAAATATATATATAGGTATTTATTCTAACCATATATATATATACAATCATGCATTCCCATATCCAAGTGTACATATTATATATGATGTACAATGGCCATGCACATAATATACCCGGCTATATGTATCGCCGATAAATTGTACCATGCTATCATCTAACAGGTCATTACTCATATACCATCCTGGGGACCACGATCGGACTTAATATCACCGACATTAGGTCCAAACACACACACACGACGTCCCGGGAAGCGATCATAGCTCCTAACCAATCAATGAGACGAGACATACCCACCACGTCCCACCCCAAAAGAAATGCATATCACATAATAACACAATGGACGACTAAGACCTGGGGAATATCTACACCCTGTTCCTTGGGCCAGGATGCTCACCCTCTGCGCGGAAACTTTCCAATGATAGCAAGAGCAGGGTATGCATAACATAATAAGTATATATATCATTCACATGCACAATATATATACATTCATATGATTACATCATATAATTAAACCATCACATACGGTTTTAATATTCACAACATAAATACATCCATATATTCATATCTATACAGATATATATCCACATGTCCACACACACACACACACACACACACACATATATATATATATATACACACTACCTCTCGTTTGTATGTATGATATTTATAAACTCGTCTTTAAGTATATATAAACCTCAATATACTAGCCGTCACCCCAAACTCATTTAATTTATCTCGATATGTGAATACGATCCCTCACTTGAAGCATATTCATCCATTTTTCCTATGATGAATAGTGTTCCAAGATATATATATATATATATATATATATATATATATATATATATATATATATATATATATATATCCAACATTTAGGTTATCACCCAAGATTTAGTGTAGGTAACAATCACTACACATCTCATATATGTTCGAAAGTACATAAATATCTCTAGTACTATTTGACCATTGGCATATACATAACTAATAGTGTATAAACCTCAACTTATCCCAACTTCATTTCAAGTATTGGAATCCTAATAGTTATTTCCACACAATTATGTATAAACTATCCTGACTAGAATTTATAATACCACTTATTCTAGTTGATAGTACGATCCAATCGTTCCCAATTCGGACTACGGTTCATTTACTCTCATGAATCCCCTAGTCTAACACCTCTGATTTACCCCTTAAATTTATCATTACTAAGGATAATGCGACTACTCTCTCTCATTGGTCTCAAATTGTGTCTTAATGATATCCTATCTCTATAAGGATTCGATATAAATGTCGGCCTAGAATTTCACAACATACCCTCGCAACTCTCTCTAAGAGTTCTTAACCTCCCATCATATTTATACTCACTTTTGATTTATAATTAGGATTTTCAACCCCAATGAGGTTTCTCACTATCTCCATAAACACACACAACTCCTATGCATACACATATATTTTCCCCAAAATATTTCAAGAAATACCCATGATCCTAACATGTGAGAAACCCCTTATAAGTCTCCAAAATATACCTCTTACATCATAAAATAAGACCCCAAATAGGGTTAGAAATCACTATAGAGAAAATCACTCCAAATGCCCTGTTTCCAAATCGATTCGGCCCAACGAATCGATTCGGCCTCGAAGGCGAATAGATTCGGGTTCAAAGACCTGGGCTTCTGTCTCAGGCCGAATCGATTCGCCTTGAGTCCGAATCAATTCGGTAAATGCAGACCTGCCAATTTTTCTTAGGCCGAATCGATTCGCTTAAGGGGTGAATCGATTCGGGTCTACAGTTCATCATTGAACCCACGAATTCTAAACCCTAAAATTTCTCTTCTAAACCCCAAACCTTCATCAGAACATGATTCTAAGCCAATAAATCAACCCAAAGTTGATCCCAACCATTGCGACACCATCAAACCCATATCTAAACATCAATTTCAAGATTTAAACCCAAAAATATAAGTTTTGATATTAATACCCAAAATCCATTTTTTAACCCACAAATTATGAAATGAAATACACAAA
Organism: Sambucus nigra; assembly: GCA_949130495.1. Lineage (NCBI taxonomy): Eukaryota > Viridiplantae > Streptophyta > Magnoliopsida > Dipsacales > Adoxaceae > Sambucus > Sambucus nigra. The sequence goes on from OX422215.1 coordinate 233,275,239, forward strand.
TGACTTATTTAGCAAGATTAAACACTTGCCTCGATTTTGGAGAGGTTGGATCATCCTCGATGTCGCGTTTGGGCCGGAATCTCCAAGCTTTTCTTCCTCTCTCTTCTTTTCTTCTTCTTTCCTTCTTCCTTTCTCTTTCTCTCTTTCTCACAAATGAGAATGGCTTGATCCGCAAGCCTCTTAAGACTTTAAAGCATAAGTCCCAATTTTAATTGTTAATACACACTTTAAATGACTCGTTTACTCCAATTAGAGTCAAACTGTCTTAAAAATAATTCGGAACCAAAATAAAACCCAATGACAGTCATTTTGACTATCTCGACCCATCCGGGATCAATGGCACACTCGAGATCATCATCCGGAATACTTCGAAATGTCCTTAAATTTTTGGACCTCATTTCCCAATTTTAAAAATTCTCCAATTTAATTAAATTTTATTTTCCCAAAAATTTAATTTCTCAGTCTCCAAAGTCACAGGTTGTTACATATTTCCCCCCTTACAAAAATTTCGTCCGCGAAATTTATATTATGCCTAGGACCTTGAATCTCCTCTAGTCCTTACTTTACTTCCAAGATCACTATACCGATCATTCCTAGTTCTCACGTCGAACCATATAAATTTTAAAACAAACTAGCTACCCAAGGCGCCCATACACCCCATACCCGAGCTCCACTCGTAGAATTATAACCAGGCTTCATTAGCCTCAATTCGTAATATAGCTATCAGTAATATAATCTATAACAACATATTAAGTATATAAAAGTATGAAATTTTCCATGGTTGAACTCTTCTCAATTCCTGACACTAGCTACCTTCGTACGGGGGAGGTCTCGCAAGCGAAATTCAAACAAGTAACCCTCCCAATACACTACTGTGTAGCTACGTCGGGGATTGAGATTAGTTGAACCAGGGTTAAGGTTTTATAAAAGATTTTCATATTTTAGATATTGCCCGAAGGCCTATGCAACACATAATAAAAAATAATTCCATGTCTTTCAACACGCTAATTAAATACCTTATGTTTAAGACACAAGGTCTCATCAAATACAATACCCTAATCACCACCTAGTTCTCAAAACTAGCGCTACCCTGAGCTAAATTCTCACTCGATGCTAATTCTGCTAAATTCTTAACATCTCAATTATACCATTCCTATACATCACACCAAAACATTGTTTCAAAGCAAGTCCTTCCCTAATTAGAACACTATAATTACACTCCCTAACCTATCCATAAGACAAATAACCTTATAACCACTATTCAACAAACCTCGACATTCCGCACTTTCGAAATTCAATAGTATAACTCTCGACTATCTCCTCACGAGACGATTTATTTTCTCAAAAGATGCCATACAAAGGCCATACTTACTCACTCGTTTCTCCAAGGAAATTTTATACACCCTAACGGTCTAGCAGCTACTAATCATCATACCTTATGCGCGACGTTCCCAATATCGCACAAAGCGTGACTTAAACCCAAAGAAAGGTATTCTACCTTATACTTCCATAAGCCAATTGCTTTACTTGATCCTTGGATACTTATTTAAAGTCCTATACTTCTTCCAGGACAATTACTATTCCTAAACCTATTTCTCCACAAGAGAAATATCTTCCTCAAAATCCTTCCTAACCATTTTGAAGGACAAAACGCGATTGCGACTATCGAAAACTCCCTCAGTCCTACTCAACGAACCTGAGTCTCCAAATTTCTTACGCCCTTCTTAAATAAAGACGATACTCCTAACAATTAGTCAATGCCACCTACCTTCCACCGGTAGAAGTCAGCATCACGAGGCTTCCTAACAAAGATTGACGGGTTTCTCAATCTAAACCTCCCAAGGACTACACTACATACCTCTCATTAGACTTACCTTACTAATTCCAAGATTCTCCATTCGAGTAAATTTCCCCTTCTTAATCAACCACCGATAGAACACCCTAAACCACTGCTAAAGTTCTCTTTCTTATTTCTGCCTGAATTGAGGAAAAGAATTAATTCCAATCAAAGCGTACCCAAAATCTGTTATGGGTATTGTATCTCTAATCTTGTCCTTTCCTAGACGACATAATCTAGGTGAGGTCTGAAACGAGAGCAACTGTTATCAGAACATCGATCAAGTGAATACACTTCACAAAAGAAAATAAATGCAGTGAACACAACAATCCTAATAGTAGGGCTTTATATCAAGAACAATAACGGAAGAACGCAGAAAACGTGCACAGATCCTAAAGACTTTAGAACTTGATGCTCTGATACCATCTGTAACACCCCGCTTAAAATAATAACGGGTGGCCAGCCCTATACGACATTAAATCAGGAGTCTCAGATGGCTCAGTCTCATAATCAACTATTAGTACTAAATAATATACGACTAACTACCCGATATCATATAAGCGAGATGTTAAAATTAAATAAAACATAGAACAGACAACAGACCAACACTATAGGACTACTAATAAAGGTAAAACACACACGAGTACATGATAAATGAAGTGCTAGAATAAAAAGAAATGAGTACACCGTAAAGAAATAAACCCGAATAAGCTGTCGGGTCACAGACAATACAATAACTGAAATGAAATAAATATAAACATTTCTCACTATCCCTTAGGTACAAACCCGATGTTCATAATGAATCCTATCTATACAGATATATATCCACATATCCATATATATATATATACACTACCTCTCGTTTATATGTATGATATTTATAAACTCGACTTTAAGTATATATAAACCTCAATATACTAGCCGTCACCCCAAACTCGTTTAATTTACCTCGATATGTGAATACGATCCCTCACTTGAAGCATATTCATCCATTTTTTCTATGATGAATAGTCTTCCAACATATATATATATATATATATATATATATATCCAACATTTAGGTTATTACCCAAGGTTTAGTGTAGGTAACAATCACTACACATCTCATCTATATTCGAAAGTACATAAATATCTCTAGTACTATTTGACCATTGGCATATACATAACTAATAGTCTATAAAACTCAACTTATCCCAACTTCATTTCAAGTAATGGAATCCCAATGGTTATTTCCACACAATTATGTATAAACTATCCTGACTAGAATTTATGCTACCACTTATTCTAGTTGATAGTACGATCCAATCGTTCCCAATTCAGACTACGGTTCATTTACTCTCATGAATCCCCTAGTCTAACACCTCTGATTTACCCCTTATATTTATCATTACTAAGGATAATGCGAATACTCTCTCTCATTGGTCCCCAAATTGTGTCTTAATGATATCCTATCTCTATAAGGATTCGAAATAAATGTCGGCCTAGAATTTCACAACATACCCTCGCAACTCTCTCTAAGATTTCTTAACTTCCCATCGTATCTATACTCACTTTTAGTTTATAATTAGGATTTTCAACCCCAATGAGGGTTCTCACTATCTCCATAAACACACACAACTCCTATGCATACACATATATTATCCCCAAACTATTTCAAAAAATCCCCATGACCCTAACATGTGAGAAACCCCTTATAAGTCTCCAAAATATATCTCTTACATCATAAAAGAAGACCCCAAATTAATAAACCCAACCAAATATGGTTAGAAATCACTATAGAGAAAATCACTCCAAATGCCCTGTTTTTGAATCGATTCGGCCCTATTCCGAATCGATTCGGCCCAGCGAATTGATTCGGCCTCCAAGAAGAATAGATTCAGGTTCAAAGACCTGGGCTTCTATCTCAGGCCAAATCGATTTGCCTTGAGTCCGAATCGATTCGGTCAATGCAGACCTGCCAATTTTGCTTAGGCCGAATCGATTCGCTTAAGGGGCGAATCGATTCGGGTCTGCAGAATTTGAAGGGTTCTTCTTCTTCATTGAACCCACGAATTCTAAACCCTAAAATTTCTCTTCTAACCCCCAAACCATCATCACAACATGATTCTAAGCCAACAAATCAACCCAAAGTTGATCCCAACCATTTCTACACCATCAAACCCATCTAAACATCAATTTCAAGATTTAAACCCAAAAATCTAGGTTTCAAAATTAATACCCAAAATCTGTTTCTTTAACCCACAAATTATGAAATGAAATATCCATATGACTTATTTAGCAAGATTAAACACTTGCCTCGATTTTGGAGAGGTTGGATCGTCCTCGATGTCGCGTTTGGGCCAAAATCTCCAAGCTTTTATTCCTCTTTGTCTTCTTTTCTTCTTCTTTCATTCTTCCTTTCTCTTTCTCTCTTTCTCACAAATGATAATGGCTTGATCCGTAAGCCTCTTAAGCCTTTAAAAAATAAGTCCCAGTTTTAAATGTTAATACACACTTTAAATGACTCGTTTACTCCAATAAGAGTCAAACTGACTTAAAAATAATCCGGAACCGAAATAAACCCAATAACAGTCATTTTGACTATCTCAACCCATCCGAGATTGATGGCACACTCGAGATCACCATACGGAATACTTCGAAACGTCCTTAAATTTTTTGACCTCATTTCCCAAATTTAAAAATTCTCCAATTTAATTAAATTTTATTTTCCCAAAAATTTAATTTCTCAGTCTCCAAAGTCACGGGTTGTTACAAATATGGCCGAACGTACACAAGTAGCTATCGTGTAAAGCAAGGTCCATCTTGGAATTGATTATTTTTAGTGGATAGTTAATTATAAATTAATTGCAAAGCCATTGTTTTCATTATTGGTTACTGAAAAATTCTAGCGTTCTCTTGGTACATATGATTGAACAACATTCTACATACTATTTATCTTGTAACTCGGAAGTAATACAACTGGATACACGACCAACTGCTTACCATTTTTTGATGTTCTTTTTCCAAATTTCCATTAGTGAGGTATGCTATGCTACCATTTATTCAACTAACAGTTTACTAATGGGATACATTAATAATTGACGGATTTAGACTTGAATACCAATTTTTTTTTAAAAGTAGACTTTAATACAAAACATAAAAAAATCTGTTAAGCTTCAACTCCCACGTGACATTTTCAGTTAGAATGATTTAAAAAACTCCCAAACTCTTAAAATTAAAAAAGAAAACTTAAAAGACATAAACTAAAAGAAATGTTTATAAAAATAAAACCCTTAAACAAAAACAATGTTTTGAGATTCAATTTTCTATTTTGAGATTCAATGTTACTGTCGAGAGTGGTTGTTGGGATGGGGCGGAAGGAAGTGGCCACAAATGGTGGTGGGTGGAGAGAGAAGGCACTGTCGGGGTGGCTGGGTGGGGAGGGGGTTGGGGTGGTATCATGCCATGTCATGTTAATTATTTTTTTATTCGGGTTATCATGTGTTTTTGTTTAATTGAGTTTAAATTTAAGAAATCGTGTTACACATGTCGTGTCGTGTTTTACACCGGTTGTGGTTGTGTCAAATAATTTTTTTGGCACGTCGTATCGTATTCGCATAAAAAAAGTATTGTTGTATTGGTATGAAACCCGACACAAAAATAGGAATCACCACCATTACCTAATATTACATTATTAATTGTCAAGTATATGGTATAAATATTTTTCATTATTGTATGGTGTTAGAAAAATGGTTACTTTCAAATGTGCCCTTGTAATAATGGGATATTACTTACTATTTAGGTTGCATAGTCATAATTAATTAAAAGTTCAAACTACATGAATGCATTTAGGTTGATTACAAGAAAATATTATTTTGACGACCTTTTTCAAAATTGACATTATAACAATTTTAAAAAAATTGTGACAAAATTAATGATAGAATTAATTTAATAATAGTATTTTGATAAAGTTTCAAGTAATTACAAAAATTAAATTGTTATGACATATTTATAAATAGTGTCATACAATAAAGTAATTTATATGACTCTTTTTAAATAGTGATAATTAAGAGGTGGTCCAAATTTAGTCACGTGGGTGACTTAAACTCCATCACGTGCATAAGTTTAACCCTAATCCATGTTTTTTTTAATTGTTGCAGGAAGTTTTTTTTATCGTTACAGTGGCTAGGATTTGAAATGTATTTACCGTTTTGCCCCCTTCAAACTTCGATTCAGAACCGATTTGGTAGTTTTGTGTGATCAATGTCTTTTCTTTTAAATCGAAGATTATTGAAGAAATTGACAGTCGTTTTTTTTTCAAATTAAAACTAAATTCGTTGTCGAAAAATTGATTCAAGATATTGAGTGTTTCTTTGATCAATTTGTTATCTTCGAAATAAAAGATGATTGAAGATTATTGAAATCAATTATTTTTATTTGAATCCACATTGTCGGTCTGTTTTTAGTAATTGAAACAATTTAAAGTCTATTTTAGAAATTGAAGGCAGGTCGTGCGTCGGTTTATAATAATTGACTCAATGTTATGCAAATTTATGTCAATGTTATGATTTTATTCATTTTGATTGTATATTTAAGTTAATAATACGTAATTTGATTTTTTTTTTGTTTTAAACGACTATGTTTTTTCATTTTTTTTTTTGCAATTGTATAGTTGATTTGATATATTTGTTCGCAAGCCCTAATTTCATGTACTTAGCTTTGCAAGTTGTAATTAGAGACATGTATGATGCAATTTTCTTGATTTTTTTGTTCTATTATTTTTTAAATTGTATATTGAAACTTTTTAGTAAATTGATATATCATTTTGTGTTTGAATTTTTAGGTGACAAATAAATTTAAGCTTCTTGTATTAATGGTTAGTATAAATATAACGTTATTCATCTCTTCATGTTTATTCGTTAATAAGATTTGTGTAATGTAATTAAAATGCATGAATGCTCTTCATATTTAAGTTAGTGTCGCTCTCTCTTGAGGACTTACTAACCCCTCTACTATCGTGCACACCTAATGTTCCTTTTTATAATCCCCTAATTAGATTACCCCATTAACTATCCTTGGTATAATTTCTCCTTTCAATCACCCTACTCAAACCCGAGTATGCTTAAGATATGATTTATAAGTTATTAATCACATTAACTTAGCTACTCATTTTTCCTTTTTAAATCCATATAACATTCACACCCCTTATATTATTAATACAATCCGCTTCATGTATGTTATTTCCCGTGTATAACTATTTATCCCATTATATACGTAAAACCATTTTACAACATTCACACATATGTTGAATATATATAATTCATCCTCCCAAGCATTACCTCACTGATGTATTCTCTAAAGTGTTATTAACCCAGGCTACTCAGTCACACCTCGAGTTCCGAGACAATTATGGTTCGCCGAATTAGAACTTAAATAATAAATGTAATGGAGGCGATCATATTCCCCCGAGTATGAGGACATCATCTCAATGCCCCACCTCTGAAATTGGATGCTATGACTTGGGGATATACTCGCCCTACTCCTCAAGCTAAGGAATTCACCCACATCGCACAACCTCCCTTGATAACACTAGAGTATATAATTTAAATAAATATATTGTCACTGATATTTATAAGCACACAATATATACATACTATCACACATCGTATATATAATAATTAATTCCCGACTTTACCGTGTACAAATACCGTAGCACTAGCCCAAAATACCGAGTCTATGGTTCGACTATAATTAATGAATTAGTTTCACTTTAATTAATTATCTTAAAGTAGTGTCACTCAACTATATTACCTGGATATTTTTCCTTGGTCCGAAATTAATACTTAGGAATTGTTATTCCAAAATTTATCCACAATGTATCACCCACATCGTACCCCCTAATCCAATTATATTCCCCATAATTGTTAGGAAATTTATTGTTATATTTATTTTTCCATAAATAAATACTTTGGAATTTAATTCTTAAATAACCCCCTCCCTATATATTAAAACTGGTCGACCTGCCAAAATTTTGGGACCATCGATCGATCGACTCCCTGGGTCGATCGATCGATCGATCAGATACCCATCTTCTTCAAGTTGTATGTTTCATCCATTTTTAACCCAACCAAGCTTTTAGTTTCACTCTCAGTATTCTCCAATCACAATCAACAATATTTTCACATGAAAACGGGTTATAATCACCCTAGAAACCTTAATGCAACAACTAATTTCTATGAATTCCTACTTTTTTTAGATTCGGGCTTTATCCGAGTTTCAAACATCCAATAAAATTTTACATCTCTATTATCAAAAATTTAACATTGATTCTTACGGGATTTAACATACGATTCATACTTCTATACTCCAGAATCATGAAACATAATTAATTTCACCCTTCTCATCAGAGTATTTCATTCACTGAAACTCAATTTCACAGGAGTACCCACCCAAAAATAGATTTTTGATACACCTAATATAATATGGATTGATTATCAAAATTAAAAATCACACCAAGTTAACCACTTGCCTTTTTTGGGTTCGTAGAGTTTGATCCGTTGAGGTGGAGAAAGGTTTGATGAAGAATACCCAGTTTGTTCCTTGTCCTATTTCCAAAAGATCCCCATTCACTCTTCCAATTGCTCCCTCTAGCTTTCTCTCAAAGTATGAGGTTTAGGTTTGTGTTTTTCTACCGTTCGACACTCTTAGATTTATGTTTAATACACTAATACCGTTTTTAGTCTAATGGGTCAAGCCCAAGTGACCCGAACACCCCTGTGTGGGCCCAATTATGCCTAAAAATGTCCCGAGACCCAATTACTACCCCCGGATACTCTTTTTCGAATATCTCGACCTATCCAGACACAACCATGCACTCAGAATTGTCATTCTAATTAATTTACTAAAAGTCCATATCTCACACCCAAATTAGTCTATAACCGACTTCCGATTGATATAATACATGCCACATCACTAATACACGTTATGACATAAATAAATTATTACTATTCACTTAGTAATTTAATTTCCTAACTATTAACCATTTAATACTCTCCGATTAATATTTAAATAAATATTACCATAATTAATTCAATTAAGTTACGACACACAAGTAATTTAAAATCTACCCAAATTAATTAAGTATTTAAATGCACAGAAATACGAGGTGTTACATACTTCTTCCCCGAAATTAGGACATACCTGTGGCGAATAACTCTGGATACCACTCTCGCATATCCTCCTCCCTCTCCCACGTAGAATCGTTAATGTTGTGATGACCCCACTGTACTCTAACTAGGGTTACTACCTTAGATGGCAGCTTGCGCTCACTACGATCCAGAATATCTTTAGATCTTTCCTCCTATGATATGTCTAGATGAAAGTCAATCTCCTCGAGTGGAACATGCCAGAAATCCCTCTCTCTCCTCCGATATTTCTTCAACGATGCCACGTTGAACACATCGTGTATCCGCTGAAGATGCTCTCGTAAACCCAGTCTATAAGCTACATGTATGACTCGTTCAATGATAGGGAAAGGCCTCACATACCGTGTTGCTAGCTTCCCCTTCTTAGTGAACCTCATCACTCCTTTCATTGGAGACACCCAGACCAATACCTGATCGCCGACCTCTAACTCCACATATTTCCGAGAAGCATCAGCATAACTTTTTTGCCTATCCTGAGTTATCCGAATCCATACCCGAATCAACTCTATCTTGGCAATCATCTCGTGTATCATCTATGACCCCAATAGCTTATTGTCCCACACCCTTAACTAACAAGCGGGCGAACGACAAGGTCTCCCATAAAGAGCCTCAAACGGTGCCATGCCGATCGTAAACTGGTAAGGGTTGTTATATGAAAAATTTACTAAAGGAAGGTATCACTCTGATCCTCACCCAAAGTCTAAAATGCACATACTGAGCATGTCCTCGAGCATCTAATTAACTCTCTCAGTCTTCCCATCTGTCTGTGGGTGGTAAGCGGTACTCAACCGTAACTCTGTGCCCATGGCCTCCTGAAAGCCCTACTAGAAGTGGGACAAGAAATTCTTGTCTCTGTTAGACACAATGTTAATAGGCACCGCATGTAGCTTAACTATCTCCGCTATGAATAGCTGCGTGTATCGCATCATCTCAAAATATGTGTGAACATGTATGAAATGGGCTATCTCTGTCAACCAATCCAAAATCACCCATATCGAATGGTGACCACTCTGTGATGTAAGTAACCCTGTAATGAAGTCCATGGAGATACTCTCCCATATCCACACTGGAATTTCCAGCAACTTTTTCATCCCTGGATATCTCCGATGATCAACTTTCATAGGCTGACATGTGGTGCATTTCGAGACAAACTCTGCTATATCCTGTTTCATCCTTACCCACTAATACTTCCTCCTCATATCCGGGTACATCTTATCCTCGTTGGTATGTATTGCAAACCTTGAAACATGGGACTCTATCAAAACCGCATGTCTCAAATCCTCATCCTCCAGCATGACTAACCTCCCATTAAAGTATAGGCCTCCCTCTAAACTAACCGAATAAAACTCTGTTCCATCGGCCAGTAACTGATGTATCATGTCCCAAAAGATCTAATCCTACGCCTGTGCCCTCATAACTCTCATGATAATCTTGGGAGTGATAGATAAAGATGATATACATTCCCTAGCTATATCATCATTATGTCGAAGCTCCCTCCACTTCGTCTTCTAGACCTCTGCAACCTCCCCAGTGGGTCTCTTGCTCAACGTGTCTACTATGACGTTGGCCTTACCAGGATGATACTGGATATCAAACTGCTAATCCTTCACGAATTCTAACCACCGCCTCTGTCTCATGTTTAGATCCTTTTATGTGAAGAGATATTGAAGTGACTTGTGATCCGTGAATAGAGTAATCTACTCTCCTAGAAGATAATGCCTCCATATCTTCAAAGCAAAAATGACCACTGCCAACTCTAGGTTGTGGATGGGGGTAATTCTTCTCATGGGGATTAAGCCTCTGAGACACATAAGCTATATCCCTATCCTCCTGCTGCAACACATCCCCAAGTCCCTGCAAGGATGTGTAAGTGTAGACCCAGTACTCTAATCCTCCACTAGGCAAAGAAAGTACGAGCATAAATGTTAACTTGTCCTTTAGTTCATCAAAATCTAAATGACAATGGTCATCCCATACAAATGGTACCCCCTTGCGAGTCAGGTTAGTCAAAGTCCCTACAATCTTAGAAAACCCCTTAATGAATAACTTTTAATACCCAGCCAATGCCAAAAAGCTGCGAATCTCAGTTGGTGTCATGGGCTGTCCCCATTCCCTCTCCGTCGATACCTTACTCAGATAAACAACAATACCTCGATCAGACACAATATGGATAAGAAACTTCACCTATCATATTTAAAGTCCACACTTCTCGAATTTAGCATAGAGCTAGTGGTTCCGTAATATTTTTAGAACCATATGCAAGTGATCTACGTGCTCATCCTCTGTGCGCAAGTAGATAAAAATGTCGTCAATGAACACGATAATGAACTGGTCGAGATACTCTCTAAAAACCTTATTTATCAGATCCATGAACACTACTAGTGCATTGGTGAGCCCAAACGACATCACCCTAAACTCGTAGTTTCCATATTGCGACAGAAAAGTGGTATTAGGAACATTTTCCTCTTGGATACGTAGCTAATGACACCCTCACCTCAAATCGATCTTTGAGAAGTATGTTTCCCCTCTCAACTGATCAAACAAGTCATCAATCCTAGGTAACCAATACTTATTCCATATCGTCACCTTGTTCAACTACCTGTATTCCACGCACATTCGAAGCGAACCATCCCTTTTCTTCACGAACAACACAGGCGTAACCCACGACGATGTGCTCCATCGAATGAAACCTTGACCCATGAGCTGTTAAATTTTCTCTCTCATCTCACGCATCTCTGAAAGGGCCATGCAGTAAGGTGCTCGAGCAATTGGCCTCAAACTCGGTGCTAGATCAATCACGAACTCGATATCCCTATTGGGTGGAAACCCTGGTATTTCTTGAAATACATCCTCGAAGTCCCTCACAACTGGGATTGAGTCTAACGAAATCACTACCTCTTATGAGGTCTTCTCCTAAAAATAGTATAAATGAGTGAGAGACCCTCCCTGAGTAAGAGGCATCGCCACTAGGAACATTTGCTCTCTCGGAATGGAGAACACGATGGTCCTCTCGAAGCAATCTACTCGCCCTGCCAACCAATCTAGGCCTAGGATGATATCATATCCCTCCATATCTAACACCACTACACCAAAATGGGCAAATTGGCACCCTTTCAGCGGCTAGCCTTATCACGGTCACTAACCGTGAAAAAAAAAACATGTGTTTTTTATCACGATCAATGATCGTGATAAAGCCGTGACAAGTGCCTGTCTCGGTCATTGACCGTGACAATTCTATAAAGCTGTCACGGTCAATGACCATGACATTTTCCTGAAAATTCTGTCAATAAAAAACCCTCCTCTTCTTTTTTCCCACCGATTATATTCCCTCGATTTCTCTCTCCCTCTCTAGCGGATGATTACTCTCTCTCTCTACAACTTTGGTATGTTTTCTCTCAATATTTCTCCTTCATTTATGTATATGTGTATGTATATGTGCGTGTGTGTATATATGTGTGTAAATGTGCATGTGTGTGTGTGTGATGTATATATGCGTGTGGGGGGGAGACAGCAGGGCTGGGGGGAGGGGAGAGGGTGTATGTGTGTGTGTGTGTTTGTGTGTGTGTATATATATATATATATGTGTGTGTGTGTATGTGTATGTGCATGTGCATGTGTGTGTATATATGTGTGTGTGTGTGCGTGTGGTGGGAGGGGAGCAGGGAGTGTATATGTGCGTGTGTGTGTGTTTTTTAATTAAATTTGTATTGGTCTATTAGATATTTCCCCTCATATTGTAGTGCCCCTTGTAAAAGAATTGATTGATCTACTTTTGATTCGTTGTTTATTTTTTTTGTAAATTAATAATTAGTGCCCCTTTCATATGCAAGTAGGATTGCCCCTCATTGTAAATTAGTAAATTAATAATTGTATACATTAATTGTTAGTTTAATTGATATAAATAATTAATTGAGTAGATGAATTATAAGGAGTACGGGATACACATTTGTTGTTGCCATTGCGGTTGGATTATAGAGGATCGATGTCGGGTTGATTAATTTTAAAGTGGCATGACCACTGGATTATTTTCCATATGGGGGTGAGATTTTTCAACTTTTTTGAAAATTACTTTGTATAACGAACAATATATATATAGTATAATAATTAAATGAAACATACTTGAAATTACATATTGTGCGCATAGATACTAGTCTTCTAGTTCTTATGCGTACGCATTCAATAACCCATAGACCCGCTCGAGAGTCATTACCCATGTAATGAGATCTCTCTAATTGTCCCATTTGGACAGTTTGGGACTGCATAATTTCTGTATAATAATATTCTTACAGGCTTAAAGTTGTTACTTTTGGAGGAATTCCTGCAGTCGTATCCCAATGTTCTCTGGATACATACTAGATTGACAAGTATGACTGTTATTTAAATTGATCAATTGAAATAACACTCACACTTGCCAATCTACATCATGTACTTGGAGAACTACGGGGATATGCTATTGAATTTTTCTCAAATAGTAATAATGTGCATGAGTTGTTAAGTATATTACATAAAAATGCGGTCTTGAATGGGATAGGACCACTCACCCTTTAGAGGAGATGGAGGAAATAGAAATTTCTATTATAAATTGAATTTGAATTTGAAATTTAAAAATCGAATATAAATAAGACATAATTAAATGAAACATACTATAAATCTAAGTTTTGTTTTTACTAATCCATGAATATATGCTTCTTACCTTTAATAGGTGATTAGGTATGGTAACTATGATGGGATATCCGAAATACAAAGAGTGGATGGGTGAGACAAATAGAATGGGGGATGTGTTTCGCAGAGGTGCTAATGAATTTGTCAAATACGCAAAGAGATATCATAATGATGAAGAGTTTACATGTCCGTGTGCTAGGTGTAATAATGGTAAGGTGTTTGAGTGGAAAACAATTGAACTACATTTATTAAGATGGGGTTTAAGATAGTAATTATAATGAGACAACGAATTTAGGCTGTGGTTGGCACAAGAGGTAATTATAATGAAAATGGTCATTATATAATATTACATTACACTCAAATTTTATAACTAATATAATTAATTTATCTATATTCTCAGCTCTTAAAAATGGGTGATGCGACATCAAGGCTTGCTCGTCCAGCCACTGGACCTTTGTTCGTGGCTCAAGAGTACAAAAATTATCGATTGAACGGTTATGTTTTCAGCGCTAAAGTGTACGAAGAAAGTACAAATGTACAGAACTAAGGCATTTCATACAAGGCTCTTACATTCTTTCGAGCGAGCGCAAAAGATAAAAACCTCGTTGAAGCTGAAATGACTTACTATGGGGTAATCCGAAATATATTTGAATGGGATTATATAAGATTCAAAGAGGTTGTATTTTACTGTGACTAGGTAAGAGTTGAGCATAAAAATGCTTGTAAAGTTGATCCTGTCACCAATTTAATCATGGTTGACTTATCCAAGTTGAAGAGCATCGACCATGTGAGCGATGAGCCGTTTGTTTGTGCATTTCAAAAGGTTAACCAAGTGTTTTACTTTAAGTATATCAACAACGAGTCGTGGCCATGTTTCCAACACGCGCCAAAGCGTCTAAATAGTAGTGTGGATGACTTGGCTGCTCCTACCGAATATCAATCCATTTTTTATGATAACCCGAATTTGAAACAATTTTTCAATTTGTAATAAATATTTGAATTTGTACTTTATCAATCCATTTTTAATGCTTTTAATTGATTTTCACTTTATCATTTTCACTCTTGTGTAGTGTGCATATGTGTGGGCAGTAGGAGTGGGGGTGCGGATGTTTCGGATTTTTAGTAATTGTACATATTATGAGCTAGATGATGTTGTTTTGGAATTCAGAATTGAGGTGTTAAACAGTAACAATTCATTTGGATTTCTAGTAATTGAACATATTTGCATGTCTTATTCTAATTTATTTTGATTTGTACTAATAACAACATTTTTTTATAGCAAATGTCTCCTTCATGTATAAAGATGAGGATGATGATGCTAGTTATGAGGATGTCGTTTGGGCTCAGTGGTAGTGGAGGCGACGAGGGCTCCTCGCCCCCTAGGCTACCCAAATATGGCAAATTGGGGATGGCCATCTAGAACAAGACGGGGCTATTAGCGAGATCCCTCGAGCCGGTAAAGATGGTCATCGACCCAGGGTACACTAGTTGGAGGGAGGTTCCAAATGAGCTCAAGTTAGATATTTTGGTGGCACTACAGGTAATGTATTTATATTTATATGAATATGAATATTTCAATATCAATTTTGATTTATATTTCTATTTCAATTTCAATTTCATTTTATATTTATATTTATTCGCAACTAATATTGTATTTGTTGGACGGGAACAATCCAACCTGGATCCAAAGCTACGCGATTTCGTCTTGTAACACTTGAGGGAGTAACACAAGACGTGGAAGAAAAATATGTGGACCCGATACTTTGGGAAGACACGAGAGTTCGTTATCCGAATGCGTGAATCCGTTTAGCTGAAGGAGCCGATCTCATTACCACAATGGAAAAAGTTCATTGACAATGAGATCGAGGAGCTACAATTGGCATCTCGCCAATCAGGGAGGGAAAATCGGGCAAAAAAGACAGTCGTGCACTACTCCGGTCGGACGTCTTACGCCGAGGTGGAGCATAGGATGATGGTAAGATTTATATTATTCTTCATTATTTTACTTTGTGGGGTTGATACTAATTTTACTTTATTTTATTTCAGGGGATAGGGAGTGGCCCTGGGGGTAGGCCACATAGGCTCGATACTTATGTGGCTATTCGGACGAAAAAGGGGAATGATAAGGAGGTGTCCCTGAGCATCGCGGCCACGATTGTAAGTAATTCGACAGTTTACTTTTTATTAATTACGTTATAATTTTTTAATTTATTTATTTTACTAATCATGTGCTTTTTCTCATTACAGGCAAAGCTTAAGGAAGTACATGAGTCGCAGTCTGATGCCAACAAGGCATCTTTGTCCACAGACGCACTCATCCAAGTGCTTGGCACTGATCACAAGGGGAGGACAAGGGGGTGAGCTCGTTGGTGGTAAAATCTAGGATCATCGAATTGGAGACGAGCGACACCGGGTTGGCTCGAATGGTGGACTCGTATGATGCGAAGCCGTCCCGTTTGGAGGCGATGGTCCAAGATATTTCTCATTCGTGAAGCGTTCGTTGGGTGGAAACCGTATGGGGAAAGGGAAGGAGAAGGTGGTGGAGGAGGAGGTACAGGATGACGAGGGTGTGGACCTCGTTGCTTCATCGCCGACACATGCGGACTTTGATGATCCACTCCCCTATTTGGCTCCCTTCGACTGACCAATATCGACACTTGGTTGGCCGAGCGTGTTTATACTGGACATATTTAATGGCCAACGAATAGGGTGGGGGTTGAGGGACCTGAATACCGTCCAGGGTATGCCAGTTTATGGACGTTCGCTTCAAGAAATTGAGTCTAAGGTGCTCATCACATATGTGATACACGATAAGGAGAACTCCCCATTATGGTTGCGTGAAAAATACGGCATGATGTATATTAGTGGGTGTGTCAAATCGTATATCGTGTGGACTACTCACCTCCCAAGAGTTAACCTTACTCCACACATTTAGTGACATTATTTGAATTGAATTATTTTAAGTTGTTACATTTGAATTATATTTGGATTATATCGTGATGCATATTGTCTCTATTTTGAATGTATATTTGCATTATCTCTATTTTATTTGAATATATGATGTTTGAACAAGTACAACATTGCTATAACAGGTATAAATATATTGTTGGCCGGTGGCAGTGGCCAAACTGCCCAACATATTTTTTTTCAATTCTGCCCAGAATTGTCACGATCATTGACCGTGACAAGTCTGTGACAAAGGATAATTGTCACAGGCGTTTCGCGGTTAAACATTGCCACGGGTTCGTCATGGTCCTTAACCGTGACAAAACTTGTCAAGGTCAAGGACTATGACATGACTGTGACAAGTCTAACGAACTTGTTAAGGTCAATGACCGTGACAAGTCTGTGATAAAAAAGTTGTCAGCCTCGGAATTGTCATGGTCATTGACCTTGACAAGTTGAACTTGTCAAGGGAAATGACCGTGAAAATTCGACAGATTTGGTGTAGTGCACAAGAAGGTCTTAGGATAAAATCATCCTCCCAATCGCAATATCGACTCCTCTACAAATCGAGTGTATAAGTGACAAACTCCCCATTGGAGACTCCACACACATAAGTGTAACACCCCGCCTAATTAAATACCGGGTGGCCAGTCCCATATCAAATTAAAACAAAATATACAGTTGGCTCATTCTTAGCATCACTGTCGAAAACATTAACTAATCACCCAATACCCAATTAAGTCGGTGTTAAAAACATTCCAAATTTTAATTCAATAAAATCCATTTTCCAGTTTAAGAATAACACAAAAGAATTTAAATGAAATTGGAATAAACATTCCCAAATAATATTAATCCATTACACTAATCCCAACAATAATAAATGTATTAAAAAAATACGAATACAATAGTATTTGACCCCGATAGGAAAAGATAACTGAATCCTTTGGGCGACATGCCCTAACTAAAAGAATATTGTGAATCAAATGAAGATAAGCGTCTAAGCAATACTCCATAGCTCCATAGCTCGTCAAAATCAACTAAGGTTGGCGTCCCTGTTGCTGGACACCTGATATAGAAGATACAATAGAAAAGAGAATATGCAAGGAAACGGGTCAGAGCCCGATGTGAAAGTGATTTAGAAAACAGCAAGTATTTAACAAGTGAAATAAAGCATTTATTATGTACATGTTAGATCCAACTCTCACTTGCTATTCTCACCTCTCAACTAGAGTGCACACTTAACGTTTCCTATTAACCTCCTAGTTAATGGTTCCTCTTCACTAAATTCCATAATATGATTTTTGTTCCATATTATAACACGTATGTCCCATACCATACGTAATATAATCATTCATATTCGTTTCCCATTAACATGAATCGTTTCTCATTAATATGAATTAAGATTTTCAAATCTATAAACATTCATTAACTTGATTCAATTCTCTTTCTCTTTTCACCGTTATCTACAATTATCACATAGTAGATTGATATAACCACTATATACATTCATTTAATTCATTATATCTATATATATATATATATATATATAAGGCACCCCAAGTCACAGCTGCGGTGCATGCATTACTCTGCTATCACGTCCCATTATCGTTGGTCGCCGAATAGGGGACAAAAGGTTCGGTAAGGAATCCTCGAACCACAAACAACAATACATAAATTGGAGGCGAACATAGTTCTCATATCCATGGGTCACGCACATACCTACGTTCCCACAGTCAGCCGACTTATCAACTCCCCGATAAGTCTTTCATAGACCTATGTTCTTGAGCGACAAATCAAAGATCCCATGGATTCATCAGGATATGACTTCCCTCACGCGCAAACCTCCCCATCGATAGCAAATAAGCTAGGTATGTCATACACATAAATCATCAATCAATCAAATAGGTATTATCATCTACCTATAATATAATATCAACAAGTTACTCACATTAGCCTACGATAATTCCCATACGTAGCATTATATCTCTTTTAATCCTACGTATTAAAATATTATGACTTTACTTCTCCAATTTTATAATTCAGAGTCTCACCCGTTACTCAAGGTTTAAATAGGTTTTTCCTCAACATTTGATTCAGTCAGAAATCACTAATATCCTACTGGTCCATATCATCTTATCTCCCAAATTACCACGATTTAAACTCTCCATTAATTAGGGTTAAAACCGATTGTTTCAAATCTCTTGTAAACATATCTTCGTTCAGTTAGGATTGAATACCATCATCACATGGCTCATAGTCTATAGTGTTTCATTCACACTATATGACTTATCAACAAAACTAACATCCTCGCATCCAATAATATCTCTCCACTCCCGACGTCGTTAAGGTTCGTGCGCGGAGCGTCTCGCAAAGCGAAATCCAAACAAGGAACCCCTCCAATACAATACTACTTAACTTTGTCGATTAGGGAGGTTTGTCAACTTCAAATACGCGATCGGGATAACCTCAACCCCTATTTCAACCAAATGTTTTATAAACTCCCATATCTATCCAGGAACCAAACCACTAAATGCTTGTACTACACTCAGTCCTTGCACAATCAATAATGAGCTTAAACTCAGTCCTTGATGTTCAAATTGTAACCCTAAGGCTACCCAGGTGTTATATTAAGTCTCCCCTACTGGACCTATCCTTAATCCTCATGAATACCAATTATAATCCAACAAATGCATCTATCAACCGAATTTTTTTTCAATTTAATTATCATCTTTCTAATCAATTAAATCCCAATCCAATCAATTCAAACCTTATCTAGAGCTTACTAATCTTCTCTAACTCTCATAATATCCAATTAATGATCACCAAAGATCTACAAAAGGTTTGGGATAATAACCAACATTAAAAAGAAACAACTTTAACAATACTGGGGAAGTCGATCGATCGAAGGCAGGGGGTCGATCGATCGATCACTCAAGTAACAACCCAGTTTTTCTGCATTTCTGCAACTACGAGTTTAGCCATTTTTTATCATTCAAACCTTCATATTAACAACCCAAATGACTTATAATCCTTACTAAATGATATATCAACATATATAAATGATTTCCAATCATCTAAACATCCTAGAATCATCAAGAGATTGAATTAAAAGCATGTTTATACCCTCTTTTTCCAGAAAATTATCAACATAATATCTTCAAGAACACATCAATGTTTTTCATAATTTCTTTAACAGATCTATGATAATTTCCAGAAAAATCATCTCTTTTTATAACTATTCTAACATGGATAATATACAAACTTAGATTACAATTATCAAACACTTGCCTCTAATGAAGATCTGATCCCTTGGGGTTGTATAACATAGGTGGCTCTGCTCTTTTTCGCTCACTTCCGGTGGTGGTTGGTGGTGGTGACCTTTGGTATTTGGTTCTCCTCCTTTCCATGCAAGATTCTCTTCTCCCAAGTAACCTTTCGTTCTCTCTAAGAAGATGACCTTTCAACTTTGTGTAGAAGAGATGAATGAACCCACGTTCAACTAATCTCCAAATATTTGTAATAAGACAAAATCTAAAATCACTATTCATCCCCCTTGTAAAAATAACCAAAATGCCCTTTTGGGTTGTCTTTTCATTTCCAAATGACCCGGGACTTAAAACCAACATCCAAATAAACTTTTCTGACTATTTCAACACTTCCGGACACAACAACGCAGTCGAAACGACTATAAGGTTGATAGAAAATAAATTTTCTTTTTAATTTAACAAATTAGTCTCGACACGTCCCATACCGCGTCTGACTAAAATTTCAAATTACCGAATTTATATCTCACAGCAATTATCAATAATCATCACATTCATATATTACCTAAATATCTTTAAGTAATATTCAGAATCATACATTTTAATATCCTCAATCCGGATAAAACCCAAGAGAAGTAATTTATAATAAAATCCAATTAATCCATTAATTTAAAATATAACTCATTTTAAAAGTCATAAAAATTGCAGGGTATTACATACTTCCCCCCTTATAACACGAAATTCAGGAATATAAATCATATCGGTAAGGTCAACTCCGAGTATTAATCTCACATCGCAAGAAATCTAAGACGTACCGCCTATACAGTACATTAACGAAAATACCTATCGATGTTATACGCCAAGCCTCACCATATAGTTTCAACTGAATCGAATTTAAACTTTACCAAATCTTCCCTATACCGTCCTCATGACAAACTTTGAGAAAAATTATCCTCACATATTGAACAAATAAATCCTGAAGTCCCAACTACTTACTTTTTCACAATTATGAAAACTACTACAATCCAATCATCCAGGGCGCCCATACACCCTATCGTACAACTTCGATTATAATATTTATAGCAAAGGTTATGAACTCATATCCTCAAGACCTATCTTATTTTGACTTCCAATGGTTATTAGTTTCATGCGTGGGGTGTCTCGCAAGCGAAATCCAAATAAGGAACCCCTCCCCCCCCCCCCCCCCCCGATACACTACTACCTAAAGTAGTCGGTCATCGAAACTCCTCAGGTCTTTAGTCAATAGTTTATAAAAATTAGGTTTATTGATAAAAAAATATCAGGTTTATCGATTTAAAAATTTTTGGTTTTATTGATTTCAAATAGAGTCTACGCATCTACTCTCTTATAGAAGACAAGATGCAGGATAGTAGTAGTACATACGCTCTCATATACCATAAGTCAATGCACGCCGATAGTCACATCATGCTCGGACATGCCTAAAGTAAATAATTCAACGATAAAAATCAAACTCACGTAATGACATGAAAAATATAGGTGTCCCACACCCCTCGGTGAATCTACGTAAATAACAGTGCTATTGGCTAAGTTTAATAACCCTATTGCCCACAAAATATTAATTGCAAAAATAAATATGAGGTCCTCATGTAAATCATTATGCGCCTCATAACTCCATAGATAGAAAACGTATCCTCATTCACGGGTGGTGGTTGTTGACTCCCACTATTATAACTTTGCTCCGATGAGTCAAGAAAAATTTTACCCCAAATTTTCAGTTCTAGTTAACCACACTCCACTATATGCCCAAGCCTTTGAATATATTGCCTTGGTTAGGTAACACACACAATCCCCACATTTCAAGAACTTCTACTGATGACTCTCCTCAATTTTTCATAATAGGGATGACCTCGACTACGGTCATCATATTCGAACATACTTCATAACCTTCTAAGTACGATCTCCGTTATTCGTCCAATGGCCCTCATCGGCCATACTTCTTGTACAAACCCATCCGATCGCAAATAAGGTTCACTACTATATACGGAATCTTACCAAAGAAATCAACAATCCTAAACATAGGTCTCTACATCAAAGAACGCTAAGCTGAAAACACAGTAAGCCGTAAAGACCCTAAAGGACACTAGAACCTGATGCTCTGATACCACCTGTAACACCCCGCCTAACTAAATACTGGGTGGCCACTCCCATATCAAATTAAAACAGAATATACAGTTAGCTCATTCTTAGCATCACTGTCGAAAACATTAACTAATCACCCAATACCCAATTAAGCGGGTGTTAAAAACTTTCCAAATTTTAATTCAACAAAATCCATTTTCCAGTTTAAGAATAACACAAAAGAATTTAAAAGAAATTGGAATAAACATTCCCAAATAATATTAATCCATTACACTAATCCCAACAATAATAAATGTATTAAAAAAACACGAATACAATAGTATTTGACCCCGATAGGAAAAGATAACTGAATCCTTTGGGCAACATGACCTAACTAAAAGAATATTGTGAGTCAAATGAAGATAAGCGTCCAAGCAATACTCCATAGATCCATAGATCGTCAAAATCAACTAAGGTTGGCGTCCCTGTTGCTGGACACCTGATATAGAAGATACAATAAAAAAGAGAATATGCAAGGAAACGGGTCCGAGCCCGATGTGAAAATCATTTTGAAAACAGCAAGTATTTAACAAGTGCAATAAAGCATTTATTATGTACATGTTAGATCCAACTCTCACTTGCTATTCTCACCTCTCAATTAGAGTGCACACTTAACATTTCCTATTAACCTCCTAGTTAATGGTTCCTCTTCACTAAATTCCATAATATGATTTTCGTTCCATATTATAACCCCGTATGTCCCATACCATACGTAATATAATCATTCATATTCGTTTCCCATTAACATGAATCGTTTCTCATTAATATCAATTAAGATTTTCAAATCTATAAACATTCATTAACTTGATTCAATTCTCTTTCTCTGTTCACCGTTATCTACAATTATCACACAGTAGATTGATATAACCACTATATACATTCATTTACTTCATTATATATATATATATATATATATATATATATATATATATATATTTATAATAAGGAACCCCAAGTCACAACTGCGGTGCATGCATTACTCTGCTATCACGTCCCATTATCGTTGGTCGCCGAATAGGGGACAAAAGGTTCGGTAAGGACTCCTCTAACCACAAACAACAATACATAAATTGGAGGCGAACATAGTTCTCATATCCATGGGCACGCACATACTTACATTCCCACAGTCAGCGGACTTATCAACTCCCCGATAAGTCTTTCATAGACCTATGTTCTTGAGCGACAAATCAAAGATCCCATGGATTCATCAGGATATGACTTCCCTCACGCGCAAACCTCCCCATCGATAACCAGTAAGCTAGGTATGTCATACACATAAATCATCAATCAATCAAATAGGTATTATCATCTACCTATAATATAATATCAACAAGGTACTCACATTACCCTATGATAATTCCCATACGTAGCATTATATCTCTTTTAATCCTATGTATTAAAATATTATGACTTTACTTCTCTAATTTTATAATTCAGAGTCTCACCCATTACTCAAGGTTTAAATAGGTTTTTCCTCAACATTTTATTCAGTAAGAAATCACTAATATCCTACTGGTCCATATCATCTTATCTCCCAAATTACCACGAATTAAACTCTCCATTAATTAGGGTTAAAATCGATTGTTTCAAATCTCTTATAAACATATCTTCGTTCACTTAGGATTGAATACCATCATCACATGGCTCATAGTCTATAGTGTTTCATTCACACTATATGACTTATCAACAAAACTAACATCCTCGCATCCTATAACATCTCTCCACTCCCGATGTCGTTAAGGTTCGTGCGCGGAGCGTCTCGCAAAGCGAAATCCAAACAAGGAACCCCTCCAATACACTACAACTTAACTTTGTCGATCGAGGAGGTCCGTTAACTTCAAATATGCGATCGGGATAACCTCAACCCCTCTTTCAACCAAATGTGTTCAAACTCCTATCTCTATCCAGGAACCAAACCACTAAATGCTTGTACAACACTCAGTCCTTGCACAATCAATAATGAGCATAAACTCAGTCCTTGATGTTCAAATTGTAACCCTAAGGCTACCCAGGTGTTATATTAAGTCTCCCCTACTGGACCTATCCTTAATCCTCATAAATACCAATTAGAATCCAACAAATGCATCTATCAACCGAATTTTTTTTCAACTTAATTATTATCATTCTAATCAATTAAATTCCAATCCAATCAATTCAAACCTTATCTAGGGCTTACTAATCTTCTCTAACTCTCATAATATCCAATTAATAATCACCAAAGATCTACAAAAGGTTTGGGATAAGAACCAACATTAAAAAGAAACAACTATAACAATATTGGGGAGGTCGATCGATCGAAGGCAGGGGTCGATCGATCGATCACTCCAGTAACAGCCCAGTTTTTCTGCATTTTTGCAACTACGGGTTTAGCCATTTTTGATAATTCAAACCTTCATACTAACAACCCAAATGACTTATAATGCTTACTACATGATATATCAACATATTTAAATGATTTCCAATCATCTAAACATCCTAGAATCATCAAGAGATTGAATTAAAAGCATGTTTATACCCTCTTTTTCCAGAAAATTATCAACATAATATCTTCAAGAACACATCAATGTTTTTCATAATTTCTTCAACAGATCTATGATAATTTCGTGGATTAATAACTATCTACAACATGAGTTTGATTCCTATATATTTTTAGTTTCCAGAAATCCATTAAACAACTCCATTATTTCCTCCAAACATGAAAAATCATCTCTTTTTATAACTATTCTAGCATGGACAATATACAAACTTAGATTGCAATTATCAAACACTTGTCTCTAATGAAGATCTGATCCTTTGGGGTTGTATAACACAGGTGGCTCTGCTCTTTTTCGCTCACTTTCGGTGGTGGTTGGTGGTGGTGACCTTTGGTCT
Source organism: Sambucus nigra (assembly GCA_949130495.1). Lineage (NCBI taxonomy): Eukaryota > Viridiplantae > Streptophyta > Magnoliopsida > Dipsacales > Adoxaceae > Sambucus > Sambucus nigra. The sequence goes on from OX422215.1 coordinate 233,300,162, forward strand.
TTGGTTCTCCTCCTTTCCAAGAAAGCTTCTCTTCTCCCAAGTAACCTTTCACTCTCTCTAAGAAGATGACCTTTCAATTTTGTGTAGAAGAGATGAATGAACCCACGTTCAACTAATCTCCAAATATTTATAATAAGACAAAATCTGAAATCACTATTCATCCCCCTTATAAAAATAACCAAAATGCCCTTTTGGGTTGTCTTTTCATTTCCAAATGACCCGAGACTCAAAACCAACATCCAAATAGACTTCTCTGACTATTTCAACACTTCCGGACGCAACGACGCAGTCGAAACGACTATAAGGTTGATAGAAAATAAATTTTCTTTTTAATTTAACAAATTAGTCCTGACACGTCCCATACCACACCTGACTAAAATTTCAAATTACCGAATTTATATCTCACAGCAATTATCAATAATCATCACATTCATATATTACCTAAATATCTTTAAGTAATATTCAGAACCATACATTTTAATATCCTCAATCCGGATAAAACCCAAACGAAGTAATTTATAATAAAATCCAATTAATCCATTAATTTAAAATATAACTCATTTTAAAAGTGATAAAAATTATGGGGTATTAGAATAAGGATGTTACCGGCAGTCTCTAACAAACTGGCAGCTCTAGTAAATCTGGTTTTAATGAATGAATGTGATACCCCCAGTGTAAAAAAGAATCCTACCCTCATGCCCTTAATTAGGAAATTTACCCTAAACTACCGACGGTGCCTGAGGTGCTAGTGGAATGGGGACAACTCGGATGTTGTACATAAGCCCGTTGTGTATCTGCCCCTACTATTGTGGGGCTGGTGGAGCTGGTGTTGTTGGAGGCATCTATACCTGCTGTCCCTGTTGTTGACCCCTACCTCTATGTGGGCACTCCCTTTTAAAATATCCCATATGACCACAAACGAAGCAACACTTCTGACCGTCTCCCTGTCATTAGCCCTCCTGGCCCTGATGAGGCTATCCCTGGTGTTGGCCCTGCTAGCCTCCTCCGTTGTTCCCGTGGCCCTATCGACCCTGAGGAACTTGTTGTTGTTGATTAGGGCCATGTTGGCCCTGCCTGAACCCCTAACCTCCCTATCAAAAACCTCCAGACTTGAACTTCTTAGCCTGATTCCCCTAGAGGAAATCGTGTCCCTGTTGGCTACATGTTTGTTGCTGGGCTCCGCTAGTAACACTCCCACCTGCCTTACCTTGTTGGTTCGGGTCTCCTCCCTTCTTGTTTTCCTTCACATAGAAGTGATGATCCTGATCGTGTAATAAAGTGACATTGGCAGCTTCAGTATACATCACCAGTGAGGGATTCCTAATCAAATGTTTCCTGATCCTCCAAGACAATCCAGGCACAAACCTAGCCTTCTTCCGGTCCTCGTTGTTCACCTCGTCTGGAATAAAATTTTCCAAATGAGTAAACTCCTCCTTGTACTCTGCTATTGTGAGCTCTCCCTAAGTCACCCATTGAATTTCGTCCTCATCTCTGCCTCAACTACTGGAGGAAAATACTCGTGATCGAACTGCACCCATAAATCATCGATGGTCATCGAGTCCCTATCTCCAATAGTGGTAATAGACTCCCACCACTGTAAAGTTTCCCCGGTGAACTTGAAAGTGGATAACATTTGCCTATGCACCTCGCTACAGTCAACCAGACGCATGTAGTGTTGCATATCCTTCTTCCACTGGCATACTAGGACTACCTCAGAACTCCCCGAAACTCTAGTGGATGGCCCTTCTGAAATCTCTACCACTTTGTCGACCCCGAGTGGGCCATTGCAACTAGACTAGGTTGGGGGAAATGGGTTTCCATGGCTTCCATCGCTGCATTGACCGCTTGGACCACCACCTTTTCATTCTGGGTTGACGTCACTAATCTGGGTGGGGCCTGCGGTTGTGGAACCTCTAGCTCCTGCGGAGCCTCCCTCACATCATCCCTGGCTACTTCCCTAGAAGGTCTACCTCTCCTAGGAGGCATCTAAAATTTAAAACGAGTTGTATTACTTCACTATTGATACAAAACTAAATAACAGAAGCACAATAACTCTTAAGCCTGAAGATAAAGAAACATTCCTAAAAATAGGGCTCTATATCAATAGAACGTTATGCTAAAACGTAAAAAGCAGTACATATCCTATGGATACTAGAACCTGATGCTCTAATACCATCTATGACACCTCACTTAATAAAATACAGGGTGATCACTCCTATATCAATTTAAAATAGGAATCTCATTTTGTTCAGTCTTAGCACCACTGTCAAAAACTTTTTAAAATTTACTAACCACCTATTATTCAAAAAGCTGGTGCCAAATTTTATCTTCATTAATATAAGACAAAATAAGTGCGAAAATAAAATAAAACATCAAATGCTGATAAAATCAATCATCACATAGAATAATAAAAGTCTTGCCGAATAAATCACCGGCTAAAATTCAAAACCAACCAAACTAACAGAGTGTAATAAATCCCATACAATCTAAAAAGAAACTAAATAAAACAGTGAGTGACATGCTCGAGATAGGCTGATATGAATCCCTATACTAGTAATAGAAAATAGATGCGTCTATCCAAATCTTGCAACATCCACATGTGTTGCAGCTGCGAATCCCTGAATAAAGTCACACCTGGCGTCCCTGTGGCTGGACACCGAAAAGGTTTTGAAAACATTTGACAGCAAGGGTTAGGACCCAAAACATTTTGAAAATATTTAGCAAATGATTAACTTGTCGTAATTAAAATGCAGGAATGTTATTCATATTTAAATTAGTATCGTACTCTCTTGAGGACTTACTCACCCCTCCACTGTTGTACACACCTAATGTTCCTTTTCATAATCCCTTAATTAGACTACCCCGTCTAACTATCCTGATTATAATTTCTCCTTTAAACCAGCCTACTCAAACCCGAGTATGCTTAAGATATGATTTATAAGTTATTAATCACATTAACTTAGCTAATCATTTTCCCTTTTTAAATCCATATAACATTCACACACGTTATATAATTAATACAATCCACTTAATGTATGTAATTAACCGTATATAACTATTTATCCCATTATATACGTACAATCATATTATAACCTTCACACATATGTTGAATATATATAATTCATCCTCTCGAGCATTATCTCACTGAATGTATTCTCTAAAGTGCTATTAACCCAGGCTACTCAGTTCCACTTGGAGTTCCGAGACAATTATGGACCACTGAATCAGAACGTAAATAATAAACGTAATGGAGGCGGTCATATTCCCCCGAGGATGAAGACATCATCTCAATGCCCCACCTCTGAAATTGGACGCTATGACCTGGAGATATACTCGCCCTACTCCTCAAGCTAAGGAATTTATCCACATCGCAAAACCTCCCTTGATAGTACTAGAGTATATAATTTAAATAAATATATAGTCATTGATATTTATAAGCACACAATATATATATATATATATATACTATTACACATCATATATATATAATAATTAATTCCCGGCTGTACAGTGTTCAAATACCGTAGCACTAGCCTAAAATCCCGATTCTATGGTCCGACTCTAATTTAAGTAATTAGTTTCACTTTAATTAATTGTCTTAAAGTACTGTCGCTCAACTATATTACCCGGACATTTTCCATTGGTCCAAAATTAATGCTCATGAATTGTTATTCGAAAATTTATCCACAATGTATCACGCACATCGCACCCCCTAATCCAATTACATTCCCCACAATTGTTAGGAAATTTATTCTCATATTTAGTTTTCCTTAAATAAATACTCTAGAATTTAATTCTTAAATAACACCCCTATATATATTAAAACTGGCCGACCTACCAAAATTCTGGGACCGTTGATCGATCGACTCCCTGGGTCAATCGATTGATAGATCAGATACCCATCTTCTTCGATTTGTCTGTTTCCTCCATTGTTAACCCAACCAATCTTTTAGTTTCACTCCCAGTATTCTCCGATAACAATCAACAATATTTTCACATGAAAATAGGTTTTAATCACCCTAACAACCTGAATGCCACAACTAATTTCCATGAATTCCAAAAAAAATTCGATTCAGGTTTTATCTGAGTTTCAAACATCCAATAAAATTTTACATATCTATTATCAAAAATTTAACATTGATTCTTACTGGATTTAACATACGATTCATAATTTTATACTCGATAATGATAAAACACAATTAATTTCACCCTTAATCTCATGAGAGTGTTTCATTCACCGAAACCCAATTTCACATGAGTACTCACCCAAAAACAGATTTTCGATACACCTACTACAATATGAATTGATTATCACAATTAAAAATCACACGAAGTTAACCACTTGCCTTTTTTGGGTTCGTAGAATCTGATCCGTTGAGGTAGAGAAAGGTTTGATGAAGAATACTGATAAGAAGCTTTTTGGGTATGGTCGTTGTCTTTAAAAGCCACTTTCAAAATTCCCTTGAGTACCTACAAAACATGTCTAAAACAACTCGTATTGCGGTAAGTATGGGTATCAATCCAACTTTCAAGGTGAAACAATTTATGTGAAAACTTGCAATCCAATTTTTATGAAAATATTTTTTTGATTTTTTTTAAAACAAATTCAAGGGAAAAGTTAACTAATGCTAAAATTACGAAATGGCGAAATAATAAAAAAAAAAGTTTGAGCAACCGAGTGTGAAATATGTGAGAAGGTCAAGAGATGGGATTACACTTGCATTTTCAATTATTTTAATTTCCCAATTTATTAATTTGAAATATTTCGAGACAATATTAAATCGATAATCTAACTCTCGTTAAAATTATAAATTTAATAAAAAAAATCAGAAAATTAATGTAAAAATGTCACACGATGAAAAATTAGGACTACACTAATTTCAGAAAATTACATGCTAGGATCAATTTAACGAAAACAATAGCAATCTTCAAATTTCAACACCGAATTAATATTCAAATTTCGGAAAATATCTCTAGTTCGATTCCTAAATTCAAACAGTAATTTGTTCAATTAATTTACTAACTCTCGTTACATAAATTAATTGGTGACAGTTAAAAAATAATTTACCTATAAATATAAAATTAATAAGACCAATTAATTAAATTAACATCATTCGCAGTGCATCCCACCCCTTGAACGTGGTGCTTTGCCAAACATTCTCATGTGTGCATAAACAGCAATAAATAACATATCAATAAGGAAATAAATTGAAAAGAGAATGTAGAAATACAATACGCAATTTTTTCCACAAATTATTCTTGAAATGCGCCTTGACATGCGTCCAACTTCTTTATAATTTTCAACACTTGATTGCAAAAAGATGACTAAAAACTAAACCTAAAAATTATTCTAAAGCTAAACTAACTTTTTTTTTGTATTTTTCTGAATTTGTTTCATGACCCTGAACTGTATATAATATACACAGTTGCTCTCTCTCTTGTCTCTGTTTTTTGTGTATCTGAGAGTCCTCTTTTATATATGTTGCTCCTCCCTTTTTTATAACCCACGAAGTTGGCTTCAAAGATATGTGGGATTTTCCTTTTGGCTTGGGATTTACTCTGATTTTTATGGAGATAAGGTTAAATTGGGTTTTGCTAGCAATGGGTATAGTTGTGTGGCAAATTACGTGTTGGGTTGAAGTTATATGGGGTAGCAGGTTCGGGTTTGGAGTTGAGTTTGGTTTCGGGTTTTGCCCGGATCGTGGTCGGGTTATGGCTCAGCAGGTGGCGGGTTCGGGGTTTGTTGGGCTTGGGTTTGACAACGGGTAAGGGGGTTGGGTATGGTGGTCGCGGCAGCGCCGGGTTCGAGCTCGCCAGAGGCTTGCTGTTGGGTTGAAGGGGGAAATGGGTTTGTTGGTTAATGGGTATTGGGTATTGAAATAGTGAGAGAAAGGAGGTTGGGTTTAAGGTTGGTGATGGGTGGTTTTAGTTATGGAGGTTGTTTGGAAGAGGAGAGAGAATCGTGGGTGAAGGTTGAAGATGGAGTTCGGGGATGGTTAGGTATGTGTATGTGTATGTGTATGGAAATTATGATATGAGTGTGTCTTAATTTATACCTTAAAAAAATTAAAATTAAAATAATCTAACATACTAAATAAAAACTAACTAACTAAAAAAATTAAAATCAACTAAAAAATAAAATAAATTCATAATTTAAAAGAAATAAAAGAAACAAATTTAAAAATAAAACTTAAAAAGAAATCAAAATCAATTAAAATTAAAATAAAATTCCTAAAAAATGTAAAATTTAATAAAACTAAAAATAAATAAAATCCTAAAAAAACTAATCCTAATACAAATAAAATAAAATAATGATTAAAAATTAAAAACTAATAAAAAATCAAAATAAAAAAAAAAGAAATAGAAAAATAAAAAATAAATCCTAGAAAATTCTAAAATAATTCCTAAAAATAAAAACGACACAAATAAAAAAAAATAAAAAAATAATAAAGGTACAAACTCAACACATACAGGTTCGGGTGATGGACTGGGCTCGGTGTTGGCTTAGTTTTGGTTCGTGAATAGGGTTTGGGATATCGAAACTCATCGGGCAAGATCATAAATGGACTCCAGACTTCGCGGTCTCCTTTGATTTCTTCAATGCACGCTTTTAACCGCTTTTATGTCGCAATTGACTGGATTTAGCATTATTTGTACTGCGACTGTGTATTGACCTGAGAAGTAATAAAATACGACATAAGGCCATTTTTTATTAAAACGAGTGACTAAAATGTTTCCATTTAGGGTATATAATAGACATTTTTGGGTTCTTATCAAATACCCAATTTGTTCCTTGTCTTGTCTCTAAACGATCCTCAATTCTCTTCCAATAGCTCCCTCTAGCTTTCTCTCAAGCTCTTAGGTTTAGTTTTGTGTTTTTCTGTGGTTCAACACTCTTAGATTTAGGTTTAATACGCTAATCCCGTTTAGTTTAATGGGTCAAGCCCAAGTGACCCGAACACCCCCATGTGGGCCAGATTATGCCTAAAAATGTCGAGAGACCCAATTACTACCCTCGGGTACTCTTTTCCAACTATATCGGCCTATCCGGACTCAACCGTGCAATCAGAATTGTCATTCTAATTTACTAAAAGTCCTTATCTCACACCCAAATTAGTCTATACCCGACTCCCGATTGAGATAATACATGCGACGTCACTAATACACGTTATGACGTAAAAATATTATTACTATTCACATAGTAATTTAATTTCCTATTAACCATTTACTCTCCAATTAATATTTAAATAAATATTACCATAATTAATTCAATTAAATTACGACACACAAGTAATTTAAAATTTACTCGAATTAATTAAGTATTGAAATGCACAGAAATACGGGGTGTTACAAAAGAATTTAGTTAAAGAGATTGATTAATTGAAGTGGGGGTCTTTTCACCTCTAATAAATGTTTATTTATACAACGCGTGCTCAAAAGTAATGATGATATAAACATGGAGTAATGGTGTGGGAGATTAACGGTCCACTAATTAATTTTTTCCCATAAATAAATTAGTGTGGGGGTATGTTTGTATCATATTATCATTGCCTAATGAGATTTTTCCATGTAGAATTACTAAGCAAAAATACAACTGAAGTGTAATGCATGGGTTTAATGTAAAAGGAAGCTCAAATGCTTGACATATGTCAAGGTTGTGGATGTTGGTTGAGCATTAAGGTATGGGTATGATGAAATTTAAGCAACTAGGCGGGAAAATCTAATTGGTTAACCAACCAATAACTAATAGTTTCATGGCAAGGAACTTTATAAATAAGTAGCTAAAAGACAAAAGTAATAAGAAAACCATAAAAAATCACATTTACTCGGTTTATCCCTTTTATTTCCTTTTCCTTTCATTTATTTATAGCTTTTCTTTCATTCAAAGTAGTTTGTAACTCTTTTTACAGTTTATTAAAAGTTTCCTTACCTTTACATTTGATTTGCTTTACTTCCTTACTTTCCAGTTCATAGTGTAGTTGTTTTCTTCATCGCAATTATCTATTTTATTTCTAATTTTAAATCTTTACTTTTATTTCAGTTTAAGCTAATTAGTTTTCTTCTTTACCTCTAGTTAATCATAGCAATTTATCACTCTCATTAAAGTCTTCCCTAAGATAAGTACAAGACTTCTTAATTAAATGAACCAATGGTACACAATTGTCTGATTATCACAAGGCTAAGATAAATCAATTGGTTGGCAATACCATAACCTTGCTTGGCACGGTCACAATTATCCAAACCACATAAAGAAAGGCAAGTGACCCAAACACTAGGCGCCCTCCCTCTCCATCTTTATTGGAAACCTTTTGGCCAGGGATGGAGTCACAATGACAACACTAATTTACTCTAAAATTTAGGGAACAAGATATGCCACTAGGTGGCGAATTTTTCATCATAATCATCACCTGATGACTTGCTAAGAATTCTACAAAGTAGGGCTGCCAATTTTTGACACAACAACCCATTTATAGTAATAACTCGATATGACTCGAACATGACACGATTAACTTGTGTAGATTTAATAGTACTCAAAACTTGTACTCAAACCAAAATCAACACAACCCAAAGAAGACACGACTAACCCGAATTACCACCCCTACTTCAAATGAGTCATCGGAGGAAGAAGATATTATCTCACAAGTAAAAAACTAAAATTTCACAACTTATATTTATGATTTCACAAAAGGAGTTTAATGGTGAAATTGGTTGCCATTGACACTTTATATAGAAACTTTGGAAAATTAACCGGTAGTAAATTAACGATTGAAGTCTAATCATCTATTATGAGGCATTTCACGGAAAGTACGAGTATGTTTAGAATAATGATATGAACTTAGATCTTGCAACAAGTCATGTCGAATCGTGTCGGGTTTTTCTTTGTCTTCTGGACTTATCGGGTTCGTGGCTAAATAGATGGGTTTTTTATCGTGTGAAAAACTATATTCAAACCCGACGCATTTTTTAACGCGTCGTATCGTGTTCACCCGTTATTACCTATTAAGATAATAAATAATTTTGAATCGTATATGGGTTGATACATAAACCCAATATTAAACTTGAATGAAGCAATCTATTCCTTACATTACAAAAACTCTCATTAGGTAATGTTCACTATTAATATATTAACATTACACTACATAAACTATTTGTAACACTCAACATTATTTCTTAATTACTAAAATTAATGGATCTTAACGGGTATTAATGTGTGAAGGGGGTCAACACTAACTCAACTCGTAAACTATAATTAACACTGATATAACCCCTGATCAGTAATGTTTAGGCACATATTCTTCACATTTATCCCCTTAATTTCGGTATTTTTATGATCCCGTGCAGTGTAAGTAGCTTGGATTTGTCTCTTATTTATTCTACTAACCTTTTTTGGCAAGTATTTCGTGTTTTGTGTATTTCTCATGTGTTTTACAGGTATTTCATGCAAGTTAGTGCGAAGGAGAACACAAAACAGTGAAAGAAACCAAGAAATGGAGAGTTGAAGGGCATTTTCGTAATTTTTCAGCCTTAGTCCGGAGGTGGGGCCAACTAGAAAGTTTAATAGCTCTAAATTACAAGAATACTAGAAAAAACGGCACCTCAATCCGAGCTACGGTGAAGAAGTTACGATGTTTTGAAGTTGCGCGATAATGAAGAGTCTGGATGTGCGGATTTCTGTAATTAATTATGCATTTAATGCAGTGCAACTCTTGGAAAACTTGTTCCACAAGCGAAATTTGATGCCAAATTCGTGCAACTTGGTGCTATAAAATACCAAGCCCTACCTCATTTTCTAGGGGGAGTGGAATTCTAGAGAGAGGGAGTTGCTAGAGAGAGGCTAGGTTAGGAGTAGGTTAGAAGTGCTAGATTGAATTTTAGGGTTAGATTTTGAGAGCAAATTTTCTATTCCTTCAAGAGTTTTCATGAACCCTAGTTTGTAAGAAATTCTGGATTCCAATTCCATTTTTGTTGCTGAATTCAAGTAATATCTTTCCATTCTCTATTTTTATTATTTGCAAATTATTTCCCATGTCTTGTAGATCCATAATTTTGTGTGTGAATTTATTCTTGAACCAAATCATGAGTAGCTAAATTCCCAAGGGTTGGGGTACATGAACTCAATCCAAGGCAAATTATTTATGTAGAAAATAGAGGTTAAATTAAAATATTGATTGAATCGTGAAAGCACCGCTTTATATTTACCTTTGATTTCGTATGGTGCGGGCTTGAACCTCATATACGTAATGCTTAGAATATATAAAGATTGGATTCATTCACCGCTTTATATATATCTTTGATTTCATATGATGCGGGATAGATCCCTCATATATGTAATGCTTAGAATGTATAAAGACCGGATCTAGTCAATAATTTTAATTTACAATTCTAGTATTCTATACGGTAATTTGTTAAGGATTGAGGGATTGTACCCTACCCTATTTTCTTCCATTTGTCAGATCTAAATCTATTTGCAAATTTCAGTCTGTTTCTCTTAAGTAAAGTTTTTAGTTCATTAGAAATTTTCCCAATCTTTAATCACCTTTTTGTTTCTTTTGAGAAATCATTTCAAGATTTAATAATTTTTTTGATTATTATTTGGCAATCTCGATCCCTGTGGATACGATCCCGATTTACCGGGTTACTACTTGAGCGACAGGCTTGCACTTGAGCCTAGAGTGAACGCACTTTTGAGACAAATTCTTAGTCGCGTCAAGTAACGATCCACCCAATAACCTATAATTTTGTATCAGTTCGTTTCATGTCTTATTTTTGATAGGTCTATATAGGTCTTATATGTACTCCAAAATATATTCCAAAACATCTTTAAAAATGTATTTGTACATTGAGGTGGGGTCCATATAACTTACAACACTTAATACATTTTTGGAATGTGTTTGTAGGATGTCTTGGGGTGCCTATTATTTACTCGCACATATAAAGCCTTTTAACATATATTCGTGTTTAATGATTAACTAGTGAGGTGACTTTAATAAAGTAATTCTACACAAACCCTCAAAGTGTAACCACGAAAAAAACACGATTTAGTTGTCAAAAATGTATTAGCTTATGTTTTAAATGGATCAAATGTGTACCCCACACTCACCAATGCATTTTTCATAAATAAACCGGATTTGTTTTGCGGGAACAATTTGATTATTGTGTAGAATTACTTAATAATACACAAAAGAGGGAAATAAAAAGTTAACAAGATGATTTTTCTTTTTCTCTTTACCAAATCGTGCCTATCCAAGTTGATATTGAGAGTTAAAAGTACGGGTGACAATTCGTGTTGGACCATGTTTCGGGCCGACATGACACGTTACGAGTTTTTCCGACACGAACACGACACGAATTTATGTTTTTTTAGTTGACATGAACCCAACACAAATAAAAATGACACAACATAATTTCTTAAACTTCACACTAAATTAAATATAAATAGACACGATAATCGAAATAAAAATACGATTAACACGACAAGACGCGATAACACGACTCAGAATTTTGACACAAACACGATACGAAACGACTTTGTATTAAAAAACTAGACACGAACACGACATATCATATTAATTTCACATTAATTTTGAATCGTTCAGTATCGCTTTTCGTGTTGTTTCTAACATTATCACCCCCACTTGTTAAAGCCAAAGTGGTGCGGTGACACAAACCTAACATTATATTATTCTAAATTTAAAAAAGGTAAGAGGAACCCATCTTTCTCTCGTGGGAGCAAGTGGCGTTTTTGGAGACTAAGTCATATCATATGCCCTGAAATCCTGCGTTCAATTTCTCCCTTACTTTTCCTCTGCAAAACATTCATTCCAATGGTTGCCAGTGACTTCAACATTTTTTAACACCACACAATGGTATGCTATATTTTATTATTTTCTAATGTTGTTTTTATATGCTTGCTTTAGAGTTTGTTTTGTATTTTGGTACATCGATATCCAAATTCCAATTTATGGTATTTTAGCCCATCTTATAATGTTACAATAGATTTTATAATACTTTTTTTTTGTTTTCTATCTTTTATTTTTCCCACTTCCCCCCTTAGGAAAATGAATTTCATGCAAAGTTGGAAATCTTTACCCTCTGCTCCAATGACACTATGACACATGTATTTAAAATAAGATTGTTAATATTGCTTTACAGTGACGTTTTAAATGTTCAAAATGACCATGTAATTTACGTTTTTTGTTAAGATAAATAGAGCACAGAGGAAATTTTAGAGGGAGGAAGAGTTCTCATTAATTGGTGTCAAACGAAGGGGAGGTCACCCCTTATTTATAGTAAAAGTTGGTAAAGTCCTAATAGGAGAGGATATCCACTTAAATAGGATAAATACAATATTTATAACACTCCCCCTTGTATGTACACCATATCCACCATTCAATGATCATTGCCTCATTAAAACCTTACTAAGGAAAACCCATTGGGAAAAAACCGTAGTGAAGGAAAAAGAGTACAATTTATTGTGATCATTCAGTCGGTGTTGGACGTGCTTAATGCTGCCTCATTAAAACATTTACTAGGAAAACCCATGTAACAACCCGAGACCTTAGAGACGATTATTTATTTATTTTTGGGAGAAATAAATATTTTTTTATTGGAGAAAAATTAAATTGGCATTTGAGGTCAAGATTTGAAGTTGCTAGAAATTGTATCGAATGGCGATTCTGAGGCTGTAGCTGTGTTCGGAAGGGTCGAGAAAGTCAAAATGACTGTACTTGGGGTCTATTTAGGTTCTGAAATAATTTTAAGTTCGTTTGGCTCAAATTAAAGTTACCGAGTCATTTAAAGTGTGTATTATCATTTAAATATGTGTATGTTGTGAGACAAGGCTTAAAAGCCTATGGGAGATCAAATCTCCTTAGAAAGAAAGAGACAAATAGAAAGAAATAAAGAGAGAAGAAGAGAAGAAGGAGAAAAGAGAGAGAAAGTTGAGATTTTCGGCCAATATGCGATCTCGAGGACGGATCAGACCCTACAAACCCGAGGTAAGTGATTAAACTTGCTAAATAATTGTTGTGTACCATTTATTGCTTGATTTGTGGATGAAATTTACGGATTTTAGGTTTAGTTTATCATAACCTAACTTTTTGGAAAAACCTTAGATTTATAGTGTATAAATAGATTTCATGTTAGAAATTACTTTATAAGTGTTTTTGAATGATTATTAAGGTTCTATGCGTGATTGGGTTGAAGAGAAATGAAGAGAAAATGATTAAAATGAATTTTGGAATTTTTGGCTTACTAAAAAGTAGCCATTTTCGAGGATTCTGCAGAGCCGAATCAATTCGGCCCCTTACCGAATCGATTCAAAAATATGCAGGTGCCCAGGTCTGAGTGACCGAATCGATTCAGACCCCAGCCGAATCGATTCGGCCTGAGACAGAGTCCCAGGCCTGATGACCCGAATCGATTCGCCTTGGAGACCGAATTGATTCGCAGGGCCGAATCGATTCGAAATTGGCCCGAATCGATTCGGAAACAGGGCATTTTGAGGGAATGTTTTCTAGGGAGAATTTCATTCCGATTTTGTTCAAGGTTATCGATTGGGAACCTTTATAGGAATAATATGAAGTATGTTTTGGAGACATTTAGAGAGTTTTCATTTTGAGAAATTATTGAAGTCTTATTGACTAAATTTGAGGAATACCGATTAGAGAATATGGTATGATCTAAGTGGGGAAGCCCACCAACATTGGAAATTCTATTTGGAGATAATTGTTAAATTTATATGAAAGAATGAGAATGAGTTTAGAGATAATGGATTTTAGAATCAAATCCCAAATGGGATAACTTTGAAGGTTCATATAATAAATTGAACTATGTTATGGATTGAGAATTATAAATGCTAATGAATGTGCATACGGATATATTAATATCCTTAACGATGATTGATTTGGGAGATGTCTCACACAATGAGAAATGCTAATTGAGGAGCATTAGGATAAAGAACATCCTTAACTTAAATAGAATTGAGAGACAATTCATAATTAGAAGCGACGGGTAAGCTTTAAGCGAGAAATAGTATAGCGTATACTGAGTGGGAAAGATGTGTGATCATTTACGGTTGTATATCAAGAGAGATAGATATACTACATCATGATATTAATTCAACTACGCCTAATTGCGTAATACAAATATATAAATGATGTGGTAGGTATACCTTATATGATGGTATATCTTTGTATGATGTGATGATGTATGTATACCTTATGTGATGGTATATATATATATATAGTGAAGCATACTCCCTCCTTGCTATCAGTGGGAAGTTGCGTGCGTTGAGGGTGAGCACTCTGGCTCGATGAGAAGTGTGTAGATATTCCCCAGGTCATAGTCGTCCATGGTGATTATTATGTGATATATATTTATTTTGGGGGTGAGAAGTCATGGGTATGTGTCGTTCTCACTTGTCGGTTAGGAACTATGACCGCTTCTCGGACGTTGTATGCGTGAGTTGATCACGAGGTGGGTGTCATTTAACCCCACCAGGTGGTTTCCAGTTTTCTACGTGGATGGGCAACTGGAAGATGGTAGCGTAGTGAGCCTGCGTCCTCGAGTTATAGCTCGTTTGGATGGTTATTATATTATGGATGTGATTGGTTATTCGGGAGTCGAGGGCATAATGGACCTCAATGACCAACATTGTCAATAAGTAGTGTATCAGGGGGGTTCCTTGTTTGGATTTCTCCTCGGTGAGACATCCCATGCACGAAGCTCAGTGTAATGTGGGGAAGTGAGGAGAAGTTATTCCTTAATGCTAATAATTATATATATAGTACTTCTCGACGATCGACAATGCCAGAAGTAGTGTATCGGAGGGTTCCTTGTTTGGATTTCGCTTTTGCGAGAAGTCCCATGCAAGAACCGTAGTGCACTGTTGAGAATTGAGGATAAATAAATAAATTAAAAATTGGAATAATAAGAATTTGGGTTACATGCATAATGCATTACTGGCATAATGAATCTCGAAAATCAATACTGTCAGGAGTAGTGTAACAGGCGGTCCTTGTTTGGATTTCGCCTCGGCGAGACGTCCCACGCACGAAACGTAGTGCAGTATTGAGAATTGGGAGAAGTTTAGTCCTCAGCAATTAGATGCTAATAACTCATCTATATAATTGTATATTGTTGGCATAATTAGAATATGAGAAATTCTAGTAAAGAAAATGTTTATGTTGAATGTATGATTGGATTACAAAATGGGTATGTAAACCCTATATGTTATGTAAGTGAACAAATTCATGAGAACTATAATATTAAAGGTTAAAGTATATGATTTAAATGGAATTCAACAAGTGTACATTGGGAGATAAGTTAGATGGTTTTAAGTGAATGTTTACATTGGGTTTTAGTTAGATTCATTTACCTAATTAGCCTTGGGCATCTATTTGGAGATCACGTGCATACCTTTAGTGGCGCGCTTTAGTTGAGAGGTGAGTTGGACTTTCATGGAGAGTACGACTCCACCTTTATCATGTAATAATGCATTTATAGTTATTATGCATTTTAATGCACTTGCTATAAAATGTTTTCAACTTGGGCTCTGACCCGTTTATATTTTCTCCTGCTACGTACATATATTGTTTTACTTTAGGTGTTTCTCCGTAAGGACGCCATTGGGGATTATCCATCTGGTGTATTCGTGGAGTTGTGGCAGTAGCGGGTTGTTGCGGCACTTTGCTTTAGTCGATTCCTATCTACTATATATCTAGATTAGGATTCATTTTGTACATCGGGTTTTTACCCAAGTGTTGTAGATTAGTACTTTTATTCTTCTCTCTCTCAGATTATTGTATTGTCTGCGACCCGACAGCATATTCGGATATTTTACTTTGTACATTTTGTTGTACTCTTTCATATTATTGGAGTTAGTTTGCATTGCTCATCATAGTTAGATGTAGTATTGTTGTTTATTATTTGAATGGTTGGATTTGATTGGTGTTAAATAAAAGTTTTAAATTTTTCTCAATCCGCTTTTAATAGTTTCGGGTAGTTAGCCTTATATTATTTAGTATTGTCGGTTGATGTTGAGACTGAGCCATCTAAGATACCTGATTTACAGTAGTATAGGGCTGGCCACCCGTTATTATTTTGAGCGAGTTGTCACCGATGGTATCAGAGCATCAGGTTCTAGTGTCCTTAGGATCTGTGTGGGTTACTACGATCTTCCGTAAACGTACTTGATGTAGAGCCTTATTACTAGGACTTTTGTATTCACATGTCCATAATTCTTCTGTGATTTGAAAACATTTGAAAGGAGTTCTGATAGATGTAACAACCCGTGACTTTGGAGACTGAGAAATTAAATTTTTGGCAAAATAAAATTTAATTAAATTGGAGAATTTTTAAATTTGGGAAATGACGTCCAAAAATTTAAGGAGGTTTCGAAGTATTCCGGATGATGATTTAGAGTGTGCCATCGATCCCGGATGGGTCGAGATAGTCAAAATGACTGTCATTGGGTTTTATTTCGGTTCCGGTTTATTTTTAAGTCAATTTGACTCGAATAGGAGTAACCGAGTCATTTAAAGTGTGTATTAACATTTAACACTGGGACTTATGTTTTAAAGGCTTAAGAGGCTTAAGAATCAAGCCATTCTCATTTGTGAGAAAGGGAAAAAGAGAAAGGAAGAAGGAAAGAAGAAGAAAAGAAGAGAGAGAGGAAGAAAAGCTTGGAGATTCTGGCCCAAACGCGACATTGAGGACGATCCAACCTCTACAAAATCGAGGCAAGTGTTTATTCTTGCTAAATAAGTCATTTGTGTATTTCATTTCATATTTTGTTGGTTAAAGAAATGGATTTTGGGTATTAAAATCAAAACCTAGATTTTTGGGTAATAATCTTGAAATTAATGTTTAGATATGGGTTTGATGGTGTAGAAATGGTTGGGATGAACTTTGGGTTGATTTGTTAGCTTAGAATCATGTTGTGATGAAGGTTTGTGGGTAAGAAGAGAAATTTTAGGGTTTAGAATTCGTGGGTTCAATGAAGAAGAAGAACCCTTTAAATTCTGCAGACCCGAATCGATTCGCCCCTTAAGCGAATCGATTCGGCCTAAGCAAAATTGGCAGGTCTGCATTGACCGAATTGATTCGGACTCAAGGTGAATCGATTCGGCCTGAGACAGAAGCCCAGGGCTTTGAACCCGAATCGATTCGCCTTGGAGGCCGAATCGATTCGAAAACAGGGCATTTGTAGTGATTTTCTCAATAGTGACTTCTAACCCTATTTGGTTGGGTTATTTAATTTTGGGTCTTCTTTCATGATGTAAGAGATATATTTTGGAGACTTATAAGGGGTTTCTCACATATTAGGATCATGGGGATTTCTTGAAATAGTTTGGGAAAAATATATGTGTATGCATAGGAGTTGTGTGTGTTTATGGAGATAGTGAGAAACCTCATTGGGGTTGAAAATCCTAATTATAAATCAAAAGTGAGTATAGATACAATGGGAGGTTAAGAACTCTTAGAGAGAGTTGCGAGGGTATGTTGTGAAATTCTTATCCGACATTTATATCAAATCCTTATGGAGATAGGATATCATTAAGATACAATTTGGGGACCAATGAGAGAGACTAGTCGCATTATCCTTAGTAATGATAAATTTAAGGGGTAAATCATAAGTGTTAGACTAGGGGATTCATGAGAGTAAATGAACCGTAGTCCGAATTGGGAACGATTGGATCGTACTATTAACTAGAATAAGTGGTAGTATAAATTCTAGTCAGGATAATTTTTACATAATTGTGTGGAAATAACTATTAGGATTCCAATACTTGAAATGAAGTTGGGATAAGTTTAGGTTTATACACTATTAGTTATGTATATGCCAATGGTCAAATAGTACTAGAGATATTTATGTACTTTCGAACATATATGAGATGTGTAGTGATTGTTACCTACACTAAATCTTGGGTGATAACCTAAATGTTGGATATATATATATATATATATATATATATATATATATATATATATATATATATATATATATATGTGTGTGTGTGTGTGTGTGTGTGTATATATATCTTGGAAGGCTATTCATCATAGGAAAAATGGATGAATATGCTTCAAGTGAGGGATCGTATTCACATATCGAGATAAATTAAATGAGTTTTGGGTGATGGCTAGTATATTGAGGTTTATATATACTTAAATCCGAGTTTAGAAATTTCATACATACAAACGAGAGGTAGTGTGTATATATATATATATGTGGATATGTGGATATATATCTGTACAGATATGAATATATGGATATATTTATGTTGTGAATATTTAAACCGTATGTGATGGTTTAATTATATGATGTAATCATATGTATGTATATATATTGTGCATGTGAATGATATATATACTTATGTGGTTAAGCATACCCCTCTCATGCTATCATTGCGAAGTTTCCACGCAGAGGGTGATCATCCTGGCTCCAGGAGCAGGGTGTGGATATTCCCCAGGTCATAGTCGTCCATTGTGCTATTATGTGATATGCATTTCTTTTGGGGTGGGATGTGGTGGGTATGTCTCATCTCATTGATCGATTAGGAGCTATGACCGCTTCTCGGGACGTCATGTGTGTGTGTTTGGCCCCGATGTAGATGATATTGCGTCCGACTGTGGTCCCCATGATGGTATGTGAGTAATGCCACGGAAGATGATAGCATGGTGCAGTTTATCGGCGATACATATAGCCGGGTATATTATGTGCATGGCCATTGTACATCATATATAATATGTACACTTGGATATGGGAATGCATGATTGTATATATATATATGGTTAGAATAAATACCTATATATATATTTATATATCCTATAGGTGAAAGGATATGGAGTCTTTATGGAGTACATCTTGGGATGATTATGATGTACTAGATTGATGGGGGTGGATGTATCGTATTTAAGGAATATTTCGGTTACATCATCCCAAGGATATTATTGGAGATTTTGAGTTGTTCTTATATGGTAATCTAAATTCAGTAGTTGTAATAGTAGAATTGTATGTATGGAAGAATGGATCTCTAGGATCGACATTGTCAAGGAGTAGTGTAACGGGGGGTTCCTTGTTTGGATTTCGCTTTGCGAGACGCCCCACGCACGAAACGTAGCACAATGTTAAGAGTAGAGAGAAGTTTTGTCCTTATTAAATTGAGCATGTTAAATAGAGAATAAAATCTTAAAATAAAGCATAATATTAATATGCATGGTAATAAAAGTTGGATGAATGATTAAGTTAACTGGAATTTATAAAGCCTAGTATGGCATATATGTTTGTAAAAATAATTAAGTGTGATTAGAAAAGGTTAGATTCTTGGGTATGTTAGGAGGGAAGATCTTGTGGTTATAGGTTGTACCTATGGTATGTTAGGTTGTCCTTATGGGTAGGATAACTTAATTAAGGTTTCAGGATGCGAATAGGTGGGCGCCGTTAGATGAGAGGTGAGTTGGGGTTTCATAAGAGTGCGATTCCACTTTAATTATGAAATAAGTGCATTTATATTTATTATGAACGGTTAACACACTTGCTAAAACATTTTTTTTACACTCGGGCTCTGACCCGTTTATATTTCTCTTTGCTATATATGTATGTGTATACTATTACAGGTGTCCCACCGCATGGATGTCGGATGCCCTTCTATCCAGAGTCTTGGGAGCCGTAATAGGTGTGGAATATTGTGGGATTTAGTTTGTAGCTTCTTTGTAAATCTAGATAGGATTCATTATGTACATCGGGTTTGTACCCAAGGGATAGTGAGAAATGTTTATATTTTTTTCATTTCAGTTATTGTATTGTCTGTGACCCGACAACCTATTCGGGTTTATTTCTTTACGGTGTACTCATTTCTTTTTATTCTAGCACTTCATTTATCATGTACTTGTGTGTGTTTTACCTTTATTAGTAGTCCTATAGTGTTGGTTTTTTTTTTGTTCTATGTTTTATTTAATTTTAACATGTAGCTTATATGATATCGGGTAGATAGTCGTATATTATTTAGTACTGACAGTTGATGTTGAGACTGAGCCATCTGAGACTCCTGATTTAATGTAGTATAGGGCTGGCCACCCGTTATTATTTTAAGCGGGGTGTTACAGATGGTATCAGAACATCAGGTTCTAAAGTCTTTAGGATCTGTGCGGGTTTTCTGAGTTCTTCCGTTAACATTCTTGAGATAAAGCCCTACTATTAGGATTGTTGTTTTCACTGCGTTTATTTTCTTCTCTGAACTGTATTCACTTGATCGACGTTCTGATAATAGTTGCTCCCGTTTCAGACGTCGCCTAGATTATGTCATCTAAGAAAGGACAAGATTAGAGATACAATACCCATAACAGATTTTGGGTACGCTTTGATTGGAGGTAATCTTTTTCCTCGATTCAGGCGGAAATAAGAAAGAGAACTTTAGCAGTGGTTCAGGGTGTTCTATCGGTGGTTGAGTAAGAAGGGGAAATTTACTCGAAGCGAATCTTGGACTTAGTAATATAAGTCTGAGGAGAGGTATGTACTGTAGTCCTTTGGAGGTTTAGATTAAGAAACCCGTCAATCTTTGTTAGGAAACCTCGTGATGCTGACTTCTACCGATGGAAGGTAGGTGGCATTGACCAATTGTTAGGGGTATCGTCTTTATTTAAGAAGGGCATAAGAAATTTGGAGACTCGAGTTCGTTGAGTAGGACTGAGGGAGTTTTTGGTAGTCACAATCGCGTTTCGTACTTCAAAATGGTTAGGAAGGATTTTGAGGAAGATGTTTCTCTTGTGGAGAAATAGGTTTAGGAATGATAATTGTCCTGGAAGAAGTAGAATACTTTAAATAAGGATCCAAGGATGAAGTAAAATAATTGGATTATGGAAGTATAAGGTAGAATACCTTTCTTTGGGTTTAAGTCACGCTTTGTGTGATATTGGGAACGTCGCGCGTAAGGTATGATGATTAGTAGCCGCTACACCATTAGGGTGTATAAAATTTCCTTGGAGAAAGGAGTGAGTAAGTATGGCTTTTGTATGGCATCTTTTGAGAAAATAAATCGTCTCGTGAGGAGATAGTCGAGAGTTATAATATTGAATTCCGGAAGTGTGGAATGTCGAGGTTTGTTGAATAGTGGTTATAAGGTTATTTGTCTTATGGATAGGTTAGGGCGTGTAATTATAGTATTCTAATGAGGGAAGGACTTGCTTTGAAACAATGTTTTGGTGTGATATATAGGAATGGTATAATTGAGACGCTTAGAATTTAGCAGAATTAGCATCGAGCTAGAATTTAGCTCAGGGTTGCGCTAGTTTTGAGAACTAGGTGGTGATTAGGGTATTGTATTTGATGAGACCTTGTGTCTTAAACATAAGGTATTTAATTGGCGTGTTTAAAGACATGGAATTGTTTTGTATTATGTGTTGCATAGGCCTTCGGGTAATATTTAAAATATGAAAATCTTTTATAAAACCTTAACCCTGGCTCAACTAATCTCAATCCCTGACCTAGCTACACAGTAGTGTATTGGGAGGGTTCCTTGTTTGGATTTCGCTTGCGAGATCTCCCCCGCACGAAGGTAGCTAGTGTCAGGAATTGAGAAGAGTTCAACCATAGGAAATTTAAAACTTTTATATATTTAATATGTTGTTATAGATTATATTGTTGATAGTTATATTACGAATTGAGGCTAATGAAGCGTGATTATAATTCTACGAGTGGATCTCGTGTACAGGGTGTATGGGCCCCCTGGGTAGCTAGTTTGTTTTAAAATTTATATGGTTCGACGTGAGAACTAGGAATGATCTGTATAGTGATCTTGGAAGTAATTTAAGGACTAGAGGAGATTCAAGGTCCTAGGCATAATCTAAATTTCGCGGACGAAATTTTTATAAGGGCGGAAATATGTAATAACCTGTGACTTTGGAGACTCAGAAATTAAATTTTTGGCAAAATAATTTTTTTATTAAATTGGAGAATTTTTAAATTTGGGAAATGAGGTCCAAAAATTTAAGGACGTTTCGAAGTATTCCGGATGATGATCTCGAGTGTGCCATCGATCCCGGATGGGTCGAGATAGTCAAAATGACTGTCATTGGGTTTTATTTCAGTTTCGGATTATTTTTAAGTCAGTTTGACTCGAATTGGAGTAAACGAGTCATTTAAAGTGTGTATTAACATTTAAAACTGGGACTTATGTTTTAAAGGCTTAAGAGGCTTACGGATCAAGCCATTCTCATTTGTGAGAAGGAGAGAAAGAGAAAGCAAGAATGCAAGAATAAGAAAAGAAGAGGGAGAGGAAGAAAAGCTTGGAGATTTCGGCCCAAAGGTGACTTCGAGGACGATCCAACCTCTCCAAAATCGAGGCAAGTGTTTAATCTTGCTAAATAAGTCATTTGTGTATTTCATTTCATAATTTGTGGGTTAAAGAAATGGATTTTGGGTATTAATATCAAAACCTTTATTTTTGGGTTTAAATCCTGAAATTGATGTTTAGATATGGGTTTGATGTTATAGAAATGGTTGGTATCAACTTTGGGTTGATTTATTGGCTTAGAATCATGTTGTGATGAAGTTTTGGGGGTTAAAAGAGAAATTTTAGGGTTTAGAATTCTTGGGTTCAGTGAAGAAGAAGAACCCTTCAAATTCTGCAGACCCGAATCGATTTGCCCCTTAAGCGAATCGATTCGGCTTAAGGAAAATTGGCAGGTATGCATTGACTGAATCGATTCGGACTCAAGGAAAATTTATTCGGCCTGAGACATAAGGCCAGGTCTTTGAACCCGAATCGATTCGCCTTGGAGGCCGAATAGATTTGATGGGCCGAATCGATTTGCTGGGCCGAATCGATTCGGAAACAGGGCATTTGGAGTGATTTTCTCTATAGTGATTTCTAACCCTATTTGGTTGGGTTTATTAATTTTGGGTCTTCTTTAATGATGTAAGAGATATATTTTGGAAACTTATAAGGGGTTTCTCACATGTTAGGATCATGGGGATTTCTTGAAAATAGTTTGGGGAAAATATATATGTATGCATAGGAGTTGTGTCTGTTTATGGAGATAGTGAGAAACCTCATTGGGGTTGAAAATCCTAATTATAAATCAAAAGTGAGTATATATACGATGGGAGGTTAAGAACTCTTAGAGAGAGTTGCGAGGGTATGTCGTGAAATTCTTGGCCGACATTTATATCGAATCCTCATAGAGATAGGATATCATTAAGATACAATTTGGGGACCAATGAGAGAGAGTAGTCACATTATCCTTAGTAATGATAAATTTAAGGGGTAAATCAGAGGTGTTAGACTAGGGGATTCATGAGAGTAAATGAATCGTAGTCCGAATTGGGAACAATTGGTTCGTTATATCAACTAGAATAAGTGGTAGCATAAATTCTAGTCAGGATAGTTTATACATAATTGTGTGAAAATTACCATTTGGATTCCAAAACTTGAAATGAAGTTGGGATTAGTTGAGGTTTATAGACTATTAGTTATGTATATGCCAATGGTCAAATAGTACTAGAGATATTTATGTACTTTTGAATATAGATGATATGTGTAGTGATTGTTACCTACACTATACCTTGGGTGATAACCTAAATGTTGGATATATATGTATATGTTGGAAGACTATTCATCATAGGAAAAATGTATGAATATGCTTCAAGTGAGGGATCATATTCACATATCGAGGTAAATTAAATGAGTTTGGGGTGACGGCTAGTATATTGAGGTTTATATATACTTAAAGCCGAGTTTATAAATATCATACATACAAACGAGAGGTAGTGTATATATATATATATATATATATATGTGGCTATGTGGATATATATTTGTATAGATATGAATATATGGATATATTTATGTTGTGAATATTTAAATTGTATGTGATGGTTTAATTATATGATGTAATCATATGGATGTGTATATATTGTGCATGTGAATGATATATATACTTATGTGGTTAAGCATACCCCGCTTATGCTATCATTGGGAAGTTTTCTCGCAGAGGGTGAGCATCCTGGCTCCAGGAGCAGGGTGTGGATATTCCCCAGGTCATAGTCGTCCATTGTGTTATTATGTGATATGCATTTCTTTTGGGGTGGGACGTGGTGGGTATGTCTCGTCTCATTGACCGGTTAGGAGCTATGACCGCTTCCCAAGATGTCATGTGTGTGTGTTTGGCCCCTATATCGGTGATATTGAGTCCGGCCGTGGTCCCCAGGATGGTATGTGAGTAATTCCACAGAAGATGATAGCATGGTGCAGTTTATCGGCGATACATATAGCCGGGTATATTATGTGCATGGCCATTGTACATCATATACAGTATGTACACTTGGCTATGGGAATGGATGATTGTAAATATATATATATATATATATATATATGATTCGAATAAATACCTATATATATTTATATATCCTATAGGTTAAAGGATATGGAGTCTTTATGGAGTACATCTAGGGATGATTATGATGTACTAGATTGATGGGGGTGGATGTATCGTATTTAAGGAATATTTCGGTTACATCATCCCAAGGATATTATTGGAGATTTTAAGTTGTTCTTATATGGTAATCTAAATTAAGTAGTTTGAATAGTAGAATTGTATGTATGGCTGAATGGATCTCGAGGATCGACATTGTCACGGAGTAGTGTAACGGGGGGTTCCTTGTTTGGATTTCACTTTGCGAGACGCCCCACGCACGAAACGTAGCACAATGTTGAGAGTAGAGAGAAGTTTTGTCCTTATTAAATTGAGCATGTTAAATAGAGAATAAAATCTTAAAATAAAGCTTAATATTAATATGCATGGTAATAAAAGTTGGATGAATGATTAAGTTAACTGGAATTTATAAATCCTAGTATGGCATATATGTTTGTAAAAATAATTAAGTGTGATTAGAAATGGTTAGATTCTTGGGTATGTTAGGAGGGAAGATCTTGTGGTTATAGGTTGTACCTATGGTATGTTAGGTTGTCCTTATGGGTAGGATAACTTAATTAAGATTTCAGGATGCAAATAGGTGGGTGCCATTAGATGAGAGGTGAGTTGGGGTTTCACGAGAGTGCGATTCCACTTTAATTATGAAATAAGTGCATTTATATTTATTATGAACGGTTAACACACTTGCTAAAACATTTTTTTACACTCGGGCTCTGACCCGTTTATATTTCTCTTTTCTATATATGTATGTGTATACTATTACAGGTGTCCCACCGCATGGATGTCGGATGCCCTTCTATCCAGAGTCTTGGGAGCCGTAACAGGTGTGGAATATTGTGGGAATTTAGTTTTTAGTCGCTTCCTACTTCTTTGTAAATCTTGATAGGATTCATTATGTACATCGGGTTTGTACCCAAGGGATAGTGAGAAATGTTTATATTTCTTTCATTTCAGTTATTGTATTGTCTTTGACCCGACAACCTATTCGGGTTTATTTCTTTACGGTGTACTCATTTCTTTTTATTCTAGAACTTCATTTATCATGTACTCGTGTGTGTTTTTCCTTTATTAGTAGTCCTATTGTGTTGGTTTGTTGTTTGTTCTATGTTTTATTTAATTTTAACATCTAGCTTATATGATATCGGGTAGTTAGTCGTATTTTATTTAGTACTGACAGTTGATGTTGAGACTGAGCCATCTGAGACTCTTAATTTAATGTAGTATAGGGTTGGCCACCCGTAATTATTTTATACGGGGTGTTACAATACATTTTTTCTTATTTCAGATGCCACCGAAGAGAGGTCGTTCACTAAGGGCAACCAAAGGGGCCGAAAATGTGGAGCCCCAATTGGCTCAAAGGAACATGACTACAGATGAAGTTGCCTATATTGTGGCACAAGAAGTAACTGCTTCCATTTCTACGATGGCGCATCAATCTTCCATTCAAGAAGCCCAAACCCATTTAGGATTGTCTTTATGGGAAAGAGTGAAGGAAGATTTTAGTAAGGGGAATCCTCCCGAGTTTGCAAGGGGAGTTGATGCAAGGGTTGCAAGTCGATGGAAGAATAGTATGCAGAGGCACCTCCGTATGGTTGAGTGTAGTGAGGTGCAAAAGCAATTTTTAATCACCTTTAAGTTAATGGGTCCAGCTCTCCAATGGTGGGAGTCTGTCACCACATTAGAACAGAGAGATACTTTTCCTATTACAGATTTTTTGGAGCTCTTTCATCGAAGTTATTTTCCTTCCCCAACTCAAGAAATGAGGAAGAAACCAATGGATGTATTTCAGGGTAATCGAACGGTGGCAGAATATGAAGAAGATTTTTCTAGATGGGCAAAACTAGTACCTGATGAGGTAAATATGAAATAGAAGCGTATATCAAAATTTATTCGAGGTTTAAATTGGATAATTCAGAAGCATTTTTTAGAGAGACCAGCATTAGAGACTTTCGCCGAAGTAGTGAATGCGGCACTGTTAAAGTTTCATGAGTATCATCTTCATTCGCAAGAGGGTAAGAACTTTTGAGATTAGAGTTCATCAAGTAGATTTGGCAAAGAGACTGCCAGTAACACCAGTAGGTATAAGCCGGACTATAGAGAGTCACAACGACGTTTTGTTCCTCAAGGTGGGTCGAGAGGATGTGTGAGTAGATGTTTCTTTTATAAACAATCGGTCATAAAAAGCAAGATTGTCCTAAAAGATGTGAAGGACCACGTTTTGATGAAGTTTTGGAAGTGCAACCCCTACAGTAGATTCGAGGTCATTTTAGGCCAGGGGACTTTGTTTGGGAGCCCATTGATGAGGAAGGGCAATCGGACTAGAGATGTGTGATGTAAGTTATTTTCCTTTGTGAATAGGAATATCAATATATGAAGTTTTGGATATCATATGGGGGATATTTACGAGAGGGTAGTGCTATAACCCTATTATGTATGTAGTGGCCCGAAAGGGAATTTTGAGCAAGTGGGGCTCTTATGTTGTTATCTTTTGAGAGAATAGAAAATTTTGTGATGTGATCAAAGAGCTATAATCTTGTTATGAACGAAAGAATTGTTATTGTGTGTTAAGTAGTTATGATAAAGCTACTTCTTTATATATAGTAATGTTAGACTTATATAATTGTTGTATTCCAATTATGGATGAGCCTAATAAATGGCAATAGATTAATATGATACGAGATATCAGTACTTAAAGAGTTTCAAATTTGTGGATTCTTGGGACGCAAGAAAGTTTAGCTCATGATTATTCTAATTTTTGTGAGCTATATGTTGTTATATGTATGATGATTGTTAAGACCTTGTGCTATGGACATAAGGCACTTTATGTAAATATTGTAAGACATAAACCAAATTTATTTTTATATAAACTATTTTCAAAATCAAACTTTTAATAGGCCTTTGGGCCATTTCAAAATGATTTTTCATCAAAATATTTTCAAACTCTAGTCCGGATTTAACAAACTCTCAATCCCCGACGTCGCCACATAGTAGTGTATTAGGAGGGTTCCTTGTTTGGATTTTGCTTTTGCGAGATGTTCCCCTCATAAAAGTGGCGAATGTCAAGAATTTAGAGGAGTTATTTCTTTGGACCCTTCAAAATTTTTATACCATTAAAATGCTAGTATTATATGTATATATATGGAATTGTGGAAATTTAGAGGCAAATGAAGCGTTATTATGATTGGTACGAGTAATAGCTCAAATAAAGGGTGTATGGGTGCCCTAGTTGTTGTAATTGGTTTTATAAAACTATAATCAAATTAAAACAGATTCGTCGTGGGAAGTTAGAGGTTTAGGTATAGGATTAGTTCAGATGAGTGTAGTAGGGACAAGTTGAGCTTTGGAGGATTAGGCCTAGCAAAATTTTGAGGACGAAATTTTTGTAAGTGGGGAAGTTTGTAACAACCCGAGACTTTAGAGACGATTATTTATTTATTTTTGGGAGAAATAAATATTATTTTATTGGAGAAAAATTAAATTGGCATTTGAGGTCAAGATTTAAAGTTGCTACAAAGTGTATCGAATGGCGATTCTGAGGGTCTAGTTGTGTATGAAAGGGTCGAGAAAGTCGAAATGACTGTACTTGGGGTCTATTTAGGTTCTGAAATAATTTTAAGTTCGTTTGGCTCAAATTAAAGTTACGGAGTCATTTAAAGTGTGTATTATTATTTAAAGATGTGTATGTTGGGAGACAAGGCTTAAAATCCTACGGGAGATCAAATCTCTTTAGAAAGAAAGAGAGAAATAAAAAGAAAGAAAGAGAGAGAGAAGGAGAGAAGAAGGAGAAAAGAGAGAGAGAAAGTGGAGATTTCCGGCCAATACGCGATCTCGAGGACGGATCAGACCTTACGAACCCCAGCAAGTGATTAAAATTGCTAAATAATTGTTGTGTACCATTTATTGCATGATTTGTGGATGAAATTAATGGATTTTAGGTTTAGTTTATCAAAACCTAAATTTTTGGAAAAACCTTAGATTTATAGTGTATAAATAGATTTGAGGTTAGAAATTAGTTTATAAGTGTTTTTGAATGATTATTAAGGTTATATATGTGATTGGGTTGAAGAGAAATGAAGAGAAAATGAATAAAATGAATTTTGAAATTTTTGTCTTAATAAAAAGTAACCATTTTTGAGGTTTCTGCAGAGCCGAATTGATTTGGCCCCGTATTGAATCGATTCGGAAATATGCAGGTGCCTAGGTCTGAGTGACCGAATCGATTCGGACCCCAGCTGAATCGATTTGGCCTGAGATAGAGTCCCAGGTCTGATGACCCGAATCGATTCGCCTTGGAGGCCGAATCGATTCGCAGGGCCGAATTGATTTGGAATTGGCCCGAATCGATTCGAAAATAGGGCATCTTGGGGGAATGTTTTCTAGGGAGAATTTCATTCCGACTTTGTTCGAGGTTATCGATTGGGAACTTTTATAGGAATAATATGAAGTATGTTTTGGAGACTTTTAGAGAGTTTCCCTTATGAGAAATTATTGAAGTCTTATTAACTAAATTTGAGGAATACCGATTAGAGAATATGGTATGATCTAAGTGGGGAAGCCCACCATCATTGGAAATTCTATTTGGAGATAATTGTTAAATTTATAAGAAAGAATGAGAATGAGTATAGAGATAATGGATTTTAGAATCAAATCCCAAATGGGATAACTTTGTAGGTTCATATAATAAATTGAACTATGTTATGGATTGAGAATTATAAATGCTAATGAATGTGCATACAGATAGATAAATATCCATAACGATGATTGATTTGGGAGATGTCTCACACAATGAGAAATGCTAATTGAGGAGCATTAGGATAAAGAACATCCTTAACTTAAATAGAATTGAGAGACAATTCATAATTAGAAGCAACGGGTAAGCTTCAAGCGAGAAATAGTATAGTGTATACTAAGTGGGAAAGATGTGTGAGAATTGACGGTTAGTATATTAAGAGAGAGAGATATACTACATAATGATATTAATTCAACTACGCCTAAGTGCGTAATATAAATATATAAATGATGTGGTAGGTATACCTTATATGATGGTATATCTGTACATGATGTGATGATGTATGTATACCTTATATGATGGTATATATATATATATAGTGAAGCATACCCCCACCTTGCTATTAGTGGGAAGTTGCGTGCGTTGAGGGTGAGCACTCTAGCTCGATGAGCAGTGTGTAGATATTCCCCAGGTCATAGTCGTCTATGGTGATTATTATGTGATATATTTTTTTTTGGGGGGGTGAGAAGTCGTGGGTATGTGTCGTTCTCACTTACCGGTTAGGAACAATGACCACTTCTCGGACTTTGTCTGCGTGAATTGATCACGAGGTGGGTGTCATTGAACCCCATCAGGTGGTTCACAGTTTGCTACATGGATGGGCAACTGGAAGATGATAGCATAGTGAGCCTGCGTCCTCGAGTTATAGCTCATTTGGATGGTTATTATATTATGGATGTGATTGGTTATTCGGGTATCAATGGCATAATGGACCTCAACGACCAACATTGCCAATAAGTAGTGTATCGGGGGGTTCCTTATTTGGATTTCGCCTCGATGAGACGTCCCACGCACGAAGCTCAGTGTAATGTTGGGTAGTGAGGATAAGTTAGTCCTTAATGCTCATAATTATATATATAGTATTTCTTGACGATCGACATTACCAGAAGTAGTGTATCGGGGGGTTCCTTGTTTGGATTTCGCTTTTGTACGACGTCCCACGCACGAACCGCAATGCACTGTTGAGAATTGAGAATAAATAAATTAATTAAAAATTGGAATAATAATAATTTGGGTTACATGCTTCATGCATTGAGGTCCTAATGAATCTCGAAAATCAATACTGTCAGGAGTAGTGTAACGGGGGGTCCTTGTTTGGATTTCGCCTCGGCGAGACGTCCCATGCACGAAACGTAGTGCAGTATTGAGAATTGGGAGAAGTTTAGTCCTTAGCACTTAGATGCTAATAACTCATATATATAATTGTATATTGTTGGCATAACTAGAATATGGGAAATTCTAGTAAAGAAGATGTTTATGTTGATTGTATGATTGGATTGCAAAATGGGTATGTAAACCCTATATGTTATGTAAGTGAACAAATTCATGAGAACTATAATATTAAAGGTTAAAGTATATGATTTAAATGGAATTCAACACGTGTAGATTGGGAGATAAGTTAGATGGTTTTAAGTGAATGTTTACATTGGGTTTTAGTTAGATTCATTTACCTAATTAGCCTTGGGCATCTATTTGGAGATCACGTGCAAACCTTTAGTGGCGCGCTTTAGTTGAGAGGTGAGTTGGACTTTCATGGAGAGTACGACTCCACCTTTATCATGTAATAATGCATTTATAATTATTATGCATTTTAATGCACTTGCTATAAAATGTTTTCAACTCGGGCTCTGACCCGTTTATATTTTCTCCTGCTACGTACATATATTGTTTTACTTTAGGTGTTCCTCCGCAAGGACGCCATTGGGGATTATCCATCAGGTGTATTCGTGGAGTTGTGGCAGTAGCGGGCTGTTGCGGTGCTTTGCTTTAGTCGATTCCTATATATTGTATATCTATATTAGGATTCAATTTGTACATCGGGTTTTTACCCAAGTGTTGTAGATTAGTACTTTTATTTTTCTCTCTCTCAGATTATTGTATTGTGTGTGACCCGACAGCATATTCGGGTATTTTACTTTGTACATTGTGTTGTACTCTTTTATATTATTGGAGTTAGTTTACATTGCTCATCATAGTTAGATGTAGTAATGTTGTTTATTGTTTGAATGGTTGGATTTGATTAGTGTTAAATAAATGTTTTAAATTTTTGTCAATCCCCTTTTAATAGTTTCGGGTAGTTAGCCTTATATTATTTAGTATTGTCGGTTGATGTTGAGACTGGGCCATCTGAGATACCTTATTTAATGTAGTATAGGGATGGACACCCTTTATTATTTTGAGCGGGTTGTTACAACCCAGTGGGACAAAACCTAGTTGAAGGAATAAGAGTACAACGTACAAATGTCCCAAATTACATGTTCTTTTATCCTCTCCCTGATAAGATGCTCCCCTGATTGATATGTTCAATTTCATTGTTGGTGGAGTCGACGTATTCCAATATCATACACAAACTTTTAAAATGTCTCCTTTGCTAGCGAATTTCTAAAGAGATTAGCTAGGTTATCACTTGAACGAACTTGCATGACTTAAATCTCATTTTTCTTCTGAAGCTCATGAGTGTAGAAAATTTTTTGTGAAATATTCTTAGTTCTGTCTCCTTTTATTAATCCTTCTTTAATTTGTGTTATGCATGTTGCATTATCTTCATAGATAGTACTTAAAATATCTGTAATAGAAGGCAAATGACAAGAACAGCGAATATGCTGAATTAAAGATCTCAACCATATACATTCAC
This sequence comes from Sambucus nigra, assembly GCA_949130495.1. Lineage (NCBI taxonomy): Eukaryota > Viridiplantae > Streptophyta > Magnoliopsida > Dipsacales > Adoxaceae > Sambucus > Sambucus nigra. Next base: position 233,332,021 of record OX422215.1, read on the forward strand.
AGCTAGCTTCATGAAGAGCCAAAATTTCGAAGTGGTTAAAAGAAGTAGTTACTAAATTTTGTTTAGTAGAACGCCAAGAAATATCAACATTATATAAAGAAATACATAAGCTATCTGAGATTGACCCTTATAAGGATCAGAGAGATATCCAGAATCTGCATAACCAACTAATATGGAACTATTAGAGTTATAGGAATAAAATAAACCCATGCCAGTGGTTCCACATAGATATCTTAAAATATGCTTGATACCAGCCCAATGCCTTTTGGTTGGTTTAGAACTATAACTAGCAAGTAGATTCACAGAGAATGAAATATCCGTCCTAATGCATTGTGCCAAGTACAATAATGCACCAATTGCACTTAAATAGGGTACTTCTGGACCCAATATATCCTCATCTTTTTCTTTAGGATGGTATGGATCTTTCTTTATGTCTAAAGACCCGACAACCATGGGGGTACTTAGTGGATGCGCTTTATCCATATTAAAACGTATTAATACATTTTCAGTATAATTAGACTGATGGACTAAAATTCCACTAGAAATTTTCTCGATTTGCAGGCCAAGACAAAATTTAGTTTTCCTAAAGTCTTTCATCTCAAATTCCTTTTTCAAATAGTTAGCATTTGTTTCGAGCTCTTTTGGAGTCCCGATTAAATTTATGTCATCCACATATGCTACAACTATTGCATATCCCTTTGAGGATTTCTTTAAAAATACATAAGGGCAAAATTGGATTGTTTTCATACCCTTAGTTAGACAAGTATTCACTAAGACGATTGTACCACATTCTTCCAGATTGCTTTAAATTGTATAATGAATGTCTCAGTCGGATTGAGTACGTACTCCTCGGCTTTGATTCAGTTGAAGGAAATCCTTCAGGAATTTTCATGTATATTTATCTGTCTAAGTACCCATATAAATAAGCGGTCACAACATCTATGAGTCTCATCTCAAGATTTTCAAAAACCGCTAAGCTAATTAGATATCTGAAAGTTATATTATCCATAACAGGGGAGTATGTTTCCTCAAAATCAATCCCAGGTTTCTGCAAGCAACCTTGTGCCATAAGTCGTGCCTTATATCGAGTGATTTCATTATTCTCATTTCTTTTTCTTATAAAAACCCACCTATAACCTACCAGGTTAAAACCTTTGGGGGTTTGTACTATAGGTCCAAATACACCGCGTTTATTTAGAGACTCGAGTTCTACCTTGACAGCAATTTCCCATTTTGGCCAACCTACTCTTTGTCATCATTCATTTAGAGTACGTAGTTCATTATCATTATCACTGCCCTTTGAAATTCGTGTAGCTACTACATATAAAAAAACATCATCAATGACAGTTTGTTTTTTATCCCACGTTTCTCTCGAATATGTATAAAACATAGAGATCCCATTATTATTATTAGGTACCTTTGCCTCTTCAGGGGCTTGTATAGTCACTTCAGTGACTTGTGTGTTTTCTAAAACAATAACCTCTTCAGAGTTTCAAAGAAAGTGGATCTTTTATTCATAACATCTTTGAAAGGATGATTAGGGCATGATTTTTCATTTGATCTATGCTTTCGGGGAGCAGAGTATTTGGACCCTATAGGTCTTCCACGTTTCTGGTGTGCAAGAGATTCATTTTCTGCTGATGTCAATGTTTGTACCAGTAGTACATCAATTCTTGCAAGCACATTTGCAGCGGGTACATGAGACTTGATTACTTTTGCAGCATTATTGAATGCATCGGGTAATTTATTTGCAATTTCCTGAAGATACAATATCCGTTTCACTTCATGCTCACATTGAGCAATACGGGGGTCTAGATGAGACAAAGTGAAAGTGTTCCGTGTTAATTCTCATCGTTCTTCAGGAACCAATCGTACTTCTGGTACGTTCTTTCCTCCCCCTAACGGCGGGAAGAGTGTCTCATCAAAATGCAATCCACAAATCTAGCGATAAATTTATCATATGTCAATGGATCAATATAACGAATGATTGATGATGAATCATGATTTCCCAAACGACGTTGGGGACCCATTTTGGTATACTGGGGTTGGGGAAGGGCACATGCACTGCACAACCAAATTTATGCAGGTGTGATATATTTGGTTGACATCCAGACACAAGTTGAAAATGTGAAAATGGGTGATAAGTAGTGGGTCTAAGCTTAATTAACTTAGCAGCGTGAAGGATAGCATGTCCCCAAGCAGAAACTAGGAGTTTGGATTGCATAAGTAAAGGTCTCGCAAAAAGTTGCAAACATTTAATTAAAGACTCAGCCAAACCATTTTGAGTGTGGACATGGGGGACTGGGTGCTCAACATCAATTCCTTGTGATAAACAGTAGTCATAAAAAACTTGAGAAGTAACTTCTCCCGAATTATCTAAATGAATGGATTTAATGTGTTGATGAGGAAAATGTTCTCTAAGTTTTATGATTTGAGCAAGTAATTTTGCAAAAGCCAAATTACGAGTAGTTAACAAACAAACATGTGACCAACAAGTGGATGCATCAATTAAACCAATAAAATATTTAAAAGGTCCAAAACTAAGGGTGGATAGGTCCACAAATATCCCTTAGAATTATTTGTAAAAAGGCTGGAGACTCAGAAACAATTTTGAGAAAAGATGGCTTGATGATTAAATTACCTTGAGAACAAGGGGTGAAAAAATGATCATCGGGTAAGGTAAGTTATTTATTTGTTAACGAGTGTCCGTATGAGTTGTTTATGATTCGACGCAACATGTTTGATCCAGGGTGACCCAATCGATCATGCCATAATATTAAATTATAAGGATCATTGAGCTTTCGACTCATGACAGTATGTGATTCTACAACATTAATTGTTGTATGGTATAACCCCATGGATAATACAGGCAATTTCTCTAGTGTGAGTGATGATGCTGGAAATAGCACCACCCTTCAAGGTGTTTGTAAGCTCAACTTAATGTCAACAATGGAAGTATAAGGGTATTTAGTAGAAGGAGGTGATGAGAAGAGGAATCACGCCAGAATATAAGTGGTTCAGCCAATCAGGCCTACGTCCACTGTGCAAGTGTGTGATTAGTATCACTGTATGAGGCCTCTAATGGCAATAGATACAAACTCTCAAGATTTCTCTATCTACTGTGTATTTAGACAGAGTTTCAGCTAGGGTTTCTGATTTTGGATCCTTTTCAAGGTAGAGGATGACCTCTATATATAGTACCTTGGGGGTGTAGTGTACCCCCCAAGCATGCAATGAGTATGTTCATGAGGATCAAACCTGTCTGAGAATGACACCTGGCTAATCTCATGTAGATAATGATGACCTCAATATTCCCTCACATGGGGGGAATGATTCGATTATAACTGATTTGTGTACACGTGTTCCTAGCCCCATATAGGCATAAAAAATCTCGGCCATCTATGATTGGTCACAACCTCGGCTTGGAAGAGGACGAGGTGGTGACCTTGGTTCAGTGGGAGAGCCGAAGTAAGACATGTTGAGCTATGACGTCGGTCTGGACCGAGATAGTGGTGGCAAAGAAGCAACGTCGGTCGATCCCTAGCCGAGATTGATGCTGATGATGGGTAACCTCTTCATCTTTCGAGCCGAGGTTGCAATCCTTGGAAGACCAAGTGGATAACCGCCCCTGGATCATGGGTACCTCTTACCGAGGTAGCTAGCAATGTCGGTCGTGGCCGACCTTGCCTAGGACGAGACCGCTAGTTGATGATCCATGGTTCCTCTAATATCGGTCATCTCCATGGCCGAGGTTGATGTCTCTGAGCCGAAGGGGTACATTCAAAGCATATCAATCACCCCCAACCCTTAGTTACATGTGAGAGCAGGTGACTATGGTATCTACAACTCCGAGGTCCTTCTGCCTTGTGCCAATATTCCTTTGACACTTATCAATTTCTGAAGTGTGAGGCGTGTCTGGAAAGCATGTGATGTCAGCCGTCCTTTGGGCTCCCAAGGAAAAATGGGCCTTGGGATGCGTGCATGGGTGTTGAGGGTTATACCCCCCCCTTTCTTCTTTTTCTCCTTCATTTCTACATTTCCTCGCCTGAAACTCTTTCACTCTCTACAAGGGTTATACCCGACGTTGATAGCTACCTTGGCAAGAGGTCACCATGATCTAGGGGAGGTTATCCACCTGGTCTTCCAAGGATTGCAACCTCGGCTCGGATGATGAAGAGGTTACCCGTCATCAACATCAATCTCGTCTAGGGATCGGTTGATATTACTACTTTGCCACCACTACCTCGGCCCAGGCCGATGTCATAGCTCAACATGTCTTATTTTGGCTCTCCCACTGAACCAAGGTCACCACCTCATCCTCTTCCAGGCCAAGGTTGTGACCAATCACAGATGGACGATCTCTTTTACGCATATGTGGGGCTAGGAACACGTGTACACAAATCAGTTATAATCGAATCATTCCCCCCACGTGAGGGAATATTGAGGTCATCATTATCTACATGAGATCATCCAGGTGTCATTCTCATACTTGTTCGATCCTCATGCACATACTCATTGCATGCTTGGGGGTACACTACAACCCCCATGCACTATATATAGAGGTCATCCTCTACCTTGAAAAGGATCCGAAATTAGCAACCCTAGCTGAAACTATGTCTAAGTACACAATAGAGAGAGAAATCTTGAGAGTTTGTACTTATGGCCATTAGATCCCTCATACAGTGATACTAATCACACACTTGCACATTGGACGTAGGTCTGATTGGCTGAACCACTTATATTTCGGTGTGATTCCTCTTCTCCTCACCTCCTTCTACTAAATACCCTTATACTGCCATTGTTGACATTAAATTGAGCTTACAAACACCTTGAAGGGTGGTGATGTTTCCAGCATCATCAGTGAGATTATGGCTTCCAACACTAGAAGTAATGCAAAGGAACTATTTATTTCCTTCATTACATGTTTCAATATGATACATGTTCACTCTTATGTCCTTAAAACTCAATAAATTTCTTTTAGAATTTCTTGAGTATATAGCATTATTTATGAATAAATGGTTACCATTAGGTAACACCACATGGGCTCTTCTGGAGCCTTCAATTATCTTAGAGGGACTAGCTAGAGAAAAACTTCTGGTTTTTCAAAATGGTGTGGATTTTCCCACTATCTAGAAGACAAGTATCGCCACTTGCGCTTACTTTCGGATCCATACCTTTAACATAAATAAATGTAAATTTAAATTGAATCCACTAATCATATAAGCATAAAGAAATGATCAAAACCATTCCATTGACTTCTAAATTCCCAAAATAAAGATATTAAATAAAATTGTCTAAGATCTAATGAAAAACTACTAATGTCTTAATAGAAAAGATGAAGCAGATAAATAAATAAAGCATAATCATTTAGGTCTTCAGGACCGTCTTAGGTGGTTCTCCAAGCATGTTATCAAATGCCTCATCATCAATAGCATTTCCATCCTCATCTGCAAAGAAATCATTAAAGTTGAGACCAGTATCGTCAAGTTTCCAACGGTCTTCAGGACCTTCCACAATGTTTGTCTCCACTTTCTTTTTCGAGGCCTGATATCTTTCAACCAATTTCTTGGACGAACGATCGGTATGTGTCCAATGTCCACTACGGCCACATTTATGGAAAATATCATTTAGATCCTATGGATTTGACTTTTGATTCCCTTTATTGTTGTGATTATTCCACTTCTGATGGTTCTTGAATTTTGTATTTTATCTAGGGTCATGATTATGGTAGCCACCTCTTCTGGAGTTTCCACAGCCCCGTCGTATATTTCCTCGGCCTCTTTCATTATTTTGAATAGAGTTAGCATTCACTTCAAGGAGTGTTACACATCCAGTGGGTCTCGATGTATGATTCTTCATCAGTAAGTCATTGCTCTGCTCAACTACTAGGAGACATGAGATTAGTTATTCTTACCTTTTAAACCCTCGCTCTCGATACTGCTGCTGCAGGAGCATATTCGATGTGTGAAAAGTTGAAAATGTTTTCTCCAACATATCTGCATCCTCTACCTTTTCTCCACAAAGCTTTAGCTTGGAGGTAATCTTGAACAAAGCAGAATTGTATTCAGAAACAGTCTTGAAGTCTTGAAATCTCAAGTTGAGCCATTCATGGTGTGCACATGGAAGTATGACCGATTTTTGGTGATCATAGCGCTCCTTCAGGGAGTTTCATTAATCAAGAGGATCTTTCACAGTTAGGTACTCACTTTTCAAATCATTGCGTATGTTATTCCTAAGTAATATCAGGGCCTTAGCTTTGTCTTGCCGGGACATGGTATTTTCAAGTGTTATTGCATTACCAAGATTTCGAGCTTGGAGGTGGAGTTCAGCGTCTTAAGACCAATTAAGATAATTTACCCAAGAAATTGCAAGTTCTTCAAATTCGAATTTAGATATATTTGACATTTTTAAACTGTTCAATAAATAAATTTCAATCAGAAATATGTAATGCATAATGAAGAAAAATTAATAATTCAATATTGATTGGAATATCATGTGTGTGATTAGGACTTTAAGCCCTTGATTTAATAATTAGAACTTCAGGCCCATGCTATTTATTTGTTGGAACTTCAGATTAATACATAAAATAATTGAACTTCGGGTCAATTTTATTAAGTGTAAGGACTTTATTTACCCTGTTGTGTCAAAACTTCAGGTTTGATCAGATTTAAAAAAAAATATTTGGAACTTTAGGTCCAAATTATAAATTATTTGGGGGCATTTAATGTCCCTAACTCTATGATAGAAATAATCAAAAATTTGGGTTTTGATTGAGGGTTTATTTTATCTGGAACTTCAGGTCCAAATTATAAATAACAATTCAAGTCCAAAATTTAAAGGTAATTGAGAACTTCATGGACAGTCACTGGAAACTTCAAGTCCCCAAAATCAAAACATCAGGTTTGACTATCATGTCCAAAAAAAAGATTAAACATCGAGTGCGAACTTCAGGCCACAAAAATTTAAATAAGAATTGGGAACTTTAGGCCCCAAGATATATATTATTAAATAATTTTAGGTCTCAAAATTTTAATTGTTTATTCACACAATGAACACAAATATGTGATATGTATGAAGCAAAGTTAAAATAAAGTGGACCAAGGCGGCAATTTGGTCAAATAAATGAAAAACAAATAACTTCAGAAAAACAATATTCTCGTAGAAAACAACAATCGTAAATACTCATCAAGATGAGGTTTTAAAAATATACAAAGCATCGGAGTGGAATATTAAACAATATTACCATTGTCAAATAATAAGAGTGCCATATGATGAACAATAGTAATAATAAAAAAATAAAAGAGAGGGCATTCATGTTCATGGTGAAGACTTATAAAACATAACAGATAGGAATAGTACATCCCGAAATTCCAAAGTTCAAGCAACGATTTTATTTATTTTGGCGGTATTCTCAAAGCTAGAGTACTAGAATTACTTTGAGGGTGATATGATGGATTTGTTGTTCCATCAATAGTTTTATAGTAGTATATAATGTAGGCATAAAGATATAAAGATGTAGCTACTGTTTTGATATCATACCAACGTACCGTATTCCACGGTTGGAAAAAAACCTTTTCGGTTGAACTAATTGGTACGGGTGACAATAAAAAAAATTTAGACGGATATTCATGTTGATAATGTGTTAAGATAAATAAGGCACAAATAGAATTTTAGAGGGAGGAAGAGTTCTTATTAATTGGTGTCAAACAAATGGGGGGGGGGGGGGGTCACCCCTTATTTATAGTACAAGTTGGTAGAGTCCTAATAGGAGTGGACATCCACTTAAGTAGGGTAAACACAATATTTATAACATTTTCGTTATTATCTCTAATGGTTCATTTTTCAATCAATGGGTGCTATCGGTTGAATGACTCGACTCGAGGACATTTTTGTCTAATACGTTACTACAACTGTTAAATGGTTGATTGGCCCAAAATGGTACTAAACACTAATGTCTCGTTTGATGTGCCGTATAAGGGGGCGAATAGGATAGATAAGATCTTAGATAGGATAAGGATGAGCCAAATAAGACTTTCATAATCCTGCATTTGGAGCAGTTCTGGATATAATAATACAATCCCGTGTTTGAAATGCTCCGGATAGGATTAATTTGTCTTCTATTTTTTTAAAAATACCCTTATTTTATATTTAATATCAAAGAAGCCCCAACCTAATCGACTTTGTTCTATTTTATTATTGGTTAAATATTTTAATTTGATGCAGGAAGTTAAAAAATGCGTAATACCGATCCTTTTTTCTGACCCTGCCATACACACATTATGTAGTGTTTGTAATTCACATGGGTGCATTTGCAACACCACTCAATGTGTGTTCGACACATCAGCAGGGTCATAATAAAGGGTTACAAAAAAGAGTCTCCCTAATATTACTCTAAAAAAATCATATGATGGGATGATTATAATGAGGTGGACATGTGTATTTGTATATATAATTTCTACACAGTTAACCATTCTCACTCACCTACAACTATCTTGCTAAATAGTAACAAGGCTACTAGTTCTACTGGAATCACACATCATATGTTTAACATTCCAACACAAACCAAAAGAAATATAAGGCAGGGGAAGTATGAAAAGTTAAAAAAAAAAGGTTGTACATGATCAGAAAATAAAGTTGCACATGATACAAGAATATTTACAGAACAAAATAACAAATAAAGGATGTTGCAATGGTCGCAAAAAAATTCTAGTGACTGACAGAAGAAAAAAACAATAACAAAGAAGAATAAGAAGGGTACCTAATTGAGATAGAAAAAACCCCATGGATGTTAGATTAAGGAGATGAAAATGAGTCAGTGGTATATTTGTATTGTTGAGTGTCCCACTTGATCTGGATTCTTTTCACATAAAAAGGGCACGACAGTCAATTTAATTCAAGGGTATCACCGAATAATTTTATACCACTCAGGAGGTGGGATTTTGTTACCCCACTCGTTGGGGGATAAGGAGCTCACTTGGGATAACTTATCCCATCCTAAACTACACCAAACATTTTATAGAATAATTTTATCCAATCTGATACACTTATATAGTGCATCAAACGAATCTCAATAACTTTTATCATTGTTGCCTTTCTGATAAGATGAAAGGGGAATGTACATTGTTTTGAATGAATTTGATAATGTGATAAATTGTCTTTGAAGTGTGTTAAAACAACTCTGAAATGTGCTAATATAACTTAGAATAGTGTACAAATATTTTTCGAAATTGACTAAAATGACTCAAAAATGTATTATAACGACTTCAAAATATGTTAAAACGAATCTGACATGAATACTGTGTTATATGGCTTAGTTGTGTGTTAAAAGACTTCGAAAAGAATGTGTGAAAATGACTCCCAATAATGTATTTAAATGACTGAACAGGGGTGGATCCAAAAACTTTTATTAAGGTGGGTGGAAAATATACATTTTAAACAAAAACTATTAATAATGTTAAAAATTACTTTTTAGCAAATAGCTGAGAAAATATTAAATTAAACTCAACTTTTATTACAAAAGCTTTACAAGAAAATATATTATGGATGACCTTTATTTAAAGTATTTAAGCATAATACAAGAAAATTACTAATATTATTAGGTGTTCTTTAACATTTCAGTAAAAAATTATCTAATTTTACTTTACATTTTGTATATGTAAAATTTTACCATCAAAATGGACACCACGAGTACATCTACTCTCCTTTTATTAATTGGTTTATGTTTTTATAAGTTTGTAGTTTTTTTTTTTACATTTTCTAGCATTTACAATTTCCACAATAACTTTAGTTGGTTAAAGTTATACAAATAAAACTTAACCCCGATATCTTTATACCTAACTATTCTTAACCACAAAAATTAAGGTGGGCAGCTGCCCACCTTAAGTTGGCTGTAGATCCGCCTGACTGTGAAATTTGATAAACCGACTTCAGGTAATGTGTTAAAATGGCATCAAAATATGTTAAAATGACTACGAAATGTTCTTAAATGGCTCAAAAATGTGATAAAGTTACTTCAAAAACGTGTTAGAATAACTCCCAAAATTTGTTAAAATGGGACCCAAATATGTTGAATGACTTGATGCACATTTTGATTTATGTTTAAACTACTCTATTATTTGTTTCAAATTACCATGCAAAGTATTGAAATTGACTTTGCAATTTGTAATCATGGATGATATCAGTACATAACTATTAACTAACCTCCAAAATTTAGCTTTACAATATGTAATTAATGTTACTTTCGTTACGGGGTTACTTTCGTTATTTACACTTGATAGCATGACATGTGACTAGGATGACTTAGGTAAAAAGGGGACCTACAACAAATTCGATAAATTATGGGATTAGAGGCTACGGTATCTTGTAAATGGGGACCTATGCCTAATGCTCCCTTTTTTAAGAGCTGCTTTGAATGCATTACTCACTAAAGGGGAGAAGATTATATTTTGGTATCATATTCACTTCACTACTTTTGAGCTATGGTAACTATTTGACAATTATTTGTTATATATTTTATTTTTATTTTTTGAATATATGAAAACATAAAAAACTATACCCCACAGATAAACAATTGGGTTATTTGGGGTTTGACCCCCATTAATTCTTTGTAATTTATTATTACCCCCACAACCCCAAAATGACTTTTTGCGGCACAAAATTTGTCGCAAAAAGTATTACCAAGTATTTTTTGCAAAACCTTTATCGTCGCTAAAAGTCATTTTGCGTGTCAAATCCCAACAAGTGTAAATGTTGTGGGCCTAAGTCAATATCAAATAATTAATGGGGTCCGAACTCCAAATAATTCTAACAATTACTTTAATATCAAGGCCATTGCAGTCGAAGCTTCAATGTTACTTACAGGACCAAAGTTGGACAAAGCAAAGCAAGAAATAGGGTAGGCAAAGGTGAAAAGAGAACTAGTGATGATTTTTAGTTCAAAATATTTACCCCGTTTGTTACAAATTATATTATCATTGAATTGTTACCTTATGTTTGAATTTTCAGAATGGCGATGGCTGAAAAGGAAATCTATGATTTCATAGAAGAGAGAATCAGTGAGCTGCCAAGAAAATTAATAGACTTTCTCCTAGATCACAAGACTTATGCATGATGTTGTAAAAACAAGCATCCTGGAAAAAATGGAGGTACATGTGGGTTGCTCATCCACAACTTGTGCTTAATGAGTAGTTTTTCCTAAGGATAAACAAAAATGAGCATTATATCCGGAATGAATTTGTGAGGATAGTTAATAAAATCCTGTTACTTCACAATGGTCATGTTCTGAAATTTACTCTCTACATTCCAAACATTCAATTAAATCATATGTCAGATATGGATCAGTTGATACTAGTCTTGTCAAGAAACGGTATAAAATAACTAACCGTTATTAATTCCTATCAGGAACCCTACAAACTACCTTCTTACATCCTTTCTTGCTCCAAGTTGACACATTTGAATCTATATAATTGTATATTCAAGACACCACATGCATTTGGAGGATTTCATACTCTTATCAGTCTTTTTCTTAAAAATATCTCATTTTCTAGCAATACTTTCGAAGCACTACCCACTCGACTTCAACGATTATCCTTAAGGAATTGCACTGGTTTGGAATATTTAAGAATCCATGCTCTAGAACTATATGGGATTGTTGTCGTGAACAGTCATAAATTTGAATGTCAATGTTTTGAGATCAATAAAAACCTGACAAATGTGTGTATTGCACTTCATAAAGAAGTGGAACATGGAGGGGAGGGTAAAGTCGTCAATATACTTAAGTTTCTTTATAGTTTGCCTAGAATTAAGTTGCTTTGGTCGGATGGTTTTTCACTTAATGAGGTAAGATACAAATTTAGTGTCTTTTTTATATTTTATTTTGATGGGCAATATGAAACATGTAGCTATTTATTATATTGATGTTGGTCGGGCTCCAGGTACTGTTCTAAAATTGTTGCGAACCACAATTAAACAGTTGGTCGTGCTTCGCTTAATTACTTTTAAATTTAATAATTTGGATCAGATTGCAAATGTGCCTTTTTCCTGCTTAGAAGCTCCCCTAAATTGCAGAATTTGGAGATCCATGTGAGAATGGTTGATTGCATGTTATTTTTTTTCTTAAGGTCCGTTTTGGTTTGGGGTGAAATGATTTCCACATGGGTGACAAGTAATACTTTAAAAAGTATTTATATATATTCCTAAGTCAAAACAATTTGTTCACACTATGATCATGCATTTTGGACAAAAAGTGACAAATTTCTAATTCTATGTGAAAATGATTTTTTTACCATTATACTTTCAATTAGCAAAAAAAACATTTCATATAGAAACAAAGGGAGCCTTAAAAATGATGAATTCAAACTAATTTGGTTTTTCAATTCATTTTTCTACAGGCCTCAGCAGTAGAGGGCAAAGTCAATGGAGCAGTTATAAATTATCTGGAGGCTTAGGACTGCATGGTGAAGACACTTGACCGACTTCAAAAGGGGAAACATAAAATTCATGAAAGGTTTGAGGCCAGAACTGCTTGTTATAAAGCTTTTACTTGCTCACTCTCCTTTACTAGAAATGATTCTAATTGAGATGAGTAGTGAAATTTGTGTCGGTGAGGCATTTAGGATATCAAGAGTTGATGAGCTTCTCTCGAGCATCAACGAGGGCAAAAATAATATTCTAAAACTAAACTTCAGTGGCTATGGGAGTAGGCCTATTTTGGCCCCCTGTTTATCTTAAAGTCGACTTCTTATAGCATTTTGATTATGTCATAATCAATATGGATATTTTTTATTAGGCTGTTGAGAAGATATGGACAAACCTACACAAGTTGCTATCGTGTAGAGCTCGTAAGGTCCAGTTTGGGATTGATTATTTTCAGTGGATAATGAATTATAAATTAATTTCAAAGCCATTATTTTCATCATTGCTTACTGAAAAAATTTCCAGCATTCTCTTGATACATACTATAGAACTACGTTGTACATACTATTCCCTTATAACTTCAAAACAATACAACTGGAAACATGACTAACTTCTTACCACACTTCATTTTGTGATATTTTTCTACAGAAGGATGCAATCGATATGTATTCAACTATGATATGCTGCCATTTATTCAACTAACAACTACCTAATGGGATATCATTCCTGTAAAAGATAAATAATAAGAAATGTTAAAAATTAATTATCACCTACTTTTACAAACTCACTTAATAATTATACATGATATAATGTAGGTACGAGAAACACCCCAAAGAAACCTGTGAAAAAGGGGTAGCCAAGCAATGACATTAAATAACATTGATGAAAGAACACCACAAAGGTAACGTGAACAACCTCAAAATCTAATATACTATCTATTCTATTAAAACTTATAAAATGAAAGCTTCAACTAATTTCCAAACTCATTTAGGCTTCCATGTGAATCCCTTTTCTTTATTTATCTCCGATCCTTTTGCCTCTATCTATATCTAGTTATATGTGTTCTTGAAAACCAATCGAATAGAAAAACCTAAGGTCATTATGTTCCTTTCTAATTCCTACTTATAAGGACATATTTCTCATGTCCGTTATCTTACAGTTGTGTATGTCGTACATCGCTACAAAAGACATGTATCTTCACGATCTCATTTGATAACCTATATCCGAATTCTGAGAACCAAGCATTCAACATCTCCATCATGTGCCCACATCTGCCTCAACGACTTCACGTTCCACGATTTTAGGCACTTTATGAAAGTGGTATGCAAGAGAAGGCAATATATGAAAGTTCAAGGGCATTTTGGTAATTTTATAGTCACCATACTGAAGTTTATTCAACTAGAAAGTTGAAGAGCTCAACTCCACAAAGATACTGGAAGAAACTTCACCTCAATCTGAGCTACGGTGAAGAAGTTATGACCTTTTGAAAAGGGAGAAAATTCCGAAGAAAAACCTTATGGAGAATGATGTGTATTTTAAGCCCCAAAACCTGCGATCTGTGGCGAACCGAAGGCCGAACCGGTTCGGGGGTGAACCGGTTTGAGGTACCTGCCAAACCGGTTTGGGGTACCTGACACTGGCAAGAGTTCCAAAGTTTTAAAATTCCTTTTGGTTTCCTTATAAAAGCCAACTTCGTGGGAGTTATTTTGCAAGACTTGGAGAGATGATTTTTAGAGTACTATTTGATCTAGTCTTTATATTTTTGAGTCCCAAAACTCATGTTTTAATTCATACATCATTGCCAAACCTTTGCGAATCCTTTTGAAACCCAAGAACACAACTTTGGTTTTGTTCATACTTGTGGAGAAACCATATATCTTCTTTATTGTTTCTTACTTGGAGTTCTTGAGGGAGATTCCAGCCGACGATGATAGAACCAACACCAGCGGGTATTTTTGTGTCACACTTTCTTTTCATTGTAATCCATGTAACTGTATATTACAAATTATAGTGAAAAATAAAAGGGTTTTGCCCCTTTGGGGGATTTTTCCTCACATGTGTGTGTTTGAATGTTCTTTCATGATTTTAACATCCTCAATCACCTCTAGATGCCTGTGTTAGGATTTAATTGGGAAAAACTGAGTTTAATTAAATAATTTCTTAATTTGAATGCACGCGCACTCTCTTCAAATTGGTATCAGCGCCAATTACACAACTTTATCGTGTAATTTTTTGTAAATTTTTTCTTAGATATCAATTTTCTGAAAAAAAATGATTTTTGAAAAAGAGCATGTTCAATGGAGAAGTTATATAATAAAATGCCAGTTTTTGACGGGACAAACTATGCTTACTGGAAAGCCCACATGAGATCTTCTTTAAAAGCCATAGATGTACGTGTCTGGGTTTTGGTTGCAAAAGGGTGGACACCTCCCTCCGTCACTGTTGAAAACGTGACTAATTTAAAATTTGTTACTCCATGGATTGAAGAAGAATTTAAATCGTAATCTTTTAATTCTATGGGTTTAAGTGCTATTTCCGAATTCGTCACTCCTGACGAGTTTCGACGGATAATGACGTGCACCGCGTCAAAAGAGGCATGGGATGTTTTGAAACTTACCAATGAAATGACTAATGATGTGAAAGAGTCTAAACTGCAAAATTTAACAACTCAATTTGAGACCATCACCATGTTTGAAACTGAATGTTTTGATGATTTTTATGCTAAGCTGTCTGATATTGTTAATACTAGCTTTAATCTTGGTGAACACATTCGTAATGCTAGAGTTGTTAAAAAGATTCTAAGATCTCTGTCTAAGTGTTTTATCCCTAAAGACACTGTGCTAAATTCTATGGGTAATTTAAATACACTAAAATTGGAGGAACTTACAGGTGACTTGAAAACATATGAAATTGATATGTTTCCTAAATCTGTCAAGCCTAAAGATAAGGGAATGGCATTTAATGCCCATGAGAGAAATATTGAGGGGTCGTCAAGAAAGAGAGTTAAGTCATCTAGAAAGAGGGAGATAGAAACGTCTGATTCTGAATGTGACTTTGATTTAGATGATTTGGCCCTGTTTGAAAAAAAATTCAAGAAAAATGGTAATTTCAAAGATAAAAAGAATTTTGAGAAAAATAAGGTTGAAAAGAAAGATGAAAGAGATTTTAAAGATCCTTCTATGAAAGACAGCGAGAGATGCTATGAGTGCGACAGTAAGGGTCATAGAGCTTTTGTGTGTGCTACTAGGCTGAAAAGGGCAAAGCTGTCCTTAATGCTACCCATAGTGATGACAGTGAGGTCGAGTCGATGGACTATGGAGATGAGTCACCATATGAGTGTAACTTCACCGCATTCATGGCTAGTCATGCTTTTTACAGGGACACCTCGACAGTGAGAACAAAAAGAGTGAGGGGGAGGATGATGCAAGTGAGAGTGAGTGTGATCTTCAATACGCCTATGCTGAGTTATATTCTTAGTCATTTGAAACTAAAAAGCGTAACAAAGCGTTAGTTCTTATAATCACCCCCTTAGAGAAGGATTTAAGATTGTTTGGAGAGAGAGAGATGTTGTGAGAATAAAAATGAGAGAAAGGAAACCCTTAAGAAGATAAGATGTTTTGAGTGAGATGGGATAGGGAACAAGAAATTTGAATGTCCCACTAGACTTAGGAAAGAGGGCAAGAAAGTTGCCATGCCCACTACCCTAAGCGATAGTGAGGATGAGAATGGAGATAAAAATGTGATCTGAAAAGCTTTTAGAAAGCTATTTGTCGAGACCATGGAAACAAAAAGGTCAAATAGGATCCTAGGTCTTCGTATCTATGAGTTGAATGAAGATAATGATGTGCTAAAAAGGGAAAAATGTGACTTAACCAACACGGTGTCGAGTCTGACGACACATGTATCATATCTCGAGGATGATCTCAAACAAACACGGGAGGTCCAAGTTTCATTAGAGAACACATCTGAGAAGGTTGATAAGATGGTTCCCTACCCCATTTTAAATAATGGTATGCATGTCGAAAAAGGTCATGACGGTGCATTCTCTATTTTTAATGCGCCCGAGCCTATCTCCACTTTGGTGAGTGAGTCTCATGGGTGTCCGTCTAGTAAAGTTCATCCCAAAATCCTTGATAAATTAATTCCTAGACCGGTTTATGTTTTCTCCCACTACAAGAAGCGAGGACATCTTAGGGAGTTTTATTTGAAGTTGGGTTTTGTGCCATATCATGCCACTTCACACATTCATGCACATACACCAACTCATGATACTTTTCTTGCACATAATGATAGAGAGTTTGCACATATTCGCGAGCAAGTGAAGTTTTTTATTAAGACTACACATGATGTAATGGAGTTGGTTCAAAAGATGTTACCATCTTTGGAAAACTCCACCGTTCTTCCTGGTTGAGGTTTTGTTATGTTTGCTAGCATAGGGTGATTTTCATGACGTATCTTTTGCATATTGCTAGCATGTATCACTAATTTGTTTTTATTTTTTTTCTTTTTACATTTCTTTAAAAAATACAAAAAGATTTTATTTTAGAAAAAATTTAGAAAAGCTCAAAAAGATTTTATTTTGATTAAATTTTGAAAAATCCAAAAAAAATTGTATTTTATTTGCACCTTTTTTGGATGAGCATTTATGATAGCCGAGTCACAATTTCATTCCATTTATCCATGTGACTGTTTAATAGAGATTTGAGATGCTACATCATTTCATCCATGTGCTTTACACTGTTTGGAGTCTTTGAGATGTGATTAGTGATATCTTCCAACATGTTTGACTCTTATCTCCTTTATTTCACACATGCACGACTATATTTGATTATTGTAAGTGTCAATCACATATTGGCTTGAGTGTTTCCATCTCAATTCTATCTATACAATGTACAATATGCGATAAAACTTGATAAGATTGGAATTCATGTTAAAATCGTTTGGTGAGACTGTGTGTTTATTTGAGAACGGGGAAGGGCTGCGAAAGGTTCATTTATCCTTTGTGAATTCTAAGCCACCGTTAAAATGGACCTAAAAATTGAGGAATTTCATTATCCGAGGTCGAAAGAGGTTAAAAGAGCCCGAAAAAAATTTAAAGGCAATAAAAAGCAATTCATGCCAAATATGGGCTATTAGGTTTCATCATCAATTATCCAAAGTTTGAGAATTTAGATCACCTCTATTCAAAATATAAATCTAAGGGAGTATGGTTGGAGAATTTAAGAGGGTTTGCACTTTCTTGAAAGTCCTGAAAAAGCATGAAATTGTTTTGAACGTCATTGGTGTGGAAATCACTTTGAGCTTTGATTTGTTGATTTAATTGAGTCAATGTCTCATATTTCCATTTTTTACACCAAAGGAAGATTTTGAGTTCATTCGTTAGGTGTATCTCATATTCATCCTGCACATATGTCATGTTTGTATGCATTGATTTTCCTATCGAATTTGACCACACCCCTACATTTACACTATCATCGACTTGGTTGTTTTGTGTTCTTTCATGGTGTGATTATTAATTTGTATATTTTGTGTGCAAAATTTTGAAAAATTCAAAAATAGAAGTTTCTTACCTTGTGACATTCTCCATTTACATTTATTTCTTCTTCTCATATATGTCTATTTAGGGACATAATAAAAAGGGGCAGAAAGAATTATCATATTATGGGGAATTTTTGAGATGTTGAAATTTGTTTTAAGCTGGTATCTATGTTTATCTCATTTCAAACTCTATACGTCACTTGGTATTTGCTTTATCTCATGTGTGTAGGTACTACATTTATGTTCATTGAATTACACACCCTGATGAGAAAAGTTTTGAAGATTTGAAGAACAAATGATGAAGACTTATTCATTTGTATCTTTCCAATTTTCGGTTCATAGGAGGGTAGATTTGTATAGGCAATTTGTTATTTGATAATTCGGATATTTTTATGTATGTACCGGCATAGACATAGGGGGAGATTTTTAAGGACATATTTCTCATGTCCGTTGTCTTACAGTTGTGTATGTCGTACGCCACTACAAAAGGCACGTCTCTTCACCATCTCATTTGACAGCCTATATCTTAATTCCAAGAATTAAGCATTCAACATCTCCATCACGTGTCCCACATCTACCTCAATGACTTCACGTTCCACGATTTTAGGCACTTTATGCAAGTGGTACGCAAGAGAAGTCAAAACAATAAAAGAATGTAAGATATGAAAGTTCAAGGGCATTTTGGTAATTTTATATCCACCGTTCTAAGGTTCGGTCAACTGGAAAGTTGAATAGATCAATGCCACGAAGATACTGGAAGAAACGACACCTCAATCCGAGCTACGGTGAAGAAGTTATGGCCCTTTGAAAGAGGAGAAAATTCCGAGAAAAAACCTTATGGAAAATGCCGTGTATTTTAAGCCCCAAAACCAGCGATCTATCGCGAACTGAAGGTCGAACTACTTTGGGGGGAGAACCGATTCGAGGTACCTGCCGAACCGGTTTGGGGTACCTGACCCTGGCAAGAGTTCTAAAGTTTTAAAATTCCTTTTGGTTTCCTTACAAAAGCCAACTTCGGGGAAGTTATTTTTCAAGGCTTGAAGAGACGATTTTGAGAGTTCTATTTACATTAGTCTTCATATTTTTGAGTCCCAAAACTCATGTTTTTATTCACACATCATTGCCAAACCTTTGTGAATCCTTTTGAAACCCAAGAACACAATTTGGTTTTGTTCATACTTGTGGAGAAGTCATCTATCTTCTTCATTGTTGCTCGCCTGGAGTTCTTGAGGGAGATTCCAACCGATGACAATAGAACCGACACCTGCGGGTATTTCTGTATCATACTTGTTTTTCATTGTAATCCATGTAACTATATATTACAAATTATAGTGAAAAATAAAAAGGTTTTGCCCCTTTGGGGGATTTTTCCTCACATGTGTATGTTTGAATATTCTTGCATGATTTCATCATCTTCAATCACACCTAGATGCATGTTTAGGATTTAATTGGGAAAAATTGAGTTTAATTAAATAATTTCTTAATTTGAATGAACTCGCACTCTCTTCACTACTCTCTCCCATTAACGCCTCTTCATCTCCCTTTCTTTAATTCGCTACCACCCCTACCTCTTCATTTCTTCAATAATAATTGTGTTCAAATCTATCAGTCGCTTCCTCAACTACTTATTTAATTAATCTGATGATGCTTCTAGATTAAATATTCCGTTAACCTCCTAACATTGGTACGTCAACGATTACCACGTTCACTTAACCTCCAAAGTTTTAAACAAGCTTTCCCTATATGCTTGACTTTTTAACACACCAATTCTTTTAACAGTCTCCCTAATTGCCATCGAAGGTAAAGCAAAACACAGTGGATCGGTGTATATAGTTGAATATCAGTGAGAGTAAGTTTCTATTCTTAGTTCATTATATTGACAATATATTGATAGTCAGCAGTGACCATGATTTGTTACGGTGTACCAAGAACTTTCTTTCTCAAAACTTTGAAATGAAAGAAATGAGTGAGGCATCCTAGAGGGAAGTTAATCAATTTTTCCTTGTACGAGGGCAGCAACACAGAGCTGGACCGGATAGTTTGGGGTTATTGGGTGGATACTCTTGCCGATAATATCGACTTTATACAAGGTACCATGGGTATGGTATTTCGTGTTTCGGTTGGTGGGAGAAGCAAGGAGGGGAGATGGAAGGTTCATGGGTATGGTTGGACATAGTAGGAGGTAGTTTGTAGTGTTGATTTGGGGTGTGTGTGGTCAGAGGTCCTATCAGACCGTCAGCGATGTCTAGGGTTTATTTTCCCATTACGGTATAAATTATTATTGTTCATATATATTTGGACTAACACACCCTTCACAATCTAAATTGAATCTTGTAATTGACAATTTTGAGTTGTCATTATATAATGACATTTGTCTTGCAAAAAATGAATAAATCACATTATTCTGAAAATCATAAGTTTTTCAGACTTGGTATGTAATATAGTAAAAGGTCCAACCATTGCTGAACCTAGGGCTCTAGAAAAGCCTATGTGATGTTGTTATGTGGTACTCTCCCACTCATATGTGAAGAGTTATATGAAAGAAAATCCTGAAGAAATTCACTTCATTTTATGGGCATCAAAATAAATGGGTACCTTATTGATAAATAAGGAGAAGTAATTTTGCATTACATATAGTATTTAAAGATAAAAGCTTACACTAGCAAAATCCTTATTGTAACAACCCGCGTAATTTTGGGCTATTTTAATTAATTTCTGGAAAATGGAGGAAAATAAAGTTTTTGATAAAATTATTTTTATTGCTCAAATATGTTGGTTATTATTTTTAAAGGCGAGAATTTCAATCAGTTTCGAAATCGGAGTTAAAACGGATTTTAAAATGATTTTTAAATGTTTTTAACTCTTGGAGTTGTTTTGACTTCCAACTCTTCATTTCTTTGCCTTATTTAAAGGAGTCTTTTGGATTCCAACTCTTCATTTCTTTGCATTATAAAAAGGAAGTCGTGGGCAACCCTTTTAACCTACTTTTGGCACAAATTTTGGCAGCAAATATATTTTATATTCCTCTTCTTTTTATATACACAATGGCCCTTGAGATTTGTGAGTTCCAACCTTAGATTAGAGTTGTTCTTGGGGCTATTTTGTTGGAGGTTCTTGGAGGATCTTTTGTATATCTTTTTTGTTGATCTTGAGGATGTGATCATTATGGTTTGAGGTATGGGGTTTTACACAATATGCTCCTTAAATCTCGCGAGTGTCGTTCTCTTTGATTTCTTATTAATTGAACTCATATTTGAATTGATAAATTCATTGAAATCTGGAAAATAATTGTTGAAATTATTTTGATTCATGTGGTATCATTATATTATTGATGAGCACGTTGTCATGAGATTTTAATATGGCACGAAAGTTGGGCACCCGCCAAAATTCCTACTTCCCGGGGTTATGTCTTGATAAAGCATATGTGGATGGGGTGAGGCCTGGTGACCCATTGATGTGTTGTTGAGAAATTATATTGATAAATGATTTGAGATTTGCATTTGATTTGAATATTCGTACTCATGTTGTTACGCTTTATTCATCGCTAACATATATTTGTTGAGTATCTTTCCTGTCGTATTGTGTACTTCCCCATATTTTCTTTTAGTGGCAGGTTACGCGGATTTTGGGGCGCTATGGAGATTGATTTTAGAGAGGATTGTTTGGGAAAGATTTGTATTATTTATTTTGTTGTATAGAGCATTGGAGATTTGTATTTTATTTTCGAGTTAGTTGTTGTATGTAATTCGAGAGACTTGGTATTTATTTGAAGAAATTGAGATTTGTAGTTTCTCTTTTGTTGTTGTGGGATTTAGGTGCTCTATACCTTGTCACTTGTGGATTTGGATTTATTTTATCGCATTAGCGCTCCGTTCGCTCTCCCCGAGCGGGCGGGGTGTTACACTCATTTCATTATTCATGGGGTTATACTATATAATATTATTATTGGAAGAAAGGCATTTTGTCATGAGCGTGAAGCTCCATAGTTATTGAATCATTAGCAATGTAGTGATTATTATATATTTTATTAAATTTTATTATTGATGAGACAATCTTCCCGCCATTAAGGGGAGGATATAACGTACCTGAAGTACAAATTGTTCCTTAAGAACGGTCCATTCCAAAAAGGCAACGAGAAATATCTTGGAACACTTCCACTTTGTCTCATCTAATTCCCCTTATCGCTCAATGCGAAAATAAAGTGAACAATGATATTGAAACATCAAATGAGATGTAATCACATGGACTTGATGCAAACGTGATTGCCAAAATTGTTGTCCCGTTACGATGAAATAAATTCGACAACAAATAAATTTCACTACAAGATAAAAGCCTTTTTATGATGTTTTTAAGTGTCATAAAAGACATTTTATGACACTTTATTTTTTAATAAAAAAACGTCATAAGTTTGGGTGTCATAATTTTTACCTATAAAAAGTGTCATATTAGGTAACGATTATATATGACTTTTTTTTCAAAATTATCATATTTGTTACAAAAAAATGTCATAATATACTCTATAAGATGTCGTATTTGATTTAAAAAGCATCATGCTAAACAATTTTGAAATATTTAAAAAGGTCATAAAATATTTCATCACGTAAGGGTTTAATATAAATGATTATAAATTAAACATATAATAAAAAAACAATAACCAATATTAATTTCACAGTTGACAAATAAATCCAAACACAAATCAAAATTCATATGAATATAAAAAAAACTTGAAATTTTTTGTATTCGAAGTCACATACATCTAAAATGCACCAAACCAAACCACTTGTCCATATAAAAAAAAGTGGGACACAAATAGATATGCCCACCATCTACATTAATCACAAAAAAATAATGGCTTACTACATGTATCATAACTAGATATAGTCACTAGGTACATTAAAAAAAATGTCTCCAAAAAAATTTACATCCAAAAATCACGTATAAATGCATCAGTCCTCCTTTGGCCTTTGCTAAATTTTGTCGACACCTCAAAAGCTTCAAATCATATATTATAAGCATGAATAAGCTCCCATTATGGACTTGATTCTTCAAAGCATCCTACAATAAACAAAATTAACAAGAGTGCTGTTAAATCATATTCTTTTCAATCCTCTTATGTAGTATATGTTCAAATTTATAAAGATTATATAAAAAAATTATGTTTTCTTAACTTCCGAAAGAAACTCACAATTTTTTGACCAACTTCCTTGGTCGCATTTTCTTGATATTCTCTATTTCTTGATTGTCGGGCGGTTATCCACATTAGAGACCTATCATCCTCATCAAATGCATCTCCATGTATCTTTTTTAATCCCAATTATAAAATAAAATATAAGAATTAAGCACACAACACAAAATCCCCACAATGAATTGATTATGGTTGTATACTCTACAAATAATACAATAATTCAGCCACATGCCTCTAATCTAGCAATGATATGCCTTTCACATGCCTCTAATTAAATGCTCCTGCATAAGTTCAAAACAACATATATAAATTTATAATTCAACGTAGTGGAAATTCCAGTTTTTCCAAAGTATTACGTCATGTATAATGTAAGTCGAAAAGATTTTTATATAACACAAATAATTGTAAATAATTTAACAAAATTGGGCAGAAATTCCTTTGTTTATTGGACTATCCGCCCTGTTTAAGAAATAAACAAAACTTCAATAATATTCTAAGAGACCCAATTTATCAAACAAATTCAGATATTATTTCATTCACTAATAGGGAAAATAGACCATTGACGCATTGATATTTTCGCTGTGTTTTGCATTAAAAAGAGTCGAATAAGATTATACTCACCTTCAGGTAATTGATGCTCAACCCTGAAAATAATTGCTTCCATCCTTGCTTTTAGACAACCATAATAAAACTTTCCATTGTTTCTTCCATCCCTCTATTGTTAGATGGCGAGAGTCACTAAACCTGTTGATTTATCTCATTAGCATTCAAAATTATGAGTTACGCGGAATATGCATTTCTCTGTACTTAGTAATCTAACAATATTTGGTTATCGTATGAAAAAACAAAGAAGGTAGTATTGCAAGAACCAATTTAACCTTACTGAGTGGTGAAAGCGTATATATAGAAGGTAAGGATGCACATGTACGACAACCCAACTTTTTAAAATGGTCCATTTTAAAGTTTTACATGCATTTTGTCAAACATGAACTAAGAATGGATGAAAAGAAGAGTAATATTGTCAAATTTGTATGAAAATTAAACTTACAAAGATAAGACTTTCGTAACAAGAAGGATGAGCCTTATGCATCTGACTTGAACCCTCAATTCTTTCATATCAAGCGCATTCCTACAATACATGCAACAAAAACATTGTTGCAGTGCAAGCAAAATAAATGAAATAGACTAAAACGAAAAACAATGTGTTGATTACCATAACTATACATCTAGCTTTAATTTGTTTGATATAATTCTTGCTCAGAATTGAAAATCATTTTTAATATAAGATAGACGTAATTGTGGCAAGTACAACAACATTCTTAAAGTCAGATATAATAATGTAATTTGAAATATAAGTTTTTATTAGTTTCTATTATTTCTGCAACAACCAAACAAAGGGCTGCTGATTCGCACCCACCCCACCCCTTAAACTACCGCAAGCCAATCATAAAATAGTTTATTTCCAAATTTGAATGAAACACGTTAACGAATCTTAGTCAAAGTGATAAGTACATTTGTCCTTATTATGGTATGTTTGTTGAATCATATATCTTTACTTATATCTTATGAAACCTTCACTTCATAATCAAATGAACCATTATCTTTTCTTAAACCACATTCCACATCAGAATGTCTCACTAGATGGACCGTTAAAGATTGATTGTTTCTTATTGTAGTCAATCTTTTAAGGAAATGAGATGGATATTCCCTCGCTGTGGTTTAAGAAAAGATATAGCACAAGACAGCATCGTGGTGAAATATGATTCATGCAGACCCAAAATAATTTGATATATAAAAAAAACATTACATTCAACTAAGAATATAGACATAAAATCAGCATTTTCATTGCACACTTGTAATGAAGCAGGTCAGACAGTAAGACAACGAAGATGGGAGAACATAAACGGTGAGCCACCTACCTATCTTATGATGCTATGTACTCAGTCTAATAGTTTAGTGAAGTAACTTGAAGATCTACCATACAACTCTTTCCAAATCAATTTTTTTAAATTGAATCTTTTCACCCGATTGCCTTGGCTAACAATGCAAACATAACAGCCAAGCGTCCATGAATAGCTACAACCAATCTCAGCAATAAGACTTCCTGACTGTTGAGAAAATTTTAGCCAAAAGATAGATTGTTTGTGTAGGAATGTATAAGATACATTCCCCGCATCCATTTCTAAGTAACACGGTCTAAAAATTACCATCCATCATGATCTTATGCTTTCTCAAAATGAATTTAAAGACTAACCCTCCTCTCATGTGTTGCCTCACATCCTCAACTACTTCATTATCTATTAAAGTGAGGTCAATAATTTGTCTACCTCTTACAAAATGCCCATGAGTATTCCCAATTATCATTCAGGACTTCCATGAATCTATTACATCATCCTTATGCCAACAACCAATACAGATAAGTTATTATAAATAATTGGTCTCAAGAACTTTAACCTCTAAGAGGGTGCCATATTAGGAATCAATGTAAGTCTTATTAGACTTAGACTTCGCAACCCGTGTTCCTAGAAACTCGTGACATGCCATCATCACATCCTCACCCCACCCACAAAAAACTTCAAAAAGAACCCCCATCTGAACTCGAGGCTTTATCCCCACCTTTCTTCACATCCCCAATAAGGATCCAATCAATCCATTAATTTTGAATCACTCCTCTTTTATATAAATTTTAAAAGAAACCAATAACCTCTATCATTCCCGGACTCTAAAACTATCCATCCTCACCGATTTAACTTGCACAACAGCTTGTTAATTATTCTTTTGCTACAAATCCTGTGAACAATTTAGTGATATCATTCACTTGTTCCTTTAATACTGAATTTTTCATTCCAAAAGATGTACTCTTAAAGATTAGTATTTACAATCTATTCTAGAGTAATAAATTTATGTAAAATTGTACAAACTAACATGGCAATCAGATAGATTGAAAAGAAAACATTAAAGACATGGATGTCATTTGTTAATTTCCGTTACACATTAGACTAAGAAGTTTGTATAGAAATTTAAATGAAAGTATCATTTCCTTTTTAAAATTAATAAAATTCATGTATAAAAATGAGATTTTGTATAAAAACTTTATATAAAATAGCATTTTCCTTTTCAAAATTGAACAAAACTCATATACAAAAATGAGAAGTTTGAGGTTATATCATTGCGCATTTAGTTTCTACCTCTTATGGAACAGTGGGAACAATTATCTAGACAAGAGTCTAGGACATTATGGCATTTTCCTCCTCTTCACTATAGCTTTTGTCTTTCCTTTGATCTCAGTTGGCCTTTCCTTTGGTCTGTCCTGCTGTTTTTCCAGTCGCAGCTTTTGAAAGATGGAATCTTCTACGCAGAAAACCTACAGCAAATATGTGATTGAGTAGCAAGATTTCACATGGATAATAAGAGAATGTGTGATATTTATCTAGTATATTTGAATGATGTGTCTAGAAACACTGTCTATAGAGAGACAATAAAATGCAACATGGAAGTTTTGGATATATGTAAAGATGTTAATGGATTATCATGCAAGGCTCGTTTTCCATTAAAATTGGCTCAACTCATATCTGATCGTTTATTGTCACGTCCATTATGAGCACCACTAGTGACCCTAAACCCATGAGAGCTGACACTTTTGTTTTGCGTATAAATCAGATTGATGGGTCATGTTAAAAATTTACATTCCTGAATGAATGGAAAGTTTGAACTAAAATTAGTTTAGCTCTTACAACAGAGGTTAAGGATTATAATCCAAGCTTGTTTGACTCTATTCATCTATGTGTATACCCAGTTGAACATGTATATATATATATATATATATAACTAGTCTTCACTTCACAATCATACGTTTGAACACAAATATGGAATTCCATATGGATTCATATAATGGGTGGTAAGTCTCTTGATTATACATTATAAAAATAGCCTAATCTTATTGGTTTTTCTTACATAACCTCATATTCTGGAATAATATTTGAATGAACCTGTGGAGATTTAATATTAGATATGTCTTCAAATTGCTTCCCCACATTGTCTAAATTTATTGTATGCCGACTTTATGAGGCTCTTCAACATTTATAGTGGGTGGACACTACTAAATCATTACTCCATTAGACTAAAAGGAAAATGCATATACCAAACATAGTTATAATAATCCATTGCATTGTATGGGTTTAAATAATTATAAGTTATAGAAGTTCCTGATTTCAACTCAAATAAATTCATAGAGCGATAATATATATTTTTGGGAAAATAATATGCTATCAAATTCAGTCATCATTTTGTACATCTCAAAAAGCAACTATGAATTTCTTATGTTGATAGTTCGGGTTAACAAAAAATCATTTCATAAGCCACCATAAAACTTCATAAAACAGTGCAAAATATATTAGAGCGCATAATGTAGTGATTTGTCACCTCTACATAAGGCTGCTATAGAGGTTCCACAATACAGAGCTCACCTTGGAAGATGCCATATAAACTCTCTTGGAACATCAATTGGGAGCTCACTTGATTCATCATTAGCAAATACCTGGAAAAAATTCATATTTTTGTTACAGTACAATGGCCTAAATTACTAGGTAACATTACCAGATCAAAGGGGGTTCGTTCAAGAAGATACTAGTAGTAGTAAATTTACCTCATTAACTTCAAAGTATGCTCCATTTACCGAAAAGATCCCTCTCACATTTGTTTGAGAATTTATCTGTAAAATGTGCCTTATTTTTGTCAATAATTAGGTCTACATGCTTATATATATACACATATTATGATTTTTACTCACCAATATTGTTCCAAAATCTGTTATGAGATTTTGCCCTTGAGTATTACCGCATGAGAATCACAATTCCTCATTACATAATTTTGATATGTTGGAGTTGCATCCCTTTTCTATATATTAACATAAATATAAAAAAGTAACATCTATAAGTTAGATTGAAGCTCATCTCAACATTATTTCATAGTGTTTATGAATTGCAACATAACAATACAATCATGACAATAAAATTAGACATAAAATAAAAAGGATTAGGATATGAAATTATTCAGTGCAGGCGTGATCTGAAAATAATTGAATAATGGGTCTACTTTCGAGTTGATGGTGTACCTTCCATCCAGATTACAAGAAGGTACGGGCATCGATCTTCAGGATCCCATGGATCTAGATATAAACAAAAAATTTGTATAAAAGGGATATACAAATTCATACAAATGAATAAGAAAGATACATATAGTATCTGATTTAGGAAACCTACCCCTGAAAAAAGAGGGTGTGAATCTAGAAGCTCTTAGCTACATTATGTTAGGTTGAAAACTGATCAGAGCATGCATCCCATAAATATATGTTATGTTGTAACATGACCAATTTGTTCAGCCTCTGAGTGTACATAATCTTTTAATAAATCCTTCGCACTAAGAAGATGAAAAATTGCATTCTTACACATGATACTTTGCCATTGAACGGCTCACGGCCTTGAAATTGTGATCAGTCATCGAAGTATCTTCAATAGTTGAAACAACCAATGCTTTTGACATGTCTCCATCCTCTTCCTATTCAGGTAAATTATTCTTCAATTTTATTATTGGAATTTCGTCGTCAGGCTCTAAAAGAAAATCTTCCATGTCGATTGAAGGTTTTATGATTTGATTATGATTTCTTGAGTCTGCGATGTTAACATGAGGAAAGGACGGTGATGGTGATGCTAAAAGCATAGCTTTATTTTGAGCATCATATGGAACTAGATCCATACTTCTCTTCTTTCTCGCAGGCCCGGGAATGACAAGCTTAGTACTGCATTAAACGAATTGGCATAAGTAACTGCTTTTCAAGATAAAATGCCTTATCTTTTTCGAGGGATCTAGAGCCAATCACGATACAATCTTTCACCTAATCACAAGCACTCCAATAATCTAAGTACTACACATTTACAATGAAAACACATGAGCATTCAATGTTTGGGCACCTACTCAAATACGAAACCAACTGAGAAAACACCAACGACACACAAGGTTTACACACTCTATCTATCTTATAAGTCAGGCTGGACTTAAGAATACTTGAGGGGCATCTGAGGCCAATCAACACCCTTCTTGGGAATTCGAGGGTACGTGGAATGTGGGATATAAATTAAGGTTTCGTTTGATATCCCTCGACCATCAACACACCACGTTCGATAAACTCGTACACCAAACCCTCAAAAATGTCTCGAGTCTGCCATACATGTAGGAACAACATCATTACCCAAACTTTCAATGAAACAGGACAACTCTAAGAAATTACCTTATGTCACCTCAGCCCCACCTACCCCAACTTGATTACTTGTCTGTTATAGATAATCACTTCCCATGTAATGTGTAAAAATAACTTTTAAAAAATGTTACAATACTCTCCAATATCAGTAGCCGATATCATAGTCACTCTCACTATAAATTCCAACCCCCACTCCAATGATTATTTTAGCTCCACATAGCCTTGCTCTCTCTGTAAGTACTTCAAAAAAAAAGTCTGGAACCATACTTCACAAATAAAATTCAATAGTTTGTTGAAAGGAAACAAATCATTGTAATACACACACACACACACACACACACATACATATATATATATATATATATATATATATATATATATATATATATATATATATATATATATATATATATAATGTTTCTCAACAAACATGCCCAAAACAGGATTAGTTTTTTGGTACGAAAATAAGATTCGTACATTTAGACTTATGTCTTAAAACATGCGGTGACAGACAAATAATGATTATTCAATCATACGAGCATTTTAATATAGACTGGAGTACATAACTCAACTATCCTCCTATTTATGAGGCAACTAACCAACTGCTCATACTAAGTCCACATGATTCGGACAACTAGGAAACACATAAGACAAGTACTCTAACAGTTGAATCACATTCTTCAGTATTCTAAAATCTCTTTTAAAATAGTTTTACAAACAAAACTTTTCAAATCTTCAAGGTTAAGGCCTCTTCTATTTAGATTGTGGACCGTTTATCATGCTCTACTATAACGCATTTGCGGAAGAAGATATTGACATGTTCACATTGCTCTGCTTTAGATCATTAGCATCATGCCCATCCATTTTTTTAGTTTTTGTACAGAGAGAAATTTTCACGTTTTAGTGGGATTTTATACAAAATGGTATTCAACATCAGACTTCAACAACATCGAAAAGAAAATAACAAAAGAAAGCGACTGAATAAACCAAATGATAGCATAGTACAAACAAAAAATGTAATTCAAACATAACATAAACATAGTACAAAAAATACAACATTTCCTAGTTCATAATTTACTTTTCATAGAAAATCTAGGTGTACATGCTAGGGATAAGTTTTAACCATGAGATGGAGAATCTATAGGACTCCAATACTTTGTCCACCACAAGTTCAATATCTACCTGTAATAGATAAAACTCCAACAAGATCAGGTGATCACATTTCTATGATATCCAAGTCATTATATGAAATAAATAAGGCTTCATGTCAAATTTATGATATATTTTCCCCTCCACGGAGAGCCTTCCTAAAATAGAGAATAAATATCGATAATATTATATGTAGATGAGTTCTCTCCTCTTTTTCAAATGTGGGATGTACCCACTTTTTTCTCCAATAAACCATCCACTCATAAATAATTTGGTGGTAAGTGCGTGAAGTTAGCAACTGCTCGCGTATGGTGGGATGAATTTTCGCATGATAATCAACCTTGAATCCAAAGCTGGCCCGAGATAAAGGAGCTCTAAATTCGTACGAAGAAGATCCTTTTTGCAAGAATTCAAGGATTGATCATGGAGGAATATTCCGAATCTGTTTGATATTTATTTATTCGGATCTAATTCGATAATCCGATGGACATTTATATGGATTACTGAATCCGAATCCGTTAACAGTCCGATAATCCGAAAAAAGGGGTATAATGTATATGTAACACTTGCTTTGAAAGACATGCTACATATATGCTACATATATGTATTGTATACATATATATAAAAAATAGAATATATAAGTGTATACATATATGTATATATATAATCGTTGAAGTTGAAGTTGAACAGCAGCGATGCTAAAGTGAGGCGGGAGGAGGCGGTCCAGGAAGGACGAGGGTGTTTTAAGCCAACACTGTTTTGTTTTAAAACAATAAGGCTTGAAATTTTAATCAAGCATTGTTCTGTTTCATGAAATGTTTTATAAATCAAAGATGCCATTTTTAAGATTCCAAAATTTCTCCTTGACAAAGAAAGCCCCATTGTGCCGGTGTGGATTTATTTCCCAGGTCTACCAATTCATTTTTTGCAAAAGAATCTTTGTATTCAATTGCCCAAGTTATTGGAAAACCACTAAAACTTGATGCATCAACAGTTACAATCAATCGACCAAGTGTAGCTAGAGTACGTGTGGAATTGGACCTGCTAGAAGCAAGACCATATCGATTATGGTTAGGATGTGAAGAAAATGGATTCTGGAAATAAATAGCTTATGAACAAATACCACATTATTGCGGTAAATGTTCAAAAATTGGTCACAATGTAGATAAATGCTTACTTAACAATAAAGAAGCCAAAAAAACTCCAACAGTAACAAAGAAAGTTGAAAATCCTAAAAATCTCCAAAAAGATAAACAATTGATTCAGAATAATAAAAAAACATTGGAAGATTTAAATATAGAGAATAAATATCAAGAAGTGATATGAGATCACACAGCAAATCCATTACAAGATTAAAATGCTCAAGATTGCCACCAACACAATACCACAACAACAAATCTATAAATATTCTGCATAAACTTGTCATGAAAATTCCAAACAGAATAATTCCCTAACACGGAATCCCAAGAGAAAAACTTTAAGCTGATATCAACAAAATCAAATCAGTTGATATTGATTTCAAGGATACTAGAATTATAGAAGTTTTCAATCTACCCCATGATGCTACAGAATTACCTATAAAAATCAAAAAGTCATACTATGGTTGCCTCTCTCAATCAGACAAAGAAGCCAAATCAATTGGAGAAATTCATTTCTTGTAAGACTTAATCATATTTTCAAAGAACTTGGAGTCCAAAATTCAAAAAATACAAAAGAAGAAAGAAGAGTTGTTGAAATCAACAAGAAAGTCAATCCCTCCGGACAGCAGCCAGTCAAAGACTAGCAAAGAAGAATTCAAAAAGATTAATCAAATAATGGATCCTATGTTCAAAAGGATTACAAGAGCCAATGTAAAAAAGACCACCAAATTTTCTGAACCAAAATCCAGATGATTAATAAAATAATATGGAATGCAAGAGGAGTGGGCAACAAACCAACCAAAAGGAGGCTAAAAAGACTGTAAGTTTCACAATCTCCCTTTTATTGCTATCTTGGAACCTAAAATTAATAAATCTAAACTGGAGGATCTAAGACGAATTCTTAATTTTAATGGCTATGAGGCTTTGGAGATATGATACCAACTGTACTAAGGCAGGTCTTTTAGATTTGGGGTACACTGGCACCAAATTTACTTGGTAAAATAATAAATATTTTGAGAGGGGGATTTGGGAAAGGTTTGATAGAGGCCTAATAAATCAAAAATGGTTATCAATACTTCCTACTACTACAAGAAAAACTTTTAATAAAAACTGATTAAACCACTCTACTTTACTTATCTCTCTTTGACAAAAAATAACATATAATTAAACCATTTAAATTCCTCCATATGTGGAGTAACCAAAAAATTTTTAAAACTCTTGTAAAAAATTCTTGGGACAAAGAAATTAGAGGCAGCCCCCTCAACAAATTTTCTTTGAAACTTAAAATTCTGAAAATGGATATTAAAGAATGTAATAAACAAACTTTTAAAAATATTTTCCAAGAAGTAATCAACATGTAAGATGAGTTACTAATCAAAGAAGAATCCTACAAACAAAATCCATCTCAAGATAATATTATATTTTAGAAGAAACCAAAGCCAAACTTAATTGGGCTATTAAATGTGAAGAGCAATTCTAGAGCCAAAAAGCCAGGATAAAATGGATAAAATAGGAGTTGAACACTAAATAATTTCATACAGTAGTCAACAAATCTAAAAGAAAACTTCGAATCCAAAAAATCAAAAATGATAAGGGTGACTGGGAGGATTCAAGTGAGAAAATAAATGAAGTCTTTGTTACCTATTTTAAAAATGTGCTTACTAAAGAAGGCATAGACGACATCAAGTACATGTTGGATCCTATTCCGAATGTTGTTTCTAATGAAATGAATATATATCTCACAAGAATATCCGAAGAGGATGAAATTCAAGCTTCTACAAACTCTCTTAAGGCTGACAGTGTAGCAGGGCCTGATGGTTTCAACGGTATATTCTATATAAACTGTTGGACCATCATTAAAAAAAGAGCTTATTGAGACAATCCAGACCTTCTTTTGGGGCAAAGATATCCCCAAAAGTTATGGAGACACTAACATATGTTTAATCCCTAGAACTAACAATCCAAAACATTGTAAAGATTGCATACCAATAAGTCTGTAATTTTAGTAATAAACGATAAGTAAATATTTCAGACCATTAAGTCTGAATAATGGAATTTATTCAATCCCCCCCCCCCCCCCACACACACACACATCATATGGAGACTCTCACCTATACTTTTTTAGCAACATATAAGGAGTGTTTGCAACAAAATGCATAGTTTTTCACATAAATATAGTTTGAGATTTCTTACAAAACTGCATAGTTCACAGGGTTCTTTAGGATATTACCTTACTAGTATAAAACATAATAAGCAGTTAAAAAAATGATACTTTGTAGTGATAAATAAAACAAGGTATCCTTGTTAAGATAGACTGGATGACAAAGAAAATAAATAGAGACAGAGTCATTTGAAAGACAAAAAAACATTGAAGCTAACCAGACGGACAATACGACAATCATGTTTTCTTGATGATTAGACATTGCGCCATATGTGGCACTACGAGAATCACCCCATTGGCCATGTGGGTATTGCTCCCAACCTATAGTTCTTGATATGTAGATTTTTGGACGATTAGCCCTATTATCAAGTCAAAAAGATTATGCATCAGAATTTTATTACAATCTTACTAACCAGTGTTAAAAGAAATAAGGTACAAAATTCACATCCATATTGCATACCAAAATATTGGCCGAACATCTTTTATAACAAAAAATATTTGTAGGGCGTCTCCATGGTAAAGGCCTTGAAATTTTGGACTCCTCAATCAACCCTAGATTCTGTTGATGCGTGTTTAATATAAGCTCGTAACTTCAGATATACACAATGATCAAGCAAGCAATATTATCAACTTTTCATCCAAAAAGTTCAGTAGACAAACAAATTCACCATCCATATGGCCAACACAAATTTCTCCATGTTTAAAGTATAAAGATGTAGTGCCTTAATCCTTGTTACTAGAGTGGTTGAGATGACATTTGAAAGAGTGCTGCTCAAGAATTATACGAACAAAGATTGTTTTCTAAAGGTGGAGAGATGGTGGAATAGAACTAACATATATCATTTTATGAGAAAATATTATAATTAAGTTGATGGTCATTTTGGAATTAGCATACCTTCTTCTTGAAATAAATAAGGTCGCTTTCATACCCTTCCAATATAGCCAACCCATTACTCCGGATGACATCAGTATGTTCCTCTGAGGAGAAATTTATTGTTATTAATACAATAAGTATATTGAAAGAACAATAGTTCCATTCATCCAAAAAGTGAATCTCCCTAAACTAAAGAAATAATTAAAGGACTATGGCGTCTTACTTTCCGTTCTGGATTTATTTCTTAAAATGAGTGCTCATTAGAATATTAGATAAATTAACATTATCCATACCAAAAGTACATTTCACAAATATAAACATGTTGATGCATTTATTTGCATTAAAAAACTATGGGAAAATATTAAAATTGCAAGTTCATTAGTTTTTCCAATTGAAATTCAATTTTGCATTGTAGTGGGGGTGGGGTGGGGGTGAAAGCCAACCTCCATAACCAGCAACAGTTATGACAAAATAGTCTCCATATTTTGAATGCATATGCTTCACCTGCAAACAAAAACACAATGATTAGAATACAAGAACCTTAATTAAAAACCAAACAAAATAGCTTTATAATAATTTAAGTAGACAAGACAAGCTAACTATCTTTTGTCATTCTCCACCTCCAGGTCAAATCAGATGAGATGGTAATAAAGATTTAGACCATAATGCATCACATTGGGTATTAATTTATAGAGTATGAAATTAGAAAGAAAGTAAAGAAGCCTTAATTTAGCTAACCAACGTATCAATAGGTAAAGTAGTCAAAATAAGCAGACTATCAGTTTCCTTATCAAATCAAATACTAACAATAGATCCAAAAGAACAGGAAAATCAAAATGAAATGAGAATTAAGATTCAGATCAAAGAGGATGCTAAACAAACTAATAAATATTATAAAATTGAAGAATATACAGAGTGTAGTAGTACAACAACCTTAATTTAGATAAACAAGTAAGATTAAGAGAGTTTAGAGAAGATAAGTTGAACACGGAGAAAAGGAGAATTGAGATTCAAATCTAAACTAATTAACAAACAAGAATGTAGCAATTAATCAACCTTAATTTAGCTATACATCTGAGATTCTGAGTAAATGTGACAACCCGCCTAATAAAATATCGGGCAGTCACTCCTATGTCTAATTAAAACATGAGTCTCATATGGATCATTCTTAGCATCACTGTCGAGAATCCATTTAATTACTAATAACCTATTAGGCTGGCGTCAAAATTTTACTTAACTAATATTTTTAAACAATTACAAAATTAAAACATCCGCATAGTTTTGCGTAAATGAAACTAAAATGAAATAAAATAACCGAACACACGGTCAAAATATACAACCATATCTAATGCTGTGCTAAAAAAATAAATAAATGCAATTGGGCCATTGTCCCGAATATTTATACAGTACCTCCTATCTAGAGTACAAGAATAGAAGCGTCTATCGAGTACCTGCACACATCCACAGCTGCTGCAGCAGACGTCTGACTCGAAGGAAGTGTCATCCAGGTGTCCCTGTGTCTGGATACCTATATATATATATATATATATATATATATATATATATATAACAAGAAAGGAAAAGTAGATAAACGGATCAGAGACCGAGTTTGAAAAATATTTAGAAAAAGGTTTTATCTCATATTTAAGTTTGGTATCGCACTCCCATGAGATACCCCTCACCTCTCTTCTATTAGTGCAAACCTAACGCACCCTAACAAAATACCCTAGTCAAGCTATCCTTCCTAACTAGTCTAATTTACCCATCTACTAGAAACCTATACATCCCGAGTACTAAGGGCTAAACTTCCCTCCATTCTTAACACTGCACTAAGTTCGTGGGTGGGGTGTCTCGCAAAGCGAAATCCAAACAAGGAACCCATCGATACACTACTACTTGGCAGGGTTAATGGTAGAGATCCATTAGGCCCGTAGTACAAAACTAATGTATGTATATATACTATACAACGACACACATAACATACTTACATTGATATACATAATTCAATATACATCCGGATAATATCTCCCGGACTGAGGTTTACTTTACATTTATCTACAAAATGTTTACCAATACTTTTACTTTTTTAAAACTTTCTATTTCCCTTCTTATATCCAGGAAATATATTTAAATCAAGTTTTGTTATCATAAAAATGCTTTACCGTTTCATAACATCCCATTTCCCTTCTTACATCCAGGAAATGTATTTAAAAGCCAATTTTATTGTCATAAAAATGCTTTTAATATCATATGCTTCCATTTCCCTTCTTCCATTCGGGAAGTGTTTCCGAAGCCAATTCATTTATCCCATTTCCCTTCTTCCATCCAGGAAATGTACTTAAAGCCAATTTATTATCATAAATTGCTTTAACATATAATATAACGCGTTCTAAGACTGCCCGTCCGGATTTCCCCACTGTGCGTGCCCCTAAATGGCTATCATCTTCTAGGGCCTATCATCAAGACAACCTGGGATCCTACAACACAAGACGTCGGGAAGCGGCCATATGCCTGCAGGAGAGTCATGACCACACCCAGAATCACCTCACCAGCGCAGAAACATACAATAATCGCTCATATGGCCTATAGGACTATATCCACCCTTCATTCATTAGCCAGGGGGCTTCACCATACGTACGCAACTTCCCTTATGATAGCGATTTAGAGAGGTGTGTATCCATAAATTATTATTTATGAAAATCATTTCTTTTCCATTTTCAAAACATTCATATTTTATTTTCAAAATCATTTATTCTCATAGACATATATATATTAACTTGTTCTCATACACAAGGAATATACTATATACTACACATATGTATCATATTTCATATATATACTTTAATCATATAGTATATACATACCATATATTCCTCCTCGAATATATAAATGGCCATAATTGCCAATCACATCTAGCGATGACCAATAATCCCAACGATTCTCTCAAAGAATCATAATCATGCCTTCATATACGCATGATACTAAACCCAAAGTATTCCCTCACATACATTCAATTACAAAAATACCTAGGATCGATGGTATTCGAACTCCCTCTCAAATTTTGTTCGTCCGGAACGTTAACTATGTTCATCCCCAAGATTATGCCCTTCACCAATCCAAGGCCTTCTCTTTCATCTAAAGGTCTACTAACCCTCAAAACCATCATTTAGGAGTCCCGATATCATAACTAGGATCCCCCATATAAGACCCCAAATTGTAATTTAATTCCCCATACTCTTAAGGGGAGAAAACTGGCAAATCTGACCAAAGCGAATCGATTCGCCTCAATTGCGAATCGATTCGGGTTGGCGAATATATTCGGCCCCCAATCCGAATCGATTCGGAAAGTGTTCTGCAAACAGGTCCTTAATGGCGAATCGATTCGGTCTAAATCTGAATCGATTCCGCCACTGCAGAATCACAGATTCCCTTAGGCGAATCGATTCGACCTGGAACCAAATCGATTCGGCATGTTCGAGGGTGACTTTATGGGCAATTTCTCAAACTCCAAAATACCCAAAACTCAATCCAATCTCTATTTAATTCATAACTTGGATTTATTCCTACAAACCCAAAGTTTTCATATCTCCTCAAGTTCTATAGAGGTCATAACACTCCAGTTGAGAACCCCTAATATTTATCTCCAATAAGTTCTAACTAATGATTTCGGTATCGGATAGTTTTTCGTATAAAAATCACTATAAATCGAAAAAAATCAGAAAAATACGTGGTCAGCACCCAAGCGACTGCATCGAAAAGATCTATAATTTTTATTCTTTGACGAGGAGCCGAATCGATTCGGAAAGACGCATGTCACTATTCATCGTCTTCTCCGAGACGGTTTCAGCCATTAAGGCTTATCCCAAGCTTTTGTCGCCTCACCCAACGCCCTACAACCTCAACCAACTACAAATACACATATATTAAGGGTTCTAAACATCCTAGAACCCTAAACCACCAATTTATTTCGATTAATTTATAAGTTTCTCCAATTATGAAATTATAGGGGTTTATTCGTTTTAACTCCCGAAAACCCGTTTTATCCACAAAAACCAAATCAAAAATCTTTAGGGTTTGATAATACCAAACTACAGTATGAGATTTATGCAAAAAGTAAATAAAGCAAGTAAACACTTGCCTCGTGGATATAATCAGACGATCTCGAGTCTAATCCCGCGGAGGTTGGTCGGAATCTCCCATTTTCACTCTTTTTCTCTCCTCCTCTCTCTCTTCTCTCTTTTCTTTCTCTTTTCTCTTCTCTTTTCTCCCTCTCTCCCTCTTTATATAAAAAGAAAAGGGTTTTAACCCTTAAAACCCAAAAATGACTCGTTTACCCAATTACGAGTTACTTTTACCTCTAAAATTACCCAAAACTCAATTTTGACAATCGGACACTCGTTTCCAACTATCTCGGCCATTTCGAGACTCACGACGCAATCGAAATTTCCATCCGAGGTACTTGACCGTAGATCACTATTCTAACCCATATAACTTAATGTAGGTTTTCTATTAAAAATCTTACCTTTTGTCGCTTTACTCAACGACGACATATTATTAAAATACCTCGACATATTTACTTAACCCCAAAAGTAAATATATCACCTATCGACAATCCTCAAATCCTTGAAAATCCCAGAAATTACTATTTCGAGAAAATCTCCAAATTCCAATTATGCCCAAATGTGGAATTTAATTGTCTCCAAAAGGACGGCTTGTGTAATACCCCATAATTTTATTGATTTTTATTTAAGGGATTAATTAAATTAAATGAGAATTAATTGGGAATTAATCCGGATATAAATACTAACGATATGTGAGTTAGTATTTGATTATGATGTCAAAAATTGAATATTTTTGAGTACTTATAGTAATATATGAGTATTAAAAATATTAAAGTTGTCGCGAGGCTGAAATACGACAATTTGAAAAATTAAGTTGGGACGCGCGTGTCAGTCGCGTTAGGAATGAATTTAATTAGATTAAAAATTAATTTATATTTTATCAATCGAATGGTCATTTTGAGTGCGCCAACATGTCCGTAAGGGTCGAAATAGTCAGAAAACACTAGCCGGGGGTTCAGTTTGGGTCCCGGGGCATCTTTAGGCCAAACCGGCAACCTAGAAGGGTATTTTGGTAATTTTAAAAATAAGGGAATTAAAACCCACGAAAATTAGAGTTTATATTTATATTTTTAAAGGGGCCAGTAAGGCCATTACCAGCCAAAAACATTAGAAGTGGGCTACGGGTGTTAGAGAGGAGTTACCATAAGCATCCAAACCAAATACACCTCACCACAATCCAAATACTGAAATGAACAAATACAAGCCTGAATCCTTAACTTAATTTGAATAAAGGAGTAGCTACCCGGTATTTAATTAGTCGGGGTGTTACAGGTGGTATCAGAGCATCAGGTTCTAGTGTCCTTAGGATCTGTACGGCTTATTATGTTTCTGCTGAGCTTTCTTTGATGTAGAGCCCTATATTTTAGGATTGTTATATTCTTTTGTGTATGTTTACTTCTTCAACTACTTTGAGATAATAACTGCGAACTTATAAGACTTTACTCTCATTTCAGATGCCTCCACGACGTGCACAGCGAGTTCCTAGGGATGCTCAGCCCGAGCCAGAGCCTGCACCAGTCCAGGGCACCATGAATGCCGCAGAGGTTGCTGCTATAGTAGACCAAGCGGTAAATGCCTCCCTTGCAGTTGTACAGCAGGCACCACCCCAGGCGTCGGTAGTCGCGCCAGTTCAGGCTCATGCATTCCCGTCTGCTTGGGAACGTGTCCGTGATGCTTTTCATAAATCACACCCTCCCAAGTTTGCAGGTAGCTCTGATGTTGTTGTGTCTAACCAGTGGAAGAAGGACATTCAAAGACATTTGAGGATGTATGAGTGCACGGAGGTACAAAAATAGATACTGGCTACTTTTAAGCCAATAGGATCAGCGTTGCAGTGAGGGGAGTCCATTGCCACTCCGGAGGAGAGAGATGCCCTTTCTATACAGGAGTTCTGGGTACGGTTCGACCGCAAATATTTTCCATCAGTTGTTCACACTGAAATGAGGAGGAAGTTAATGAACCTTAAGTAGGAGGGGAGGACCGTGGCCGAGTATGAGGACGAATTCACTAATCTCTTGAACATTGTTCCCGATGAGATTCAGACTGAGGAGAAGAAGATTCAGAAGTTCATGGACGGATTGAATTGGAGGATCCGACAGCACTTGTTGGGAAATCTCTCGTTGGCCACTTATTCTGATGTGGTTAACGCAGCACTGCTTCACTGCCAGGATCATCGCTTTCACATGTCTAAGAGTAAGAGATCAGGAGAGTCCAGCCATCAGGGCAGGACAGGGGGAAATGGTGCCAGCGGGGCACAATCTGCTCAGGGTCAGCATAGGCAAGGAAATTAGGGTTCCCAAAATGGGGATTTTAAGAGGTTCAGATCAGGGGGATTCAGAAATGGACAGGGAGGTTTTCGTCATGGCCAATAGGGTCAGCAGGGCCAGCAGCAGCAGTTTCAGCAGGGCCAGCATGGCTAGGGTAGAAATGGCAATGGCCACCAGGGCCGTGGGCATCAGGGTCAGAGAGGGGGGAACTTTCAAGGGAAATGTTTCATTTGTCGCAAGATTGGCTACAAGCTCCAGGAGTGTCCTGATAGGGGCAGGTCCCCACAGCAGCAGCAGCAACAGGGAGCTCGACCTGAGCCCTAGAGACCTATGTTTCCCACCGCCCTCCTAGCAGCACCATAGATGTCAGCTTTGCCACCCATCCCAGCAGTCCCAGTCCAACAGGGACAGCTACAGTACGGGCGAGTTTATCAACTCCAGCATGCCGCAGTCCCACAGGATCCGCCTGCTATTGAGGGTATGTTCTCTATTCAGGATACTATGGGGCGTATTTTATTTTATACGAGGGCCACACATTGTTTCATTGCCATGAGATTTGCATGCACTTTGGGGTTGTTAGACACTGCAGAGAGCACGATTACTTGCGTAGATTCACCGTTGATTAAGGGTTCCGTGATTTCCTTTATTTGTGGAGGTGTGGGTATAGAGATAGGGAGACTTACATTACCCGCTGATATGCTAGTATTAGAGATGACTGAGTACGATGCGATTATTGGTATGGATTGGCTAGTTGCTTAACGAGCCATGATTCATTGTTTCAGTAGGAGTATTATTTTTGCCATTCCCGGGCAGGAGACGTCTTTAGTGGCGATGCCTCGCCCCGAGGGAGGATCGTCTTCACACTTGTATTACATAAAAGAGGAGACCTCTAAGGAAGTTTTAATACCACTTGATTCGATTCCCGTTGTTAGTGAGTTCACTGATGTATTTTAGGATATACTTGGATTACCCCTAGCAGGGAGATAGATTTTGTTATTGATTTGATGCCGAGCACTCGGCCCATTGCCCGCGCACCTTACCGTATGGCTCTAGTGGAGATAAGAGAGCTAAGGGATCAGATATAGCAGTTATTAGGTCAGGGGTTTATCCGAATGAGTACTTCGTCGTGGGGTGACCCTGTGTTGTTCGTAAAGAAGAGGGATGGATCGTTGAGATTATGTGCCTATTATCGGGAGTTGAATAAAGTCAAGATACGGAATAATTATCCGTTGCCCCGAATCGATGACTTATTTGACCAGTTGAGAGGAGCTTTCTTCTTCTCAAAGATTGATTTTCGATCGGGATACCATCAGTTGCGCATCAGGGAACAGGACATCTCGAAGACTTCTTTCTTAACGAGGTATGGTTCCTATGAATTTTGGGTTATGCCTTTTGGCTTGACCAACGCTCCAGCCGTGTTTATGGACTTGATGAATAGGGTGTTCGGAGAGTTCCTAGACGTGTTCGTTATCGTCTTTATTGATGACATCCTGGTTTACTCCCAAACAGAAGAAGAGCACGCCGAGCATTTGAGGCAAGTTTTGTAGACGCTGCGTCAGAACGAGTTATATGCAAAGTACGAGAAATATGGATTTTGGCTGAAGGAGGTTCAGTTTTTGGGGCATATCATTTCAGACGAGGGATATCTGTTGATTCGGGGAAGGTATCCACGGTGAGGGAGTGGGGACAGCCCACGACACCGATTGAGATCCGTAGTTTCTTGGGCCTAGCAGGATACTATAGGAGGTTTATTCGGTGTTTCTCAAAGATAGCGGGTCCTTTGGCACATCTGACTCGCAAGGGTGTACCATTCATCTGAAGCGATGCATGTCAATTGTCATTTGATGAGTTGAAGGACAAGTTTACCTCAACGCCTGTGTTAGCATTGCCCATACCAAGAGTTGAGTATTTAGTCTACACCGATGCGTCCTTACAAGGACTTGGAGGTGTGCTGCAACAGGAGAGTCAAGCAATAGCTTATGCTTCCCATAAGCTTAAGCCTCACGAGAGGAATTACCCCACACACGGCTTGGAGTTAGCGGTAGTCATATTCGCTCTTCAAATTTGGAGACACTATCTTCTGGGGGAGAAATTTCGGTTGTTCACAGACCACAAGACTCTACAATATCTCTTCACGCAGAAGGAGCTGAATATGCGTCAACATCGGTGGCTTGAGTTTGTGAAGGATTATCAGTTCGATATCCAGTGTCACCCAGGGAAGGCTATCGTGGTAGCAGACGCGTTGAGCCATAGGCCAGTAGATGCGGTGGCCGAGGTGTGGAAAGTTAAGTGGAAGGAGCTGGGACTCCAGGATGCAGTGGCCCAATCGTTCATGTCTGTGATGACTATTGCACCTCAGATTGTTACGAAAGTGGTAAAGGCCCAGGCAAAT
The DNA here is from genome assembly GCA_949130495.1 of Sambucus nigra. NCBI lineage: Eukaryota > Viridiplantae > Streptophyta > Magnoliopsida > Dipsacales > Adoxaceae > Sambucus > Sambucus nigra. The sequence goes on from OX422215.1 coordinate 233,375,517, forward strand.
GACTCATTCTGTCAGGAGCAGATAGTTCGATTACTAACAGAGGGAGCCGAGTCCTATACCGTTAGCTCAGACGGGGGATTACGATTCAATGGGAGACTGGTCATTTCGAAAGGGGAAGACTTGCGGCACGAGGTAATGGCAGAGTCGCACGGCTCACGGTTTGCGGTACACCCTGCTGGGGATAAAATGTACCAAGACATGAGACGACAGTACTTGTGGAGAGGGATGAAGAGAGATATTGTCGTGTTTGTTTCTAAATGCACCACTTGTCAGCTAGTAAAGGTGGACCATCAGAAATCAGCAGGACTTCTATAACCGTTAGAGGTTTCGACGTGGATATGGGAGAGCATATCCATGGATTTTATCACGAGGTTACCCACGTCACAGAGCGGTCACGACTCTATATGGGTAATTGTGGACCGGTTGACCAAAGTTGCTCATTTTCTACCCGTAAGGACAGATTACTCTACGGGACAGTATGCCCATATTTTCATTACAGAGATAGTGAGACTTCACGGGGTGCCTCTAAATATCGTGTCTGACCGAGACAAGATATTTGTTTCATGATTTTGGGAGAGTTTCCAGGAGGCCGTGGGTACAGAGTTGCGGCTGAGTACGGCATATCACCCGCGGACTAATGGGCAAACCGAGCGGACAAAACAGATGTTGGAGGACATGTTACGAATGTACATCCTAGATTTTGGAGGTGGTTGGGAGCAGTACCTTCCACTGGTGGAGTTTGCTTATAATAACTCCTACTAGTTCACCATCGACATGGCTCCATTTGAGGTGTTGTATGGTAGACCTTGTCGTTCCCCAGCATGTTGGTTAGAGGTGGGGGATAACAAACTCCTTGGGCCGAAAGTGATTCAGGACACTTCGGCAAGGTTAGAGATGATACGGAGCCGTATTCGGGTAGCTCAGGACCGGCAGAAGAGCTATGCTAATGCCAAGAGGTTCTTCAGAGAATTAAAGGTGGGGGACCAGGTGTTACTCAGAGTATCTCCTATGAAGGGGATTATGCATTTTGGGAAGAAGGGGAAACTAGCACCAAGATATGTGGGGCCATTTCCTATCATCGAGCGGATTGGACCAGTTGCGTATAGACTCGGGTTACCGGAGCACTTGCATAGGATTCATGATGTGTTCCATATTTCCTCGCTAAGGAAATATCTTAGGGATGATTTGGCCCATACCCACATTGCTTTAGAGGACATCGATCTTCAGCCTGATAGTTCCTACGAGTAGGGGTCGATTTTTATTTTGGACCAAAGCGAACGGAAGCTGAGGTCAAAGATAGTACCATTAGCACGTGTTCAGTGGCGGCATCATAATGCCGAGGAGTTCACATGGGAGCACGAGGATGAGATGCGCGAACGTTATCCAGAGTTATTATTACCAGGTACTCTTTAGTTCCAAATTTTGGGACGAAATTCTGTTATTAGGGGGGGAGTATGTAATACCCCGTAATTTTATTGATTTTTATTTAAGGGATTAATTAAATTAAATGAGAATTAATTGGGAATTAATCCGGATATAAATACTAGCGAGATGTGAGTTAGTATTTGATTATGATGTCAAAAATTGAATATTTCTGAGTACTTATGGTAATATATGAGTATTGAAAATATTAAAGTTGTCGCGAGGCTGAAATACGACAATTTAGAAAATTAAGTTGGGACGCGCGTGTCAGTCGCGTCAGGAATGAATTTAATTAGATTAAAATTAATTTATATTTTTATCAACCGAATGGTCATTTTGAGTGCGCCAACGTGTCCGGAAGGGTCGAAATAGTCAGAAAACACTAGCCGGAGGTTTAGTTTGGGTCCCGGGGCATCTTTAGGCTAAACCGGCAACCTAGAAGGGTATTTTGGTAATTTTAAAAATAATGGAATTAAAACCCACGAAAATTTGAGTTTATATTTTTAAAGGGGCCACTAAGGCCATTACCAGCCAAAAACATTACAAGTGGGCTACGGGAGTTAGAGAGGAGTTACCATAGGGTTCCAAACCAAAAATACTCACCACCATCAAATTGGAAAGGATTTGTGATCGGAAAAAGGAGAGAATCAACCTTGAATCATCGACAACACATCTGAAGAACAAATCTGAGGTAAGTGATTTGATATTTTTAAGTGCATTGAATATTTCTTCCATGTTTAGTGTAGGAACTATTTTGTCTTGAAAGTTATGAGGAAAACTAATGAAATTATTGGAGAAACTCTAAATTTGGGATAGGATTTGCATGTAGAATGACTATTGACGAATTTAGTATTCGAAGACTTAAATATGATGATTTAAAAATGGATTTATGATGAGTAATTGGGCACAATAAAATACTGGGTTCATGTTCATAGGGTTTGGGGTAATATTTGGGGATTAATGACAACTACATGTTGATTAGGAGGATTTGACCCCAAAATATGTTAAGAAACGACCTAAGAGGATTTAGAGAAGTTTAAGAACATTAAAATGTGGTTGGGATGGTCTTAGGATGAATTTAGAGAAGAGAAAAATTGAGGAAAACGAATTGGGAATTTTTTGGGCGTATTCTGCCATCTCGTTAGAAGACCTGCCCAGGTCGTTCGAATGACCTCGTTCGAATGAGACTTCTAACGAGATGACAGTACCCCTTCTAACGAGTTGGTAGTTCATTCGAGCACCGCAGCTTAGACTCGGGGTGCCAGTATTGTATATTTATGATGAGAATAATATACTGCTAATTGAAATGAATTGTCATGAATAAATGTAAGTGTGGAATATAGTAATATTTTAGTAGAGTTAAAAATGGAAATCGCTCATGACTAGCATTACTAAAATTGGGAACTAAGAAGAAAAGTAAAACTCTCTATTTAAATTAAGGTGCCGGATAATAAATCGTGAATCGTAGTTAGATTGTGTATTGGACTAGTTAGATATGAGAATATCTAGAACGGGTACGGGTATGATAGGAGTGCACAATTAGTTGAGGGGTGAGGAACTCATGTGAGTGCAAGCACTATCATGTACTTTATATTCACTGTTTAATTATATTAAACCACTTGCTATATTTTAAACTATTTTCACACTCGGGCTCTGACCCGTTTACTTTCAAATCTATTTTTGTAAAAACTTTTTAGGTGCCCAGCCATAAGGACACCAAGCTCAGGAGTTCTATTTCCGTGACGTGCTGTAGCTGTTGTGGAAGTTACAGGACTTCGATAGTAGACGCCTCCACCTTCTATGTTGACTCTATTCCAGATTTACTCATCTGTAGGGCATGTCGCCCCATTCCTTTTAGAGACATCTCAATTACTCAGTCTTTATTTCATATTTTGGGTTGTAATTAAGTTAAGGATTCAAGCTTGTATTTGTTCATTTCAGTATTTGGATTGTTGTGAGGTGTTTTCCTTCAAATTTAGTTTATTACATCATTATTTATTTGTGACTGTGATGTGGTTGTGATATCAGTATTTCATAATTTAAATGGATGTCATGTTAATCGGATTTAATTAAAAATTGACAACTCACTTTTTAAATATTAGGTGGCTAGTAATTAAAAAAAAATGTTTTTGACAGTGATGCTATGAACTGAACCAACTTGACATTTTGTATTAATTTAAATAAAGGAGTAGCTACCCGGTATTTAATTAGTCGGGGTGTTACAGCTTGTATAGTAAATTTGAAATTAACAATATAGTAAATTAGCCTTGATTTACCTTAAGCACATAAGATAGTGATATCCAAAGTAGAAATGAACATTAACATGGATAAAATGAATATGAAATTCAGATTCGAGTAATGGGAATGTAGTGGTAGTAAATTAGCTTTAATTCGGCTCGAGCAATTAAATTATGAGGTTCCAAAGTATAAATGAACATCAACATGTACAAATCAACCAATGAATATCAAATTCAAAAATAAAAATACAGTAATAAATTAGCCTTTATTAATAAATGAGAATTCAGATTCAGATCCGAGCAAATTGATAAAAAAAATATCAAAATTTGAAAATCAAAATGTACTAGTATATTAACCTCAATTCAATTAATGTAATTAACATTATGAGATAAGGTAAAAATTGAGATTAAGATCCAAACAAACTAACAAAACAACAATACTTCATGGCATCCCTTACCTAATATTACAAATTTCTACACTTTATCCATCAATGGTTTACCAAGTTCATCTCAAGAAAATTGTACTACACGTTCATACCTTGGCTATTGTCAAATCTGCAGGATTTAGGGTCATATTGCCAAAAATGTTACTCATTTTGCCTAGTACCAGTTCAACTTCCCAACATCAATGCATGAATGAATAATCCTTCTTCACTATGGCAACTAAGAGCACACTATGCTACTAACACTCCCACCAATCCATCGTGGCTCTTGGAAAGTGGTTTTTCCCACCATGTTACCCCTGACTTGAAAAATCTCCCACTGCGTGCCCCTTACAATGCTGGTGATGACATTATGATCGGAGATGCTCATTTCTCACCCTGAAACTTCACATGGGGACAATAACAAACAAGGACATTATATTTTGAAAAAAGAAAATAAGTAAATGTTATGATTAAACCTTAGTTTTGTGAAATCAATTCACCATGGCTCTTGAAAAGGGGAACGAAAAAAGAAAAATTCTTGATATTCATATTATTCTAACCAGTCCTATGATAATGCCACTATAAACCTCTTGTGATGATGGTCTAACTAAATTAACTCGTTAATTAGACTAAAACAATACACTGACTCTAAAATCAATTCATAATATCAGCTTTAGAGGTCCAAATACCCTCTATCATAGCTTATTTGAAGGACTAAAATCACTAGTTGTAGATGTAACTCAACATAACTACAAGTGTTTGGGACCGGGTTGGGGTCCATTCTCATAAATTCAATAGAAAAATGCAAAAGAAGATCATATGCTATATATAATATTGGCATTATGGAACCATAACATAAGTCATTGAGCTCTACCTCATTCTTGGAAAGTGGAATTTCAAGAAATGTGAAATCAATCATGCTTATCAATTACAAAAAGTGTTTTAGTAATCAAGTGAACCAAGAAGAAAAACAATTAAGGTATTTCCTATACTTTATAATTTACCTATACAAGACGCTAAACAAAACTTCAAATTCAGGTGGGCTATGGTAACATAGAATCCTTTTGTTTAAAAAAAATGAAAATAGGGAATAATTTTATTCTTTTTGATAAAATAAAAATAGAACACACTTTTAAAGTACATAAAATTTCAGTGGTTAAAAATGACACCAACATTTTTTCACTATTTGACCCAAATATAAAGATCTTTTATATAAAGAAAATTAAAAACAATTGATCAAACCCTTTTTGATTCTTTCATTAGTTATTAAAACAAAAATTAAATACATAAATCACTTTCCAAACCCTCATAAATAGAACCAAATTCGTTGATGTGAGTCTACTCTCCTCCGACTTAATCCATCTTATTATTATATATAGATGAATTTCAAGATAATTTGTGTTACACCTAATCTGTGAATTCCAATATATATATATATATATATATATATATAGAGAGAGAGAGAGAGAGAGAGAGAGAGAGAGAGAAACCTTCCTAAAAGAGAGAGGATAGACGAGTCAGTGTGAGAGAGAGGAGAGAGAGAAAAGTGACATACCTATGTGAGAGACAAAGACTGCGTGAGAGAGACGAGCGAGATAGAGAGAGAGAAATAGAGGGATACCTGATTGACTGAGAGGGGAAAGAGAGCGGGAGATGAAATTGCCTTCTAAACTTTGACGGGTGAAAAAGCCCGCTCCTAAATTTTTAGGGGTGAAAGAAAATGTCATAATAGGTACACTTAGTTTACAAATTCTTAAGAAAGGTCATTATATCTACAATCAAATATGATTTTTATATTTAAAGTGTCATGAAAAAATAATACTAATATATATAAAATGACGTTTTTTATCAAAGATGTCTTATTAATAACAATATTAATCTTTAAATGACATTTTTATAATAAATGTCTTTAAATTAACTTTTCGAATGTCATAAAAAGGTATTTTTCTTGTAGTGAATTTAATGTATGCTATAAGTGTGAAAAAACTATAGGTCCCAAGTACTTGACTCCCTAGTAGTAGAGGTCAAATAAAATCATGCCCAAATAATGATCTAGAAGAGGTTATACATAACGCTCTAGAAGAGGCTATGAATAAAATATTTATTTTCTATAAAACCCTAGAAGAGGTTATTATGTATGAAAAGACACAAGTCCTTGAAGTGACTATAAAGCCCCGAAGTTGACAAAGGTATCTAATATTAAATGTGATCTCAATGTTTTATACATATACAAGAGAAAAATGGGATCGCCAAAGATGATCATTGATGATATAATTATATATGTTATAGCTACACAAATAAAAGGGCAATGATGATAAAAATACACGTATTATAAATGAATGTCGACAAAAAATATACTGACCCCAAAAGAGGAAATTCCCTGATGGCATAAGTCGAGTCTCTTAATATACGTGGTGTATTTAGACCTATAGTAGAAACCCCAAAATATGTTTTTTGTGAAGGTTACTAATGGGTGTTTATAAGAATGTGAAGTATTAAAATTCACTAAAAAGTGCGTGATCTATGGCACAAGGTTCCTGAAGAAACTAAATTGATTATATATGAACATGCCAACCCGTTATGTCTGTAAATACTTTTTAGATATTTGACTAGCTTAGCAATTTTTTACAATATATTGTATGAGACCCGTGAATATCATAACTGCTTATATATATGGGACTTAGAGAAAGAATACATATAAGAATTGATTTTCTTTTCTAGAAGTAAAGATAAGCAGTGCGTACTTAAATGCACTAAGACATTCATTCTACAACACATAATCCAAATGGATATAGGTACAACCGTCTTAGTACGTATTTATCTAAGGAAAGGAATAAAAACGATCACATACACAGATGTGCCATTACAAAATATCCTTAAATGGATGTGCTCCTGAAGAGCAATTGAAATGCAAAATTTCTAAATAAGGAATTAAAAAAATGAATGACCTTGGGGTAATTAGTTATTGTCTCAACTTGCAGACCGAGCACAATTTATGTTAAACTCAGATCCATTAGTCAAATGGATTGAAAAATCCTGCAATGCTTTAACATATATTAATTATAAAATTTTAGTATACCCATGATCTCCAGTATTTTGATATTGAATTATCCATATCATCCTCAATAGGATGAGAAATATAAATTTGGTCCCGACGTACCATATGTGCATTATTATAGTATCCAGTCCAGAAGTACCATACATATACGTTATTAGTATATTACTATACATGACATAATGCATGATACTTAATATTATAACTGTCGTCAATATCTTGGCAAGAAATGATTATTATTGACTTGCAAAGCATGGGACTAGTATTAACATTATGTGATACGCTTGTGGAATTATTGGTGTAATACTTTTTAACTATAATGATCCATGTCAAGTTAGTAATGTACATACGGATTATCTCCATGATCATCACAAGGAACAATCGAAGCACTTATGATTTTCCTCAAATGACATATAGTCCTACTACTACTTATGAAGGCAATGGTGATCGTACACCTCAAGCTCAAAAAGGCTATTTCGAGGGAGATATGACTAACACATTTCAGTTCTTCTAAATACATGAACTTAGGAAAATTTATGAAAGATAAAATTTCCAGAAGAGTTATGCTATTGAAGTCAAATAGATTCGATAAAGTGACATGTGAATCCCTCTTCACCCAAGTAATATGGATGTCGAGCTTATGAAGAAAAATAAAATTGAAGTAACAGTCTATTAAATCTATACACCAAGTTAAAGAAACATTTCATAAAGTTATGTATAAGATTGATATGCATCGACTTAATCATTACATATATATGTCATGATCAGGGGGAGAGTCCAATCAGGGAAAGCATTTGATTAGTGGGATAATCTAATAACATGATACTTTGGATATGTGCGCATTCTAATCTTTTTCATTTAACTAGATTTTTTCCCATTAGGTTTTCCAATTACAGGTTTTAATGAGGCATTACTAAGTGCGTCCAACACCGATTCAACGATCACAAAAGTTGTACTCTTTTTCCTTCACTTTGGGATTTTCCCATTGAGTTTTTCCTTAGTAAGGTTTTTGTAAGGAAACAATCATTGAATGTTGGATATAGTGTATACATCGAAGGTGAAGTGTTATAAAATATGTATTTTGTGGATGTCCACTGATATTCCACAATTATTAAAGGGTCTATTAGGATGACTTATTTTGTACTATAAATAGTGGTCATTCTCCTTGAGTATTCATATATCAGTGAAATGAAGAAATTGTTTCCCTCTAAATTCTCTTTATGTCCCCTTTATTTTACAATAGTTCTTCTATATTAGAGGATAATCATTGAGTTTACATCTTAAAATGAAGCAAGAAAAAATAAAATTTCCAGAAAGAAAATTAAAGAAAAAGATACATATGAAAAAAAATATACCTGTTATGATGAATCCATGTAGGGTATTAATTTGAAGGCAAGAAAAACCTTTGTCTTTTACTCTGCACACGAGTGTTTGATGTCATAAACGAAGTAACAATTCTACTCAATACTAATTTAAGTGACTGTTTGATAGCATGCGTGTTGATACTAATCCCCTCTTTACTATTATCCTTAGTGCAAAGAACAAAAATGCATCTAATTCTTCCACCCAAACAAGTCATATCGGCTTGAACCATTCTTAGACTTAGCCCTTTTATGGCATGGGTGAGCTCTTTAAACAATTCTGGCCTATCATCACAGCAAATAGAAGCCTGTATGAAGATATTATCTTCTGTAATGGTCACTTCATCCACATCCGTTGGGACTGTTAAGATTTTGCTCACTTGTAATGCTTTTATCTTCAATTCCTTGATGGTTTCAACTACACTCCCTAACAGAGATGCCTTGTCCATCTGTAGTAACGCAAATTAATCATCTACTTTAGTTTCTTCTTACTTGTGGGGATATATATGTACAAATTAGAACGGGAAGAGTTAGGATGTATGTATTTTGTAAAAATTGTCCACCTCGCAAAGATTTTTAAAAACATTAATAGTCAATGGTCAATGTTTTTGCACATTTTCCTATAAACATTATCCTGGTAACCATAAGAATATATGAAACGACTTTTTATATGTTATAAGTCTTTAATCCATTGTTTTCCTTTTGAAGTTTCATATACACTTTTAATCATTTTCTAACCTTGGAATATGATCAAAGTATATAAGTATTAATTAACATTAAATGAATCATGCATATATACACTACAGAAGACAAATGCACATTTGACATAGTATAATACAGTTATACAGTTATACAACAAATGAATACACATTTAATAGTCGTATTCTTATTTTCGATAGGAATCATGCCTTGTTCCTATTTTGGATAGGAATCATTGACTTAGATAAATAATCCCACATATATCATAATTCAACAAAGTTTATCAACCTTTTCCATACAATTTTGTTGTGGGTTAATGTGTTGAGTATATAACTTATAGAAAATAATGCTTCTCCCACAATTTCAAACATATATTTGAAATTATAAAAAATTGCTACATTGATTCTAAACCTCCAAAGGATTTACTTTTTCTTGCAATGATTTTGACACAAAAATATGTGATGCTAGATTAATGTTTATCTTTACCTACACATGTCTGCAATTAGAAGGAAACCCATTCTTTTCATTCTTAAAAAAAATTAACTAAAATAAGTTCCTCTACTTTTTCGACATTTAATGGTACATTCTTTATCATTCTATGGTCCTATAAATGCATTTGTGACAATTCTTAGCATTAGACTCATGCTTTGTCACACATATTATATATATGCCTCAGAACCGTTAGAACATAATTCTACTATTATGGACATCAAAAGGATCATAAAATAAAATATGTAATTAGGATACTTGCCTTTATTTGATTTTACTAGTTTATGGAGTCTAAGATTACACTTAAGTCTCAAATGAGATTATAATTTGAGCATACCTTCTTTAAAGAAGTCGTGAAACTGCTCGATTTTGAATATGTTGATCATTTATATGAATTTCTGATTTAATTCTACCTTCATTAAAGCAGATGTGAAACCGCTCGGTTTTGAATATGTAATCATTAGTCCGATGAATAGATCTATAATCACACCACACTAGTATGTCTCCACTAAAGAATACATTCGTTAATCAAATATACAAACGCTTGAAGTATAAAATTATTCCAAGATGAATTTATTCAATACAAAAAGACATATTTCACTTCAAATATATCGAATTATACCTTATTCAATAATGTATTGTCCAATTCATTGACAATTTGAATTATTTTTCATCATTGCTCAAGTAAATTGGATGTTATATTAATAATACAATGCTTCATGAAATGTTGTATTTTACACTCAAAATTTAATTTAAGTGACAATGCATTAATTTAAAATCATAAATATTATCACAACACATTTTATTTACTAAATATATCAAGTTAGTCTACAAGTGATAATGTCAAATATTTAATGCACAAAATAAGTATTTACATACATAGATGTAATAATTGTGTCATTATAGTCCACTAGAGGTCTATACAAATTGTCGAGACACATGATAAAATATATGATACCCCAACATTATTCCATCAAATATATTATTATCAAGTTATTATATTACGGACATGAGAATAATCACATAACCAAAGATGTGATCGAAATTGAGCATGTTGGGTGCACACATAATCACACGTGAGTATCATACGATAATTCACATCATTACCATATCATTATATGTGTGGCACCACATCATTGAATATCACCACATTAATATAGTTGGCATCGCGATATCACTGCTCCAAACACATTCTTCTAAAAGGTGTCATGAATATTCCGTTCTATTTATAAGGAAAAATTCAAATTAATTCAAAACCAAGATAGGAATTTCAAAATTTGAAAAGTCAACGTATTGGAAAAATGGCACAATCTTCAACTGTCTAAACAATATAAAAATGAGTGTATGATACTCATTTAGAATTTAAACATTTAATAAATAAAATATTAAATTCAAAGAGTAGATAAAAAGCATGACAATTACACTCATGGACAAAAATCGGTACAAAACTAAAATATTTGAATCACTCTCATTGAAATCATTTGGTACGAGTGAGAGTTATATTTAAAATAATGCATATATAGTCTTCCAGTAAATATATCCCACTTAAATTTGTGTATATCTATATACACACAATTTAATGGTGGTCAAAAGAGTACGAAATTCCCTCTCTCTCTCTCTCTCATATATATATATATATATGAGAGAGAGAGAGAGACCCCGGTACATACCTTTTTTTTAAATAGTAAAAAAATGAATTTTTTTTATGAAACTTCATGAATATGATCTCCAGGGTGAGAAGATTATCTCCAATTTTTTTCATCAAAAAAATCAATAAAAAATCCATTGAGATGAGGCGATATGTAAAAAAAATGGTATAAATATGCATTTTCGACCGTTGAAATGTTAACGATTATCTCACCCACTTTTTGATTGAATATTTTTATGAAACTTCATGGATATGATCTCGATAGTGAGAAGATCATATCAATGAAGTTTCATAAAAAATTCAATCAATAAAGTGGTTGGCGCCGACCCAACGTTTCAACGGTTGAAAATTAATATTTATACCATTTTTTTACATATCACCTCATCTCAACTGTTTTTTTATTGAATTTTTTGATGAAAAAAACTGGATATGATCATCTGACCGTGGACATCATATTAATAAAGTTTCATCAAAAAACTCATTTTTTTACTATTTAATAAAATGGTATGTATTAAGGTCTGCACCATAAGGAGTCCTTACAGGAGACTTTTTGTATACATATACACACACACACACACACACACACACACACACACACATATATATATATATATATATATATGCTCATATAGTTTCATAAATAATAAAAAATTACGAAGTCTCTAACATGATTGAGTAAAAAAATTAATAACTTGATATCAAGAATGACAATACCCATTTTAACATAATCATAATTTACAATTACTATTGACAATATACATCGTATCCAACCTCTAGAAAATATAAGGTGCATGAATTTGATTTTCATCTATAAACAAAAGATGACTTTCGTGAAATAGTGAAGTAATAAAAATTATTTGAAGGGCCGATCAATTCTTAAAAAAATTAAATGTCAATATAATTTGTACCACCGTCAATGAACAAAAGTCTGGTACTCATATGTACAAATTTATGCAACTAACATAACACTCCCACATGAAATAATTACACATTTTCACCCATTCATAATTACACATATTCAGAATGTACTACACATTATTTTTTCAGTATCATCACGGGGATACAAGTTTTAATATTTTGCTCCAAATTAAAAAAAAAAGGATCGTGGACCTAAAAATGCATAGTTGACATCATATGAATTGATAATAGTGCAATTTTAACTATTCCTACTTTTATTGATAACAATTGAATGCAAACTATCCCTATCAATGGATGAAGTTTATATATATATCTATATAATAAGATGGAATGGTTTTTGAATTGGCAAAAATGTAAAAGCACAATAAGGGTTAGGATTCTTCTATGGGAAATAAAGGGTTGAGATTAACTCTTCCATTTTCATTGTCCCGCCCAAATCTCTCTCTCTCCTACTTAGACCTTTTTCATTCCTCGATAACCTCGCTCTCCTCCTCTCACAAACAACGATTCCGTGCAAGCTCCAAACCCCCATATCTCATTCATCCATTCATCTCTCAAATGATATCCCTTCTAAGGTAAACTATTTTCTTCATCTTCATTAATCTCGGCAATGAAATCAAGACTGGTACCTTTTTGGTTTTTCAAACCCTGATACTTCTTAGAGGTGTCAGTTCAGTTCTTACTTCATTTGGTTAATCTTTTGAAACAAAATGGTTAAATCTAGGTATTATTTATTTGATTTAGTCGCCACTACCTCCTTTCTGCAGCTGCCTCTATCTAAAACACAATCCTACAGATTCAAAATCTAAAAATTAGGAGTTTGGGTGTGTGTGAATGTATGTTCATTTCACACTCACATTTACGATTTCATATTTTTGGTATATCCTCACTCTCACTCACTCACATTTGTATCTGAACTTTTACAATTTCTAATTCGTGTTTATATTTTCTTTTTTATGTATTCGTGTTTATATTTTCTTTTTTAGGTACTACTTGGTAATTTTAATTTGTTTTATGGGTTCAAGTATCTAAGGTATACTCTCTGCTCTATTTTCTCCATTTATTTTGTTGTGTGTGTGTGAATTTGTGTTCACTTTTTTAATTTTGGTATTTTTTCAAATATAATTGTTGTTGCCTTTACCAATAGAAAATGGAGAAGATGTGTATAGTTTTCTCGATTTCATAGTTTTTTCACTCATTATATCCAGAAATTAACTTGGTTTTCGTTGGGTTCTATGATTTCTAATAGAAGGGATATCCTTCGGATAAATTTATTTTTTAGAAAGTTTTTTGTCAATTGGGTTGAAGCAGTGAATTCTTTTACAACGGTCATGTTTTCGGATAGAAGGACTGCCTTTCGGATAATTATCTTACATTTGTTCATTACTGCCATAATGTACTGCATATATTTATACCTTATGAGCATGTAAATTCAATATTTTTTTAGTACCATAACTGGTTACTACTATTAAGCATTGTATGTCTCCCATATTACGGAACTGTATGTCTCTTATTCTCTGTGTTGATGTGTCTAATGGGTCGCGTTAATGGTTGTGGGAAAGAAATCAAAGGTTTTGCGTTGGGGTTTTTATTAGTTTGAAGTTTCTTTTTATGAATTCCTCTGGCAAGTTAATAATACTTCTCAACTAACTACTTTTTCTTAAAGAGAAATATTATAGAGCTAGGGTGTTTTTTATTTTTTGGAACTTAAATTCCTTAATCAACTATTTGATTGCTTGGACTCTTCATACATTTCTTATATTTTAAATCAGACCCTTCGTTTTGCAGATTTCAATGCATGTGCATACACGAGAAAACTCTTAAGCTGATATGGGAACCAATTATTTATGCAAATGAAAAATTTTGAGCATTTATTTATCTCAAAGGACATATTTTTTTCAGATTCAGTTCTTCATGATTCAAAATTTTTGCTGATTGCGCACATGTATATTATCACGAGCAAGGGATGAGCGTTGGGATCCCCGGACTGGACATGATATAGACACGTGGGGCAGGCGTTATGCTCAACACTAGACATGTTGCAGACACATGAGGCATGCCTTTGAGTTAACATTCGATAAGGTAATACAAGACTCAATTCATTTTGGGGAATGCTAATGGCTTAGTTAAGTCTTTTTTTGCAGGAACTTATGAAAAGAGTAAATATAAGTTGGTTATCCAGTTGGTTAATGTAGGAGCAGGAACTTATGAGCAGAGTAAATGTTTACCTTCCTAATAACAAGTTTAAGAAGTCTTCTCTTGGGGATACAAGTTTTGTGATCTGCCTAACCAGCGGTCATCCACCATCCAAACAAGATATTGAGGACCTTGAGAGCCATTGCAACCGCATTCCTCTGAAATTCTATCATGTTGAGCATGGACGCATCAGTTTTTTTCGTTTAACATAGTGGAACTTCCCGTTCTTCCTTAACTCTATCCCATATGGACGAACTTATGAGTAAGTGCATATTATGAATGGCACACTACATATCATGAATGTTTTAAAGATATGCTTAGTTCTGTGCTGCAGACTGATTGGCAACACTACATGGCACATCACAATTAGTTCAGTTGTTGATTTCTTGAAAGTTAGTCTTATTAGAACATTATAGAGTCAGAAATAGTTTTATTTTTCATTTGTTACTTGGCTATATACTGAACATTATAGAGTCAGAAGCAGGTTTGTTACTTCTAATTCAATTGTAACAGTTTTATTTTTCATTTGTACACTTGATTAAGTCTAATTCTATAACTATAATTATAATTGTAGTTAGAATTAGGATTAGAATTAGAATAAGAATTGTAGTTACTTTTAACTTTAATTGTAGTTACTTCTAATTGTTCCATTATTATTTCAATTGTGCACTCGCAGCGCAATCGTGGAGCAGAGGCCAGGATAGGCAACCAGCGTAATCGCAGCAGCAAACCAGCCCCCTCCTCTGCCCCTGTCACCCCTCATCTCTCTCGGGTCTCTCCCTCGAGTCAGCGATTCGCAGCAGTAAGCCATTTCCCATACATTTTTAATGCATAACTGTCTTAGTATATTTTTTACCATACATTTTCAATGTTGGCATTTCCCATACAGTTTTTTACTTTTTTTTTATTTAAAGTGATTGTGGTGGCATATCAATAGTGTTGTAGATGCCTAATAGGGCTTTTATTTGGGATATTTAACTGTGGAAAGTAGAAAGGATATTTAACAGTGGTTTTATGGTGGTGAACTAATGACTGGAGAAAACGGGGATGGTGGTGATGTATGATTGCGTCATTAATAGTTCAGGGCCCACACAATCGAGTTTTATGGCCGCTGCATATATGCATACAACAACATATATGCAGCAGCTGCTGTCTGCATATATGCTACATATATGCACATCAACATATATGCAACAGCAGTTGTATGCATATATCCACAACAACATATATGCATACAATAACTTATATGTTCCATATTTCGAGGTATGCAACATCAGTTATGTCTATGTTTTGTGTTTTATTTAATGGGTTTGATGGTTTGTGAAGACATTTTTGGGAGGTTCCTTTGATATGTGTTTATCATCTGTTAAGGCTTCAATATTATTTCACTGTTTCGTGTTTGTTGTCTATTAATGATTCAATGTCATTTGTCTATTTTTTATTTAATATGTTTCACTCTTTTGTGTATTTGGGAGGTTTCTCTGATAGGTGTTTGTTATGCCTTAGTAAGAAATGTTCAGTCTCACTAAGAGGCTTCTTAGCCCACAGCTGTTACGTATTGGTAAACCGAGTAGGAAATGAAAAGTCCTACTACAACAACTGTAAGCATTCCCTCCCTGGAACATAAATTATGATAGCGATAAAATTGTCGACAGTAGTATGAATTTCCTTTTCGTTATTTATAGTGTGCTTGGTTCTCTTTCGTGACAAGTAAATTTGGGACATGGTAATTTCCAATGGAAAATTTGTTAGTTTTTTATATATTAGTTTTTACATTTAAGGATTTTATGTTTCACTATGAGATAATCTGTTCTCTTTGCCATTATTGGATATACTATTTTATTTTGTGGCTTAAGTTTTGCATAATTTATTCTAGAGAAATACAAACTCAATTCAGAGTGTTTTTGGTCATTTTACTTACATGTGTCCTTATGTGTAGAATCTCTTATGCAGGCTTGGAAATACCGAGTCACGTTCAGAGGAATAAATGTCAACATCTACTGCAAATGGACATTTTGAATAGAGTGATTTTGATTCAATTGATCAGTATATAGACAAGTCAATGATGACAGTGTTGCTTCCATGAGCGCTTCCTCTGGTCAAGATGTTCTCAAGAAAGAAAAGAACTACCCAAACCCAGTAAAATATTCCTCTTTGTTCGATTAGCACTTATAAAAAAACAAAACTGACTTCCCTCCAGATGTTGCACTCCAGAACTACTTCGCTTCTAATTTCAAAGAATGGATGTTTTTTTTCTCAATGTAGGAACAAAACCATGGATGGTGAAGAATAAATATCAAAAGAACGCTACCTAAAGTTTCGGCATGTTAAAAGGGTGGTTATCATTTAGTTTATGTAAATTTATTAACTGTTATATGATCAATATCAATTTGTGTTTTTGTGGATGTTTAATTTGGTTCATTAATTGATTCATATTATATGAAAACACAGGTGAAAGTTACAAAAGAGGAAAAGAAATAAGCGAAAGCTGAGGAAAGTAAACAAGCTCCTAAGACACCCTCTCCTTTTGGTGTTGTTCGTATATGTTGCATTGGGAGATGGGTTTGATGATTGAATACAAGCTCTTCGTCAGTTCCTGAAGTAAAAGATTTTCATTGATGTAAGTTTTTTAAGACAATATTAGATGGTGAGGAGGTTTGGGATACAATTCATCTATAAAATTTAGTTTGAGCATCGCAAACTAATTCTATTATTTATTGATGCATTCATGTTTTTTATGGATGTATGTGCAATGTAGGTGTATTTCTTATTTTTTTAAGAGGGAATAAAAGCTCTTATTTTTTTTTATGGATGCCGTTTTGCGATTATGTACTTTTGAAATTTTCGTCGTTTCGTGATTACGTATTTTGAAAATCTTTGTTGTGCCTTCAGGCACGAGTATCCGCTAGTATATATATAAGGGATAAAAATGATAAACTATTCATATGATGTCATAAGAGACAAATTATATATCATAAGTTCTATTTTTCCTACACTACCTCTTTTTCCCTTCAATTCTTTAATTTTCCCCTATTTTCTACTCATAAAATTTACACTTTAATTCAAAATTTTGGGTATTTTGGTCTTCCCCATCCAATGGTTCATAATGAATCACATCACCCCACATAGTTACACTTTCCTTGCTCCCCCTCATTTCTCTTTCTCTGCTCTTAGCTCAACCCCAATACCACATTCCAATGGAAAACATCTCTATCTCTATCATTTGTCTTTGATCTTCCCATCGTCATTGCCATCCATAGAAGGTGAAACCCATTCTACCATGTTTTTGGTATTCTTTGTATCTTTTGTTGTGATGTTTACAGGTAAATAATATTATTAATAAATTTACCTGAGATTTTGTTGTGTGCTTACAAATGTATGTTTAACCTCATTATTAGTAGTTCCTTCACAAATACTCGTTACAAGTTTATGGATTTTACTCTCGCAAGAACCCTCTCCCGGTGATGTTTTCTCCCTTTACTTAGATTGATATTTTTTAATTATGTTCTCATGTTTATCTTATGTTTTTTTTATCCGTCTACAGATCAAAGATAAAATCCTCCCTTCTGTTCCCAAGTTCTATTTTTTAATGTTTTTATTTGGATTTTTTAATATCATCTGTGTAGATGGTGGTTTTGAATTTAAAAAAGTGTTTGGAGATTTTCACTTTCCATGAATGCTTACTTGACTCTCAAATGTATTTTCTCACTCTGTTTTGGGGGGGCTTATATGATGCTAGATCTACATATGTCCGTATATGTCGTATACTCTCTACTTTGTTTTCCCTCTATATGTTTTTTTACGTGTGTTTGATTTTTTACTTTTGGTATTTATTCTAAATATACATGATATTTTGAGATTACATGAGATTTTACGAGTTTGGGACTTATTGGAAACTCTAAATTGCTCTTTTGTGAGTGGTTGGATTAGATTATTTTTTGTAATTTCAATTTTGGTGTTACACATTATTAATTGTATTTTCGTAGCCATTGTTAATTGGACGATTCAGATTTAGCATTTTAAGTGTGAATGTTGGGTATTTTATAGTTTGGTTTTCAATTGAGTTTTAACATTATTGCATCGTTAACTTGGATTTGTTCCATGTATACATATCATGTTCTTTTAGCTTTTAGGATAATAGATAAGAGCAAATACTTTTGGGGTTTTTGACATTATAATCTATCTTTTATTCTAACAATGCAATTTTTTTGTTTGTGAAATGCAGTTTGAACATTATTATCTCTGTTTCAGAGTCTTTGAACCTTATTGTAGTTAGAGTGAAAGGCTAAATATGACATATCCCTCTTTCTTTTTTCCCGTGCGGGGTGATTTGTAATGGAGGTGGGGATTAGATGACAAACAATGCGTCCTTACACCAGACAACCATGGAGCCGATATGCGGTGTGTTATGATGTTACTCAGATTTGTTGTGATGTTTCATGTTTAATCAATACTTAGTCTTCATGATATTTTAGCACTTTAATTGGTTGTTTTAGGTAAATTGAGTCCCAGGTGTTCGGCAAAATTTTCAAGTGAGAATTCTAATATCTTTACGATTTCTTATTTATTAAAAATTAGTAACCGTGAACTCTTTTTTTTAACCAAAATGTGGTAACTATTAAGTCTTAATGATATTAAAAGTAATGTGATTTGATTTACAATTAAGAATTAGTAACTTTGAACTCACAGTGCATGTCTATACTTTTGCTTTAGTGTTTTAACTCCGTGTCATACAATATCATTGCCACCATTATTAAGGATAAACTATTTATCTTACTCTCACAATGTTGAGGTCTAGATTGCATGGACATTTAGTTGCATCACTTGAGTTAAAGAATATGGAAATTAATATATGTTTAATTCATTGACTCTAGAGTTCTTTGTTTAACTCAGAATTTTATTTGTTGATAGTAATTGTGCCTTACACTATTGAGGTGCAATATAAACAAGTAACGACCTCATTCATTGTATTTATATTGACATTGTATTGTACTTATGTTATTGGTGATTTCTTATTGACGTAGGATTTTTACTCATGGGGTCATGAGATGTGTAGTTATTGGTGATTTCTTATAGTACTATAGTTATTTTATTACACGTTTAATGATATTGCTTATAAAGAATGTATATTTGTAGATGGCATCATGATTTGTGTTTGTTTTATTTTTCAGGTACATCTCCCTCAACTAAGTTCAATAGTTGTGATTTTTTTAGTCGTGATATATATCTTGCATTTATATGTGTCATTATAATGTAAGCAGAGTGTTTAGTAAGACTTTGATTATTTAGATAGTAGCTTTTTTAGAGTTTAAGAATATGGTTGTTGATTTGTATCTTTCAGGTATAAACGGATTTTTTTGGTCCTTTTCTGATGTTTGAGATGGAGTCCAAGTTATTCCATTTGCACCAATGTAAGCGATTGATATATGTAGCCAAAATTAGAGCGGGTGACACATCACAGTTAATACTCATATTCTATAAATAATGGATACTTTTTTGTATAAATGGTTTATTTTTGTATAAGTAGTTGATTCTTATACATGTATAAATTGGGTTTAGTTCCATGTGATTTTAGATTCATTCCTGTACATTTTTTTTTTTTTTTTGTAAAACTTACAAGTAGTAAGTTTGAATGTGCCATGGATTCTTGTTTTATTTGGGTTTTGATTAATGTGAATTTCATTGGACAAAATTATTGTTTGAAATTTTGGCACATATGAGGTTTTATTTTGGTTATGAGGATGTTTGTCGAGAGGTTGCACTTTTCAACCGATTAACATTTAGCTCGTGTCCATGAATTGAAACACTAGGAAAATAAGTACTCAATGGTGTAAACTGCTCAAAGGCCTCATGTCAATGGCAGATCTGATTGGAAGGTTACCTATGCTAAACAACCATAGTGAAATGTCTAAAGGTATTTATTGTCTTTACAATCTGAAAATTGGTAGTTATTAGTTGTTTTTCTATTTTAGATTATTTATTTGCTAGCTATGAATGATTTATTTGTGACGTTGAAAGGTATATGGTGACTCTATGTTGGTTCACTAAAGGGCACAATTTCTAATTGCCCGAGTGCGCAATAACATAGACATTCTTACACTCTCACATTAATCCAAATATAAGTTCATGAGAGTATGGGTCTATAGAAAATAAGGGACCAAATTACGAAAACTTTAACACCATGAAAATAGTACAGTGTATGATTATGTTTGGTGGTTATAAAAATTTTGTCCAAATTGGGTTGGCGATGTATGCTTCAGATTATTAAACATTAGATGTTGTAACATACATCTATGTTATATTTTTTGGGTATAACTCTATTTTCGTTTCTTTTGTGGGAATTTTTTGAAACCAAAAGTTCTTGACATCATCTTTATTTGATTATTAATTGATCTAAGGTGAACGATTTCAACAAAAAATGCATATTGCATTCATTGTGATGCTTATGAGATTTCTAAGTTAGTGACTTAACTATTTGCATTTTGTTTAGTCTTGATTGGTAGATTAGTTGTGTTATGATAAAGTTGTGCTTATATGAGTAGTTATATTTTTCGTTAACCTAATGATGTTTACATTTTACGGTTGGATTAAATGAATACATCCCGTAAAGTCTTTGGAAGTTATAGAATGGGGTTTATATTGTGTAAGTTGGGTTAAATTAAAGTCTTTGGAAGTTATAAAATGGGGTTTATATTGTGTAAGGTAAATGGGTCCGTGATTATTAACTTCGTTTAGATCCATTGTGTAAGGTAAATGAGACAATTAGTAATTTGGTCACACATTAAAGCTTTATTTTTAATAGTTGGGCAAATCAATTTCTTCAATTATATTGTGGGTTCACTAATGCTTTGCATTTCTTCCTCGCAAAACTTCGAGTACTGATCAGTGTCCATACATGCGAGTGAGCATATTTAGGTCCTTCACAATGGAAAGGCATATGCCACATTCATGAAGGTACTTCTCCAGAAGTCTCGGTAGAAATGTTGGAAACTCCGGGACATGGAGAGGTATGTGCCACACCATGGATATGTGTCCAACTTTTTCCACATAACATGTCGGGAAAATCAGGCGGGAGACATAATGGGGACATGGAAGAACTTTACTGACGCTTATTATTTTGTATATCATGTGTCTCTTTTTATATTTGTTCATTTAGTTTCAGTAGCATTAGATGTATTCCATAGGTTGTATGTACGATGGAAGGATTGGAACTGTTTCTTGAATAAAACTAAATATTATAATAGATTTTTTTATGGATTGGACTTTTGTTCCCCTTTATTATGGAAGGTTATAAAATTGGATATTTTCTCAAATTTAAATGTTGCAATGATATGGTGTTTATTCCTGGTTTATTGGTGGTGGTTCATGTCTGTTTAGTGATGGTTCATGGTTATTTCCAATTGATGTTTTGGTTACATTTCTTTTCTTCATGTGATTTTTATGGCCGTTTATATATTTGATGGGGCAAGTTTTTGCTCAAGTTGCCAATAATGGTTTTGGGCATATCATGTGACGGAGCAACGATGATTTAATGGTATCCGGAGTATCAAAATATATCACATTTTAATATGTCGGTGTAATCATAAAGGCGATACACACAAGACTAGGAATATTTGATTTCGATTGATACTTAGGTTTGTTTAAATATTGTTGTTGGGTTAATTTTTATTTCTTGAACAAAGTGGATAGTCTTATAAATAGATAAAATTCTGTCCAACTTTAAAAAAAAATAATTACAATTAGTTATGTTATATAATAAACATTTTCGGAGTCGCGTATTGGTGTTATTTTCGTGAATTGAGTTAAATTGATGATTTTGTTTATATGATGTTTAGGACAGACTATTAGTATTATTGTTATAAACTATTAGTGTTTGTTCGAGTATTTTTTTTCTTAAACAACGTGGGTAGTTTTATAAATAAGAGAATCTTTATTCAAATTTTCTAAATTGTATAACACTATTTATATTATATATAAAACTTTATGACTTAAATTATATACAATTATATTGGTTTCGTGATCATCTAATGTTATGAACCCCTTAATACACCTCGAATATATATATTTATTATAATTACAATTATCTCCATCGATAAAAAAAATAATGAATTCTATGGGGTCTCACCAGTTAATTCTATTTTTTTATTGAAGTGTGTACATTAATAATGTTTAAATATATGTCATTGCATGATGTTTTGTTGTGATAATGTGTATGCTCAATCGAGTGGATATATTAATAATCGTAAATATTCCTTATTTAGTTTTGGAAGTATATATATCCAATACTTTAGTTCACTTTTATGTTCAGGTATGGGTTATTGGATGGGGTGTTTATGCTAGTTGGTGGCGACTTTGTGTCATAAGAACAAGTACGAATATTTGAGATAAATTTATCTTCGTGCCTTTATGTAAGGGCATACCCTAATATATATATATATATATATATATATATATATATATATATATATATATATATATATATATATATATATATATAAAATGCTCCATAAGTTCATTCAATAGATAAGTTAAATGGATTATCCATATATAAAGATATCACCATTTCATTCTGACAACGTTTCTAATTCTTCATCAACGAAATAATTAATTTTTATACAAAGCATATGATCATATGGTACAATTCGACACGTATATTTAATTATTAAAAATAATGATGAACCAATGTATTCTTTAAAATATATGACCGAGTGCAAGTTTATATTTATATGACTAAGTGCAAGTTTACCAAAGTAATACCATATATTGACAATGCTATCACAGTCCCATAAAATAGATTCAGTTACAGAGATGGTAAAAACACACTTGGCGAATTCACCGAGAACCAAAAGTACAAAGAATTTGACGATTAACATTTTGTCTTAAGGTTGTTATTCAATTACATGTGCTCTTGTGTTTTTATCATATTTAATGATGAAACAAGTCTTATTCCTGCAATAAAAATCAAATCAATAGAATACTTAGAAACAAAACATATGATTGAGTCGAGTGTTGAACACTTTCTCCTTAAGACAAAATGTGCTCCTCGTACGATGCTTTTATAAATGAACAATGAGTGGTTGCCTCCCATGATGAAACGTCCTCGACACGCGAACGAAGTACTTCAATGTGCATATCCCATGAACGAATTATATTTAATACTCTCTTCGACTCTATTGGGAACGGAAATTATTGAAAAATATTTTCTCTCTGGTTTAAAATGAAGACAATTCTTGTATTTGTAGAAAATAAAGTGTCCTTTCATGAAAACATATGTCTCTTTCTTTACAATTACTTTAGGGATGTTTTTTATGAACAATCACAACTAATGGTGAACGGTGATGATTTTTAGAGATGATTCCGAACACACTATCACTATTTATAGCGAACAGTTACAACGTTTAGTGACTGTTGAAAAAATTCACCCCAGAAAATTAAATAATATTCTCAATAATTTCATAAATAAATGGGGCACTTTGAAACCAAATATCTCATTCATCAAGTGTTCTTTTTTAACACATGAATATATCACGTGAGTCTTCTTGCTATAAGGAACACGTACATACTTGGTGCCACCGTGTTTGAAGTGTGGGTCCTACTTTTATAATGGCTCAAATTTGATCACTATATTTATTTGTTTAAAAACACAATATTTTCCAACATATGAACACATTTTGTTCCTAGGATGAGTCAGTGCACTATCTATCGTGTGTAACAGGATACATTTTATTTTAACAATTTATATATCTTGAATATATGGATCATGTGGGGTATTAGTAGGATACTCACCTATTTAAGTGAGAAGGGGTCACTTCTATGAGAAAAAACAACGGCCACTTTACTAAATTCTCTAACACAATCATGAAACCAAGAGCTGTCCAAGGCTAAAACAGACACAACAATGATAACCAAGGACTGTATGAAATCTATTGTCTCAGTTTACACAAAAAAATTGATCTATTCAAGGCATCGCATTCATTAATTGTCCAGTAAGACCGATAGTCTCTCACTAGGAAAGATTCAAGGTCAAAATCTATATTTACCGATACAACTCATTTCCAGTGATACTCTCTTTAATATGTCTTCGTGTTCATTTGATTATTTACCCAAAGTCCATTCATGTGGGGGATTGTTGGAAAATATTGTGTTTTTACACAAATTAATATATTGGTCAATTTTGAACCATTATAAAAGTAGGGCTTGCACTTTAAATGTGGTGGTACCAAGAACATACGTATTCCTTGTAGCAACATGAGTCACATGGTATATTCATTTGTCTAACAAATGATGAATGAAAACTTGGGTTTCAAAATGCCCCATTTATTATTGAAATTATTGAGAATATTACTTAATTTTCTCGGACTACAGGTTTTGACTTTTCGCTATAAATAGTAACTATTTTTTCAGAACCGTTGCTAAAGGTCATGATTGTTCACCATTAGTTATGATTGTTCATGAAAAACGTCCCTAAAGTGATTATTAACAAAAGAACGCATCTTTTCATGAAATAACACTTTGTTTCCTATAAATACAAGACGTGTCTTCATTTTAAACAAGAGAAAATAACTATTTTTTATATTTTTCTATTCCTAATCAAGTCGAAAAGAGTATTAAACATAGTTGGTTCGTGGGACACACACATTGAAGTGTTTCTTGCACATGTCGAGACCATTTCATCCTAGAGGGAAGACGCTCATTGTTCATTAATGTAAGCGCCGTAGCGGGAGTACATTTTCATCGGGAGAGAGTGTTCAACACTCGACTCAATTATCTTCTTCATTTGTAAGTTTCCTATTGATCTAATTTTTTTTACGAATATTATTTGTTTCGTTGTATAATTTGATAAAACACAAAAGCACATGTAATTAAATAACACATCTTGAGCGGGAACGTACCCTTTATTTTGTTATTATGACCACTAAAATCGGATATAATCAAGCTTTCATGTCTATCTGATTACCTACAGTAGTAAGAACAACTCCAACTATGTTTGGAGTTACATTAACTTTTTAAGCATTGTTTATCTTTCTAAATGGTTTAACGTTTTACTTGGACAAAAATTGCATTACATTTTATTAATCAAGGATGATAAGATTCCTACATTATATTGGAGTTACTCGTTTCACTTATGGAGTTAGAGTTCAATGAAAGAAAGTTTTATTAAAACATTTCAAAGTTTCATTTTTACCCTTAGTGTTTTTATTATCGAATATTTATTATTAAAAATCTATAAAATGTAAGTTTGTTTAACACAAAAGTCATAAAGTTTGAAGCTTCTCGATGAGATCTATCAATAAAGAGCCATGAAGAAGAGCATGATCGATTTTGAGGGGAGGCCAGGAAGGAGGCCGCCCCGGGCCAGGGATTTTCGACACATTTTAGGGTCCCATATATATATATATATATATATATATATATATAGAGAGAGAGAGAGAGAGAGTCAGGCTATAGTACATCATGCTTTATACATCACCCGTGCATCACACTTAATTCTAGGCCCTAAAAAACTTTTTTTTTCAAATTTTATATTTTTCCTAGAAATTAACATTCTAATCAACCCATATGCAAAAAATTACGTCAAAATACATTTTGTAGCTATTTTTAAAAAATCCACAAAAACTCCTAAAAATACCTTATTTATAAGGGTCTGCACTAGCAGCTTTTTGTGAATTTTTTAAAAATAGCTAGAAAATGTATTTTGACCTAATTTTTTGCACATGGGTTGATTGGAAGGTTAATTTCATGAAAAAAAATATAAAATTCAAAAAAAAAAGTTTTATAGGGCCTAAAATTCGGTGTGATGTATAGTACATGATGTAGGTGAGCCTTCCTTTCTCTCTCTCTAAATTAATTAAAAAAATCTCTTGTTAAATATGGGGGCCCAATTCAAGAGTTCTCCCTCAGCCCCTAAAATAACAGGACATGCCCTGAAGATGACGTAATTCCAATTTTTTTATAATGTTGTTTTCAACCCCTTAATGTTTTTTATTTTCTAGTGTTTAAATAAAAAATCCTTTAAAATGTACGTTTGTTTAATATAAATATATCAATAATAAATTTATCAATGAGTGATTTAGCAATGTGAAATTTCATTGAGAAACTATTGATGTATCTCTTCTAGAGTTATAGTGAAATTTCACAATGTTAAATGTAATAATAGTAAAGTTATCGACAGGAAATCTCATAATTTTAAATTTTGATTGAAGGATTGTTGATACATCTCGTTGACAAATTTTCAACTATATAAATTGCCATATCAAGCAGACTAATATTTTCAGAGATATTTTATGTTAATGTTCGTAAAATAAAAAACATTTGGGGTGGAAATAAGATTTTAAAAACTTCAAGATTGTTTATGCTTCGTGATTAAACTAGTCGGGAGCTTACCCGAAAAAATTTCATGATTTGTATTCCGAGAGATATTTAGTTTCATAGTGTGTAAAATACAATATGTTGGCGTGAAAATAAAATTTTAGTAACTTCATAATTGTCTATGTTTCATGAGTACGAATTTGTTGAACCTGTCCAAATGAGGTTAACATAACCTTTCAATGTCAATGAGTTGTCCATGTTTTAACACTTTTTAAAAGATGGACTCATGTTTCATGACCTCTTTTTATACACATAGTTGATAGCTTGAAAATAACTTGGACTTGTATTTGAGCAATATTTAGTTTCCAAATTTGCACAATACTAAACGCTGAGGGTGAAAAGGAAATTTAAGAAATTTTACAATAGATTATGTACTTTTAGGACTTAAAATAATATTGATTATGGATATAGGACAATAAACATTTTGTTTCTATTTTTAGTCCTATTTTCAAATTAAAGGGACATGTGGCATGGTTGACGTTTTATGAAAATGGGTCAGTGCCAGCGACTTTATTTAAAAATAGGGACTAAAACTATAAATAAAATATTTGTTGTCTTATTTTCAAAATACATATTAGAGTAGGTCCTAAATTTACAAAGCGTCATTTTATAATTAATTATCTTTCACTGATCTCTTTGGATACATCTAATCAAAAAATTTCCAAATATATACTCTTCATGCAAATAAAACTTATTACTTTTAAATTTTAAGCCTAAAAATACAAAATAGAATATAAGATAAATCTTTCAACCTGAAAATAGATGGGGCATAATTTATATCGTCTTTTAGAAATTTGGTCTATCAAATCATTGGCATGAATTCTTGAATTAACTTCCTGTTAAACATTTGATATAATATATAGAGGGAGAAGGATGAGTTAATTACTTACCTTATCAGACATGGGAATAAGCTTCCTCAGAGTTGCAAGCTGTGCATTAATCCTTTCCCTTCGCCGTTTCTCTGCTTGACTGTGGGTCGCAGAAGAAGTTGCAGCTCTTTCTTGTTGAACAACCCCTTCAAATACCACCTGCCCCCAAGGGTAACCATGAAATTGTTCTGACATAAATTCACCCTCAGAAGGAACTACATACGAGGTTTCCACTTTGTTCAATTCTTGTTTCGACCATGAACCACTAGAACAACAATCCGCCATATCCATATAAAGTCTCTCCATGTTTTTTTTAATCACATCATCGACTACTACTAGCAATAGAAACACAGTTTCTGTACTTATAATAACGCGTGATCTTCAAACGTAGATAGTGACTGGTGTGATACATCTAGTAACCTTTTAACTAAATTATATTTGGCCTTATCCAACAGTCACCTCATTGTGAAAAATTTCTTGACCAAACAACCACTTCCAGCCGTAAAAAGATCTTAAATCGTAGAGAAAGTAGAATCCAAAGTTCAGTTTTTTACTTTATGATTATGTTCTAACCCAAGTTGGGGCTGCTGTGGACTGTAGACATTACAGATTTATATTGACCAAGTAACAGCACGAGATCTGAAGGAGAATCAGTCCAAAGACTTTTTCATAATCCCAATATAGATTGGTGGGGTATAAAGAAATTCATTTGTCTAAAAGCTAGAACTAAAACCCTAACCATCCATTTTTAAAATATCTTCCATGTCTCTACGTGGTTCAATAATTATAGTGTATTCTTTCCTAATTTGTATTTGAATGTTAAAAATGGACTAAAATTTATTAGTAAACTGACGAAATGGAATGCATCCAATCCATATATATGTTTACTTTTTATTATGGGGGCATATAGCAAATAGTTTCTCGAATATTTTTTAATACATGTTTAATTCAAGCGTTTTTATTTTGCTCCAAAAAATCTTTAAACCTTTAAAAATAAGAGAATATTAGTTAAATGGGTGTTTGAGGGAGTTTTTGGTACAAAATAAAAGTCTTGTACTAAATGTGTATTAAAAAACATTTGAGGGACTTTTTGATCATTTTATTTGTATTTGTCTAATACCTAATTAACTCATGTTTAATCGATGTAGTTTGATTTCAGTTCGAATTATAAATTTCAATATTTTATTTATTGTTTCATTTTTTAATTCTCATCATAGTTTAGTTTGGATTGTATTCCAAATTACTCATCCCATTACTAACTGGATTAGATACATGTTTTCTTATAACACATCGTCGTTTCTATTGAGAACCTAGTACGTCTTTGATGCCTATTGTTGTGAAATGAAATAAAACGTGGGAGAATGAAAAGTGCAATCAAAGAGAGAGATTTACGCGATTCAATAGTAAATCTACCAACGTTTCAGAATTAACTTTGATATGTTTTTGCTCTTTCTCTCGCACCTCTTCTCTTAGGGTTTACAAGGTACGCCAATCCCTATTTATACACAATTAAGTTTAAGGCGGTTAACCTCTGCTTAATAAAGGAAAAACACGAAAACTCAATTACATGAGAAATCCAATTCAGATGTGGAAAATGTCCCGAGAAAAACATCGTGTGAGGAAAATTTTGCCAAAAACTATGGCACAAATTGCCAATTTCCTCCCGATGACTACTGTTGCCCGCCATCACCCGAACACCTCCACCGACCTTGCACCACTAGCAACTTTGATACCAAGGGGTTGCCACCGTCAAATCTAATGTCACCTCTTGGGCAACTTCTTGGCGCTACCATTATTTAAGGGTTTTTCACTTATCAAGAAGCTTTAAGATCTTCCCTGGTTAGTCCAGCAGTAAGGGAGAATGGCAAAGACGATAGGTCTGAAGTTGAAACCCCAATGAATATCAGATTTGAAGTGAAGCATGATTTGGGTAGCTCTGGCACATCGACCCTCATTTTTAGCTCGCATGGAGAGTCCAAATGCTCTTTCGTGTGGAGATTCATAATTATATATATAAAAAAATGCTTTAAGCTTTTGAGGGTCACATGAAGAGGTTTAAACATTATTTGAGGTTTTTCAGTTATCAAGACTTGAAACGGATCTTTGAACAATTGTTCATTAATTTGGATCGTACAATCTAAATCCCAAGCAAAAAGTTACATTTCAATGTGAATGTTAGTGCTTTTTGTTACAAATTTATATCACATTTTTAAAAAGGATAATTAATGGTTAGCTCCTATGAGATCAGGATACTTTGCACTTCATTTTTTTTATGTTCTAAAAAATCTCTTGTTTACTTTTTTGATATTTTTTTCTTAGGCTTTAGAATAAAAAAGAGTGGGTGAGTGCTTTATATAGTGATATTTTTTTAACAACATAAAAAAAAACTTAGAATAAATGTTAATTAAAAAATATGAAGAAAAGTTTCATCTAATGACCCTTTTCCCAAAATATTAGTAGATTTTTCATTAAAACCGCTTATTAGGAGATTTACATATAAAGTCCCGTAACTTGTATATCAAAAGAGTTACAAAACGTCAATTTCTTTCTTAAGAAAAAACTTCTTATGTGATTTTATAAATGTGAGATTACAAAAAGGCACAAAAACTCAAATCACAATGATGGTTTGATCTCGTCGCCGTATAGAACTGAACTGTGCCGAAATAATATCATTCTGCACAAGAAAACAAATTACATAAACTTCAATCACCCAAAATTCACGGAGTAGGCCCCAAATCACACTCTATCATTGTCACTCCACGATGAAGAAAACTTAAAAATTGATTGGACCACTAAACTACATCTAGATTTGTATGTTTTTGTATCGTAGTAATGTGTGGCCCTTAAGATATGATCTCCTCTTTTCGTCTTCAACTCTTTTACAAAAGAACGGTTGTAAAAGTAGAGTGATATCACATACAAATTTTCAATATACCGGTCTTTCACCCTTCTCAAAATCCTTTTTCCTCGTCTATTTTTTGATAATTTGCCAAATTTGAATTTAGTTTGAGACTGGGTATTTACTCGGAGAGGTAATATAAAAGTTCAATTCTGAATGTTAAATGACTTTTTATTTCGTTGAATTTCTTTGCTTATGTAAATGTGTAAGAGCTTGCAAACCCGTCGGTGGCATGAAATAGGTGTGCATAAATATGCATTGTGATCTGACCAGGAGGTGTTTTTTTTTTCTTTTCAAAACAATAAGGGCACACGTTGGACCAAAATGATTGTTTCTTTCGAGATATATGCCCCATCCAAATTTATTGATTCTCTCAAGGAGAGAAATACCGTAACACTATAGTGGGAAATCTCACTGTATTTCTATTAAAGATCCAATCAACAAATCAATCTCACCAAAATATAGCAATTTAACTAAAGAAAATAAAAAATAAATGAAAGAACACAATATATACATGATTCATCAATTTGACCACGTCCAAAGGTCATATGTGTCTAGAGATGTTCGCAGTACGGTAAAAACTCGTATCATATCATTTTGTACCGAAAATTAATGGTAATGGTTTGCATTTTCTATTTACGGGGATGGAAACTACCAAAACTAAAATTACCATTTTTTTTGTGGTTGGTTTTGATTTTAACATTTTAAAACCCTATTGACCGACTGTACCACACCGAAATGAAATACCGTACTACATATTACTATATATTACCGTACCACATATTACCATATGTTACCGTATGATATATAATCAAAATACCGTATCAAACTTAACGCATATTGCCATACTAATTATCGAATAAAAACAGTATTTAAAATAATATATATACCAAATTAATCAATACCATTCATTTTAAATTTCATCTCATTTTCATTTTTTTGGTATAAAAGACACAAACCCTACTTACTTTTCTTTTTATACTCTTCTCGTAACAAATGTTGGAAAATTGGACTTGAAATGAGTTTTAGAAAGCTGTCCAGAATTTTCTCGACAAAATTTTGAGCAACTTTGAGCTCAAATTTAGGTGGGACCCACACTACGAAAATCGTGGGACCATATACGAACGCGTTCACCTCCGCAAGGAGATTAACGTAGTATATACATACGTCCAATTTTAATAAGTTATGAATGATAAATATATCCCCAAAGTGAGTCACAAAGTAATGAAAGTTAATGAATTGGGTGTGTTTTAACTCTTGTCCCACATTGGAAGAGTAGTGAAAATTTGATGAGTTAATAACACCCCAAGTATGGACTAAGGCTTGGATGCCTTGGGGTATCCCAACTCTTTGAAGGGGAGATGACCTAAGCTATGCACGGGTTGACTTTCGGTCAAAAGTCCACACGCGCGCGTCCGGCCGGCTCGGGCTTGGGGTTGTCTCCTACATTTTTGGGCCGAATTTATTTAACTTCTGGGGTTTAATTATTAATTAATTACAAAATTAATTAATTAATAAACTGTTGGCAGTTAATTCGTTTAACTGTTTTGACAGTTATTTGCCAACCGTCACCTACTTTGCTATAAATACAGATGCCTCCCTCCGTTTTTAAAACAATGAAAAATTTCCCTCCTCCAGAATTGCTGTCATTTTTCTTCCAGAAAATTCCTGTCATATTCTTTTCAGAAAATTCTTTTTCTGCATAGCATTTGTTGCACTGTTGTTGAGTATGAGACACAGTAATTGAGTTCGTTGTAATTAATTATTATCGTGCTACATAATTAATTGGAAAATCCGTTCTATCTTGGGAGACAATATTCATCAACCTCGGAGCACAATGGAGGGAATAAATTGTCTTAAGGAAACTGTTCATAACAGGGCTCGAATTTATCTTTAATTCTTTTATTATTTCTGCTAATTCAAGTAAGTGTTTCATTTCTGTAATTCTGTTTTAATTCTGTAATTAATTAATAATTCATAATTCTGTACAATTGTTATTTATAAATAGTAGAGATAACAACAAAAACAACCAACATCACAAAATCGGCCACAACAACCAACCACAAATCAGCGCCTCTGACCACTACCAACCATACATCACAAAATCGGTAACTTCTTAACCTTTTTCTACCTTTTCCGGCGACCTCCAGTAGCCCTCTTTTTTTTTCTTTCCTTTTCATCACTAATCCACTATATCAAATTATTATTGGTTGATTCACTACATCACTAATCACTGATTCACTATATCATTTTCATCAATATATCAGAAGCTTGTCTACAGCTTCAAATAAATTATGATTAAATAAATTTATCACTATAATTTATTTGTCTATAGTGAATCAGAAGCTTTGTTTGTCTACAACTTTGTTTTTCTATAGTGAATCACTATAATTTGTTTGTCTACAGCTCGTCTCCGATCGATATTTTTTTTGTTCTATTAATTTATTATGATTAAATAAATTATAAATTTGTGATACATCTGAAAATTATAAAATTAGGTAGATTAAGAGATATTAGGTTTAGTTGGATCATAAAAATTATGATTAGAGGTTTTGTTGTTGAATACATATATACTCAAACAACTATTGAATGAGTGTTAATAGAAAAATAGTAATTTTTTATATTAAATATAGTTAGATATTAAATACACTTGTAAGTATCAGTATCCTGGTAGTATTGTAAGTAGCGACAGCCTTGTAGTTTTATAGTAGAAGCAGCAGCAACTGCTACTACCAAGTTGCTTCTTGCTGGTACACTTGACAAGTAGCAACAACCTTGTAGTAATGTAATGTACACTTGCTTCTCATTAGTCTCATAGATTTTAAGACCTGCCAAGTTGTTTGTTCTCATTAGTCTCATAGATTTTAAGACTTGAGAAGTTGTAAAATTAAGTAGTGTACATTACATAAGCAATATACATTACATTACATTACATTACATAAGTAGATTTTAAGCAAAGCCATACATAATATTGTATCTTGAATTTATTTGAGTTGTTTGCATAATATTAGTTGAAATTTATTTAAGTTGTTTGCACAATATTGTATCTTGAATTACAATTTAATTGTGATGTTTATTTTGAGATTTAATGTTATGGAGACTAGACAATTATGTAGTTTTTTTTATCATTATTTTAAATATGCATATGAACACGTTTAGGCAAGTGGTAAAAAAAATACCATTATGTACCGAGTACTACCAAAATTACCGCAGAGATAAATTTATTGCATTTACCGTATTTTTCGAAAAATTAATTTTACCGCAAAAAAATAATTTTACCGATGTACCGCGCGGTTTGGTTTTGGTCTATGGGTTGATGTACCGTGCGGTAAAACTGGTAATTTTGGTTGATGATTTCAAAGTTGGTATGTTATTATTATGGTCCATTTACCGACCAAACCGACCGAAAATCATCCCTATCTGTGTCATTAAATTTAAAAAGATTAAAAATTGAAGGATTATTTGGTCTTTCCTCACACACAAATAATCTTTCTTCTTTCGAATAAAATAACCCCCACACAAATGTTGGAAGACTTTCACAAATATTAATATCACCTGAAAAGGCTCGTAGATTCTACACAAATCTTCAATGGAGAATACTCAAAATTGGTCCCCAAAATAACTATTTTTTCGCAAAAGGGTGAACCCCTAAGTTTCAGTCACAAAATTCTCTATTTGGTCACAAAGGAAATAGGCGAATTCTCTCTCTCTCTCTCTCTCTCAAAATCGGTGGAGAAACTCTCCTTAAATAATGAGACAAATTTAAGAGACCCAAATGGTGTAAAACATATCACAAATTAGGTAACTAAAGTTACCTAGTTGACTTGGATACCAAAATACCAGCATATAAGATAAGATAAACCAAATGAAAGTTTGAGTTAAACTCAAACACACCACCAGTTATATCACCTGTGAAAACCGAACTCCTTTGAAGAGTTTTGATCGAGTCAAACACTACAAGCCCTCACATTTTATTAACTTGTACAATTTAAAATTAAATATATGGAAAATTATAATCAATTCATTATACTTCTTTCATGTTAACAAGCCTCTTAAATTATTTAACATTGCTAGTATCACGTATTTAAATGAAACTAGGTGTTGTGGATTCTTACTAGATATTTGATGAAAGATTATTACATTACCCAATAATTTAATGCATTAACTTAATGGTGAAATTTACTATTTATTACTCAAATTTATTATTTATGATTATATGTGCTTGTAGTGACATATGATGTCATAAATAATTTCATATGTGATGTGTTAAGTGTATATTATTCAAAATTAAATTTGGACAGAATAAACAGTAATAAATGATTAATTATTTAATAAATAACTGAAGTATTATTAATCTTAGGTTCAAACTGGTTAAAAGATTTGGGATATTAGTTAGGTACTCTGGACTAATGTTTGGGACATATAGAATGTTTGGTTAGAGCCTAAAATAATTTGTTTTAAGCCTTCTGAGCTAGTGTATAGATTGGGCTAGGTTTTGAACTATTTGGATATGATTTTGGGCTTAATAGATCAAGGCTAATAAGGAGCCCAACTTTAATTTTCTGGATAGAAATATAGAAAGGGAGATTAGGGTTATGATGAATCATTTTAACACCTTAGAAAGAAAAGCCTAAATCTAGAGAAGGGAGGCTACTTGGAGTGGAAGAAATTGGGGACAACTGGACATGGAGAATAAGGAATTTGGCTAATTAGATTGGAATCTCACATCATTGTTCAATGCAAGTTTACTTTGTATAGAGATATAATTGATTGTATGTTATTAAATCTGTTATCGTCTAAAATTGATATATGAATTTATAAGTCTTAGTTGTTAAATACCAATGATGAACAATAGCAAATAAATAGGTTAATACTCTCGATTGAAGTGAGAGATGAGAGATAGAGGAAGAAACAATGAATTAACATGGTTTGTCCTAATGTGGTGCCTACATCCACAAGTTCTATATGGATGTATGTTATTCAGTTCGACAAAAATTCATCAGACAAGTGAGTATAATCTCTCAAAGTTCTCTCCAGTATATCTCTATAGGGATGCTAAGTGTATCAATATATTCTCCCCCTTCAGATGGGATTGTGTGTTATTTATAAGGGAAGAGTGAGGGAGTGGGAGAATAGATTTGTGCCTTTATAAGTCAGGTAGTTACACCTTTCCACATACCAAGAGACGGATAATGATGATTACATTATAATTAGCTAAAAAGGTGGGTTATTAACCCACATGTGCATAAGCGGAGTTGTCCGTATTCCTTCATGTGACCCACACGTGCCTTAGTTGGTTTAACTAATAACACCATTTCGTTGTGGTTAACCATCCAACCGACTAGGAACATCACTGAATCGACAAAATATATGATAAGCTGACCATAATTAATGCTTAAGTCGGACATTTTATGATGACTGGTGTCATAATACAATTGGTCCAATTCATACTCCATATTTATGGTACAATAAAAGTCCCAGGACTTCATTCATGACTGGAAGGGATAATAGTTTCTCTGGATTTTTACATATCCGGAGTGGCTTAGGGTGTGGATTGAGTAGATGAAGTGTTACGTCGTAGGAGTTGATAGACTACACACAAGTATGGTAGTTAGTCTTTAATTGTGAATTGGTTGGTAGAGATTCTTGGTCAGTTGATGATCAAAGGGAGTTGTCATACTAGGAGCTTTTGTCCTCCCAGTTCAGTGGCAATTTTGTAAATATAGGTAAGATTCAGGATGCGAAGCTCTCCAGGGGTATGCTAGTAATAAACTTCCCCTAGCAGCGAGTCAAGTAAGAACAAAGCGTCATGTATATTTAGCCATTATTAGATTTGAGGAACCGTGAAGACGTCGTTTAAGCATATAAAATGTCATTTCCCACCCTTTTGTTCACTTAACTTTTCATTCAAAAATTGCCTTTCTTCGTCTCCAAGTTTTTCACCTGTTTGTGAGAGCTTTCATTTTTCACTATAAGGATCTTTTATTTCTTTTTCAATTTCCTTTGTAATTCTTTCCTATTCTTACTGAATCATAGTTTATACCATTGACAGAGTTCATTAGAAACATTTCAGACTACACACGGAGTTCCTCTGTGGCTAATAACTGAACTGTGAAACGAAACCTCTGACTTTTGTGCCTTGCCTGAGGGTCACTGATTACCTTCCATTTTTATCACTGAGTGTGGAGTCACTTTCCTACCTAACCACTTGTCTTTGGAATTTTTCCAATACTCTAATGTGATCCCTGCACAAGTTGACCCAAACACTTGGAGGATTGATAATGGGATATGATGATACTGTAAACAGCACCACCAGATAAAGAGGTAGTAGAGCTCATGCAGTCATAATAATGGCAGAAAATAACAACACAGATATGTAGAAGGAGATGAGGAGAAGAGGAGAAACACACCAATAAGTGGTTCGTCAATTGCCTACGTCCACTGTGCAAGTGAGTGTAAGTATCACTATCAGAAGATGACTCTAATGGCCTTAATAATACAATCACTCCACTTTCTCTCTCTAGTGTAAATGCACTAGAGTTTAGTTAGGGTTTGTAATTGAGGACCCTCTACAAGGTAGGAGAATACAAGTATATATAGTGCCTGAAGGGGTGTACTGTACCCCCAGGCATGCAATGAACATGTGTAGGATGGTCTAACCAATCTAGTGAATCCACCTATCGCTGTCACATATAGAGGATGGTGATGAAATATTCCATCACATGCCAAGAAGATTTAGTCATAACGGTTTGTCCACGTGGGATATTCCATATTGGGATCTTATACTGCTCGTACGGTAAATTTCATTTTGGGGGTCTCGGCCTAGAGTCTATCACCCTGGTCACGGCTGAGGCTGAGATGACATTAATGCTGGAGAAGGCCGAGGTCGAGGCAAAATATGATGAACTATGAGGCTGAGGCAAAGGCTGAGCTATTGTACGAGAGCTATAGGGCTGTGGACAAGTCCAACGTCTTCTGCTCTGACCCTTAGTCCGAGGATGAGGTCGAGGCACCATGTGATGAGATATAAGGATGAGGCTGAGTTGCTATATGAGAGTTATGAGGTTGTGACTGAGACTGAGCTTGTGTATGAGAGATATGAGGTTGCCAATATCGGACTGATGATCTTGAGCTGATAGGTGCAAAGGTAGTCTAGACTGTAGTGATCAGGTTGAGGTTGATTAAGCCATGGTCGACCCTACTGAGGCTGACCTTTATCTGGACGACCCTACCAATGATTAAGTCGTGGCCAACCCTACTCAGGTCGAGCCTTATCTGGATGTCCCCGCTAATGATTAAGTCATGGTCGACCCTACTGAGGCTGGCCTTTATCGGGACGACCCTGCCAATGATTAGGCCGTGGCCGACCCTTATCTGGATGACCCCGCCAATGATTAAGCCATGGCTGACCCTACTGAGGCTAAACCTACTAATGATTAAGTCGTGGACGACCCTATTGAGGCTGACCCTTATCTGGATGACCCCACTAATGATTAAGCCGTGGACGACCCTTATTTGGATGACCCTGCCAATGATTAAGCCATGGCCGACCGTACTGAGGCCGACCCTACTAATGATTAAGCTGTGGTAGACCCTTATCTGGATGACCCTGCCAATAATTAAGTCGTGGGCGACCCTACTGAGTCCGATCCTTATCTGAATGACCCTGCCAATGATTAAGCCGTGGCCGACCCTACTGAGGCCGACCCTTATTTGGATAACCCTCCCAATGATTAAGTTGTGGCTGACCCTACTGTGGTCAACCCTTATCTGGACGAACCTGCTAATGATTAAGCTGTGGGCGACCCTAATGAGGCCGACCCTTATCTAGATGACCCCGCCAATGATTAAGCCATGGCTGACCCTATTGAGGTCGACCCTTATCTGGAGGACCCTGCCAATGATTAAATCGTGGTTGACCCTACTGAGACCGACCCTTATTTGGACAACCCTGCCAATGATTAAGCTGTGACCGACCCTATTGAGCCTGACTCTTATCTGGATGACCCCACTAATGATTAAGCCGTGGCTGACCCAACTGAGGCCGACCCTTATCTGGATGATCCTGAAAATGATTAAGTTGTGGATGACCCTACTATGGCCAACCCTTATCTAGATGACCCCGCCAATGATATGTGAGGCTCTTGTGATGACTCGTACTTGAGATGTGATTCCCATCGTCCTAAGAGATGAGGGTACATTTTGGTTATATCAATTACCCCCTAGCCCTTAGTAATCAATGTAGATAGAAAGTTGAGGGATAAAGTATCTTTGGGGTAAAAAGTTAATGAGATGTTGTTTCTTGTGGTGGATGAGGCCGAGGGGGCTTGGGTCATAAGACCTCTGATCCTTAAATCCTCATCTGTACTTCGTACAAACTGATGGTACCACTGTTGGTCAGCCTTAGCTGAGGGGTCCTTTCTGGGATATGATCGAGATAATAATCTAGTCCTTTGGCAGGATGAGGTTGTGTTGGTCCAACCCGAGATGATGAGTCAGTCTTCTGATAAGACAATTGGTGGAAATGAGATCATTGGATGTACTGTTATGAACGATGGCGAGGCTTCCTGCGTCGACCTCCAGGCCGAATCATAATATCTCTCTATTTGATGATTTGTCAAGGTTGGCCTTGGCCGAGGGGTCCTAAGATTGGACAAGGGTATACTTGGGCATATCAATGATGTTTGTCTCTATCTAAGATAATTGGATTTCAAAGTATGAGATCACCAAGTTAATGATGTTTTAAGATATGAGGCCACCACATTAATGATGTTAACTCTCATTTCACAAAGTTAATGATGTTAACTCTCATGCCACCAAATTAATGATGTTTCAGATATGAGATCACCAAGTTAATGATGTTTGTCTCAGATATGAGGCCACCAAGTTAATGATGTTAACTCTCATCTCGCTAAGTTAATGATGTTTTAGATATGAGATCACCAAGTTAATGATGTTTGTCTCAGATATGAGGCCACCAAGTTAATGATGTTAACTCTCATGTCACCAAGTTAATGATGTTTCAGATATGAGATCACCAGGTTAATAATGTTAACTCTCATGTCACCAAGTTAATAATGTTTCAGATATGGGATCGCCAAGTTAATGATGTTTGTCTCAAATATGAGGCCACCAAGTTAATGATGTCAACTCTCATGTCACCAAGTTAATGATGTTTGTCTTAGATATGAGGCCACTAAGTTAATGATATTAACTCTCATGTCACCAATTTAATGATGTTTCAGATTTGAGATCACCAAGTTAATGATGTTTGTCTCAGATATGAGGCCACCAAGTTAATGATGTTAACTCTCATGTCACCAAGTCAATGATGTTTCAGATATGAGATCACCAAGTTAATTATGTTTGTCTCAGATATGAGGCCACTAAGTTAATCATGTTAACTCTTATGTCACCAAGTTAATGGTGATTCAGGTATGAGATCACCAAGTTAATGATGTTAACTCTCATGTCAACAAGTTAATGATGTTTCAGGTATGGGATCACCAAGTTAATGATGTTTGTCTCAGATATGAGGCCACCAAGTTAATGATGTTAACTCTCATGTCACCAAGTTAATGACATTTTTCTCAAATATAAGGCCACCAAGTTAATGATGATAACTCTCATGTAACTAAGTTAATGATGTTTCAGATATGAGATCACCACGTTAATGATGTTTGTCTCAGATATGAGGCCACCAAGTTAATGATGTTAACTATCATATCACCGAGTTAATGTTGTTTCAAATATGAAATCACCAAGTTAATGATGTTAACTCTCATGTAACCAAGTTAATGATGTTTTAGATATGGGATCACCAAGTTAATGATGTTTGTCTCCACTCATCTTGTCCTTGGCCGAGAAGAGTATAACAAAATGATTTTTCAAATTTAGGTCTATCAAATTACGGTGTTAGACCACATCCCCTCTCGTCATTTTGAGAGTGTATGGATGAGATGACAGTCATCCATATACTGTCTTTTTGCCGAGAGGAGCATAAAATGATTTTTGAATTTGAATCAACCAAATTATGGTGTTCTTCCACGTCCCCTCTTGTCATTTGGAGAGTGTATGGATGAGGGTCGTCTCATCCATATACTATCTTTTTTGTCAAGAAGGTTTCTCATCAAAATGATGATGTTTAATAGTTTAAGACGAGTTAAAACATGCAACTGAACACTTCGTATGAGAAGAATATGAGAGAGAACATATGAAATTTTTCATTGACCTTTTGTTATAAGACAGATAGTCGATATATATGAGGTAGTGACTATATTAAAAGTCACTTGATAGAGAACACTCACCCCAGTCTGAGATAGCAATGGGCCGTCTTTGTGGATGAAGAGTTATCAGTCAGCTTTTGATGAACTTTTAATGCAGTCGACCCTTTGGAGCAACATCTTATGGTGAGAGGTCGGGGTCGACTTCTCCAGAATCGTCGGATTCTTCATCGTTTGTGTTTGTTTGGACATCTCGTCTCATCTGGATTTACTTTTTCTTAGAATCATTATTATCGATACTTTTGTCAACATACATTTTGAGCTTTCCCTTCTTTAGGAGATTCTCAATCTCGTCCTTGAGGGCAAAACATTTGTTAGTTATATGACTGTGGTATTCACGAAACTCACACCATTTACTCTAGTCCCTCTTATATGGAGGAGCTCTCATCTTCTTAGTCCATCTCAAGTCTCTATCTTCTTTATTCTCATTTAAAATTATATCAGGACATAGTGTGAGTGGAGTGTAGTTGATAAATTTGTCATCAACTGACCTCTTCTTCCCATACTTATCCTTAAATTTATGAGACTTGCTTCCACTAACTTTATCCTCTTCTTTGGAAGCTAAGGCTTCCTCGGCATTCATGACCTTTCCTTCCATAGCTAGTATCTCGATCATAGACTTTGGAGGGTCTTCGACAAGCTTCCAAAGTAGCTTCCCCTTTTGTAGCCCTCCCATTAGTGTTGTCATAGCGATATTCTCTTCATAATCTTCCACTTATAGCTTCTCCTTGTTAAACCTTGCAATGTAGTATCTTAGGCTCTAATTCTTTCCCTGTTTGACGTACAGTAGGTGAGTGGTCTTCTTTTGAGGTCTTACCCCAAAACAAAAGTTATAAATAAACCGTTCGGCCAAACG
The DNA here is from genome assembly GCA_949130495.1 of Sambucus nigra. Lineage (NCBI taxonomy): Eukaryota > Viridiplantae > Streptophyta > Magnoliopsida > Dipsacales > Adoxaceae > Sambucus > Sambucus nigra. The sequence goes on from OX422215.1 coordinate 233,417,243, forward strand.
TTTAAAAATTTTAACTGAATTTATAGGAAGAGATCTGAACGAGATATGTGCAGCCCCAATCAATGTTCTTGAGAAAGCTCGGCGCCTTATCTCATCATAGATTTAATAAATGTCTACTACAGATTAATACATTTCAATATGATGGACTGGGTTAGTACTACCATCGTACTTGGGAGACACCACCGGAGGTTTAAATTTGGCAGGGGTTGGGAAGTTAACAATCCTTGCTACAAATGGTGAGCCCTCTGAGTACCCCCTTTATAATGGGTCTCAGCTTTTTATGAGGTTCCCTATCTTCTCTTCCAACCTCTGCATAGATTCATTCCATGGTTTGGCAAGGTCGGCCTGGCCGAGGTTGTCCCTAGCCACTTCTAAAGGGTGAACTGAGGGTTCCTCAACTGTTGCGTAACGTCGATTGTTGACCTCCACATGATCTCAGTCTCTGTCATGTGGGGGTCGGCCATGATGAGGCCGATGATCACCACCTTCCCTTTATGAGACAGCTATGCTTCTTAACCTAGTTAGCCTCTGCCTCAGATCATTAATTGGGTCGAGCCTTTCAAAGGCCAACCCTCTACTTAAGCGATCAAAAGATGACCCTCTCTATTGTGCATCACCATCTCGTCTTTCATACTTACCTCGTCTCTGCTGTATAGGATGTACAGTGTTGTTTGAGACCTCATATAGCTGGCAACAATCTGTTGGGTCATGTTCTGCCTTAATGTCATTGTACCTATCCTCAGGGCAAGAGTTCCCTTGCCTCCCCAGGCATAAACGCCTAGGGTCAGCAACATCCCTCCTCCGTTGAAGAGTAGGTTGGTCCTTTCTTAGTGCCTGGGGTGGTCCCCTAGCCTTATGATGTGGCTGAGAAGACGTCACAGTAATTATCTCCGGTGAGACCCCAGGTGGTCTCAATATGTTTTGGCTTATCTGGGAAAATTTCTCCTCCATCACTTGCTGAGTTGCAGCCAAGGACTTCAAGGCTACTGCCACCTCAGCCATCTTGGACTCGGGTGGTGCCTAGATGGAACTGGGTCCTCCAACACCAGATAGTGGAGGAGGTGGTGGTAACTCCGATTCCATATGCTTGTGCTTTTAATGAAAGGGCTATAGAGCTTGGAAACCTTAATGGACCTCTTTAAATGGTGAAACATCTCCACGTAAAGGGTGAGGCCTAGTTCACCATAAGAGTCTTAGGTAAGGTTAAGCAGCAAAATAGGAAGAGATGAATCCTCTCGTTCCCACAAACGGTGCCAAAATGATGATATTGTAAATAGCACCACCAGATAAAGAGGTAGTAGAGCTCAAACATACATAACAATGGGAGAAAATAATAATAGAGATATGTTAAAGGATATGAGGAGAAGAGGAGAAACACACAAATATAAGAGGTTTGACAATTGCCTACGTCTACTATACAAGTGAGTGTAAGTATCACTATTAGAAGAGGGCTCTAATGGCCTTACCAATACAATCACTCCACTTTCTCTTTTTACTGTAAATGCACCAGAGTTTGGCTAGGGTTTGTAATTGAGGACCCTCTATAAGGTAGGAGAAGACAAGTACATATAGTGCCTGGAGGGGTGTAGTGTACCCCAGCCATGCAATGAGCATGTGTAGGATGGTCTAGCCAATATAGTGAAGCCACCTGTCATTGTCACATGTAGAGGATCGTGATGAAATATTCCCTCACGTGCCAAGAAGATTTGGTCATAACGGTTTGTCCACGTGGGATATGCCATATTGGGATCTTATACTGCTCATATGGTATATTTCATTTTGGGGGTCTCGGCCTAGAGTCTATCACCCTGGTCACGGCTGAGATTGAGATGACGTTGGTGCTGGAGATGGTCGAGGTCGAGGCACAATGTGATGATCTATGAGGTTGAGATTGAGGCTGAGGCTGAGGCTGAGGTACTATATGAGAGCTATGAGGTTGTGGCCGAAGCCAACGTCTTTTATCTGACCCTTAGGCCGAGGATGAGGTCGAGGCACCATGTGATGAGCTATAAGGATGAGGCCGAGGATGAACTGTTGTATGAGAGCTATGGGGTTGTGGCTAAGACTGAGCTTCTGTTTGAGAGCTATGAGGTATCCAATATCAAACTGATGATCTTGCACTGATAGGTGCAAAGGTAGTATCGACTTTAGTGATCAGGACGAGCTTGATTAAGCCATAGCCGACCCTACTGAGGTCGACCCTTATCTGGACGACCCTACCAATGATTAAGTCGTGGCCAACCCTACTGAGGCCGAACCTTATTTAGATGACCCCGCTAATGATTAAGCCATGGCCAACCCTACTGAGGTCGACCCTTATCTGGATGAACCTGCTAATGATTAAGTCATGGTCGACCCTCTTAAGGCCGATCCTTATCTGGATGATCCCACCGATGATTAAGTTGTGGCCGACCCTTATTTGGATGACCCTTCCAATGATTTACCCATGGACGCCCTACTGAGGCTGACCCTTATCTGGACGACCCGTCCAATAATTAAGTTGTGGCCTACCCTATTGAGGCCAACCCTTATCTGGATGACCCCGCCAATGATTAATCCATAGTCGACCCTACTGAGGCCGACCCTTATCTGGATAACCCTGCCAATGATTAAGCTGTGACCGACCCTACTGAGGCTAACCCTTATCTGGATGACCCTCCCAATGATTAAGTCGTGGCCGACCCTATTGAGGTCATCCCTTATCTGGACGAACCTGTTAATGATTAAACCATGGCCGAACCTTATCTGGATGACTCTACCAATGATTAAGCCCTGGCCCACCCTACTGAGGCCAACCCTTATCTAGACGACCCCGCTAATGATTAAGCCATGGTGGACCCTACTGAGGCGGACCCTTATCCGGATGACCCTAACAATGATTAAGTCGTGTCTGACCCTACTAAGGCTTAGCCTTATTTGGATTACCCCACTAATAATATATGAGGCTCTTATGACGACTCGGCCTTGAGATGTGATGCCCATCATCTTAAGAGATGAGGGTACATTTTGGTCATATCAGGATACACCGTATTAACGAACTGTATGGGACCCATATTGGAATCATTCAGTTGATGCATTGTTATCATTGGGTCACCACCAATGTAAACATTCACTATATAAAGACAAGACTTTTGAACAAATCCTTAGTTGTGAATCTCTCTGGTTCCAATAAGGATTATTGAAATCATGGTTTTGTTGTGAAGAATTGGCAAATTCGCCCCTCTTCCTGAGCGAATAGTATATGATGAGAAAAGATGCCCTCAGGAAGGCACATGTGTAAGATGTGGGCTCTTCAAATAGATTTAGTATTAAGTGAGGCGTAACCCTTATCAAGAATAGGATTAACACCATTAGATATAAAATATGGGCGGTGGCCATAGGTAAAATAGAGACAAAGAGATTCAATATTCAGGCTTACATTAAAGAGCATATTAGGCTTGTATTAAAGAACACATTAACAAAGGAGACACATGACAAGCACAATAAATGAATGGGACCAGCAGGTGGCATGGTAAAGAACACGCACTCCAGGCACTATAAAGGCAAGACAGGAACTTCAAGCTCAGTTAATGCCCAATGATGGTTGTATTGAATGTGTATGGGAGTTAATGCTCTCGTAGTGGTTTTCAGGTATAAGGAAATTTGGGCAACAATTCATGGCTTCGGATGCTCTCTCTCTGATTTATTCATCTGGTTTATTTATATGAGGGCGAGGCTGCATAATTCAGCCTGCCTTCGATCCGTCTAATAGGGTGTATTAAATGCACAAGATATTGTATTCAATGCATGGGATGCAATAGTTTTGGCCGAAAACCATCCTATTGGCTGGAAGTATTGTGGGTATTAATGGGGAATATAACCCGTCAGCTTGAGTCCTACTCTAGGATGGCTAGATGGTCAGGTTTGGTGAACTAGACCTTCCATCCTAAGGATAAAGCCACTTGAGTGCTACATTCTTGAGTCCCTAAATGTTAGACGGTATACCGTCAGAAAGTGGTTCAAATAGTGACTATTGTTAGGTATTTGGTCACATCAATCCACCGGGCTGACACCCAAGGTACCTTGAGGAGGTAACCTCGAGGGGGAAAGTATTGATGGAGATTGAGTACCTCGAGGAGGTTCACTTGAATAGGTAAGAAATGAGTAGGCTCGAGTGACATTTGTCCTAAATGAAGTTTTGCCCAAGTGTGCCAAGAGGGTTGGTAATAATTCCTAACGTTGCCTTATTCTCAATCCTCCAAACCATATCCCTACGAAGTTACCAAGAGGAGGTTGATTGATAGAGCATGAAAGCTCTCCCATGTCTTGCCAGGAATGGTCCCTCGTGGGTGCTAAACAGCCTCACTCGACATGTATATTCATAAGATAAAATACATAATACAACACTCTATTTCTTATTACAAACTATTGTCATCTAGGTGACTTTGTTTTACAAAATGGGTTCTTTAAGCCACTTATTGTGAAGAATCTTCAAAGTGGGTATTTCGATCCACTTACTGTGAAGAATATTCGAAGTGGGTGCTTCGAGCCACTTACCGTGAAGAATTTTCGAGGTGATTTTGTGGAATATCTTTCCTTCTCCTTGTTTTTGAACAACCGATCTACTTAACCAAGTTAACCACTCATTTGGGGGGACACCCCTTACATTTGCCCCTCCGTTGAGATATTTGTTTATTAGGTGAAGAAATATATGTACAAAACTTTTTGTACATCTTGGATCTTCTCTCTTGGGAAAAATGCAAATATTTATTCAAATTTCCCCCAAATCTCTTCGTTTCCCAAGGTAGATGAGACTCGAAGCATGTTGCATTAAATGTAATTGTTGTTTGCACTTCTGCACATCACACGTGGCAACGCCAGGGCGCGCGCGTGTAAATAACACCCCTAATCATCGCGTCATCCCCAATAGCGTCCTCCCCCAAAGCGTCATCATTACGACCCTTGGTTTTCTACTGCCACACGCACTTGATAGCCACGTCAGCCAAACTATTCCAAAGAGTCATGATTACGCTTTTCCAAAGCGTCACTTTTTGTCATCTTTTGGGGTTCATGTTGCCCCTATAAAGGGGTGTACCTTCAATTCAAACTTTAGCTTTGGGTTTTCGTTTTCTGAGTTTTATCTTTTATGAGAGTGAGAGGAAAAACCCTTGCCTTCTTCAACCTTTCTATTATTTTCCTGTTACCCTCAGTTCTTCTTTCCTTAAGCTTTCATGGAACCTATGAAAATAACTCTCTATTAGGGGTGCTTCCCTTGCGGCTTAATCACTCCAATCCCAATGGGCATGTTATCGTCATATGCCTTACTTTGGTGACAACGACCACTTCTGGGAAATAACGGAGCAATTCCTCAGTGCTCTAGTATGAAGTGAAAACCCTAACCTGTTAATGTAGGAAGGTGAGGATGCTGAAGACTTTTCTTATATCCCCACTGCCACTGTTACCCATTTTTGGATTGAGCATGGTGGTTTCCCCTACTCAAAGGTAGAGTTTGAAGCTTCTTCTGGTGCCAGCGAGGGGTTGGGCCCTTGGACTAAGTACATCCATTTAAAGTATTCTGTTCAGTTAGACCTTGTAGGCATATCGTGCTCCCTTTACCTTGGTGACCTTACTCTCGCCAAGAATAATACTGCTATGTAACTGTTGGTTTCCCGTTGGATCCATAGGTCATATACCTTTGTGGCTGCTTGGGGTGAGTTCACTGTTACCTTGGAGGATGTGTGTGAGATTTTGGGATTAGAGGCAGTCGAGTTTGATACCTTCTTCAAGGAGGTTATCTCTAGTGAAGAAAAACCTTAATAGAGGAACTGGAGGCAGTGGTGAAGGACTGTATGGTCACTTAGAACTAGCGCACCTATTCTGAAGTAATTTGTTACTTTTATTTCATTGGGGAGAAATTCGTTATTAGGGCCCGCGAGGCAGCCAGGGAGAACCCCCCGGGGAAAGAGTTATTTGAATATCCCCCAGCGAGGAAAGGCTATGGGTCCAAGATCGAGTGACGGGTTACATTTGGGTGATACTATAGAAGGTTTATCTTCGGGGCAAGCCTCACGACTACCCTCAAAAGAACCTGATCAACATGGTCCTTTGAAAGGCCAATGGTGTGAAAATCTTTCTTACTGCCATTGTCCTCGGCTCCTTATATACCTGGCTTGACCGTGCATCAGTGGACTCTTCTCGAAGCATCGACAAGTTTGATATTTCTAATTATGCCAACAATGTTCATTTGATAGATTTTCTCTATGCCCACTTTCCTGATTATGCCCCCGCCGATAATTACCCTTGTTCACATCCCATGAAGATCCCCCGAATTTGTTGTTGGAAAAATAAGAGTGTCAATAAGCCTTTGATTTCCCTAGTTGATCAAGCCGAAAGGTTCATACCTTGCCCCTATGTAGGGGTGAGTCAGTTTTTTACCAATGATTTCTTTGCTGAGGAGGAGCGTCCCATTGCTCCGATTGATGAAGCCCTTGCTAGAAACTTTCCTGAGAATAGTGTCACCCTTTTGTTAATCCCCTCATTTTTTCCCTCTTATACTGAGTGGTCATTATTTTATTCTGTGTACATCCCACACCGTGTAGCCCCGCATCTTGGTTACGACCAATGAGCCCCTTTGTTAAGGCATTTCACTCGAGAAAAGCCCATCAATTTTTTTTTGCCTGTGCCAATTATCTGACTTCCACTATTATTTTTACATGCGCCAATTACCCATCTAATCCCGTGGTCCTGACTAAAGGGGCTCGAGGGGGGGAGGTCAGATACGTACATGAACGTATTCTGTCAGAATCAATTATTTCATTTTCAAACCAACCTCTTGAAGGAACCCCGATACCCTGAAGTTGAGACATTCCCACCCACAAAGTTGGGTTTAAGAAATTGCACCACCTCATCATCTATTTTTTTTCTCTTAGTACTTCTAACACCTGTATTCCCTTCGAACTTCCCCCATTAGCGCCCATGGAACAAGAAGTTGTGAAAAAGAAGAAAGTCTCCCTCCTAGTCGAGGTTGTTTCCATTTCCCCTAGTCCCTCGAGGCCAATTGAAAAAATTGAATCCCCGCGCAGCACCTAGTTAGGGGAAACAGTTAGGGCCACCCGAAAGGTTCCTCTGAAGAAAATCAAAATAATCCCCCAGCCTCTGATTGAGCATACCCCCGATCCCAAAGTCACCCAAGAGGTGAGCTCAATGTTTGACCAGCTTTTCAAAACCTGGGAGAATTTTAATGAAGAAGACAGGGTGTTTATGTCAGCCCAAATGTCTTCTCTAGGTTTCTCATATGCTCATCTCACTTTTGATAGTGGCAAGAAAAGAAAGGCAATCATTCCTCTTAATCTTGTGATGGAGGAGTCGTCTGATTCTAGAAAGGAGGAACTGCATGAGGAATATGCTGCTATAGGTGGTGGTGGTGATGAGGATGAAGATGAGGAGGATGAGGAAGGAGAGAATGTAGTGGAAGAATAAGAATAAGAAGAGGAAGGTGAAGAAGAGGAAGAGGAAGAGGAAGAGTAAGAGGAAGAGGAAGAGGAATCTGCGATTTTTCGGAGGTAACGATTAAGGAGGATGATTTCTCCTTCGAAACCTACCTCGCCTCACCGAGATTATGAGGTACTGGAAGTTGTGTTTAAGGAAGAAGTAAGCCCTTCAATACCTATTGCTCTCAATGTCTTTCTTTTTATTTTCTTTTTGTGATGATAATCCCATGATGCCCTAACTTGCCTTGTCTTTTTTTTAGGTTGCTGCACGAGGTGATGCGCACGATGGCATCGAAGAGGATCGTCCCTTCGAGAGATTTGCCCCACTAATTCGCAGGTAATCTCCCATTTCCATAAGGGGAAGTTATATCTGATTCTTCATCTGAATCTAGTAACAAATATTCCCCTAATCCCTCTTTTTTTCACGAGCAGGCTGGCCTTGAGAGGGATGTATTTGATGTGAGAGCTACTGAGGATATATCCAAGTCCCATGTGTCTGTTTCTTCATTGCCTGTGGTAAGCTTAGTTTCCTTATTTGTTTGAGCTGTCCTTTCTTTTTGAACTTGTTACTCTAACTTCTAACTTATAAGTTACAGGCTCCCGTACTTGTTCAAACTACTCCTTCAGCCCACCGTCATTCGAATGACCAAATGCTTATATATGTGTTCGAGCCTTCCATCCTGAACAAGGAAGTTGTTGAACTTATTGCGGCTTCTCAAGGGGAGGGTGGACAAGAACCTGTTTCTGAGGCAGGGGGGTAGTAGAAAAGAACAAGTTGCAGAAGTCGAGGGGATGACAGGCAAGAATAAGTTACTGTAGTTGGGGGAGTTGTGATTTCCCCCTAAAATCAACACCCTTTGGTAGCTCCGGGTCCCATTGAGGAGGAAGATGTGGTATAAATGGCCACTCGCGAATTCACCAACGAGCATCTTCCCGAGGTACCTTTATTCTTTCATCTATTTCTTGCCTATAAGCTTGTTAATTTTTCCAAGTAATGTTGGGTTTTGAGATTCAAAATCTCCCAAAGCTGAGGGTCAGGCGGGCCTAGTAATGTAGGAATTTAAAATCAAAATATCCTATAATTGAGGGTCAGGCGGGCCTAGTCTTATAGGCATAATCTCCCATAACCGAGGGTCATACGAGACTAGTCTTATAAGAATAATCTCCCATAATCGAGGGTCAGGCAGGACTAGTCTTATATGTATAATCTCCCATAATCGAGGGTGAGACGAGCCTAGTCTTATAGGCATAATCTCCATGTTAGCAAGATATTTTATGCGAGATTTCCTCATTTTTGTTTCTTACTTAAGTTATTTGTTGCATTTCAGGTGGAGTTCGATCAGCCTGTAGTTCGTAGGCCCAAAGCTAAACCTGTTGCTCAGGAATTGATTCAAACGAGGAGCTTAGTTGGAGTTTCTTCTTTGGGCGAGGCCCCTAGGATTGGTGATGCCCCTGCATTGATTGCTCCTCAGGTTCAAGCGAGTGATAGGGCCTCGCATACCCAACGTCCCTTTGCCACTTATAGTATTTTTAGCATGCATCCCCCTGAGGCAGCCCTCGAAGTGATTGTGAGGCAGACATTGTCCAATTTCTTTCTATTTTAACTGAGGGTCCTTGCCTATTAATCGAGAAGTTACTGGTTTATTTTCCTTCGACCTTTACCGCTTGCTGCCTTTAGCCCATTCCTAGAATGAGGGCATGTCGTTTACTTGGTCTCACGATGGTGTTGGAGGAAATCCTTCGCACTCCTCTTTTATCCCTTAGCCCTGATACAATCAAGACCTTGCTGGGAAGGGTTAATGTGCTCACTAATGATGGATTTTCTATGACCTGGTTGGTAGAGTTGTTGCGTAATTTTAAGAAGGCTGATCTTCTTGCTCTCCATCATCGCATCCAAAGTTCACATTGTTCGCAAGTGGCAATCATATAAGAGCTTGTAAGTTTGGAGTCCAAATTGGTGGTATCTGAGTAAGGAGTACAAGAGGCCCGTGAGGTAGTCGCTCGTGCGGAGGCTGAGCTATTTGAGAGGGAGACAGAGCTGGAGTATATCCAATAGTCCATGAAGCTTCGTCAAAAGGATTTGGATGACCTTATTTCATACCAAAGCAACCTTGAACAGGTTATTCCCCAATATCATCATAGGCTTCTTGGATCGACAAACCTTCGTTTTATTATGGACGATCCCTAGCTCCTTCATTCGATGTTGCTATCATTTTCTATTTCCAGCTTTTTGGATTTTGGATTTTGCTTATTTGCAATCAGAACTATTTCTTTTTAATGAAATAAAGAAACATTGGTGACTTTTGGTGTCTTCTTTCCTTTCTGTCGTTTCGATTGAATATTGACTAAACATAATACGTCAATGCTAATTACGTCATGTATAATGACGAAAACAAACATTAAACTTATAAAAGTAAAGTATTAATCTAGCATATGCCACGTGGGCATTTCTTCCAACTATATTAAATAAGAGAGCCCAATTGCTTTAAATCATACACCTATATTTTCTAAAAAAAACAATATGATGAGCAAGATTATTGGCATAACATACATTCAAATGTAGTAAATCTTCAGCCACTTGTTGTTCAGTTTGAAAGTCACATTATCTTCCATCTTGGATATCTCGTAGTAACTCGAATCGTGAGACACTCAAACAATATAGGGACCTTCCCTGTTTACTTCAAACTTGGGTAATGACAAACCTCAGATGTGCCTCATTCATGCTTTTAGCACCAAGTCCCCCTCACCAACTGGTCATAAGATCTGGACAACTGCTTCTAGTATATCTCGAAGTGCCTTACGGCATTGATAAGCCCCAAGTGTATCCTCGGCCCAGAGACACCAACCTCGGCCGAGATGATGGCCGAGATATTGGTCGACCCAAGATAGGCCATAGGCCCACGATATCATCCCTCGGTCAGGCCTGGGTCGGCCCAGGCCGACACTACCATCTACACTTCCAGTAGGCACTGCACGCATCACAGGCATCAACAACATTCTCATATACCTGGCTATGGAAACCTCGGCCGAGGTGACAGGGAGCCTTGATAACCTTCAACATGGAACCAGTTCAACCACGGCTTAGGCCGAGGTCACAAGAAGCCTTCGTAATCGTCAGCGTGGAATCATTCCTACCTCGGCGGGGGCCGACCCCAGCATAATGTCTCGGCTGAGACCAGGCCGAGACTCCCTATGACACATCTCGGATTGAACGACTATCAAGCCTTTACAGCTCGGCCTCTCCTAGGCCGAGGTCATCCACCAACATGGCGGCCGAGCATCTGTTGAACATTTGGATAAGGACACATGGGCACAAATCAGTTGTAATAAGATTATTCTCCACATGTGGGGAGAATATTTCATCATCATTACTTACATGTGGAAGTGACAGATGGCACTCCCCCATTGGTGAGGCTACCACACACATGCACATTACATGCATGGGGGGTACATTACACCCTCTAGGCACTATATATAGGGATCATCCCCTACCTTACAAAGGGATCCCAGTTATTAAACCCTAGCTGAAACTCTGTCTAAATTCACAGTAGAGAGAGAAAGCTTGAGAGATTGTATCCATGGCCATTAGTGCCTTCTTTCAGTGATATTATTCACACACACTCACAGTGGACGTAGGCCAGATTGGCTGAACCACTCATACACCGGAGTATTATCCTCTTCTCCTCACCTCTCTCTCTTACTTCTTTATATAGTTGTGCTGCCATTATTGTACTTATATTGAGCTTGGAAACACCTTATCTGGTGGTGCTGATTCCGGCATCATCATTTTGGCGCCGTCTGTGGGAACGAGAAGCTATCTCTTCCTCTTTTTCTGCTTAACCTCATCGAAGACTCTGGTGGTGAATCAGGAACCACCCCTAGCGTGGAGCTGTTTCACCATTGAAAGAGGTCCTTTAAGGTATTAAGCTCACTTGCTACTCAAGCTCTATACAGTTAACATATGGCACCTGACTTGCCACTGCCTCTTCCGCCGCCCGGGGGTGGAGGGGCTAGTTCCAGTCAGGCTCCTCCCCAGTTCGAAATGGCGGAGGTAGCAGCAGCCTTGAAATCTTTGGCTGCAACACAACAAGCCATGAAGGAGCAATTTGCCCAGCTCAGTCAAACCATGATGATGAGGCCACCTGGAGTCTCACCGGACATGATCACTCCGGCAGCAGTTCAGCCTCATCCTGACGCCAGGGGACCACCCCAGGCGCTGATGAAGGACCAACCTGCACCTCAGCGGAGAAGGGGCGTTGCTGACCCTAGGCGCTTGCGCCTGGGGAGGCAAGGAAACCCTTGCCCAGAGGAGAGGTATGATGACCTAGGAGCTAAAGAGGCCCCAGAAGACTGCTGGGAGCCGTATGAGGTGTCAGATAACACCATACGACCTCTTAGGCAGAGTCAGGGATGTGTCGGCCGAAGAAGAGAAGAGGCCCAACAAAGAGGGTCGACCTTTGACAGGTTGAGTAGAGGGTCGGCCTTCGAGAGGCTGGGCCAAGTTAATGACCTAAGACAGAGGCTATCGAGGTCAAGGAGCGCGGCAGGCTCCCAAAGAGGGGATAGGCAGGCTCGGCCAGACCAAGGACGACCCTATGAGAGAAGAGCCAGGGAGCAGGAAGAGGTCAACAACCAACGAGTCATGGCTGAGGAACCCTCTGTCCATCGCAGGGAGGTGGCAGGGGATAACCTCGGCCAAGTTGATGACAAAAGACCCTGGAATGATTCAATCCAACGCCTTGAGGAGAAGATAGGGGACATTATAAAGATCAGGGACCCATTACAAAGGGGTTACTCAGAGGGCTCCCCGTTTGTGGCTAAGATAGTGGGGTTCCCAACCCCAACCAATTTCAAACCTCCTACAGTGACTCCCAAATATGATGGCAGCACTAACCCTGTGCACCATATCGAGATATACCAGTCGGCGGTAGACATTTACTCGATACCCGATGAGATTAAGTGTAGGGACTTCTCGAGAACCTTGACAGGGGCAGCGCACAGCTGGTTCACCTCTCTTCCGAAGAACTCGATCGAGAACTTCAAAGGCTTGACAGAGCAGTTCATCCACAACTTCTGCTTTGATGTAAGACCTCAAAAGAAGACTACCCACTTGCTGTATGTCAAATAGGCCAAGGGTGAAAGCCTAAGAGACTATATAGCAAGATTCAACAAAGAAAAGTTGAAGGTGGAAGACTATGAAGAGAGCATAGCTATGACCGCCCTTATAGGAGGCCTCCAGAAGGGGAAACTATTGTGGAAACTGGCAGAAGACCCTCCTAGGTCTATGGCGGAGCTGCTGGAAACCGCAGGGAAAGTGATGAATGCGGAAGAGGAAATAGCAGCCAAGTATGAGGAGGAGAACCGCGGTAGCACTGGATGGTCCCAGGGTAAGAAAGAGGGGAAGAAGAGGTCAGGAGATTACAAGTTCGCTCATTACACTCCTCTGACTGTGAGCTGTGAGCACATCCTTAATGAGATTAAGACTGACCGGACTCTGAGGTGGCCAGAGAAGCTGAAGGCCCCACCACATAAGAGGAACAAAAACCTCTGGTGTGAGTTCCATCAGGATCATGGCCACGTCACAGATAGATGCTTCGCTTTAAAGGATGAGATTGAGAAGATGCTGAAGTCCGAAAAGTTGAGGAAGTATGTGGATGGCAAGGATCCAAAGGGTGGAAGAGAAGACCCTAAGAAAGGAAGGAATGACAAATGCCGTGGCGATGTCCCGGCCAGAAGGGACAACGATTCAGAGGGAGATGATGAAGATGACCCAGATCTTCCGCCAAAGGATGACAACACCCCTGTAAAGAGGGTCGGAATGATCTCCTTTGGTGTTAGCACCATCTGTGGGGGATTTGCAGGAGGTGGCTCTGAGGTAGCCGACAGGAAGGCTCATGTAGCAGAGGCCAGGTCAGTGGCCAAGCCTGAGGTTGTGAATCTAACATCTTCTGACGCAGTGTAGAAGAGGAAGAAGGTAGACATGGACACCCTCGTAGTGGGGTTCTCCAGACTCGACTTCAAGGGCATCTTAGCCCCCCATGACGACCCCTTGGTCATAACAACAAGGGTCCATGGGTGCGAGGTAGGGAGGATCCTCATAGACGGGGGAAGCTCAGCAGATGTGATGTTTTGGCCTTGTTTCAAGAGCCTGGGTCTTAGCAGGGCGAGGCTGGTGCCTTACCATCACCCATTGATAGGCTTCAGTGGGGAAAAGGTGCACCCCTTAGGCATGTATGAAATGAATGTTCGGATGGATGATGAGTGGCTTAAGAGGTTGACCAAGAAGATAAACTTTTTTTTATGGACGAAAATGTCTTCTCGGCCTACAACCTCATCATCGGAAGAGTGGCCCTCAAAGAGTTTGAAGCCGTGCCATCGACGGTCCACCGGATGCTAAAATTCCCGACTCCTTATGGAGTAGGGGAAGTGCAAGGGGACCAGACCACGACGCGGGAGTGTTACTTCAACTCGGCTGAAGAGAGAAAGGCTCATAAGAGAGCTACCACCACTTACAGCATTGACACTCTGGACCCAAGAGACAAAACAAAATTGAACAAGGGCGAGGCCGCAGAAGAGGTAGAATCCATCGTCCTCAATGAGGATGAGCCAGAAAAAACCATCCAGGTCAGCAAGGCCCTAGAGCAAGGAATCAAAGAAGAGCTGATAAGCTTCCTCAGGAGGAGGCAGAGTGTCTTCGTATGGAGTCACACAGACATGCCTGGTATCGACCCTGAGGTCATGAGCCACAAGCTCAACGTGGATAGAGATGCCAGGCCAATAAAGTAGAGACGAAGAGTCTACTCTTGAGAGAAGTATGACGTCATGAGGGAAGAGGTGAAAAAGTTGGAAGAGGCCGAGTTCATACGAGAGGTTACCTATCCAGAGTGGCATTCAAATGCAGTCATCGTGCCTAAGGCCAATGGGAAGTGGCGAATGTGTGTAGATTTCACTGACCTGAACAGGTCTTGCCCGAAAGACAGCTATCCCTTACCTAGGATAGACCAGATAGTGGACGCAACGGTAGGGCATGAGATCATGAGATTCATGGACGCTTATTCAGGTTATAACCAAATCTTCATGGATGCTGAAGACTCTGAGAAGACAGCCTTCATCACTGACAAAGGGACGTACTGCTACAAGGTGATTCCCTTCGGTATGAAAAATGCGGGGGCAACGTATCAACGTCTTGTCAATAAGATGTTCGAGGAACAAATAGGTAAGACCATGGAGGTGTATGTGGACGATATGCTAACGAAGAGCTTGAAAGCCTGTACTCACGTAGCAGACCTTGAGAAGACCTTTGATGTCATGGACTCATACAGAATGAAGCTCAACCCAGCGAAGTGTGTCTTCGGGGTAGGAGACGGGAAGTTCATGGGGTTCATTATTAATCAGAGGGGGATTGAAGCAAACCCAGAGAAAATCAAGGCATTACTCGACATGAAGACTCCTATGAGTATCAAGGATGTCCAGAGACTCACGGGAAGAATGGCTGCCCTTGACAGGTTTACTTCTAGGGAAACGGACAAGTGTCTTCCGTTCTTTAAAGTTATGAGAAAGGCCTTCCAGTGGGAAGAAGAGTGTGAAAAATCTTTTGACCAACTTAAGTCCTACTTGGGGTCTCCCTTGTTGCTGTCTCGGCCCATCATGGGGGAGAGGTTGTTTGTGTATCTTACAGTCTCTGAATCAGCCATCAGCGCAACCATCATACGAGAAGAGGATGGAATCCAGAGGCCTGTGTACTTCAATAGTAAGGCCCTTCAAGGGTCTGAACAAAACTATCCCCGAATGGAGAAGTTGGCTTATGCCCTTATACATGCTTCAAGGAAAATAAAGCCTTACTTCCAAGCTCACTCCATGGTAGTCCTTATAGACTCCCCACTAAGACAGGTTCTGCACAAACCTGAGAAGTCCGGGAGACTGATGACCTGGGACATCGATCTAGGAGAGTATGATCTTACCTACCAGCCCAGGACAGCCATCAAGGGGCAGGCCCTCGCAGACTTTATCGCAGAGTTCACTTGGGAAGAGGCCGAGACAGAGAAGGGCTTGGATGGCGGCGAAGAGACGAACCGTAGTGTCTTCCGAGATTTGGAAAAGACTGCCCCGAACGTCTTACGATGCCGAGAAGAGGTTTTCCCAGGCAAAACCCAGAGCAGAGTAGAAGAAAACGAAGAGGATCGATACCTCTTCAAGAAGGGGATTATGAGAGAAGGGGTCTTCTCATCGGATGCAGACGTCTGGAGCCTCTTCGTTGATGGCTCTTCCTGTGACAGTGGAAGTGGCGCAGGGCTAATACTCTAGGCTCCAGATGGCGCCAACATTGAATACGCCTTGAGATTCAACTTCCAGGCCTCAAATAATGAGTCCGAGTATGAAGCCGTGATAGCGGGTCTCTTATTGGCAACAACTCTTCGAGTAAAGAGGCTCCTGATCCATAGTGACTCAAGGTTGGTTTTCAATCAAGTGTTGGGTTATACGAGGCCAAAGACGAAAGGATGGGCAAGTACTTAAAGAAGGTAAGAGGATTGCTAGAGTATTTTAAAGAAGCAAAACTGAAGAGAGTGCCTAGACTGGGAAACAATCACGCTGATGCATTGGCAAGGCTGGCCTCGGCAATGAAGACAGATTTGGAAAGGACCATCCCAATTGAGGTCTTGGGAAAAGCAAGCATTGAGGAGGACGAGGTATGTAGTCCTTGTCACAATGTGAACCTAGGAGACTCATGGATCGACCCGCTCGTCAGGTACCTAAGAGAGGGAGAGCTACCTGAGTCCAAGCTGGAAAGGAGAAAGTTGAGATACAGGGCTGCAAAGTTCTCATTGGTAGGAGATGTCTTGTATAAAAAAGGATTTCTCTTGCCCCTCCTCAGATGTGTGCATCCCATGGAGGTACCCCTGGTCTTATAGGAGGTTCATGAGGGTTCTTGCTCTAGCCACATTAGGGGGAGGCCTTTAGCCAAGAGGATCATCACTCAGGGATACTGGTGGCCTACCTTGTCTAAGGACGCTGCAGACTATATGAAGAGGTGCGATAAATGTCAAAGGTTCGCCACTATCCCTCATCAACCCCATCAGCCTATGACGTCAATCTCTTCTCCATGGCCATTTGCGGTATGGGGAATTGACTTGGTAGGACCTTTGCCAAGAGCTGTCAATAACTATAAATTCCTGATAGTTGCCATTGACTACTTTTCAAAGTGGGTGGAGGCAGAACCAATGATAACAATTACAGAGCAGAAGACGTTCCAGTTCATTTGGAAGAACATCATATGTAGATATGGCCTCCCAAACACGCTTATCTCAGATAATGGGACCCAGTTCAAGAACTCCTCCTTAGAGAATTATTGCCAAAGTGTGGGGATTAAACAGTTCTTCTCATCTCCTGGTCGACCTCAGGTAAATGGCCAAACCGAGGTCACAAACAGAACCATCTTGGATGGAATCAAGAAGAGGTTAGAAGACGCGAAGGGGAGATGGACAGAAGAGGTCTATGCAGTGTTGTGGGCCTACAGAACTACAGCCAGGACACCAACAGGAGAAAGCCCATTCATGCTAGCACATGGCTCAGAGGCTGTCATACCAACGGAAGTAGGAATACCAACTCATCGGATTCAGACCTACGACCCTGACAGAAATGGGGAAAAGAGGAGGATAGACCTGGATCTTATCTAAGAGAGAAGAGAAGACGCAGAGGTCAGGAAAGCAACCTACCAGCAGAGGGCAATGAGATTATACAACCAGAGGGTGAAGTTAAGACCCATTGCAGTGGGAGACCTAGTGCTAAAGAAGACCCTACAGAAGGAAAATAAGCTACACCCAAACTGGCATGGCCCCTACAAAGTAACCGAAGAGGTTGTGCCCGACACTTACAGACTAGAAAACCTAGAAGGAGAACCTTTCACTAACCCATGGAATGCTGACCACCTGAAGAGATATTACATATGATGTTGCATAGAATTTGTAATTTGTAAATGTACCATCTTAGTGAGAAGAGGTTATTAATAAAGATCAGTTTCCATGACAAGTTCTTGCTCCATTCTTAGATCAGAGATATTATATGGGGATAACATCATAGATGATGACCTCAAACCCTCATAACATCACTCGGTGGTGACGAGGTCTGAGCTCAGACACCTTGGTTAGATGACCTCATACCCTTAACATCATTAATTTGGTGAAGTTGGTTATGAGGATAATATCGTAGGTGATGACCTCAGACCTTCATAACATCACTCGGTGGTGACGAGGTCTGAGCTCAGACACCTTCCTAGATGACCTCAGACCCTTAACATCATTAATTTGGTGAAATTTATTATGAGGGTAGCATCTTAGGTGATGACCTCAGACCTTCATAACATCACTCGGTGGTGACAAGATCTGACCTCAGACACCTTGGTTAGATGACCTCAGACTCTTAACATCATTAATTTGGTGAAATTTATTATGAGGGTAATATCTTAGGCGTTGACCTCAGACCTTCATAACATCACTCGGTGGTGACGAGGTCTTAGCTCAGACACCTTGGTTAGATGACCTCAGACCCTTAACATCATTAATTTGGTGAAGTTGGTTATGAGGATAATATCGTAGGTGATAACCTCAGAACCTCATAACATCACTCGGTGGTGACGAGGTCTGAGCTCAGACACCTTCCTAGATGACCTCAGACCCTTAACATCATTAATTTGGTGAAATTTATATGAGGGTAGCATTTTAGGTGATGACCTCAGACCTTCATAACATCACTCGGTGGTGACAAGGTCTGAGCTCAGACACCTTGGTTAGATGACCTCAGACTCTTAACATCATTAATTTGGTGAAATTTATTATGAGGGTAACATCTTAGGTGACGACCTCAGACCTTCATAACATCACTCGGTGGTGACGAGGTCTGAGCTCAGACACCTTGGTTAGATGACCTCAGACCCTTAACATCATTAATTTGGTGAAGTTGGTTATGAGGATAATATCGTAGGTGATGACCTCAGACCCTCATAACATCACTCGGTGGTGATGAGGTCTGAGCTCAAACACCTTCCTAGATGACCTCAAACCCTTAACATCATCAATTTGGTGAAAATTATTATGAGGCTAACATCGTAGGTGATGACCTCAGACCCTCATAACATCACTCGGTGGTGACGAGGTCTGAGATTAGACACCTTCCTAGATGACCTCAGACCCTTAACATCATCAATTTGGTGAAAATTATTATGAGGCTAACATCGTAGGTGATGACCTCAGACCCTCATAACATCACTCGGTGGTGACGACGTCTGAGCTCAGACACCTTCCTAGATGACCTCAGGCCCTTAACATCATCAATTTGGTGAAAATTATTATGAGGCTAACATCGTAGGTGATGACCTCAGACCCTCATAACATCACTCAGTGGTGACGAGGTCTGAGATCAGACACCTTCCTAGATGACCTCAGACCCTTAACATCATCAATTTTGTGAAAATTATTATGAGGCTAACATCGTAGGTGATGACCTCAGACCCTCATAACATCACTCGGTGGTGACGAGGTCTGAGCTCAGACACCTTCCTAGATGACCTCAGACCCTTAACATCATCAATTTGGTGAAAATTATTATGAGGCTAACATCGTAGGTGATGACCTTAGACCCTCATAACATCACTCGGTGGTGACGAGGTCTGAGCTCAGACACCTTCCTAGATGACCTCAGACCCTTAACATCATTAATTTGGTGAAGTTGGTTATGAGAACAACATATTAGGTAATGACTTCAGAGCCTAATAGCATTCAGAAATCATATAGCATTCATAGGCATTCAGAGATCAAAATAAGAGAAGAGATTGGCATTCAGTAAAAGGAAGAGCATATAGCATTCAGAGGCATTGTTAAAAATATTCCTTACAAAATATCATGGTATTACAAGTTAATAATTACAAATTACAAATTGTTTGTTACAAGTTGCAAATCAATCCTGGTTTGAGGGGGGGACATTGACAGTCTCGGACTGATTGGCTTGCTCAGCATTAGTAACCATGGCCACGTCATCAACATGGGCTGTCCCTCCGAGCTCGGTCCCTCCCAGAGTTGCAGTATCGGCTGGGGCAGCGGCCTCGTCTTCTACCTCTTGAAGTGCCTAAGCAAATTGAGGGTCGGCAAAGCCGAGACCCACAAAGTCAGAGGCCTTGAGAGTGCCAACCTCCTTCTCTCTGACCACAGCCCATTTGGTAGTGGCCTTGATACCTCTTTCGAGGTATTCAAAGCCAAAACCCATGAAGTCCTCTGAGCCTTTGTAGTCAGAGATTATTTTGTCCGAAGCATCTGTAAGGGAAGCCTTCACAGCCGCGCTGACCTTCTGCTGCAGAGCATCATCTTTTGCCTTCAGGGCTTTAGCATGGTCCTTGACGAGCAGGGACATGTCTTTTTCCAACCCCTTAGGGACCTTCTTCTTTGAAGCCTGGGATTTGGATGTAGTGGGAGCTGGGGGAGGAGCGTTCAAACCAGCCTTTTTTGCAAGCCTCGCCAAGCTCGGAGCTGCCATCTCCCATAGTTTGTCTGGGACACCTGGAGGTCGCTCTGCAAAAGTTAGAAGATAAGGGTTAGAGATCAGATATGAATGAGGTTAGAGGTTAGACTTGAAAAGAAAAATCCTTACCAAAGTCGACAAGGGGACTTCCACCCAGGCTCATCCCCGAGAGATACTGGGGGGTTAGCAGATGTTCGAACTTGATAAACCGACCATGTACCCCTTGGTCTTCCAGGGCCTTCACCTTTTTGATATTCTGAAGACTTAGACCAGGATCGGCCCTTACAGACATGGTGACCTTACCCCATCTGAGGGGTACCCTCGGCTCAAGAGTGGAAGAGGGAACAGATGAGCCAAATTCCCATGATCCGGAAGCGAAAAAATATCGGGGCTTCCAATTGTGATTTGAGGTATGAGTCACCTGGAGCATCATCTTCTCAGGCCTCCGAGCCATGAAATGATAGTAGCTCGGATGGTTTTTGGCCGAGGTTGGGACATAACAACCAGTAAAGACCTGAACTGGGAGGTTAGAGTGGTGGACTGCCCTCCACAAGATGATGGCCCCTATAATGACTCAGCAGGAATTGGGAGAGAGCTGCGAGGGGGCCAAGTTAATGAAAGAGAGAATGGATCTGATGATGAAATGAATGGGTAGGCGAAACCCTAACTTAAACATCTGCTCGTACAAGCAAATTTCTCCATCTCGGCCATGATAGGCCCTCTCTTCCCTCAGAGGTCTCCTTAATTTGATTGAGCGACTGGTGGAGTATAAATATCTGAAGTGCAAAAGATCCACTTCAGTGACTGTGCTCTCGAACTCGGCTGCTTCAGAGATGTCAACATCACTTTCAGCATCCTCATCATCGTCAAGCTCAACATCGGCTAGAGCAGACGTAGATGGGTGACCAGGGAATCTCTGAGCGAACTCAGCCCCTGTAACGACCGACAGAGGGATAGCATCAAGAATGGGTGGCACCACCACACTCGGCTCAACGAGTTCAACCTCTGAAGAAGAATCAGAGGTGCTTGAGCCATTTTGGGATGAAGCTCGGTTGGAGACCTCGTCCTGGTCAGGGGCCTGACCAGGCCGAGGTGTAAAATCCATGGCTTCTTGGAAAGAGTCCACAGACATGGGGTCTGAGGTGGAAGACTCAGACTCAGACATTGGCAATGGGTTAGCAGATACCTCTGTCTGATAGAAATTCTCAGGGGGATCAGGATATACCACCTTGAGAGGTGGGGGAAAGATGGGTCTAATAGGAAACTCTTGTGACCTACGATCTTCCTCTTGAGCTCTCTCTATTTGACTAATATTTTCTAGGGTCTTCTCTCTAAGAGAGGGGAAATCCTCAAGAAGCTGGTATAAAGGTCTGAGCATCAGAGGACGACCCTAAACTTGGGAAAAACTCTTAAAACTACAAACACGATTGACTTGTAAAATAAAGGAGTTTAAAGATCAAACTTAGAAGTTTCAAGAAAACACAGTTCGCCGGAGTTAATGGAGCTCGTCGAAAAACTTAAAAGGTCGCCGAAAAATGCAAATTAAATGCCAGAAACAAAGGAAATGGAAAGGAAGAAGTACTTGGAAAATGAATCGATGAGCAAAGTGAAGAAAACTTGCAAGAAAATCGACGAAGGCTTCGGCAGAAGAACGTTGAGTAGAAAAGCTTTGGAGAGAGAGAAATCGCAAGAGCTGTTTGTGCGTGGGAAAGAAATGGAGAAGAAAGAGAAAAGAAAAGGATTCAAACCCTTAAATACTTGGGCACGCTTCCCAAGGCCCGTCATTTCCTTGGGAAACCCAAAGGACGGCTGACAGTACACGCCAGCCAAGTACGCACGCTCTAGCTTGGGACAGGTGTCATGCAGGCATTAGCTTGGGATGGATAGGCCTCGTAGGTGTTGTAAACCCCTAGCCACTTGCTCTCACATATGACTAAGGGCTGGGTGGTGATTGATATGCCCCAAGTGTATCCTCGGCCCAGAGACACCAACCTCAGCCGAGATGATGGCCGAGATATTGATCGACCCATGATAGGCCATGGGCTCACGATATCATCCCTCAGCCAGGCCAGGGTCGGCCCAGGCCGACACTACCATCTACACTTCCAATGGGCACTACGCGCATCACAGGCATCAACAGCATTCTCATATACCTGGGTATGGCAACCTCGGCCGAGGGTAGGCCGAGGTGACAGGAAGCCTTGATAACCTTCAACATGGAACCAGTTCAACCTCGGCTTGGGCCGAGGTCACAAGAAGCCTTAGTAATCGTCAGCATGGAATCATTCCTACCTCGGCGGGGGCCGAACCCAGCATAATGTCTCGGTTGAGACCAGGCCGAGACTCCCTATGACATATCTCGGATTGAACGACTATCAAGCCTTTACAGCTCGACCTCTCCTAGGCCGAGGTCATCCACCAACATGGCGGCCGAGCATCTGTTGAACATTTGGATAAGGACATATGGGCACAAATCAGTTGTAACAAGATTATTCTCCACATATGGGGAGAATATTTCATCATCATTACTTACATGTGGTAGTGACAGATGGGACTCCCCCATTGGTGAGGCTACCACACATGCACATTACATGCATGGGGGTACATTACACCCTCTAGGCACTATATATAGGGATCATCCCCTACTTTACAAAGGGATCCCAGTTATTAAACCCTAGCTGAAACTCTGTCTAAATTCACAGTAGAGAGATAAAGCTTGAGAGATTGTATCCATGGCCATTAGTGCCTTCTTTCAGTGATATTATTCACACACACTCACAGTGGACGTAGGCCAGATTGGATGAACCACTCATACACTGGAGTATTCTCCTTTTCTCCTCACCTCTTTCTCTTACTTCTTTATATAGCTGTGCTGCCATTGTTGTACTTATATTGAGCTTGGAAACACCTTATCTGGTGGTGCTGATTCCGGGATCATCAGGCATTATCCATGTGCTCTTCTAAGTCTTCGAGTTGTATATGGTGGTTGTGGGCGAGTATAGCACTACGTAGGCTATAGCGAGAAGAAGACACCTCGAGTTCAATCGATAACACAACTTATGCCCCCAAATACTAAGGAGGATGATGTGTACCCTATTGGTTTTCTTTTCATAATTTGATAAGCCCATAGAACTTCGGGGATCTTGTCATACCATATTCCTATAAAATCTTCTAACATTTTTTGCCAAAATGCTCACTAAAGTTTTATTAGTGTCCTCTACCTGTCTGTTACACTTCGGGTATGCTACTATTGATCTACGATGGATGATGGAGTACTTTTCTATGAGCAGGCGCACCTCACTATTTACAAAGGGGGTACCATTATCCGACAAAAACACCTTCGAGATGCCAAAGCGGTAGATAATATATTCCTTAATAAATCGAGCTACTACCCCTGTAGTGGCTTTCTTGAGTGGTAAGGCCTCCACCCACTTCGTGAAAGATTATGTGGCTACTAAGATCCATATCTTTTCTCGCAATGAAGGGTTTATGGCTCCTACCAAGTCAGATGCGCATGTATGGAATGGGAATGGTGTAGACAAAGAGTGCAGGTCCATAGAAGGAGCGTGAATCATATTCCTATGTAGCTGACAAGCACTTTCGAATGAAATTAGTTGAGTCTTTATCCATCGAAGGTCAATAATAACCCGAATTCATTATTTGATCGTAAATCTTGTCTCCTCCGATGTTCCCTAGTTTGTGATCTTACTTCAACACCTCTTCAACCTCTCCTCTTGTTATGCACCTTAGAGGCCTGTCGTGATAGCCTCGTCGGTAGAACTGCCCATCTTGTATGAAGTACCTCGGTGCTTTCCTTTTTATCTTCTTAGCTTCCTCTTTATCTTTTGGCATAACTCTATCTATCAAGAAATCCATATAGGGTTGTCTCCAGTCTTGTGGTTGGTCAATGAAGTTGCATTCTACTGCTGGATAGAAAAGACAGCACTTCGAACAGTCTCTCTATATTGCAGTGGCTTCCTATCTCATCGAAGGCCAGTAGTACCCTTCCCGTTGTATCCTCCTATACGAAGGAATCTCGATGGTCTCACAAATATCTTCGTGCACTTCAATCAACCTTCTTTTAACTTCTTCAGGGTCCACACACCTGGAAACCCAACCTTTTTTATTCTTGTAGTATAAGTTACCCTTGGTAACAAAGTACTGTGCTAGATCGGCCAAGTTAAGTGGCCCTTCCCCTCTCTCCAGCTTCTTTCTAATTTTACCCCCTAATCATCTTTGTCCTCTGAGGGCAGCATCTCGGACACCATCGATGGGGGTCGTTCTCTTTGTGATTTGGACCACAGTTGACTTTCCATCAAAGGCAATATTTTGTGCGATGGTGGCATAGTCATACACATGTATGTTCATCATTCGGGGGTGCCTCTTTATCTTTACCAACTCGAACTATCCAAGGAGTCGTTGGATGATCGTACGGTAAGGTGCCAGACTTATGTGCTTTAGAGAAAATTCCCCTGTCACCTATTTCACCACCAAGTTAGAATCCCCTTTAATTGTCAGGACTTGGATACCCCTCATCAGTGCTTCGAGTAACCCTAAGACCAATGCCTCGTATTCAGCTTCATTATTTGAGCATTCGAACTCCAATTTGAAAGACATGCAAATTTATTCACTGCCTCTTCGTAGAATGACTCCCATTCCTCCTTTTTTCTCAGCTAAAGAGCCGTCAAACTCCATACTCCATTCGTTTTGGCTGGATGCTACAAAATTTTCCTAGAGGTCATCACCCGAGAGCTCTTCAATAGGCGGCGCGAACCTCCCTAATGGGAAGATGGCCAATAAATATGCGTATGCCTGACTTTTAATGGCTCGAGAGACCACGCACTTGAGATCATACTCTGAAAGGATTAGAAACAATCTAGCTGCTCTGCCTATCAATACAGTTCTAGTAAGCAAAAATGTTATGGGATCGCACCTAGTTACAATATGAATTGTGAATGATAATAAGTAATGGCTAAGCTTTTGTGCTATAAATACAAGGGCCAAATAGTGCCTCTCAATGCTAGTATATATGGCCTCTGGCCCATGTATAATCCTACTCAGGTAATAAATAGACTTTTTAATGCCTTCGCTCTCTTGGGATAATAAAGCCCCAATAGATTGTTCTATTGACGTAAAGTATAAGAGTAAATAGGTACCTGCCTTTGGGAGAATCATTGTCTGAGGAGAGGTAAGGAGTGCCTTCAGCTTGTCGATGGCTTCTTGGTGAATTGCTTCCCACACAAACTCCACACCCTTTCTCAGTAGCTCCATTAATGGGTGTTTTACCTTAGCCAGCCCTGGGACAAACTGCCTAAGTTAAGAGACTTTACCAAGAAATTTTTTTAACTCCCTCGCGAACTTTGGTCTCGACATATCGAATATGGATTGTCATTTTTCTAGGTCCATTTCTAACCCCTGGCGATTTACCACGAACCCCAGGAACTTCCCACTCGTTACCCCGAAGGCGCATTTGAGAGGGTTCATTTTTAGCTTGTACTTCCTGCAGCGAGTGAACACCTGTCTCAAATCATCTAGGTGGGATCCTTCTTTCTTGAACTTAATCACCAAATCGGCAACCTAAAACTACATTGTCTTATGGAAAAGGTCATGGAAGATAGCCATCATCGTCCTCTGGTAAGTGGCCCATGCATTCTTCAATTCGAAAGGCATGACTGTGTATATGAAATTACCTAAAGGCGTTTGAAAAGAAGTCTTCTCTGCATCGGCCGAATCCATTTTTATCTAATTATATCCCACGTAGCCATCCATGAATCTTTACATCTCATAGCTTGATGTTGCATCGATCAGGCTATCAATTGAATTCAACGGGAATTCATCCTTCGGACATGCTCGATTTAGATATCTGAAGTCAACGCATATTCTGATTTAGCTCTTGTCTTTCTTTCCCATAGGCACAATGCTAGAGAGCCAGATCGGATGTTGGATCGGGACTATGAAACTAGCTGTGAGCAATCTCTGAACCTCTTCCTTAATTTTTAGGTCCAAATCTATCTTGTACATTTGGGTGGCCTGTTTCACCAGAATGGTTGAGGGAAAAACATTCAACCTATGGAAACTCACCTCTCGATATACTCCATGCATCTCGGTGTACTTCGACGCAAAGACGTCTTTGAACTCCAATAGCATCTTAATCAGTTCCCCTCGAGGTGTTCCCTCCAAGTCCTTCGAGATAAAAATAGGGTTTGGGTCCTCACCCTCTCTAACAAGTCGATCTTTTCCAACTCTTGGATCTGCAGTCGAGTGCTATCCCTCATGCATTATAGTTCTTCTTCTAGTTCCTCTACAAACTCTTATACCCCAGAGTTATCAATTACCAAGAATTTCCCCTAGTTATCCACTAGGAAGCATTCATAGACTGGGTCAGCTTCATCCTCCAGACTCTCGACTGCCATATCACACCTTCATAACTTGTAGATAATTTTGTTGCTAGGAAAAAACACCCGCTTGCATTTCCGGTCCACTTGCTTCTGAAAAGGCCTCTCCTTATTATTCTCATCCACCTCTCTCACTATTCGTCTGCTGAGAATACACTGCGTTTGGACTTTGTGATCAATAGGATCGATGCTCTAAATCCTTCGATCACGTAGTTGTATTGATAGACTAGGGGGCCTTGTCTCTCGCAGTTCATGCTCTTCTTCATAAGTTACGATCGTTCAAGCAGGTTCTCGTACCCTCTCTTGAGTTTATAGGATCCCTATCCCCCAGTATATCTTGTTACCATGGTAGCTTCTTTCGCCAGATCAGTATAGAAAGTTGCATCCACCATGTGGGCCTCCTCCTTTGTAGAAGGTTTCTTAGTAGCTCGAATCACCAGCTCCTTACCCTTTATGTTTGCTTTCGCACATTGATGATAATTGGAGGGTACTAACCCATGGTTGTGCATCCATAATCTACCTACCAATAGCTGGTATCACGGATCGCAATTCATGATGTGGAATTTAATATGGGAAGTGATGTTCCCTATTGTGATGCCCACGTTAACATAACCCACTGATGTGGAGGATTGGTTATCATAACCTGATATTGCCAACGAATGGGTCACTATCCTTGTCTTCGATAACCTGGTGGCATAAAAGGATCCAACGGGCATTATATTGATGGATGTTGCTCCATCTAACAAGACTCATGAGAAAACACAAGCATTCATTGATGTAGTAACATATAAGGATGTATTGTACGGATACCTAATCAGCCTATTAGCCTCTAAGAATGTGACTTATGAGAGATATCTAATCACCAGTTTATCCATAGGTCCCTTCCATTTTAAATGCGGTGCCATATTTTTCTTCGCGATCTCTAACATGGCTCGTGTGACTTCCAGTCGGGAATCTTCAGGGAGACCAACCTGATCAAAGAACCAGCCCAACTTTGGTGAGCAAGCTACAATGGCGCACTCAATCCATGGATCTGTCTAGTCATATTCTAGCTTGTAAACTTCTTTCACGTCTCTATATGCAGCCTCATTGTATGCAATCAGTGCATTAACTTTTTCCAGAGAACAGACACACATCTGCTTGCTGAGTCCCTCAACGGGATCATATGCTTCTTCCACTTGGTCTTCTATCCCTTCAATCATGTCATCCTAATGAAGTTGATCCAATTCAAAGGTGCACCCTTCTAAATACCCTTCTAAGCCATCAGCGGAATATCCTTCGACGTCACTTCCTTCGAGCCACTGTCTCATTGTCAATTGATCAACCTCTTCATCAAAAGCGCTAGCCATATGGTCCCCATAGGGTGGCAGAGGGTTATTTTTTACATTAGTTAGTGTTAATATGATGTCTCCATTCTTTACATGACGATAAATCAACCTCCTGAGTGAGAAGCACACTTTGGTAGGATAATTTACCCTATTATATAGTGCGTAATAATGAGGCTTCTCTCTATCTTCTCGTGTGAGTGGCGCATCATGGACATTAACCGGCCTACATACTTTATCATGGACCATGAGATCATAAATATTCAGGTCATGTTCCACCGTGGAAGGTAGCTCGGGGGGATCCTCTTCATCTTAGAACTTTCTCTTGCTGTCTCTGCCCCTTCTACCTCCTCGACCGCCATTATTTCCTTCTTTACTCCCCCCATCTGCGTAGTTGATCCTTGAGGGTATTCCCCTCCCCGAGGTGACTGTTGGACTCATCAGCAAGCTTGGAAAAGCAGGCGGGGGTACTATAGTTTTTACCACTAAGGCAATATTCCTTACTTCTTTTAAAAATGCTACAAACGTACCTTCTCTTATTTCGTTAATCAGGTGACATATATACTCGGGCAGTAAGCCCTCTGCACACACTTGTAAAATCTTGTCTTCTTGCTTCTCCTATCTCACATCCAGTGAGCGTTCACGGAACCTCCTAATATAAGCCACAACATCATCTCCCGACTTTTGTTTCTCACGCACGAGATGGGTGAGTATGAACTCATCCTGAGCAAAAAATAACTTTTGCATTAACAAAACATGCAATTCTTTCCAAGAGCTTACACTACCTGGGGCTAGGTGGGAATATCACGTGTAGGCTTTCTCCATCAGGGATTTTGAAAACTCCCTTTGTCATTACCCCAACCCAATAGTAGTAGGGAATTAGTGTCTTGACATGCCACCAAGGCCTTCAATGTTATGGCCTTAAAACATTTCTTAAAATAAATGCAACGAAAATACATTTACATGGTCACGAATTGTAAACTATTGAAAAAATGGAATTACGTCATCAGAGCTTTCTAAAAGGTAACTTCGTATATACTAAAGTATGAACGGATTACAGCTTATGCCAAAATTAAAAACTTATCACTAAAGAGCCAAACATGCTCTATCTCATAAAAAATAACGTTATATTTAAAAGTATAACAAAAGAGCTCCTTAAGCTAGATCTTCAACATAGTCCTTCTACGCTCCATCCCCGAGTCTAATTATTTCCTTAAAAATCGTTATTTATACAACGTCAGCTAAAAGATGAATAAGATTTAATCTCTCGACATTCCAAGGTTTTCAGAAAATAGATACATATTCAAGTCAAAAGAGAAGGCATATAGATATAAAGATAGGAACTTGCAGTAAATAGATATATATTTTGAAATGATAGTATATATATATCACAATTAGATAGCTCAGAATAAGAAGAATGCAACAAATCAAATGTGATATCTTTTTTTGTCAATCATATCATATTAATGGCCAAGTACACTCTAATACCGTGTTCTTCTACCGTATTATACCCCGGTAGTTGAGGTTCAATCGAACTAGTTCATCACAATGCCTTATTTAAGGCACACCAGCGATAACCCAGCTGGGAAGGTCAGTCAGTAAAGAGGTCCCTTAGGCCGAATCTCATTTCCAATATTCAATTTCATTTTCAATACTCATTTCAATCAGTATGTCTATACGGAGAGATATAAAAATATCACAAATAAATCGATCATCGGTATCAGATGCATCTTGAGAATAAAAGTAGTTCACAAAGTATACAGTTTTGCATAATATCATATATTTGAATTGTGCAAGAAATGACATAGAGTACTCACTTAAAATACAGGCTCGAAAAATACAGATATTGAGTCTTGGATCACACGTTAATCTAATAAATACAATAAAGATTTAATTACGTATTCTAAATAAAGCCCAATTCTAAATATTGTGTTTTAATCCTCAAATATCTTGCTGAAAAAGGTTACTAAAACCATTTTCTCAATTTTTAATATTCATTCATCGTAGTTAAAGAATTCAATTCATAGTTATTCCTAATCAGTCGGTTCCCAACAGAGATGGAGGGTCACAGGGGCACCACTTAAATACCATCTCATCTAGACAGAATATTTCCGAATTTATTCCCAGTAGAGATGGAGGATCACAGGGGCACCAATTAAATACCATCTCAACTAGACAGAATTTCACCGGGACTCACTTTGGTATTACTTAAATGAGATTCCATAAAAACGAGCAATTCCTTAAAAAATCCTTTTAAAAAGCGTATATATATTTTTCAAACAAGTTGACATGTTTTGAAAATAAAATCAATTTAGATTGTTTCCAATTTTATGTTTTGATTAGTGAAGTCTTTAGTGTATTTTACCAGCATAACTTCTAAGTAAAGCTATAAAATACGAAATTAAAACTACAAAAATGCATTATAACATTTAAATATAATCATACCTACGAAATGAATTCTTTCTTCGAAATTATAGAACTCCTTCTTAAGATATTTCCCAAGCTTTCTATCACTCTGTCTTACTATAATTCTCAAGGAATTGGTGTGAGATTCAAATGAACCCTAAGGCCTTATTTCTAGGTTTCCAAAAGTATTACGATGTTGACATGTGTCTAGGTGATCAAGCATTTACGGTGGCAAGTCATCGTTTGGGTATCGCGTTCCAAGGTGGTCTTGTAGTCTTAACATCACCAAATGAGTGTTTTATCTTTCTCTCTGAAGACAACATGTGTAAGGTGGAGGTGACCAGCACGTGGTGGAAAGGTGATAAGGGTATAAGGGTCATTTCAGATATGAGGGGTATTTTGGTAATTTCACACTATATATTTTCAATATTTGTTAGAGGTCCTTAAAAATAGTTTATTTACAAAATAGCCCTTTTTATATTTTTATTTTAGTCCCTAATGTTTCATAAAATTATATTTTCTACCCAAAAACTTATTATATACCTTAAGTTATGTCATAAGACTTCGATTTGATCTAATTTATGATTGATTCTTCATATTTAAAAATGGGGTTTGTTATATTGATAGCCAATAACACCACATATCTAATAATACAACATTTATAAGATAGTAAGTAACACATGAGTGTAAAAACAAACTATATACATATGAGCACATAAAAGTGGGGTCATTACATCCTACCCTCCTTATAAAAAGTTTGGTCCCCAAACGTGACTCATATTAATTTACAAACAAGTATGGATATCTCTCCTTTATTTCACCTTCCCACTCCCACATTGCTTCTTCAACTGAATGATTTCGCCATAATACTTATACCAGTGGAATTATCTTGGTCCGTAATATTTGATCTTTATGGTCCAAATTTTCTACCAGATGCTCAATATATGACAAGTCTTCTCTAACTTGAAGAGGTTTGTGACTTAAGATATGTGTTGGATCTGGGACATATTTCTTTACCATTAATACGTGAAACACATTATGTACACTAGAGAGTTCAGGTGGTAAGGCTATTCTATACGCAACAGCTCCTATCTTTTCAAGGATTTCAAAAGGTCCTATGTATCTTGGGCTCAACTTCCCTTTCTTCCCGAATCGTATTACTCCCTTTGAAGGTGATACTAGCAAGAACACATAATCTCCTTTTTGGAATTCTAACTATCGGTGTCGATTTTCAAAATAACTCTTTTGACGGCTTTGAGTGATTCGAAGTCGGTCTTGTATCAATTTCACTTTCTCTGTTGTGATCTGAATTAATTCTGGTCCCAATAATTTTCTTTCTCCAACTTCTACCCAACACGCGGGAGAATGACACCTTCTACCATATAATGCTTCATATGGATCCATTTGAATACTTGCTTGATGACTATTATTATAGGAAAACTCCACAAATGGTAAATGATCATCCTAATTCCCCTTCAAATCAAGTACATAGGCCATAAGCATATCCTCTAAGGTTTGAATGGTTTTCTCAGATTATCCATCTGTTTTAGGATGGAAAGCGGTGCTGAAATTCAATTTTGTTCCCATAGCTTCTTGTAGGCTTTTCCAAAAGCGAGAAACGAATCTAGGGTCACGATCAGAAACAATTGAAATCGGGGTTCCATATATCCTAATAATTTCATGCACATACAACTTAGCTAACTTTTCAAATGAATGGGTAATCTTAATGGCAAGAAAATGAGAAGATGTAGTTAACCTATCAATAATTACCTAAATAGAATCATTACCATTTGAACTCCTTGGTAAACCTGTAATAAAATACATGGTAATATGTTCCCATTT
Organism: Sambucus nigra; assembly: GCA_949130495.1. Classification (NCBI taxonomy): domain Eukaryota; kingdom Viridiplantae; phylum Streptophyta; class Magnoliopsida; order Dipsacales; family Adoxaceae; genus Sambucus; species Sambucus nigra. The sequence continues at coordinate 233,449,187 of OX422215.1, forward strand.
CCATTCAGGGATAGGTATAGGTTGTAATAATCATGATAGTTTTTAATATTTAGCTTTTACTTGTTGACAAACGAAACAGTGAGATACAAACTATGCTGTCTCCTTTTTCATATTATTCCACCAAAACACTTCTCGAAGATCCTTATACATCTTGGTATTTCAAGGATGAAATGTAAATCTCTAGCAATGAGTTTCCTCCAAAATTTGCCTCTTTAGTTGGGCATCATGTGGAACACACACTCTATTTGCAAACCTCAATATACCATCCCGTATCGCAAATTCAATTCTCTTCCCTTCAATAACCTCTGCTCTGATCTTCTTCAGTTGTGGGTCATTTACTTGTGCAATTTTGATCCTTTCCATCAATGCGGGTTGTACTTGTAAGGTTGCGATTATTCCTCCTTTGCTATAAATACGTACATCTATTTCCATACTTCTCAAATCCCTTGACAAAGGTTGCTGATTTGTAATGAGATATTCTAAATTTATTGTAGACTTCCTACTTAAGGCATCAGCTACTAAATTTGCTTTCCTTGGGTGATAATTAATATTTAAATCATAATCCTTCATCAATTATAACCACCTCCTTTGTCTCATGTTCAATTCTTTCTGAGTAAATATATATTTCAAACTCTTATAATCGGTATAAATCTCACAAGTCTCACCATATAAATAGTGTCTCCAAATCTTAAGAGAAAAAATTACAGCATCTAATTCTAAGTCATGGGTTGGATAATTCTGTTCATGTGGTTTTAATTGTCTCGAGGCATAAGCTTCTACTTTCCCATTTTGCATTAGGACACATCCCAAACCATTTTTTGAAGCATCACTATAAATCGACAATCCTCCTATCCATGAAGGAATAGTCAAAATTGGGGTAGTTACTAATCGATTCTTAAGTTCTTGAAAACTATTCTCAACTTCCTTAGACCATTCATATTTTACCTTATTTTGTGTTAACCTGGATAGAGGTTTGGCAATGCTAGAAAATTCTTCAACAAATCTTCGATAATAACTTGCTAATCCAAGGAAACTACGAATCTCTGTTACATTAGTTGGTCTAGGAAAATACTATAGCCTCGATCCTTTGAGGGTCAACCGACACTCCCTCTTTGTAAATGACATTTCCTAGAAAAGAAACACTAGGCAACCAAAACTCACACTTCTTTAATTTTGCATATAATTTCTCCTTCCTAAGGATTTGTAATACTATATCTAAATGCTTCTCGTGTTCTTCAATACTCTTGGAATAAATAAGGATGCCATCAATGAAAACAACCACACATTGATCCAAATATTTCCTAAACACTCTATTCATCATATCCATAAAAACGGTTGGTGCATTAGTAAGTCCAAATGGCATCACAAGAAATTCATAGTGACCATATCTAGTACGAAAAGCTAATTTCGAAATATCATCTTCCTTAATCTTCAATTAGTGATATCCCGACCTAAGGTCAATTTTAGAAAATACTTGTGCACCTTGTAGTTGGTCAAACAAATCATCTATACGAGGTAGGGGTATTTATTCTTAATGGTTACCTTGTTTAGTTCACGATAAGCTATACATAACCTCATCGTCCCATCCTTCTGTTTAACAAATAACACTGGAGCACCCCAAGGGGATATACTTGGTCTAATATAACCCTTGTCTAATAAATCTTACCATTGAACTTTCAATTCACTTAATTCCAAAAGTGCCAGGCGATAAGGTGATTTTGAGATTGGTATAGCTCCAGGAATAAGTCAATCATAAACTCTATTTCTCTACTAGGAGGTAGACTGGGTAAATCATCCGGAAAAACATCTGGAAAATGTTTAGCTATAGGGATCTCTTCTAAACTAGGCTATTTCATTTGCAAATCAATAATACTTGCAAGAAATCCTTGACATCCCTTCTTAAGAAAATTATAGGCTTGCATTGCAGAGATAATACACATAGGAGATAGGACGCCAGTTCCTTCAAAACTGAATTTTGGTTGGTTAGGAATTTGGAAAGTAAATCTCTTCTCAAAACAATCTACATTAGCATGATATGATGCTAACCAACCCATCCCCAAGATGACTTCAAAATATCTTATTTCTAAAACTATAAAGTCGACAAATAGTTTATGACTACTGACATATATAGGGAAAGATTTATATACTAATGTACCCGTCAATAAATCACCAGAAGGAGTAGAAACATGTATGTTATGGTTCAAAGGTTCGGGAATATTAGGAAAGCGATTAACAAAACGTAAAGACACAAATGAATGGGTAGAACAAGGATCTATTAAAACTTGAAAAGGTTGTGCACATATAAAAAGTATACCTGACACTACTGCATTAGATGACTTTGCATCAGAAAGATTAAAAATTCTACCTTGTCTGCCATGATCCTTATTGTCATTAAAAGTCTTTGTTGACGCCTTCCCTTTGTTAGAGCAATATCTCATTTTATGTCCCTTTTGGCCAAACCCAAATCAATTTCTTGTTTCCAGGTAACATGGTTGCCCTATATGAATATTACCACATCGTTGGAATGTATCAACATTAAAGGGTTTGTTCACAAAAGGTTGCCCTGTATTGGGTATAGTCCTAAAGGGTTTATTATTAGGGTTCCTTCCTCTTTGTTCCCCAAACTTCTTCTTCCCTTCTCTAATCTGATTATATTCTTCATTGTCCTTCTCATCTATCATTTCTCTAGTCACCACGTCGGTATATGATGTCAACTTCAGGATGGAAATTCGACTACGAATATTCAATCTTAACCCACGTTCAAACTTCTTGGCCTTTAAAGTATCGGTTATCACAACATGAGGTGTAAAACGAGATAACTCGATAAACTTCGCCTCGTATTGACTAACCATCATATTTCCTCGAACTAAACTTATGAAGTCGGCTTCTTTTTAGTCTTGTACCATTTCAGGAAAGTATTTCTCGTATAATATCACTAGGAAATCATTCCAACCTATGGGATTATTCCTTTCCTCGTATATTCTCTGAGTCATTATCCACCAATGTTCGTCTTCACCTTCTAACATAAACATTCCAAATGATACTCTTTGTTCATCAGTACACTTAAGAACATTGAGTATCTTTTCTATTTGCATTAGCCAACTTTCTGCTTCAGTGGGGTTAGGAGTACCTTTAAAAGATGGAGGAATCAACTTCTTGAACTGTTAAATAGTACATTTACTTAGTTCAGGATTCCTTGCTACTCCATTATTCACCTGATGCTCCACAATCTTTGCTAGACTTTCGATCGCCTTGTATGCACCTTCCAGTCCTTCAATACTCGAATCACTAGTTCCCATAGATGATCATCTCTTGGTCATTTTCTACAGTCATGGAAACGCGTAAGATCTACTATACTATAGCAATATTAAAAACTAAAATACCAGTTATAAATAATATAACACATAGGGAGGGTTATCACATAAATCAAATATTTAATACTATCTCCTAAGGATGGAAACACGAAATCTATAACGTTCTAAACCTATGTTCATTAGTCTACGGGTCATAACCTATGCTCTAATACCACCTCTGTCATGAACCTAACCGAATAGTAGTAGGGAATGAGTGTATTGACATGCCACCAAGGCATTCAATGTTATGGCCTTAAAATATTTCTTAAAATAAATGCAACGAAAATACATTCACATGGTCAAGAATCGCAAACTATTAAAAAAATGGAATTACGTCATCAGAGCTTTCTAAAAGGGAACTTCGTATATATTAAAGTATAAACGGATTACAACTTATGCCAAAATTAAAAACTTATCACTAAAGATCCAAACATGCTCTATATCCAAAAAACAAACGTTATATTTAAAAGTATAACAAAAGAGCTCCCTAAGCTAGATCTTCAACATAGTCCTTCTACATTCCATCCTCGAGTCTAATTATTTCCTAAAAAATCGTTATTTATTCAACGTCAACTAAAAGATGAATACGATTTAATCTCTTGACATTCCAAGGTTTTCAGAAAATAGATACATATTCAAGTCAAAAGAGAAGGCATAGATATATGGATAGGAACTTGCAGTAAATAGATATATATTTTTAAATGATAGTATATATATCACAATTAGATAGCTCAGAATAAGAAGAATGCAACAAATCAAATGTGATATCTTTTTCTTTCAATCATATCATTTTAATGGCCAAGTACACTCTAATATCGTGTTCTTCTACCGTTTTATACCTCGGTAGTTGAGAGTCAATCGAACTAGTTCATCACAACGCCTTATTTAAGGCACACCAGCGATAACCCAACTGGGAATGTCAGTCAGTAAAGAGGTCCCATAGGACAAATCTCATTTCCAATATTCAATTTCATTTTCAATACTCATTTCAATCAGTATGTCTATACAAAGAGATATAAACATATCACAAATGAATCAATCATCGGTATCAGATGCATTTTGAGAAAAAAAGAAGTTCACAAAATACATAGTTTTGCATAATATCGTATATTTGAATTGTGCAAGAAATGACATAGAGTACTCACCTAAAATAGAGGCTCGAAAAATACAGATATTGAGTCTTGGATCACACGTTAATCTAATAAATATAATAAAGGTTTAATTATGTATTCTAAATAAAGCCCAATTCTAAACATTGTGTTTTAAGTCGAAAATATCTTGCTGAAAAAGGTTTCTAAAACCATTTTCTCAGTTTTTAATATTCATTCATCGTATTTAAAGAATTCAATTCACAGTTCTTCCTAATATGTCGTTTCCCAGTATAGATGGAGGGTCACAGGGGCACTACTTAAATACCATATCATCTAGACAGAACATTTCCGGATTTATTCCCATTAAAGATGGAGGTTCAGAGGGGCACCACTTAAATACCATCTCAACTAGACAGAATTTCGCCGGGACTGACTTTAGAATTACTTAAATGAGATTCCATAATAATGAGCAATTTCTTAAAAAATCATTTCAAAAAGCGTATATATATTTTTCAAACAAGTTGACATATTTTGAAAATAAAATCAATTTAGATTGTTTCCAATTTTATGTTTTGATTAGTGAAGTCTTTGGTGTATTTTACCTGCATAAATACTAAGTAAATTTATAAAATACGAAATTAAAACTACAAAAATGCATTATAACATTTAAATAAAATCATACCTACGAAAGGAATTCTTTCTTCGAAATTATAGAACTCATTCTTAAGATATTTCCCAAGATTTCTATCACTCTTTCTTACTATAATTCTCAAGGAATTGGTGTGAGTTTCAAATAAACCCTAAGGCCCTATTTATAGTTTTTCAAAAGTATTACAGTGTTGACATGTGTCTAGGTGATCAAGCATTTACGGTGGAAATTCATCATTTGGGTGTCACGTTCCGGGATGGTCTTGCAGTCTTAACATCACCAAATGATGACAAGTGTTTTAGCTTTCTCTCTGAAGACGACATGTGTAAGGTGGAGGTGACCAACACGTAGTGGAAAGGTGATAAGGGTATAAGGGTCATTTCACACATGAAGGGTATTTTGGTAATTTCACACTATATATTTTAATATTTGTTAGAGGTCCTTGAAAATATTTTATTTTCAAAATGGACCTTTTTATATTTTTATTTTAGTCCCTAAAGTTTCATAAAATTATTTTTTCTAACCCAAAACTTATTATATACCTTAATATATGTCATAAGAATTCGATTTGATCCAATTTACGATTGATTCTTCATATTTAAAAATGGAGTTTGTTATATTGATAGCCAATAACACCACATATCTAATAATACAACATTTATAAGATAGTAAGTAACACATGAGTGTAAAAATAAACTATATACACATGAGCACATAAAAGTAGGGTCATTACACCCTTAGCCTTAACTTCTTGTAATTGTAGTGGGCCCCCAGACTCTTGATGAACCTCTTCACTTGCTACTTGGGATTAGCCCCTTTACCCATGTACTTTTCAAAAATTGGAGGAACATAACCCACTAGGTAGGGTTCATAGTTATATGCCTCTGGGTAGGGTGTACGGAAGTCATCGTACACCGAGGAACTGTCTCCTTTAGATACAACTATAAAATTCAGCAGCTCTTTCTTCATATCCTTTAAGATGGCTGGCTGCGGCATTATTATCACTGAGGTCATTGAGGCTGGTACTCTTGCTCCTTGTCCTACTATTATAGCTGGAGCCGCTGAAGTCGCTCCCCCACTCTGCAGCGCCAACTTCGTCATCACGGGTGGGACTGTAGTAGGACACGCACCTCCCGAGGGTGGTGAAATAGTGGGGAAGGCGTTAATAGAAGCAAGAGTTGCCACCCCTCCAATAACAGTAGGAGCTGGTATGGACGCTGACGGTGTAATAAAGGGATTCATTCCTATAGGATCCCCCAACATTGCTTGGGCTACTGGAGTTTTGATAAACTCTACGAATAAACCCATTATCCTCTGCATTTGCGCTTGACCTATTCCTCCTTGCGTGGCCATCATCTCCGCAATACCAACACTGGGTGAGCTAGGTTCCGTCCTTGTTGTTCTCGCCCCCTCAGGCAGCACGACGTTGTTTACTTCTTATTCACGCTGTATGGCATCGAATTCAATGACTCTAATGGTGTTATGCTTTAGCCTCTTTTCAAAAGAGAATACCTTCCCAGCGGAGTCGCCAAATGTAAGATGTGGGTTCTTTAAATACAGTTAGTATTAAGTGAGGCGTAACCCCTTATCAAGATCGGGATTAACACCGTTAGTTATAAAATATGGGCGGTGGCCACAGGTAAATTAGAGACAAAGAGATTCAATATTCAGGTTTACATTAAAGAGAATATTAACATAAGAGACACATGACAAGCACAATAAATGAATGGGACCAGCAGGTGGCATGGTCGGGGGGGAGAAAGAACAAGCACTCTAGGAACAATAAAGGCAAGGCAGGAACTTCAAGCTCAGTTAATGCCCAATAATGGGTGTATTGAATGTGTATGGGAGTTAATGCTCTCGTAGTGGTTTTCGGGTATAAAGAAGTTTAAGTAGCAATTCTGGGCTCGGATGCTCTCTCTCTGATTTGTTCATCTGGTTTATTTATATGAGGGTGAGTCTACTCGAGTCAGCCTGCCTTCGATCTGTCTGATATGGTGTATTAAATGCACAGGATACTGCATTCAATGCATGGGATCCAATAGTTTTGGTGGGAAACCATCCTATTAGCTGGAAGTAATCTGGGTACTAATGGGGAATAGAATCTGTCAGCTTGAGGCCTACTCTAGGATGGCTAGATGGCCAGGTTTAGTGAAATAGACCTGTCATCCTAAGGATAAAGCCACTTGAGTGCTACATTCTTGAGTCCCTAAATTTCAGACGTTATGACGTCTGAAAGTGGTTCAAACAGTGACTATTATCCAGTATCTGGTCACATCAGCCAGGTGGGCTGGCACCCAAGGTACCTTGAGGGGGCAAGTATTAATGGATATTGGGTACCTCAAGGAGGTTCACTCGAATAGGTAAGCAATGACTAGGCTCGAGTGACATTTTTCCTGGATGAAGTTTTTCTCAAGTGTGCCAAGAGGGTTGGTAATAATTCTCAACGTTTCCTTGTTCTCAATCCTTCAAACCCTGCCCCTGCGAAGTTCCCAAGAGGAGGTTGCTTGATATAGCATGAAATCTCTCCCATGCACTGTCAGGCATGGTCCTTCGTGGGTACCAAACAGCCTCACTCGACATGTATATTCATAAGATAAAAAACATAATACAATATTCTATTTCTTGTTACAAACTATTGTTATCTAGGTGACTTTGTTCTACAAAATGGATTCTTCGAGCCACTTGTTATGAAGAATCTTCAAAGTGGGTACTTCGAGCCACTTACTGTGAAGAATCATCTAAGTGGGTGCTTTGAGCCACTTACCGTGAAGAATCTTCGGGGTGAGCTGTGTAATATCTCTCATTCTCCTCCTTTGTGAATAGATGACCGGCTTAACCAAGTTAACCACTCATTTGGGGGGACACCCCCTACAATGAGAATAGGTTAGGAAATGAACTTAAAATATCCTTGTTGAGTTGTATTTTCTAAGTGCTGCTGATTTTGTGTTCTTGCTTTCTGTTTTATAGCGAACAGCAAGAAGAAACTCCAGCATGATGCTCACATCAATTTTGTTGTCCTTGATACTGTGTGGTTGATTCAATAAAGGCTAGGAACTGAGGACCACCCCGGGTCGACTTATTTTTTGATGGTGTATGAGAGCACCACAACTTTTTTTGTCACAAGACCTGGGGAAGAGAGACCGGTTGCCCTAATATTTTTGGATGATTAAGAGGCCTCAACTTCTGATCTTGTTCTTAGTTTAGAGTCCTCTTATTAAGAAGGAGATAAATTTTTTGAAGATATTCATTTAAATATTTGGACGTTTCTTTGGTGCCTAACAGTGTTTCCTAAGGTGATATGGGGAAATGCAAGATCACTAATTTGATTGACAGCCATATTGGCATGAAGTCTCCCCTACCTGCTCATCCAACGAGCTAGAGGTTTAAATATGGAGGTTCTAATGACCCCTTGATTAAGTATACATATCCTACAAATGACCACGAGCTACCATCTAAGAGGAAGAGGAAGGATCCACCTCCAGTTGAGATTATTAAAAAGAAAGTTGATGACAAATATACAGGTGTTACCTAGTTTGATGTTAATTGCCTTGACCTTGCTTACAACTTAATCAGTTCTGGAGTCCTTCCTACTGATCAAGGAGTTGCATTATCCCTTGCCCACTCAAGGTTGTTGGATCGCATGAATGACCATATGGACCTCGTATGTTGATCGCTCACTATTTAATTTTCATTTATACTTCTTTCACTAACACTTCTAATATCATCCTTTGAATATTTTTCTCCATAGTTCTTGATTAATTATGATCGAATTCTAAGGAAGAATAATAAGGTGAGGGAATCTTCCTCTAACGCTTAAGTCTCCTTCAATGAGCTATGAAAGTCTTTGGAGGCTTATCTTTGTGCTAACGAGGTTGAGATGAGGGAGAAGGGAAGGTTGAAGATGGGCATCCATGACTTGGAGAAGGAGAAGTTAGCGGAGGATAATGATATTTCTACTTCCAAAAAATCTAAAAAGGTGGGTGAAGATGCCAAAGCAGCGCCCGAGCTGGCAAAGACTAAGGCAAAGAAATCGTTAGCAGCTATTGCTAAAGCTAAGGAAGAGTCCTTCATAAAGGGATGTAATAAGGCCTTTTTTAGTTCTTCTATGAAGATTGACTAATTGAAGAAAGTGCTCTTTAAAGATGGTTGGTATGCATCACTTGTCAAGGTTTCCACTGCCATGGAGTACAACCTCTTCCAACTACACTTTACTGGCACTCCTCCTCAGGTTGATGAAGAAATTGATGATGATGAAGAAAAAGCTAGTGCTACTACTGACAAGGAGCAATTGGTGGTTTCAAGAAGGGTAAAGGTCATGTCGTTGCTGACAAGGTGAAGGTGGGGAAATATATCCCTATTGTACGGCTAGGAATGTTTAGTTTTATTATGTTTATTTTTATACCATATCAATGTATGGGATTTTACCTTAAATAACTCCTCTTTATAATGAAATGAAAATTCCATTATATATATTGTTTCCTTAGTTACATTCTTGCAAGTTATTTTTCTTGGTAAACACATCCGACCACCCGCTTTGTAGTTTAATGCAAGACTAGCATCTCTAGTCACCATTTAGAGAAACTTTTAAGAAAGACATAGTTGATTGTTTGGTGCTGGTCATAGTGAGATCAATAAAGATGAGCTTGAGGAGCTACTTGTACATGATTCATCTTCTATGGCTTAATAATCATACTTAAATCGGCATCATCTTTTTCATCTGGCAGTTGAAGATGATGGTGCCTACCATGACATGAATTTTTTTATACAAAAGATCCATAACGAATCAATGGCAAGTCTTCAAGAATCATGAGAAAAGTTGGGAAACTTAAAAAAAAGTAGTTAGTTTGAGAAAAATCTACTTTCTTTGGCATCAACTTATTCTAAGAAAGAATTCATTCTCACTGCTGAACTGACTAGTTCCAGAGAAGTCGCCACAATGCTTAAGGAGGAAAATAATTCTTTAGTGGTTGAGTTGGAAGGTCTCACATAGTCCAGAACCACCGACCAAAATGTCGTAGCCTCCTTTTTGGAAGAATGGAATGCTCACCTAAGGTAGGAGTTAAAGAAAATAAAGAAAGTCAAGGGCTAGTCTTCTCAGTAAAGGGACAGGATTTTGCAGTCAGTGGAGGAGGAAAGGACAAGAAAAACATTACACGACTACGATGCGGCCATAAAAAATTAGTTGTCCACGATCAACAAGTCGAGTGATAGGGTAGATTTACTTATGTATTAATTTCATAAGCAACCTCGTACTGTCTGCATGAATAGTTATAATGAGGCCCTCATACACATGGAGTCATAACTTGGCCATGACAGGATGGTCGGTTATAAGCATGGTCGGCTAAATGTACTTGTTGTGGAGAAGGTTCCTAAGGAGATGAGTTGTGGTATTAATATGATATAGATTATTTGGAACATACAGACCCTCCTTCTAAAATTGATGTTCCGTAGATACCTCTAGGTGCTATCCAGTGATCTTGATGAGAAAATAACTTAGGGACTATAGCCTTGATGGGTACGAAGATCTCCACCGACCTCTATTTTGGTAGCCAATCTAGGATCAGAGACCTGAGGATGTGCTTTACTCCATAAGCATTAGATATTACTCTTACTGGCTTTGAGATCTTAAGCAAGCCCATCCCCATGAATGATGACTGTGTTGTAGTCTATCTTTTGTTATTTCTTTTCAATACTTTTTTTTCAAATAGTAATGGAAGTTCATATTTATGATTTTCTTCACTTGCTTCTCTTTATGTGTTTTTCTCTTGCACAAGTAAATGTAGCCACATATTTGATAATAGTTATAGTGTTATAGACGTGAAGCCACATCATCTTGATAAGTGACATATGCTAAAAATGGGTCTACTACTAGTTTAGTCTTATGATCATGTGGTCTTCTATTTCCTGAATGATCTGCCTTACTAATTACTAATGTTGGACGAACCTAGGTTGTCTAGTCTTAGGTTCTACTGATGCCTTTTATTGGTCACCTGGACATATCTTGTTATACTGACCGAGCGTGAGCGTTAGTTATTTGAGATGACCAAATGTGTTAGGATATACCCTTGCATTTATCCTGCTATAGTCGGATCATGTTGTCCATATGGATGCAACAGATTTGATGGAATTTTGTAAAACTCATGTTCTTAGTCTTCCTTAGGATGAGCTCATACATGAAGTGACACTTCTTATTCGTGATCTCTCAGGTTCATACATGAAGTAATTTTATGTTTTAGTCATGCGTCAGCATGTGTGGCATGTGTGGATGGGATGTCTTAGGATTGAATTTTGGCAAGGTTTTTAACACATCTCTCCCGTATCACTTCAAAACATAAAAAAGCAACAAAATTCGTTAACAAATTTTATTTATCAATGGAATAGGGTTATAATAAATGAAAAGATAATACATTTTTTCATTATTGATAGTATCACTTTGGGTGTTCGATGTTACAAGGATTCTTGAACTGCTCTCCTTCTAAGGTGTTAATTCTATAAGTTCCTGGTCAGACAATAACAAATATTTTGTATGGACCATGATTGTTAAACTCTAACTTGTTCCCTTTATTAAGGAACTTTTTCAGAACGTAGTCTCCCTCCTTCCGAGTGCTCGATTTTACTCATTTGTTATAAAACCAAGCAGTTCGATGATGGTGTGCCACAACCCAAAATGTTGAATATTCTCTAACTTCCTCCACCAGGACCAGATCTAGTATTCTTATTAGTTCGCTCCATGGGGAGTCAAAATTAAATACATAATGACATCGCAGACCAATTTTTATTGGGACCACAGTCTCTGTTCTGAAGGCTAACATATAAAGGTCTCGCCCGTAGCTATTCTAGGCGTCTGTAATACCCCATGATTTTTAAAACCTTAAATAACTCATTTAGAAATAAAAATCGAAAAAATATATTTGTGGGATTTAATTACTTTTATTACTGAAAAATGTTGGTTTGATTTTTAGAAAATGAGAATTTTGATCGGAATTAATATCAGATTTAAATTGGAAACTTTAACCTTTTTATTTAACTCGTAGCAGAACTGGGTCGTTCAGGACATCCGAACCGGTTTGGATGGATTGGCGAACCGGTTCGCCAAGTTAGATTTCGGCAGTTCACTGCTTTTGACGAATTTGAGTTGTATTAAAACACTTATACTTAATTATATAAAGGTATTTCAAGCTTAGACTTTTAAAAACACATTTACATAAAACCTAAGAGCAGTAAACTAATCTTTTACATCTTCCTCCATCTACAAAACCCTAGACCCATTTAAAAGTACGATCCATCCCAAGATTTGGAGGTTCAAACCGGGTTTTCTCAAGATCATCCAAGAACATATTTTTATTAACTTCTCGAGAGGAACATGACCACAGATTCATAATTCTCAAACTATTTTCTAAGGCATGGATACTTCTTTTCTATCTCTTTGTATTATGCATTTTAAATATCGCCTAAATATTAATTAGCATGTCTTTCTTAAAATATACTAGAAACCTCAATTAGAGAAAGTGAAATCTATGTTGGTACTATTTTTATGATAAATCTTAATATGAATTAAGACTAATAACCCTTGTATACTATTTTCATTAATATGGATGTAGATTCGCATGTTAGTAAATCATAGTAGTCTTATTGATTGAAAGTGACTCGTGAAATCATATAAAATATATGTAATACCCCGTAATTTTAACTGATTTTAATTGTGGGATTAATTGAATTAAATGTGAGAAGAATTAATTAATAATTAATCTGGAATAAAATAAATATTAACTAGCGAGATAAGAGTTAGTATTTATTACTGCGAATTACATTGAATATTACTGAGCGAATAAAGTAATATATGATTCTGAATGTGATTATGAATTTATAAAAAATTTCGCGATAGAGAAATACGACAATCATGGAATTTAAGTCGGGACGCACGTGTGAGTCGTGTCGGAACTAAATTAATAGAGTAAAAAGTAAAAAAATTATACATCACCCAAATGGTCATTTCGAGTGTGCCAACGTGTTCGGAAGGGTTGAAATAGTCAGAAAAGTCTACACGAATGTTTAGTTTGGGTTTCGGGATAGTTTTAGGCCAAGTCGACACTCCAGAGGGGTGCTTTCATCTTTTGAAAAATTGGGGCTAATTAATGGATGAAAATTGGAGAAATATATTTGCATGTACGTGGGACAAGTTAGGGTTTTTATCTGCAAAAGAAAAGAGAGAGCACATGATATGAAGAAATCTAGGTTTAAATTAAATTATCAATCAAGCTCTTGGGTAGGAAATGAATGTAGATGAATTACCATATGTAGAGGCTATGAATCTGGGTTGATACGTGAAGAAAAATGAATTTAACTTTGGGTTTTGGATGGAAAAAATCATTGAGGATGTAAAACTAGGGCTTTTGGTATTTGATTAAATTCCTTCACCCATATATGAGATTTAATGAGATTTGATGATTAGCAGATGTTAGGGATCATCTAAATGTATGTAAAATGGCTTTAGGACTATTAATTTCGATCTGGTTAAAGTTTGATGTGAATTGGGTGAAAAAATGGGCAAAAACTCAAGTTTCATAAGGTAAAGGATGAACTGGCTATATTTCGTTCGAACGACTTGGGGAACTAGAAAGTCGTTCGAACTAACTCATTCGAACGAGAATCTAATGAGAATTCCACAAAAATTCAGAGTTTAGTTCGTTCAAAGTTCGTTCGAATGGAATTATTCTAACGACTTACTAACGAAATTTTAGAGTGAATTTCGTTCGAAGTTTTGTTCGAACGAAACTTCTGGGAACTTCGAACGAGATTTTAGATTTTTTTGGAAATTTTAGGGGACGAACTAGAATTTGGTGAAAGTAATTTGAGATTAATGAACGACTTAAGTTTATGTGGGGAAACCACATTTCTTGAGCTAGGAACATGAAGTACAGAGGTATATAAGGATAATAGGGACTCCATAGTGATATCCATTATAAGTAGTGTGATACGATAAAGAGAATAGTCATAATTGGGAACGTCGTGAATATTGTAAAGAATGACAATTCGTAAAAATCTGGAATACTTTGGTGGTGTGATCCTTTTAATTATATGGGTTGTGTGTACCTATTGTATGAACCCTTATATGTATGACGCATACCATACTGGCTATCACGAGAGGTCTTAGGAAGGGGAAAATCTTATCTTGACGAGCCTTCGGGGGGGATTTTAGATTGCTACCTCAGGACATAGGTCTTGGAAAGACTTATTTGTGAGTTGATAAGTTTGCGCTCACGCGGGTGTGTACGTATGTGCATAGCCCATGGGGCTGGAAACTATGTTTGCCTCCATTGTGTGTGTTACATGTTAATACGATTCCAGAGTGATTTGGAATTCATAGTCCTTATGTGCGTCATGTACCGATACTGATAGCAGAGTATGTGTGCACCGCAGGTTTAGCCTTTTAATGTTCCGTATTTGTATATATATGTATGATATGATGAAATCTAGGTTGAAATTGAATTATTAATCAAGCTCTTGGGTAGGAAATTGAATGTAGATGAATTACCATATGTAGAGGCCATGAATCTGGGTTGATACATGAAGAAAAGTGAATTTAATTTTGGGTTTTGGATGGACAAAATTATTGAGGATGTAAAACTAGGGCCTTTGATGTTTGATTAAATTCCTTCACCCATGTATGAGATTTAATGAGGTTTGATGGTTAACAGATGTTAGGGATCATCTAAATGTAAGTAAAATGACTTTAGGACTATTAATTTTTAGTTAGATAAAGTTTGATGTGAATTGGGTAAACAAAAATGGGCAAAAACGTAGGTTTCATAAAGTAAAGGACGAATTGGGTATATGTCGTTCGAACGACCTGGGGAACTGGAAAGTCATTCGAACGAGAATCCAACAAGAATTCCGATGAAAATTAGGAGTTTAGTTTGTTCAAAGTTCATTCGAACGAACTCGTTCAATGACTTACTAACGAGATTTCAGAGTGAAGTTCGTTCGAAGTTTCGTTCGAATGAAACTTCTGGGCATTTCGAACGAGATTTTAGATTTTTAGGAAAGTTTATGGGACGAACTGGAATTTGGTGAAAATAATTCGAGAATAATGAATGACTTAAGGTTATGTAGGTCACCCACATTTCTTGAGCTAGTAACATGAAGTATAGAAGTATATAAGGATAATAGGTACTGCTTAGTGATATCCATTATAAGTAGTGCGATACGATAGAGAGAATAGTCGTAATTGGGAACGTCGTGAATATTGTAAAGAATGACAATTCGTACAAATCTGGAATATTTAGGTGGTGTAATCCTATTAATCATATGGATCGTGTGTACATATTTTATGAACCTTTATGTGTATGACATACCTACCATACTTGCTATCACGGGAGGTCTTAGGAAGGGGACCATCTTATCTTGATGAGCCTTCGGGGGGATTTTAGATTGCAACCTTAGGACATAGGTCTGGGAAAGCCTTATCTATGAGTTGATAAGTTTGTGGTCACGTGGGTGCATAGGTATGTGCGTAGCCCATGGGTATGTGAACTATGTTTGCCTCCATTGTGTGTGTTATGTGTTGATACGATTTTATAGTGATTCAAAATTCATAGTCTTTATGTGCGCCATGTACCGGGACTGATAACAAAATATGTGTACACCGCATGTTTAGCCTTTTAATGTTCAGTATTAGTATATATATGTATGATAGTGATATATATGTATATACACTGAGATTATTCTACTGTGATGCTTAATAGATGAGAAAGATTATGATATTTAATATTAATCAACAATGTGATAACGTGAATGATTAATGAGTTATTTGGATCCGATTAAACTAACGTTATAATTACAAGAAGGTATTATTCGGGTCTTATAATTGGGTACAATGACTTAGGCAATTATGTAAAGGACTTGTGCTAAACTAAATAAGTTGGATAGCGTGACTATGATGGGTTGGGCATCTACGCTAGGCCTCCACATTAGTTGAATGGTGAGAATCTCAAGAGAGGGCACGAGTATCTAACATGGATATAATATTTACTGTTTAATGCATTTTAAACACTTGTTATTTTTAAACCATTTACAGCTCGGGCTCTAACCCGTTTTCTTCCAAATCTAATTTGTTTTTGTAAAAATCTTTTAGGTGCCTAGCGATAGGGACGTCAGGCATAGGAGTTCCTACCTGTTGACGTACTGTATTTGCTGTGGAAGTTACATGACCTCAGTAATAAACTCCTCCACATATATCCTTGATTCTTTTCGAGTTATTTACTTCAGTCAGGCATGTTGCCTATCATTTATTCAGATGTACTCAGAGATAATGACTACAAACACTTATTATATTTCAGTTGTGGGGATTTATTTCATTTTAGACTTGTATTTGGGATTTAGACTGGATGTGTTTACTCCAGACTCAGTTATTCATTTATGTCATTCTCATTTTCTGTGAGATTGTATTAGATGGTGAATGGTTAAAGTAATTATTTTTGGTTTCATGTTAATTTTAAAAGATAAAATTTGACACTTGACTTTTTATCTACTAGGTAGTTAGTAATTAATAAATATTTTTTGACAGTGATGTTAAGACTTAACCAACCAAATATTATGTTTTTAATTTAATAAAGGATTGATCACCCAGTATTTAATTAGGCGTGGTGTCACAATATATAGGTGTGATAAAAGCGAAATTATTGTTGTGTGGACCATAAACTTACATGATGATGAAATTATATTAGTTGCATAAAATAATTACCTATTTTGTGTGTAGTCCTATTTCAACAATTATTTTTGGTACCGATCCTCTTTTTTTTTTGGTTAAAAGTCCCATAATCATTTAATTCCTACGCATAACTGTTTTGATTTGAGAATAGTTTTGTTGTTTTTTTGTCCTATTTTTTGGGAGATAAGGCCACGTTATTCTCAAGAGGGCCAATAACAAAAAGAAAAATTCATGGGATTTCTTGCTTATTTATTCGAAAAACGGGGACTAAAAACCTGCAACCCCTAAAATAATTTGTTTAATTATGAAGATTGATTGAACGAATGAAATTAGATTAATTTTTGATCTTGTGAGAAATTGGTAGAATTATTGACAATATGCCTTATGCGACTTACTGATTTAAATTATATTTGACACTACGGGGACGATGAGATTTTTGGGTACTTATGCTCTCACCTTAATTTTAGGAGTGATTATTAGGTATGGGACTAGTAAGAACGTCTTAGTAGTTGTTAACACTTTCTAGGTATGGGACTAGTTAGTGTATATTCCTACGGATGGGATATTCACGGGGTGGGACTGATTTTTGTGTTGTTCCGTTGATTTGATAGTATATACGAGAGAATAGGAGGTACTTGAGGGTAGAAATGTATCCTCTATGATAGGGTAGAACTTACTTTTGTTTTGGAGACATCTAGGTATGGGACTAGCAGTGGTCTTAGAGGATTTACACTCGATAAAAGTGTGGGGCTAATAGATATAATGAGAAATTAAGAATTAATGCCTAAGATAATAAATGGGTATAAACATAGATTTGTGTCGTCAATAAGTGTAGTACTGATAGAGTACGAGTTGGTTGGCTAATGTGACATGAGTGTGTGTTGGCATCATCAATAAGTGCAGGGCTAACAGAATATGGGTTGGCTGGCTATTATGGCGTGTCGTGCATGGAACCTCATATATAAGTGCAGGGCTAACGAAATTAGGGCGGCTAACTATAAGGAGGGTAATGTGTGTGGTGAGAAACTCTAGGCGGGATTGAATAAGTGCAGGACTAATAGGAAGATCGGTTGGTTATGTTGGTGTCACTATAATCATAATTTGATTAATTGAATTGAATGGGATTGATCGCTTTAATATAACTAAATGACCAGAAAAATAATAATTGGACTTATGGGTTGGTGGCCTGTTTATGTATATAAATAGCGATTATTTATTTTACTCGCATCGTTATTATATATCTTATTTATTTAAAATACTCTATTATGATGTTTATCATGTATAATGTTATTTTTTGTGTTCACGGACCCTAATTGGTAAGAGTGTCTAATATTCTTACGTTGACTAATATTTCAGGTAGTGTCAGAGACGCTGAACAAGAGTGATTGGATATATTTTTGGTAGGTGCAGTTGGAGACTTATTTTATCTGCTTTGGTAGTTAGATTTACTTTCCATTCTGTCATTTTTTATACTTTCATTATGGATTTCATAGGTCACTCGGTTCCACGGTTGTTTATTATTTCATTTTGGTTTATTTATATTTGGAATTGAATGATTAGACATAGAATGGTGATGTATTTCAATATTGCATGAATGTTTATATGGATATGATTAAATTTGAATATTATCTTGTGGAACAAGTTTTAAATGTCTCATATTTATGTTACATGCTGATAATAATAATTTATTGAATGATTCCCGTCAAGGTTTCGCGACGGCTGTTGGCCACCTTGCTTGTCAGAATACGCGGGGTGTCACAAATGGTATTAGAGCAAGGTCTTAGGTCTCGTAGGTTATGAGTCCGTTTTAACTTTTGCAATGACTATCTTTGACTCCTTTTGATGATTTGTTCTCTTAGTTATTTTGAGTCTGATGTTATTTTTGTTCCTATCTTTTCAAATGCCAAACACTAGGTGATCAGGAGATAGGAGAGAAGGTTTAGTTTTCAGTCTTGCGGCTCTGAGGAACCAGGGTATGTTTGTTTTAGGTGTCGAGGATTTAGCAGATATCGTTCATGAGGCCACAACAATCGATATTGAGATCGATAGACAGATGTGGGTGAATCTAGAGGCACAACAGTAGGGACACCCTCTCCGACTTGGGACAGGGTGAGGTCCAGTTTCTATAAGGAAAATCCTCCCACCTTCGTCGAAGGATTTGACCCAATGGTTTCTCAGTAATGGAGGATATACATGGAGAGGCACTTGAGGATAGTGGAATGCTCATATGTGAAGAAACATATGTTGGCTACATTTAAACCGACGAGAGATGCATTGTAGTGGATAGGGATCACCTGAACTATATAGAATTTCTTGTGAAGTTCAATGACAAATAATTTTCGTCTTTGATTAGGAATTCGAAGAAGATGGAGTTTCTGGATTTAGAGCAGGGTTCCAAATCAGTTGTTAAGTATGAGGAGGAATTCACAAATCTATCGATGTTTGTACCGGAGGAGGTGAATACCGAGACGAAGAAGATGGAGTGTTTCATCAAGGGTATATCATGATTTATTAAGCTAATGGTGTTGGGGAATCCAACATACACTACTTACACCCAGGTGGTGGACGTCGCACTGTTGTTATGGCAAGAGAAAGTGAACTACCCAAAGAAGTTGGGAAAGAGATGGGAGTTGAATGGTCAAAGTGGGGAGAACAAGGGTCGTAATGACCAGTCGTGGAAGATACAACGAGTATGATAGGAGCAATAGACCTTTCAAAAAGGTAATGGTGTTATGAAGGGCCCTCGGGGACAAGGTTAGGGACAGTAAGGTGAGTAAATCCTGGGTAGGCATCCTGGACCCTTTAGAGGTGCATGATTTGTTTGTGGAGAGGTAGGGCACCGAGCTTGTCGGTGTATGAAGAAGCAGGTCCAAGGAGCACAGGGCCAGCAGGGTCAAGGGCCTCCAGCACCAGCAGCACTAGGTGCATAGGCACTACACCAAAACTGTCGACTTGTCAAGGTTAATGACTATGAAAAGTCTGGAGGTAACAACTTCTTTTATCATGGAGTTGTCATGGTCTTTGACCTTGACAAGTTTTGTCACGGTCAAAGACCATGACAAGCTTGTGAAAAAAATAAAAAAATTATCACGATAAAATATCGTGATAAGTCCGTGACAAGTTTCTTTGTTAAGGACTTGTCCTGGTCTTTGACCGTGATAATTCTGGGCAGAATTTAAAAAAAATTAGTTGGGCAATATGTCCATTGCCATTACCCAGCAATATATGTGTACCTATTATAGAAAAATTGTACCTATCTAAACAGCATACATCGAAATAAAATAGAAATAATACACCAAATCAGGGAAAATATAATCCATATCCAAATAAAATAGAAATGCAAATATCCATCATATCCAAACCATCATGTACAAAAATTAAAAAATACAAATACAATCCAATATACAAATATCCAAATAAAAATATAGAAATAATGTCATGAAGAAGGAGCATGTCAGAGGAGAAAGGAAGGCCACACGACATATGAATTGAGATACCCATCAATATGTTGAACGCCACATTGTTCGCTCAACCACAAAGGTGAGTTCTCATTTCCCTCCACCACATGCGTGACGAGTACTCTTTCCTTAATGTCTTGGAGGGGACGTCCATGAACTGACAAACCTGGGAGGAACCTCTAATCCCTCAACCCCCTTTCTATCAGCTCCCCACAATATATGTCGAGTACAAACACGCTCATGCAATCGATTATTGACATAGGCCGCTCGACGGGGGTCACGATGGGAAATGGATCATCATAGGGCGCCGAGTCTATGCGTATCAGTGATGAAGCAATGACTTCCTCATCCTCGTATACCTCTACCTCATTCTCCTTTCCCTTGCCCAACTGATTCTTTATGAAGGGATGCATATCTAGGATAGTCTCCTCCAACCTTGATAGCTTCTCGTTATGTCCATCCACCTTATGTACCAACTCACTGTTGCTCGTCTCCATTTCGATGATCCTAGATTTCCCCACCCGTGAGCCCACCCCCTGGTCCTCCCCTTGTAATCCGACCAGAGCACTTGGATGAGTGCGTCTGAAGCCAAAGATGCTTTGTTGGCATGGGACAACAATTCATGCACTTCCTTAAGATTTGCCTGAAAAGACAAAAAGTAAACGATTAGTTAATTAAGTAAATAAAAAAATTATAATGTAATTAAAAAAATTAAACATTTATAACTTACAATGGTGGTTGCAATGCTCGGGGACACCTTATCCTTGCCCTTTTTCATTTGAATTTCCACATAGGCATCGAGCCTATGTGGCCTACCCCCAGGGTCACTACCCATGTCCTGAAATAAAATAAGACGGAGTAAGTAAGTAATGCAAAGTAATGTTAAATTATAATAACATAAAACTAAAATTAAAGAAAAATAAAACTTACCATCCTATGCTCCACCTCGACGTAAGACGTCCGCCCGGAGTAGTGCACGTCCGACCTTTTCCCCCGATTTTCCCTACTCGATTGACGAGATGCCAATTTCTACTCAGAGATCTCATTGTCGATAAACTTTTGTCACTGTGCCAATGAGATCGCTCCTTCGGGGGAACGGTGTCACGTAGTCTCAGAATGGACACCCAATCTTTCCAAAGTACCGGTCCCGTAAATTATTTTTCCATGTATTATATTTGATCCTTCAATTGTTCTAACGTGGAGTCGCGGAGTTGTGAGGGCAGGCCAAATTGTTCCTGTCAAACAAATTCAAACCAAAAAGAAAGTAAGTGTTAGTTTCTTATAAATATAAATATAAATATAAATATAAATATAAATATAAATATAAATATAAATATAAATATAAATATAAATATAAATATAAATATAAATATAAATACACCACCTGTAGTGCCCCCTAGATGTTCATCTCTAGGTCAATAGGCACGGCTCTCCAGTAATTATACCCTGGGAAAATGATCTCCTTCAGCAACTCTAGCACTTTAGCCAATAATGTCATCTTATTCTCGACAACGGACCCCAAATTTCCCCATTTTGGGGGCCTACTGGCCAAGGATCCCTCGTCGCCTTCGCTACCACGCCTGAATGAAGTCATTTTCTTCAAAAATTACTATTAGTACAAACATGTATATGTACTTTGAATTAATTCTCAAATCCGATAATAACAATACATACCAATTTATACAAATACCAAATTTATAACAATTTATACCAGTACCAAATTCAATTTACACATGCACATTGTCCCCTCCCCCCGAATGCACACACACTCCCGGGTCATGGACTTTGAATTAATGTTTAAATTGATTAAAATCGTAATTAAAATGATCAAGTACAAATGAATAAAAAGCATTAAATTGTCGTCTAATAATAATAAAGCACTAGAATAATACCGCCACCGGTCATTACAAATAATTTGAATACTTACTACAAATCTAAAATTTATTTCAAATTCAGGTTATCTTAAAAAATGGATTGATATTCGGTAGGTGCAGCCAAGTCATCCACGCTACTGTTTAGACTCTTTGGCATATGTAGGACGATTGACCACGGCTCATTGTTGATATACTCCGAGTAAAACACTTGCTTGACCTTTTGAAAACACAAACAAATGGCTCATCGCTCACGTGCTCGTTGCTCTTCAACTTGGACAAGTCAACCATGATCAAGTTGGTGCCACGATCAACTTTACAAGCATTTTTATCCTCAACTCTTACCCAATCACAGTAAAATACAACCTCTTTGAAGTTTACATAGTCCAATTCAAATATATTTTTGAATTACACCATAGTAAGTCATTTCAGCTTCAATGAGGTTTTTATCCTTCATGCTCGATCGAAAGAAAGTAAGAGCCTTGTATGAAATGTTCGAGTTGTGTATATTTTTGTTTTCCTCGTACACCCTTTCACTGAATATGTAACCGTTCAATCAATACTTTTTGTACTCTTGTTCTATGAACAAGGGTCCAGTGACTAGATGACTAAGTCCTGATGTCGCATCACCCGTCTTTCAAAGATGAGAATATAGATAAATTAATTAGGTTAGTTATAAATCTTTCTTTTAATGTGACATTTAATAACAACCATTTTCATTGTAATTACCTCGTGTGACAACCACAACCTAAATTCGCTATTTGATTATGCCATTATTTTCGTGTTGTATTGCTCTCACAGGCTTCATATTTTCTGCATAGATTGTGACGAACGTATTACAAAATTAATCATGTAAAAATTAAAATAATGTAAAAGTTAAAATAATTTAAACTTACTTTTTCCATTCTCTGACATCTTCATGTGTGTCAAATAGATAATGAGCTACTTGTTCATGTTGGAAACTCGTTAATTTCACTCGTTTGCCCATCACATGACCACCCTCATCGATGAAATCATGATTTTCATCCCCGCGATTGAGTTAGGCATATATTCCTGAGTGTAGATTGATGACTCTACGGTGATGTATTCCTTTGTAATTGATCCTTCAATTTATCGTTTATTCTTGACGTAATCTTTGAAAACTTTCATCAATCTTTCAAACGGATACATCCACTAATATCTAATTGGGTCATAAAGAAGTGCCTCATCGCTTAGGTGTACCAACAAGTTAACACTTATGTCAAAGAAAGATGGGGGAAAGTACTTCTCCAAGACACAAATCGCTTCGTTCACCGCCAATTTTGTGATTATTATGTTATCTAGATTGACTACCTTCTCACATAAAAGTGAGAAGCAGATACTAATTTGCATAATATCCCTTCGTAAATCCTTGTGCTTGGAGAAACAATGCTTAAACAATAGAGGAACCAATTGCATGATCACATGACAATTGTGGGACTTACACTAATGTAAATAATGGGTATCATAATTCACAATCCTTTGTAAGTTGGACGAAAAATTAAATGGAACCTTTAAATTATATATTGGATCTAAAAGCACCTTCCTTTCCTCACTCGTCAAAGTAAATGCACCACGAGGAATTATTGTCCTTCCCCTACTATCTTCTTTCAACCATAATTGTGTCTTAGGTTTTAACGCTTTAAGGTGTTTCTGTGCATTTTCTCCATCCTTCGAATGACTCCCCCCAAGGCATTTTCTCGCAATATGTTCAATGATGTCCTTCTCCACGTGCATCATATCCAATACATGGCGCACTGGGTTATTCTTCTAATAAGGCAAGTCAAATAAAATTAACCTCCTAGACCATGCCTTTCTTATCTCAGTTTCATTCCCAGTTGTGGTCTTCTTATGTCTGACATTATTAAATTTAGGATTCTTACTTGGTATAATAGGGCCACAATCAAAGGATTTACTTTCAATTTCTGAGACTGAAAGTTTTCTCGGTCGTAGCCTATGTTCAACCCCGCCCGGTAAAAAATTAGAACCTTTCTCAAATCTAAAACTATGAGCAGGGGATAAAAACCTTCTGTGGTAATGGTATACATTTTTTGAGCTAGCGGGTACATGAAGAGATTGAGTCTCCTCTCCACAAATAGGACACCACAAATAACCATGTACTACATAATCGAATAATGTCCCATAAGATAAAAAATCATGAATTTGAAGCACCCTATATCTTTGACTCACTTGAGTCTATATTATATAGGTGCTCATCTAGTTTGGAAATAGTGACAAAATTTAGTCATATCCTAGTCTACCAAAAAGCCTTCAGACACTACATTTGAATTCCTCAAATTATTCCTAAAGATAGAGCACCAACACCTCATCTAGGATCACAGTCATGTGTTGGATTCTTCATAATATGTGTGTGTGAGTTAAATCCCATTAAAATAATTTTTGCATAATTTTTGGGATATTCTAAATAATTTCTAAGATTTTTTAAATAATTTTTTTGAAATTTAAAATTGGTTTTTAAAAATATTGTGGGCTGTTTTGTAAGTAGTAAAAGTTGTTTTAACTTGTCTTGGGTAGAAATCGAAAGCACTAGATAATATTGTGGGTAAAATTTATATTTTTGAAAGACCGAAATCACTTGTTTTTTAAATCATCTCAGCCCTATACGTGTTGGTATTACAACGGTTGGATCTGTGTTTCTTTACACTCACATACCTGAAAATGATTAAGAACCCATGAATCATTTTAATCTATGGCCTGCATGCATTCTTACTGGATCCATGTATTAGAAATTTAAACCAATCAAATCTTTTATAAATAAAGTGCTTTAGTAGGCATTAGATTTCCTTTGATCAAATCTTGATCATCCATTTACTTGAGACTTTCCAGATCCTTATCTTCATTGTATAAAAGGAGACTTCGTCCTTTCATTTCCAAGTTTTGTTCACCTCAACTTTGTGAGAAAAAAAAAGAGAGAAGAGAGAGAGAGAGAGAGAGAAAACAAAAAGTGAGAGAAATAAAAAACCCTAACCTAACTCCGGCCAAATCTCACCTGGAAATAGTTTTGAGAGTTGAGTTAGTTCTAGATTTGAGAAGATCCGTCCTCTCTTGTTCTTAATCTCTTGTCCAACCAAGTCACAATTTCCAAATCTCATTTTCTTTCATAGAAATTTGAGATTTATGAGTTTGTGATACACTTCGCATTTTATCTCACTAGTTTTGATTTCTTCTTTCAAGAAATCTCAATTTTGTTGGTTGTTTTAAGCTGTTATGTTTCTTTCAAACCCTAAACCAATAAAATCATTTCTGATTTCAGATTTTGAGAGTACTTGGACTTAGATCTAGTTAAGATCTTGATTGGGGATTTACACTTTCAACTATTTCACATTTTGTGAAATATTTGTAATTTTTTCGAATAATGAAAGTGTTTAGGATATTGGCTCTTTTATATAAAAAGATTCCCTTTTGATCTGTGGATAAATTGAAAGGTCCAAAGTCTGAGTTTCGATCAAACTATTTTTGAGAAATTTTCTTTGTGTTTTAGAATCTATTTGTAATTTGATAATCATTTGTTCTTTAATAAGTTTATGTGGGTTGCATGCATGTGATTTATAGCACATAACCAGTTACACTTTCACACTACAACACTGAAAGGTGTTGCTATCGAGATTCTGAACATTTGAGTCGACCTAAAGCTTGAAGGAGTGTTGCAAAGATAAAAGGAGTGGAGTTACAAAGATGAGATAACGTCAACAACATTAGAGCCTTGGGAGAAGTCAGAAAACGCCATAGGAGTTGGTATAATTTCTAAACATAGATTAGGCTTGATTGTGTGTCTTGATTATTAAATAGTTTGTAACATGTTACTCTATTTTAGTGGATTTGAGGTGTAGAGACCTCTATGGATGTTTCCCCAATTGGGTGGGATTTTACCACGTTAAAAATTGTACTTGCTACTTCCTCTTCCTCTCATCCCTTTCTTGATGCTGTGTTGATTTAATTTCTTCATAAGTTTTGGTTTTCAAAACCGGTAAACCTGTACCTTAAATAACTCGTTCATACTATTTTAAACACATCTTGTGTTAAGAAATTTGTTTTGACTAAAGAGTTTCTTCAACAAACTGTTTGGAGCTATTTAGATAGTTTAATATTGTACTAAATGACATAAGTGGTACTTTTTCAATTGGTATCAGATGTTTGGTTTTTAAAATTCATTAGGTCTTGAGTTTCTAAAATTGTTTTCTAAAAATAAATTATGGACTAGAAATTTGAGGGACTTGGTAACCTGTCCAGGCCCCCTCTCTTTAATGGAACCAATTTTCCTTAGTAAAAGGTATAAATGATTGCTTTCATCTAAGGGACAATTGGAGATGATGTATGGGATGCTATTGAAAATGGTTACACTTTCCCTACTAAACCAGCCGCTGAAGGAAGTACTGTGAGGATTAGAAAGTTACTAAGTGAATTCACTAAAGAAGAGAAACAAACTTCCCTTAACTATAACAAAGACAAAAATTCCATATTCATGTCTATAATGAACATGAATTTAAGAGAATATCATTATGTACTACCTCTAAGGAAGCATGGGACACCCTAGTGGCTGCACGTGAGGGTGACACTAGAGTTAAAACTGCTAAAACATAAATGTTAATCTAGTAGTACAACTCCTTGGTCATGACTAAGGCTGAGTCATTTGATGACTTCTACAATAGGTTGGCAGACATAGTGACTAAGCTGCATGCCAATGGGATTATTTTTTATAGAAAGGAAATTGTCTCTAAAATACTAAGATCACTTCCACAGAAATTTTACAATAAGAGATATGCAGTTGAGGAGATGGATGATCAAAATATCACAGCTGAACTCCTTTGTAGCAAATTAAGTACTGTGGAAATGGAATTAGAATTTAAGAAGCAATTAACCTAGTCTCAAAAGAGACAAGCTAGTTATAATCTTATTTTCTCATTTAAGTTGACCACACCTGAACTTAGTATCCCTGACATTGACTTAGACTCTAATGAGGACTATAATTTAGATAGTCTAGATAATCAAATTTCCTTAATGTCTAAATAGTTTAAGAAAATTATGAAATTTCAAAATAAAATAGCAAAAAGACAAGTCAAACCTACTTATCCAAACCAATCTAATAATAGGCCTCATGAGAGAAGAAAAGACAAAAACCAAACTGATAATCATAAGACACCTGAGAAAGACCTTAAAAATGTTGAATGTTATAAATGTGGTAAGTTAGGACACATGGCTAGTGACTGTAGAGTTAACTTTGACAAAATTCACAAATATAATAGGGCTCATCAATGCAAGAGTTGGGATGGCTCAAGTGAATCAGAAAAGGATGAACTTGAGTCATCTAACACTTATGACCCTCGAATGTCCTTCTTTTCTAAAATCATATACAATGATGATAAGGAACCTGATCATGCTATGTTAAATGAGGCTATTGCTACTGATTTGTCTACTTTGTTACTTGAGAATGCTGATAACGCTTCAAACATGGTGTGTGTGTGAGTCAAAGGGAAGACTTTATTGTTGATGTTAATGGGCGTGTGAATACTAAAAATAAACCGCTAGGGGACACTGCACACTGCACACTGCACACTTAGTGACTCCGACAATGAAGACATTACTGATATTCACACACTGTACACAAAAACTCTCAAGAAAAGCACTAGACTCGAAAAGATTGTCAAAGATCTTACCCAGAAGATAGAAATCCTAAGTCACATGATCAAACAGAATGTTGAAGAGTACACTTGTTAATGTCTAACTCATGAGAATGAAACTAAAATTTTTGAAAAAAAAACTGAAAGAATTGTATGACTTAAATGAAATTCTGGAAAATAAATACAAAGGAACTTTGTTAGAATTGAAAAAAATTAAAGAAAAGACATCAACAGTCTTCAAAACATTTGATAAATTTGAAAATAACTCTAAATGTTTTGAAAACTATATTGCTAAAAGTAAGACCAATTCTGATGACAGAACTGGAATAGGCTTTTGCCCTAATAATTCCAAGCAAACAAAAACTTTTGAACCTATCAAGTTTGTCTCTGGTGGCAAAAGACATGTTAAAACCTGTTCATATTTTCAAAATTAAAAAATGATTTTGACTCGAAAAAACAAATGTTAGACATTGGTGAATCAAGTAACTCTAATCATAATGTTGAACATAATGTTAATACGTCTCCCCCCTATTCGACAAGATGATTTTTCATTTCATCCCGTGCCACCTAGGAACAAGACTAGAGCTCAAAACCTAGACAAGCCTTCGAATAACAATTTTCCTAAGGTTATGAGTTTTACATGCCATCTTTACTACTTTTATTATGATGTTTATGGACATTCCCTTGATGGTTGCTATTCCAAACATCTATGTAATCCAATCTATATCTCTCATATTTACCATAACTTCAACAATTCTAGGAGAAGCCGAAACAACTATGTCCTTCCTAGACAGCTAGACAAGAATTCTAACGATCGAAATAGAAAAAGAAGGACTAATACTAAAAGACGATCAACAAGAAGGAATCCTAGATTCTTTTCTAAACCAATTTCTCAAACTGTCTATAATACTCATAAACATGTGCCAAAATCTTTTAAAGAAAAGACATAAGCGTGCAAGTTTTATCAAATACGAGATAATAAGCGCAAATTGAAAACTAGAGCAATTTGGTACATAAAAGATTATTTATTACCCCAGTTGAAATGAAACATTGTGATTAGTGCTTTTAAAGCTGAACACACGACATCTGGATGGTATTTAGACTCTAGATGTTCCAAACATATGACCGGGGATGATTCCAAAGTTTCAAACAAAACTAACTTCTCCATAGGAAAAGTCTTGTTTGGGGACGGTGTATCAACCTAGATCATTAGTAAAGGAACACTCCATGAAGAAGTATTACCCATTATGGAGGATATTCTCTTTGTATAAGGTCTTAAAGCCAATTTACTAAGTATATCACAGTTTTGTGACTCCAACCATAGTGTCATCTTTTTAAAGAACAATTGCAAAATTTTAAATGAAAAAGGTAATTGCATTATTACAGGACTCCCTACTCTAGATAACTGTTACACAGTCAATCCAAGTACAGAGGTTTGTAACATTCCCAGAATATATGACAAGGAGATATGGCATAATAGGTTGGGTGACATTAATTATGATAGTCTTAACAAATTGTTCTCCCAAGAGATAGTTATAGGTCTTCGTAAGATCAAACTAATTTCAAACATCATATGTGGTATGTGTAAAGAAGTAAAAATTGTTAAGGCTCCCCACAAGAGAGTTAAGAAAGTTATATCCTCTAAACCTATAAAACTCATCCATATGGACCTAATGGGTCCTTCTCGTACTTTTAGTCTTTGTGGAAACGGTTATATCTTAGTTATGCTTAATGACTTAACTCGATTTACCTGGGTTGCTTTCTTAAAACACAAGTCAGAAACTTTTCGAGAGTTTTTAAAAATCATAGTTTGTATAGAAAATGAAAATGATTCCCAAGTAGATAGAATTCGTAGTGATAGAGGAGGAGAATTCATAGATTCAGGTGTCATCGAATATTGAGACTATAATGGTTATAAACATGAATTTAATGCCCGTAAGACACCTCAACAAAATGGAACTATTGAGCGTAAAAATCGCATTCTTTAAGAAATGTCCCGTGTGATGATTCATGAGAAGAACCTACCTAAATATTTTTGGGTAGAATCCATTCGTACAGCCTGTCATATAATCAATCGAGTATACTTAAAGAAAAATACCAAATAAACATCCTATGAGCTGTGGTATGGGAAGAAACCTAACCTAAAATACTTTAGAATCTATGGTAGCACTTGTTATGTCTATAAGGACAGAGAACATATGTCTAAATTTGAAACCAGAGGAGATCAAGCTATTTTCTTAGGATATTCTCCAAATATTAGAGCCTACCGTGTCTATAATCTTCGTACCAAAACCATGATGGAATCCATTAATATGGTTGTAAGTGACACTAATGTAGAAAGTAAGATCAAAGGACCATCTATAGTGGATGAATTCAAAAATATTTTAAATTATTATTCTCCAGAGATAGATGAGTCATTACCAACTAAGAACCTTGAAGTACCTAACTGGGTTTCCAAAAGTCATCCTTTAGACAGTGTAGTTGGTAATCCTACAGAGCAAGTTCGTACAAGATCTCAACTATGTACCCTTGCTCATTATACATGCTTTGTTTCTCTTATATAACCAAAGAATGTTAATGAAGCACTGAATGACCCATTGTGGATAAGTGTTATGAAGGAATAACTTCTTCAATTTGTCATACATGATGTATGATATCTTATACCCCTTCCTGAAAATAAAAGGGTTATCGACACACGTTGGATTTTTAAAAATAAAACAGATGAATCTGGGATGATTATTCAGAATAAAGCTAGATTAGTTGCCCAGGGTTACACTCAGATTGAAGGAATAGACTTCGAGGAAACTTTTGCATCTGTCACTCGCCTCGAGTGTGTTCGCCTACTTTTCTCAATAGCTTGTCATTTGCATTTCACACTATATCAAATGGATGTTAAATCCCTTTCCTTAATGGCATCTTGACTGAGGAGACCTACGTAGAAAAACCCAAAGGTTTCATTGACCCTCATCATCCAAAGTACATCTACCGGCTTAAGAAAGATCTTTATGGGTTAATACAAGCTCCTAGAGCTTGGTACCGACGTTTATCTACCTTCCTTCTAAACAATGGTTTTAAATGAGGATTGAATGATCAAACTCTATTTATCAAACATTTTGATAGAAACATTATCATAGCCCAAGTATATGTAGACGATATCATTTTTGGATCTACCTCCCCTACAGATGTCAAAACATTTTCGGACATTATGCACAAAGGATTTCAAACGTCACTTATGGGGGAGTTGCAATTTTTCTTTGGGATCCAAGTTAAACAAAATCCAGAAGGCTTATTTGTATCGCAATCCAAATACGCTTTAGAGATTGTCAAAAAGTTTGGCCTAAAAATCGTAAAATAAGCTAGGACTCCTATGAGTATTTCTATCAAACTTTCTAAAGATGAGAATGGTAAATCCATTGAATCAACCTTATACCGTAGTATGATAGGAAGGTTACTTTACCTTGCTTCCTCCCCACCTAGTATCATTTACTCTGTCTGCGTGTGTGCCCGATATCAAAACAATCCTACTGAGAGTCATCTACTATGCGTTAAAAGAATTATCAAATTCATTAAAGGCACTCTAAACATTGGACTTTGGTACACTAACGAAACTTCTAGTACTATAGTAGGATACACTGATGCTGAGTGGGCTGGGTGTTACGATGATAATAAGAGTACTTCAGAACCATATTGCTACATTGGTAACAATTTGGTACGATGAAGTAGTAAGAAACAAAACTGCACTTCCTTGTTTACTGCCGAATCTGAATATATTGCCGCATGAAGTTGTTGTGCTCAATTACTCTCGCTAAAACAAATTCTAAAAGATTACAATATAACTGAAGATAATTTACATCTCTATTGTGACAATCAAAGCGCAATCAATATTTCTAAAAATCCAGTTCAACACTCCCGTACCAAACATATTAAAATCAGATATCATTTCATATGCAAGCTAGTTGAATCTAAGGAGTTAGAAATTAATTACCTACCTACTGAATTGCAATTAGCTGACTTATTTACTAAACCATTGGATTATCTTTAATTTGAATTTGTGCGCAAATCTATTGGTATGGTTATGGAAGAATAATGATTTATTATTTCATATTTGTTTTATTTGCCCTTTGTCCATTTGAGACAAAATGGGGGAGAAATTTGAGTCTACTTTAACATTCTTGTTGTATTCTCAACTAAAAAGATTGATTTTAGTTATCTCATTTTCAGGAATCAGTACCTTCATTTACCACATAATTTTGATAGGGTATTGGTCTGTAAATAGTTGAGTTATGTAATTTTCTTTTTCTAGGATATTAGGTAGACAATATTTTTGCATAGCTATATGTATTTCTTATTTCTTTTGTATCCCTACGAGTCCTCTATGAATCAAAGGATATTTTGTCTCATATTTCCAAAGGGGGGGGATTGAAGCACTCTATATCTTTGACTCAATTGAGTCTATATTATATAGGTGCTTATCTAGTTTGAAAATAGTGACAAAATTGAGTCATATCCTAGTCTACCAAAAAGACTTCAGACTCTACATTTTGAATTACTCAAATTATTCCTAAATATATAACACCAACACCTCACCTATGATTGTATTCATGTGTTGCATTCTTCATAATATCGGTGTGTGTGAGTTAAATCCCTTTAAAATAATTTTTCCATAATTTTTGGGAATAATTTCTAGGATTTTTTAAACAATGTTTTTGAAATTTAAAATTGGTTTTTATAAATGTTGTGGGCTGTTTTGTAATTAGTAAAATCTATTAAAACTTGTCTTGGGTAGAAATCGAAAGCGCTAGATAATATTCTGGGTAAAATTTATATTTCTGAAAGACCAAAAACACGCGGTTTTTAAATCATCTCAGCCTTACACGTGTTGGTATTATAATGGTTGGATCTATGTTTCTTTACACTCACATACTTGATAATGATTAATAACCCTTGGATCATTTTAATCTATGGCCTAAATGCGTTCTTACTCGATCCATGCCTTAATAATTTAAACCGATTAGAGCTTTTATAATTACGGTGCTTTTGTAGCCATTAGATTTCCTTCAATCAAATCTTGATCGTCCATTTACCTCAGACTTTCCATATCCTTATCTTCATTGTATAAAAGGAGACTTCATCCTTTCATTTCAAACCTTTGTTCACCTCAACTTTGAGAGAAAAAAAGAGAGAAAAGAGAGAGAGAGAGAGAGAGAACAAAAGGTGAGAGACATCAAAAACCCTAACCTAACTCCGGCCAAATCTCACCTGAAAATAGTTTTGAGAGTTGAGTAGGTTCTAGATTTGAGAAGATCCGTCCTCTCTTGTTCTTAATCTCTTGTCCAACCAAGTCCCATTTTCCAAATCTCATTTTCTTTCATAGAAATTTGAGATTTATGAATCTGTGATACACTTCGCATTTTATCTCACTAGTTTTGATTTCTTCTTTCAAGAAATCTCAATTTTGTTACGGGACACTCGGGATCAAAACAGGCTAAAAAGCCTAAAGTGTCAACTCGTTCGAAGTCTCGTTCGAACGAGGCTGTTCGAACGAGAGTTCGTTTGAACGAAGTGGGATTTCTAACGAGGTCTCGTTTGAACGAAATCATCGAACGAACTTCACCCTCATTACAAGTCAAATGTCAACTCGTTCGAACGAGCTCGTTCGAACGACCTGGGCAGGTCTTCTAACGAGTGGCCAGTTTTGAGCCCAGATTTCCTATTTTCATTTTTCCAACTTCTCTACACCTCAAATCTCATCCAAACATTAATCCAACGATTGTTCAAAGACACTAATCATCTCTAAACATATTTAGGTCATATACTAACGTGATTTGTGGGGTTAATTCATTCTATCCTCATTCAATTATCAAATCTCTTCATATTTCTCCCAATTTACATGAACATGAACCCTACAATTTATAAATCATCAATGAGCCTAATTAAATCCGTTTTTGTTTCATCCAAGGTATTATTATCATCAGAATAATCACCTACATACAATTCTACATGCAATTCCTCATCAATATGCAAGATTCTAATTCCAAATTTAATGAGTTTTCATCCAACTCCCAAACAAATACAATTATAACAAATTCCTACGCATGGAAGAAGCATTCTCTGAAATTAATTGTAATTAAACCACTTGCCTTGTTTGAATCTCTGATTTTGATGTCGATCCGATGAATGGTTCTCTCTGTCTCTGCAGAATTCTCCTCTTTCTCTCCCTCTACAAGCTCTTCTCTAATGGTGGCAATGGAGGCTAGGGTTTGTCTTAGGAACTTTTGAGGCTAATTCTAATAACCCCCGTAGCCCTCTAATCAGTTAATGGCTGGTAATGGGTTAGTGGGTCTTTTAATTTTCCATTTAAAACTCCTAAAATTCGTTAATCAAAAATCCCAAAATTCTAAAATTACCAAACTGCCCTTTTGGGTTGCCGATATGGCCTAAAAATACCCCGGGACCCAAACCAAACCCCCGGCTAGTGTTTTCTGACTATTTTGACCCTTCCGGACGCGTTGGCGCACTCAAAATCACCATACGGATAATAGAAATAAAATTCACTTTTTAATTAAAATAATTATATACCTGACGCGACTGTCACACGCGTCTCAACAAAATTTCCAAATTGCCGTATTTCAATCTCACGACAAATTTCATACTTCAATATTCATATATAATCATATATGCACATTATATTTAAATACCAACTTGCATCTCGCTAGTATTTTAATCCGAATTAATTTCCAATTAATAAGCATTTAATTTAATTAATCCCATAAATAAATATCACAAAAATACGGGGTATTACATACTTCCCCCTTAATAACTGAATTTCGTCCTGAAATTCGGAACTAGAAAGACCTGGTAAGAACAACTCTGGATAACGTTCGCGCATCTCATCCTCGCGTTCCCATGTGGACTCCTCGACATTATGATGTCGCCACTGAACACGCACTAATGGAACTATCTTTTACCGCAGTTTCCGGTCACTTCAGTCCAAAATTGCAATCGGCCCCTCCTCGTAGGAGCTATCCGGCTGGAGATCGATGTCCTCCAAAGCAATGTGAGAATGAGCCAAATCATCTCTAAGATATTTCCTTAGCGAGGAAACATGAAACACATCGTGAATCCGATGCAAATGCTCCGGTAACCCAAGCCTATACGCAACCGGTCCAATCCGCTCAATAATAGGAAATGGTCCCACATACCTCGGTGCCAACTTCCCTTTCTTCCCAAAACGCAAAATCCCCATCATAGGAGATACTCTGAGCAAAACCTGGTCCCCCACTTGGAACTCCCTGAAGAACCTCTTCGCATCAGCATAGCTCTTCTGTCGATCTTGAGCTACCCGAATGCGACTCCGAATAAATTCTATCCTTGTCGAAGTATCCTGAATCACTTTCGGCCCAAGTAGTTTGTTGTCCCCCACCTCCAACCAACATGTTGGGGAACGACAAGGTTTACCGTACAACGCCTCAAATGGAGCCATGTCAATAGTGAACTGGTAGGAGTTGTTGTAAGCAAACTCCACCAGTGGAAGGTACTGATCCCATCCACCCCCAAAATCAATGATACTCATTCGTAGCATGTACTCCAACATCTGATTTGTACGCTCAGTTTGCCCATCGGTTTGCGGGTGATACGCCGTACTCAACCGCAATTCCGTGCCCATGGCCTCCTAAAAACTCTCCCAAAACCGTGAAACAAATATCTTATCTCGATCAGACACGATATTTAGGGGCACACCGTGAAGTCTCACTATCTCAGAAATAAAGAGCTGGGCATACTGTCCCGTAGTGTAGTCTGTCCTTACGGGTACAAAATGAGCAACTTTGGTTAACCTGTCCACAATTACCCAAATGGAGTCGTGACCTCTCTGTGACGTAGGCAACCCCGTGATAAAGTCCATGGATATGCTCTCCCACATCCACATCGGGATCTCTAACGGCTGTAGCAGTCCTGCCGATCTCTGATGATCCACTTTTACTAGCTGACAAGTGGCGCATTTAGAAAAAAACTCTGCAATATCTCTCTTCATCCCGCTCCACCAATACTGTCGTCTCATGTCTTGGTACATTTTGTCCCCATCGGGATGTACCGCGAACTGTGAGCCGTGCGACTCTGCCATCACCTCGTGCCGTAATTCCTCCCCTTACGGAACTACCAATCTCCCATTGAAGCGTAATCCCCCGTCTGAGCTAATGGTATAGGACTCGGCTCCCTCTGCTAGTAATCGAACTATCTGCTCCTGACAGAACGAGTCATTTGCCTGTGCCCTTACTACTTTCGTGATAATCTGCGGTGTAACGGTCATCACAGACATGAACGATCGGGCAACTGCATCCTGGTGTCCCAATTCCTTCCACTTGGCCTTCCACACCCCTGCTACTTCATCTGTTGGCCTACGGCTCAACGCGTCTTCTACCACGTTAGCCTTCCCCGGGTGATACTGGATATCAAACTGATAGTCCTTCACAAACTCAAGCCACCTTCACTGCCGCATATTCAA
This sequence comes from Sambucus nigra, assembly GCA_949130495.1. Lineage (NCBI taxonomy): Eukaryota > Viridiplantae > Streptophyta > Magnoliopsida > Dipsacales > Adoxaceae > Sambucus > Sambucus nigra. The sequence goes on from OX422215.1 coordinate 233,485,482, forward strand.
CTCCTTTTGCGTGAATAGGTACTGTAGGGACTTGTGGTCTGTGAACAATCGAAACTTTTCCCCCAAAAGGTAATGTCTCCAAATACGAAGGGCAAATACAACTGCCGCCAACTCCAAGTCATGAGTGGGGTAATTCTTCTCGTGAGGCTTTAGCTTACGGTATGCATAAGTAATGGCCTGACTCTCCTGCTGCAATACACCTCCAAGTCCTTATAAGGACACATCGGTGTAAACTAAATACTCAACTCCCGGTCTCGGCAATGCTAACACTGGTGCTGAGGTCAACTTATCCTTCAACTCATCGAATGCCAACTGACAGGCATCACTCCAGATGAATTGCACACCCTTACGAGTCAGGTGTGTCAAAGGACCTGCTATCTTCGAGAATCCCCGAATGAACCTCCTGTAGTATCCTGCTAGGCCCAAGAAGCTACGGATCTCTGTCGGTGTCGTGGGTTGTCCCCACTCCCTCACTGCGGATACCTTCCCCGGATCAAGAGATATCCCCCGGTCGGAAATAATATGTCCCAAAAACTGGACCTCCTTCAGCCAAAACCCGCACTTCTCATATTTTGCATACAGCTCGTTCTGACGTAGCGTCTGCAAAACTTGCCTTAAATGCTCGGCGTGCTCCTCCTCTGTCTGGGAGTAAACCATAATATCATCAATGAAGGCAATGACAAACTGGTCTAGGAAATCTCTGAACACCCTATTCATCAAGTCCATAAACACGGCTGGAGCATTGGTCAAACCAAAAGGCATAACCCGAAACTCGTAAGAACCATATCTCGATAAAAACGCAGTCTTCGAGACATCCTCCTCCCTGATACGCAACTGATGGTATCCCGATCTCAAATCAATCTTCGAGAAGAAAGAAGCTCCTCTCAACTAGTCGAATAAGTCATCGATTCGAGGCAACGGATACTTATTCCGTATCGTGACTTTGTTCAACTCTCGGTAGTCCACACACAATCTCAGTGAACCATCTCTCTTCTTCATAAACAACACAGGGGCACCCCACGGCGAAGTACTCCTCCGAATAAGCCCCTGACCCAATAACGGCTCAATTAGATCCCGTAACTCCCTCATCTCAGCTAGAGCCATACGGTACGGTGCGCGTGCTATAGGTCTCGTATCTGGTAATAAGTCTATGACAAAGTCTATCTCTCGACTGGGGGGTAGGCCTGGTATCTCCTGAAACACATCGGAATACTCCCTGACAACTGGGATCGAATCTAAAGGAATCACAACCTCCTTAGAGGTATCCTCCGCTAGGTAATACAAATGAGCGGTCCAGCCTCCCTCTGGGCGAGGCATCGCCACTACAAACATCTCTTGCCCCGGAATGGCAAAAACAATGCTCCCACCGAAGAAATCAATCATGGCTCTATAATCTGCGAGCCAATCCATACCGATAATCACATCGTGCACATGCATATCTAATACCAACATATCTGCAGGTAATACCAGACTACTAATCTCTACCCCCACTCCCCGGCATATAAAGAAAATAAGTGACCCACTCCTCAATGGTGATTCTACACACATCACTGTGCTCTCTGCTGTGGCTAACAACCCTAAGGATTTCGCAAAATGTGTAGCTATAATGAAATGTGTTGCCCCCGTATCAAACAAAACCCGACCCATAGTACCATGGATAGGAAACATACCCTCAATCGCGGGTGGTGCCTGCGGAGCTGCTGCCTGGTGGACGTTATAAACACGTCCATACTGTAACTATCCCTCCTGTACAGGAACTGCTGGAATGGCTGGCACTTGGGCTGGAGCTGGGAGGGCTGGTGGAAAAAGTGGCCTCTGTGGCTCATGTCGAGCACCCTACTGCTGCTGCGGGGCGCTGGCCCTATCAGGACAGTCCTGGCGTTTATGGCCAGTCTTGCCATAAACGAAACACTTCCCCGAGAAGTTCCCCCCTCTCTGTCCCTGCTGCCCCCGACCCTGGTGGCCGTTACCGTTCCTCCACTGGCCCTACTGAAACTGTTGTTGACCATTCTGACCCTGCTGGTGCTGATGGTCATTCGGACCGTGATGGCCCTGCCGGAAACCTCCTTGTCCATGACTAAAATTCCCCGACCTAAACCTCTTATGATCCCCCTGCTGGGTACCCTGATCACCCTGTCTCTGCCCCTGAACAGATTGTGCCCCACTGGCACCATTTCCTCCAGTCCTGCCCTGATGGCTGGACTCTCCCGACCTCTTGCCTTCAGCCATGTGAAAGCGATGATCCTGGCAGTGTAATAGTGCATCGTTAACCACATCAGAATAAGTGGCTAACGAGAGGTTCCCTAACAAGTGCTGACAAATCCTCCATGTCAACCCGTCCGTAAATTTCTGTATCTTTTTCTCCTCAGTTGGTATTTCATCCGGAACAATGTTCGGAAGATCAGTGAATTCGGCCTCATACTCGACCACAATCTTACCCTCCTGCTTGAGGCTCATCAACTTCCTTCTCATCTCCGTGTGAACAGCTGACGGAAAGTATTTGCGGTCGAACCGCACCCAAAACTCCTGAATAGTGAGAGTATCTCTCTCCTCCACGGTGGTAATAGACTCCCACCACTGCAGTGCAGACCCTACTAGCTTAAAGGTAGTTAGTATCTGCTTCTGGACATCTGTGCACTCATACATCCTCAAGTGTCGCTGGATGTCCTTCCTCCACTGACTCGAAACTACCACATCGGAGCTACCTGCGAACTCCGGAGGGTGTGCTTTCTGAAAAGCATCACGTACACCTTCCCAAGCAGACGGGAATGCATGTGCCAGAACTGGCGCAGCTACTGGTGCCTGAGGTGGTGCCTGCTGAACTACTGCTAGTGCGGCATTTACCGCCTGGGCCACAATGGCTGCAACCTCGGTAGCATTCATCGTGCCCTGAACTGGTGCGGGCTGTGGTTCCGGCGTTGCATCCCTGGGAACCCGTTGTGCACGTCGTGGAGGCATCTGAAATAAGAATGAAGTTTATAAGTTTGCAGTTATAAACTTAAAATAGCTGAAGAACGTAGCATATACAAGATAATACAACAGTCCTAAAATATAGGGCTCTACATCAAAGAAAGCTCAGCGAAAAACATAATAAGCCGTACAGATCCTAAAGGACACTAGAACCTGATGCTCTGATACCACCTGTGACACCCCGACTATTTAAATACCGGGTAGCTACTCCTTTATTAAATCAATACAAAATGCCAAGTTGGTTCAGTTAATAGCATCACTGTCGAAAACATTTAATAATTACTAACCACCTAGTATTTAAAAAGTAAGTTGCCAAATTTTAAGTTAAGTCTGCTTAACATGCAATAAAAGAATAATGGAAGAACAACATAATCCATTCACCATAATGAAATAATGAAATAACCAACAATTAATAGTAAGTCCAGAGGAAAACTCCTCACAACAATCCCACATCTGAAAATAATATGACAAGTCTGAATCCTGAATAATTACATGCCAGAAGTCTGAATAACTGAAATAAATGAAATGTCTCTAAAAGAAATGGGCGACATGCCCTACAACTGATAACTGAAGAATATCGAGTCAAGATAGATGAATCGTCTACAAGCAAAGTCCTGTAACTTCCACAAATAGCTACAGCTCGTCACCTGAATGAGAATCCTAAGCATGGTGTCCTTGTGGCTGGGCACCTAAAATGGTTTTTACAAAAATAGATTTGAAAGCAAATGGGTCAGAGCCCGAAAGTGGAAATCATTTTAAAAACAACAAGTGTTTTAATAACATTAAAACATTAAATGTAAAATACATGTTAGGACGTGCACTCACATGAAATTCTCACCTCTCGACTACATGTGCACTCCTAACGTACCGTACCCATCTATAAGACATCCATATCTAACCAAACCGTAATAAGTTCTACCCCTTACTACTCGATTCCCATATTACATTCTAGCATTATCAAATAAATAGAGGGTTTTACTTAAACTCAGATTCTCAATTTGTAGTACAATTCACTATCGGTTAAGCCGTTATATTTTCTCAAAACATTACCATAATTATGTTCACAATACCAACATGAAAGTTCCCATTAATTAGATGTATATTATTCACATCATAAATATACAAAACAAGCACCCCGAGACTAAGCTGCGGTGCACACATACTCTGCTATCCATCCCGGTACATCACGTACATAAGGATCACGTATTCCGAATCTCTCAGGAATCGTTCTCATATAACAACATCACAAATAATGGAGGCGAACAAAGTCACATCACATGGGTCACGCACATACCTGCGCTCCCACGATCAGCAGACTTATTAACATCCCAATAAGTCCTTCTCTCACCTATGTTCATCGAGGTAACCAATCTAAATCCGGGCAACACAAGGATTAGAAGGCCCTAAGCGAACGTAGATAGCAAGTATGGTACATAAAATCAATACATATACTAAGTATGTACACATCTTAGTAATCACCATAATATTTTAGTGATACACTTCTCATTCTCCTACCAACATATAATACTTCACAATTTATATGTTCCCGGTTAATATAATTAATTAGGCCGTCAATAGTTCTCTCATTGTAATAGACACTCACGTCCTACTTCATATTTTCCCTTAGGTTCAAACTATACTTCTAGGTTTGACTCCTCATTATATCCCAAACATCCCAAATATATCAATTAATCATCAAGGGGAGGTTATCTCTACATATACACAAGGTTACGGGACACTCGGGATCAAAACAGGCTAAAAAGCCTAAACTATCAACTCGTTCGAAGTCTCGTTCGAACGAGGTTGTTCGAACGAGAGTTCGTTCGAACGAAGTGGGATTTCTAACGAGGTCTCGTTCGAATGAAATCATCGAACGAACTTCACCCTCGTTAGAAGTCAAATGTCAACTCGTTAGAAGCTCGTTCGAACGAGCTCGTTCGAACGACCTGGGCAGGTCTTCTAACGAGTGGCCAGTTTCGAGCCCAGATTTCCTATTTTCATTTTTCCAACTTCTCTACACCTCAAATCTCATCCAAACATTAATCCAACGATTTTTCAAAGCCACTAATCATCTCTAAACATATTTAGGTCATATACTAACGTGATTTGTGGGGTTAATTCATTCTATCCTCATTCAATTATCAAATCTCTTCATATTTCTCCCAATTTATATGAACATGAACCCTACAATTTATAAATCATCAATGAGCCTAATTAAATCCGTTTTTGTTTCATCCAAGGTATTATTATCATCATAATAATCACCTACATTCAATTCTACATGCAATTCCTCATCAATATGCAAGATTCTAATTCCAAATTTAATGAGTTTTCATCCAACTCCCAAACAAATACAATTATAACAAATTCCTACGCATGGAAGAAGCATTCTCTGAAATTAATTGGAATTAAACCACTTGCCTTATTTGAATCTCTGATTTTGATGTCGATCCGATGAATGGTTCTCTCTGTCTCTGCAGAATTCTCCTCTTTCTCTCCCTCTACAAGCTCTTCTCTAATGGTGGCAATGGAGGCTAGGGTTTGTCTTAGGAACTTTTGAGGCTAATTCTAATAACCCCCGTAGCCCTCTAATCAGTTAATGGTTGGTAATGGGTTAGTGGGTCTTTTAATTTTCCATTTAAAACTCCTAAAATTCGTTAATCAAAAATCCCGAAATTCTAAAATTACCAAACTGCCCTTTTGGGTTGTCGGTATGGCCTAAAAATACCCCGGGACCCAAACCAAACCCCCGGCTAGTGTTTTCTGACTATTTTGACCCTTCCGGACGCGTTGGCGCACTCAAAATGACCATACGGATAATAGAAATAAAATTCACTTTTTAATTAAAATAATTATATACCTGACGCGACTGTCACACGCGTCTCAACAAAATTTCCAAATTGTCGTATTTCAATCTCACGACAAATTTCATACTTCAATATTCATATATAATCATATATGCACATTATATTTAAATACCAACTCGCATCTCGCTAGTATTTTAATCCGGATTAATTTCCAATTAATACGCATTTAATTTAATTAATCCCATAAATAAATATCACAAAAATACGGGGTATCACAATAATTGAAAAATATATACACACACACATGGAATTTACCCTCATAAAATACACACACAGACACACCCCATCACTGCCTCCCCCCCAACTCACACACTTATACACACACACCCTCTCCCCACTACCCCCTAAATATTGTTTATACACTAAAGTTCCTCATGATAAATATATACAAACCTAATTAGCTTTAAGTCCTAAATAATTACACCCAATCAACATTAACAATTTCTAACCAATTTAAAACCTCAATAACAATACACAAACAATATTGATAATGTCAAGTTAATTTCATTCTCTAAACAATAAGAATCAAGAAATATTAACAATACCTAATAATTTCAATCCCAACTAACACCACCCAATGAACATTAACAAATAACAATACCAATAAATTTCAAGACCTAAACTAAAAATACCCACTCAATATTTATAATGTCCCATTAATTTAAGTCCTAAAATACCCAACTAATACCACCCCCACACACCTTACCCCCACCCCCATGCACCTATACACAAACACACGCACCCCTGCCCCCTGCCCCACCTCTTCCAAACCCCTCTACTCCACCACTACACACACATGCACACACACACACACACACACACACACACACACACACATATACACACACACACATCCTTATGCACACGCACACACACATATATATACACATATACACATACACATACACAAAGGAAAAAGAGAGAGAGAGAGAGAGGAAAAAAATGACCTGAAAGGAGAGAGAGAGAGAGAGAGAGAGAGAGAGAGAGAGAGAGAGAGAGAGACATCGCTCGAGCTAGAGGGAGAAAATGGAAGGAAAGGAAACGGTGGGAAAAAACTGGCACGTAGGGTTTTAATTATAAGACTTGTCATGGACCTGTCAAGGTCTTTGACCGTGATAACTCTTTAAAATTATCACGGTCATTGACCGTGATAATTCCATGACAACGGTACTTATCACAAACTTGTCACGGTCAATGAACATGACAAACCCTTGTCACGGGCTTTTCACGATAAAAAGTCATGACAAAAAATGCATGTTTTTTTGTCATGATCAATGACCATGATAAGGTTGTCCATCTCAAAAGGGAAAATTTATCCTTTTTGGTGTAGTGAGGGAGTGCCAGTATCATCCGCAATGGGCAGGTGTTATTTACTTCTGGCTCGAGAGCCTCAAGCACAACAGGCATAGTAGAAGCCTAGGCGTGGCTAGGAGGATAGCGTGGTATGTATTACTCTCCTAGATAGGCGTATATATATAGGTAGGACGTATATGGTATCTTTACTCGTGGGGTAGGTTCATATGGGATTAGGTATATGGGCATCCAATCGTGGCATTCTATGGGTAGACATATGTGAGCCTTATTTTGTTTTGCGCATTTACGCTTCGTCGAATTTCGAGGATGAAATTTTTGTTTCAGTGGGGAAGTATGATATACCCCATGATTTTTAAAACCTTAAAAAACTCATTTTTAAATAAAAATCAAAAAAATATTTTTATGGGATTTCATTACTTTTATTAATGAAAAATATTAGTTTGATTTTTAGAAAATGAGAATTTCGATTGGAATTAAAATCGGATTTAAATTGGAAACTTTAACCTTTTTATTAAACTCGTAGAAAAACTGGGTCGTTCAGGACATCTGAACCGGTTCAGATGGACTGGCAAACCGGTACGCCAAGTTAGATTTCAGTAGTTCACTGCTTTTGACGAATTTGAGTTGTATTAAAACACTTCCACTTAATTATATAAAGGTATTTCAGGGTTAGAACTTTAAAAACACATTTATATAAAACCTAAGCACATGAAATTCCTCTTTTTTATCTTCTTCCATCTACAAAGCCCTAGCCCCATTTAAAAGGAAGATTCAACCCAAGATTTGGAGGTTTAAATCGGGTTTTCTCAAGATCATCCAAGAACTTATTTTTGGCATCTTCTCGAGAGGAATGTGACCATTAATTCAAAATTCTCAAACGATTTTCTAAGTCATGGATAATTATATTATTTCTCATTAGTATTATATGTTTTAAATATCGCCTATATATTAATTAGCACGAATTTCTTAAAATAAACTAGAAAACTTTATTAGGAAAAGTGAAATCTATATTGGGATTGTTTTTATGAAAAATCTTATAATGAATTAAGACTTATAACCCTTGTAGGCTTAGGGCAAAGAATCGTTTTTCGTTAATACGTATGTAGATTCACATGTTAAAAAATCATAGTAGCCTTATTAATTCAAAATGACTTGTGAAATCATATAAATTATTTAGGTGTGATAAAAGAGAAATTATTGTTGTGTGCACCATAAACTTGCATGATGATGAAATTATATTAGTTGAATAAAATAAGTTGTTTAATTATGAAGATTGATTGAACGGATGAAATTAGACTAATTTGTGATCTTATGAGAAGTTGATAAAATTGTTGACAATATGCCTTATGCGACTTATTGATTTAAATTATATTTGATACCGCTAGGACAATGGGATTTTCAGGTAGTTATGCTCTCACCTTAATTTTAGGAGTTCTTACTAGGTATGGGACTAGTAAGTATGTCTTAGTAGTTGCTAATACTTTCTAGGTATGGGACTAGTTAGTGTAGATTCCTATAGATGGGATATTCCGGGGTGAGGCTAATTTGTGTGTCATTCCATTGATTTGATAGTCTACACGCGAGAATGGTGGTACTTGAGGATAAAAATTTATCCGATATGAAATGATATGATGTACTTTTATTTTCGAGACCTATAGGTATGGGACTAGGGGTGGTCTTGGAGTATTTACACTCAATAAAAGGGTAGGGATAATAGTTATAATGAGAAATTAAGAATTAATGCCTAAGATAATAAATGGTTATTAAAATATATTTACGTCATCAATAAGTGTAGGACTGACAGAGTATGAGTTGGATGGCTATTGCGACATGGGTGCATGGCATCATCAATAAGTGTAGAGCTGACAGAATACGGGATGGATGGCTATTATGGCATGTCGTGCATGAATCCTCATCAATAAGTGCAGGGCTAATGAAATTGGGTTAGCTGGCTGTAGCAAGGGGAATGTGTGTGGTGAAATACTCTAGGTGGCCCCGAATAAGTGCAGGACTAATAGGAAGGTCAGTTGGCTATGATAGTGTCACTATGATCATAATTTGATTAATTTAATTGAATGGGATTGATCGCTTTAATATAACTAAATGACTAAAAAATAATAATTGGACTTATGGGTTGGTGGACTGTTTATGTGGGTAAACAGTGGTAATTTATTTTACTCTCATCATTAATATATATATCATCTATTTAAAATACCCTATTGTGATATTTGTTCATGTATAATGCTATTGTCTACGCTCACAAACCCTAATTGGGAATAGTAGCTAGTATTCATACTATGGCCTCTGACCCATTGCGTTGACTAACATTTTAGGTAGTGCTGGAGATGCTTCATAAGAGCGATTGGAGATATTTTTGGAAGGTGCAGCTGAAGAATTATTTTATCTGCTTTATTTCCATTCCGTCATTTTATTTTAAGACTTTCGTTATGGATTTGGTGGGTCACTCAGTTCCACGATTGTTTATGAATTCAGTCAGATATTTATAGTTGGATTATTTCATTATGGTTTGTTTATATTTGGAGTTGGATGATTGGAGATAACATGGTGATGGGTTTTAATATTGCATGAATGTTTATATGGATGGGAGTAAATTTCAATATTTTCTTATGGAAAAAGTTTTAAATGAATCATATTTCTATCACATGTTGAGAACTATAATTTATTTAGTGATACCGGGCGTACTTTGGCGGCGGCGGCTGGCCACCTCGCTTGTCATAATGGCGAGGTGTCACAGCGTCGTTCTGTATGCCCATAGGACACTCTAGAGCTCATTGATCCAGTTTCCTTTGACATCATCTAGTCTCTTATTCAATCCATCGAGCATGGTTTTGTTTGTTACTTCTGTTTGCCCATTACATTGTGGATGACCATGTGAAAAATGTAGCTTTTAAATTTTAGATCGTATGAAATAGTCTTCGAACTCCTGATTGTCAAATTGGGTGCCATGATAGGTGATGAAGGCATACTGCATTCTATAATGGAAAATAATATTCTTCAAGATAAAATGGAAGACCATCATGTACGACATATTTTCCAGGGGGTTCATCCTTTACCCATTTGGCGATGTTGTCCACTGCAACGACCAAGTACTTAAACCTACCTATGGTTTTGGGTAAAGTTTTGAACAGATCCAATCCCCATATTGCAAATGGTTAGGGAGATCTCATCAGTGTAAGAAAAGCACCAGGACGTTTGTGGATGGTGGCATATTTCTGGCACTGACAACACCACTTTGCATAGTCCACGCAGTCCGCCTTCATAGTGGGCCAGTAGTAACCCTGTGTGGATACTCGTTTTACGAATGAACTACCCGTTTAATGTGCTCCATAAGATCGCCTATGCACCTCTTTTATCAAATCATTGACTTCCTTTGGGTGGAAACATCTGAGCAACGATGTGATGACCCCTCTCTAGTATAAGACTCCCCTTTTTACGACGTATTTTGCTTCCTTATATCGGAGCCTTCTTGCATCTTTAGGATCTGTTGGTAATGTGGCATGCTCCATATATGCTCATATGGGATCCATTTATAATGTCCCTTATTCCATCTCTAAAAAGTTAATAAACTCTTCTTCGGTACTTCTATGCATAAGTATCTCTACAGGCACTGTTCTCCCTAGTTATGTCCTTATAATTGATGAAATCTAGGCAAGTGCATCTGTTCAGGTATTCTCTACTCTTAGAATTATCACCATCCTAACAGTTGGTAATTTTGATAACAAATCCTAAGCTTTGGCTAGATATTTTTCCATGGATTCTTCCTTTGCCTCATGGGCCCCTAACACTTGAGAGCCAGTATATGGCTAAATTTTATCGGTGCTAAGGGATAATGCCAAGACAAACCCTGATATAAGTTCTTCATATTCGTCTTCATTATTTGATGCCTCAAATTGGAATATGAGGGCCTATTTCACATCGATATTATCCAGTGTTGTGATTACTAGGCCTGCTTCGCAACCAGTAGCACAAGACGAGCCATCTATAAACATTTTCCAGTCTAGTATCTCTTTTGTAAAATTTTTGTTGACCAGATGACCATGTTTAAATAATTTCTTCATTTTCTCTGAATCGCAAAAAACTTCTTCTTGCTTAGCTGATGACTCCGGTACATCAGTGTTTCGGTCGATCGGATTAATGGTAGATCTATATCCCATAGGATTCTTCTAGATTTGATGGATAGGTGATCTCTCTTTGGAGAAGTGTTCTCAGTGTGTTATGGAGATGAGCTCTCTTTCGTAGAAGTCTATTTTTCCCCTTTTGTCATTGAGCTCTCTTCCTTAGAAGTCTGCTCGGCGGGATGTTCCTCATATGTGAACTCAACAACGAAATTAGTTATTACTTGGCCTTGTATGTACGTTCTAGGTTCATACTGGATATCATACTCTCCTAGTTCTACATCCCAAGCCATTAGTCTACTCGATGTCTCTGACTTTTGAACATCTTGGCGTAGAGGTAGGTTTGTCGAGAAATTTTAGGTCTTTACTACCACATATTTCCTTAAGGATATGATGGAAAACTATGGTAATATGAGTATATTCATCATATCTCTTTGGTTTGTCAGCCTTTTGTCTTTCTGCTCTTTCTTCTTCGAGCTTTCCATGGTTTTGGCTTTGGAGCTACTAACCTCTTTGGTAGCTATAATTTCTTTGGCGTTCATAATCTTTCGAGCTTTGGCTAATCACTTTATCATCACCTTGGGTGGATCCTTACCTAACTTCTAATACATCTTTCCCGACAATATACCACTCAATAGGATGTAATGGTTGTTTTCCTATCACAATCCATTATATGTAGCTTCTCATTGTTGAAGCGGATGATGAACTCTCGAGTCGTCTCGTCGGCCTTCTACTGAACATTCAATAGATGAGCCTCCCTCTTGCTGGGACTTGTTTCAAAGAAGAAATTATTAACGAAAAAATCGTTCAACTATTAAAAGATTGAAATATGCCCTCACGTTAGACTATTGTACCATATTTATGAGGATCCTGATAGAGTAGACTTTTTCATGTTTTTCGTCATTGTTTGAAAGTCCTCTAATAAAAAATCTCAAATTCCTACAAAATATAATAAACTAAAGTGAAGTGGTAAGTGAGGTATCAATCCACATCAAAGGAGTGAAACGAGAGGAAAAAACATCTAATTCAAATTTTGTATTATCTCTTTTTGGATTTTAGCTTTTTCTATTTTTTTATGATTTTTCAAGATTAAAACAATTTTTGAGGTTAAGGATGAGTTAACAAATAACTAAATAAAAAGGGGTAATCAAACTAAAATAAAAGTATGAAAAATATAGACTAGCGAGTGATAAAAATGAGTGAGATGTAACTAAATGAGAGAAAAATATTCAAGGGATGGAAAATCCATCGTCAATTCACACAAATTTATCTAACTTGCACTATTTTAATTTCATCAATTTCCAAAATATTCATTTAATTAAAAATCTAATTCTTATTACACTAATTAATTAATTGAATATTCTTTTAGAAAACTAAGTTTAATCCCCACAAGCACTACTCTAAATGAATTAAAATCAATCAAATGAATCACCTGCTAGGATCGATTCACCAAACTAATTTTAAATAAACAAAGTAAAAACAAGAATAGATGAAAATTATACTAAAATTTAAATCAAGTGATAAGCCTATCTCTAGTTTGAATCAAGTGATCAAATAATAATACAATTTTCAATCATTTCTCAATGACTATTTTTCATTTCTCAATGTGAAAATAAGTAGGAATTAAATTTACTAATCAAAGAAACTAACAAAATTAAAATTGACAATTAAATCAAATTGGATTCTTGAGATTTCAATACATCCCTTGAATGGGATGATTATCCCCCCATAATCATCATAAAATAAAAATTAGAATCAATTAAGAGCATAAAATGAAAATTAGAGAGGAGTAATCAAACCAAAATTGCCTTCAATTGCATTAATTGTTCAATTCTTCCATCATCTCAATTAATTAAAAACACTCAATTTATTGAATTTTTTCTCTAATCTAAAAAAACAAATAAATAAAAAACTAAACTACTAAAAAAAGAAAAATGGTGTTTCTCTACATAATTCTCTCTCTAGCCTAACTCCTTTTTTTTTATTTGGGTCTTCTTCTTCTTTAAATAGTAGACATGGGGTTAAGGGTAAATTGGAAAGATTAATGGTGTAAGAGGGTGTGTGAGGTGTAGGCTGAGGGTTAATTTAGGATTTAATATAAGGTGCATGTGGATGGTGAGGTTATGAGAGATTTGGGATAAAAATTTGTTTTGTTAAAAAGGGGTTGGGGGTATTTTTCAAAAAATGGGGTTTAAGTGGTTTAAACACATGTGGTGTTTTGTTTATTGGCATTGGTTTTCTTTTGGGATTTTGGAAGATGAGAAAAATAGTGTCTTTGAAATGGGTTTAGGTGAAATGGATCTTGTGGCTTGAAATGGGAGATGGGTATTGTTGGCAGGTGGAATAAGGGTAGCGGGGTCGGAGCTGAGTTTGCAAGTAACGAACCAGCGGGTCAGGTTAAATCAGGTTATGGGATTCCAAGTTTGTGGTTGGTGGCTACGATAATGGGTTTTGGGTTTCGAGTGCAGGTCACATAGGGGGTTGGTGAGGAGGGTCGCGGGCGGGAGTGAGGATTGGTTCCGGGTTTTAAACTCGCTAATGGCCGAGGTTAGTATGGAGGTAGCAGGGGAGTTCGGGTCAAGGCTTGGGTATCGGTGGTGGTGTTCGAGTTTGGAGGGATACACCGGAGATGGGTCGCCAGGTCGTTTCGGCGGGATTGGGTATTTTATGGGTCGTCTCTTGGGTTGCAGCGGTTTGGGTGCGGGTCTTGTGTTGAGTTATGGGGGCAGTGTTTTTAGTACTTAAGGCTTAGGAGAGAGAGAATGGGTTTGAGGTTTGGTTTTGTTAATGGACGTGAGAGGGTGAGGAGAGAGTGTGTGGTAGTGGCGAGTAGGGCTGTAAATCGGGCTGGGTGAGTCGGGTTTGGGGTTGCTCAGGTTCGGCCCGAACTCACTTACCCATGCTCAAGCCCGAGCTCGGCCCGAATTACTTTTTCTCACCTAGGCCCGAACTCGGCTCATATATATTATGGGCTTCGAGCCCGATTTCGGGCAGGCCCGATTTCAATTTTTTTCTTGTATTTCCATGATGGACATAATTACACATTAAAATCTAATTGATATTTCATGAAATAAAATATATAATTATGAAATGTATTAAATTAAAACGAGGGAAATAAGAGTGAAAACCTACAAATGCTTATTAAATTTCATACATTTAGCAAAATTTAATCACTAACGAAATCCTATTGTGACTTGAGCAATTATTAAATCAAATACCCATAATGAGAATAACAATAAAATCACAAAATGGAAAATCACATGTAATCTAATGTATTATGACAAATGATTTTTTTTTAAAAAGTCGTAAATGAAATAAAAGAACGAAACCTAATTAAACAATGTTAACATAAATATTTTATATTATATAAATTATTTATTTATTTATAAATATGAAGTTCGGGCTTCGGGCCCAATTCGAGCTTGGCGAGGTTCGGCTCAAGCTCGGCCCGAAATTCATTCGGGCTTGAAATTTTGGCTCAGGCTCGACTCGGCTCAAAGTCAAATAAAGCTCGGTCCGAAAATAGCGGGCCGAACGGGCGGGCTTCGGGCCTCGGGTGCTCAATTTACAGTCCTAGTGGGGAGGTTGAAGATGGGGGTGAGGGTGTTAGGGTGTGTGAGTGTGTATGGTAGTGGTGTGTGGGTGAGGAGTTAGTTAGGTGTATGTGAGTGTGTTAATGTGTATATGAGTGTAGGATAGTGTGGTGTGTGTGTGTTTAATTTGTAACTAATCTAAAAAAGGAAAAATAACAAAGCTAAACTAAAAAAAAGATCTTAACTCATAAATAAATAAAAATAAATTAAAAGAAAATAAAAATAATAAACCTATTAACTAAATGGACTCTAAATAAAATAAAAAGAAATAAAAATTTAAAATCTAAAAACTAAAAACTAAAGTCTTAAAAATATAAAATCTAGTAAATTACTAAAGACTAATCCTAAAAATAATAAAATAAAAATAAAGACTAAAATAAAAACTAATAAAATAAAAAAAATAGAAATAGAAAATAAATTCTAGAAAATTCTAAATAAATCTAAAATAAAACCTAAAATAGAACGACACAAAATAAAAATCTAGAAAAACCTAAAAAACACAAATTAAACACACAAGGGGATGGGGTGATGGTTTGGGCTAAGTTAGGCTTAGGTAAGGTACGAGACTCGGGAATTAGCTCCATAAATCGCACATTTTCCTTGAAATAAGCGTCAAACTTTCGCAAACGGCGATCAAGCCTACACATTAAATATTTATGCATATGAGACCCAAATTGCCAGGAATTTGCCATCAAAATACGTCTATCCGGGGTATAAAATGTACACTTTTGGGTGCTTATCACACCACTCCCAAACAGAGCGTTGCTAGTCCTTGATCAATAAGATAGAGAGAAAGAGAAAGATAAGAAACCAAAAGTGTACCACTTTCGCGGGCACTTGTGATTGCACTTAGCATGTGCAACAAGCCTTTAAACATATAAGTTGCCCTACAGGATGAGTTTTGTCTCATGAGAGTTTGTACGGAATATACCCATAAAATTCTTTATTTAAAAAGATTTATTAAAAGTCAGTCAATCTCTTATTAGACATAGAATAATCTCACAATCGATTGCAAGATAAATATTTTGAGAAATACAAACTAGAATTGCATAAAAAGTTAGCTAAATAAATACTCAAGGCACATCCTTCCTAGAACTCAATGTGTCTAGTGTGAATCAGTTAAAACGGGTCGAGCATCATCAGAGTAATTCTTAGTTCGCCTCTTCGGAATCAATGCTTCAACTTCAAAATCTCACGGATATATCTCCCTCAAACGAACTCACGAGTTTTGGGTAAGTGTATCGCTCTTGTGTGTGAGGAGGTGAGCAAATGTAATCAAGTTCAAACGTCTCTCACACACACATATGAAAGAACGTACATTTAGAAGGAACAGTGATCTCATGAAAGAAATGTTAATCACTATAGTGAGAACGTCGAGTTACTCACCACGTTGACTCGCATTTGCCTGAACACCTAGGGGAAAATATGGATGATTGTGGGTGAGGGGGAAATGAAATGAGAAGGATATGATATGAGGTAGATATGATGCATGTTTGATGGATGCGATAAGATTGTTTTATACTTGAAGAACAAATGTCTTTATTACATAAAAAACTAAATACTAACTACTAATCTTTTTTTTTTCTCTCTTTTCTCTTATTTTCGATATCTTTTTCTTTTTCTTTTATACTCTCAACATGAAAGACATTTCTCAAAAATGAAAGATGATATATGAATGGAGATGAAATGTGATGGTGTGGGGAATATGGAAGAATATGGGTTGAGTGAATGGGTGAAAATCTAGTGATCGGGACAAATTTCGAGACACGTGTTTCTTACAACTCGAAAGTGATGTCGTTCTTAGTGATCAAGCCAAAAAATTTATGAAAAATAATGAGATCCTACAATAATTTAAGTGCGAACCCAAAAGAAGTTGAATCAACATGTGACTCAGAGATTGCATAAAACACTCTAAAAGAGTGAAAAGCATAAATATCAAAAGCTAAAGTCTCTACTAGTGATCCTTAAGGTTCTCTTGGGAATTGTAGTACTCTTCAACTCTAAACCACAGTGATGTGATAAGTTCGCAAATTCTATTGAGTCTAGAAATTTACGGTGCAATATGCCTTGTTATGTATTACATAAGTTATTTATAAAAAGATAAATCCTTTAGCTTGATTCCTAGACTTAAAAAGATGGATGACAGAAAATTCACATCAATGAGTGAGATGAAAGAAACAGCACGAAAATTTAAAAATCAGGTTTGAAAATCAAAATTGTTCAAAAGAGGTACGATTTTGATAAAATTTCCCACCCCCTAAAAAAAGGAACATCATCCTCGATGTTAAGTAAAATGCTTTTTAAAATTTAGAGCATAAGGTGGAAAGATATTTCCAGAATCAATCGCTAATGAAGTGGACAAATAAATCCAAAAGTAAACCTGAATAAGTGATAAAAATGCGTACAAGTCTATAAACATGGTAAAGCATTGGGTGGTGTGAAACACCACCCCCAAACAGGGTAAAACTCATACTAGAAACAACGGGCTGCCTCCCGGTAGAGCTAAGTTTAATGTCTTCATCCAGACCAAAGGGATCTCACCCTAAAGATAAGAACTAGGAAAGCGCAAGGTGACAAAAAAATCGGGTGATGAGAATCACCCCCAAACAAGACTAAAGCGTCAGTCTTGTTGGATAAAGGCTAAAAGGGTTAATGCACTTGTATGGAAAAGTGCATCACATGATGCAAAGCATTGGTGAACCATGGGCGGGTGGGTATTAAGGTAAGGGTGAAGAGGTATCGATCTCAGGCCGTATTGAGCCGAAAGGTAAGGGCAACAAGAGCCCTGTAAGTAGGATGCTACAATTGGTGAGGGAGGCAAAATGGTTTGGTAAGTGGGATGTGGTGGGGTTCATATAACGCACACGACCGTTCCATAAAGGGACGGTGATAATGGTCGCGCCATGACACGCCAGGGAGCTGTCGATGGGAAAAATCAACACCACAAGAGAGTATCGGGCATAGAGTAATTATACTAGAGAACGCCCGATAATGCATCTCATCTGTAATAGAATAAATATCGATGGTAGCCTATTACTATTCTACATGCAACACCAGGTCAGTGTTGCTATCATACTTTGGGGTCACCACCGACGATTTAAACTTTGAGGGTGTGGGATTACCCACAATTGACGGTGTGAATAGAGACCCTTTCTCAAAACCTATATGCAAAGGATCCTTTGATTTAGTGATTTCCCTTACACAATCTTCCATACACTAAATTAACCTTTCAAGGGTTGGTTGTCCTACTCGACTATGGTTATGACAGACATACCTAGTTGGCTATGGCTTTCTGCTAAACTCTCTTTCTTGGAAGTCTGTTTGGCTCATGCTCACCTTTGTGCAATTGTCCTAGGTTGGGATGAATACTCCATTCCTATGGTCATAAACCTTCTTGATTCTTCCCCACGTTGTCTAGGTCTTGCTGGCTCTCTGTGATATTTCCCCTTCACTGCTTGTGGTCCTAATTGATCAAATACAGAACCTCTCCTTAACGTTTCCATCAAGCTCGATCTTTATTTAGATAAGTTTTGTTCGTCATTAAATCCCATGGTTTTAAGGGAAAAGTTAGCTCCTGGACGATATGACCAATCATCTTGTGATTCGGAGTACCTGGACCTACACCCTTATTTTAGAGAACCCCAACTCAGCCTCCTTAGGCTCTCTAAGGTCAAGTCACAGTATGTTTGTTGTCCTCCTCAATAGGTGGAGGGAATTGGCATTTATACCCTCCTTCCTAGGTGCTCGCCCCCCGTAGGTTTGGCGAATTATCCTTTAAATCCTTCTTAACCAGCCTGGAGTTGTTGCGTCAGTTGCTTTACACTCTCTTACATTGCCTTTTTGCATCTCGCTAGGCTTACCGAAATTCCTTGTATACACCCCATTCCAACAGGAGTTGGGGGTGATAGTGTTTCATTCGTCCAGCTACTTTCTGGATTTTCTCCCATTTTTAGAGACAATGTATCTGAACAGACACAAATATGGGGTTAATAGATAGGAGATGGTAGGAAACAACAAATGGCGTATCAAATTTCCACAGACGACACCAATCTGTTATCATCTAAAATTAGTAGATGGTTTATAAGTCTTAGCGGATAAATATCAATGATGAACAATAACTAATAAAGAGATTAATGGTCGTGATTGAAGAGAAAGATGAGAGACGGAAGAATAAATAGGGAATTAACATGGTTCGTCCCAATGTGGCGCCTACATCCACAAGTGCTATACGGGTATATGTTATTCAATTACGTAAAAATTCATTAGACAAGTGAGTGCAAGGTCTCAAAGTTCTCTCCAGTGTATCTCTATAAGTATATTAAGTATATCAATATCTTATCCCCTTTCGGGTGGGATTGTGTGCTATTTATAGGGGAGAGAGATTAGGGGAATAGTTGGAGTGCCTTTATAAGTCAGGAAGTTACACCTTTCTACATTCCAAGAGATGACTAATGATGATTCAGTTATAATTAACATAGAGGGTGGGTTGTTAACCCACGTGTGTACACGCAGAGTTATCAATATTTCTTCATGTGAGACACAAGTGCCTTGGTGTGTATAACTAATAACATCAGTTCATTGTGGTTAATTAGCCAACCAACTAGGAACATCACTGAGCCGACTAGAGATATAATAAGCCAACCACATTTAATGCGTAAGACAAGCATTTTATGATGACTGGTGTCACAATACTATTGGTCCAATTCATACTCTATATTTATAGTACAATAATATCCCTCATTGGACTTTGAATCTAAGTTCAGTATAATTTGAGTTTGAGAAAGTAGGATAATACGGATTACTCGTATCTTAGTCCAAATGGATAAATTCAATTTTTAGAAAATTTTATCTTAATTTAATTTAGTGAACATGTGACAAATTTATGAAGTCAAATTCCAAACCAACCAACAAAAAGAAGAATTGGAGGAAAAATCATTTTCGGGCAAAACCATCGATTTCAACACTATTAAAGAATTTGACAAACACAAGAAAACTTACAAACTACATAGAGATCCACTAAGTATAATGAGTATATATTTTTAAATCTTCAATATATACGTAACACTCCAGCATCATCCACAGTAAGCATCTCTTGCCTCGATATCCACTGATCAATCTCGAGAATCTCAATTCCTTTCTTCTTCAACAGTAAAGCCTCCACTCCATAATTTAGTAGTAGATAAATAAACTACTAGGGTTTTTGAACTTTTAATTTGTTATTCTTGATTTGAAAAAGTTATCTTCAAAGATCCAATGGGGTTGGATGAAAAACGAAAAGAGTTTGATCACTAAAAGAACTCTAAAATGGCTTCTTAAAAAGTCTAAAATGGCTTTTTAAAAATCTAATCCCGCATATCTATTTATACGGAAAGTTGTTGCAAAGAGATAGGCATTAGAGATTTGAAAAGATATATTTAAAAAATAAAAATACGAGTACGCGTTCAAGTGAACTGCCACCAAGTTCATACTTTCAATTAAACTTCGAACAACATTCCAGAGTGTACCCAAAAAGAGATGTTAAAGATCTAATTTGAACGTAGGAATCTCATTCTAACAACGGTATGCAACTCGTTCGAACGATGTACCAATCTCATTCTAATAAATTAGCGAGTTTTCAAAAATTCTTTTAAAAATTGTTTTAATACATTTTAAAAAGTTTTAAATGCAAACTCTTTAAAAATAACCGTTGGATAATTAAAGTCTTTACCAAACCACTTCATAAGTATTATGAATGTTGCTGAGATGAATGATCTTCAATCTTCCAAATGTAATCAACTTCTTCTCTTAAACGTGAAAGTAGTCATAAAGGTGTAATGGGGTGTAACGGGATAATCCAAATAAATTAAAATTGAGAAATTATAAAACATGCTCTTACAAATTTACCCCTTTGGATATTCCGATACAAAACACAAACCGAAGACAAATTGACCCCATGAAATAAATAAAACTAATGCCCTCCCAAATCAAGAAACGGAACTGCATAAATGTATAAGTCTTCAACTAAAAGTCTTCTTCTTGAGTGGTTCATAAAATCATTATCAAGGTAGAATAACCTACATATAAGAGAAAAAAAATGTTCTTGGCACATACGAGTTAAAATAAATAAATAAAGTCCCCTCCAATTTATTCTCCCCCTTTTTTCCCATAATAGACAAAGAGTAAGGAACTAATCGTGAAAGTGTTTTCATCACTTTAAGAAGAAAAAATATAATCATAAATACGATCATTAAAGCACATGCAATGAAATTCCAAATGGCATACCATATATTTTGATATTTTTCAAATTTTTTCCACTATAAAAACAAGGTATAAAAAGTAAAAAATACCATGGGATAACACTAAAATATCTTAATCGTGAAAGAGAAATGAAATTGTGTGAACATTCTCCATAGGCAAATCAACAAAGACATTCATAACATAGGTGCACGAAGTCATCAGATACTATAAAAAAAGAACACAATTTCAACCTTAGGAGTAAAAATGTTGAACTTAAACGAAATTGACTTGACTTAGCAACATGCCATGAATTTAAACGCTTCTCAAATCAATAACGCAAAACTACTTTCTAAAACCCGCAAAATCTCACATATATAAAAATTCACTCTTAATTTTGAAGACATCATAATGCTCATATGTACCAAAGCATCAATGAAGTAAAGTTAATGGCCTTGACACTCCAGTTTTTGTGTGCCATTAATCTTCTAGGCTTTTTTTTACAAATGGTGAATTTTAACGCAAAGAGAATTTTTCTCTTTCGTAGCCCCTTCCATTAATTAACATATAATATTTTTTTTGGGAAACGAAATCCGGGCAATGGTTCTTATAAGCACAACTTATCTCTAGTACATTTGGATTGTTATTAAGCACGATTGAGATGAGAACATCGTATTCGATATATAATAAGCAATCACAATGTTCAAAAAGTTTATGCTTATGTCCAATAAAGGTGATAAGGAGTCTAGCATGAAGAAAGTAATCATCAATGAACATTGAAATGTTATCCACACATTATTGAGCACGCTAAAGAAATGAAGCCATGTCTCAAAACACCATGAAAAATTCACATGAATGGACGGAATGTAGGGGTGATCCGAATATCTGAAATTCACATCCATATATGGTGAAAACGAAAATAAAAAAATATTTTGCCTTTTTCAAAATTTTATCAAGGATAAATCTTTTTGGAATCTTTCATACGTTTTCTAAAAGATCAAAAATCTTTTTACATTTGTTTTAAAATATAAAAAAACAAATATAAACATATAAATACAATCTAGAAATAGGGATAAATGATATGAGCATGATAATCACCCTACACTAGATAAAGTACCCGAACTCAATGAATTGAGCAAATAACCAAAGACTTTTTAAGATTTTTGAATCTAAGTGCATCTAATTTTTTCGTGAAAATATCGGCTAATCGATATTCGATGCGCAAGAAGCTCAAGGACACGACCTTGTCCTCAACGAGATCACAAATAAAATGCTCACGTATCCTAATGTGCTTTGTATGGGAGTGTTGGATCGGATTACGGGATATATGAATTTCACTCATATTATCATATTGAATAGTAATTGTGCCTTGATAAATCCCATAATCTTCCAACATTTTCTTCATCCATAAAAGTTGTATGCAATAACTCTCAATGGCTATATACTCGGACTTCGCCTTGAACAATGAGATGAATTTCTGCTTCTTTATCAACCAAGAGACAAGAGCTTTTCTGAACTAAAAACACCTAGATGAAGTGTTCTTACAACCATAAACATCTATAGCCCAATCAACATCTGAATAGGCACACAAACGATCATAGGTATGAAAGGAATACCACATACTGTAGGAAAGAGTGCCACTCAAGTATTTGATGATACGTTTAAGTGGGAGTAAGTTCACGATAAAGGCAATGTTGGGACGACTAGTAGTCAAGTAGAGAAGACTACCTATCATGATCCTATAAAGGGTTTTCTCTATGTCCTTGCCTAAAGTGTCTTTGCTAATCTTAGTCGATGTACTCATAGGAGTCCAAGAGTGATTAACAGAGTCTAAATCAAACTTCTTCACTAGGTCCCCAGAATATTTGGATTGCGATATAAATATATCATCTTTAAGTTGATGCAACTGGAGACCTAAGAAAAACGTAAGATCACCAATAATGATCATCTCAAAATCATTATTCATCTCCTCCTCAAATGTGTGAGCATGTAGGGAGCACATAGATCCAAATATTATGTCGTCCACATTGACTTTGGAAATCAATATAGCACCACTCTCTCTTCTCACAAACAACGTCTTATCCACTCCCCCTACCTTGAAGCCACGAGCTAAGAGATAAGAAGTGAGCCTCTTGTACCAATCATGGGGTGCTTGCTTCAAACCATATAGGTACTTTTTAAAATAAAAGATTTGTCTCGGGTGCTTTGGGTATTCGAACACCTTTGGTTATTCCACGTACACTTCCTCTTATAGAATACCATTAAATAAGGAACTCTTGACATCTATTTGATATAATTTAAAGTGTAGATGACATGCT
Source organism: Sambucus nigra (assembly GCA_949130495.1). Taxonomy (NCBI): domain Eukaryota; kingdom Viridiplantae; phylum Streptophyta; class Magnoliopsida; order Dipsacales; family Adoxaceae; genus Sambucus; species Sambucus nigra. Next base: position 233,508,893 of record OX422215.1, read on the forward strand.
ATGGCAAGTAGTAAGCGAATGGATTAAACCTAGTAACATAAGCAAATGTCTCGTCTAAGTCTACACCCTCAATATGCATGTCGCCTTGAGAGACTAACCTAGACTTATTGCGAACTATGGTACTATTCTCATCCATCCTATTCTTTTAGATCCACCTGGTACCAATCATATTAGTATCTTTACATCGAAGGACCAACTCCCAGACATCATTCGTACAAAACTAAAGCAACTCATCTTGCATAGCTGATATCCAATCCTCATCCTTGAGTGCTTCTTTAAAATCATTAGGATCGACTAAGGAGGTGTAGAAAATATAACTAACCACATTCTCATGTTGAGCACGAGTCTTGACACCTAGTGTCAGATCACCAAGTATAGCGAAAGGGTCACGACTCTTTCGAATCCAAGAGGGTGTATCCTCTAAATCAAGCGTTCTGTCCACTGGGGTAGTACGAGGAATGATAAGATCGACATCGGGGGGTGCATCGTCCTCACACTTTGGGTTAAGGTCAGTAGACGTCGGTAGCTCATTGTCTTCCATAACCTTAGAGATTAAAAGGTTAAACACTTTATAAGCCCTACTCGATGTTGAATAACCTAAAAATATCCCTTCATCGCTTCGGGAGTCAAACTTTCCTAAGTGATCTCTATCTCTCAAGATGTAGCAAGTACTCCCAAAGACATAAAAATATGATAGGTCAGGTTTTTTCCCCATACACTACTCATATGGAGTGTGTAACGTCTATGGAAGAAGATATACCTGATTCATTGTATGGCATGTGGTATTAACCGACTCTGCCCAAAAACATTTACGCACATTTCTCCTAAGAATCATGGATCTAATTATTTCTTAAATCATCCGATTATTCCTCTCAACTATCCTATTTTGTTGAGGATAATGAACGTTCGAAACTAGTGCTTGAAGCCCACTCCATCACAATAGCTATTCATTTCATCTTCTTTAAATTTTGTGTCATTGTCACTACGCATCTAAATATTGGTGACATCATGTTGGTTTTGTAGGACACAACTGTTGGTTGTTAGGAACTCAACCGCATTGGACTTTTCTTTAAGAAACCCCATGATATAGTATTGTGAAAAGTCATCGACCGTCACGAGAATGCATATCTTACAACTTATGCTCTCCGTACAAGTAGGACCCATAATATCCATATGTTTCAACTCCAACACACGGGAAGTGGTAATGGTATTTAAATTTCGATGGGGACTTCTAATTTGTTTTCCTTATTGGCAAGGACCACAAACTGAGGAAGTTAGTTTCCCAATTGATTGTAATCTACGAACTAGGTCATTCTTCACTAATTTCTCAATGTCTCTAAAGTTCACATGACCTAGTCATTATTTTCAAAGGTCCATAGAGGAGACCGTGGCATTATTTCAAACAAAATAAGGCCTGAGAATTATCCCATAGAAATTACCATCCATCCTCACTCATTGTAGTAATATTTCATCGAAATGATCATATACGTTACACTTGGAGTGGTTAAACTTTATCGCAAAGTTTGCATCGCAAAGTCGGCTTATGAGAATAAAGTTCACTTTTAACCCTTTGGCATACAACACATTGTCTAGTTGAGGAAATCATGGTATTTCAACACAACCACGTCTTAAAATACTGGACCTACTCCCATCTCTAAAGGTAACTTTCCATTCCTTGAAATCTAAAAGGTCCATAAAATATGACTTGTCACCAGTCATATGACTAAAGTACCCACTATTAAAATACCATTGGGAAGTATCTTAAACCTTGAGAGCAATGTGAACAACAAGGGTTTTTTCGTATTACTTAAGTACCCAAGTGGAGGTAACCTTTTTTTCCCTTATCATTGTTGGCTCTAGTTGTAACGTTTAAAGTGTTCACATGACGCATAGACATTATTTAAAATTCTCCCATTAAGCTTTGAGAAGTGGTGACTAGGAACTCAACCTGCTCTCTAAGACTAGAAAAGTCACTATAATAGTGTGGGGGGGGGGGGTGTTGGTGGCGTCCGCACCCTCACAACACATTTTCAAGACTTAGTGTTGCTATTTTCAAATCTAGGTCTTATTCTCAAAATGACAGTCTTACGGCTGTGCGATTGATTGCTACGTGTTATGTTGGATGCGCATGAGGTGTTCATGCCACTCCTAGTGCCATTTAGGGGGGATATATGCCCCCTCGCGGCATGTTTTTAAGCCTACGTGTCCCTATTTTCAAATTAGGATCCTATTCTCAAACCCGGAGTTCCACGACTGCACGATCAGTTGATACGTGTTATATTGGACGTGTGCGGGGTATTCTTTCTCCCCGCGTTGCCATTTGGGGCCGAGGGGGTGGAATTCTTCCCCTCGCGGCACATTTTCAAGCCAGAGTGTTTCTATTTTCAATTTTAGGTCCTATTCTCAAACTGAGAGTCCCGCGACTGGGTTATCGGTTGCTACGTGTTATCTTGGATGCGCACGAGGTGTTCCTGTAACTCATGTTGCCTTTTATGGAGGGGGCGGCGTCTGCCCCCTATTGGCACAGTTACAAGCCTAAATGTTCCTATTTTCAAACTCGGCTCCTATTATCAAGATAGGAGTCCAACACTGCATGGTCAGGTGCTACATATTACATTGGATGCGCACGAGGTGTTCGTGGAACCGTTTGGGGGTGGGGGTGGAGTTCGTCCCCTCGCGGCACGTTTTTAAGCCCATGTTCCTATTTTCAAATATGATTTCTATGTTCAAACTAGGAGTCATGTGACCATGCGATCGGTTTCTACGTGTTATGTTGGATGTACACGAGATTTTTGTGCCCCTTGTTGTGCCATTTAGGGGGGATTGGTGGTCTGCACCCCTCGCGATGCGTTTTCAAGCGTAGGTGTTCTTATATTAAAATTCGGGTCCTATTATTAAACCGAGAGTCCCCGACTGTGTGGATGGTTGCTACATGTTATGTAGGACGCACGCGAGGTGTTCGTGACATTCATGGTATTATTTGGAGGGGTGGATTCCTCCCCCTCCCGGCCCATTTTCAAGAATAAGTGTTCCTATTTTCAAATCCGGGTCTTATTCTAAAACCGTGGGTCCGATGATTGCATGGTTGCTATGTGTTGTGTTGGATACACATGAGGAATTCGTTCCACTCACAGTGCCATTTGGGTGGAGGTTGGGTTGTTGGCGTATGCCTCCCTCATGGCACGTTTTCAAGACTAAGTGTTCCTAATTTCAAATATGGTTCCCATTCTCAAACTAGGAGTCTTGTGACTACGCTGACGGTTACTACATGTGCTTAAGTGCTAAAACAACTAGTATTTATCCGACATATTATCCAAGAACCAAACCAATAATTATCCTGTAATCCTTCTAACATACTATTCAATAACAAACCAATAACAATAATTATCCAAAAGCTAAACCAAACAAAACTAATAATTATCCTATACTCCTTCTATCATTCTAAAATATGTAAAAGATAATGCATATAAATTATATAAAAATGTTAGTTAAAGTAAAGAATACCAAGTTCCTGAGATCCAAGAAGGCCATTAAATAGAGTCTTATGAATGTGTGATTAGACCAAAATGATCCTGGAGCCCCTAACATATTCTTGTACATGTACATTTAACGATTAGTTTTTTTATACAATCTTCATAAAATAAAGTTAAAATTAACGTCCTACATGGGACAAAAATCAACATTACTAATATTCTCAAAATTTGGAAACTCTAAGTTTGTGACGAGGTTGTTCCATTTTGAAAATTATCCTTAATCAAACTCAAGTAGATTGGTGGATAGGTAATTTCTCAAAATTAAAATTACCTATTTACTGATCTCCTTGAGTTTGAACATGGATAATTTTCATAACAGAACAACTTTATCACCAATTTATAATTTGCAAATTTTGAGAATATCTATAATGTTGATTTTTGTCCCATGTGTGACGTTAATTTACCTTATTTTATGAAGATTATATCAATAAAATTGATCAAAAAATGTATATGTACAAGATCACATGGAAATTGATGGGTCAATTTTGTCGAATCACAAACTCATGAGACTTTATTCTCAAATAGAGCATCTTGTGAAAGGTGTATGTGCCCCCCAACATTCGATTGAACCGAACATATTATCAAAAGTTAATTTAATGACTCCAAATCAATATTTTGAGGGATGGAAATGAAAATTGTTCCTTAAATAATATTAGGTAGTCTCTATCATTAACATGTAAAAATATTAATTTGGAGTCATGTACCTTAACTTTCTATATTGTTCATGCATAAAGTGACCAGAAGATATTTTGCAAATGATTAGGGTAAAATGGGTATATGTCATTGTAGTCTTATTGCACACCACGCATGCATTACATAAGAAAAGTTTTGAAATGTCACAACTATAAATATACATAAATCATATTCGTAAATTAAACAACACATCCATAAATCAAACTAAACTTTTATACATAAAAGAAAAGTTCTAATATAGTGTCTATATCATAATAGGATTCAAATAAGATTGGTAATGATAAAATAATGTTTTGATACTCAATTTTCCTCTAAATCAACTAAAAGGTCCTTCAAATTAGGGTTGCCATCAAGAGATGACTAAAACTCTTTTGGAGACTTTAATGCGTATACTTGAGTATTCATACCCTTTGGTGCATGCACAACAATATACCAATTTCCATCGTTTAGGCATTTCGAGCAGAATACATTATTTATGTTCTAAAAGTCACAAATAAAATGCTCATCGACTATGCTATCTTTACTCTTCATCTTTGATAAATCTAACATAATGAGTTTGGAATGAGGATCAACTTTGAAAGCATTTGTAGAATCCTCCACCATCACCCAATCACAATAGAATGCGATTTTTTTAAAATCTAAGTAATCGAGTACTAGAATTTATTGCATTATCCCATAATAGGTTAGCACCGTATCGTTTGGATTTTTATTGCTTTTGCTAGTGATACAGGTAGTCAAGGCATAAATTAAAATTATAATGTTTCGGGCCAAAGTGTTTCCTCATATGGATCTGAAACGAAATCAAAACCATTGGTACAGAATTTCTTAAACTCTTTCGCATGAAAACTAGGACCATTTGCTAGGCGTGCAAGTCTTGAAGAGACATAACCTCTTTTTAAAAGCTGCATTTATTAATGAATTTGTATTAGGTCATATTTTTACCACACATGAATAAATAACCACACACATAAGAGGTAAAAATTACCTTTTTTGATACACATGCCTTAAAATTAGTTTTCGTGCAATTTCTGCTTTGATTTTGGGAAATTTCATTCTCATACTTCCTACGGTTAAATTGTAGAGTTAAATCATAAAATATAAAATAAATATAATTAAAGAAGAAGAATTCAGTAGATACTCACTCTTTTCTGTCTTCGACTTCATTTTGCAATTCGAAGACATAACGAGTTGCATGCTCATATTGTAGATTTGTGAGTTTCACCTCTTTAGGGTTTCCAAAAGGCAATTCATCCCCAAATTCATCAAGTTTCTCGATCACTCATTCTCCACGAGGATTGAACCTCTAAGCCTCTTTTGGCATATGTTCCCTAGCATATATCGATGATTACATGAAAAAGTGTTCTTTAATATACCATGTATTCTTGACGTAATGTTTGAAGGTTTTCATCAAGCGCTCAAAAGGATACATCCAAAAATACCTAATGGGACCATACAATAAAACTTCATCGCATAAATGCACAAGTAGGTGGATGTTGATATCGAAGAACGACAGCGGAAAGTATTTATCTAATGCACAAACTTCCTCGGCTAAAGTTGATTTCGCATCTTTAATGTGCCTTATGTTTACCACATTTGCATAAAGTCAGGTAAATACAAACTGATTTGCATTATTTATCGACGTATATCTTTGTATTTAGAGAAGCAATGCCTAAATAGCATAGGGATTAATTGGATGATTACGTGCCAGTCATGAGACTTGCACTTTTTGAAGTCATTTTCTTAGTATCTTACTATCTTACATGAATTACCAGAATAACCAATTGGAGTCTTCAAGTTGAATAATGTGTCTAAGAGGGTCTTCTTCTCAACAGTAGTCAAAGTAAATGCAGTGGGGGGATAAAAATTCTTCCTATTGTAGGATCAGTTTTTAACTAGAGTTTCTTCTTTATTTTCATGTCCTATAGATCATGGATGGAACGTTCTCCATCTTTTGAATAAGATCTACCCAAACATGTTCCTATCAGATGTTCTACAACATTCTCTATGTGCATCACATCAATTACATGACTTACACGACGATCTTTTCAATACGATAAGTTAAAAAATATTGATCGTCTGGACTATGGCTTTGCTTCACAAGGGTCGTACGAATCCTCCCTAGATTTATGTTTCAGGTTTACAAACTGAATGTGTTTACCTACGTACCTATTCCCATAAGTTAAAGATGATGTGTTATCCTTGACCTGATGACTAGAAAGTCGAGCAAGTGGTGTCTTATTCTCGTGAACGGCAGGCAAAAAGTTAGACATGTCATTCCTGAAAGGGTGACTGGTTGGCCAAAATCTACGATGACCTATATAAATCATCTTACTACTACAATGTAGGCAACCGTCTTCAGTTTCCTACCCATATATGAGACATCCATAATAACCATGAACATTACAATCGAGAAAGGTACCATAAGGAAGAAGGTCATGGATCGCCGACATCACCATTTCTTTAAGTGTGAATTCGTCACCCTTATGAGAGTCAAATGTCGTCACGCCTTTATCCCATAATTCTTTAAGTTCTTTGATTAATGGGAATAATATTAGATAATTATCATCATCGAGAGTTTTGGCCCGGGTATAAATAAACATAACAATGTGAACCCCTTTCTTATGCACAGTATTGGAGGGAGACTTAAACTCCCCATGAGAACTAGCTAATAACTCTGATTAGTACTTAAATTACTGAAAGGGTTAAACCCATAGGTTGAGATTTCAAGGTGTTCATTGCACGATTCCTTTACAAATTTATGGTGTCATGCATTTGAAATTTTCCTGATGAGTGAAGCAATCGGATGTCGCATCAGATTTTTAGCCACCTCGTATCGAGCATGCCATGTCATGGCCTTCACTATCCATATTCTAGTGAAAAGTCATTTTAACCATGGAATAAGTTAAAAATACTTCAAAATCTTTTGTGGGACTTGGAGAACTTGCGATATTATGCAACTTTGTCCTTTCCATTCTCACAAATCACATATACAGACTCACTGCATACAAGACACTCGTCATTCTCTTCATGCTCCTTGCGGTACAATATGAAAACCATACTTGCATGTGTGAATAGATTTGTATTTCAATCCCAAACCCTTCAAGTTTTTCTTCATGGCAGGACAATTATCTAGTAAAGTGTTCACTTTTGGGAGAATTTCTTTAACCCACTTAAGAATTTCGATTATGTTGTTACCAGAAAAACCAGATTGACTCTTCAAATTATGCAAACCAATCATTTCATATAATACTGAGTGATCATCATCGCAATCTTTATACAACGTTCTAGACGCATCGGCTTTGAACCGTATGTATTCCCGATCTCTTGGTAGTTGAGAATCAAATTATTCATTTACTTGGATATAATGTGCATTATCTATATCCATAGGTTAGTGGTTTTAATGGTTATGGACTCCGCAAGCATCATCAATTATGTCAATTAATGGATTATGTGTTGGTGAATCATGTACCACTTCCACTCGTTGGGGTTTCGTCACCCAATCAGGTACAAAAAATTCTTTCTGAACATAAGGTACATTTTTCACCATAGTATATCTATATTTTGTTATCTTGACAAATTCCCCACTTTATTAAGTGTAACTCAACGTCTTCCATTGACTTGTATTTTTCATTTATATAACTGGTGCATGGACATGAAATCTTGTTGCTTTTAAGATTTTTGTAAGAATATTTAACAAATTATTGAATTCCCTTTACATAATTATTTGTTATTCGGTTAGTCTCCCCCATCCACTCTTTGTATTGTGGGAAATCTATCTAATAATACTTAAATTTCAGTCATGTGTTGATAGATTAAAACAAATGTCATGTTGAATTCAAGGGATATTATTACAACTGAAATGAAAAAAATATTATTAAAACTCAAACAAAAAAAATATTCTTATAACTAAAACAAAAATATGTTATTACAACCGAAACAAGAAAAATATTAAAATAAATTAACCAATAGATAAACTGGCTAAGTGGTAAAAGAATTTCCATAATGCCACAATTCTCTCCCTTCCCCGCTGTCAACGTGCACAGGTGCATCTTCGCAACCATTGTATATTTCATCAACTATTATTTAAGCCTAACCCTTCAACAAAGGTCGTCCGTGTACTTTAGTTCTGACAACTGCGGAGATGACCGTGAACATGTCAGTAATCCTACTATTGCCCAGGTCTTAGAAATATAATTGTTCGCCATAGTCATCGTGAATGGTTGACGATAATCTAAGACCTGTGATAGACGAAAGCACTAGGAAGGGGAATGTTGTAGAAGGCGGCCTTTGGGAGGATAATGTTGAATGAGGCTTCATTTTGGAGGGGAATGTTGAAGGAGGCGTCATTTGGGATCGAAAAATTCCAAAGGATAGAGAGGGGAAACCTTGAGGAGGAAGGTAAGGTAAACCTTGTGCAGGCATTAAGGGATGACAACCTTCAATAAAAAGAGTCATAAGCTTCCCAATTTGATTCGTCGAAAGTCCCAGGTATTTTTAATCTCCTGGGTATCCCCATCGATCTTGGACCGTTGTTCCTCTTGGGATGATATAAGACTCCTGACCAATTAAAGTTCATCTAGGAGAGGTGTGGGGTGTCATAATTTTATTTTTGGCATATGTGATCCAACACCTCTCGTCCTCCCTATTTTGTCCTTTACAAAGGTCTAGGTAAAGGGCATTATTATCCAAGTCATTAAAAGGGCTTGAATTTAACTGAATGATAATGACCTCTATTGGTTTTAAAGTCTTATCCAAGTGCGGTGGGAATTTATTATCTTTTCCCCATTGAGCATTAACGTATAATTTTTCTCGATTTTGTTATTTACCGACATCTAGACTATCCTTTGTCCTACTCGACCTTTCATTCTTCAAATTTTCATAAGATTTGGACCGCAGCGTGTGGACATCAATTTTTTTGCCCTGTTTTGTTTATTCTTCTCCCTTTGGACAAGCTTCTTTTCCTGCAATTCATTCTCCAAAAATAATTACACTGCTCCACCAACATGTCAACATTATGAGGCACCCTATCTTTAAGCGCCGATATATCGGATCTCGATTCATCCTTGTGGAAATATCTATGCCGAAGTTTTCTTTGGTATGTTCTTAATTATTCAGCAACCCGAGAAAGAACCTTATGCTTTGACTTGTCGGGAAATGTAAACCTTCTTGGAGATTTGATCGTAGTGTCATTTTTTATGGCTTAATCAATAAGGTTCCAATTGTCTGCTCCACCGAATCCCACATTTATTTTTCCCAGTGACAAACATTGGTCTTTAAAGCTCAGCATGTCATTTTTATCACCTATGGTGTTATTCCCGAGAAGGGAGAATTCAATGGGCTTTTTTTCATTTGAGCTGGAGGTGCCGGGAGTGTTGGATGGGAGCCTTGGAGGACCAGGGGTTTGTTGCCTACTCATACATAGAGTCGTACTTGGTGTAGGGGAATGAACCAATGGTAGAATTCTGAATTGCTTAACGATTGGTGATGAGAATTCTTATTGTCGTGCATGATATGAGGATCCTCGTGGGGGTGTTACCTCATCATTTGGTACATTTTGGTCGCGGCCTTCTGACATTATCTATAAAATTTAAAAACCATAACTGATTGAATAATTATATTAATATGAAATTACAACTAAGTAATCAAGTTTTTGACTATATATGTATGTATGTATGTATGTATGTATGTATGTATGTATGTATGTATGTATGTATGTATGTATGTATGTATGTATGTATGTATGTGTATACCTTTTCAGAGTAAGACTTTAGAATATGTTCGATGTGTCAGATCTCCTACATTCAGTATTAGTTTTTAAAACCTTATGGATTTTTGCATGTGGCCAACTAGGAGGAAGCGTATCTATGATTGATGTATAGATATCTATGACATGAACTCGAAAACCAATCTTTTTCAACTTGTTGGCAAGATTCAATTTTATTAACATATGACGCAAGACAACACAGTCTATGACAATGCTCTCTGTACGCAGTTGTATCCATAATGGGTGAATTTTTTCTGCCTTGTCTAACAACGTAAGCAAGTTAGGGCTACATCTAGATTATATGTGTGGAATATATCCTATATAGAACTATCCCAGCTTTCTGGTAGGAAAAATAGAATACGATTGAACAGATACTCTTGCTTGATATCAACTCCATGATTTGAGGTAGTTAAATTGTTTAATCTTATTAATCCCATACCTATAAATTGGAGTACCATTTATATGGCGCTCACGAATAAAATAGGTATATGTGAGGTTCAATTACAACCTCTTGTACTTTTGTTGCCAGTGATTATCACTGTGCCTCTTTTTTCTGTGATTAATATAAGAGGGCCTGAATATGATTCCTACAAATAAGGGATCTAATTAATTAATAACTATTAATTCTAACATATGAGGTATAAAGGTATATTAGTTTGATTAAAGTCTTGATTCATCGCTACCTTTATATCAACCCCGTGCATGTTGGATCTCGCCGATGTGAAATCCATAAGTGTTAAGACACATTTTGTTATGGTTTATTATGAGAGAGTTTAAAAGTATTTTTGCATTATCAATCCAAGAAATACAACATACTATCCAACAATCAAACTAACAATCAACAATTATCATGTACTCCCTTTATCATTTACGTGATAAAACATATACCCATAATCACAATATCTCACTAAAGTATGGTCATTTATCAATAAATATATACATAAAGATTAGGGTATCAATGTTAACTAGGGTTAAAATAAATAAATATAAACATATACATGAAAATCAGGGTTTCCATTTTAACTAGGGTTAAAATAGATAAACATAAACATATACATGAAGATTATGGTTTCAATTTTAACCAGGGTTAAATTAAACACACATTAACATATACTCTCAAATTAAGATTTCAATTTTAACCAGGGTTAAAATAAACACATATTAACATATACTCACAAATTAGGATTTTAATTTAAATAAGGGTTAAAATAAATACACATACAAATATACAAGAAGATTAGGGTTTCAATTTTAATTAGGTTTAAAATAAAGAGACATTAACATATACACACACACTGCATATATACACAGAGATGGAGGAAATAAGGGACTAGTATAAAAAATACACATGTGCTAGTATAAAAAAAAAGTGGTAAAATGAATTCTATACAAAGTATAGGATAAATTTTATAAAGTTCTTTCTCTCATCAAAATTCTATCTTTTAGGGTTTGAATCCATATAATATCATGCAAATATTCAATGAAAGTTCCCTCCCCAATTTTTTAGAGTAAGTCCTCTCCCTTAATTTTAAATTTAAAGTTAATTTGAGATGTTGACTCTAATTTTAATTAATACAATGTGTAACACCCCATGATTTTAACCCAATAATAATTTAAATTAATTCGGAATTTGGAAAAATAAAATTTTTGGATTTAATTATTTTTAGGAATTTAAAATGTGAGATTTTATTTATGGAAAGCAGGATTTTAGTCGGAATTGAAATCGGGTTTTTATTAATATATATAAGTTTTAGGGCATTCTTAGGCACCTGATCAGACCGAATCGATTCGGCCTGGAGGGCGAATTGATTTGGAATGGTTAGTGTCGGTAGGTTTGACGTTTTGTTAAGAGCTTAAGGTAATTACAACTCTAATCTTTTTCCATATTAAAATAACTCGGGGTTAGACTTTTCTAAATACTTTTTCACAAAATTTTCAACCAGAAGACTCCTACATTATTATCACCTTTCATATACAAAACCTAACCCCAAATTTAATCAAGATTCAACTCAAGTTTTGAAGGCTTAATTTGTATTTTCTCAAGATTGTGGAGGAACAAATCTTTCTTAATTTTTTGAGAGGAATGCAACCGTCCAATCAAAATTTTCAATCAACTTTTCAGGAGGCATAAATACTTATATTCTCTCTCTTTATTATTATGCATTTTAAATGTCACCTAAACATTAATTTACATGTTTTCTCAAAATAAATTTGCAACCTTAATTAGGAAAAGTGAAATCTAATTTGGGACTGTTGTTGTGAAAAATATTAACTTGAATTAGGACTCGTAACCCTTATGTGCTTAGGGTAGAGATTTGGTTTTGTTATTATTGGGGTAGGTTTACATGTAGAAATTCATTGTTACGCTATTTAAATGAAAAAGGGACTTGTGAAGTCATATGGAATTATGTTGGTATGATCAAAGTAAAATTATTGTGGCAATTTTCTCTCGGAAATAATTTACCCTCTCTTGACGCATAAATCAAAATGTAAGAGTGCAAAGTTAATTATCAAAGGGACATTTAATATAAATAAACTAATTAAAGTAGGATTAACATCAAATAATGGGATCACCGCACCCCTTGAAAGGGATTTCTAGCGTAACATGGTGATAAAACACAATAAATGTAATATTATCAATAAACTAAGCATGGAGTTAAACAAACTAAAGATAAGATAAAAAAATTCTTAGAATCAAGTCTCCTTGAATTGCAAGTTGAACTCTAAACTCTTCAATACAATCCAAACTCTCACAATTTAATCCTCACAAGTTCTTTAAATAAAATAAAATATATATATATATACAAAGGTGTTTCTCTCTCTATTTTATTTCTATACTTGTCTTCTTGGTCTCACTTGAGGGTTTTCTGTCTACTAACTCGCTACGTCCCATATTTTACCTTTTTTTTAGTTATATTTCACTCACTTTTATCACCAACTTTTTAGCATTTCTTTACAATTTTCTTCTAGTCTCATTACTTGTTCTCATTTAGTTTAGTTAATTCACCATCATCACAAAATTATTTTAATATTAAAAAATTCATAAAAAAAATAGAAAACAAAGAAAAAGTAAAAAAGAAAATAACTAGAAAAATGAATTACGTGACTTTTCTTGTGTTTCACTCCTTAGAGTTGGATTGATACTCTTGCTTATCGCTATGCAAGTTTATATTATGTTTGTAGGCTTTCAAGAATTTTAATTGGAGAGGCTTTCCCACAACAATACATAAAAGCCTACTTATAAAATGGCAATTGTTGGATAAAATAACTTGTGTTAATTACGATGATGGGTAGAACGAATTAAATTGAGTTTAATTGTGATTATATGAGAAATTTTATATTTATTGATAAATTGGATTGTTTGACTTATCCTGTTAATTGTACTCATCACCATGGGGACAACGAGATTTCGGGTAGTATGTTCTCACCTTAATTTTAGGAATACGTGTTAGGTATGGGACTATTGGGTATGTCTTAGTTCCGGTTAACACTTTTTAGGTATGGGACTAGTTGGTGTAGATTTTCACGGATGGGATATTCTGAGGTGGGGTTGATTTGGGTGTCGTTTGGTTGATTTGGACAGCCTAGGCGTGTGACTAGGAAGAGATAAATTATAGAAATTCATCGTATAACATATGGTAGGACGTGCTTGTGCTTTGGATACCTCTAGGTATGGGACTAGGGGTAGGTTCGAGGATTATGTTCTATAATAGGGTGGGGCTAATTTAAATTACTGAGGAATTGAGAATGAATGCCTAAGATAATAAACGGGCATTAAAATAAATTGGTGTCGTTAATAAGTGTAAGATTGACAAAATAAGGTTTGGCTGGCTATTACGACGTGTGGGTGTGTGGCGTCATAATAAGTGTAGGGCTAACAGAATACGGGATGGCTGTCTATTATGATGTGTCATGCATGGAACCTTGTCAATAAGTGCATGGCTAGTATAATACGGGTCGGCTGGCTATAGCGAGGGAAATGTAAGTGGTGTAAAACTTTAGACGGGTCCGAATAAGTGCACAACATACAACAAGCACTACAAAAAAAAATTCTTTTTACTATGGTGCTCCAGTCGTCTCAAAAAGTCCTCTGGCCATCTCAAAAGCCTTTTGTGATGCCAGTTGAGACGGCAAATGAGCGTAGTATTAGACCCCAGTTTTAAAATCTTTTTGAGATGGGAAATACGCCGTCTCAAAAGGTCATTGCTTATAGGACCCTTTTGAGACGGCTAAAAAACCATCTTTTAAATTATTTTTAGAGAAGGCAATAACCGTCCCAAAAGAGTTTATTTAGACGGTAACTTAACCGCCTTAAAAGGTCCTCGTTTACGGAACCCTTTTGAGATGGTAAAGAAGCCTAATTTTTGCGCCAAAATTAAAATTTCATCCATTCCATAATATGCTCAATATACTTTTAAACAAAAGCTCTTAAAAACAATATTTGACATCTCATTTGAACAAATATAACACACAATTTTCCATTCAACTAAAATTAGATTTCATACAAAGATAAAATAGACAATTTTAAGACTATGCCCACCAAACTAAATATCCCTACAAAATTTCACTTGTCTCATTAGAAAAAAATACATAAAATCCCGTCTATTCCTAAAATAAAATGATGTAAGCAAAGTAAACTCGCAATCTTGAACCGTACAACCTCCATCAAAACGACTTCAATGACTTGCCTTGTCCATAAAAAATTTCGACCTGCAATAAAATTTATTTAGTGACAGTTACCTTAAATAAGAAGTAATCTTTTCTAATAGTTCCTATAGATGACAATCTTTCAAACCTTATCAAATTTGTATATCTTCATATTATTAACTCTTAAACACACTCCTTTGTTTATTCATGAAAACCAACTTGTTTAAACATAAAAAACAACTAAAAAACAACTGAAATAGCCACAACATTATAAACAACTAAGGGAGGAATAGACAAAATATATATCCTACCGAACACTCCATCACATACATATATAAAAATAAAATAAAGATGTGTTATTACCTAGTCGGTATGGGTCGTTGACGTCTCCGATTGGGTGTCACTAGGGTTGTTGGTTGCAGTTGCAACACCTCACTCGGGTGGGATATCAATATATGTGTATCTAAATCGTCTTCCACTCATGTTGTAAATGGTTGTTTCTCAAGTGATCTTTCCTTGACAATGATATCGCACATATTTAAACGACGCCGACGTTTTCCTTCCATGGATCTGTGTACGTATATATAACATACATAATCAACTTAATTACACAATAATAAAATTGAGAGAGGGATTATTCACGTTAATTGTACATGAAACAAACATGAATTTGTAATTGGGTTATTGATCCATTCCTCTCTAAATCGTCTTCCAAGTGCATAAAAAATGAAATCGGAGCTTCTACCACTTCAGCATTCCTATCGGCAGAAGATGAAACAACACTACCAATGAGAGTCTGTTAAAAACCCGATTAGCATCACGAAAGTCAAATTTAGAAATAGTTTTATGAGATTGTGGACATAAACAAATAAGTGACTCTTAAAAGGAAAGCACACGGAGTATAAGTGCCTGCGTAATAAATAAGATGTTACGGTAGACTACAGGCCTGCGTAATAAACAAGATGCACCACCGATTATAAGTTCTCATAATCAAACCAAAATAAATAAACAAAGATGTTATGCAGATAAATCATCAGACGTCATTTTATGGGGTGTTTGATGAAAGATAGGGGTTAATCAATAGTCCACGTGTTCAAATGAAGAGGAAAAAAAGAATCCAAATTACGGCCTACAACTTCCATTAAAAACAGAGATAGATGACAGGTTCAACCTATAAATATAGTATACACAGCTGAGGGGAGGTGGCTTTTGCTGACTAAGGAACAATACCAAACAAAGATTCAAATGAAATTTTGGAAAAAAAAGTCAAGGAAACAAAGTTTACAATTACTGCTTTTTAAAAATACAATATAAAAGCTCTCGAAATGTATTAGAACTGCACTCATTTTAGTGTTGGTCCTATATGGGTTATATATAATCACATATAACCCAATATCTTAAATTTTATTAAACGTGGGATTTTGACTATTTCGACCAGTTTCTTACTGTTAAGAGTTAGTGAAGGAATCAAAATTCAGAAATATAAGTAGGAACTTCCATTAGCTGGTGAAAAATAATATTAATAATAATTGATTTATAAATGACTGATAGCTTGATGTTTGTTTAAAGGCAGTAAAAAAAGAGTGGAATGTGAATAAGTAAGAAAATGTAGAGGTTTTGAAAAAAAAAAAAAAAACTGACATACATGGGTGTTTGATTGCTGGAAGGGGCGACTGGCAGTTTGGTTGTGGCAGTTTGCTGGACGGATAGTGGCGTAACATGGTGGTGGGCACAGCTGTGGCAGTTTGGTTGATATTGCTAATGTGTCTGTACCCTAAATATGTGACCATCAACATATATTAATCATAAACAACAACAATACAACCTTAATTATACTTGGTTTGGATGGGGTGATGCATTTTTTTGTTTGTTTTAAAATTTTGAATCTATAATTATGTATTTTTTGACAAAAATAATGACTAATTTATAATTGAATTGGAAAAAATAATTTTTACAATTTTATATTTTATTAAGGTAAAAAATATTTTGTTGTAAACCACATAAGGCATCAAAGTAGACTTGAAAATAAAATATCACTAGTCGGGGTATTTATAAATCTCTAGAAATTATTCAATTTAGATCAAGCTTCATTCTGTTATATGGTAACACGATATATGCCAATCATGTATTACTGTTATAGGACGCGAGAAGTAGGATTATTTGTTCACATAGGAAACAGATAAGAGTAGATCAAGTACATAGCTTCTAATGGAAAATCTCGAAACGTATTTAACGCAATTTCCTTGACAAACTCTCGCAACTCATTAGTAATGCCAAATGTCTCGAGATCCTCAGATTGCACCTCTTGGAGGTTGAGGTTGAGTCGATGAGGTTCGAGAGAGGTGAGGTAGGAGGTTGAGCTGAATAACCTCATTAAAAGGCCATGTTTGGATATCAACATTTGTCCCAATTGCATAATACCAAGAGAGTCTAGCCTGCTCAAACTGTTGTTGCCCTAGAGCCACCACGCCTTCATATAAATCCGACTTGATTCTCAATGCCTCTTAGTATCTCTTTCCTACTTTTGAATATTCCTCTTTAGCCCATTCGTACACGATTTTAATACGTGAAATAACGGATTCTCGTTAAGAATCTTCAGTGAAATAAACCCTTTTTTGAGCTCTAGACATGTGAGCATTCCGCCACTTGAAAAGGGTTAACGTCGCCATTTCTTAGAACACGAAATAAGAGCTGTGAAAATAGTTAAAACAGTACATTGAATATTAACCGAGCCCATCTTTATAGATCAAAATAGAATGGTATATCTTTTATGGCTCGCTGGCAAATTTACCTTCATAGCAAATGATGCCAACAGTTGGTTTGTCAACTGCTAGTTTCAATAGCAAACATTTGGGACACGTCACACCTCAACCACTAAAAAACAACTAAGTAACAATATAACTTATAAATGTTTTGTCTTAATAAAGTTTTGATTTACCCTAGGTTCCCTCTTTGTGCATTTACTCCATCAAATTAGCTTGAGGTTCAAAACCTACTCAAAAAACCCAAATTCTATACCGAAACTAACTACACCAATTATTAACTGCAACACCTGATATGGAAGCAAGTACTACACGATATGACTATAATTCCTTTAAAACTGAGTTGAGCTATAGGATACATTTCCTTTTTTTACTATTTTCTCAGTACCTAACATATTAATTAATACAAAAAAAATAAACACTCACGTACAAAAAATAGAAACCACTAAATAGAATAGCCAAAATAGCAATATACATACATTGATCTATGGTGAGAGGATCTAGAGAGTGAGGGTGCATCATCAAGCCAAACCAAGCTTCCAAGCAGGTCTAGGAGTTAAATGTAAATCAAATTGGGGAAATTATAGGATGCAACATTAAGCCAAGCCAAGCCAAGCTTCCAAATAGAAACCACTTGAATGATTGAACCCACCAATGTTTAGGCCACAATACACGCTAATGTACACATGTGAACAATCAAGTATAGAGAGAAAAGATTACTCAAGAGGAACAACCAAAATCCAAACAGTACTAAACTTCGACAAAAATAAAATGAGAAAGTTTCGTACATACATATAGTTTTATGAAACATTCATAAACTTTGGTATGGTTGGAAAAACATGAAAAATTTAAAAATATGAACAATTCCTTAGAAAGATGTAGGACACCAAGAGTAGTGTATTTTAATGTGCCTCTTGATTTTTTAGATTCAAACAGTGGTGTTGATGTTCAGATCTCACATTCATAAACCCCCTGTTTTAATATGCTCACGTACACTAACATAAGATGATCATGGAGCTTAAAAGTTTGCTAACTCACACTTGTTTGACTACTCTATATAGATACAACCAAAGTCAAAAACACTAGAGATAATAGGAAATATGGAATTTTTGGTTGGTCCATTGAACTTATGAATATGATTCCATAAAATAGAAATCAAGTAAAGAAATTGAAGGGTATAGAAATTGAAAAAAATATGATTCAAGGTCTGTTCAGTAGGGCTCTTTTTAAAACAAATAGGGAACATTAAATCCATGATGATGCCTCTTTTTAAGGTCTGTTCAGCAGGTCTCTCCACATCATATTAAAAATTATAGGACAAATAAATGAGTGATAAAGAGGAGAATCCCATGAAACTTTTGGTTGAGATGGGGAGATACGAGAAAGTGAATCTTTGAAGCATAAGTTGCCTTTGGGATTCTTAAGCCAGATTAACTTGTCTTGAATTGGAGATTGAGGAAGATGAATGCCATCAATTTTAATTTCTATCTTAGGAAAAAAAAAATTTAAAGAATGGTGTAAGGTTAGAATTATTAGTTACATTGTCATTAGGCTCACCCCTATTAGATAAAAGAGTTACCAAACAGTTATCATTCTAAAATGAAATAGATTTATCATCACCAATTATCCATTGAGAATGAAGATGAATATGTTGAATAGAGCTTTTAATTCCAGCCCCGAGAGAAGACTTTTTGTAAGGGAAGTGACCATTAGGCTGAATTTAGCCTTGATAAAATTTGCACACAAAGAATTATAGTGGATTATACCCCAAAAAAAATTCATTAAAGCAGCTTGATTGAGATGAGAGAAATTAATAAATCCCAAACCACCTTCAACCATACTAGCACAAAATTTAGCCCAAGCCACTGTGACTAATTTTGAGGCAAAGATGATATCAATATTGAAGAAATTCCTCATCCAAATTTGAATATTCTTCAGAAGATTAGAAGTCCATTTATAAATGTAGAAGCTTTACAAAAGAAGAGGATGGATAACAGACTTAATGAGATGAGTTATGCCAGCTATAGCGAGGATATGACCTTGCCAGTCTTAAAATTTGGATTTCGCTTTGTCTAACTGAGGCTTCAAATAAGTATAGGGTCAATAGCTTTTGAATATAGGGACTCCAAGATATGAGAAAAAGTTGACACCTTCCTGGATATTAACCAAACTGAGAATGCTTATTTTTCTATTAGTATCCCCTAGACCAATAAACATTTTGCATTTGTTCTTAATAACCCCAACGATCTTTTCTTAAGGACAATGACACACCTAAAAGATTTATGTATCAAGTAATCTTTACGCATAGATGCTATAATAAAGACGAACATTTGCAAGTTAAGATTACGTGGTAGATGATTACGTGGGTTATATAGGAAAGCCCATCCACTTTTGTTGCACTTTCATCATTAAGGGAGTTCACTATTGTTAAAACCTCTTCTTCTTTAGGAATTTCATTAAGGGACTTGTTCATCTCATCAACAACTATTTTTGGAATGACATTAAGCAAATCATTGCAATTATAGCTACCTTCAGAGTTTAATAAATCTTCAAAATTATTAGTAAGCTCATATTTAATATCTTAACATTGATCGAATTGCTTTTGAAGTGTGTCCATTTATTAAGTTTCATTTAGTATGATTTTGTTTTGTAAGTGATCACTTGTCAATGGATCTGAGTGGAAAAGTAAGTGATCACTTGTCAATGTTTTGTTTCGTTTTATTTTGTAATGAATATTATTTGTTGATATGATCATTGATTTGATTTTCTTGTACAGGGATCAGATTCCGATGGAGTGATTAGTTGCAAAATCATAGATGGGATAACGTAGTTGTATTAATTAGGGGAAGAACAAATTCTGTGGAGAAATTTTCTAAAATCGTTACGGAGCTTGTACAATTTTGAGGAGCGATTTTACCATTTCTTCCATATAAAGCTGTGTCATTGAGAAAGTTAACGAAATTTGGTGGGTGAGGGGAAGAAAATTATTCACATTAAAGACCCTTGCATTGAGGAACTAAAATAATGGTCCACATCAACTTTATGGCCGAAAACAAACTTGATTTCCTCAGATGTAAGGATAGCCATTGTTGGGCTTCTGTTTAATCTATGGAAATAGGAAGTTTTTTAGGAAATAGGAGCAATATGTAGAAGATCGTTACAGGTGGGTAATTAAACATATATAGCCATATCAAAATCATTTGCAATAGAAGCATCCATTGGTGGAATCCTCATAATAGTAGACCAATCCATCCTAATTTGTGTAGGGTACAAAAAGTTGAGAGCTATGTGGTGACTCTCAATATGGATATTCTAAAAGAAATCCTCAAAATGATAGAACAGAGTAAGATGGAGTAGGGCATCCCTTTTTTATTTCCAATCCAAAACAGCCATGAGTGATTGATCCACCAGCAAGATATTAGCATAAGGGAGCAGGGCATCCCCTTATGCCAAATGATAAATTAGGGCATCCCCTTATGCCAAATGATGGATCAGGGCAACCCCTTATGCCAAATGATAATGCAGAAGTAAGAAATTAGAAATTAGATTTTAAGTAAGAAATTAGATAAGCACTTGTTCATGAGAATAGCTCCATCATTTGGATAAGCACTTGGTCAGTGAGAATAGCTCCATCATATTTTAAGTAAGAAATTAGATTGATTGATTTTCTTTGCTAGACATGTTTGTGGAAAAAAGTTGTGCATTTATCTCTTTCATTAACCCAATTTATTCTAAACTTTTCCTTCAAGAATTTTTCTTCAAAGTTTAAGGCCTCAATCATTTTGTTTTGGCAGTCAATCTCAGTTTTATCTCTAACGGGTGAAGGGACATATATATGGCACGTGGCATATATATGGGATGAAAAATAAACCAAAAGAAATGGAATATTTATTAAGAGGATAAAAAAGATGTCACGTGGCATAGTTGGATGAAGTATAGACTTAAGTATTGTTGTGCATTTTATAATATATAAAGATTATTAGTTACACCAAGTACACATATACCATTGAAAGATTATTAGTTACACCAAGTCTTGGGAGTTGCTTACTTTCGTCGTTTGGTATTGGATTGTCATAATTGTAGGATATTCGTTGATACCCAAATATGCCAGAAGTCCTAGCGACATGATTCCTCACCTTCTCAACATAGTCGACACTCAGTTAGTTTCCTTCCTAACAAAATCCCAATATTGAGGGACATAGTCATTAAAAAAAATATGACAATTGTAGTGCCATACTAGCCCAAATGTATACATGACTAGATATTGTAGTCCGCTAAGATTCCATCATTAGTTAGGTCCATAGTTTCACATTGATCTTTTAAGTAACATTTAATAATAGGTGTTCTAATTTTCACAATATAATTTTCATATATCTCTATATATGTTTGTAAATTGATATTATTTATGTTAGATCTCAAATCCACTGTCCATTATCAAGACTTGTACATTATTCTCACCAAATTACATGTCACTGAGAGTATAGTTGGATGATCAATATACTCGTACATTATATCAACGAATGTCCTACACTTAATGCCCTACACTTAATGTCCTACCATTATCAAGACCATGGAAACAAAGTTATTTACCTTATAGAAGTTGGTAGATGGCCCTTAGTGGCCACCTTATCCCTAGGGAACAAATAGGACGCTCTTAACAGTTAGGCTCTGCTTGTTAATCCACATATCCCAACTTACTCCCACTGACACTAGCACCTGTACAACGGCATTAGTAGCATGATTCTTTTGATCAATCAGATAAGTACATCATGACCCCATGATATGATCCTATGACCCAATGACATGAGTCATACCAAGTACATATTGAGATGTAAGCCCCACATGCATCTATTGGCATAGGAATTATTCTAGTTGTTATGGTGAAACATTTGGATTAGATAGTGTAAGACGCAATTCTTGTGCCCCTCATACTTTGTAAGGGTCCCCACTGAGGATCTCCCTCTATAAGACATTTATTGTTTCATTTTTTTAATTGTCAAGTAAATTCGACATGCCACATGACATGTTAGAGGGGTGACATAAGGTTTTCATGTCCATGAGAGTGTTCGACACGAGTACATCACCTCCGACGAAGTGCCCTTGCTTCATAAGTCCCTAACGGGTTTATGGGATGTGATTAAAACTAAGAAAACAGCATTGGATTATATGATCTAGCCTTTCCTTATCCTTGTAAGGTATTCAACGATCAAAGTATAAGCTTAGGGTACTGCAATTGCATTGTGTTATGTTTCCTTAAGCTAATTTGACCTTATATAGTCTGCCCCTTTGGGGAAGAAGTGTGTTGTTAATTTAATAGTACAATCATTACTTGATCCAGATTTAGGACTTCTACATAATGAATTCTTTTGTACGACCAAATATTTACTAGCATTATCTTCAAAAATCAAAATAGTTCCTTATCCAGAGGTTTAGTCTATAAATGCGATGCTTTCTTGATTCAGCTGACCCGTATTTACATCATTTGAAATATCAACACGATAACAAACATAACATAGTAGCATCTAGTTGAGAATAATTCTACATTTTTAATAATAGAAGAGAAATTAATTTTGCAACGCATACTACTTTGGGCCAAGCTACTTCATCATTGTTTTCAATTTTCACCCCCAAAAGCTCAGTTTAAACCCCAAACAATTATAAACAGTCAATAATTCTAACTTGAATGGCATAAACAACTTGCGGAGGACATGAATTAATTAACACAAACATCAATAATTCTTACTAAAATTCACACGAACTAGTAAACAAATATTCTTGTTGATTAATCTAAACGCTATACTACAACAACCAATTGATAATTCGGGTTTTCAATTGGTTCACCCTCAACCTCCTATCACCACTACAAATCAATCCAGTACAAAAATGATGAAATATGTAACATCATTAATTGATAATTTATGAAAAGAGTGCATACATACAACATGTAATAGGACACTCGTCACTGGTGGTGCTAGCTTCATTAGCGTTGCACTTTATACCTAATTCAAACAAAACACATTAATAAACACAAGATCAAAGTAACAAAAAATAATTATAATTATAAACACTCATGAAGATCTATAATATGATTCTTAAAAATAACAAAGTTGTACACAATGATATGTGCATCAGACACTCACAGTTCAATAACTCAATTAACTACAAACATATGATCCAAGTATTTTGTGTAAATTGAAGTGAGGGCTAGGTATTATAATGGACCCCAAGTCTAAAGACCAACATCATTCCACTTCTTGATTTCGAAACGATTTGATTTTTAGGAAGAAGGGCATTTACAACAAATTGGGGTATTTTTAACAAAACACTTCTCGCAAAATATGCATCTCGGGAGGGTTTCTTTTGCACTTTTATACATGGAAAATAATGTTTCCTATAAGGTTCCCTAAACTTGGATAGGGGAAAGGCCATTAAAATTATTAATGTACGATCATAAATTAACACATTGGATGACCTAACCCTTGTTGATAAAAAGGATTTTATTTACAAACATTCCAAAATCTATTAGATGACCTAGACCTTGTTAATAAAAAGGATTTTATTTACAAAAAATCCAAAATCAATACTTTATTCATGGAATGGTCACTGCATATCTAGACTCAAACATTACAACCATGAGTTAACTATAAAACCAAAATTTGAAATTGCCCAATATTTTATGATTTCCTAAAATCCCATTATGAATAAGTTCACATATAAGTCAGTGCTTTAATAAATGAATTGATATCTACAAATCCAACCCTTTTGGAAAAATGAATTAGCATTAATTCAACCAAATAGTTTAACATAACCTACCAAATCTAACTCTTTATTAAGAACTTGATATTTCTATGTGATCTTTTTAGTTTTAAGCAGGATATATAAATGGATGGGGATTTGGAATTTCAAGAAAGTCCAAAACTAGAACATTTAAATAAAATCATTTAGTGTTGTACTTAATGATACCAACTAAAACATATTCATAAACGTTAAGGGAAAAAATTAGAAATCCATATGCCATATTGCCAAGTATAAACTCACCTTTGGCTCTTGTGTTTTATATCTCATAGTGAAGGTGGTCAAGTTGGGTTCTTACGATATAATGCAGAAAAAATTACTATTCTATTATTATAAGTAATTTCTAATATAACAAAAACTCCAACTACCCCGCTAACTAACCAATTACATCAACATGACATCAAATTTCTTTTATATTACATGTCCTTTCATTTTAATAGCACCTAAACAAGGAAATTGGCAATCAATATATAACAAAACTAATTTGATGTCTTCAACCATAAAATATCACCTTAATAATTTTCAATTACACTTAACCCCAATTTTGAAACCCTAAGTATCTAGAAATCTACACCACCATAATCTCACCACAACCAAGACAAAAGGGAACACGACTTACCAGTAGTGAGTGCAGGGGGAGATCTAGGGCGAGCAACGGTGGCAGGCTAGAACTCTAGGGCAAGAGACGGTGGTAGAGAGCGAGGTGGTGAGTTTTTGTCCGGGTAGAGAAACAACATGCTCAGGTTTTTCTTTACTTTTTCTTTTTTGTTTTCTTGGTAGGAGGTTTCATTTCTATGAACAAGACGAGAGTTAAAATTGTGAAGGTGGGAAACTAAATTATTTCAGTCGTCTCATAAGGTGGAGTATTTGAGACGGCTCTTAATATGCTGTCTCATTAGCCTCACTTTATAAGGCGGTTGTGTTTACCCGTCTAAAATAATATTAGTTTTTGAGACGACTGTTTTACTCGCTTAAAAAATACTTTTTTTTTGTAGTGAGGGTCGGGTGGCTATGACGGTATCGCTATAATTATAATAATAATGTGAATAACCAATTTAAATAAAGATGGTGACTTTAGCATAATTATCGAATTGTGATAACATGTGGACTTAAACTTTTAGGGTGGCATAATTACGCGATTAGATGATAGCAGTTTATTTTATTCTCATATTAATAATTATCTCGTAAATTAAAATATTCTATTGTGGTCACTGTCTGGATTCATAGAACCTATTTGGGGAGAGTATCTTAGATTTATGCGATAGACTCTGACCCATTGCGTTGACTAACATTTCAGGTTTAGCGTTGGAGTGGCTGCAAAGGAGTGATTGGAGATATTTTGGAGGTGCAGCTGGAGACTCATTTATTTTAGATGCTTTAGTGGTTTAGGATTTATTTTCCATTTCGTTATATTTATTATGAGACTTTATTTCTAGATTTGTTTGGCCAATCAGTTCCATAGTTGTTTACGATTTATTTTAGTTATTTATAGTTGGATCATTTTATTCGAGTTTATAGTTATTTGGAGTTGGATTATTTTAGAGATTATCATGGTGATGGATTTATTATTGCATGAATGGTTAACTATTTATTGGATTAATTTGGCTATCATCTTGTGGAATGAAATTTTATATGTCTCATATTTGTCACGTACTAAGAATGACTACTTATTTCGTGACGCCCGGCATAGTTTGGCAGTGATAGCTGACCACCTCGCTTGTCACAAATACACACATATAAGTTTAATTTTAGGGTTAATATTATGGTTCATGATGGTTAAAATTTTAATCTTAATGTTAATGTTCATCTTAAAATTAAGGTTAATGTTAGGGTTCATGATGGTTAAAATATTAAGGTCATTTTAAGGTTCAAATTTTGTGGTTACATTTTAGTGTTAATGGTCATTTAAATGTTAAAAGTTATGTTAGAGACTAAAATTGAAATATACAAAATAAAATATACCCATACACATTACACATTACACATTACACAATACACACGCACATATACAATACACACACATACACACAACAACCACACACATACATAGATTACACACACACATACACATGTACAGTACATACACATAGTACACACACACATACAAGGATTATACACACATAAATGCACAAATAAACACATATATAATAACACAAAAATGCCCAAATACATAAAAATATTACCTGGGTGATTGAACGAGAGAGGAACCCGAAAAACATGAGATTGAGAGAGAGGAAGCCGAAAAATATTAGGGTTTGAGAGACAGAGAAAGATTTCGAGTGCAATGAGAATTTTATCTTGATCTTAAATATAAGGACACCGGTCACGACCCAAAGTTGTGACCCACTTCTAACGAGTTGACAGAGGAATCTCGTTCGAACAGTCTCGTTCGAATGAGACTTCTAACGAGTTGACAGTTTGGTCCTTTTTGGACTGTTTTGATTTTTGGAGTCCCGTAAACTTGTTCGAGGATATAGATAACCTTCCTTTTATGATGTAAGGATAGATTTGGGACTTTTGGGTTATTAAGAGGAGTAAACTATATACACGAGTTATATTAAATGGATGGTTTGGGTTGAGACGTGAGTGTCTACTACGACGTGAGAATGAATTATGGCGCGTATAATTATAAACCGGAATAGTATAAATTGTGATAATTATAAGTTAGTACGATAATGCGATATGTACTACGATTAAACTACGGTATTACTAAGACGTGTGTTAACTTAGTATTGGTATATGAATTGTGTGTATGACATACCTACCATACTTGCTATCACGAGAGGTTTGCGTTCGCTTAGGGCCCTCTAATCCTTGTGTTGCCCGGATTTAGACTGGTTACCTTGATGAACATAGGTCATAGAAAGACTTATTGGGATATTAATAAGTCCGTTGATCGTGGGAGCGTAGGTATGTGCGTGACCCATGTGATGTGACTGTGTTCGCCTCCATTATTTGTGATGTTGTTATCTGTGAAATATTCCTGAGAGATTCGGAATATGTAATCCTTATGTACGTGATGTACCGGGATGGATAGCAGAGTATGTGTGCACCACATCTTAGTTCTCGGGGTGCTTACTGTATATTTATGATGTGAATAATATACACTTAATTAATGAGAACCTTCATGTTAATGATGTGAATATAATTACAGTATTGTTTCGAGAAATATAACGAGTTAACTGATAGTTATATATATTGCATATTGAATATCTGAGTTACGTTAAACCCCTATTTAATTACGAGCGTTATAATGTTAATAGAACGGAGTAATAAGGGTAGGACCTATGACAGTCTAGCTAGATATGTTGTCACTTAGCTAGTGGTTTGTGTCGTTATAGATGGGTACTTACGTTAGGAGTGCACAGTTAGACGAGAGGTGAGAATATCATGTGAGTGCACGTCCTAACATGTACTTTGCATTTAATGTTTTAAATGATTTTAAAGCACTTGCAGGTTTTTAAAATATAACTCCACATTCGGGCTCTGACCCGTTTGCTTTTCAAATCTTTTTCTTGTAAAACCATTTTAGGTGCCCAGCCACAGGGACACCAAGCATAGGATTCTCATTCAGGTGACGAGCTGTAGCTGTTTGTGGAAGCTACAGGGATTTGCTTGTAGACGCTTCTATATTTTGGATTCCATAGTCACTATCTATCAGTTGTAGGGCATGTTGCCCAATTCTATTTAGAGACATCTTTTACATTTCAGTTTTGTTTCAGACTTTGGCATGTATTATTTCAGTATTCAGTTTAGTTGTTTCAGTTGTGGATTTGTAGTGAGGAGTTTTCCTCCAGATTTTATTTGCATTATGTGATGGTTATTCGTTTTACTTCAGTATGGTGAATGGTGTTACTTATTTCTTCATTACACTTGTTGCATGTTAATCAGACTTTAATTAAAATTTGGCAACTTACTTTTTAAATACTAGGTGGTTAGTAAAAATTAAAATGTTTTCGACAGTGATGCTATTAACTGAGCCAACTTGGCATTTTGAATTAATTTAATAAAGGAGTAGCTACCTGGTATTTAATTAGTTGGGGTGTCACAGGTGGTATCAGAGCATCAGGTTCTAGTGTCCTTTAGGATCTGTACGGCTATTATGTTTCCGCTACGTTTCTTTGATATAGAGCCCTATATTTTAGGACTGTTATACTCTTTTTGTGTATGCTTCGTTCTTCAGCTATATTAAGTTTATAACCGTGAACTTATAAACTTTGTTCTTATTTCAGATGCCTCCACGACGTGCACGACGAGTTCCCAGGAATGCAATGCCCGAACCCCAGCCCGCTCCAGTTCAGGGCATGTTGAGCGCCGCTGAGGTTGCAGCTATAGTAGCTCAAGCGGTGAATGCCGCGATTGCCGTTGTTCAACAGGCACCACCACAAGTGCCGGTTGCCGCGCCAGTACAGGTTAATGCATTTCCGTCTGCTTGGGAGCGTGTACGTGACGCTTTTCAGAAAGCGCATCCGCCAGAGTTTGCAGGTAGCTCAGACGTGGTAGTCTCGAGCCAATGGAAGGACATACAGAGGCATTTGAGGATGCATGAGTGCACTGATGTTCAGAAACAGGTGCTAGCTACTTTCAAGCTAGTGGGATCTGCACTTCAGTGGTGGGAGTCTATTACCACCGCGGAGGAGAGGGATACCCTCACGATTCAGGAGTTCTGGGTGCGGTTCGACCGCAAGTACTTTCCGTCCGCAGTTCATACAGAGATGAGGAGGAGATTGATGAGTTTGAAGCAGGAAGGTAAGACAGTGGCCGAGTATGAGGCCGAGTTCACAAATCTGTTGAATATCGTTCCAGATGAGATACCAACAGAGAAGAAGAAGATTGAGAAGTTCACGGACGGATTGACTTGGAGAATCCGTCAGCATCTGCTAGGGAACCTATCGTTGGCCACCTATTCTAATGTGGTTAACGCTGCATTATTGCACTTCCAGGACCACCGTTTTCATATGGCCGAGGGTAAGAGGTCGGGGGAGTCTAGCCATCAGGGCAGGACTGGAGGACATGGTGCCAGCAGGGCACAATCTGGTCAGGGGCAGAGACAGAATGAGCAGGTCTCCCAGCAGGGGGATAATAAGAGGTTCCGGTCAGGGAACTACAGACAGGGACAGGGAGGTTTCCGTCAGGGCCATCAGGGTCCAAACGGCCATCAGGGCCAACAGGGGCAGAATGGGCAGCAGTTTCACCAGGGCCAGTAGGGCCAAGGGAGGAACGGTAATGGCCACCAGGGTCGGGGACAGCAGGGATAGAGAGGAGGGAACTTTCCAGGGAAGTGCTTTGTTTGTGGCAAGACTGGCCATAAGCGACAGGATTGTCCTGATAGGGGCAGGGCCCCACAGCAGCAGCAGCAGGGTGCTCGCCAGGAGCCACAGAGGCCTATGTTTTCCGCCGCTCTTCCCGCACCGCCACAAATGGCAGCATTGCTACCCATTCCAGCAGTCCCAGTTCAGCAGGGGCAGCTACAGTATGGACGTGTCTACAACGTTCACAAGGCTGCAGTTCCATAGGCACTGTCCGCGATTGAGGGTATGTTTCCTATCCATGGCACTATGGGTCGGGTGTTATTTGATACGGGTGCTACACACTGTTTTATAGCTACACACTTCGCGAAATCTTTAGGATTGTTAGCCACGGCAGAGAGCACAGTGACATGTGTCGACTCACCATTGGGGAGTGGGTCACTTATTTTTTTTATATGCCGGGGAGTGGGGGTAGAGATTGGTGGTTTGGTATTACCTGCAGACATGTTAGTGTCAGACATGCATGTTCATGATGTGATCATCGGTATGGATTGGCTCGTAGCATATAGGGCCATGATTGATTGCTTCAGCGGGAGCATTGATTTTGCCATTCCGGGGCAAGAGATGTTTGTAGTGGCGATGCCTCGCCCAGAGGGAGGATCGACCGCTCATCTGTATTACATTGAGGAGGATACCTCTAAGGAGGTAGTGATTCCTTTAGACTCTATCCCAGTTGTCAGGGAGTATTCAGATGTATTTCAGGAGATACCAGGCTTACCACCCAGTCGAGAGATAGACTTTGTTATAGATTTGCTACCGGGTACGAGACCTATAGCATGCGCACCGTACCGTATGGCTCCAGCTGAGATGAGGGAGTTACGGGATCAAATAGAGCAGCTGTTAGGTCAGGGCTTTATTCGCAGGAGTACCTCACCTTGGGGCGCTCCAGTTTTGTTCGTGAAGAAGAGAGACGGTTCACTGAGATTGTGTGTGGACTACCGAGAGTTGAATAAGGTCACGATACGGAATAAGTATCCGTTGCCTCGAATCGATGACTTATTTGACCAGTTGAGGGGAGCTTCTTTCTTCTCGAAGATTGATTTGAGATCGGGATACCATCAGTTGCGTATCAGGGAGGATGATGTCTCGAAGACTGTGTTCTTGTCGAGATATGGTTCTTACGAGTTTCGGGTTATGCCTTTCGGCTTGACCAACGCTCCAGCTGTGTTTATAGACTTGATGAACAGGGTGTTCAGGGATTTCCTAGATCAGTTTGTCATTGTCTTCATCGATGATATTCTGGTTTACTCTCAGACAGAGGAAGAGCACGTCGAGCATTTGAGGCAGGTCTTGCAGACACTTCGTCAGAACGAGTTGTATGCAAAATATGAGAAGTGCGGGTTTTTGCTGAAGGAAGTCCAGTTTTTGGGACATATCATTTTCGACCGGGGAATATCTGTTGATCCGGGGAAAGTATCAGCGGTGAGGGAGTGGGGACAGCCCACGACACCAACGGAGATTCGTAGTTTCTTGGGTCTAGCAGGATACTACAGGAGGTTTATTCGGGGTTTCTCGGAGATAGCAAGTCCTTTGACACATCTGACTCCTAAGGGTGTGCCCTACATCTGGAGTGATGCCTGTCAGTTGGCATTCGATGAATTGAAGGAAAAATTGACCTCAGCACCTGTGTTAGCATTACCGAGACCGGGAGTTGAGTATTTGGTTTACACCGATGCGTATTTGCAAGGACTGGGAGGTGTATTACAGCAGGAGAGACAGGCCATAGCTTATGCTTCCCGTAAGCTTAAGCCTCATGAGAAGAATTACCCCACGCATGATTTGGAGTTGGCGGCAGTGGTATTTGCCCTACGGATTTGGAGGCATTATCTTTTGGGGGAGAAGTTTCGACTGTTCACGGACCACAAGTCCCTACAGTATCTGTTCACGCCGAAGGAATTAAATATGCGGCAACGTAGGTGTCTTGAGTTTGTGAAGGACTACCAGTTCGACATCCAGTACCACCCGGGAAAGGCTAACGTGGTAGCAGACGCGTTGAGCCGTAGGCCAGCAGATGAGGTGGCAGAGGTGTGGAAGGCTAAGTGGAAGGAATTGGGACACCAGGATGCAGTGGCCCGATCTTTCATGTCTGTGATGACCGTTACACCGTAGATTGTCACGAAGGTAGTACGGGCACAGGCCAATGACTCGTTCTGTCAGGAGCAGATAGTTCGGTTACTAGCAGAGGGAACCGAGTCCTATACCGTTAGCTCAGACGGGGGATTACGCTTCAATGGGAGATTTGGTAGTTCCGGGAGGGGAGGAATTGCAGCACGATGTGATGGCAGAGTCGCACGGCTCACGGTTCGCGGTACATCCCGGAGGGGACAAAATGTACCAAGACATGAGACCGCAGTATTGGTGGAGCGGTATGAAGAGAGATATTGTTGAGTTTGTTTCGAAATGCGCCACTTGTCAGCTTTTAAAAGTGGATCATCAGAGACCGGCAGGATTACTACAGCCATTGGAAGTCCCGGTGTGGATGTGGGAGAGCATATCCATGGACTTTATTACGGGGTTGCCTACGTCGCAGAGGGGCCACGACACCGTTTGGGTAATTGTGGACAGGTTGTCCAAGGTCGCTCACTTTTTACCCGTAAGGACTGACTACACTACGGGACAGTATGCCCAGCTCTTCATTTCAGATATTGTGAGACTTCACAGTGTGCCCCTAAATATCGTGTCTGACAGAGACAAGATATTTGTTTCGAGGTTTTGGGAGAGTTTCCAGGAGGCAATGGGCACGGAATTGCGGTTGAGTACGGCTTATCATCCGCAGACTGATGGGCAGACTGAGCGCACGAATCAGATGTTGGAGGACATGCTACGCATGTGCATTATTGACTTTGGGGGTGGATGGGAGCAGTACCTTCCACTGGTGGAGTTTTCTTACAACAACTCCTATCCGTTCACTATTGGCATGGCTCCGTTTGAGGCATTGTACGGTAGGCCTTGTCGTTCCCCAGCATGTTGGTTAGAGGTGGGGGACAACAAACTGCTTGGGCCGGAAGTGATTCAGGATACTTCGGCAAGGATTGAGTTGATTCGGAGTCGCATTCGGGTAGCTCAAGACAGGCAGAAGAGTTATGCTGATGCGAAGAGATTTTTCAGAGAGTTCCAAGTGGGGGACCAGGTTTTTCTCAGAGTATCTCCTATGAAGGGGATTATGCGTTTCAGGAAGAAGGGGAAGTTGACACCGAGGTATGTGGGGCCGTTTCCTATTATTGAGAGGATCGGACCGGTTGCGTATAGACTTGGGTTACCGGAACATTTACATCGGATTCACGATGTATTTCATATTTCCTCGCTAAGGAAATATCTCACTGATGATTTAGCTCATTCTCACATTGCTGTGGAGGACATCGATCTCCAGCCGGATAGCTCCTAGGAGGAGGGGCCAATTGCTATTTTGGACCGAAGTGAGAGGAAGCTGCGGTCAAAGATAGTCCCGTTAGTGCGTATTCAGTGGCGACATCACAATGTCGAGGAGTCCACATGGGAGCGCGAGGATGAGATGCGCGAACGTTATCCAGAGCTTTTTTTTTTAGCAGGTACTTTCTAGTTTCGAATTTCGGGACGAAATTCAGTTATTAGGGGGGAAGTATGTAATACCCCGTACTTTTGGCTATATTTATTTTTGGGATTAATTAATTAAATGCGTATTAATTGGAAATTAATCCGGGTTAAAAATACTAGCGAGATGCAAGTTGGTATTTGATTATGTGCATATATGATTACATATGAATTTGGAATTATGAAATTTGTCGTGAGATTTATATACGGCATTTTAGAAATTTTGTTGAGACGCGTGTGACCGCCGCGTCATGGTATATTATTTTAATTATAAAACGTGAATTTAAAATCTATAAACCGTATGGTCGTTTTGAGTGCGCCAACGCGTCCGGAAGGGTAGAGATAGTCAGAAAACACTACCCGGGGGTGTAGTTTGGATTTCGGGGTATTTTTAGGCCATACCGGCAACTTAAAGGGTATTTTGGTAATTTTACATTTTGAGGAATTAAAAGTGACGAAAATTAGGAGTCTTAATCTGATTTATTATTGACCCACTAAACCCACTATCCAACCCACTTTAACCCTTTAAGCTACGGAGGCTATCAATTAGGTTTCCAAGTTCCCCAAAACAAACCCTAGCCACCTTAAGCCACCATTGAAGAAGGAGCTTGGAAGAAAGGAAATTCTGCAGAAATACTCCATCAAACCTACACCAAAATCAGAAATCGAACCAAGGCAAGTGACTTTATTCGATTTAATTTCAGAGAATGTCTTTTCCATGTTAGAAATTGAAGAATATCAATTGTTCTTGAAAGATAATGAAAACTCATGATAATTGAACTTAAAACTTGAAATCTTGAGGAGGATTTGCATGTAGAATGATAGGTAGATGTTCCTACTGATGATATTTATGATTGGGTGAAATTTAAAACGGATTTTATTGGGTTAATTCATGATTCAAAGTTAGGGTTCATGTTCTTGAAATAATTGGGGGAAAAAGTGTAGGGATTTATATTTTGATTGATGTTAGAGAGATTTAATCCTTGAAAACATGTTAGAAGATTACTTGAATATGTTTAGGATGAATTAGAGACCTTAAAACGTTGTTGGGATGAACTTTGGAAGAGATTAGAAGTGATAAAATGGATGAAAACGAATTGGGGAAAAATCTGGGCCGAAACTGTTCAGTCGTTAGAAGCAATCCCCAGGTCGTTCGAACGAACTCGTTCGAACGAGCTTCTAACGAGTTGACTAGTCGCTGCTAACGAGAAGGGATTTCGTTCGATATCTCGTTCGAACAATATATCGTTAGAAGGTACAGTTCATTCGAGCGAACTGGAATCTCGTTCGAACAGCCTCGTTCGAACGAGACTTCTAACGAGTTAACAGAGGAATCTCGTTCGAACAGTCTCGTTCGAACGAGACTTCTAACGAGTTGACAATTTGGTCCTTTTTGGACTGTTTTGATTTTTGGAGTCCCGTAAACTTGTTCGAGGATATAGATAACCTTCCTCTGATGATGTAAGGATAGATTTGGGACTTTTGGGTTATTAAGAGGAGTAAACAATATACACGAGTTATATTAAATGGATGGTTTGGGTTGAGACGTGAGTGTCTACTACGACGTGAGAATGAATTATGGCGCGTATAATTATAAACCGGAATAGTGTAAATTGTGATAATTATAAGTTAGTACGAGAATGCGATATGTACTACGATTAAACTACGGTATTACTAAGACGTGTGTTAACTTAGTATTGGTATATGAATTGTGTGTATGACATACCTACCATACTTCCTATCACGGGAGGTTTGCGTTCTCTTAGGGCCCTCTAATCCTTGTGTTGCCCGGATTTAGACTGGTTACCTTGATGAACATAGGTCATAGAAAGACTTATTGGGATATTAATAAGTCCGCTGATCGTGGGAGCGTAGGTATGTGCGTGACCCATGTGATGTGACTGTGTTCGCCTCCATTATTTGTGATGTTGTTATCTGTGAACTATTCCTGAGAGATTCGAAATATGTAATCCTTATGTACGTGATGTACCGGGATGGATAGCAGAGTATGTGTGCACCACAGCTTAGTTCTCGAGGTGCTTATACTTTATATTTATGATGTGAATAATATACACTTTGTTGATACCAAAATTAATATGCTGACGTGGACGAATAGTATAAACACACGTGTCAGTCTACGTGGCACAATAGCAACGAGGACACCCCGAGGAACTCCAGTAATCCGAGGTACTCTAGCGCTCCGAGGAACTATTGATCAATGAGCAACTAAGGCGGTCCGAGCTGCACCTCGACCCCAGCATTAATTGCCAGATATTCAAACAGTTCGATGATTCATTGAATGTTTAGGATCTTGACGCACACGCTGCATTAAATGTATTACCCTTTCATATGTATATCATTTAATGTATCGACCCTTTCATATACAGCCCAAAGGCTATAAATACCTTGTATTATCCTCATTCAAGGGGACGAGAATTTTTTGAGAGAACTTGTAATCAAGAATTCTGCAAACAATCAGCAGTAACATAACAGTGGACGTAGGCTTTATTCCTAGCCGAACCACTTTAAAAATCTTTGTCTTATTTATTTATCTGTGATTGAATAATTAGAGCGATCTAGTTTTTTACATCAACAGATTGGCGCCGTCTGTGGGAACGACTATTACTATCATTTTTCACAAAAATCATTTATTATCAATGGCAGATAATCCAGAATCCAGTAATCGAAATGCTGGAAATACTGGAAATCTTCCAAATCCATTTGCACCTCCAGATCTGGCTTGAATTATGACAAATCTGGCTCAAGGACAAACCACCATGCAAGAATCTTTGAGGCAACTCATTCAAACTCTTCAAGGTGGCGCACCTACTTATTCAGGACAAAGGAGTGATCGTGGGCAATCACGATCCAGACGTACTGGATCATATCGCAATGGGGAGACTAATGATTCTACGTATCAACCTGGGCGAACCTCATCGGTACGGGCTACGGATACAGATCAACATATTACTCTCTCTCCGGAGAGAACTAGCGCTTTAGAAAGATTAAGCAGGGTGTCTCCTTTCAGTCGGTTAGGACCAAGGAGGAATATGAATCCACCTAGAGCTCCATCGAGAAGTTTGCGGCCACCGTCAGGTTTGAGAGAAGGATCAGCACAATCACGACCGGCTACTCGTCGAGATAAATCTCAGGAAGCTATGTCAGAGCAATCAATTGCTCGGAATAAGCGACCTGAGGAAGGAAATGAAGCATGGAAAGGTTCCATTCAGCGGTTGGAGGATAGACTGGGAGAAATGGCTAAGGCAAGAAACCCCTTACAGAGAACTTTTGATCAAGGGACACCTTTTGTGAAAGCCATTGTGGATTTTCCTACACCATCGAAATTCAAAGCACCTGTGGTGACCCCCAAGTACGATGGAAAGACAGATGCTGTACTTCATATAGAACAATACCAAGCTGCTGCCGACATCTATGCCGTCCCCGACGAGATGAGGTGTAGAGCATTCTCGGGAACTCTTACCGGATCTGCACAGATATGGTAAAATAATCTTCCTCGGGGTAAGATTTTAACTTTTATTCAGTTAGCTGAGTTGTTCATCGGCAATTTTTATTTTGGAGCAAAGCCGGTAAAGCGAGTAGCGCACTTGCTAAGTGTTAGACAAAAATCAGGTGAAAGTACTAGAGATTACATAACTCGTTTCAATAACGAGAAGTTGGAGGTCATAGATTACGAAGAAAAGACAGCGATCACTACTTTGATGAGTGGTTTGCTGCCTAACAAGCTGTACTACACCTTAGCCAAAGATCCACCTAAAACTATGTCCGAGTTGATGGCAAAAGCAGCCAAAATTATGAATGCCGAGGAGGTTATGTCTGCGAAGAAGAATATGGATAAAGAAACTAAGGTGGAGGTTGACAAATCTAAGAAGAAAGATCAGAAAGGTAATGGTGGTGACAAGCACTCCAAGAATAATAGGACGTCATGGGAAGTCCTAAAGAAGTACGATAATTATACTCCATTGAAAATGAGTATTAATCATATTTTAGAAGAAATCAAGAATAATGAGGACATCAAGTGGCCAGATAAACTAAGGACAAATCCTGATCTGAGGAATAAGGCCAAATATTGCAAATTTCACAAAGATCATGGCCATATGACCAGAAATTGTATAGCCCTCCAGAACGAGATTGAAACGCTCATCCGAAGAGGAAAGTTGTTAAAGTATGTAGATCGCAGGGGCGAGAGGAAGAATGATGATAGAATTAGAGAGAGATTTAAATCTCCTCGTCGTACAGAAGAGAAAAAGAAGAGAGATCACGAAGAGGATCCAGATGATGACCCTGATCTTCCCAAGAAGCCAAGGCAGCCTGAACGAGAGGTATTTTCCATATGTTTTGGGTCTTTTGATTGTAATGTTATTACAGGAGGAGATGCAGGAGGAGGAGACCTTACTGCAGAAAGAAAATCTTACCTTGGAGAGGCTAAAGCTTGTTCATATATTCAGCGAATAAATCTGACCGAGGATGATCGTCCGAGGAAAGTAAACAAAGAGAAGCTAGTTATTGGTTTTTCAAAAAATGACCTGGCAGGTGTTCTTTACCCTCATGACGATCCTTTGGTGATCAAAATGAGGATGAAAGAGGTGGTGATTTCAAGGGTGTTAGTAGACAATGGTAGTTCAGTAGACATCATATACTATTCATGCTTTGATAGCCTGAATTTGAAATTATCTCAATTGGAGCCTTATCATAGACCCCTTCTGGGTTTTGCTGGCGAGAAAGTTTTTCCACTTGGGACGATCAAGTTGGATATATTCATCGGAACTTGGCCTGCTTGTCGAATGGAAAGAATACGCTTTTTGTGATGGATAAGAATGCGCAGTCAGCCTACAACATCATCATGGGAAGAGTTGGATTGAAGAAGTTCAAAGCAGTTCCTTCTACAGTACATCAGTGTTTGAAATTCCCAAAAAAATTTGGAGTCGGAGTTGTGAAAGGTGATCAAAAAGTATCTCGGGAATGCTATTACTCGTCTGCCGAGCAAGAGGAACTTGAAGAATCAAGGAAAAAGACTACTACTTACCAAGTGGATGAAAGTACAGAAATTGAAACTCTTGACCCTAGAGATGAATCTCAACTTGTAAAAGGACAGGTGGTGGAATCTACAGAAAATATTATTCTGGACGACGAGCATCCAGAACGAGTAACCCAAATAGGATCGTCGTTGGATGTTTCAATAAAACAGGAGTTGATAACTTTCTTGAGAAATAGGAAGAATACTTTTGCTTGGAGTCATGAAGACATGCCAGGAATAGATCCAAACTTCTTATGTCATGAGCTCAGTGTGAATAAGGAGGTCAAGCCTGTGAAGCAGAGGAAAAGAGTGTTTAGTCCCGAGAAGAACCGGGCCATACAAGAGGAGGTCGAAAAGCTCCAGAAAGCCCAATTCATTGAAGATGTGAAATATCCAGATTGGTTGGAAAATGTGGTGATTGTAAAGAAGAAGAACAATAAGTGGAGAATGTGTGTTGATTTCACTGATCTTAACAAGGCATGCCCAAAAGATCATTTTCCATTGCCCAGAATCGACCAGCTAGTGGATGCTACCTCGGGACATGAGCTGCTCAGCTTCATGGATGCATATTCTGGCTACAATCAGATCAAAATGAAACTTGAAGATAGGGAAAGTACTTCTTTTATTACCCCAAGGGGAACTTATTGTTATAATGTTATGCCTTTTGGTTTAAAAAATGCAGGTGCAACATATCAGCGGCTGATGAACAAGGTTTTTGCCGAACAAATTAGTTGCAACATGGAGGTCTATGTCGACGACATGCTCACCAAAAGCAAGAGAGCTACTGATCATCTAATTGACTTAGGCCAAACCTTTTATCAACTGGATAAATATCAAATGAAGCTCAACCCGACGAAGTGTACCTTTGGAGTACGAGAAGGAATGTTCCTCGGATACA
This sequence comes from Sambucus nigra, assembly GCA_949130495.1. Classification (NCBI taxonomy): domain Eukaryota; kingdom Viridiplantae; phylum Streptophyta; class Magnoliopsida; order Dipsacales; family Adoxaceae; genus Sambucus; species Sambucus nigra. Next base: position 233,547,899 of record OX422215.1, read on the forward strand.
TCGTCAACCAACGAGGTATTGAGGCAAATCCAGAAAAGATCAAAGCTCTTTTAGGGCTGCGATCCCCAACGACGAGGAAAGAAGTACAGAGTCTTACAGGACGAGTTGCAGCGCTCAACATATTTGTATCCCGAGCAACTGATAAATGTCTCCCATTCTTTAAAACACTGCGAAAAAGTTTTGAGTGGACTGATGAATGTGAGAAGGCCTTTCAAGATTTGAAGAAGTATTTGGGAGCCCCACCAATGTTGTCCAAGCTAATAACCGGAGAGAGATTGTACTTGTATCTGGCCGTATCAGAGAATACAGTCAGCTCTGCATTGATCAGATTGGAGAATGGAGTCCAGAAACCTATCTATTACACAAGTAAAGCTTTTCGAGGTGCAGAAATCAGGTACCCAAAGTTAGAAAAATTGGCACTGGCACTAATCGAAGCAAGTAGAAGAATGAGGCCATATTTCCAGGCCCATACCATCATTGTGTACACCGACATGCCGCTGAGACTAGCCCTCCATAAGCCAGAAAAATCAGGGAGACTGATGTACTGGGTGATAGAACTTGGTGAATATGATATTGTATATGAACCCAGATCATCATTAAAGGGGCAAGCTGTAGCAGATTTTATAGCAAAGTTCACGTACCCTGATACCCTCGAGGAACAAAAGGTGCTTGCTGACCAACCTGTGGACGATACAGGATCAACAGACACAGGTCCAGACCAACTAAGGTTGGTAAAAGGGCTTGTGGATGTAGAAAAATCATCATATTCAAAACTAGACCAACTCCGGTTGATAAAAGGGTGTGAACAGATAGTCGGCGAGGAGCGAAAAACACCAGGGGATGATGAAAGAAAACATCAGATATTTTACCGATGAGCTCTGACAGATAAGAAATTTGAAGACGAGTTACCTACATGGAGATTATATGTAGATGGATCATCTTGCACAGCTGGTTGTGGAGCAGGGATTGTTTTAAATACCCCAGATGATATTGATATGGAGTATGCCTTGCGATTCCAATTCAAAGCCTCCAATAATGAGGCTGAGTATGAGGCCCTGATAGCAGGCTTAAATTTAGCAAAATTTATGGAAGCACGCAAATAATGGTGTTCAGTGATTCTCAATTAATTGTGAATCAGATGATGGGAGTATATGCAGTCAAGGGAGAATTAATGGCAAAGTATCATGCAAAGGTGATGGAATTGTTGGTAGAATTTGATGCCATTCAATTGGTGAGAATACCGAGGATGGAGAATGCTAGAGCAGACGCATTGGCCCGATTAGCGTCAGCTACATGCACCGAGTTACGAAGAACAATACCAATTGAAGTATTAGAAAGTCGGAGCATAAAAGAAGACCTGATGGTGAATATAATAACCCTTGATTTAGGACCATCTTGGATGGATCCTATCCAGGCATACATTGAATAAGGAGAATTACCTGAGGATAAGCTAGCCGCTAAGAAATTAAAGTATAAAGTTGCTCGGTATGTGTTAATTAATGGTGTTTTGTATAGACGAGGAATTATGGCAGGTTTGCAGAGATGTGTACATCCATCAGAAGTCAAGGAATTGGTTGAGGAAATCCATGAAGGATCCTGTGGAGATCATGTAGCAGGTCGGACACTTTTGCAAAGGGTGATAACACAGGGATACTACTGGCTGACGATGAGGGCTGATTGTATAGCCTATGCCAAGAAGTGTGACAAGTGCCAACGCTTTTCCTCCATCCGAAGAACTCCACAAGCATTGTTGACACCCATAACTTCACCTTGGCCATTTGCCATGTGGGGGATTGATTTAGTTGGACCATTACCGATGACCCGAGGAAGGTTCAAGTACCTCGTCGTGGCAGTGGATTATTTTACAAAGTGGGTGGAAGCTGAGCCACTAATTGAAATGACGTACGAGAAGGTATATTAGTTCATTTGGAAGAACATCATTTGTCGATATGGTATCCCCCATGCTTTCATCACAGACCATGGAACACAATTCGATAACGAAGAATTTGCTGCCTATTGTCATCAGTCGAACATTTTGAAGTTTCATTCAGCACCAGGCCATCCCCAAAGCAATGGACAGACTGAGGTGACGAATAGAACATTACTAAATGGTTTGAAAAAGAGATTAAGTGAAGCTAAAGCAAATTGGATTAATGAGCTTCAATCAGTACTATGGGCTTACCGAACAACTCCCCGAGCAGCAACTAGAGAGTCACCATACATGTTAGCATTTGGAAGTGAGGCTGTAATACCTGCCGAGTTGGGTCTCCCAACACATAGAGTGCTGAATTTTAATTCCCCAATCAGCGATTTAATGAGAAGACTGGATTTGGATATGCTTGAGGAGGTTAGAGAAGAGACATCAATCAGAAATGCTGCTTATCAACAACGAACAGCTCTATTCTACAACAAAAGGGTGAAGAAATGCGATTTAAAATAGGGGGATTATGTGCTAAAGAAGGTCATTCAGAAGCATAATAAACTGGAAGCAAACTGGCATGGACCTTATCGAGTTGTGGAAGTTGTTCGACCAGGAACTTACAGAATAGCAACTCTAGAGGGAGAGGAATTTAAGAATGCATGGAATGCTGAACACCTGCGCAAGTATTATCAGTAATGTAAAATGTAAAGCATTTCCTTTAGTATGAATAAAACGAGGATGTTTCACCATTTTCTTTCTGTTGAAAGTTTTTCGGGGAATACTAGTGTAATACACTACGCTTATAGTTCGAAAGAACCAAAATATACTCCTTTGGTTAGGAGATGACACTAGTGTGACCAACTACGGTTGGTAAGATATCTAGTGGACAGTTCAAAAGAACCAAAAAATATACTCCTTTGGTTAGGAGATGACACTAGTGTGACCAACTACGATTGGTAAGATATCTAGTGGACAGTTCGAAAGAACCAAAAAATATACTCCTTTGGTTAGGAGATGACACTAGTGTGACCAACTACGGTTGGTAAGATATCTAGTGGACAGTTCGAAAGAACCAAAAAATATACTCCTTTGGTTAGGAGATGACACTAGTGTGACCAACTACGGTTGGTAAGATATCTAGTGGACTATTCAAAAGAACCAAAAAATATACTCCTTTGGTTAGGAGATGACACTAGTGTGACCAACTACGGTTGGTAAGATATCTAGTGGACAGTTCGAAAGAACCAAAAAATATACTCCTTTGGTTAGGAGATGACACTAGTGTGACCAACTACGGTTGGTAAGATATCTAGTGGACAGTTCGAAAGAACCAAAAAATATACTCCTTTGGTTAGGAGGTGACACTAGTGTGGCCAACTACGGTTGGTAAGATATCTAGTGGATAGTTCGAAAGAACCATTACTACTCCTTTGGTTAAGGGGTGTACACCAGCATGATCAATTACGGTTGGTAAGATAAAAATATACTCTCACATTACAACTTATGTTGGTCGGGAGGTAAGATTAATACAAAAAGTTCCTCAGAGAACAAAATATTCCAAACTGAACCAAGTATAGTTGGTCGGGGATAAAAACCCACTAACTGTAGTTGGTCGACGAGGAGAAATTATTAACCTTGGTTGGTTGGACACATTTTATGAAAATATTTGAAATTGAACCAAGTATGGATGGTCGGGGATAAAATCCCATCAACTGTAGTTGGTCGACAAACATTATTTAACCACTTTGGTTGGTTGAAAACATTTTGAACATTTTATACTCAAGTGATTGAACAACCTTGATACTTGTAACTTTTTATTAAGTTGCTCGATGAACAATATTATTGTTATCTTTTTAACAGATACATATGCATAAATGTAAAGGTGTTTGATAAACACAAGACAATAGCAAAATTTGCAAACAGAAAATGAAAGTCTTTTCATTAAAATTCAAAATAAATTACAGGTTACATGAATGTACTAACTATTACATTGATATTCCTATTCTATTGGTTTCTTGCCCTTTGCTTTAGAAATAGGCTCTTCGCCAGCAGGAGGATCTTCCAGGCAAAGGGGAGAATTAATAAAGTTCAAGTCCTTCAACATTCTGACATTCATTATTGAAGGTGTCTCCATTAGATGCTCGGGACGAGATACTTAGATTTGGGAATAAAGGCTATAATCACCAAGGTATTTTGAAATTAAGCTACGAGGAATGGAACGAGCTGGGATCCAGGCCATGTCCAATTTGAAAGGTGGCACAGGCAAGTCTAATAACCCTAGAGCATGATAATCCCATAAATAATGCCCTTGCTCCAATTTTAACACACCCAGTGCGTTCAACCACCCCTGCTTATAACCTTCATTGTTGGCATGTTCAATACGAGCATCCAAGTGAACAAGAGCTTCATTATATCCGGCCATCCAGAATTCCCTGGGTTACTTATGAAATTGAAAGGTTAATCTATCCAATTGTTCATGAAGATTTTTGGCAAAAAGATCCTTGGAATGTAAAGCAGACTTAGTTGCAGTGAGTTGATCCTCCAAGGATAGATTTTTCTTGGACAGTTCAGATAAAGCTCGATCTTTGGCATTTAATTGGAATGCCTGAGTTTCCAAAGTAGATTGGGTACGAGCCTCTTCGATATTACGACTAAGAACTCTTGATCGACTCCGAGCAGCGATTGGAGAACTTTGCTCCTCGGTAACATTTTGAACAGCTCTTCCTCGCCCCCGAGAACCTCTTCCTCGTCCCCGAGCAGTCCCAGAAATAGCAGATCTTCTTAAGTCATCCAGTTCTTGCCTTAATTTGGCATTTTCGACCTCTAAAAACGAGAAACCTTCATCAGTAACTAGTATTAAAGCAGTGGAAGATGATGCTGCAGATTCATACTGAGCCAACTTTTTCTGCAAATTATTGTTCTCCTGTTCCAACAACTCAGCAATCTGCCTGCAGGCCTCAACCTCACCTTTTAGAGTTCTTTCCCTAATATCATATCCAGTGAGGATCTTTTTATGGCCTGTTTCAGAAGAAAGTTGCTGATATCTATTTTCATATTCCTTGTGCAGCAAAGCAGTTGATTCATTATGTTGATTCTGAAGATCTTCTAAGCTACAATGAAGTTCCTCGATCAATTCGTAGTATGCCACATTATTGGCCACAGATCTATCAAGTAAATCCTTCAGGTACCGGCAAGCCTCAACTGCTTATTCTGAGGCATCATGACCAAGGATGTCGACAATCTCTGATACACTTAGGTCTTTATGACCAGCTTTATAATATCCATTGCATTGTCGCATCAACTCAGTATCAGGAGCAGATATCAATTCCATTCTGGCCAAAAACTAATAACGAAGAGAAAGCAGGAGTTAATAAATAAAAGCAGACGGAGGATCAACAATGAAGAGATGAACAAAGATGTATTTTATTAGATCATAAAAGGATTACATTGTTCGATTACAAGTAATGAAAGATAGAAATGATACCGAACAACTTCACACCTTTTCCTTGTCTCCCAAGACTTTCTCGGGAGGCTGGGACGAGGAGCTCGATTGCTCGATGGTAACAATGGCTTGATCGGCAGAAATTTTCTCGGGAGGAGGAGGCATGGAATAAATGTCCTCGGTGACAGAGGGTTGAGAAGCAGAGACTGGATCACCCATAGACATAGAAGATTCATCTGAGAGAGGTTCATCTTCTTCTTCTTCCACAATGGGTGGAGGGGGGCCAGGGAGGTGTAGTTGGAATAGCCCAGAATCTTCTTTGATCTTCAATTCTTGAAGGGCAGCTACCCAACCATCTCGGAAGTATTTCAACTTCCCATACTGGACTTGGGATGTCATTGCAGCAATCCCCTTGTCCCATCCTTTATCCCAGCCAGCGCTGAAGGATTTTTTAACTGTGAGCTTTCTTCTCAACTTCTCCGAGGAAAGCTTCGCATCTAATTCTTCTTTTTGGCTTTTGATATCTCGCAGGGCGAGCAACTCTTCTTCTGCCTTCCTCAGTTTATCCTCAAGCTCTCCAAAATTCTTGAGCTTGTCATCGTATTTCTGATGCTCAACCTCCAAACTTTTCACCTTTTTCTCCAAACCCTTGGACATTTCAGCCAACTTCACTTTCTCGGCTTCGACTATTGACAGTTTTTTCTCCCAAGCAGCCTTGTCCTCCTTATACTGTTGGCGAGATTATTTCAAGGATTGGGTCAAACCCAACAGAGCATCCTCTACACCAGACGAGGAACTAGAGGCTTTAATTACCTCGTCCTTCTTCACAATGTTATTAAAACAGTTCACCAGCTGAAAGAGGAGAAAAACAGTAAGTCAGTGCAAAAATACAAATACTCAGAGAAAGAAAACCCAGAGTATGAGAAATTTACCGAAGCAAGGTGACGAGTAGCTAGGGATGTCAGCATATCCCTGGAAATATTTTCATCAATTCCTTGGACCTCGGGTATGATCTAAGTTTTCACCGAGCTCATTGCAGAGCTCGGAGGAATGATGGTTGGAACACCAACAACACCAGATGGTGGGGAAGAGGCAGTTTCAGCCAAATTGACTGAGGATGATTTCCTCAATCTTCTCAAAGGGACCTCAGCAGCTTCAACCAAAGAAGAACTCTTGGTCGGAGAGATGGTAATCACTTCCATAGGAGCAACTTTCTTGCTCGGAGCCACTGGGGGCTTCTCGGTAGTTTTTGAAGGCGCAACATCCACCTTCTTAGTCCCCTCTGGGACATCCATTTTGCTTTTCTTAGCCTCAACAGCAGAGGCCGTATCATCAAACAGAGAAGGAGGAGCTCTTTTCTTGCCCATTCTCTGATTTAAAGGGATATGAGAATCTGAAGAAGAGTCCTCTGGAGTTGAAGCTGGTTCAACAGGGCGAGCAGTATAAGAGGTGGTATAACTCCTATACTGCAGCAAATATGATGCAGACCTGATGTGCTCGTCTGGAATCGTCTTATGCAAACCCCGGATAAGTTTCAGATGTTTAATATTCACCTCTGACTCTTTTGGAGTTTTTCTTTTACTATCAACTGCAAACAAATACATAACAAAATATCAGTCATACATTTTATCAAACATAATGAATTCATAAATTCAGAAAAGAGATAAAATGAAAAATAAACCTATCTCATTGCCATATAAGGGGCATCTGGGACCATTGTATACTCCATCTCCAACCAGAGGGGCATATTGCCAATTTTTAATAACCACCCCATGTTCAAAATAATCTCTATTTGCATCGGGGAGGTTAACTACAAGAGCCCTATTCAAAAACCTAGTTTTTAAATAATAAATATTATCTAAAACCGCCCATCTATAGCAGTACATAATTTCAGGGATCCCTATACGAGTCCCATGAGTTATATTTAATTTATGCACCCCATTAATTATTCTCCATGAATTTGGGGCTATTTTTGCGGGGACAAGATCGAAATACTGACAAAACTCAAGACACAATGGGTTTGGTGGAAAAGAAAATCCACATTCAGCAACAAATAGACTGGGGAACCAATGTCCCTCAGCCAATCGAAAGTAATCTAAAGGCTCAGAAAGAACCTCTAGAGTTACCCACGAAGGAATAGAAAAGTCAGAACGAAATTTCTCAACAGACTCTACAATATAAACCATACTGAATAAAAGAGAAGAAAGAAAGAAGGTCTTACAGGAAGAAAGGAGGTATGTTGACAACGAACGAAAACAAGGATGAACGCACAAGAGAGAAGGAGAGAATAGAAAGCTTGAATGCAAGAAATTGGAAAAAGAAGAAGACGGTATGGTTACCTAAGAAGTTTAAATACTTTGCCTTGGGAAGTGGCGAAGGAAATGATTACACGAAAGAAACTATTGAACTTCCGGCGGCTAAAAGGACAAAAAGGGCACAAAGATCGAAGCGCCCTTAAAAATTCGAAAAAAGGCGGATTCTATGAATTTGGAAATAAATTCAAATATGATGCTCCTAAAACCAAGGAAGATATTCAATACTGCTACATACCGAGAAAGAATGTTCCATGCTCCTCAAAGTTCGAAATATGAAACATTGGGGGCTTCTGTTTATACCAAAATTAATATGCTGACATGGACGAATAGTACAAACACACGTGTCAGTCTACGTGGCACAATAGCAACGAGGACACCCCGAGGAACTCCAATACTCCGAGGTACTCTAGCGCTCCGAGGAACTATTGATCAACGAGCAACTAAGGCGGTCCGAGCTGCACCTCGACCCCAGCACTAATTGCCAGATATTCAAACAGTTCGATGATTCATTGAATGTTTAGGATCTTGACGCACACGCTGCATTAAATGTATTACCCTTTCATATGTATATTATTTAATGTATCGACCCTTTCATATACAGCCCAAAGGCTATAAATACCTTGTATCATCCTCATTCAAGGGGACGAGAATTTCTTGAGAGAACTTGTAATCAAGAATTCTGCAAACAATCAGCAATAACATAACAGTGGACGTAGGCTTTATTCCTAGCCGAACCACTTTAAAAATCTTTGTCTTATTTATTTATCTGTGATTGAATAATTAGAGCGATCTAGTTTTTTACATCAACACACTTAATTAATGAGAACCTTCATATTAATGATGTGAATATAATTACGGTATTGTTTCGAGAAATATAACGAGTTAACTGATAGTTATATATATTGCATATTGAATATCTGAGTTACGTTAAACCCCTATTTAATTACGAGCGTTATAATGTTAATAGAACCGAGTAATAAGGGTAGGACCTATGACAGTCTAGCTAGATATGTCGTCACTTAGCTAGTGGTTTGTGTCGTTATAGATGGGTACTTACGTTAGGAGTGCACAGTTAGACGAGAGGTGAGAATATCATGTGAGTGCACATCCTAACATGTACTTTGCATTTAATGTTTTAAATGTTTTTAATGCACTTGCAGGTTTTTAAAATATAACTCCACATTCGGGCTCTGACCCGTTTGCTTTTCAAATCTTTTTCTTGTAAAACCATTTTAGGTGCCCAGCCACAGGGACACCAAGCATAGGATTCTCATTCAGGTGACGAGCTGTAGCTGTTTGTGGAAGCTACAGGGATTTGCTTGTAGACGCTTCTATCTTTTGGATTCCAGAGTCACTATCTATCAGTTGTAGGGCATGTTGCCCATTTCTATTTAGAGACATCTTTTACATTTCAGTTTTGTTTCAGACTTTGGCATGTATTATTTCAGTATTCAGTTTAGTTGTTTCAGTTGTGGATTTGTAGTGAGGAGTTTTCCTCCAGATTTTATTTGCATTATGTGATGGTTATTCGTTTTACTTCAGTATGGTGAATGGTGTTACTTATTTCTTCATTACACTTGTTGCATGTTAATCAGACTTTAATTAAAATTTGGCAACTTACTTTTTAAATACTAGATGGTTAGTAAAAATTAAAATGTTTTCGACAGTGATGCTATTAACTGAGCCAACTTGGCATTTTGAATTAATTTAATAAAGGAGTAGCTACCCGGTATTTAATTAGTCGGGGTGTCACAACGGTATTCAATGGTAGTGTAGATAATTTTGTTCAATGGTAGTGTATATAATTTTATTTGGATTCATTTGCTAATTGTTCTTGCCAAGCTGAAACTATTGACGCTGACAAAGAGGTGTTCTATCAAATTTATGTGAAGGGGATTAGAGATCATTTCCTCAGTTGTCATCCTTTAGTTGTCGCCTTGCAGTAGCCATCAGGAGATGATTGAGTATATAACCCTCTCTCATGTTACGAAAGTGAAATAAAGGTGTGTGCGATTCACTCTATTCTAACATTTATTTTATTTAAAAGGCTTTATAAGAAGGATTTATTTTGCAATTGTTTTTTGGACTGTATCTGTATTTTTTTGCCTTAACTATATTTTTTTTAGAATAAAACTGTATTTTTTTGCATTTTCAGATCTGATTTTTGGTGATGAGGTGGACGAGGTGGCAGTGGTAATAGTTTTTGTGTCACAATAAAAGGTAACTCGAGCATTAATTAGTTTTGGTTACATCGTTTGTTTTAATTCGCGGACATCTTCTTTGGTTTGCTGTCACAGCTCGCATCACTGTCGAGTTTTATTAGTTTTTTATGCAACTCTATGGTCACATATGATATTAGTTTTGGACAGGCCCTGGATGTCATCACATAGTTGCCACTGTTTTATCTGCCATATGTTGGAGATTCTATTTGTGGACTTTTTCATACCTGTTGCTACCTAGATCATTGGACATTTTCTCGATCCATCTCCTACTACTAAATACAAAGTGTTTTGCATCATTAGTTTGGATAGGACTTGAATAGAAAGTTATTTAGTACTGTTGTTACAAGAATATTAAGCATCAATAGAAGTGTAAATTTGAGGATGGAAGTGATATGGGATAATGGAATGGAAGTTGATCTTACAAGAGAGTTCAATATATGTTTTACATATGGATGAACCATTTGACTTCTTTATATACAATCATTATTCTTTTGGCACTTCTAACCATGCTACTTATATTTTTTTTGTTTTAATTCAACATTATACCTATTATATATTCAACATTGAAGTGTTTTGCATTTTGATCTTGAAATTTATGTGCCCCTCTTTATCCAACAAATGCAGAAAGCTGCAGTTAAGAATTCATAAAAGCCAACAAAATGGGGAAAAATGCAGAAAAAGTTCGAAGGGAAGTCCAAGCAGAGGGAATAGAAATAGAGGAAGGAGAAATCCAATATGTAGAGGAGGAAAATGAAAAAGTGGAAGAATTCATAATTTTTTCCATTTTCGTTACTAGATTTGGTTCGGGTAAGTTTTTTTCTTCAATTTTTTGCCTATTTTGATCGCCTCCTAAGACTTTTATGAAAACTGTCACTTTTATGGGCACTAACATGCTCTGAAAATTTTAGTAGTGGGCGGTGGCTTATTAGTGTCATTGATATTGGATTCTTTAATTGGATTATTTTTTCATTATCATTATAGTTGAATCGAGTGAAAAACAACATTTAAGCTAAGGAAATAGAATCATGTGTCTGATTCTCTAAGTAGATATGCACTCTTTAGGAACTCTGTATTTGGTTTTGAGGAGATTCACATTTTGTCTGTAGCTAATTTGTATTCCAATCCTATTTTGGCAGTGTGGCAAGTGTCATGGGGCGCTAAGAATTATTTAGTGCAGGATGGCTTATTTTTTTAAGGTGGGGGTCGGCTAAGGGACTGCCCTACGTATCCCGACAAGATAGATTATGTAAGAGGTTCATTATAGGGGATTGACATGATATATATTGGAGTGCTTTGGACCATGTCTACATTCATTAGTAGCCCCCATTGCCCTATTTTCTTATCGCACAACATTCATTAGACAAATTAGGCTAGAGACACAAAGGGGACGTGTGGGACATGATAGAGATGCAAGGGACACATTAAGGACATGCGATGGACATGGAGGAACGTTTCTCACCCTTATTACTTTGTGTATCAAGTGTCTTCTTTTACATTTATTCAATTAGTTTTAGTAGCATTATATGTATTCCCTAGGTTTTGGATGAATTTTTTTCCCATTTATTATGGAAGGTTATATAGTTGGATATTTTCTTAAATTGAAATGTTTCAATGATATGTTGTTTGCTCATGGTTCTTTGGTGATGGTAATATATTTCACCGTATTGTATATTTTATGAATACAAACTATATTTTGTGTTCCCACAGAGCTTGATTTCTTTTGTTGGGGAAGAATGTATACGAGGGTTCATTTGGATTTTTATGTTTTTTTCTTCGTATTATGTTCTTCTAAGTCTGTGTTCACATTAATATTATTACTGGATTTTTACTCGATTTGCTAAAATAGTATGTTTTGGGAGAAATGCCATAACTTTTTAACCGTAAATTGAAATGAGGTGACTCTAGTGCCATTGGATTCGTATCACCAGTGCCTAGCTAACTATGTTTCAGGCTATTTTCGATGATGTTCGAGGGGTAAAAATCGACTTTAAAGACGATAGTTCTTTTTTTTCATTGTCGGGTTTCGTTTGTGTAAGGTTTTTTCGTCAATTTTTTTACCTATTTTGATTGCATCCTGTGGTAGTTGATTCAACTCTAAGCATAAGTTGTTGGACTGTTTATTATTTATTAAACAGGGTGGATAGTCCTATAATTAAAGGATATTATGACCATTTTTTTTTAAATTATACTTTGTTTTGGTGGGGAACGATTTTTTTGTCGTTTTGTAGTTACATACTTTGGAAATTTTTGCCGTTCTATGGAAAATTTTCTTCGTGCCTTCAGGCACAGGCAATACGCTAGTATATATATATTCTCTAAATAAATTTTCCACATTTATGTATATTTTCTAGCTTTTATGTTTGAAAGAAAATATAAAAAATTGATTATTTTTCGATTTGTATCAAAGAGACACTTGTTAAAAAATATTCATTTACCTTCAAATTATTTGCCCTAAAATTAATTGTCCTGAAATCAGTTATATTTTTTGACTTTTTTTTATCTAATCGGGCCTAAGTTCAAAAGATGACTCTTAAATGTACAAATAAGGTATGCATGTGTATGCCAAATTTATACGGTCATTCGCCAAAACACAAATGAATTGACTGACATTTTTTTTTTACGTGAAGGAACACCTATTAAAATGCAGAGGAGATTCATCAGATCTAAAGCTTAGATATGTGCGAAGAAGTTGTGGATTCTCCCTATAAATGGTCTGTCATTTTTTCATATGCTCGGTCGAATTTTACAAAGGTTCATCGGATCTAAATCTCCCATGGTGGTTGTTCATACACACTGAAATTTGCGGTGACTCGGTTATACCCAATTATGCTTACTTTGTTGCAATAGTAGGTTGGTTTGTATACAGGTGGGTGAGCGTAAGGTAAATAGGTTTTTCACTATTCATGGAGTATCATTTTAATTTCTCATATGTAAATTTATTTGTGAAACCATTGGGTATCCATCAAGTAATAAAAATATGGTTTAAACTCCTTCGTTGGTGAGTGGGTTCTCAAATGGTACATCGGTTTTAAGTCAAATGTGTCAGACAAATATAAATCGAGGTATGTCTGTTTAGCAAGGTTTTAAAAAACGTGGGCGGTGACTGAAACGTGGAGGTCAACCTTAAATCTTAGATGCTTAGGCGGACTCTAGGCGTGAAAAAGCGTTTAGGTCTTTTTAAATATATTTAAATATTTTTAAATATAACAAGACTATTAAAAATACTAAAATAATATATCCTTTCAAATATGCAAACTAAAATACTAAGAGAAAAAAAACGTATTTTTTTGGACGAGACGCAGAGAGGTTTTGGATACTGTTTTTCTTTTGATTATTTTGCATGAGATATCTATATTATACTTTAAAAACAATAGAAATAGAGTTTAATGAAGAGTCAAGTTACTATGAATATATTTTTGGCAATCAAAATTTATTGTTCGACTTAAATAATGGGTTTTGCTTCATCCATGTATTGTATAAGATATTAATTTGAAATTGTTTATATAAATTGATATTAAAAATAAGGAACACGAAAACGCAACATAAAATAAATAATGATTTAAACATGAATATTATTGATCGAACTCAATTAAATGAAAATAGGGTATGTTTTAGTTAAAAAGTTAAATAATATTTGAGATAATATAATACGTAGGTTTTATTTATACAAATTATTATGAATAAATTTTAGCCAATCAAAATTTATTGTTTGACTTAAATAATGGATTTTGCTTCATCTATGTATTGTACAAGATAATAATTTGGAATTATTTGTATAAATTGATATTTCATATAATAGGAACACGAAAACACAATATAAAATCAATTATGATTTAAACATGAATATTATTGATCGAATTGAACTAAGTGAAAATAACAGGATTTATCATATTATGTTCGGGTAAAGTTTATATCTATTTACTCATGTTCATGTGAGTTTTAAAATCATCACTCCGATTTAACTAGGATCTTAACCACATGTATGTATCGAAGTATGGTAGGAAAAAAAATTATATAAACCCGCACATTGTGCAGATTACATAGTAGTTAATTCAATTTTTAAAAAAACAAGTACTTATAAGACGATATCACTAAAACTTTTTTGTTTCTTTAAACGTAAAAAGCTTAATCTGAATCCTCGGAACCCTTTTAAAACAACATAAAACACAGACCATTCATTTGGGATTATGAACACATAGGTTTGTTGGAGTCGCATTTCGCCTTTTAGTTGGGTCAGCTTTTAATTCTCATCTGATGGTTAGGTATGAACTCTAAGTAACGGTGCCAGTTTCTGGCCGGACCATGGTCAATAGACACGAGGTTTGTATGACTTTTGTACTCTACAACTCCTCTATGGTGAGTCGGCTGAAAAACACATTCGTTTGATTTGTACCTCTTATCTAAATCTATGTTCAATGAATCTCTAAGGTCCGTCGGCTTTATATCTCAGTGGTGATTCAGTTTTTGAGTTCAATGGCCAAGGTCTTGTTTTTGTTACCTTAACAGATGCCCACGAGAACCTTTTGCTATGTCCCAAGCAGTAACAGTTTCGTTTAGGAATAATTAGGGCCAATTTTACTGGTTTGCATATGATCACGGCCGAAGAAATATGATGAAACGGGAGTGGACGAATGTCCGTCGGAGATCAAAACTGAGGTCCGATAAAGCTTAGTGAAATAATTGAATTTTGTTTGAACAATTATTAAATATTTGTACAGTTGTTGGACAAACTCTAGTCTACACGCAAATAGCTTTTTCTATAACATGGGTTTTAACTAAAACGTTTTATCTCCACAAAATCAGTAAAGCTATGCCGACAGAGAAGTCTACATTTGACACAGTAAGGTGAGCTGTCGTTATTTTTTTTTGGATAAGAATAAATAATTTATTAATCTTATGAGCAGTGCTACAAATACAATGTAACTTCACAAAAAAATAGTGTTATGGGTGTTATGGCGAGACACTATACCACGAGACAATATTTAATAGATAGATTAGATAATAAGTAAAATTCATATCGAATTTTATAGAGATTTTTGTACTTATATAATTATTCAAATCTTATTTGCTAACCTTATTTATGTGGAAAAACAAGCAGGTCTTTGGACTCACTTTCACCATTGTTTTTCCAACTAACAACCAACGCAATACCTGTTCACTTTGTTTTTATGCGGTAATATTTGCAATGAATGTTAACGTTCAATAATTTCAATAACTACAAGAAAGTAAAAAAAAAAAAGTCCAATTTAACATAAGAAAACAAAAAAAAGGCCAACAAACTAATTCCATTCAAAATAAGAAAGTAAAAAAAAGGCAACTTAAGTTCAAAAACTAAACAGATTGTTCCCAACAGCTAAGTTAAAAAAAAAAGGCAACTTAAGTTTGAAATCCAAAAAAATAGATTGTTCTCAACTGAAATTTAAAAAATCAAAAAACACATTGTTCCCAACTCCAATCTCATCTTTCTTTATCCTTCATTTGTGATGATTTTTGCATGTATTCAGCAGCAAATTATTGCATAATATTATTGCCAAATGAATTTGTGTTCATTCGAACATGTCATGCCAAAATGTGCCTTTACAAGCATGTACACCATACAATATCTCTAATTAATAACACAAAAATAATAAGTATTTGAAATTAAAATTGTATGTAAAATCAATTAAACTTGCATTTTAAAAAGGGAGTTTGGTGTATGTGGTATATTATATGGTACAGGAGTGCAACCCATCTTAAGTTCTAAATTGATGAAGTACCCTTCTTTTGATAGATCAACAAAGTCTTGTTTTTTCATAAAACATATTATAACCAAGAAATTAGGTACCTTCTCTTTTGATTGAAATAAATCTTTTCCTTTCTCCTTTTCTCCTCCTTATCTCCTCCTTTCCCCTCCTTTGTCCTTTTTCTCTTCAAAATAGCTTTCTCCATCATGGCTTGTTTTGTCTTGAACGGTGGTTGGCCTTTAGAGCGGACAACTAATGGACTATGAACAATGAAACTTTCTTTCATGGTTGGATTAAAGTCACCACCTTGTGATGAAGATGCATGAATTTGGCTAATCTCTAATAGACTCGGTGGATTTCTTGCACCCTTTCCTTCACCTTTATTCAATTCAATACACAACCATGAAATCCATTTCATAACCAAACTTGTCTTCTCTTCGTTGCTTGTTCCCAAGTCAGCTGCTTGGTAAAATGTGTTACACATCCTATCAAATCTCTCATTTTCAGGATTTATAGTCGAGTCAGAGTACACAATTTTAACCTTTGTGTGGGCCCTCTTCACAACTTTCCTCCATCGCCGAAGTATATATTTATCGGGAACGGTATGAATGTTTTTCTTTGTTAAGACTGTAATCGGGTGTCGACAAATGATACCTCTAAACTCAAATAGTTGACAATTACACTTAATATCACAATCATCCTCCCTAAACAAAACATCAAAAGTTGCCTTTCGATTTGTATCTCCAACCATGTTTTCCGAAATGCTATACATGTGGAAGTTATGTCCCTCTCTAATTGAAGACACATTACAATACATTTTCCGTATAGTTTCCTCTTGAAACTCCTTAAACTTGGTTGTGGTATAAACATCTTGGAATTGTTTCTCCATTATATAACGAGTGACACATGGGATCCGAGAGTTGAAGGAATTGAAATCTTCTTGATTTTCCTTTTGAACCTTACTTCTTACTGCATTCTTATATTATTCGACATATTTCTTTAAAGTAGTCTTTGCATTGATATACCCATCAAAGAATGCATGCATTCTCTCACTTCTTTGTGTCTAGGACATCCCCGCCCAAAACGTATCTTTCACAAATGCAGGTACCCAACGTCTCCTATCCTCATATAATCCATTCAACCAAGCATTATCATAAAGATTAAATTTCTCAATGAAATTTTCCAACCATATTCAAACTCCTCACAAGTCAACGAGTTATAAATTGAATATTGCATTACATACTTGAGTGACTCATAATGTCCATGACCCCATAACTTTTCTGGAAACCTTTTCATTATATGTCATATGCACCACCTGTGATGTATGTTGGGAAATACATATTCAATGGCATTTTTCATAGCTTTGTCTTGGTCGGTAATAATAGCGATAGAAGCACGACCACCCATACAACTAAGCCACGCCTTAAAAAGCCATGTAAAAGTGTCACTATCCTCACTCGATATCAAATCACAACCTAATAAAATTGATTGGCCGTGGTGATTAACTCCAATAAAAGGGACAAATGGCATATCATACTTATTAGTCAAGTATGTCGTGTTAAATGAGATTGCATCTCCAAACTCTTCATATGATGCACGACTTCTTGCATCCGCCCAAAATAAATTTTTCAACCTACCCTCATCATCCAAATCCATTACATAAAACAAGTTTGAATTATTTTTCTGCATCTTCATAAAATATTTTTGAATTGCGATAGCATCCCCTTCTACAAGTCTTAATCGTCTAACTTTACTGATATAATTAGAACAATCCTTCTCTAAAAATGGGACATTCTCATGCCTACCCGCTTCGACAACAAGTGCATTAAAGTTTTTGTTTGGCCTTATACCCGCCCTATCATTCAACTCAAGCCTCCTTTTGACATATGGCCTAATCACTCTATTTTTTTTTATAAAATCATGATTTCGTTGAACTTAGAACATGATTGTGATCAATGATTACTTTTGTGACATGCCACTTCCCATCGAGACCAAAAGCAACCCTAACCTTCGCTTCACATTGAGTTTTGCTAACCGGATATTTTTTAAAATCATTTCTACCATTGCTTTCCTCTTTTCTCGACCAAGAGAATGCAACCAAAACCTATTGTAAACAACCATTAGAGGCCCTAGATGAAGATCGTTTTTTTATCGAAAACCCCTTCTCATTGCCACACTTTTGGTAATAAGAAAATAAATCATCCTATGAATCAAAATTCATTCCTACTTCAGGGTCTTTGGGTTTATCTTCTATATTTACACCCTCCATCTCATCCTTCAATTTAGCATTCAAATCCAAATCAATACCCCGATGCTCCGAATCATCCCCCAATTCATCATCCAAGTCTACTTCAACACCACAACCCTCTTCATTATCAACATACTCATTCTGATAAGAGCTGTTAATATCACATTTCATTCCTACAAAATATTTGCGAAAAAAATACATGTATAATTTTGGTTTATCTTTAATATTTTTTTGCGAAAAAAATACATCTATAATAGTCTTTAATTAAAGAAATTAGTCACATTTATTTTTTTTAGCAATATGAATATTGTTAAATTTAAAAACTAGACATGGAATGAAAAAAAACTAGAAAGGAAAATCAATGAAAGTGAAAAGAAAACTATTTAATTTTTTCCTTTTCAGTTTTATCAATGAAAAAAATAATTTGGAATGAAAAGAAAAATCATACCTGATGAAAGGGAAGACATTTTTTGGATCTTAATTGGTTTGGTGAACATCTACTGCAAACAAAAAATTGAGGTTAAAAAGAAGTTAATCATATTTAATTTTTTTAGCAATATGAACATTGTTAAATTTAAAAAGTATACATGGAATGAAAAAAGAAAAATTGAAACGAAAAATCAATGAAAATGAAAAGAAAACTAGTTCATTTTTTTTCCAGTTTTTTCAATGAAAATAACAATTAGAAAAAAGAAAAATCATACCAAATGAAAATGAAGACATTTGTTGGATGTTATTTGATTTTGTGAAGTCATTGCAAAAAAAAAAATTGAGGTTACAACAGCTTTTGTTTTACCGCCTTAAATGTGGAGTGACTACTATTGAGTGAGTAAAGAATAAAGAGTAAATAAGGTTAATATAGTCTTTTTTCTTATCCAATAAAATAATGACAGCTCACTGTGCCAAATGTAGGTTGTGTCGACTACTGTGTCGGCATAGCTTTATTACCATAAAATACGTGATCTGCCTCTCAGTTTTTATTTAGCACAGAATAATAATATATAGTAGTTCTTTTATTTTATTGGGTCACCTCACCTCCATTGTCGGGATTCAATTAGATTTAAAAAGATATTTTAGAACAATCAAATCTCAAGAATTTAAGTATTCATGAGCTAGTTTCCCGATTCATCGGGATGATAAAAAATATATCATATTGGCATTCATGCTTTGAATAATAACTCTTTTCACCTCGCTTGCGTGAAAATATACCTGAATTTTAATGATTTTATCAATAAAATTTACGGAAACACAAATTATACAACCTCCCGTGCAAATATTAATATCTAAAGCCTAATTTCAATACATAAATTTCAACTAATATTTACATATAAATATATCATATATTTTTTTATGCAAAGCATGAGAGATCATAAAATAGAAAGATTGGATTTCTTATCTGAAATGCAATTGAGCTTTTCCCTCATGAGTGTTAGAGCAAAAGGTTTCTTTGTCCACCTCTTTCTTCCATCTCCGTCCACTTTTTATTAACATGAATAATGCGTTACATGATAAAAATCGCGAATACCTCTCCCGCGGAGTCCCAAAATGTAAGAGAGTAGTTTAACTGGGGAAATATCGATTTTTTCTAAGTGTTTGACTCGAGCAACTTTGGTTTCTCCTATGTATCTATCATAGTTGGAATCAAAGTTATCATAGTTTGTAGGTTCGTACTTTTCCCTAAAAAAACTCATTCTGGTGGTTTTTGGAGAGTTGTGAGGTAGTGAAACTTTCATATAAATTCTTCTCAAAACTCATCTTAAAACTCTTCTAAAAAAAGTTCTTAAAATGCTCTCTAAAACTCTTAAGATAAAAAATCTTATCTTCCTAAGAAGCCCCCCTTAAAATGTAAGGGGGTGAGGCTTATTTATAGAAAAAATCATCCCAAGTGGGTTGCCACATATCAAATATATTGTGGAGATGTGTGCCAAAGAACTTGTGGAGACACATGCCCTATATTAAATGATATCTGTTCCAAAACATATGTTGCACCCTCAATACTATAATATTGTCTAGTTATTGAATAAATAATGACAATGTAGATCATAACCATGAAAATATGTTAGCAGATCAAGCTCAAGTTAAGTCATCAATGGAGATTTAATCACATAAATGTATGTATGGAAAGAAGAGGATTTGAGAGAGATAGAGAACACAGAAGCGTAAGTGGTTCGGACGGAGCCTGCTCCACTCTGCAAGAGGGTGTGAATGTTTTATTACTGAAAGGCATTGAAGGTTATGAATTATATCCACTAAAGCTTTCTGTCTCTAAGTTCACAATTGGGAAGAGTTTTAGCCAGGAAATAATAAATCCATCCTTAGTGAAAAAGAAGGAGGTTGTATATATAGGCTTGGGAGTGAACAGTATACCTCCCAGTCATACACCTGGTATGCATGAGGTCGTCTATCCATTAGGAGAATGCCATATGTCCTTTACACAACCATATCATAATGATGAAATATTTCCTCACGTGGATAGGAGTGCAAGGACATGATTTTATAAATGTCCACTTTAGAATCTAGGAATTTTCTTAGCGTCCTAAATCACAACTAGTATGTCTGATACCGTTACATTCGGCACGTCAACACAATCATCCACGACGGCCTCGATCCGAATTCGAAAATATCACGCTCCCACTATCTTCAACATTCAACTGTTCCCACTACTCCACTCGCAATTATGATATAATGTTTAATTTGGAGTTTTAATGGTTACATATTTATTTGGGAATTTTTCTAAAAAATTGGGTTTATTAAAATGAGGCATTTTTAAGGAAAATATTTTCTAAGCACTTACTTGAACTGGTTCGAAATGGATAATAGCGTTTGACAATTTACTGAACCGGTTCACATCTTTATAAAGGGCAAATCGAACCGGTTTGCTGCACCGCCTCAATTTTTCTATAAACACCTATTTCGGGAGTGTATTTGTTCAAGACTTAAAAAAATATTTTTGAGAAACCTACTTCAATAAGTCTTCATTTTTTTGAGTCCCAAACACCTTTTTTATTCACAAATTCTTTCCAAATACATATGTGAAACTTTATAAACCCTATATTAATTGTTCTCATCATCTGGAGTAATCTTGTGGAGAAGAAGGACGTTCTCCATTGCTGACTTGCAGCTCTTGCGAGATCTCTTGCTGACAACACCGACGACAACGAACTAACGCCTGCGGATATTCGTGGGTCATGGTATTTTGCTATAATTGTAAGTGTTACGAATTATAGTAAAATAAAAACGGTTTTTCCCCTTTGGGGAATTTTTCCTCATATTTTGATTAACTGTGAATGATTGGTTTGAATTAATTAGTCTATCACAATTTATTTGCAAGAGTTAGGATTTTTGGGATTAAAAATTGGAATTTAATTAAACAAGTTAATCGTTGATTGTTAACGCACTCTCAAATTGGTATCGGAGCCTATTACACAATTATACCGAGTAATTTTTTCGCAAATTTTTTCTAGATATCAATTTTGGTTTAAAAATTGAGTTTTGAAAAAGCGCAATTTCAATGGAAAACTTGTATAATCGAGTGGCAATTTTCGACGGGTCAAATTACGCATATTGGAAAGCCTGTATGAAATCTCACTTAAAGGCCATTGACGAACGTATTTGGGTTATGTGTGAAAGAGGGTGGACGCCTCTAACTGTCACTGTAGTTAACGTAATTACTTTAAAACCTGTAACTACATGGACTGAGGATGAATTTAAATGGAGCACATATAACTCACGTAGGCTTAGTGCAATTTTTGAAAACGTCACCCTCGACGAGTTATGATGCATCATGATGTGTACCACGTCAAAAGAAGCATCATATATTCTTCAATTTACCCATGAAGGAACTGATGCAGTTAAAGAATCAAAATTGCAAAATTTAACTACACAATTTAAGACAATCACCATGCTTGAATCTGAGTGTTTTGATGAATTCTATGCACGCTTATCTGATATTGTAAACACTAGTTTCAATTTAGGTGAATAAATTCCTGATGCAAAAGTAGTTAAAAAGATTTTGAGATCACTACCTAAGCATTTTATCCCTAAAGTCGTTGTGCTAAATTCTTTAGGAAATTTAAGTAGTCTGAAATTAGAAGAACTGGTAGGAGACCTCCAGACTTATGAAATTGACATGCTTCCTAACATGATAAAATAAAAAGATAAAGGGGTAGCACTTAAAGCCCAGGCAAGAAAGAGTGAGGGGTCAGCAAGAAAGAGAGGTGATTTGTCTAGGAGAAGAGAGGAAGACTTGTCTGATTCAGAGTTTTATTTTAACTTAGACGATTTGGCCTTGTTTGACAAAAAAATCCAAGAAATTTCTCAAATAAAAGAAAAATGGGAATTTCAAAGACAAAAAGAATTTTGAGATAAATAAGTTTGAAAAGAAAAATGAAAAGGATAAAAAGGACACGCCTAAGAAAGACGAGGAGAGATGTTATGACTATGACGATAGAGGTCATAAGGAATTTGAGTGTCCTACTAGGTTGAGACGTCAAGACAAAGGAAAAGTTACTCTTAATGCCTCCCTTAGTGACTATAGTGAGGTCGAGTCGGTGGATTCTGGAGCCGAGTCATCACATGAATGTAAATTCACCGCATTCATGGCTAGTCATGTGAGTACTGACAGTACGCCTCACAACGATGAGGATGCTACTTCATAGGGATACCTCGATGTAATAACCCGAGGTCTTGGAGATGAATATTTATTTATTTTGGGAGAAATAAATATTATTTTTAATTGGAGATTAATTAAATTGGCAATTGAAGTCAAAATTTGGGGTCGTTAGAAAGTGTCTCGAAGGGAGATTCTGAGGGTACCATAGTGTCCGAAAGGGTCGAAAAAGTCGAAATGACTGTAATTGAGGTCTATTTAGATTCCGAAATAATTTAGGACCGTTTGACTCGAATTAAAGATACCGAGTCATTTAAAGTGTGTATTATCATTTAAAGATGTGTACATTAGGAGATTAGGCTTACTAAGCCTACAGGAGATATTACTCCCAAGAAAGAGAGAGAAATAGAAAGAAAGAAAGAGAAAATAAGAAAGAAGAAGAAAAGGAAGGAGAAAAGAGAGAGAAAGAGGATTTTCGAGCAAATACGCGATCTCAAGGCGGATTCAGACCCTACGAACCCGAGGCAAGTGATTAAACTTGCTAAATAATTATTGTGTACCAATTATTGCATGATTTGTGGATCGAATTTTGGGTTTTAGGTTTAAATTGTTAAAACCTAACTTTTGGGAAAAACCTTAGGTTTTTAGTGTATAAAATGGATTTAAGGTTATAAATTAGTTTATAAGTATTCTAGAATGAATATTAATGTTATATATTTGATTGGGTTGGATGAAAATGGCTGGAAGATGATTAAAATGATTTTTGGGTATTTTGGGTTAAGAAGAAAATTGCCCATTTCGTAGCTTGCTGCACTTACCGAATCGATTCGCCCCTATCGAATCGATTCGGTCTGTTGCAGATTGCCCAGGTCTTTAGGGCCGAATCGATTCACCCCTTGCGAATCGGTTCGGCATGTAGCAGACTCCCAGGTCCTCTGGACCGAATCGATTCGGATGGGCCGAATCGATTCGTTTCTGGGCCGAATCGATTCGGAAACAGGGGAATTTTTGGAAGATGTTTTCTAGGGAGAATTTCATCCCGTTTTGTTCGAGGTTATCGATTTGGGGCCTCTATATGAGACATTTGGAGTATTTTTTGGAGACTTTTAGAGGGTTTCCATCGTACGAAATTATGGGACTCATATTAATTAAAGTTGAGGATTACCTATTAGAGATTTTGGTATATTCTAAGCGGGGAAGCCCACCGTGATTTGGAGATTCGACTTGGGGATGATAATTACAATTATATGAATAAATGAGATAAATTTAGAGATAATGGATTTTAGAATCCAATCCCAAATGGGATAACTTTAAAAAGGTTCATAAACTGAATTGAACCCTATAATGGATGGAGAATCATAAATGCATTTTGATGTGTATACGGATATAGAAATATCCTTATTTATTATTGATTTGTGAGATATCTCACACAATGAGAAATGTTAATTGAGGTGCATTAGGATATAGAATATCCTTAACTTAAATATAATTGAAAGACAATTCATACTAGAAGCGACATGAGAGCTTCAAGCGAGAATTAGTATAGCATATACTAAGTGGGAAAAAATGTGTGAGTATTGACAGTTAGTGTATCAAAAGAGAGGGATATACTAAACAATGATGTTAATCAAATTGTGCCTAAGAGCGTATAATTAAAGTGAATATGATGTTGCATGTATACCTTATATAATGGTATATCTTTATTATGTGGGATGTATGTATACCTTATATGATGGTGTATATACATGTTAAGCATACCCCCTCCTTGCTATCATTGGGAAGTTTCATGCGTAGAGGGTGAGCATTCTGACTAGAAAAGCAGGATGTGGATATTCCCCGTGTCATAGTCGTCCATGGTGGTCAGCAAATGACATATTTATATACATTTATTTATTTTGGGGGTGAGAGGTCGTGGGTATGTGTCGCTCTCACTTGCCGGTTAGGAACTATGACCGCTTCCCGGACGTTGTGTGCGTGAGTTGATCACGAGGTGGGTGCCGTTGAACCCCACTAGGTGGCCCCAGTTTGCTACGTATATGGGCTGCTGGAAGATGATAGCATGTGAGCTTGCGTCCTTCGAGTTATATCTCGGTTGGATGGTTATTAATGCTTGTGTTTGTACTTGGGTGTCAAGGGCATAATGGACCTCAATGACCTACATTGCCAGGATTAATGTATCGGGGGGGTTCCATGTTTGGATTTCGCCTCGGTGAGACGTCCCACGCACGAACCACAGTGTAATGTTGGAACTTGGGGATAAGTTTAGTCCTTAATGCTCATAATTATCTATATATATATGACCTATCCCGACGATCGATGGTGCCAGGAGTAGTGTAACGGGGAGGTTCCTTGTTTGGATTTCGCCTCGGCGAGACGTCCCATGCACGAACCGCAGTGTAATGTTGGAACTTGGGGATAAGTTTAGTCCTTAATGCTTATAATTATCTATATATATATATATCACCTATCCCGACGATCGATAGTGCCATGAGTAGTGTAACGGGGGGGGGGGGGGGGTTCCTTGTTTGGATTTCGCCTCGGCGAGACGTCCCACGCATGAAACGCCGTGTATTGTTGAAAATTGGGAATATTAATTAATTAAAATGGGAAAATAATTTGGGTTACATGCATCATGCATTGAGGGCATAATGAGCCTCGAGGATTAATACGGTCAGGAGTAATGTAACAGGGGGGTTCCTTGTTTGGATTTCGCCTCGGCGAGATGTCCCACGCATGAAACGCAGTGCCGTGTTTAGAATCGAGAGGAGTTTAGTCTTTATATTCATGATGCTAATAACTCATATATAATTACTATAATAATTATATATATGGTTTCATGCCTTATAAGGGCATCTCTAAAATATAAAATTCTAGTAAATGAGATTGTTGATGTATGGTGATGATGTGGACATAATTGGATCATGTAACTTTATATGTTCAATAAATGAACATTATAAAGATAACTATAACGATTATATTAATGTTAATAATTATAACTTTTAACTGTGGAAACAAATGTAGATTGGGAGATAGGTTAGATGGTTTCACTTAAATACTTTATTTGGGTTTAAGTTAGAATCCTCTTACCTAAAATAGAATCGGGCATCCATTTGGAGATCACGTGCATACGCTTAGTGCGCGCTTTAGTTGAGAGGTGAGATGGATTTTATGGAGAGCTCGATTCCAACTAAATCATGTAATAATGCATTTATAATTATTATGCATTTTAATACACTTGCTATAAAATGTTTTTTAAACTAGGGCTCTGACCCGTTTATATTTTCTTCCTCCATGTATATATATTGTATTACTTCAGGTGTTCCTCCGCAAGGACGCCTTTGATGTTATCCATCCAGGGTATTTGTGGAGCTGTGGCAGTAGCGGACTGTTGCGGCACTTTGCTTTAGTCGACTCCTATCTTTGTATATCTAGATTAGGATTCAGTTTGTATATTGAGTTAGTATTCAAGTGTTGTAGATTAACACTTTCATATTTCATTATCAGATTATTGTATTGTCTGTTACCCGACAGCATATTCGGGTATTTCATTGTTGAGATTTTATTGGTTCTTTGTATTGCACTCGTGTATATTAATAGAGTTTGCACTTATCAC
The DNA here is from genome assembly GCA_949130495.1 of Sambucus nigra. Classification (NCBI taxonomy): domain Eukaryota; kingdom Viridiplantae; phylum Streptophyta; class Magnoliopsida; order Dipsacales; family Adoxaceae; genus Sambucus; species Sambucus nigra. Next base: position 233,573,992 of record OX422215.1, read on the forward strand.
TCATCATAGTTAGATGTTTATTGCTGGTTGAGTTGCATTATTGGTTTTGTTATTTTTGTTGTTAAATAAAAGTTTTAAATTTTTGAAAATTCGCTCTTAATGATTTCGGGTAGTTAGGCTTATATTATAGTGTTTAGTTGTTGATGTTGAGATTGTACCATCTGAGATACCTGATTTATGTAGTATAGGGCTGGCCACCCATTATTATTTGAAGCGGGTTGTCACAGATGGTATCAGAGCATCGAGTTCTAGTGTCTTTAGGATCTGTGTGTGTTACTACGATCTTCCATAAGCGTTCTTGATATAGAGCCTTATTGCTAGGACAATTACATTCATACGTCCATATCTTTCTGTGATTCGGAAATATTTGAAAGGCGTTCTGATACAATTATTCTTGTTTCAGATGCCACCGACGGGAGGTCGTTCAGTCAGGGCAAATAAAAGGGAATGTACAACCTCAAATGCCTCAAAGGAATATGACTACGGATGATGTTGCCAATATTGTGGCACAAGCAGTAACTGCTGCCGTTTCTATGATGGCTCAGCAATCTACCGCTCGAGAAGCCCCACCCCAATTAGGATTGTCTTTATGGGAGAGAGTGAAGGAAGATTTTAGTAAGGGGCATCCTCCCGAGTTTGCAGGGGGAGTTGATGCAATGGCTTCAAGTCAATGGAAGAATAGTATGCAGAGGCATCTTCGTATGGTTGAGTGTAGTGAGGTGCAGAAACAATTTTTAGCCACCTTTAGGTTATTGGGTGCATCTATTCCATGGCGGGAGTCTATCACCACATTTGAATAGAGAGATACTTTACCTATAAAAGAATTTTGGGAACTTTTTGATCGAAGGTATATTCCTTCCTCTTCTCGAGATTTAAAGATTTTTCAAGGAAATAGAATGGTGACGGAGTATGAGGAAGACTTTTCTAGATGGGCAAAGCTAGTACCTAATGAGGTAAATACAGAAGAGAAACGTATATCGAAGTTTGTTCGAGGTTTAGATTGGAAAATCCAACAACATTTGTTAGAGAGTCCTAAGTTAATGACTTTCGTTGAGGTAGTAAATACGGCACTACTAAAGTGTCATGAATATCGTTTTCGTTCGCAAGAGAGTAAGAACTTTGGATATTCGAGTTCATCAAGTAAGTTTGGCAAAGAGAGTGCCAGTAATGCGAGTGGGCAGAAAGGATTTGTGGCTAAGTGTTTCTTTTGTAAAGAAATAGGTCATAAAAAGAGAGATTGTCCTCAAAGAGGTAAAGGATCATATTTTGATGAAATTTTGGAAGTGCAACCCCTACAGCAAATTCGAGGTCGTTTTAGACCGGGGGACTTTGTTTGGGAGCCCATTGATGAGGAAGGGCAATCGGATTAGAGATGAATGATGTATGTTAATTTTCCTTTATAAATAGGATAATTACTAAAACGAGTCTTGGGAATATCGTATGTGAGATAATTGTAATTGGGTAGTTTTATAGCCCTATTATGTATGTAATGGACCTAAAGGGAAATATTGAGTAAGATAGGCTCTTATTCTATTATTTTGTAAAAGGATAGATGATTTTGCAAGGTGCTCAAAAAGTGCTTTAAACCTTGTGGTAAATGTAAGAATGGTAATGATGATAAGTAGTTATGATAAATCTACTTTTTTTTATATAGTCATGATAGACTATTAAAATTGTTGTATTCCAGATATGGATGCGCCTTATAAATGGCAATATATTGAAATGGTGTAAGATGTTGTTTATGTTTGAAGTTGAGATTGTGGATTGATGGGACGCAAGTAAAAGTTTAGCTCATGGGTATGATAATATTTGTGAGCTACATGATATATAGATGATGATCTAAAAAGACCTTGTGTTGGACATAAGGCATTTTATATTATACTATATTGTATAAACCGTTTTCAAAATAAATTATTTTCCAAAATAAAACTTTTACCGGCCTTCGGTCCCTTTCAAAATGATTTTCATAAAATTTAATTTTTCAAATTCTAGTCCGGATTTAATAAACTCTCAATCCCCGACGTCGCCACATAGTAGTGTATTGGGAGGGTTCCTTGTTTGGATTTCTCTTTTGCGAGACGTCCCACGCACGAAAATGGCGAATGTCAGGAATTGAGAGGAGTTAATTCTTTGGACAATTCAAATTTTTCTGCCCTTAAAATGTTAATATATTCTATATTGATGGTATTGTGGAACTTTGGAGGCAAATAAAGCCTCATTATGATTGGTACGAGTGCTAACTCGAATATAAAGGGTGTATGGGCGCCCTTGTTGTGGAAATTGGTTGTATATAACTCATAGTCAACATAAAAATAAAATAAATTAAATAAATTCGTCATGGGAAGTTAGAAGTTTGGAGATAGGATTAGCAAGATTGGGTATAGTAGAACTAGTTGAGTTTTGGAGAATTAGGCTTAGCTAAATTTCGAGGACAAAATTTCTGTAAGTGGGGAAGTTTGTAACAACCCGAGGTCTTGGAGACGAATATTTATTTATTTTGGGAGAATTAAATATTATTTTTAATTGGAGATTAATTAAATTGGCAATTGAAGTCAAAATTTGGGGTCATTAGAAAGTGTCTCGAATGGAGATTCTGAGGGTACCATAGTGTCCGGAAGGGTCGAAATGACTGTACTTGGGGGTCTATTTAGATTCCGAAATAATTTAGGACCGTTTCACTCGAATTAAAGATACCGAGTCATTTAAAGTGTGTATTATCATTTAAAGATGTGTACCTTGGGAGATTAGGCTTATTAAACCCACGGGAGATATTTCTCCGAAGAAAGAGAGAGAAATAGAAAGAAAGAAAGAGAAAAGAAGAAAAAAGAAGAAAAGGAAGGAGAAAAGAGAGAGAAAGAGGATTTCCGGGCAAATACGCGATCTCAAGGCAGATTCAGACCCTACGAACCCGAGGCAAGTGATTAAACTTGCTAAATAATTATTGTGTACCAATTATTGAATGATTTTTGGATTGAATTTTGGGTTTTAGGTTTAAATTGTTAAAACCTAACTTTTGGGAAAAACCTTAGATTTGTAGTGTATAAAATGGATTTATGGTTAGAAATTAGTTTATAAGTATTCTAGAATGAATATTAATGTTATATATTTGATTGGGTTGGATGAAAATGGTTGGAAGATGATTAAAATGATTTTTGGGTATTTTGGGTTAAGAAGAAAATGGCCCATTTCGTAGCTTGCTGCACTTACCGAATCGATTCGCCCCTACCGAATCGATTCGGTCTGTTGCAGATTGCCCAGGTCTTTAGGGCCGAATCGATTCGCCCATTGCGAATCGGTTCGGCATGTAGAAGACTCCCAGGTCCTTTGGACCGAATCGATTCGGATGGGCCGAATCGATTCGGAAACAGGGGAATTTTCGGAAGATGTTTTCTAGGGAGAATTTCGTCCTGTTTTTTTCGTGGTTATCGATTTGGGGACTCTATATGAGACATTTGGATTATTTTGGGGAGAATTTTAGAGGGTTTCCATCATACAAAATTGTGGGAGTCATATTAATTAAAGTTGAGGATTACCGATTAGAGATTTTGGTATATTCTAAGTGGGGAAGCCCACCATGATTTGGAGATTCGACTTGGGGATGATAATTACAATTATATGAATAAATGAAATAAATTTAGAGATAATGGATTTTAGAATCCAATCCCAAATGGTATAACTTTAAAAAGGTTCATAAACTGAATTGAACCCTATAACGGATGGAGAATCATAAATTCTATTTGATGTGTATACGGATATAGAAATATCCTTATTTATGATTGATTTGGGAGATATCTCACACAATGAGAAATGCTAATTGAGGTGCATTAGGATATAGAATATCCTTAACTTAAATATAATTGAAAGACAATTCATACTAGAAGCGACATGAGAGCTTCAAGCGAGAATTAGTATAGCATATACTAAGTGGGAAAAAATGTGTGAGTATTGACGGTTAGTTTATCAAAAGAGAGGGATATACTAAACAATGATGTTAATCAAATTGCGCCTAAGAGCGTATAATGAAAGTGAATATGATGTTGCAGGTATACCTTATATAATGGTATATCTTTATTATGTGGGATTTATGTATACCTTATATGATGGTGTACATACATGTTAAGCATACCCCCTCCTTGCTATCATTGGGAAGTTTCGTGCGTAGAGGGTGAGCATTCTGACTAGAAAAGCAGGATGTGGATATTCCCAGGTCATAGTCGTCCATGGTGGTCAGCAAATGACATATTTATATACATTTATTTATTTTGTGGGTGAGAGGTCGTGGGTATGTGTCGCTCTAACTTGCCGGTTAGGAACTATGACCGCTTCCCGAACGTTGTGTGCATGAGTAGATCACGAGGTGGGTGTCGTTGAACCCCACCAGGTGGCCCCAGTTTGCTACGTATATGGGCTATTGGAAGATGATAGCATGTGTGCCTGCATCCTTCGAGTTATAGCTCGGTTGGATGGTTATTATTGCTTGTGTTTGTACTTGGGTGTCAAGGGCATAATGGACCTCAACGACCTACATTGCCAGGATTAGTGTATCGGGGGGATCCTTGTTTTGATTTCGCCTCGGCGAGACGTCCCACGCATGAACCGCAGTGTAATGTTGGAACTTGGGGATAAGTTTAGTCCTTAATGCTTATAATTATCTATATATATATCACTTATCCCGATGATCGATAGTGCCAGGAGTAGTGTAACGGGGGGGGGGGGGGGGGGGGGGTTCCTTGTTTGGATTTAGCCTTGGCGAGACGTCCCACGCATGAAACGCCGTGTACTGTTGAAAATTGGGAATATTAATTAATTAAAATGGGAAAATAATTTGGGTTACATGCGACATGCATTGAGGGCATAATGAACCTCGAGGATTAATACGGTCAGGAGTAGTGTAACGGGGGGGTTCCTTGTTTGGATTTCGCCTCGGCGAGACGTCCCACGCACGAAACGCAGTGCCGTGTTGAGAATCGAGATGTGTTTAGTCTTTATATTCATGATGCTAATAACTCATATATAATTACTATAATAATTATATATATGGTTTCATGCCTTATATGGGCATCTATAGAATATAAAATTCTAGTAAATGAGATTGTTGATGTATGGTGATGATGTGGACATGATTGGATAATGTAACTTTATATGTTCAACGAATGAACATTATAAAGATAACTATAACGATTATATTAAATTTAATAATTATAACTTTTAATTGCGGAAACAAATTTAGATTGGGAGATAGGTTAGATGGTTTCACTTAAATACTTTATTTGGGTTTAAGTTAGAATCCTCTTACCTAAAATAGAATCGGGCATCCATTTGGAGATCACGTGCATACGCTTAGTGCGCGCTTTAGTTGAGAGGTGAGATGGATTTTATGGAGAGCTCGATTCCAACTAAATCATGTAATAATGCATTTATAATTATTATGCATTTTAATACACTTGCTATAAAATGTTTTTTAAACTAGGGCTCTGACCCATTTATATATTCTTCCTCCATGTATATATATTGTATTACTTCAGGTGTTCCTCCGCAAGGACGCCTTTGATGTTATCCATCCAGGGTATTTGTGGAGCTGTGGCAGTAGCGGACTGTTGCGGCACTTTGCTTTAGTCGACTCCTATCTTTGTATATCTAGATTAGGATTCAGTTTGTATATTGAGTTAGTATTCAAGTGTTGTAGATTAACACTTTCATATTTCATTATCAGATTATTGTATTGTCTGTTACCCGACAGCATATTCGGGTATTTCATTATTGAGATTTTATTGGTTCTTTGTATTGCACTCGTTTATATTAATAGAGTTTGCACTTAGCACTCATCATAGTTAGATGTTTATTGCTGGTTGAGTTGCATTATTGGTTTCGTTGTTGTTGTTAAATAAAAAGTTTTAAATTTTTGACAATTCGCTCTTATTGATTTCGGGTAGTTAGCCTTATATTATAGTGTTTAGTTGTTGATGTTGAGACTGTACCATCTCAGATACCTGATTTGTGTAGTATAGGGCGGGCCACCCGTTATTATTTGAAGCGGGTTGTCACACTCGACAGTGGAAGCGATGTGAGTGAGGGGGAGGATGCTTCAAGTGAGAGCGAGAGTGATGTATGATGCGCATATGCTGATTTATATGTTGATTCTTTTAAAACTAAAAAGTGTAACAAAGATTTAGCACTTAGGATAGTTGCCTTAGAGAAATATTTGGGAGAGACAAGAGAGAGAGAGAGAGAGAGAGAGAGAGAGAGAGAGAGAAAGGGTCCTCTATTAGCACTGCCTTGAGAGAGAGAGAGACTGTGTATATTGAGAGAGAGAGATACGTTTAGAGAAAGAGAAAGGGAACTTGACCAAGCAAGTGGCTATTCTTACGAGTGAGCTCTAGACCTCCATTGACACTTGGAAAAAACATGAAGCCCTTGTAGCACAGCTTACTCATGACCTTGAGAGAGCCAGGGGTTAAGTTAAAGATAGAGGACAAATCTGGAATGATGGGAAAAATGCTCCTCGCCCCTGCTTTAGGTTTTGGTGAAAGGCAAGGAATTAGTTTTGATGGTTCCTCCATGTCCCATGTGACACCGAAACCAATTCCTGAGTTTACTAAGAATCCATATGTCCATCACCAAAACCCCCGGAGAAGAGTTTGGCTAAGAAAAGCAAACTAAGGTCGGCCAATGGCTGTGTACTTATGTCCCTGCTGCAAAAGAAAAGGCCACCTTAGGGAGTTTTGCTATAGTTTAGGTCGGACACGATGTACATTTGCTCCACCACGTGACACTAGTGATTTTTTGTGTCTTAGAGAGCAGGTTGAGTTTTTAGTTTCCGCCTCTCAGAGTCTAATGGAAGAGTTCCAACAGATTTCTATGTCGTAAATGGACACTTCTAATATCCCGACTAGAGCTAACAATAACAAGGGAAAACAGAAGGTTACCTCATCTTGGGTGCTTAAACTCGACGCAAAATCCCTTGTTGTTCATGTTGCTCTTAAAGCACATAGCACTTCTCAGTGGTATTTCGATAGTAGGTGATCCAGGCACATGACAGGTGATGTCTCATTTTTTACCTACCTAGAGGATCGCAAGGAAGGTAAAGTCACCTTTGGAGACGGGAGAAAATCTAGCGTAGTAGGACAATGTACAGTAGAGATACCAGGATTTCATAAGCTAGAGGATGTTTTGTACATAAATGGTTTGAAACCAAACCTTCTCAGCATTAATCAGCTGTGCGACGCTGACTTTGCAGTAAAGTTTGACCGAAACGAATGCAGTGTTTATGATCAAGCCGATAAACTACTATTGCAAGGGGTGCAGACTGAAGATAATTACTATGGAATTGTGCCTAAGTCCTTATTTTTTTTGCAAAAGTGCCACGATCACTCCTATGAATCTATGGCACCAATGGCTAGGTCATGTGAATTTTAGAGATTTGGAGAGATTAGCCAAAAATCACCTAGTACATGGCTTTCCATCACTTGGAAAGCCAACATCTGCGGTTTGTGGACCCTATCAGTTGGGAAAGCAAGTCCGTAGCCCTCACAGGAAGTTGAATTCCATTATGACTTCACGAATGCTTGAATTGATACACAGGGATCTTATGGGTCCTTCTCATACTGAGAGTTTGGGTGGTAAGAGGTATATCCTCGTGATGGTAGATGATTTCTCTCATTACTCGATTATAGGTTTTCTGGGAGAAAAATACGATGCTGTGGAATTTCTCATTACCAAGTGTCGTGTCCTGCAAAATCATTACGAAGTCACTATCAATAGGATATGTACTGATAATGGAACTGAGTTTAAGGAAGCTAAAGTAAATCTTTATTGTGATAGCTTAGGGATCAAACATGAATTTCTGCTCGTGAAGACTCCTTGGCAAAATGGGATTGTTGAGAGGAAGATTCGGACGATTCAAGATATGGCTAGATCTATGCTTCTAGGTAGGGGTGGAGAAAAAAAGACCGACCCGATTGGACCGAACCGGACTGAACCCATATTTATAGTCTTTTTTATAAATCGATCCTAATTCGGTCCTAAATTAAGAGACCCGAATATATTCGGTCTGGTCTAAAATAGCCAAGTTAAATTCAGTCTTAGGACTAGACCGTTTATTTTAATATTATATAATATATATTAATTTTATATAAATATATAATTTATGTATGTTTTAGTAAATAACTAACTAACCCTTAAAAAAACACTCGGCCGCACACGCTTCTCATTCCTCTATCACTTTCACTTCCTTACACTTTCACTTTCTCTCTCCGGCACACACACAGACCAACTCTGGTTTGAAAGCCACACCCTCACCTCAACTCACCTCAACACAAATGGAAATTGTGACTAAAGATCCAGCGCACCTCAACTCCACATCAGATTCGGTATATGTTTTTTTCTTGATTTTTATTCTGATTTTTGGTTATACTAAAGATCCAGTTTGTTTTATTCTTATTTTTTGGTTATACTAAAGATCTAGTATATGTTTGTTTCGACTAAAGATTTGTTTTTTATTTTGTTGTTTTTGGTTCCCAATGGACAACTGTTGTGTTTTTAGGAACTGATTAATTATCAACTAAACTGATTAGGAAATGTCATAATATTTTTATAACTGTTGAACAGATTTGTAACTGAACTCATAATATTTATTTACTTCAGATCTGTAATTATCAACATAGGAGATTTGTTTTCTTCATATTTGTTTGCTAAACAGATTAGGAAATGACATAATATTTATTGTCTATAATTATCAACAGAGGATATTTGTAACTAAACTCATAAGATTTGTTTTCTTTATATTTGTTTGCTGAACAGATTAGGAAATGACACAATATTTGTTGTCTGTAATTATCAAGAGAGGAGATTTATAACTAAGGTTATAAGATTTGTTTTCTGAATAGAATTGTAACTGAACTCATAGTATTTGTAGTGATTTTTTTGGTTTCAAATATGGACCGATTATTAACCGAATCGGACCAAAAATAGCATAGACAGAATAAATAGGCTAAACCAATTAAATCGGTCCGAATTTGATCTTCTTAGGACCGAATGATTCGGTCCGGCACCTAAAATGGCCAAAAACCGGATCGGAGCGAATCGCGCCCACCCGTACTTCTAGGTCATAGAGTTGCTCAGAGATTTTAGGCAGAGGCGGTGTCTACCGCATGCCATACGGTGAATAGGGTTTACCTTCGTCCACACACTCTTAAGACACCCTACGAATTGTGGACTAGAAAGAAGCCCAACCTTTCATATTTCTGTGTCTTTAGGAGTAAATGCTACATCCTACGAGATAGAGAGCAATCAGGAAAGTTTGACTCCCGAAGCGACGAGGGGATATTGTTAGGATAATCATCGACTAATAAAGCATATCAGGTTCTTAGCATGAGTAGCTCTAAGGTTATGGTGTCTATCAATGTCACTGTGCAAGATGACGAACCAGCAGCGTTTATTGATTTTAACCTTTTATATGAGGATGACGCACTTTCTACTGATGATCCCATCCTACCTCCCACACCCATAGTGAATCATATTCCTAATTTATGAGACACTCCTGCTTGGGTTCGTAAGAGTCATAATCCTACTGCTGTTCTAGAAGATACCACCCTAGGGGTCAAGACTCGTGCTCAGCTAGAGAAAGTTATTAGTCATGTTTGCTACACATCCAAAGTCGAGCCCAAGAATCATAAGGAAGCACTTAAAGATGAACACTCGATATGCTCTATGCAAGATGAGTTGCTTCAATTTATAAATAATGTCGCCTAGGAACTGGTCCCCCGACCTACTGAGACAAATATAATAAGTACCAAGTCGATATTCAAGAATAAGGTGGATGAGACTGTTACTATTATCCGAAATAAGGATAGGTTGGTCGCTCAAGGCTACGCACAGATAAATGGTGTAGACTTTGACGAGACATTTACTCCTGTTGTGAGGCTTAACGCACCATCACATGTCATCTGTGCTTTAAGTTATATCAGATGGATGTCAAGAGTGCCTTTCTGAATGGCATTCTACAGGAGGATGTTTACATGGAACAACCAAAAGGGTTTGAAGACCCTAAGCACCCTGATCACGTCTACTATCTGAGGAAAGCCTTGTATGGTTTGAAATAAGCACACCGTTCTTGGTACGAGAGGCTTACTTCTTATCTCTTATCTCGTGGCTTCAAAAGAGGGGGAGTTGATATGACGTTGTTCACCAGGAGAGATGACGATGATATTTTAGTTGGCCAGGTCTATGTGTACATCATAGTCTTTGGATCCACATGCTCCAAGCATGTTCACCACTTTGAGGAGGAGATGGAGAGTTAGTCTTAGATGAGCATGGTAGGTTAGCTTAATTTCTTCCTTAGTCTCCAGGTTCGCCAGCTAGAGGATGGGATGTTCATCTCTCAATCCAAGTATGATAGAGACCTTATGAAGAAACTTGGTTTAGAATTCGCTGAGCACGCACGTACCCCAATGAGTACCTCAACCAAGCTTATCAGGGACATTTTGGGCAAGGACGTAGATCAAATCTTATATCGGAGTATGATATGTAGTCTTCTTTACTTGACTGCCAGTCATCCCGACATCGCCTTTAGTGTTGGAGTCTGTGTGCGATATCATGCGTCTCTGAAAGAGTCACACTTACTCGCTCTTAAACGTATTATCAAATACGTGAGTGGGACTCTCTCACATGGCATTTGGTATTTCTTTGATACCGATGACCGTTTATCCGCCTATTTGGATATCAATTAGCCGGGGATGCTGTGGATATAAGAGCACTTCTGGTGGGTATTTCTTCTTTAGTTTTGTTCTTGTCTCTTGGTTGAGCAAGAAGTAAAACTCCATCTCTTTGTCCACTGTGGAGGCTGAGTACATAGTAGCCGGGAGTTGTTGAACGCAATTTCTATGGATGAAGCAGATGTTGGAGGATTATGGGATATCATAAGACACCATGACTATTTCCTGTGATAACATGAGTGCGATACACATATCCCGTATTTTAGTTCAGCATTCGCGCACAAAGCACATTCGAATATGCGAGCACTTTATTCGTGAGCATGTAGAAGAGAAGGTTGTATCCTTGAGTTTTGTGTCTACCGACCTCCATTTAGCCGATATTTTCATGAAACCTTTAGATGCCCTTAGATTCGATAGCCTTAGGAAGTCTTTAGGAATTTGCATAGTTACTGAGGGGTGGTCACCATGTTTAGAGTAGGATGCATTTTTCATGATCTCCAGATTGTATCATTTGTATCATTAGTTGTTTTTTGTTCTTATTTTTTTTAGAAAAATTCAAAAAGATTTTCTTTTTATAATTTATTTTTAAAAACACAAAAAGAGTTATGTATTTTTTTACACCTTTTATGGATGAACATTTAAAATAGCCATAGTCATAACTTCATTCCATATTCCACGTGAGTGTTTGATAGTGATTTGAGATGCTACATCAATTCATCCATGTGCTTTACATTTTTTTGGAGTCACTGAGATGTGATTAGTTATATCTTCTACATGTTTGGCTCCTTATATCTTTTATTTCACACATGCATGGAATTATTTGGAAATTGTACTTGTTTATCACATATTGGCTTGACTGTTTCCATCTCAGTTTTGTCTATACAACGAACCAAATGCGATAAAACTTGACAGTGAAAGTAGTGCATGTAAGAATCATTTACCATGAGGATTTAATTACAACAAAACATGATGAGTGAAACACGGGAAAGGGCTGCGAGAGTGAAAGATTAACTCATCATGAAAGCCACCATTTGAAAAGAGCCCGAAAAAATTAAAAGGCAATAAAAAGATAAATATGGCAAAAAGTGGGTCGATAGGTTTTAGTTTCATCACCTCAAAAGAAAAATAGATGAATTATTATTTATGAGGGAGTTTGGATGGAAAGAAATGAAAAACGGTTTTACACGTCCTTGAAAGTCATGAAAAAAGTGTTACATAGTTTTGGACGTTATTGGCGTGAAAATCACTTTGAGCTTTGATTTGTTGATTTTATTGAGTCAATTTCTTATAATTCCACCATTTTTTACACCTAAGGACGATGTTGAGTTCATTCATTAGGAATATCCAAAATTCATCGTGCACATATGTTATGGTTGTATGTATTGATTTTACTATCGAATTTGTTCACATCCCTACATTTTAGCTATCACCGACTTGGGTATTTTCGTGTTCTTTCATGGTGTGATTCTTTATTGCATATTTATGAGAAGAATTTTAAAAAAATTCAAAAAGAGAAAGTTTGATTACCTTGTGACATTCTCCATTTTCATTTGCTTTATGTTATTCATATTTGTCTATTTCGGGACATCATAAAAGAGGGAGCACGAATTATGGGGGAGAATTAAAAGTGATTTGCTTGAGCTTAATTGATATTTACTTTTGCTTATTATTATATTTCAAACTTTTGCACATCACTGGTATTGTTTCTTGTCTCATGTGTGTAGGTATAAAATTGAGGATTATTCTTGCACACCCTGATGATGACAAAGAAAGATTGAAGAGTTGGAGGTTTTAAGATGTTGAAGTTTGTTTGAAGACATGTCATTTAGTATTTCTAGTTTTTGGGTTTAATGGGGATATTAAATTGTATGTCATTTGGTTTTCATTTGGGTAGCATAATTCGAATAGTTTTTATGTATGTACTGGTATAGACATAGGGTAGATTTGTAAGGACATGATTTTATTTATGTCCATTTTAGAATCTAGGAATTTTCTTAGCGTCCTAGATCACAGCTACTATGTCTAATACCGTTACATTCGGCACATCAACACAATCATCCATGACAGCCTCGATCCAAATTCAAATTTATCACGCTCCCACTATCTTCAACATTCCACCGTTCCCAATACTCCACTCGCAATTATGGTATAATATTTAATTTGAAGTTTTTAATGGTTACATATTTATTTGGGAATTTTTCTAAAAAATTGGGTTTATCGAAATAAGGCATTTTTAAGGAAAATATTTTTTAAATAGTTACCCGAACCTGTTCGAAATGGAGAATGGTGTTTGATAGTTTACCGAACCGATTAGCATCTTTATAAAGGGAAAATCGAACCGGTTTGTCGCATCGACTCAACTCTTTTTTTAATATAAATACCTATTTTGGGAGTGTATTTGTTCAAGACTTAAAAAAACATTTTTAAGAGTCCTACTTCAACAAGTCTTCAATTTTTTAAGTCCCAAGCAACTTTTTGATTAAAAAATTCTTCCCAAATATGTATGTGAATCTTTATAAACCATATATTGATTATTTTACTCATCTGGAGTAATCTTGTGAAGAAGAAGGTTGTTCTCTATTGCTAACTTGGAGCTCTTGCGGGATCTCTTGCTGACAACATCGACGACAACGAACTGACGTCTGCAGGTATTCGCGTGTCACTGTATTTTCACTACACTAAAATAGCAATATGGCACATTTTAAAACTATGCCAGATCAAATCTGGCACGTTTTTGAACTGTTCCAGAATGTAGTGTTTCAAAATGGCCATTTAGATTTGGCCAACACAAGAACACTTTTGGCACAATTTTAAACCGTGCCAGAATTTAATATTTCTGGCACACTTTTGGCATAGTTTTAAACCGTGTCAGATTGATTACATTTTGATAAAATTTTGGTACAGTTCAAAATCGTTCCCAAATTTCATACACTTTTGGCACGATTTTAAACTGCGCCAAATTTTTGGATCAAATAAAAAAATTAATTATTTAAAAGCAAGAAAATTCAAAAATTACGAATCTCGCACGTTGTTGATAAACTAATGTATATACAAACTTCAAAATATCACAAGTCTTAGTAGTTAACAAACCAAATAAAAAATTGGACAGAGTCTCCTCTATTTTCTGGACATTCTAAAACATGCTAGTATAAAACATGCGTAATATAAAGCCCGCGCGACCATAAAACTTAATAATAAAACTACAAAAGTCCGCACGGCCATAACACAAAATAATAGAATCTTGACTATTATCGACATTAAATAAATAATCCCCTTGTTGTAAACCATTGAATTCTCCGTGTGTTCCACGTGAATAAAAGCTAACGATAAAATGTTATCCTGCAAAAAAAATAGGATACAAAAAAGAGATGATATTAGTAAGCAAGTAGTTTATAAAAAAAAAGCTTACTCAAGCAAAAAAAATTACATATACGAGTTACAATTATTATTATTCTTTTATTCTCAAATCGAAAATCTTACACAAGTTGTGACTTACTTGGTTAGTTCCTACGAGTTACATTGGTCCTGTGCGAGGTGTTAGTGCCTCTTACGGGACCGTTTAGGGGATGGTTTGAGTTTTCACCCTTCAACGACTTGTTTCTAAGCCTAATCTATATATTTTCAAATAATCATCATATTCTCAAACCGAGAGGACCCTGACTACGCGGTTAGTTCCTATGAGTTACATTGGTCTTGTGTGAGGTATTAGTGCCTCTTATGGGGATGTTTGGGGGCTGGTTTGGGTTTTCACCCTTCAACGGCTTGTTTCTGAGCGTAATCTATATATTTTCAAATTATCGTCATATTCTCAAATCGAGAGGCCCGTGACAATGCAATGAGTTTCAATGGGTTATATTGGTCCCGTGTGAGGTGTTAGTGCCTCTTACAGGGCCGTTTGGGGCTGGTTTGGGGTTTCACCCTTCAATGACTTATTTCTAAGCCTAATCTATATATTTTCAAATTATCGCTATATTCTCAAACCAAGAGGCCCAAGACTATGCAGTCAATTCTTATAAGTTACATTGGTCCCGTACGAGGTGTTAGAGCCTTTTATGGGGTCGTTTGGGGGCTAGTTTGGGTTTTCACCCTTCAATAGCTTGTTTCTAACCCTAATCTATATATTTTAAAAATATCGTCGTATTCTCAAACTGAGAGGCCCGTGACTACGCAGTCAGTTCCTATGAGTTACATTAGTCCCGTGCCAGGTGTTGGTTCCCCTTACGGGGCACGTTTGGGTTTTCACCCTTCAACAGCTTGTTTCTAAGACTATTCTATATATTTTCAAATAATCATCATATTCTCAAACTGAGAGGCCCTTGACTACGCGGTCAGTTCCTATGAGTTACATTGGTCCTGTGTGAGGTGTTAGTGACTCTTACGGAGATGTTTGGGGGCCGGTTTGGGTTTTCACCCTTCAATAGCTTGTATCTAAGCATAATTTGTATATTTTCAAATTATCATCATATTCTCAAACTGAGAGGCCCGTGACTGCGCGGTTAGTTTCTACGAGTTACATTGGTCCCGTGCAAGGTGTTAGTGCCTCTTACGGGGCCGTTTGGGCGCTGATTTGGGTTTTCACGCTTAAACGGCTTGTTTCTAAGCCTAATCTATATATTTTCAAATTATTGTCATATTCTCAAATCGAGAGGCCCGTGACTACGTAATGAGTTCCAACGAGTTACATTGGTTCCGTGTGAAGTGTTAGTGCCTTTAATGGGGCTGTTTATTTTGGTGATAGGTACCCTACTGCATTGCAAATAGGGTTATCACCCCCTGGTGTGGCGAATATATGCGAGTCATGAACGGATTAGTCCAATACTCAGGTGACTAATCTATTGCAGTTGAAAGTTTTGCTATTGTTTTTAAAAAATCAAGTTTTTCTGCTTACTTTATGCATTTTAATGTGACTTCTAATCAAATGTACATCTATCCAGACTGTGAGGGCCCTAATGGGAAGGCACACCACCAGTCCAAGTGAGTGTTACCTTCAATAGTATAATTACAGGTAGTAACATTTTTGTAGTATTACAAGTAATAAAATTTTTGTAACATTGAGATGCATACCTTCAGCTAGTAACACTTTCGTATTATCTTTCTTGTTTTTCGGAATATCTATATGGACATATATAGCTGCATTGCAAAACTGATCACCATAGATAGACAAGAAATAAAGGCAAGAAGAAGAAGAAAAATAGATATAATCCATAACTGAAAATCGAATTACGCAAATACCTCATCCAAATCATTGTCTAGTAACTCAGAGAGCGCTGGAGAATAAAAATCATTGTCAGAAAGTAATCAAAAAATCTAATTCACATTAGGGAGAAACTACTAAATTTTATAAAATCAAGTCAAATGGATGTTGAAAGTTTACCTCCCAAAGCCTATTTATGGCTGGTGGCATTGTAAAAACTTGGGATTAACCTTGAGATGATCCATGTCAACTAATAAATATAATCAGTTTAATAAAACATTCATGAAACCTCATTTGATAAATATAATCACTCAAGAAGTTGCTAATATGGCATTAGCATAGTCCATCACTCTTGAAACTTTAAATTCCAACTTTATAAAAGTATAGTAGTATACAAGACAAGGTAGTTGACGATAACTTTCAAGAATTGGATGGCATAATCTTTGACCTTAATGGATGAAATTTGTAGCCCTTTCAAGTTTGAAAGCCCTAAGACATAATAAAATATATATTACTACGATGGGTAAGATTGGATCATTATCAATGTTACATCCAACCCTAGTATATACGAACTTGGGCATAAGCAATGGTAGATCCAAACGATTAATTATTAATTAAATAATTGAATAATTAATTAAATACACTTACAAATTACTGTACTAAATAAAGGAGGGAAACAAAAAGATTTTGACCGATTTGTAAACCTAACATAGAGAAAAGTTGAAGCAAAACATTTTGGGCATATCTATGCAATTACTAATAGTTTATTCCCACTAAATTTTAACATAGATTTCAAATATGCAAGAATATTGAAAAACTAGAGCTAACCACGTACGATAGTACTAAAAATATCATCGGAACACTAAAAAAATTAGCCTAAATCAATCTTCAAAGATGCCAAAACAGGTGTATATCAAAAGCATTCAAACCAAAAAAATTAAACCCAGCACTGTTATAAAACTAAGCAACACCGTTCTTGACAAATACACAAACTCATCAACAATTTTATACACAAAAATGTTACGCAAAAATGGTTAAACACTCACCAACAGTCCAAATTACATCTACAAAATAACCAACACTAATAAAATAAACAAACCAAGTATGTCCGTAATTAGGTACCAAATTAGATCTACCAAATATGTTTGTGAAACAGGAAGGTATAACCAAGTATAGGCAAAAGAAGATCATAGCAGTAAAATGGCTCAATGAATACAAGTAGTAAAATGGCTCAATCAATACTAACAGTAAAATGGCTCAATAAAAAAAAAATAAGTAGCACTTCGACTCCACACTTCGATTCCTCAAATAAGTAGCAAAAAAACAATCCCTAAATAGTTGAAAGGTATTGTTTGAGTTCGACAAGATGGATGGAGTAGGAAATGGACGGTGGGTTCAAGGTAGAGACAAAATTCTTGGGAACTGCTGTTTGGTTCTGGGTTTTGGAGCAGGTGGTCGGAGAAAGAAATGGACGGTGGGTGTGGTTGTTTGTTGTTTCGTGAAGGTGAGTGTTTTTCAAGTGGGAGAGGATTAAGGGTTTGGAAGGGAGTGAATTAAGGAGTTCTTTTTAGGTTAAGATGAGAGGATCAATAAATTTTTTAAGTTATTTATATTTTAGTCAAGTGTACTTAATTTGAGATACTTTTAAACTGTGCCAAATTTTGGCACTATTTTAAAGTGTGTCAGATTGTCAGTAAACCGTGCCAGAATTTGACACAGTTTTAAGCTGTGCCGGATTTTTAATATCAAAGTGTTCCAAATTACTATTTTTGGTGTAGTGTTTGCTGTAATTGTAAGTATTACGAATTATAGTGAAATAAAAATGGTTTTTCCACTTGGGGGATTTTCCTCACATTGTGATTGACTATGCATGCTTGGTTTAAATTAATTAGTCTGTCACAATTTATTTGCAAGAGTTGGGATTTTTGGGATTAAAAATTAGAATTAAATTAAATAAATTAATCATTGATTGCTGGGGCACTCTTAAGGAGATTTGTTGTAACCGTATGTCCACGTGGCCTAATGATGCACAAGTCATGTGTCCCTCATGAAATACTGAAGTCGATTTTATTGGTATCAATAGAGTCGAGAACATAAAGGTGGGATCTCATATAAATAACTGAGAGACTACATATATCGTCCTTTGAAACTCGTGGTGGTTTTGGCCCATCAGTGTAGTGCAAGGAAGACACATGGCAAGGGTCGAGACATGAAGTCAGTTTGGACTGTAGAGTGATCCTTTGTACGTGACTGAAACTGTTATGAGGATGATCTCTCAGAGGCTGAGAGTGGTTGATATGGGTCCCCTGTTGTGGCCATCCTCGGGAACATCCCTCCCGTACAGGGGGTGGTGTATCAGCGCTCGCACGCATGGGTAAAGGAAGATATAGGTCTCGCGCCCTTCCTTGAGGTACTTCGGTCGTCGTCGATTTTGGGGTGATGTAAAGAGATGGAGTTGTAATCCTATTTTAAACAAAACAAGCAAAATAATATGTTTCCGTCTCAAGAGAATGACATCGAAGACAAACTAATTCTTGCGAAACCAATAAGTTTAGAGGTTTGGGGGCTAAGTTATGAAATGGGAAGGTGTTAGGAACCTATCTCTCCTTTTCGGTCTCTCACGGTCTTATGTTATTATTCTCCTTAGTTTCTCTGTGAAGTGTATGCTCGTGTATATATAAGTGGAGATAGGAATCGTTGGACTCGCATCATGAAAAGAGACAGAGTCAAGTCATCCATTGGAGTGTTACAAAAATAGTAATTAAAAATATGATGTGTGAGTTTATCGAGATATTGATCGTTATGATAAAATGATAATATGTGCTAGATAAGATGAACATATGAAACACATGTATAATATAGATAAATAATGTATGGATAAAATAGGAAAATGACAAAATAGGACTCGAGTCTCTGGTTTTAGCTTGAGATGCCTCCGTAGCATATAAAGGCATCAAAGTCCATGTAGTTCGCATATGACACGAGGGTGGGGTTTATCCCATAAATTTAAATGGTAATTTTATTTTATATGTGTGTGTAAAAAAGGTGTTTTAGTTTTGAGAAAATCCAGTGAAGAATTCCGTTTAGAATTTATAGGTTTAACGCTCTTTTTCTTATTTTAGGTTTTTATAGAAAACATATTATGTGCAATACTACTAATAAAGGATTGGATATTAGTATGTGTATTATTTAAAGTAAAAGCTAAATTAAGAACTCATACAAGTAAAGCGAAAATAAAGAAATTTAAAGAGAGAATAATGTTTGGACCTTCTTTGGAGACTTGGAGATTGATCTTAATAGTTGATGAGCTTCCTTGTAAGTGGGTGAGGAATGTAAGGGGATATTGCTAAATTGGGTGTGAAGGTGATGGAAATGAAAGGTGGAGAGAGGTTTTAGATAAGGAAACTTCACTGACTATAGAAGAATGATGCTAAGATGACTGAAGTTGATGTTTCTGAAGTGTCTTTCAAAGTGATCTCATTATCTCCTTATATAGGGTCAGTGAGATGTCGATCAACATTGTCATTTTCCTTCCTCGACATGTATCCTTAGACACGCTGCCATTAGGCAGGGAAATGAACCTGTTAATTGGCAATCTTGTACAAATTTTTTAGAAAAACGGTCATAAAATGCAATCCTTGAGTCCAAATCACGCATGGGGCATACCTTTGGAAAGTTTATTGAAAGATCTTTTGGAATACTTTGGGCCTTTCCTAGGTCTTGGAGTTGACTTTGGGTAAAATGGGGCTCGAAAGCCCCCAACGGTCTTTTGGACGGGAGATTCCCGAAGGAAGATGAATCATTCATCCGAATCATAAGGCTGATTTATGCATGGGATGCACCATTGGAAAAGGGATTTAGAGTCCATTGAATATTCATTCAGTCTCATTTGGTTCGATGAGTTGACTTTGGTCAAAAGGGACCCGAAAGCACCTAGTGACCCTTCGGAGTAAAATGGGTCATTCGTTCGTACCATAAGGTTGATTTGTGCCCGAGTAAGACCATTGGAAAGGTTATTTAGAGCCCTTCAATTCATTCAGTCTCATTCGAGCTGAATAATTAACAGGATTCAAACGGAGTTCAAAAGGGCCCAGTGGCCTTCGGATCATTTTTTGAGGTGAAAATAGAACGTTCGTCCGAACGATAAGACCAATTCGAGCATGGAGTGGACCATTAGAAAGGGGATTCAGAGCCATTCAAAGATTTATAGAGTTTTTTCTCAGGTGAGGAAGTTAATTGGTGTCAAAATGGGGCCCAAGAGCGCCCAGTGGCCTACAGATTAGTTTTTGATAGTAAAATGAATCGTTGTCTAAAATGTTATGCTATTTTGAGCATGGGATAGACTGTTGGAAGGGCATTCAGAGCCCTTCGAAGATTTAGTGAGATTTCTCTCTGACAATGAAGTTGACAAGAGTCAAACGGGGTACGAGAGCGCTCGAAGGCCTCTGGATCGGTACTCAGAGCATGACCTAAGGTTTATGGTAAATGAGGAGGCGCTAGGGAGATAAGGAAGTCTTATTATGGTACTAGAATGTGGTGTCTGCAGTTGTGCTATAGGGCCATATGCAAATGAGTCCGATGGGAACTAGGTAGAGGCTATGGTAATGGGTCGAGTCTCATATAGGACATGAATATACGACCCTCCAGCGTGAATATAAGACCCTCTAGTGTCAGAGGCCTTAGTTTGCAATGTGAATGGAAGGCTGAGGGCTATAGTCCCCCGAGATCTGTTAATAAGACTTTTCAGCATCAGAGGCCATCTTAGAGTCATGAATGGGGCTTGCTGAGATCAAGGGTCTTTTAAATGTCCTTGGTGGGACATGTGTCAATAAAATGACGGCTTGGTGTGTCTTCTAAGAAGTGGCGTCAGCGTGCTTGATTGGTAACTCGCACCTTAATGATGCATGTCTTGGAAATCACACTTAATCATTACCATATTTAAATACCCAAAAATCTCAAACATTTTCTCTTTCTTCCCTAAAACTTTCTCACTTTAAAACCTTTTCTGGAGAAACTATTTTCTCCGTTCTCTCTCTCTCTTTGAACCACATCTCTTCTGATAAGTTTAGTGTTATCTTTTTATCCCTAAACCTTTATTCTTGTTTAGGTAACTCCCTCATTTTGTCTTTTCCTTATTCATTCTTTATTTTGCATTTTCTTTTCATTTTTTATTTTTTCGACGAGTTTTGAATTTTTTGGTGTCCTATTGCGGTGGCTTTAAGGATTTTTCAATGGCTTTGTGGAATTTTTGAGGTTATAGAGAGTTAGAGTAGGTAGCTTTTAAGGATAAAAAGGTTTTATCGTTGTTGATTAGATTTTTAAGAGAACTTCTTGCCATCTTCTTCAGCGAGTTTCATCACCGTTTTTGACATTAACCTTTGAAAATGATTTAAGTTCTCATTTTAAACTTTTAGTCAAACTAGGTTAACCATTTTCTTATTTTAGATGTAAACAAGGATACATGAATTAGGTGAGCAGTTCCCACACTTGAGAGAGAGTATTATGAGGGAGATTCATAGGGCTGGGTACTAGGCTAAGAAAAGTGTCGAAGACGAGTCAAGACTACCCATTAGCCCAACCCCCTTAGATGTAGTTCATCCCCCTCAACTTCTCACATATCCGTCAACTGCTGAGATTAGTGTTATTGAAATTAGTAGTGACACTATGTCGGATTCCTCTTCACAAGGGTAACAAGATGAGTCATGATCCTCGGGTTACAACCCCTATGTATCTAGGGAGTCTGAGAAGGCATATTCGTTTGACGGGGCTATGCAAGTCCCCTTATCTCGTCATGATGATTCTGGTGCTGTCGAGTCCAACAATAAAGAGAAATCTCAAAATGTCTCAAATAAAGATGATCTGAGAGTGGAGGTTTCTTATTCATATCCCCTAATGGTTATTCATCCGTCGTTTATAACTAGGGCCAAATACTCATCAAGATTTCAAAGCAGTGCCCCTACTGTTGATATAGAGGACAAGGATCATAACTGAGATGAGGAACCACTTGACACATCTTATGCTGTAACTTTTTGCAACACTGCCAGAGATGTAAACCTTCTAATGTGGATAACAAGATGGAGAACAAAAGGGGAATTTTCTTGGACTTAATGCAATTAGGTTCATCAAGCCACACAATTGAAGAACGACCATAAGTACTATTAATGTGGTAATCGTCGATTCTTACCATAACAACATAAATTTTTGAAAGAAAAAGTAAAGTATTAATGGCAAGATTGAAATAGGGTCATCGCGATTGAAATAACCGGATCACAAGTTTTGTAATAATTAAATGATCTTGACATTGGAACTAAATATAATAAAAAAAGATGTGTTTAGAAGGAGGTTAAGAGACCAAAAGGAAATTGATCTTGCAAAACAAACTAAAGGTAATGTCATATAAAAGATTAAATTGGAAGAAGGAAAGTATATTTTTTTAATTTCAATATTGGGAGCATAATTGTATCCATAATAATCTTGATGTCATGCATATTGATTTTTTTTACGACAATATTATTTTCACATTGTTTGGCATCAAAAGCAGAACAAAAAATAATTTAAATGATCGAAAAGACCTCAAAGAGATGAGTATTACACCAAAGATACATCCTCAATCACGAGGAGTATATATATAGTATGTGGACCCAACAGAGTCTATGATGATCAACAAAGAGACGAATATCTTCTTAAAAGTGTTGCAGACTCTCAAAGTTCTAGATGGTTATTCATTGAATATTTCATGATGTGCTCTCCCTCAAGAGAGAAGCATTTAGAGGCTTAAGAGTCATGACAATAACATTCTAATGCAACAACTACTCTCAATGATTGGATGTAGGGTATTACCAAAGCGTGTTATCAAAGATTTAATAGAATTAATTAACTGCCTTGTGATATTGTTCTCAAGTATAAATACTTTTGTTGACTTGAAATTTTTTGAAGATCGTATGGTTTTTACTTTATGCAGTCTTAAAAAGATGTTACCTATAGGCTTTTTGATTTTTGGAACACTTGATCATACATTTGGCTGATGAACTATTAATTGTCAGGTTTTATTGTTTGACGTATCTAAGGAAAGGTATATACACACATTGAAACTCTATGTGCGGAATCGTTCTCATCCGGAGGCCTCGATGGCTAAGTATGTCCTTTTAGGAGAGAGTATAACCTTTTACTCGAGGTATGTGGATGATAACTTAGAAACCAAGTTTGTTGACCTATTATAACAAATGATAGAAGTAATGACTCTAGTCGCGCTTTTGGGGAAAAAAATCAAATTCAGCTTGATCAAGAAGCATTAGTTAAAGCCCATCACTATATGTTTTTTAACACTGACGTAGTGGTACCATTCATCCAGTAAGTTAATTTTTTACCTTAACAATGTGCACAAATTTATTACTTGTAGTTTTTTTTATATTCATTACGAAATTGACATATGTGCATTTTTTTTATTATTAAAAATATCTTATGGAATTTTCAAAAGAGTATTCTCAACCCTCACATCATCATGTTCAATGCCTTCACTACAAAAATTCCGCATGTGCTTTATGAATCATGTAATTCGGTTTAGTCCATGTAATCTTAAAAGTGTTCCTGTCTATTGGCTACATAACATTTTGCTTACCTTTTCTCATTGACAAATATTAGGTGTAAAATTAACAAATAAGGCTCGACTATCTTACGAAATTAGGAGTCTTTCTTTAGGACCTCTAAAGTATTCTTTCTATAATACCCTGTCCCAATAATTTAATTTAATTATGTATAAATTGTAATGGCATGAGGGTTGAAGAATACTATTAGAAAATTATGGGTAAAATTGAAGAAAAATAAAAGAATATAAAGAAGGTTCAATCTAACGACATAGGCCTATCATTAGAAGTCAGATGGGGTTGTCACACAAAGGTCGAAAGAAGAAAGGCTTAGAACGAGATCACACTGCATTATATCCCCAGGTCGCACGAAACCAAAGTTCGAACGAGGTTCATGTCGTTCGAACGACATGCCTCGAAATTTTTTAGATCAGTTTTCTCTTGTGTGTTTTCACAGTCCTAGCCCTTGGATCTTTGAGTTATCGAGACGAAATTAGCCTAGATTAGGCAAAATGCTTTAGAGGTTTTATAAGGGTATGTTTGGGTTATTTAATGTTGGGAAATTGGAAGAAGAGAGGGAGAGTGGAAGAAGTGGTCCTCCTCCACCATTTTTGTCTTCTACTGCCACAAACCACCATAATACCACCATCTCTCCACATCATAACACCATATTCGTCACATATTCCACCATGTTTGAACATTATAAACCCATTTCCATAATGGATGAGGAGAGCTACGAATTTTGGAGAATTGTTGCGGGATTTGTGGAGATGAAGATGTAACTTTCATGGAGTTTAAACTGGATTTTGAAGAGGTTTTGCTTGGAAGCATGAATGTAGCATTTTAGAGGATACATTTGGTAGACCCTTTAGGCTACCTTTGGATATGGGGGTTTCTCCTCCTACACCAACATTTCTACCACCAGTGGAGCCTTTAAAGATGGAAAAATCTATCTGTAGTATTTAAGACTCTATTTGCAATTTTAGTAGTCTTGTGGTTAGGTTACATAAGTAGGATGCATATGAATAAATTATGGTTTTAGTGAAATAATAATAAATATTTTTATTGAATAAAAATGTGGGTAAATTGTTATTTTTTTATAATAAAGAATGAATAAATATTTCAAGGTCTTCTAGTAACAAAAATTTGACATTTTGGGAAAATGGTGTATTTTCTAGAAAGATTGATAATGATTTATTTTGTAAATATTAGTGAGATAGTGTTTCAAAATTTTTTGTAAAAATGTAAAGTTTATAAAAATGGACATTTGTTGAGTTTGAATAAATTATAAGAAAATACATGTTTAAACCATTGATAGGATTTTAAGGTTTAAGATCCATCTTCTCATGGATATAAACATGTAATATTTGGATAATGAATGTATAAACAAGTTTAAAGAAGATTTTTTTTGGGTATAAATATGAAAAAAGAAAAGTAGATATTCTGGTCTTCAAGGTATATGAAAATAGGATTAAAGGTGTAATGAACATAAGGGTGTAAGGCTACATGTATTGATAAAAAGAAAATTAATTTTTAAGTGTAATTATATTTCCTGAACAATTAAAGGAAAGAAATGTCTAGTTTGGAAAATTGGTTAGTAATGATGTTGAATAAGTGTTAATGGTTAAACATTGGAAAGTTGGGGTATAACTTAAAAATGTTGTAAAAGATAAAGACCTGTCAAATTGAAAAGAAAATAATGAGATAAATGTGTTTCCAATTAAGAAGAATATTATTCCAAGGTTAAAAATGTGTTAAGGTGTTAAAACACTTAAGAAGTTAGTGTGGGTAACTTAATAGTGTTTGGGGAAAATTAACACTTGTGAAAATGGAGTAGAATACGAGTTTAGAAACAAATGGGTAAAATAGTAATTTTACTTAAAGTTGAACATTTTTATGAAATAAAGATGTTGGAAAAGGTGTTCACAAATTGGTCCTAAATTAATATGATTTTTGAAATAAAATTAAGGTTAAAGTGTAAAGGACAAGAAATGATAATTTTAAAGTGCAACACAAGTTGGGAAGAAACCTCGGGTTTGGCTTCACCCGGGTAAAAGGAAAAGTGGAATAATGTGAACATTTGTAATATGTTAAAACACATTAAAAGGAACTCCAATGAGTTCGGGGTAATTAAGGAGAGCCCGGAGCCCTAGGATGAAATATCCAAAACAACTTGACAGAGCATATGGTGCGCATAGCCGACAATGTGGAGACTTGTGAAGTATGCCATTATTGGAAGATTTTGAGAAACGATAAAGGAATAAAGTACATGACAACAAATGGGTTGTGTGGTGAAATTTGTTAATACAACCTCACTTGAATAAATTAATAAATGTTCCGAAAAAGGTGAAATGAATAAGTAAATGCGCAAACCTATTACCATAAGGTAAGGAAAAAGGTAAAGTAAGTGAGTAAATGGGTGGTTAAGCAGCCTAAGTGGTTAAACCCATAATTAACATAAGAATGTGTTGCAAAAGGTTTTTAAATTCTAAATGAGTACTTTCTAACACGGTATTCACGTGTGTTGAGAGGGTGGTTTTCAATAAAAATACTAATATGTATAAGTTAAAATCAAAAGGGTAATTTCGGTAAAGGAATGGTTTTCGGTCAAATCGAGTGTAGTAGTTTCACTCATTGAACCATGTGTGTTAAATATAGGGAGAAATGCCAAAATGAGGAAAAGGAAGTCTTTTATAAGATTAAGGTAAATTAATCTGAATAAATAAAGTTTTCAAAATTAAATTATTTCATGCAATAAGTATATCTATATGCATGTTTATACATATACATACAAGGTAGTTGCATGTGCATGTAGGTATAACGTGTTAGAGTCTTCTTTCTGTCGTTCGATTATATACTCCAATTTTATATTTCCTACTAAGCATTTGGCTCACTCCGTCACTTTGTTACGGAAGGTTGGGAGCGTTTTCATATTTTGAGAGTGTTATACAGGTAATTATTTTCTTTATTATTATGTTAGTAGCTTTGTATGCTTAGACTTCAGGTTGCTCCCCATGGGTTCCTCACGTAGTTAAATTTGAAATTTGAATCGCATACTAAACAAGTGAAATGTTAATTAAGATAAAACTGGACTAGTAACATTATATAGGTTGTTTCATTACACTTCACACCTAAAGCTTGGGTCCGACGAGGTTGACTACAGGTAACCTATAACTCCAGACAGGGGCATTACAAATGGTATCAAAGATTTAGGTTCAAGGTTCCTTTTGGGAGTGACGTGGTGAGGTCGGTATTGGATCTTTCAACATAAGTAATTTCCACAAAGTTACATAGTGAGGAAATTTTGTTTCCATGGTTATTCAGTCATTGGGGATTAGATGAGGCAACCCTTGAGGTTTATAGGTTGCAAGAGAATTCCTGTACCCTGCCATGATCCGTAGTAGCGTTGGTTGTGGTATGTATGTGGCTTATAGTCACGATTATTTGGAAGAAAGATAAGATTATTATCTAAGTGTAGAGACTTGTTTTGGCCGTTGAGGTAATGTCTAGGTGCGAGGTAATCCCAGTATGAGAGTAGTTCATAGGAATTTTGGTGAAGATAGGACAAATTGTATGTGATGTCATTTAAGATAAAGATCGAATGTTGTGACGCCTTGAGGCATTTGATGGTTAAGGTTCATTATAAGTAGAACTCACAAACTAGTGTCTTTGCGAGCACCGAGTGATGGTGATGTAGGTCTCAAAGGTTTGTAGAGCGCACTTACAATGATAAAGATATGGATGATGAAATCTCGTCGAGTTTCGAAACTTTTACATGGGATGTGTTTTGTGTCCTTAGGAGACCAATTAAGTTTGGTGGAAAGAAGTATTAGCATCCTAGTATTGATTGTGTTGAGGGTTAGGTGATGATCCTAGATTGCTGGTCGTATAGCATATGTGACAGGTGTGGCTTCCCAAAGCGGTACATATGGGTAGTGTAATTCCTAAGGTAGGGTGTTACTTTGTGTCATTATAGGAGTGATGTTTGGGTGTCATGGAATGACTAGTATGGGTGTGGTGATACTCGATTTCGGGTGTATTAAAAGATGTATTCAAGACTAAGGGCAATTATTCTATGTGGAGATTTGAAAATGGCAACCAAGGTGGGGTAGTATCGAAGCACGATATATAGGTTGACATGTGTCAACGGTGTATTCTAGGTCACCTTAGCATGTGAGGTCTAGTTCTTGGCACGTGTTGAGAAGCCGCATGAATTAGAAGATGTATCCCTGTGTGATATTTACTACCCTTAGATGGACAATGGAGGCGGCTGTGGTCGCCACATAAATTATGTGTGGGTAGAACCCGAAAGTAAGTTTGGTGGAAATATCGTGTGATCAAGGGATACGGTGAGGTGAGTGACTCTCTTGAACTAAGCAATGCCTATGGGAGTTTGGAATTTCGATCACGATATGATAAGGAAGATAATAGCCTAGGTGTAATAGTTTGGTGACACCATCACTAGTAATTGGGCAAGGTTAACATAGACAAGGGCATGAGTTATCCGCCAATCGAAATGGCTCATGTATGCAAGGATGTGAAGGGTAGGGCCTTTTTCCCAAGGAGGGAAGTCAGTAATTGACTTCCTAAAGGACTACCGATTCATATATTGATTTCGTGTTATGAGAATGAATGGTTGTGATTAAATTCGTCACGATTAGTCACCTAAGCCAAGGTATATGTCTAGGATTAGTGCTCAGTGAGAACTTTGGAAATGGGTGACATTACTTCAAGCATATGACGTAGGATTCGCTTTCGTAATCCATAGTTGAATGCTTATTAGCGTAAGTTCTCAGGATGGTTGCTTGTTCCTTCTGACTCTCTATGTCCCTTTTGGTTTCGGTAATCGGGGACCGGTATTCTCACATGTGTGATAACTCAGATTGGTGCCATGTCATGGCACGACGCAATTGGACCTAGTAGAGCACGGTGGAACGAGTATGGTCAATCCATCTCGGTAGCTGGGTGTGACCTATCTGAGGTATTCTTTCTATTGCATAAAGTTTTATGTACGGGTGGCTACACTTTTAGCCACACGGTTTACTCGTAGTATTGATCTTTCTTAGTATTATTAGACTTTGGCTGGCTGACATGACAGACAGTGGATCAGGATGCAAAGAGCGGGATGATGACTTAAGGATACAGTATAGTGTTAAAAATCAAGGAAAACTTAGCATACGATGTTGCTTTGCCAGGGTGAGTGGATTAGAGTGAGAATCTAGTGAGTACTCAAAGGTGAGACACCTAGGGTAGTACTGTGTTTAGAAGAGTTCCACAACGGAAGGTGTAAGTTAGGTGCACAATGATGACTTGATAAGAATATTAATCCTTTGAGTGAGAGAATAACATAATATGGTTATTGGCTAGCTCATGCGAGTTATATAGTCAATATAGCCTAAAAATATGTGGGACGCATGATGTATGGTCCTAAGATGGAATTGAATGATGATGAATACGATGATTAAATGTATTACGGATCACATTGGGTGAGTGCCCCCCGATATAAAGGATTTTCCCATGGAGGTTCTAGGACGCCTTGAGTACTAGCATAGGTGGTGCTAGAAATTATTTGAACATGATCATCAAGTGAGTGGAGACTCATAGTCGATTTTGTGATGTTCATGCTTAGCGAGATGGTGAGCGTTAGAGCATGTTGAATGTTGATTATTTGGTGACAAACCTCGTATGGAGGCATATAGGGTGACCTTAGTATTGTGAACTTCGATGATTGTCTTGGAGGATTTATATGGCTTAGAATATAAGTTGGTGAACCTCATTAGCCTAAGGATTAATGGATCAATAATTTAAGGGACGAAATTCCCCAA
Source organism: Sambucus nigra (assembly GCA_949130495.1). NCBI lineage: Eukaryota > Viridiplantae > Streptophyta > Magnoliopsida > Dipsacales > Adoxaceae > Sambucus > Sambucus nigra. Next base: position 233,603,306 of record OX422215.1, read on the forward strand.
GGAGGGAAGTTTGTAATACTCCGTCCAAATAATTCAATTAAATATTTTATAAATTGTGATGGAGTGGGGGTTAAAGAGAATTATTAGAAAATTATGGGTAAAATTAAAGAAAAATATAAAAAATATAAAAAAAAGGGTCATTCTAATGACATAGGCCCGTCGTTAAAAGGGAGATAGGGTTGTCGCGTGAAGGTTACGAGAAATAGGACTTCGAATGAGATCACACTGAATTACAGTCCAAGGTAGCATGAAGGTCGCACAAAGCCAAAGTTCAAGAAAGTTTGACATGTCGTTCGAACGAGGTTCATGTCCTGTGAACAACGTGCCTCGAAATTGATTAGATCAGTTTGTCCTTGTGTGTTGTCACATTCCTGGCCCTTAGATTTTTGAGTTATCAAGCTCATATTATCCCAGATTGGGCAACGCGATAATTTAAGGTTTTAAAGGTTTTATAAGGGTGTGTTTGGGTTATTTTGTGTTGGGAAATTATAAGAAGAGAGGCAGAGTGGAAGAGGTGGCCCTCCACCACCATTTTTGTCTTCCACCACCATGCTACCACCACCTCTCCACATCATAACACCATATTTGTTGCATATTCCACCATGTTTGAACATTATACACCCATTTCCACCATAAATGGGGAGAGGTAGGAATTTTGAAGAAGTGTTGGGGAATTGCCGCAGATGGAGATGGAACTTTCGTGGAATTTGAAGTGGGTTTTAAAGGGGTATTGTTTGAAAGCTTGAATGGAGTATTTTGGAGGGTGCATTTAGTAACCCCTTGAGGCCACCTTTGGAGGTGGGGGTTGCTCCTCCCACACCAATATTTCTACCACCATTGTAGCCTTTAGAGAGGTGGAGAAATCTATTTTCATTATTTAAGACTGTGTTCGCATTTTTTGTAGTCTTGTGGTTAGATTATATAAGTAGGATGCATATGAATAAATGATGGTTTTAGTAGAATAATGATAAAAATTTTTATGGAATAAAAATATATGTAAATTGTTATTTTATTGAAAATAAAGAATGAATAAATATTTCATGGTCTTGAAATATTAAAAATTGGCATTTTGTGAAAATGATGTATTTTCTAGAAAGATTGATGTTAAACATTTTCTGAAATAAAATGTTTGGAGATAATGATTTATTGTTTAAATATTGGTGAATTAATATTTCAAAGTTTCTTGCAAAAACGTGAAGTTTATGAAAATGGATGATATGCCCAAAGTACACCCTAGTACTCAGAGTTATGTACCTCGTCTTGTCACACAACCAAGTTGACAAGAAGCTTATAACAACCATCAGAAAGGTCATCTCCTGTAATGTAGGCCCCTCATTTACCAACCTTGACTGGCCATCAGCCGAGGTTAGCAGAGTCTCATGGGCCCAAGCTATGGCCAACATCATACTTTGCCTTAGCCTACGTTACGACCTACCTTATAAATAACCTCGTCCAGTCGTCCAGGCTGAGGCCATATCGGTGATTGACAGGAAAAAGAAACTATCCGACTCCTGCCAACCTCGAAATCGACCAGGCTGAGGTTATAACAAGTGAAATTACAAGTCCGAACATACGCAAGCACTTGGAAGACCTGGAGCATGTGGCAAATCAGTTATAGTCGGATCATTCCCCTCATGTGGGGAATATTTGGTCATCATTCCTTACATATGGCTCAGTCAAGTGCCCACTGATGATTGGTGTATTCAACTTACACATTCCCATGGCATGCTTGGGGGGTACACTACACCCCCCGAGCACTATAAATACATGTCTTCTCCTACCTTGGAGGGGGATCGGTAATTGTAACCCTAGCTAAAACTCTATTAGTGTACACATTAGAGAGAGAAAGTGAGAGATTGTATCACAGGCCATTAGTGACACCATTATAGTGAAATTACTCACACACTCACAGTGGATGTAGGCCATATTGGATGAACCACTTATATAATAGTGCTCCTCCTCTTCTCCTCACCTCCCTCTACTAAATATTTACTCTTGTGCTGCCATTGTTATTGCTAGCTTGAGATTATTAACACCTCATACTAGTGGTGTTGTTTATAGCATCATCATTTTGGCGCCATCTGTGGGAACGAGAGGATTCATCTCTTCATCCTTTGTTGTTTGGCCTCACCGGAGACTGGTGGTGAACCAGACCTCCTCCTTCACGTGGAGGTGTCTCACCATTGAAAGGGATCCTTAAAGTTATCAATATTTTCTATTATCTTCACTTACAAGATCTTTAGTATTTTTCCATGTCTCTAGAGTTACCACCTCCACCATCTGACATTGGATGACCCAGTTCCATCCAGGCACCACCCTAGTCCGAGATGGCTTAGGTGGCAGCAACCTTGAAGTCCTTAGCTCCAAATCAACAAGCGATGAGGAGGAATTTGCCCAGCTAATCCAGAACATAATAATAAGACCACCTGGGGTCTCACTGGAGATGATTACTCCGACAGCTGCTCAACCACAACATGAGGCCAGGGGACCACCCTAGGCGCCTCAAAAGGACCAACCTACTCCCCAACGGAGGAGGGATATTATTGACCCTAGGCATTCATGCCTTGGTAGGAAAGGAAGTCCTTGTCCTCAGGATAGGTACGATGACATTGAGGAAGAGGATGCTCTGACAGACTTTTAAGAGTTGTATGAGGTCTCAAATAACACTGTACATCCTATATAGTAGAGCCGAGGTCAGTGTGAAAGATGAGATGGTGATGCACGACAAAGAGGATCAAATTTTGATCGTTTAAGTAGAGGGTCAACCTTTGAAAGGATCGACCCATTTAATGATCTGAGGGAGAGGCTATATAGGTCAAGAAGCCTAGCTGGCTCACGAAGAGAAGGTGGTGATCATCGTCCTCATCATGGATGACCCCCACATGGTCGAGACTGTGGTCAGGGGGATGTCAACAGTCGACATTGTGCGGTAGCTGGGGAACCATCAGTCCACCCTTTGGAGGTGGCGGGGGATAACCTCGACTAGGATGCTGCTGCCAAACCATGGAATAACTCTATTCAAAGGATGGAAGAGAATATAGGTAATCTCATAAAAAGTCGAGACCCATTACAGAGGGGGTGTTCAGAGGGATCACCATTTGTGGAAACGATTGTCAATTTCCCAACCCCTACTAAATTTAAACCACCAGTGGTGTCTCCCAAGTACGATAGAAGTACTAACCCAGTCCATCATTGATGATGCTGGAAACACCACCACCAGATAAGGTGTTGACAAGCTCAAGAAAGTGATAACAATGGCTATATATATATATATATGTAGAAGGAGGTGAGGATAAGAGGATGAACACTTAAATATAAGTGGTTCAGCCAACCTGGCCTACATCCACTGTGAGTGTGTGTGAGTAATATCACTGAATGAAGGCACTAATGGCCATGGATACATTCTCTCAAGCTTTCTCTCTCTATTGTGTAAGTGATAAAGTTTTAGCTAGGGTTACAATTATGTATCCCTTTACAATGTAGAGTATGACTTCTATACATAGTGCTTAAGGGGTGTAATGTATCCCACAAGCATGCAATGAGCATATGCATGAAGATCCAACCGTTGTCAGGATGACACCTCACTAATCTTAACAAAATAATGATTACCTAAATATTCCCCCACTGATGGGAATGATTCAGTTATAACAGATTTGTCCACGTGTTCCAAGCCATACATATGTTTGTAAATGCTCGGTTGTCTTCGATGATGACATACTGATTGATGATTGAGCCCTTGAGGCCTTGCTGACTTTGGGTGTTAAAATGTAACGTTGGTTGTGGCCGATGTTGATGTTGATGGATGGTTGAACCCATATCCTTACTGACCTCGACTGACGCCCAGTCGAGGTTGATGTGGGGTTGCTGCTACATCTGCCAAGGCCGACCTTATGAGAGACTATTACTGACGGTTATCCTGAGCTTCTACCACCTCGGCTATAAGGCAGGCCGAGGTTAGTCTCTCTGAGTAGGAAGGTGAACTTTGGGCATATCAATCACCCATAGCCCTTAGTTACCTATGTGAATAGGTGATTGAGGGGTAAGCAAGGCCGAGGCTGAGTTTTCTTCTGTGCCAATATTTCTTTGACACATGTCACCTGCTGAAGTGGGTGGCTTGTCTGTCAAGGCGTGATGTTTTTAATTTGACCCTTGGGTTCCCAAGGCAATGATGGGCCTTATCAAGTGCGCCAAAATTATTTTGGGTTTAAAAACCCCCTTTTCTCTTTCTTCTTTATTTTTTTCTTCTATTTTCCTGCATGTGCTCTCTCTGAGATTCTCTCTCTTCCCAAGAGCTCTATTGTTGCTGCATTTGGGGATTGTTATTTTCTTTAATCTTCTTCTACTTCATTTTGCACTCAGTTAGGTACCCTCTTCCACCTTACTTTATCATTTTTAGCCTTTATTTCTCATTTTTACTTATCCCGATAAAGGTTTTATTTTTTCAGTGAGTTTTTAAGTTTTTCGGTGAGTTTGTTCTTAGGTGTTCTTGGTATGAGAACTTTCCACCTTCTCTATTTGACCCTTAGTTTAGTTTAAGTTAGGTTGTTTGCATGTTTGTAGAGTCCAAGTGTTGTGTTAACTGCCTTATGCTCAGACCTCTGTATCAACTTATAGAAGAGTTCCCTTTACTTCGCGAGAAGACCTTAGAAAAAATTAGGCAGATAGAGCTAGCCTAAGAGGAAGCTTATAGGGATGAGGACTTTCTTGTCAGATCCATATTTCATCCACCTCTGAAGGTTATCTACCCTGAGCCAATCTAGCCTACTGAGCTAGTAGAGGTTCCAAAGGACCCAACACCCATGTCCGAGTCTGAGTCGTCTACCTTAGACCCCATGTCTGTAGACTCTTTCCAAGAGGCAATCGATTACTCGATTAGGCAAGATCAGGTTCCTGATCAGGCCGAGATCTCGAGCCATGCCTCATCTTATCAAGGTGTTAGCACCTCACATTCTTCTACTAATGTTGAGATTATAGGTCCAAGTGTGGCCATTCCTCCTATTATCGAGGCTATTCCCCTGTCGGTTACCGTAGGAGCTGAGTTTGCTCAGAGGTTTCCTGATGGCCCCCCCGTAGCTGCCCAAGCCGATGTTACTAGGGATGAGGATGATGGACATGACAATGATATTAATATCTCTAAGGTATCCAAGATTGAAAGCTCCATTAGTGAGTACGATCTTATGGCTTTTAGACATATCTACTCAATTGGACCCTCCATTAATCTTAGGATACCTCTGAGGAGTGAGAGGTTCTTTGGTGGCTGAGATGGGGAGATCTACGTCTACGAGTAGATGTTCAAGTTGGGCTTCTGTCTCCCTATCCATCTGTCAATTAGAGCCATATTGTCCCATATAAATTTAACCCCTTCATAATTATCCCCCAATGCCTAGAGCGTCATGATTGGGGCCATCGTCCTTTGAAGGGTTGTCCACCACTCAGACATTCCAGTTAGGGTCTTTATAGGCTGCTATGTCCCTTCCTCTACGAAAAACCACCCTAGCTACTACCACTTCTTAGCTAGGAAGTCAGAGAAGAAGATGTTGTTGGTTACCTAGACCTATAATCATAACTATAAACCTCGATGTTTCTTTGCATCTGGGAATGGGAGTTTGGCCCCCATGAGGATTCTGGAACGTCAGTTCCAAGGACCCCCTGAGGTGGGGGAAGGTCTCACCTGCTTCTAAAGCCTACCCTAGACTTAGCCAAGATAATCTTCAAAAGGTTAAGGATCTTCAAGATTAAGGGGAGCAGGGTTGGTTAGTCAAATATGAACATCTAATGACCCCCTATTACCTCGCTCAAACAGGCCTGGGGGTTGGCCCATTAACAGAGCTTCGTAAGTACCATTTTTTCACAAGTTGTACCTATTACTTTTCATACCTCAGACATACTAACTTAGATACTTCTTCTGCAGAGCGCCCTGAAGGTATTTTTGAAGACCATTAGGAAATGTCAACCCCCAGTATAGTAAAGTTGATGAAAAAGTCCAGCCATAATGCAGCCCCTCCTCCTCCTCCCAAACAGAACATCGACACATCCAAGGCCAATGTTACAAAGAAGAGGAAGACAATAACGAACTCGGAGCATCATAAGCCGAGTAAAAATAAAAAAGGGGATTGTGCCATTCTGATCTCTTCAGACGATGCCCTTGCAGCTCCTCTTTCTCAGTTGAAGATCAGCGATAGTCTGATTGGTGATGGTCTAAAGTCTATTGATGCCATCGGCTCTGTAATGACCGAGGAAGATAAGCGTTTCCTACACTCTCTGGATATCCCTTTACTGGCTGAGTTTACCCTCCACAGATCAATTCAGGTACTGATTTCTGCTATTTTTCTCTTCCAAGTGTAACCTCGACTATCTACTGCAGGGTATGTTATCCATGCTTCATTTTGTGGACTGGACTCTGAAGAAAATGCCCCTGATCGAGAAGGGTCAAGAAGCTCTGAAAGTCCAAACCTCTTTGAGTGTAGAGGTTGATCGTCTGAAGGAAGAGCTTAAAGAGGTCAACAAGATAATGGAGGAGGTCCAACAGAGAGATAGGGATATGTCCAAGCTGAAGAAAGACCATGAAGCGGCTCTGAATGCCAAAGACGATGCTCTGTAGGCTAAGGTGGTTGCTGCTCTTAAGGCTTCTTTGGAGGACTCCTTAGAGAAGATTACTGCAGATTACAAGGTCTCTGATGAGTTCATCAGTTTTGGCTTTGAATACCTTGAAAGAGGTATTAAAGCAACTAGCAAGTGGGCTGCCTCAAAGGAAAAAAGATTCAGGGAGTTTGACTGGCTCAGACTTTGATGGTCTAGGATTTGGTGACCCCCTATTTGCTCAGGCCATACAAGAGGTTGAGGAGGTCAATTCTGCTCCTGTAGAGACTTCTCCCCTGGAAGCCACTAAAATTGAAGATGTTAATCCTCAGGACGATGGATCTGAGGTGACTAACGTCGGCCAAGAGGACATTACTCCTGCTGCAGATACCTAGTCCGGGTCCTGTTTAAGTTGTAATTTTTGGTTCTTTTCTTGTCTGTAATTTTTATGAACTCTAGTAGCATGTGTTGGTATATTTGATGTGTAACTCTGAATATTCAGTGGTAAATATTAATACCATCTTCCTCAGACTATATTGCTACTTAGTGTCTTCTCTTGTATGTTGTTTTAAAGTCTGAGGATAACATATAACGATGTTTACCTTAAGGTCTGAGGTCATCATAAAATGATGTTTCACCTCATTAATTTCACCAATCTAATGATGTTTAAGGTCTGAGGTCACCATATAATGATGTTTCTCCTCATAAATTGCCATCAAATTAATGATGTTTAAGGTTTGAGGTCATCTTATAATTATTTTTCACCTCATAAATTTCACCAAACTAATGATGTTTTAGATCTGAGGTCACCATATAATGATGTTTTGCCTCATAATTTTTCACCAAACTAATGATATTTAAAGTCTCAGGTCACCATGATATGATGTTTACCTCATAGATTTCACCAAATTAATGATGTTAAAGGTCTGACGTCACCATAATATACTATTTACCTCATAGATTTCACCAAATTAACGATGTTTAAGGTTTGAGGTTATCAAATAATGATGTTTCACCTCATAAATTTCACCAAACTAATGATGTTTAAGGTCTGAGGTCACCATAATATGATGTTTACCTCATATATTTCACCAAATTAATGATGTTTAAGGTCTGAGGTCACCATAATATGATGTTTACCTCATAGATTTCACCAAATTAATGATGTTTAAGGTCTGAGGTCATCATATAATGATGTTTCTCCTCATAATTTTTACCAAATTAATGATGTGTAAGGTCTGAGGCCACCATATAATGATGTCTCACCTCATAAATTTCACCAAACTAATGATGTTTAAGTTCTGAGGTCACCAAATAACGATGTTTTACCTCATAGTTTTGACCAAATTAATGATGTGTAAGGTCTGATGTCACCAAATAATGATATTTTACCTCATAATTTTCACCAAATTAATGATGTGTAAGGTCCGAGGTCACCATATAATGATGTTTACCCCAATAATTTTCACCAAACTAATGATGTTTAAGGTCTGAGGTCACCAAATAATGATGTTTTACCTCATAATTTTCACCAAACTAAGGTTGTTTAAGGTCTGAGGTCACCAAATAATGATGTTTTACCTCATAATTTTCACCAAATTTGTGATGTTTAACATTTGAGATCACCAAATAATGATGTTTTACCTCATAATTTAAACCAAATTAATGATGTTTAACCATGATTTAACAGAAGTATTGACACTGGAATTGTTCTTTTCATTAATATCCTCTACATAAAATGATACATGTATTACAAAAAAAATAACAGCAACATCATATGTTATATTTCTTCAAGTGGTCAGCATTTCAAGGAAGGTTCCCCTTTGAGATTTTCTAGTCGGTAAGTACCAGACACAACCTCATCGACTACTATGTAAGGACCATGCTAGTTTGGGTGGAGCTTATTTGCCTTCTATAACGTCTTCTTTAGGACTAGGTCTCCCATAGCTATAGGTCTTGATTTCACCCTTTGATTGTAGAACTTTATTGTTCTCTGTTGGTAGGCTGCCTGTCTGATCTCTGCATCTTCCCTTATCTCTTCAATCAGATCCAAGTGAAGTCTTCTCTCTTACCCATTCCTCTGAGGATCATAGGTCTGAACTCTGTGGGTGGGGAGTCCTACTTCTGTATGGATGATAGCTTCAGAATCGTGTGCTAGCATGAAAGGAGTCTCTCCCATTGGTGTCCTTGTATTCGTGCTGTAGGACCATAACACAACGTATACCTCCTTTATCCATCTCCCTTTTACCTTCTCCAACCTCTTCTTTATCCTGTCAAGGATTGTTTGGTTCGTGACCTCAGTCTGCCCATTTTCTTGGGGTCGACCAGGAGAGGAGAAGAACTTCTTGATCCCCACTCTTTCATAATATTTTTCTAAGGAACAGTTCTTGAACTGGGTTCCATTATCTGAGATATTTGGAAGGCTATATTTGCATATGATGTTCTTCCAAATGAACTGGAAGGTCTTCTGTTTCGTAATCGTGATCATCCGCTCAGCCTCTAGCCACTTAGAGAAGTAATCAGTTACCACCACCAAGAATTGATAGTTGTTTACATCTCTTGGAAAAGGTCCTACTAAGTCGACACCCCAAACTGTAAAAGAGCTAATTGATTTCATAAGATGATGAGGTTGGTGAGGGATGGTGGAAAATCTCTGACACTTGTCGCACCTCTTCACATAAACAGCTGCATCTTTGGCTAAGGTCGACCACCAGAACTCCTGAGTAATTATCCTCTTAGCTAGAGGCCTCCCTCCTATGTGACTTGAATAAAAGCCTTCATGTACATCTTTTAGGACATGAGGAACCTCTGAAGGGTGTACACATCTAAGTAGAGGGACTAGGAACCCCATCTTATACAAGAGGTCTCCTACAATTGAGAACTTCGCGGCCCTAAACCTCAGCTTTCTACTTTCTAATTTTGATTCTAAAAGCTGTCTCTGTTTAATGTATCCGATGAGTGGGTCCATCCACGAGGCTACCATATTAAAATTGTGGCCAGTTCTGGAAACCTCTTCTTCATCGATGGTTGGCTAGGGTAGGATTTCAACTGGTACCATTCTTCTTATACATGTCCTCATTGTTGAGGCTAACTTAGCGAGTGCATTGGCTCGACTGTTGTCTTGCCGAGGTATCCTCTTCATCTTCACCTCTTTGAAGCCCTCTAGCGGCATTCTCACCCTCTTCAGCTATTTGGCCATTTTTCATCTTTGCCCTCATACACTCCAAGAATTTGGTTGATAACTAAGCTCGAGTCACTGTGGACTAGGAGTCGGCTAACACAAAGGGATTTTGCCAAGGAGAGCCCCGCTATCAATGCCTCATACTCTAACTCGTTGTTTGAAGCCTTGAAGTTGATCCTCAGTTCATATTTAACATCGGTACCATCCGAAGCTGACACTATCAGCCCTGCTCCGCTCCCATGTTCAAAAGATGACCCATCAATGAAGAGGTTCTAAACATATTTATTTGAATTCAAATTACCCTATGACAAGGTTCCTTGCTTGAAGAGGTGTCTGTCTTCCTCATTCTCAACTACACATTTTTCGGGCCCGCTTGACCCAACCTCATTCGAATCTTGAAATGCATTTTTATTTGGTTCCTTCGTAGCTCTTTGAATAACTTCAATGTCAACCTCTTCCCAGGTTAACTCTGCTACAATGTGTATAAGTGGCTGCCCTTTGATGGCAACTCTAGATTGATATAAAAATGTCATATTTTCCCAACTCGATGGCCCAGGTCATCAACCTTCCTGACTTTTCAGGCTTATAGAGGAACTGTCTTAATGGGGAATCAGTAAAGACAACCATAAAGTGGGCTTGAAAGTATGGCTTCATCTTCCTAGAAGAGTGTATCAGGGCATAGGCTAACTTTTCCATTCAAGGATTATTTTGTTCAGGCCCTTGAAGAGCTTTACTATCAAAGTATAATGGCCTCTTCACTCCATTATCTTCTCTTACTATGGAGGCATTAATGGATGATTCTAAAACAACTATATATACGTTCAACCTTTCTCCTAGAATGGGCCGCGATAGGAGCAGAGGGGATCCGAGGTAGGATTTTAGCTCTTTGAAAGCCTTGTCGCATTCCTCATCCCATTCAAAAGCCTTTCTAAGCACTTTAAAAAAGGAAGACACTTGTTCGTAGCTCTGGAGATGAACCTGTTCAGCGCAACAACTCTTCCAGTTAACCTTTGAACGTCTTTGATGGTTCTAGATGTCTTCATTTCCAGCAGGGCCTTGATCTTATCAGGGTTAGCCAGTGTCCCCCTCGGACTGGCAATGAATCCTAGAAACTTTCCAGATCCTACCCCAAAGACACACTTGGCCGGGTTGACCTTCATCCTGTATCTGTCTATGGTGTCGAAAGTTTTTTTAAGGTCGTCCACATGTGTGTCAACCTTCAGGCTCTTCGTCAGCATATCATCCACATACACTTCCATAGACTTGCCAATTTGATCTTCAAACATCTTATTTACAAGACGTTGTTAAGTAGCCCCTGTATTCTTCAGATCGAAGGGCATGACCTCATAACAACACGTCCCCTTGTATGTGATGAACGTTATTTTCTCTATGTCTTTCGCGTTCATGAAGATCTGATTATACTCAGAATAGCCATCCATAAAGCTCATAAGTTCATGTCTAGCTGTGGCATCCACCATCTAATCAATACGTGGCAGGGGGAAGTTTCTTTAGGGCGAGACTTATTCAAATCAGTGAAGTCTACACACATCCTCCATTTCCCATTTACCTTTGGGACTATGACTGCATTGGAAAACCACTCAGGGAATATGACCTCCCTGATGAACTTAGCGTCTTCAAGCTTTCTGACCTCTTCTATGATAACGTCATATTTCCCTCTTGAGTATACTCTCCTCCTTTATTTGATGGGCTTAGCGTCTTCCATAACATTGAGTTTGTGGCACATTACTTTAGGATCAATGCCCGACATGTCTGCGTGGCTCCAGGCAAAAATACTCTGTCTCTTCCTTAAAACCTTCACCAACTCTTCCTTGACCTCGGATCTTAGGGCTTTACCGATTTGGGCAGTTTTTTCCAATTCATCCTCATTGAGGATGATGGATTCTACCGTACCTCTTCCACGGCCTCTCCCTTTTGAAGCTTCATCTCATCTCTAGGGTCAAGGGTGTCGATGTTGTAGTGGTTGTTGCCTTCTTAGGAGCCTTTATCTCTTCCGCAGAGTTGAAGTAGAATTCTCGTGCTGATGTTTGGTCACCTTGCACTTCCCTTACCCCATAGGGGGTCAGGAATTTTAGCATTTGGTGAAATGTTGAAGGCATGATCTCACATTCTTTGAGGGCTACTCTTCATATGATGAGGTTGTAGGCCGAGAAGACGTTTTCATCCATCATGAAAAAATTGATCTTCCGGGTCAACCTCCTAGGCCACTCATCTCCCATTCATACATCCACCTCATACTTGCCTAATGGATGGACCTTTTCACCACTGAAGCCAATTAAAGGGTGATAATAAGGGACAAGCCTAGCTCTACTGAGGCCTAGATTCTTAAAACGGGGCCAGAACATTACGTCCACTGAACTTCCCCCATGGATAAGGATTCTCTGCACCTCACATCCATACACCCTTATAGTAATTACCAAAGGGTCATTGTGTGGAGCTAGGATACCTTTGAAATCGAGTCAAGAGAATCCAACTATGAGAGTATCCATATCTACCTTCTTTCTCTTCTGTTTAGCCTATGAAGATTCCAGATTCACAACCTCTACTTTGGTCATTGACTTAGCCTCTTCTATATGAGCTTTGCGATTGGCTACCTCTGAGCCACCCCCTGCTAGTCCTCCACAGATGGTGTTAACACCAAAGGATATCATACTAACCCTTTTCACTGGGGCATTATCGTCTTTTGGTGGTAGGTCAGGGTCATCCTCATCATCATCATCTGAGTCCTTCGCTCTTCTGGTAGGGGAATCTTCCCGACATCTATCATTTTGCTTCTTCTTAGGGTCATCTCTTCCCCTCTTAGAAGCTCTACCATCGACATACTTCACGAACTTTCTAGACTTCAACATCTTCTTAATCTCATCCTTCAATGTAAAGTACTTATCAATCAGATGACCATGGTCTTGGTGGAACTCATACCACAGACTCTTGTTCCTCTTATGCAGAGGAGCCTTCAGCTTCTCCAACCATCTTAGGGACCGATTATTTTTTTATTTCAATGAGGATGTGCTCATAGCTCACACTTAGAGGAGTGTAGTGTGCAAACTTATCGTCTGCGAACTGTTTTTTCCATCTTTCTTCCTTTAGAATTTTCCAGTGCTACTTTTGTTCTCATCCTCATACTTTGCGGCCATTGCTTCTTCCGCGTTCATAACTCTACCAGTTCTTGCCAACAGCTCGGCTATGGATTTTGGAGGGTTTTCAGCAAGCTTCTATAGTAACTTCCCTTTATGCAATCCTCCTATAAGAGCTGTCATAGCTATATTCTTTGCATAGTCTTCAACCTCCAATTTTTCCTTGTTGAACCTTGAAATGTAGTCTATACGGTTCTCATTCTTTCCTTGCTTTACATAAGGTAAATGGGTCATCTTCTTCTGAGGTCTTACCCAAAAATAGAAGTTGTGTATGACCCGCTCAGCCAAACCCTTAAAGTTTTCTGATGATGCTAAGATTCAACACCACCAGATAAGTGATGATGAGCTAAAACAGTAATAACAATGGTAGCCATAGAGATGTATATGTGTGTAAGTGTATAAAAGGGGATGAGTATAAGAGGAATAAGACAATGATGTATAGTGGTTAAGCCAATTAGACCTACATCCACTGTGAGTGTGTGATCCACTAAATATGGGCACTAATGGCCTTGGATACAATTCACATAAGCTCACTCTCTCTCTATTGTGTGTACACGCAGAGTATTTGCTAGGGTTACAATTATCGATCCCTTTACAAGGTTAAAGGTGACTAGTATATATAGGGCTTGTGGGATGTAGTGTACCCCCCAAGCATGCATGGTGCATGTGAATTATGATCTAGCCAATCCTCTACTAACACTTGGATGTGCCACTTGCAATTAATGATGACATAATATTCCCTCACATGAGGGGATGATATTGTTATAACAGTTTAGTCCATGTGCCATATGAGTCCCACGCGCACTGTTCCACGAATCTCCTAAGTCACGCGCAGTGATGATGTCACCCTCGGCCTTGGATGCCAAGACGAGGCTAAAGTTGATGCTGGCATCCGGTCCGGCTAGATGCAGGCTTCGTACTATCATCCCCTCATAGGGTCATCTGGGCTAAGCTGAAGGGTCGGCCCCTTAAAGGGTCGTTTGGGCCATGGTGAGGGGGTCGGTCCCTTGTAGGGTCTTTTGGGCCATGGTGAGGGGTCGACCCCTTGTAGGGTCATCTGTGCCAAACTGAGGGGGCGTCCCGTCATAGGGTCATCTAGCCCATTGTGAGGGGTCGTCCCCTCATAGGGTCGTTTGGGCCGTGATGAGGGGTCAGCCCATTATAAGGTCGTCTGGGCCAAGCTGAGGGGTCATCCAGGCTGATACTTCCTGTAATGGAGCCATGGTCATTAGACTCGTCCTGGTCCTGCGCCCTCATCTGGGTGGAGGACACCCTCGGCCTCGCCGAGGGTACATATGGCTATATCAATCACCTCCCAGCCCTTAGCCATCGATGTTTATTGAGATGGATGAGGGGTAAGGTTACCTTGGAAATGTTAACTGAGTGGTTAGATGGATGAGTGGTATCTGTCAAATTGCATAGTCAGGTGCCCATCGTCGTTTCAGTTTCCCAGGTGTGGCGGCTGCACACTGTGTATGGGGTTTGGCGCCCTAATAATGCATTTCCTCGTGGGTTATGCGTCACCTTGATTTAAGGGTCAACAAATAATAAAGTGCTTAAACTATTTTTAAATAATCATTCCTCTTTCTTCTTCGCACTTTAAGCTTTCTCTCTCTAGTTCCTCTAGCAGCTTCAAATGATATTTCTACCATTCTCTACCTTTCTTCGTGTTCCAAGCTTGGTTGTGTCATCGTTCTTTCTTAGGTACTCTTTCTGCCCTAATTCCCTCTTTAGCTTCCATTTCTATTTTCTTTCTTGCTTTAGGTTTGTTTTTCCAGTTTTTCTTGGTTATTTTATACCCTTTAGAAGTGCGAACTCGCCCTCCTATGGTGGTTGTAGGGTTAAACCTTAGGTTTTAGACTTCTTAGGATTACTCCTCCGCCAATTCGTGGTGGTTTAGTGCCTCTTTGCGGTACTTCTTAGGTTCTCCGACGTTCTTCTCAGGTGGTCCTATTTCCATTTGTTCTTGGGTGTTCATGATCAAAACCCTTTATTTATTTGGTTTGATCCAGAAGTCAACTTAGTCAAATACCAAAGCTATTTGTAGATAGCTTGAAATAATTCGTCTAACTGTAGGGTCATCCCCCTAATGATTAGAAGAATTTATGATTTATCCGAGGAATTACCATCCCTGAGAGATAAATTATTTATAGAGATTAGGCGAATAGAAGAAGAGGATGAGCGAAGACGACAGGCCGACCCTAATTGGGTACGAACCATCTTCCCCATTCCTTTAGCCATAATAATACCATCTGAGTCCTGTGGGTTGTCTTGTCTTCCAGCCAATAGTCGGACATACGAGGGGGAGATGAATGAGAGAGCATCGTCACCAGCAGGTGCTGGACCTTCTGGGAGGAGAGATACGTCCAATCTTAGCCCAAGCTGACAGGCCGGGGGCACAGTACCTTCTGAGGTTGTCCTTGTAACAGCCCTGTCCCCTCTTGCCTTCCAAGTGGCCTTTTCAGATGGACCACTAATAGACATTGAGGCTGAGCGATCTGGGTACGAGGGGCATGAGTACGATAGTGAAGATCTGGATGCTGACCAAGTTGACACTTCTAATGCCTCGGCTTATGTCTCATCCATTAAGGATCGCGGCCACTTCTTGTGGAGGCACACATTTGGTATAAAGCCCAATGTGACTATAAGGGTCCTAAATGCCGATGAGAGAGTGTTCCAGAGGAATGAAGGGGAGGTTACTATTTATGAGCAGATGCTCAGGATAGGTGTTAGGTTCCCTCTGCACCCTGCTATAGTCGACATAATGTCTGCCCTTGGGGTTGCTCCTTATAAACTTCCTCCCAATTCATAGAGGACTATCCTTGGCTATGTTTCCCTTTGGAAGAATGCATTCACCGATGAGCCCTCGACTGATTTGTTCATAGCTTGTTAAAATATCACCTCGTTGTCCAAACATACTGGGTATTTTCATTTGGGGGCTAGGAAGTCCGATAAGAAGATTATTCACGTAGCTCAGACTTCCAATCATGACTGGAATAAGAGGTTTTTCTTCATCTCTAGGGATTGGGAATTCCCCGCTGGGGCTGATCCCATAGAAGACAGTCCAAGGGTTCCAAGATCATGGTCTAACCCTTCCATGAGAGCACTATCAGACCCCGGACTCAGCTTGGAGGAGAGGGTCATTGTTGACTACCTGAGGTAACAAGTTAAAGAGGGTAATCTTCATAAATTTAAAGATTTGATGATGCCTCGTTTCCTCAAAGAAGCTGGTGTGAGGGTCGCCCCCCTGACAGAATTATGTGAGTAGATTTTTGCTCAATTTTTAATTTTCTCCAAGTGTTTCCTCGTTGCCACTGTATCTTTATGATATATCGTCTCCTTTTCAGGTCGTCCTGCAAATATATCTGATCAACTATGGGAGATGACTGCCCCAAGTTTAGTGTCTGTCTTGGGAAAGAAAAAAGGCAAAGGGCCTCAGCAGGCTCGGAATAAGACAAAGGTCGTGAGGCCGATGAAAGTGGAGCCGACCTCCGACAGTCGAAAAAGGAAGGAGCGCAAAGTTCCAAAGGGCTCTCGGCCTGACTCATGGACAAGGGCGAAGGTAGAGGTGTCTCAGTCACACACTGAGAGGATAAGATCCTCTTCCAGCATGGGTGCCTATTGGTCTCATAATCTTACTTTCCTCAAGGCTGAACCCTCGTCCCTTATAGCCAACTTGAGGGCGACCAAAGCCTCAATGTTTTCTGCACCCTCGACCGCTGATTATGAATTCTTATCAAATATACCCCCGGCCAAGGTCTATGATTATGGTCTGCACACTTTGGCCCAGGTACCTCTTTTGACCTCATTCTTTTTAATTTATCACCATTTCATGAATTGTTCCCTCAACCCATTTTTACATGTGTTTGTCTATGCAGTCTGTCTTCCCCTTCATCTCGACCACCAAGTGGATGGCTGAGAATCAACAGAAGTTCCATAAAGCTCAGAGAGGTATTCAGTATGAGGCCGATCTGAAGACCTAACTAGAGACTGCGAGGGCCGAGCATGCCAGGGTCCTAGATGAGCTGGGGAAGCAGCACGAGGCCGACCTGAACGTGAAGGACTCCCCCATCAAAGAAAATGAAGAAGCCTTGACCAACCAGGGGGACCAATTCAGGGAAAAACTTACTGAGGTAGTCAAAAAAGCCGAGGTCGATGCCATGGAGGCTTACAAGCTTTCGGATGAGTTTCAGGGCTTTGGCCTTGAGTACCTGGAGAGGGGAATTAAGATGGCCAGTCGGTGGGTCGTCTTAAAATTTGCTGATGCCATGTTGTTTATCCGTCCTCTTGAAGCAGTACTGGATATGGAAGACCCTCTCATAGCTAAGGCTCTAGCCCATGTAGAGTCTCAAGTAGACATCAAAGGCATCGGCACCTCTGAGGATCGGCCTGTTTTGTTCATTGAAGAAACTCCTCTGATTGACGTTGAAACCTTGCCTGCTGATACTGCTCAGTAGGGTGGCTTCCTATAGCCAATACCGTCTTCTTGAAGAAATATTTTTGTACTTTATTTTTGTTGGACAAGTATTGGTAACACTTGATTTATAATATACTGCCTCTTCCTATCTTCTATGCTTGTCTTAGTTTATGATATTTGAATTAACCATCCTATGAGCTCCCCCCTCGTCTTTCTTGAGAGTGAATGGGGGTCATCCCCACCATTCACCCTCATCACAGCCGAGGGTGGTTTCCACCAACTTAATGATGTTTTCAATTATTTCAAGCCCCCCCTCATCTTTCTTGAGAGTGAATGGGGGGTCGTCCCCACCATTCACCCTCATTATAGCCGAGGGTGGTTATCCACCAAAGTAATGATGATTTAAATTATTTCATGTCCCCCTCGTCTTTCTTGAGAGTGACAGGAGGGTCGTCCCTACCATTCACCCTCATCTTAGCCGGGGGTGGTTATCCACCAAATTAATGTTTTAAATCTAAAGTCCCCCCTCGTCTTTCTTGGGAGTGAATGGGGGGTCATCCCCACTATTCAACCTCATCATAGACGAGGGTGGTTACCACCAACTTAAATGATGTTTTCAATTATTTCAAGTCCCCCCTCGTCTTTATTAGGAGTGAATGGGGGGTCATCCCCACCAATCACCCTCATCACAGCCGAGGGTGGTTTCCACCAACTTAGTGATGTTTTCAATTATTTCAAGCCCCCCCATCTTTCTTGAGAGTGAATGGGGGGTCGTCCCCACCATTCACCCTCATTATAGCCGAGGGTGGTTATCCACCAATGTAATGATGATTTAAATTATTTCAAGTCCCCCTCATCTTTCTTGAGAGTGACAGGAGGGTCGTCCCTACCATTCACCCTCATCTTAGCCGGGGGTGGTTATCCACCCAATTAATGTTTTATATCTAAAGTCCCCCCTCGTCTTTCTTGGGAGTGAATGGGGGGTCGTCCCCACCATTCACCCTCATCATAGCCGAGGGTGGTTACCACCAACTTAAATGATGTTTTCAATTATTTGAAGTCCCCCCTCGTCTTTATTAGGAGTGAATGGGGGGTCATCCCCACCATTCACCCTCATTATAGCCGAGGATGGTTTCCACCAACTTAATGATGTTTTCAATCTCAAGTCCCCCCCGTCTTTCTTGAGAGTGAATGGATGGTCATCCCCACCATTCATTCTCATTATAGCTGAGGGTGGTTTCCACCAACTTAATGATATTTTCAATTATTTCAAGTTCCCCCTCATCTTTCTTGAGAGTGAATGGGGGTCGTCCCCACCATTCACCCTCATCATAGCCGAGGGTGGTTACCACCAACTTAAATGATGTTTTCAATTATTTCAAGCCCCCCCTCATCTTTCTTAGGAGTGAATGGGGGTCGTCCCAACCATTGACCCTCATTATAGTTGAGGGTGGTTTCCACCAACTTAATGATGCTTTAAATTATATCAAGTCCCCTCCTAATCTTTCTTAAGAGTGAATGGGGGGTCATCCCCACCATTCACCCTCCTCATAGCCGAGGGTGGTTTCCACCAACTTAATTATGTTTTCAATTATTTCAAGTCCCCCCTCATCTTTCTTGAGAGTGAATGGAGGGTCGTCCCCACCATTCACCCTCATCATAGCCGAGGGTGGTTATCACTAACTTAATGATGTTTTCAATTATTTCAAGTCCCCCCTAGTCTTTCTTTAGGGTGAATGGGGGGTTGTCCCCACCATTTACCATAATCATAGTCGAGGGTGGTTTAATGAGGATAAACCTAATCACACTAGAATTAACAAACACAAGATGAGTGGCCAAAATGACATTCTCATTAACATTACAAGTGTTCTATTGGAGAAACACATTCATTACAACCATTTCCCGGTAGGAGTTTTACATTATTGATAGTATTTCTTCAAATGATCTGCATTCCAGGGGTTGGAAAAGGGCTCCCCTTCAAGGTTCTCTAGTCTGTAGGTTCTAGGGACAACTTTGTCAATGACCCTATATGGCCATGCCAATTTGGGTGGAGCTTGTTAGGCTTTTTCCAAGTCTTTTTGAGGACTAGGTACCCCACAATGATTGGCCTTTGCTTCACCCTTTGGTTGTAAAACCTGGTCGTCCTCTGCTGGTAGGAAACTTTCCTTATCTCAGCGTCTCCCCTCCTTTCCTCAATCAAATCTAAGTCAAGTCTCCTTTCTTCCATATTTATCCCGAGGTCATACATTTGGACCATGTGAGTAGGAAACCCAATCTCGGTGGGAACAACGGCTTCTGGGCCATACGCCAGCATGAATGGGGTTTCTCCAATCGGAGTCTTTGTCGTTGCCATGTCATCCCACAGTACAACGTACAACTCCTCAACCCATCTTCCTTCTTCCTCCTCGAGTTTTTCTTGACCCCGTCTAGGATGGTTCTATTTGTAACCTCGGTTTTCCCCTTAGCCTGAGGTCAGCTGGGGTTGAGGAGAATATTTTGATACCTACCCTTTTATAGTATTTCTTCAGAGATGCATTCTTGAATTGAGTCTCGCTATCTGAGATGAGGGTGCTAGGGAGACCATATATGCATATAATGTTTTTCCAAATAAACTGGAAGGTCTTCTGCTCGGTGATCATTACCATCGACTTCGCCTCCACACATTTTAAGAAATAGTCAATTGCTACGATCAAGTATCGATAGTTATTGATGGCCCTAGGCAAGGGTCCTACTAGATCGATTCCCCATACTACGAATGGCCATGGGGATGTGATGGACGTAAGAGGCTGATGGGGTTTGTGGGGTATGGTGGATAACCTTTGACACTTATCACACTTTTTAACGTATGTCGTGGCATCTTTCCCCAAGGTCGGCCACCAGTATCCTTGGGTTACTACCTCTTTGGATGACCTGACCCCAATGTGGCTTGAACATGATCCATCGTGAACATCTTGTAGAATGTGTGGGACCTCAGACTGGTGCGCACATCTGAGAAAGGGGAGAAAGAACCCCTTTTTGTACAAGGTGTCTCCGATGACAGTGAATTTCACAGCTCTGTATCTCAACTTCTTCCTTTCTTGTTTTACCTCTAGCATCTCCTCCTCTTTAATGTACTTGATAAGGGGGTCAATCCATGAAGATTCCCTGTGAATATTCAAGAAAAATTTCTACTAGGACTATCCTCCTGATATCTGTCCTAGTTATCGAGGCCAGCCTTACAAGCGCATCATCTTGACCATTATCAAGCCTAGGTACCCTCTTCAATTTCACTTATTTGAAGCTCTTGAATAGCGACCTCACTCTTTCAAGATATTTGGCCATTCTCTCATGCTTAGCCTGGTAGGCTCCTAGTATCTGATTCACTACTAGTCTTGAATCACTAGGGACCAATATATTGCCGACACTAAGAGACTTAGCCAAGGAGAGTCCTGCTATCAGGGACTCATATTTAGACTCGTTATTGGATGCTTTGAAGTTGAACCTCAGGGCATAATCAATGTCTGTATCGTCTGGTGCTGATACTCTCAATCCCGCTCCACTTTCGCTCTCGCAAGAGGACCCGTTAACGAAGAGGTTCCACACGGCCTTTTTCTAAGAGAAATTTCCCTCGGTGAGGGACCCCTATCTAAAGAGATGTCTTCCCTCTTCATTTTCTGCAACTTTTTCTCTAGCGGTGTTTGTCTCAGCGTTACCCGCGAATGGGTCAATAATTCAGCTTTACCGGGTATCTGTCTTCTCAAGGCTTTCCTCTTCAGCCTCATCATCTTTCGAAGTAAATTCAGCCACGAAATTAGCTAACGCTTGCCCCTTAATATCCATCATTGGTTGATATATAATGTCAAACTCTCCCAACTCTATAGCCCAGGTCATTAGCCTCCCCATTTTTTCTGGCTTGTGTAAGACCTACCTGAGAGGAGAGTCAGTGAGGATGACCATTGTATGGGACTGGAAGTATGGATTCATCTTTCTTGATACGTGGATCATGGCATAGGCTAACTTCTCCATCCTAGGGTATCTTTGCTCTGCCCCCTGAAGTTCCTTACTGTTGAAGTATAAAGGCCTCTGTACTCCATCCTCTTCTCTCACAATTGCTGCGCTGATGACTGATTCTAAGATGGCTAGGTACACATGTAATCGTTCACTTTGCACTGGTCATGACAATAGAAAGGGAGACCCTAGGTATGACTTAAATTCTTTGAAAGCCTGGTCACACTCTTCGTTCTATGCAAAGGCCTTTCTGAGAATTTTAAAGAATGATAAACACTTGTATGTGGCTCTGGACATGAACCTATTCAAAGCAGCCACTCGCCCTGTGAGCCTCTGAACGTCTTTAATGGTTTTAGGGGTCTTCATTTCTAGAAGTGCCTTTATCTTCTCAGGATTGGCCTCATTGCCTCTTTGATTGACGATGAACCCCAAGAACTTCCCTGCTCCAACCTCAAAGACACATTTGGCCGGGTTGAGCTTTATCCGGTACTTGTCTATTGTGTCTAAGGTCCCCTCGAGGTCGGACACATGATCCTCTGCCTTCAAACTCTTAGCTAGCATGTCATCTACATAAACCTCCATAGACCTCTCGATTTGGTCTTCGAATATTTTATTCACAAGGCGTTTATACGTTACCCTCGCATTCTTTAGGCCAAAGGGCATGGTCGTATAATAGTATGTCCTTTTTTCGGTAATGAAAACCATTTTTTCTGAGTCCTCAGGGCTCATGAAGATCCGGTTATAACCTGAATAGTCATCCATGAAGCTTATTAGCTCATAGCTTGCGGTAGCATCTACCATCTGGTTAATGCGGGGGAGAGGGAAGTTGTCTTTCGGATAATGTTTGTTGAGGTCGATGAAGTCCACACACATTCTCCATTTCTCGTTGGCCTTGGGGATTATGACTCCGCTGGACAGCCATTCAGGATAGATGACCTCTCTGATAAACTCATCATCTTCCAGCTTCTTGACCTCGTCCCTAATGACCTCATATTTTTCTCGAGAATAAATTCTCCTCTTCTGCTTTATTAGCTTTGCACCCTCTACCACGTTGAGCTTGTGGCATGTGATTTTGGGGTTGATCCCCGGAATATCTGCATGACTCCGTGCGAAGACGTTATGTCTTCTCCTTAATAGCTAGATGAGGTCTTCTTTGATGTCTGTCTTTAGAGCGTTGCCTATTTGGATGGTTTTTTTCATCTCATACTTATTGAGGATGATGGATTCTACCTCTTTCACGGCTTCTCCTTTCTTCAACTTTGTCTCATCCCTAGGGTCGAGGGTGTCAATATTGTAAGTGGTTGTTGCCTTCTTATGCGCCTCCCTTTCTTCAGCAGAGTTTAAGTAACATTATTGTGCCATCGTCTGGTCTCCCTGAACTTCCCCTACCGCATAAGGGGTCAGGAATTTTATCATCTGATGAACCATGGATGGCACGGCCTCAAATTACTTGAGGGCCACTCACACCAGTATAATGTTGTAAGCTGAAAAGACCTGTTTATCCATCATGAAAAAGTTGACCTTCTTGGTAAGCCATCTCGGACACTCGTACCCCATCCTAACATCGGCCACATACACTCCTAGAGGGTGAACTTTATCCCCACTAAAACCAATCAAGGGGTGATGGTATGGGACGATCCTGGCACGGCTGAGACCCAAGGCTTTAAAGCACGGCTAAAACATCACATCTTCATAACTACCCCCATCTACTAGGATCCTCGGCACCTCGCATCTGTGTACCCTGGTAGTGATGTTGAGAGGGTCATCATGTGGGGCTAAGAGGCCTTTGAAGTCCATTCTTGAGAATCCCACTATTAGGGTATCCATGTCAATTTTCTTCCTCTTTTCTAACTTTGCTTCCATAGAGGTCGAGTGTACATCTTTTGTCACTGCCTTCGCTTCAGCTACATGGGACTTTCTGTCAGCGACCTCTGACCCTACTCCCACTGGACCCCCGGAGATCATCCCTACACCGAGTGAGATCATATTGAGTCTTTGTACAGGGCCACATTCGTCTCTCGGTAGGAGGTTAGGGTCGTCCTCACCATTCGAAGTCTCGTCCCTTTGGTTTGGAGGATCTTCTTTGCACGCATCGCCTCTCTTCTTTCTGGGGTCGTCCCCTCGGGCCCTCTTGATGGCACTCTTATCGATGTATTTTCTTAACTTCCCTTCTTTTAACATTTTTTCAATTTCATCTTTTAGAGCAAAACATTTTTCGGTCATATGGCCATGGTCTTAGTGAAATTGACACCACAGGTTTTTGTTCCTCTTGTGAGGGGCGCCCTCAACTTCTCAGGCCACTGCAAGGATCGGTCACTCTTTATCTCATTTAGAATGTGTTCACAACTAACCGTCAGAGGGGTGGAATCAGGAAATTTGTCATCTTCTAGGCTCTTTTTCCCTTCTTTATTTTTTTCGATACTTATCCCTACTAGTGCCTCCTTTTTCATCTTCATATTTTGCGGCCATCGCCTCTTCGGCATTCATCACCTTACCTGCTATCGACAGTAATTCATCCATCATCTTCCGAGGGTCTTCAACAAGCTTCCATAAAAGCTTCCTCTTCTGGAGTCCTCCAATGAGGGCTGTCATGGCTATGCTTTCCTCATAGTCTTCAACCTCTAATTTTTTTTTGTTAAATCTAGCTATGAAGTCTCTTAGGCTCTCGTTCTTTCCCTGCTTAACATAGATTAGGTGTGTGGTCTTCTTCTGTGACCTCACTCCAAAGCAAAAGTTATGGATAAACCGATCTGCTAACTGCTTAAAGCTTTCAATGGATTTCTTCGGAAGAGACATATACCAGACGTGTACAACCTCAGTCAGAGTCCCGAAGAAGGCACGACACCTCATCTCATCTGAGATAGAGTATATGTCTACCGCGGATTGGTACATCTCAATATGATGGACATGGTTGGTTCTCCCGTCATACCTTGGGGTGACCAAATGTGGCTTGAACTTAGATGGCATTGGGAAGTTAACTATCTTCGCCATAAAGGGTGAGCTTTTGGAATATCCTCTATAAAGAGGGTCCCGACTCTTCAGGATGTCATTAATTTTATACTCTAGCCTTTGGATCGAGTCATTCCATGGCCTCGTAGGGTCGGCTTGGACGATGTTATCCCCGGCTACCTGATTAGGCATAAATTCTTCCCATTTATCCCCTTAATTTAGAAGGTTTTATCGCTTCGCGCAATGTAATTCAAGTGGATTATATCATACCTTTGATAATGGAAAGTTTTTAATGAGTACGTAGAGTTTCATGTGTTCGTCATCTATTTTGCAGGTGTTCGGTGTATAAACCAAGTTCCATACAAAAAGCTTCAAGGAAACACAAGAAAGCAAGGTATCTGCGAAGACTAACAGAAGGGAACCGAACCCTAGGGAGGAATAACGAATCGAATCCCTCATGAGCAAAGCTTCTATAAGGGAAGGAAAAATGAACCGAACCGAATCAAAGGAAGAACAAACTGAATCCACCTTGGATGAACGTCCTGTGAAGGGACGAAAAGATGGAACCGAACCGAAGCTGGCAAATAACGAACCGATCCCATGTTCGAAGAGTTTTCTGTAAAGGCTATAAAAAGATGGAACCGAACTGAACCAGTTACCCGGATCGGTTCTGTTGTCGAATTTTCGTATTTATCCACTTGTAAAAATAAAGTCCTAGTTGGTTCAAAATCTGGTTTTTCGTTGTTAATAAATAGTAAACTCCTCCCAAACGTAGAGGGGGGCTTCTAATTTCTGAAGGAAGCTTTGTAATTCATTTAGAAGGAGAAGAACAACAAACCCTAATTATTTTCAAGTTGCAATTCAACTACAAGTGTTCCAATTTCTGTTCCAATCTTAGTTCTAGTTGTTTGTTCACTAATAATTTCATCTTTCTTCATCTTCATTACTCAATAAAAAATATTTGCATCCCTTCATATCATTTTGTTTTCAAATTTTCATATGTCCGGCTAGATTTTCAAGATCGGGATGCATGAACCCAACTTGATGTGATAGTTGTATGTACATAAAATTAATCCTCTAAATTTAAAGGTTTGATTATGATCGTATTACATAGAATTATGAAAATTATAGGTCTTTAGATCTCGTTTGCTTCCGAGTAATCGGGATGCTTTAGAGCACAATTCGAGTGTAACAAGTGAAATACCGATTTACTCGTCCTCAGTTTAGGTATGATGCGTGATTGAACCTCATATATGTAATGTTTGGGAGTAATAAATTTTGGGTCTAATTAATCATTTAAATTTACGATTAGTTTTATGTCATCAATACACTAGGGTTGGGGGATTGTGTTCCCGTCCTGTTTTTCTCATCATATAGTTTAAAGTTTTAAATCAGTATTTTAGGTAATTTAGTATAATTGCATCTTTTCATAATTTCATAATTGCATCTAGTATAATCATTCCCAAAACCAAATCATTTTTCTTTTTCCTCTAGAGTCAGAGTTAGGATTTCTTTATCTATCCAACGTCGTTACAATTTCATTGTCCTATTCCATGTGAATACGATCCCAACTTACCGGGTTTATTACTAACGCGACAGGCTTGCACTTGAGCCTAGAGTGAACGCACATTAGAGACACTTTCTGAGTCGCGTCATGTTTTTGGCGCCGGTGCCGGTGAAGTATGTAGAGTTAGGATTAGATTGAGTTAATCTAAAACTTTGACCAAAAATTTCCAAAAATCCAAAAACATAAAAAAAAATTCAAAAAGCACAAAAATATTCATCACCATCTCTCATAAGCTATTAATGTAAAATTCTGAACTCACTCCCACACCCCATAATACTCCAACCAGCATTCACAAAAATCCAATAGTTGAGTACGACCCCGAAAGTTCTCACACTCCTAACGCCCCACAGTTTTGGATTCCACCTTCCACACCATCACACTCAATCTCAAACAACACTCCATTTTCCTTCTTAGGACACACTTCTGAGAAAACGTCGAGCACACCAAGTGAGAGCACCAAGTCGTTAAAAGAGAGAGAGAGATGTCGCAACACGATAGTGCAGCCGTCGGTGAGGAAGAGGCCCCATACCGCCCGTTGAGAGAAATCTTATATACCGAGCGCACTGTCACTTCGGGATGCATTGTACTCCCGTATAATGCCGGGAAATTTCGTTTTAAAAATGGGATGATCTAGATGTTACCTCATTACCATGGTATAGATTCTGAAAATCCATACCTCCATATCAGGGAATTTGAGGATGTTTGCGATACTCTTAATGATAAAACTTGCATACAAGAGGTGATCTGCCTCAAACTCTTCCCCTTTTCACTAAAAGATAAAGCTAAGACCTAGATATGGTCTTTACCTCTAAGCTCGATTCCATCTTGGAACGATTTGCAATCTAGATTTCTCAAGAAATTCTTCCCACCACATCGAAGAATTTCCATAAAGGCTCAAATTCAAGCGTTCAGACAATCTGAAAATGATCCATTTCATCGATGTTACGAGCATTTTAATGAGTTAGTTACTTCATCCCCCCATCATGGATTTGATTCAGCACAAATCATTTCCTTTCTCTATAATGGGCTGAATCTTAACTCCAAGCAACTCGTTGAGACCATGGGTGGTGGTCCCTTTGTTGACTTAGATGCCAACGATTTTGAGCTTCACCTGAGATATGTCACCGAGACTACCCAATCCTGGTATACATCTGATCCTACTGCTCAAAATCAAAATCGTCAAGTGACCACTACTCCACCGGCGTCCGATCTATTTCACGTAGATAAGAATTCTATGACGGACAGTCTATTAGATACGCTTGAGAAAGGATTTCGAGACCTATGTGAGGTATATGGAAGAGGACCAACTGGATCCATACCAAATCCCGTTGAGAAGGTGTGTGCAATTTGTGAGGTAAGTCATTCAATTGAGGAATGCCCGACTATACCCACCTAGAAAGTGATGCTTCAAGAGCAAGTTAGTGGTATAGGAGGATTTAAGGGTAATTTCGGTGCACCGCACAAGAATTCTTACAACCCTTCATGGAAAAACCATCCTGGTTTTAGCTATGGGCAACAACATGCTGCGATGAACCCTACTTCACATGTTTCCCCGCCTCCACCACAACACTTTCAACAAGCTCCACACATGCAAGGACATGTGCAAGCACCACCACCTCAAGGAGCTTGTATCCCTCCACCGTGGAGAACTCTCGAGGATACTATGAATCAATTTATCACTAGCCATACCGAAACCAATGCTAGATATGATCGCCTGATTAGCGACTAAATACAAGTTTGTCAAAGATACAGTCCTCGTTGAGTGTTCAAGAGAAGGGAAAGTTTCCTGCCCAGGGCCAAAGACCTCCTCAAGGTCAAACTAGTGTTAACTCCACTTATACTGAACATAAGGAGAAATGTCAAGATTTGAACACTCTTCGTAGTGGTAGAGTCGTTGATTGATCACCTCCCCCACACGACACAATGAAAGATAAGGAGATTTCGCTCGGCATAAAAGAGGCCGAAGATGTCCTTTTGAAAGAGAGTGACAAAGACGACACTAGTGAGACCGAGTTAGTAGCGAAACCACCCTCCGCGGCACCATTTCCTCAAAGGTTGATTCCTTCCCATAAAGGAAATCCACGTGATGACGTGCTAGAAGTGCTAAAGCAAGTAAAGCTGAACTTACCTTTCCTTGATGCCATTAAGCAAATTACAGCTTATGCGAAAGTCATCAAAGACTTGTTGACAGTAAAAAGAAAGATGAAGGTAGAGAAGAATATCTTTCTAGCACAGTACATTAGCTCCATTATACTTAACGATCTCCCGCCTAAATTCAAAGATCTCGGTGCACCCACCATTTCATGCATTATTGGAGAAAATAAAATCGAAAAAGCCTTACTTGACTTGGGAGAAAGTGTCAATATCCTCCCTTACTCCATCTATAGGAAACTTGATTTGGGCGACCTCAAACCCACAAAGGTCACTCTCTAATTAGCAAATTGAACCGTGAAGATCCCAAGAGGCATAGTTAAGGATGTGATCGTCTAAGTTAACACTTTCCACTTCTCGATAGACTTTGTCATTTGGGACATGGAGCCCTCTTTCACCTCGAGCAACCATGTTACCATCATCCTTGGGTGCCCATTCGTAGCTACGGCTAACGCAATCATCAATACTCAGAATGGGAGAATGCAACTCACTTTTGGGAACATGACCTTATAAACCAACATCTTCCATATAGCCCAACATACGGGGGAATAAGATGATCTTCACGCGATGAGCTTCATAGATGAGATAATAGAGGAGTACTTTAAGGAGAATTATTATGGCGATGCCTTAGGGTCCTATTTAGTGTCGAGACACAAGAGTGAGGGGACGTACACCGACTTCGAGAGGGAGGTTGAGGATTTGAGAGAATTACTCGACGAGAGAGCGTCGGACGAGGACGCGAGAGATGTAAGTAATTACCTCCGAGGGATACACGCATGGTTCCCTCCAGTGACAAATTTCCGACCCTCAAATTGAAGAAACTTCCCTCCCATATTAAATATGCATACCTAGGAGAGGTGAAACATTTCCTGTTGTTGTCTCCTCTAGCCTAGACGAAGAGCAGGAGGGTAAACTATTGAAAATTCTGAGAAAGCACTAAAGTGCTTTTGGTTGGTTCATTGCTGATTTGAAGGGGATAAGTCCTTTGATTTGCACTCACAAGATCCATCTCGAAGAGGATGTCAAGCCCTTAAGAGAAATACAAAGAAGGCTCAATCCCAATATGAAAGAAATGGTGAGAACCAAAATCATCAAGTTATTGGATGCCGGGATTATCTACCCAATCTCGAATAGAAAGTGGGTGAGCCTTATTCAAGTCGTCCCGAAGAAGTCGGGAATGACAGTGATTGAGAATTCTAAGGGAGAGTTAGTTCCCCAACGTACCACCACTGGGTGGCGCGTTTGCATTGATTACCGGAAACTCAATGCGGGAACTAGGAAAGATCATTTCCCCTTACCATTTATTGATAAAATTCTTGAGAGAGTAGCGGGCCACCCTTACTATTGATTCCTTGATGTTTGTTCCGGATATAACCAAAATTGAGGTAGATGTACTTGACCAAGAGAAAACGACTTTCACTTGCCCTTTTGGTACATTTGCCTACAAACGTATGCTATTCGGCTTATGTAATGCAACCGTGAAATTTCAAAGGTGCATGCTGAGTCTATTTAGTGACATGGTCGAGAGAGGACTCGAAGTGTTCATGGAAAATTTCAGCATTTTTGGCACCTCTTTCGACCTTTGTCTAGAAAAACTAGAAGAAGTACTTACTTGGTGTGTGGAAAAGTACTTAGTGTTGAATTGGGAAAAATTCCATTTCATGGTCACCGAGGGAATAGTTCTTGGCCACATAGTATCATCCAAGGGAATAGAAGTTGATAGGGCAAAAATAGATGTCATAGATGATCTTCCCCCACCAAATTTGCTCAAGGACGTGCGCTCTTTCTTGGGCCTCACGGGGTTTTATCGAAGGTTCATTAAGGACTTTAGCGCCATCGCTAGACCCTTAAGCAACCTAATCATGAAGGACACCCCATTCAAGTGGACGGAAGCATGCCAAAGCTATTTTGAAAAATCGAAAACCATGCTTGTGTCTGCTCCCATCATGTTCCGGATTGGTCTTTACCATTAGAACTTATGTTTGATGCTAACGATTATGCAATAGGGGCTGTTTTGGGACAAAGAAAAGATAAGCAGGCTCATGTCATCTACTACGATAGCCGGAATCTTAGCGTACCACAACTCAACTACTCTACCACGGAGAAGGAGTTGCTAGCGATAGTCTTTGCCCTTGATAAATTCCAATCATACCTTATCAGTTCTCCCATTACTTGCTTCACCGACCAAGCGCCTTTGAAATACCTACTTGCAAAGAAAGATGCAAAGCCGCACCTCATAAGGTGGATCCAGATGCAAAGCCGCACCTCATAAGGTGGATCCTACTCCTACAAGAGTTTAATCTCTCCATTAAGGATAAGAAAGGAGTAGAAAACATCATTATCGACTACTTATCACGGATTTCGTCCGACGTACCTAGTGATCCCATACCCATAGACGAACACTTTCCGGATGAGCAACTTTTTACTGCCTCTTCTTTGCCCTGGTTTACGGATATAATGAACTACCTTGTCACGAGAGTCGTCCCTCCCGACTGGACACCGCAAGATAAGAAGAGGTTTATCACTTGGTCGCGCATATTTTTCTATGACGATCCCTTCCTTTTTAAATATTGCGGTGAACAAATCATTCGACGATGTGTACCGGATGACGAGATCCCGAAAGTCATTCAGTTTTTTC
The DNA here is from genome assembly GCA_949130495.1 of Sambucus nigra. Classification (NCBI taxonomy): domain Eukaryota; kingdom Viridiplantae; phylum Streptophyta; class Magnoliopsida; order Dipsacales; family Adoxaceae; genus Sambucus; species Sambucus nigra. Next base: position 233,633,927 of record OX422215.1, read on the forward strand.
ATTCGGAAGCTTGTGGAGGCCACTTTTTGACGAAAAAGACTGTCGCTAAAATTCTGCAATGCGACCTCTATTGGCCCACAATATTTCAGGATTTGAACGATGCTTGTAAATCCTGCAATAGATGCCAACATATGGGAGCTATTACCCAACGAGACATGATGCCTCTTACCCCCATACTCATTATTGAAATATTCGACTGTTGGGGTATTGACTTCAAGGGCCCATTCCCCCCGTCCTTTGGTTTCCTATACATCCTTATCGCGGTAGACTATGTTTCTAAATGGTTTGAAGCTATAGCTACCAAGAGAAATGACAACAAGGTGGTGATTAAGTTCCTGTAGGAACACATACTTTCCCGCTTCGGTGCATCGAAAGTGATAATTAGTGATAATGGCAAGCACTTTTGCAATAGGCCATTCGCGAAGCTCATGAGAAAGTATGGTGTCGTTCACAAGGTTGGAATGACTTATCACCCACACATGAATGGGCAGGCCGAACTAGCGAATTGAGAAATCAAAAACATTCTCGAAAAGACTGTCAATACTACCCAAAAAGATTGGTTAGTTAGATTGAACGATTCTCTATGGGCCTATCGTACCGCATACAAAAATCTGCTCGGCATGTCCCCTTTCCGCTTTTTGTATGGTAAGCCTTTCCATCTTCCCGTGGAATTAGAGCACAAAGCATATTGGGCAATTAAGGAGTTAAATTATACCATGGATAAGGCCGGTGAAGCTCGCAAGCTTCAAATAAATGAGTTAGAAGAGATACTTAATGATGCGTATGAGAATGCAAAAATCTCCAAAGAAAGGATGAAACTCTCCCACGATAGCATCATTTGACGCAAAGAGTTTCTTCCCGGGCAAAAAGTGCTTCTTTATAACTCTCGGCTTCATCTGTTTTCGGGCAAGTTGCGGTCATAATGGTCTGACATGTTCGTTGTGAAGAATGTTTTCCCTCACGGAGCTGTTGAGTTAGACGATTTGAAAGGGGGAAATACATTCAAAGTAAACGGACAATGCCTAAAGCCATACCTAGAGGCATTTGTGGAGGAAGTCTACACCATTTGGTTATCGGACCCCATTTACGGGGTAGAGTGAGCTGCTACAGTGAGGTCGTCGCACCCCCGACACATATGGGGTGAATTCTTGTGTATAGTAGTTAGGCTTCATTAGAATAAGATGAGTCCGTAGGTAAGTTACGTAAGGATAGGGGTTAGATCACGCATTCCAAAACGTTATTCATGAGCGCATTGAGGAATTCAAGTGGGAGAATAAGTGCAAGAGTCTAGAAAGTGGGAGAATAGGATTCCTGAGCTATAGACTGAAATAAGAGGTTCTGTCACAGATGGAACCGAACTGAATCCCTCAGCCGGATCGGTTCGGTTTGGAAAAATCGAAAAATAAAAAATCTCCATCACCGAACCGAATCGCCCCTGAATCGAATCGGTTCGGTTCCTGTGATTTTGCATCTTCCCGAGAACCCCATTCAAACCCTAATCCCCTCTCTTCCCCCCATTCACCCCCTTTTCCCTCCAACACATTCACCCCCTTTTGCCTCCAAATTTCCCCACCCACACACCTCCCCACCACCTATATATACCCTATCATCCCTCCTTTTTCCCTCACACCTCCAACTCTCTCTCTCTTTCTCTTTACAAACCCTAGTCCCCCCCTCCTAAGTTTAAGATTTCCCAATGGCCAATCCCGAACTCCTGCCAAAATATCTATCAACCAAAGTTCTGCCCAACGACAATGGGCAATACCACTCCCATATGGAGCGAGTATGGTGTGACCTCTTCTTCAGTTTTGCCCGTCAATTGTACATTGAGCGGGTGGTCAACTGGGACGAGCTCCCTCGCCCCGTCACATCCCTTTTTCGCTGAAGGGGGTAGCAGCAATACTTGCACAAACCTCATCCAGTCGTATGGGCAGACGAAGTCTGGACTTTCTATGGCACTCTCGTCCGCACGGGAGACTTTGCGTCACCCTAGACATCCTCGCCCACAAGCTTACGAAAAAGGTGTTCCCCACCTGGACGTATACGACTACCCAGTCAACGCCTCCTCCCATATGCCCGCCTCATCACGTACCTGTTAGCCGACGCTGGTATCCAGCCACCCCAAGCTTTTCCCCGTCTCCCAGAACCCATTGGATTGACATCTCGCACGAGGAGTGCACAACAAAGGGCTGCCAATCGAGCAACTCGGGAGGTGATCAATTTAGAGGAGGAGGAAGAAATTTCGATCGAAGAGCCGGCGGTGGAAGACGTTGAAATGGAAGGGGCTGAAGAGGAAGAATACAATGAAGACAATGACTCGGATTTTGATCCCCCAGGTGCTAATTTCGATAACCGGCTGGCAGCAGTGAAATCCCGTTTGGACGGGTTCATCACCCAATACAACCAAGATGAAGCCGCCTATCGCCAATACCAAAAGGCTTATCGAATAGACACAAGGATGATGCACCAACTTCAAGCCCACCACTATGAGCTCAACTTTGGCGGTCCTCCACCAGCTTTCTTTTACGACACTTATGACCCGCGTGCACCTGGGTCCTCCAATAAACCCCCGCAATAAAGCCCATGACATTTCCTAATGTGTTTGTTGTTGTTTGTACTTCAAATGGATGTTTACTCAGTGTTGCTTATGTATTCTTCCCTTATCCTATGTAACACAGTTGTTCTTTCTTTCTATAAAAGCTGCATTTCTGTTTTATTTGCTTGTTTATTCTTCCGCAATTTAATTCGCTGTGAGTTAGATTTTAGTCCTTTTTGCTTGAGGACAATGCAAAAGTCTAAGTTAGGGGGGTCACAAGTGCGTATTTCTAAAACTTCACAAATTTTCAAAAATGCCCAAAAATATCAAAAAAATCGTAAAACTTTGAAAAATCCAAAAATATTTTTCTTCAAAATAAATAAAAATTGGAATTAAAATTTTTCAAAAATATCATTAAAAGTCAATTTAAAGTCTCAAGTGGTAAAATTCAACATAAACAAAGCCGAAAGTGACTAAAGATGGAAATTGAGCGAAAATTGACGACTTAACGAATAAATGTGGAGATTAACAAACCTGGTGAGATTCAAGCCTATCACTTTTTGCGAGTTTTTAAATCAATCCGAGTTAATTGTTAACTCAAAGTTCTTTTTAGTACCTAAAAAGTCATCGAGGATCTCAATCCTTTCATTTTGATCGGTTATGGAAAACGTGTGTGATATTGCTTTGAGAAACGTGTCAAAAGTGATCTCTAAACTTAAAATTCATCTCGAAACTCATATGGTAATGCAATTAGTATTTTGGAAAATGAAGTAGGCCCTCGTTTGTCACCCAAAAATTTTGGCCAGAAAAAGATGCAAAAAACCACCTTTTTTGTAACCCAAATTGAGCCAAATAGATTTTCCCTTTCGTTTGACAACCCGAAAAAACCCAAATAGCCCGGAATTGTGAAAAATAAAAAAAATCAGAAATAAAGTCCAGAAAGTGCATAAAAAGGGGGCAAGAAAAAAATAGATATGCTCAACAAAAATAGCAAGAAAAGAAGTGGAAAACATAAAAAAATAGAGAAAAAGATGAAAAAAGAGAAAATGAGCAATTGCCCCGAAAAAGCACAAATGGACATCATAAATGACTTTTTCTAATTCCAACCTTCCCTACCATTTTCATTTTACTCAATATACCTTAAAACCCGAAAAAGTCCCAAACGAGTCTAAATTGCGAAATTGGTTACCGCGTGGAGAGCTAATACACCAAAAGATAATAAAAAGAGATTGAATGCATGAATAAGAGGCAAAGTTCCCATTTTGAAAAACTGTATTCCATTGAAGAGATCCTATCACTATAAAATTTCCGTCTTTCTACTTGTGTGCGTGACTTTGCATCCAATGTATTTACTCTTTATATCACGCATACCAAGAGAATAGCCACAATCCGAGTAATTCGTTTGACAGAGAATTCCGTGAGAATTTGAAATCAAAACGAATTTTTGGATAAGTATTATAATGGTCAATCGGTGGAAATCTGCGATTAAATTTCTGGCTTCGCACAAACGCACTATGATTTGAGGCTATTGAACATGACTTGATGATGGCTATTTTCTGGAAAAGTTTGAATAATACAGTTTTTGCGTATTTTGAAGTTTATTTGAGTCGAATTTTGTGGGTATATTCTCTACAAACCCTCACGAGACAACACTCATCCTACTAGGGTAACCTAGGGATTTAAAGGCTTATTGCATACGCTAAATGTAATCGCGTACCCGCGAAAGAGGTATCATATCCCTTTCTACGAGCTAGATCTTATTGCGATTATTTTACATTGCTCGGGACGATCAACATTCTAAGTTAGGGGGGTTTGATTAGGCATAAATTCTTCCCATTTATCCCTGTAATTTAGAAGGTTTTATCGCTTCGCGCAATGTAATTCAAGTGGATTATATCATACCTTTAATAATGGAAAGTTTTTAATGCGTACGTCGAGTTTCGTGTGTTCGTCATCTATTTTGCAGGTGTTCGGTGTATAAACCAAGTTCCATACCAAAAGCTTCAAGGAAACACAAGAAAGCAAGGTATCTATGAAGACTAACAGAAGGGAACCGAACCCTAGGGAGGAATAACGAATCGAATCCCTCATGGGCAAAGCTTCTATAAGGGAAGGAAAAATGAACCGAACTGAATCAAAGGAAAAATAAACCGAATCCACCTTGGATGAACTTCCTGTGAAGGGACGAAAAGATGGAACCGAACCGAAGCTGGCAAATAATGAACTGATCCCATGTTCGAAGAGTTTTCTGTAAAGGCTACAAAAATATGGAACCGAATCGAACCAGTTACCCGAATCAGTTCTATTGTCGAATTTTTGTATTTATCCACTTGTAAAAATAGAGTCCTAGTTGGTTCAAACTCTGGTTTTTCGTTGTTAATAAATAGTAAAATCCTCCCAAACATGGAGGGGGGCTTCTAATTTCTGAAGGAAGCTTTGCAATTCATTTAGAAGGAGAAGAACAACAAACCCTAATTATTTTCAAGTTTCAATTCAAGTACAAGTATTCCAATTTGTGTTCCAATCTTAGTTCTAGTTGTTTGTTCACTTATAATTTCATCTTTCTTCATCTTCATTACTCAATAAAAATGTTTGCATTCCTTCATATCATGTTGTTTTCAAATTTTCATATGTCTGGCTAGATTTTCAAGGTTGGGATGCATGAACCCAACCTGATGTGATAGTTGTATGTACATAAAATTAATACTCTAAATTTAAAGGTTTGATTATGACCGTATTACATAGAAATATGAAAATTGTATGTCTTTAGATCTCGTTTGCTTCTGAGTAACCGGGATGCTTTAGAGTATAATTCGAGTGTAACTAGTGAAATACCGATTTACTCGTCCTCAGATTAAGTATGATGCGGGCTTGAACCACATATACGTAATGCTTGGGAGTACTAAATTCTGGGTCTAATTAATCATTTAAATTTACGATTAGTTTTATATCATCAATACACTAAGGTTGGGGGATTGTGTTCCCGTCCTATTTTTCTCATCATATAGTTTAAAGTTTTAAATCAGTATTCATCAGTATTTTAGGTAATTTAGTATAATTGGATCTTTTCATAATTTCATAATTGCATCTAGTATAATCATTCCCAAAACCAAATCATTTTTCTTTTTCCTTTAGAGCCAGAGTTAGTATTTCTTTATCTAACTAACATCGTTACAATTTCATTGTCCTATTTCCATGTGGATACGATCCCGACTTATCGGATTTTTTTACTAACGTGATAGGCTTGCACTTGAGGCTAGAGTGAACGCACATTAGAGACACTTTCTGAGTCGCGTCACTACCTCTTTGAGGTGGATGGAGTGTTCTGCTGCGGCAGGCCTATGTTGGCTGTTCACTTCTCCTTGACCGTCGTCTCGTCCGTGGGGTCGGCCCCCATGGGGTCGGACATCTGCTGCCTCCCTCCTGGACCTCACAATACTTCTCGACTGGGACAATTTTTCCCGTAGGTTATTTACTGGTCCCAGCCTCTCAAAGGCTAACCCCCTGTTCAGGCAATCAAAAGTAGAGCCCCTCGGGCGATCGTCGAGATTTTGCCTTCCACACTTCCCTCTACTGTCCTAGATAGGTTGCATGGTATTGTTGGAGACCTCATATGGCCCCCAGCACTCTATGGGGGCCTTTTCCCCCTCCATATCATCATATCTGTCTTATGGGCAAGGGTTTCCTTGCCTTCCAAGGCATAGATGCTGGGGGTCAGCAACATCCCTCTACCGTTGTGGAGGTGGCAGGTCTTTGCACGGTGCTTGGGGTGGTCCCTTGGCCTCATGCTACCCTGGAGCTGCTTCCAGAGTAATCATCTCCGGTGAGACTCCTGGAGGTCTTAGTATGTTTTGTCTAAGAGCTGTAAATTGCTCGTGCATAATCTGCTGGCTTATTTCCAGAGACTTCAAGGCAGACGCCACATCGGCTATCTCTGACTGAGGTGGTGGATGACTGGAACTTGGTCCTACTCCACTATCCAGTAGAGGAAGTGGTGGCGACATCTCTGGTGCCATGTGTTTGAGCTATGAAGAGAGCTGAATGATCAAAAGACTGATGAGCCTGAGAACCTTAATGGGTATCTTTCAATGGTGAAACAACTCCAATAAGGGGGAGAACTGGTTCACCACCAGAGTGTCTGGTGGGGTCAAGATGTATAAAGGAAGAGATGTCTTCTCATTCCCACAGACAATTCCAAACTGATGATGCTAAGATTCAGCACCACTAGATAAGTGATGATGAGCTCAAACAGTAATAACAATGGAAACCAAATAGATGTATATGTGTGTAAGTGTATAGAAGGAGATGAGTATAAGAGGAATAAGACAATGATGTATAGTGGTTCAGCCAATTTGGCCTACATCCACTGTGAGTGTGTGATCCACTAAATATGGTCACTAATGGCCTTCGATACAATGCACATAAGCTCACTCTCTCTCTACTGTGTGTACAAGAAGAGTTTTTGCTAGGGTTAAAATTATCGATCCCTTTACAAGGTTGAAGGTGACCAGTATATATAGGGCTTGGGGGTGTAGTGTACCCCCAAGCATGCATAGTGCATGTGAATGATGATCTAGCCAATCCCCTGCTGACACCTGGATGTTCCACTTGAAATTAATGATGACATAATATTCCCTCACGTGAGGGGACGATGTTGTTATAACGGTTTGGTGCATGCATCATATGAGTCCCACGCGCACTGTTCCACACATCTCCCAAGTCACACGCGGTGATGATGTCACCCTCGGCCTTGGATGCCAAGCCAAGGCTAAAGTTAATACTGTCATCGGGTCTGGCTGGAGGCGGGCCTCGTAATATCGTCCCTTCATACGTTTGTCTGGGATAAGCTGAAGGGTCATCCCCTTGAAGGGTCGTTTGGGCCATGGTGAGGGGGTTGGTCCCTTATAGGGTCATATGGGCCATAGTGAAGGGTCATCCCCCACTACACCAAAACTGGCGATTGGTCACGACCAAAATCCCTGACCAAAACTGTGGGTCGCGGACTTTGGCCGTGACCATTTCTGGCGTGACCATTTTCGTGGGTCGCAGCCCAAGTCCGTGACCAAAAAATGGTCACGGCCAAGAGGAGTCACGGCAGATGTTCGCGGACTTTGGCCATGACCCATGCCGTGACGGGTCGCGGCCCTTATCCATGACCCACAATCGTGACAAACTGGTCGCGAACAAAGTCCACAACCCCCGTCCGTGACAAAAAAAATTAAAAAAATTGGTCGCGGCCCTTATCCCTGACCAATTTTGGAGGGAATTTTGGCCCCAAGATGGTCACGACCTGGTCACGGCCCAAGTCCGCGACCCACAGTGGTCACGGATTTGGTCCGTGACCACTTCCAGAGCATCCATAATTTAGTGTGGTAATAAATATGGTCACGCCAAAAGTGAGTTGGTCACGGCCCAAGTTCGCGACCAGCTGGTCGCGGACTTGGGCCGCGACCAACTGGGCGTGACCATTCGCAGGATTTGGTGTAGTGCCCTTATAGGGTTGTTTGTGCCAAGCTTAGGGGTCATCCCCTGATAGGGTCGTCTGGGCCTTGGTGAGGGGTCGGCCCCTTGTAGGGTCATCTGGGCCAATATGATGGGTCATCCTGGCTGATCCTTCCTATAACGGAGTCTTGGTCATTGGACTCGTCTTGGGCCTGAGCCATCGTCTGGGTGGAGGACACCCTCGACCTGGCCGAGGGTACATATGGGTATATCATTATCCATAGAATATTTAGGAAGGGAAGTGAACCAAATGTGCGCATCTACCATTAAGGTGCTTGAAAAAGCTCAGCACCTCATATCATCAGGGATTGAATAAATATTTTTTGCAGATTGATACATCTAGATATGATGTACCGGGTTGGCACTTCCATCATACTTGGGAGAGACCATAGGTGGATTGAATTTGGCAGGGGTTGGGAAGTTCACAATCCTTGCCACAAATGGGGAGCCCTCTGAGAACCCTCTTTGTAGTGGGTCTCGACTTTTGATGAGGTTACCTATCTTCTCTTACAGATGCTGGATGGAGTCATTCCATGGTTTAGCAATGTTGTCCTGGCCGAGGTTGTCCCAAGCCACCTCCAAAGGGTGGACTAAGGGTTCCCCGGCTACAGCACAACATCGGCTATTGACCTCTTGGACATAGTTTCGACCATGCAATGGTCGACCATGGTGAGGCCGATGTTCACCACCTCCCCTCTGAGAGCCAACTGCACTTCTTGACCTGGATCATCTCTGCCTCAGATCATTAACTGGGCTAAACCTTTTAAAGGCCGACCCTCTACTCAAGCGATCAAAAGTTGATCCTCTTAGCTGGGCCTCACCAACATCGGCCTTTCTTGCTCTGCAACCTCAGCTCTGCTGTAGAGGACGTACCGTGTTGTGTGAAACCTCATATAGCTCCCAGCAGTCTGCTAGAGCTTCATCTGCTTCAACATCACCGTACCTATCCTCGAGGAAAGGGTTTCCTTGCCTCCCCAGATGAGGACGTCTAGGGTCAGCAACGTCCCTCCTCCGTTGAGGTTTAGGTTAGTCCTTTCGCGGTGCCTAGGGTGGTCCCGTGGCCTCTAGATGTGGTTGAACCGTCGCCGACATAATCATTTCCGATGAGATCCCAGGTGGCCTCATTATATTTTGTCTTAGCTAGGCAAATTGTTCCTTCTTTGCTTGTTGCGTTGTAGCCAATGACATCAAGGATGCTGCCACCTCAACCATCTCGAACTGGGGTGGTTCCTGGTTGTAATTGGTTCCTCCAACACCATATGGTGGAGGAGGTGGTGGTAACTCTGGTTCCATGTGTTATGGCTAAAGATATTGTGATGAAAATATGAGAGCTTAAATACCTTAAAATCACCTCTTTCAATGGTGAAATAGCTTCACATGAAGGGTGAGGCATAGTTCACCACTAGAGTCTCCGGTGAGGTTAAGCTAGCAAAGGAAGAGATATATCTTCTCGTTCCCATAGACGGCGCTAAAATGATGATGCTGGAAATAACACCGCTAGATAAGGTGTTGACAAGCTCAAGCAAGTGATAATAATGGTTACATAGGAGAGTATATGTATATATATATATATATATATATGTAGAAGGAGGTGAGGAAAAGAGGATGAACACTTGAATATAAGTGGCTCAACCAACCTGGCCTACATCCACTGTAAGTGTGTGTGAATAATATCACTGAATGAAGGCACTAATGGCCATGGATACAATATCTCAAGCTTTCTCTCTCTACTGTGTAAGTGACAGAGTTTTAACTAGGGTTGCAATTATGGATCCCTTTACAAGGTAGAGGATGACCTCTATATATAGTTCTTAGGGGGTGTAATGTACCTCCCAAGCATGCAATGAGCATGTGCATGAAGATTCAACCATTGTCAGGATGACACTTTGGGCATATCAATCATATTAAAATGTATCAATATGCGGAAGACATTTATTCAATCTCTGATGAGATGAGGTGCCGAGCTTTGTCAAGCACGCTAACTGGGGCTGCACATATCTGACCTCGGAAGAGGAAGACTCACTTGATTTATGTAAAGCAAGGGAAGAATAAAAGTCTCATAAACTACATCGTGAGGTTCAACAAGGAAAAGGTGGAGGCAGAAGATTATGAAGAGAGTATAGCCATGACAACCCTTATTGGAGGACTTCAGAAGGGAAAGCTACTCTAGAAGCTTGTTGAAGACCCTCCTAAGTCAATGGTCGAGTTGTTAGCAACAGTTGGAAATGTCATGAACATAGAAGAAGCAATGGCTGCGAAGTATAAAGATGAGAAAGGAAGTAGCAGAGGGAAATTTTAGAAGAAAAAAGATGGAAAGAAGAGGCAAGCAGACGACAAGTTTGCAAACTATACTACTTTAACTGTGAGCTGCGAAAACATCCTCAATGAAATAAAGAATGATAGGTCCCTGAGATGGACAGAGAAGCTGAAGGCTCTTCCACATAAGAGAAATAAGAATTTATGGTGTGAGTTCCATCAGGATCATCGCCATCTACCTGACAAGTGTTCACCCTAAAGGACGAGATTGAAAAAATATTGAAGTCTAGAAAGCTCAAAAAGTATGTGGATAGCAGAGCTTCTAAGGGGGGAAGAGACGACCATAAAAAGAAAAAAAATGATAAATGCCGGGAATATGCCCCTGCCAGAAAAGTTGATGACTCAGATGATTATGACGATGACCCTGACCTCCCACCAAAGGATGATAATGTCCCAATAAAGAGGGTCGATATGATCTCTTTTAGTATAAGAAATATCTATGGAGGGCTTGCAGGGGGTGGCTCAGAAGTAGCTGATTGCAAGGCTCACGTGGAAGAGGTCAAAGCAGTGACTAAGTACAAGGTTGTGAACTTGGCTTCTACAGAGGTGAAAAATGAGAAGAGAAACAAGGTAGATATGGATATCCTCGTAGTCGTCTTATCACGACTTGATTTCAAGGGTATCTTAGCTCCCCACGATGACCCTTTAGTCATAAACAAAAGGGTGCATGGGTGTGAGGTTCAGAGGATCCTTGTTGATGGGGGCAGTTCTGCAGACGTTATGTTTTGGCCCTGTTTTAAGAGCTTGGGCCTCAGCTGAGCTAGGCTTATCCCTTATCATCATCCCTTGATTGGTTTCAACGGTGAAAATGTTCATCCATTGGGTATGTATACAATGAATGTGAGAATGGGAGATGAATGGCCTAAGAGGTTGACTAGAAAAGTTAATTTCTTTATGATGGATGAAAATGTCTTCTAAGCTTACAACCTCATCATGGGACGAGTAGCCCTCAAGGAATTTGAGGTCGTGACTTCAATGGTCCGCCAGATGCTAAAATTCCCGAATCCCTATGGAGTAGGGGAAGTGAAAGGTGACCAAATGTTGGCACGAGAATGTTACTTCAACTCTGAAGAAGAGAGAGAGAGGCTCATAAGAAGGCTATAACCACTTACAACATTGACACACTTGATCCTAGAGATGAAAAAAAACTCAAAAAAGGAGAGGTCGCAGAGGAAGTAGAATCCATCATCCTCAATTAGGACAAGTCGAAAAAACCATCCAAGTCGAAAAAGCCATAAAAAGTGAGATCAAGGAGGAACTAGTGAAGTTGTTAAGAAAGAAACAAAGTGTTTTTGCCTGGAGCCATGCAGACATGCCAGGTAATGATCCTGAGATTATGTGCCATAAATCAATGTTATAGAAGATTCCAAGCCCATCAAGTAGAGAAGAAGAGTATACTCAAGAGAGAAGTATGATGTCATCAAAGATGAGGTTAGAAATCTTGAATATGCCAAGTTCATAAGAGAGGTCATATACCCTAAGTGGTTATCTAACACTATCATTGTACCCAAAGCTAATGGGAAATGGAGGATGTGTGTAGATTTAACTAATTTAAACTAGTCTTGCCTAAATGACATTTTCCCCTTGCCTCGTATTAATCAGATGGTGGATGCAATAGTAGGACACGAGCTCATGAGCTTCATGGATGCATATTCCGGGTATAATCAAATCTTCATAAATTTGGATGACTCAGAGAAGACAACATGACAGACAAGGGGACCTATTGCTATAAGGTCATACCCTTCGACTTGAAAAATGCAGGGAATACTTACCAACATCTTATAAATAATATGTTTGAGGATCAGATAGGCAAAACCATGGAAGTTTATGTGGATGACATGCTGACGAAGAGTCTAAAGGTCAACACTCATGTGGCCAAACTTGAAAGAACTTTCGACATCATGGAGAAATATAAAATGAAGCTCAACCGGGCCAAATGTGTCTTTAGGGTAGGAAATGGAAAGTTCTTAGGCTTTATCATCAATCAAAGGGTAATAGAGGCTAACCCTGAGAAGATCAAGGCTTTGCTGGAAATGAAGACACCCAGAACCATCAAAGATGTTCAGAGGCTAACCAGATGAGTTATCTCACTTAACAGGTTCGTCTCAAGATCTACAGATAAACGTCTTCCTTTTTTCAAAGTTCTTAGAAAGGCCTTCGAATGGAATGAGGAATGTGACAATGCATTTAAAGAGATTAAGTCCTACTTAATACCCTCTACTCCGTTCTCGGCCAGTTCAGGGAGAGAAGATATACATATATTTAGTTGTCTCAGAGTCATCCATTAGTGCTGCAATAGTAAGAGAAGAGGATGGAGTGCAGAGACCAGTGTATTTCAATAGCAAAGCACCCCAAGGGTTTGAGCAGAAGTAACCTTGGATTGAAACGTTAGCCTATGCTTTGATACATGCTTCTAGGAAAATGAAGCCATACTTTCAATCCCATTCCATGGTTATCCTCATCGATTCCCCACTCCGACAGATCCTCCATAATCCTAAGAAGTCAAGAAGGCTAATGACCTGGGCAATCGAGTTGGGGGAATATGATATTGTTTATCAACCCAGGGTTGCCATCAAGGGACAAGCACTCGCGGACTATGTGGATGAGTTTACATGGGATGTGTCGCCATCCTCGATCCTCGTGGAGAGGGAGAAGGAAAGTATCTCCACGATAAGAGGATCTCAGTCCGGCGCATCCCTCTCGGGAGCGCTTCGGCTGTCATCGGTGATGTGTGAGGTAAAAAATGTAGAG